>OY728126.1:818549242-820949242 GCA_963277665.1 Viscum album
AAAGGGAAAATAGTAACTGTAATTAAAAGCCGCTACACCGAGCTGTCCACTGGAGATCCCACCTGAAGGGTGGGTACAGATAGCTCCACTACTCCTCGGGTCCCACTGTCCGCTCCGAACACGTCATGCCCAGTGGTCCACCTCCAGGTACTGTCCTGCTCTTCAAGCCTCAGCCATGATCGACGCTGTCCGTCGTCTGCAACCAACACAACGTAGTGCGGGCATAGCCCGTGCAGGGGTGAGTATAAGCTACTCAGTAGGGACCCCGAGACCCCCGAAGGTCTCCCAAAATCCATAAAGGATAACCACAAAAGATAGATACAAACACGAAGTAACAACCGACACTGCTTAGGTATATCCCCATACATATACCTAAGTCATCAATCCCAAAACGCTCCAACCTCCGAGCCCAAGTACAACTCAGTCCACACAGGATAGTATACGTATTCCACATAGGAAAGCAAAACGAAATCCACACAGGATAGCACAACTCAATCCACACAGGAAAGAAACAGGATTCAGCTCACACAGGTATACTTCTTCGAAAGACGATAAAGATGATCTATGATCCATCTAAGTCGTCGGACCCACGAAGGATCGATATGTAACTAACTCCCGCAAAAGACCCACACAGGATCGGGCCCACACAGGACTTGTAGGCGCTGGTTCACACAGGACCGCTGAGCGCAATGACCCACACAGGATCGGACCCACACAGGATCGGGCCTACACAAGACCTATAGCACTGATCCACGTAGGATCGCTGAGTGCTGTAGTCGTCGTCGAATCCACATACGATCTCTGTACTGTCGTCGTCGCAGTCACAGTAGCAGTAGCAGTAGCAGTCACAGTCGCAGTCAGCTCTAGTGTACCCGCACACAACAAGCTCGTTCGGGAGGGTTCGCTCCACGAGCCGGGAGGCTGATACATCAATTGTCACAAAGTCCAGAGTTGATGTATCCAAATGTTCCGTATCGTCAATAGGAACTCAACGTCGTAGACGGCGCGTCGATCGGACGCCCGGTCTGAGAGTTATTGGCTTTTTTGTCCCAGGGGCCCGGTTGGTTTTTAAGGCAAAACCAACCTGACCGTACTCCACCTATGTCCAAACCACGGTCGGAGTATGCCAAAAGATCCTTCTCACAAAGAGGAACTCAACAAAGCTGACAGCACGTCATTCGGACGTCCGTAGCTCAAGATATGAGCGTTTCCGCTCCGAGGGCCCGGTTGGTTTTGTGTACGAACCAACCCGTCCGAACTCAAAGTATTCCGAAACTTTGAGTGTGATATACCGAATCGACCGTCTCGATCCAAGGATCGCATCGCCGCTGACGGTTCATCAATCGGAGGTCCACAGCTCAAGTTATAGGCAAAAGACCGAAATCGATACGAAAAAGGGGGGTCCGGGTCCGGGCCGACCCGGCCCGACCCCCCCCCCCCCCCGGGTCCGACCTGGACCGGCACAGCGGCGCGGTCTGGCGCCGCTCGGTGCCACGCGCGGGGGGCAAGGCCCCCCCTTCTTCTTAGCTGGCGGCGCGGCTGAAGCCGCGCCTTTGGAGAAAACCGGCCCCCCTCATGGGGTCCTGCCTTGAGGGAAACGGGGGGCCGCCTGCCCCTCTTTATGAAACCCCCCCCCCCTCTTAATTGGGGGGCATTCATGTTGGCCGGGGGAATTAAATTCCCCATGTTTTTCCCCTTCCGGCCGGCCCACCTGGCCGGCCGGTTCTTCTTCAACGGGACCGGCAAAGCCGGTCCCCTTCCGGCTTCCGACACCGGCGGCCCTGCGAGCCGCCGGTCTTCTCGTTCCGCCGCGGCCCGGAACCGGCCGCGGTGTTCGTCATCCGGCGCGGTGCGACGGCAACGCGCCCCTTCCGCCGCGGCCCCGCTCCGGCCACGGCACCTTCGGTTTTCTTCTACGCGGTGCGACAGCGCCGAGCAATACAACTGTGCGAATTCCCGCGTGGTGCGACGGCACCACGCCATCTCGTTCATCCACAAGAAAAATAATAAAAAATTCAAGAACAAAGGAGGGGGGATTCGGCCGTGTTTGTGTGGTCCGGCCCCCCTCTCATTAGACGATAACACATAAATATTTAACACAAGATTGTCAAACTAGAACCAAGAACGAGGGTAAATAAATAATCAACAACAAACCCCTACCTCGGTTTCAAGTACGATGTTCGTCAACGACCCGCGGAAGACAACGTCGCGGAGGTCGGGCGTCGCGGTAAACGTTCGTCAATTCCGTTGACGAAGAGGTACGTCCAAAGAGGTACGTCGTTGGTGAATCTTCGTAAGCCGACGAAGGAAGTCTGAGGAGGAAGCGACGTTCACTTTTGTTGACACGGAAGGCGTCGTCGATCTTCGGAAACAACCGGCTACGAAGAAGAGAGGAGCGGCGTTCTTTGTCGGAGCTTGAAGGTTCTTCGCGTTCTTCGTCAAATCTTGAAGAAGAAGAAGAAGAAGAAGAAGAACTCCAATTTCTCTTAAGGCGGCTAGAGAATTCTAACCCAAATAAAATAAGCTAAAGTCTTATTTTATTCACACACTTAACAATTTTAATTTCAAAGGTTTGAAATTCAAACAATTCAACTCCATTAATTAACAAAGTTGTCATGTCATTAAAAGTGGAGTTTAAGGGAGTTTTAAAAAAAAGAAAGGTGAAGAGTTATGCTTCGTGTGGGCCCCACCACACTTAATCCTCCCTAGGGAGGTTAATTGGATGTGGGTCCCACCTCTAACTCCCTTTGGGAGAAGTTAACCAACAAGTTAAAATAAAAAGTGTTTCCACATTTTTATTTAACTTCATATTATTTCTCCCAAAACTAGCTTTCGTCCCACATAAAACGCAACCTCGGAAAAGGTCTCCTTAAGCGAATATCGGTGCTGCGAGTTCATCGGTGCCCTCAGAATTTGATTCCGGGCACCGTTTCAAAAGTTAGAAATTCCCGCTCGTTCGTTCACTGAACGTACCCGAGCCAAACTTCGAAAATTAATTTCGGGCACTCAGGGCCTCGGAATCAGGTTCCGTCAGAAACCGCACTCTTGTTAAATTACAAAGAAAATTAAAAAAAATTCCCTTGAATTTTACGGGTCTTTGAATTACTCCCACCTCAGGGCTTTACGTCCCCGTAAAGATACAACAAAAACTAGGGAAACAAATGAGGGTACTGAGCACGCATCTGAGCCTCCCGCTCCCATGTGCTCTCCTGGAGGTTCCCGTGCTGCCATCTGATGCACACAAGAGGAATCGACCGTCCATGTAGGACCTGCTCCTGTCGATCCTCTATCTCCACCGGAACCTCTGTAAAAGTCTCCCCACCGTCAACGTCAAGCTCCCCGTGGTCAATGATGTGTGTTGGGTCGTGCACGTATCTCCTCAGCTGAGATACGTGGAAGACGTCGTGCACCCGGTGCAACTGAGGTGGTAGAGCCAGGCGATAAGCCACCTCGCCAATCCAGTTGAGGACCTGGAAGGGTCCGATGAAGCGCGGAGATAATTTGCTGCCTCGGCCAAATATCTGTATACCACGTCGAGGTGAGACCCGCAAGAAGATGTGGTCGCCATCCTCGAACTCCAGTGGCCTCCGCCTCCTGTCAGCGTATGACTTCTATCGGCTCTGGGCTGTCCTCATCCGCTCTTGGATGACCTGGACCTTCTCTGTCATGGCATGGACCATCTCCGGTCCCACAAGTGCTGAATCCGCACGGTCTGTCCAGCACAAAGGAGATCTACAAGGTCGACCGTATAACGCCTCGTATGGTGCCATCCCGATGGTGGAGTGGTAGATGTTGTTGTACGAAAACTCCACCAACAGTAGGTGGTCCTCCCAGCTACGACCAAAGTCGAGGACACATGCGTGGAGCATGTCCTCGAGAGTCTGAATGGTCCTCTCCATGTGACCATCCGTCTGAGGGTGAAAGGCTGTGCTCAAACGTAGCTGCGTCCCGAACGCCTCCTGTAACCCCTTCCAAAGCCGGGAAGTAAAGCGAGCATCTCGATCGAAGATGATAGATGATGGCACACCGTGGAGCCGCACAATCTCCTGAACCTAGAGACGTCCCAAGCTCTCCACTGAGCCCTGCTCTCTGATGGGTAAGAAGTGTGCCGACTTGGTGAGTCAGCCAACAATCACCCATATGGAGTCGCGACCTCTGCAAGTGCGTGGAAGTCCAGTCACGAAGTCCATAGATATGCCATCCCACTTCCACTCCAGGTCCTCCAAGGGCTGTACCAAGCCTGCTGGTACCTGATGCTCTGCCTTCACCTGCTGGCAGGTGAGGCATCGAGAAACGAACTCTTCTACAGCCTTCTTCATGCCCGACCACCAGTGCTGTGATCTGAGATCCTGGTACATCTTCGCCACTCCAGGATTTACCGCCAAAGGAGAAGTGTGAAACTCTCTCAGCACCTCCTCTCGGAAAGCGACCGGTACCATGGTACGTCCTCTGAAAAGGATGTCATGATCTGCTCCAAGGGAGAAACCATCAGGTGCCTATCCCAAGGATATATGTGCATGTCGTGTCTCACAGTCAGCTTCCTCACGTTGTGCCTCTCTAACCTGCTGCAGTAGTGGAGGGGTGACTGTGAGAGACTGAAGGAATGATGCTCCATCTCTATCCACGAAGGATATCTGCAAAGAGGTTAGCTGCTCTGTCGCCTCCTCAAGTAGCTGAATGCACGTCCTCCTGCTGAGGGCATCGGCTACTACGTTCCCCTTCCTAGGAGTATAGACTATCTCAAAGTCATAGTCCTGGAGGAACTCGAGCCATCGCCGCTGTCTCAGGTTCATGTCCTTCTGCGAGAAGATATACATGAGACTATGATGATCAGAAAAGACTGTAAAGCGCTCGCCCATCAGGTAATGTTGCCATGTATTCAGAGCGAAGACCACTGCTGCTAACTCCAGGTCATGGGTAGCGTAGTTCTGCTCATGTGGCCTCAACTGACGTGATCCATAGGCGATCACTGCACGCTCCTGCATCAGAACACATCCGAGCCCGGTCCCTGATGCATCGCAGTAGACTACGTACCCTACTCCCTCCTCAGTCAACCCCAAGATAGGGGCGCTAGTCAACCGCGGTCTCAGCTCCTGGAAGCTCTGCTGACATCTGTCTGACCACACGAAGGGTTTCCCCTTCCTCCTTAATGTACGGCAAAGCTGCAAAGATTTCTCCTTTTCCAAAAAGTGAAATCCGGTCTCATCCCCTGGATGAACGACGTTCCTTGCCTAATACAGTCAATCCCGTCATGATTAGTTAATTCATGGCATGGATGACGTCGTAAGGACTCGACGCTGCTACCAAGAGATCCAACCGTTACTCTCGCCTCCAAGGGTTGAGTCACATTTTCGGCATCAGTGTGTGGTCACTGGGTTTCCTCTAGTAAGAATCTCGCAAGTGAGGGTCAAGTCAACAGTTTTTTTAACCGACACCTCTTAGTAAAAACAAACAAAATACAAGAAATCAAAAGTCACCAAGGCAATTATCTTTTATTACATCAACTTAAAGTACAAGGACACAAGGCAACACAATCTACGAAGATAGAGGAATTATGGGCAAAGGCCTCTATGCCTGGAGCTAGTCCCGCACTAGTCCACCCGCTTCCGGAGCTCCATGATCGTAAGCTTCAGCTGCCTGAAACTGTGCTCTCCCCTGAGGTCGGGGTGGACCTCTTGGTCGTGGTGGTGGTAGAGCCTCAAAGCGTCGCCCACCACCTGCTGCTCGGCCAGCTCCTCTACCTCGTCCTCCTACTCCCTACGGACCGCCACGGTCGAAACTCTCCCTCTGCCTAGGTGGTTCCTCAACCGTCTACTGCTCCTCTGCATGGCGGGTCGGGCAGTCACGAGCCATGTGGCCTTGCCCGCCGCATGCATAGCACTGTCTTCCACTCGAAAGACTGGCTCCGCGTTGTGTGCCCCGCACTGCTGAGCCAGTGTCCTGAGGTCGTTTGCCTGAAGGTCTGGTCTGCCTGGACCCCTGAGTCATCCGTCGACTGCCAGCCGTAGAAAACTCTGCCATGTGCTGCCCTGCGGTGGGTCTCGGTGCTGGTGTAGACTCAGCAAGGAAGCTCTCGATCAAAAGGGCCCGCTCCAATACTCCTGTCTGAGTCGTTATGCTGAGGGAGATCAGAGATGCCCTGATCTCGTGTCTCAAACCCTGCTCGAAGGTCCGGGCCCGGAAGAATGGGTCTCGTACCATGTCGGTCGAGTAGCGTGAGAGATCAGTAAATCTCGTCGAGTACTGAGCGACCGTCATGCTGCCTTGCCGTAGCTGAAGAAGCTCCAGGATACGCACCGCACGAAGGGTGGCTGGGATGAACTCCGAGCGGAAGAGGCTCTCAAAGTCCGTCTATAGAAGAGATGCCTCATCGTGCACCTGGAGCATCAAGCTCCACCATCGTCCTGCTACTGCGTGTAGTAGACTCACAGTGAGGATCACAATGAGGTCTGCTGGTGTCCTCACTAGCCTAAACACACGTACCACTGCTTCCAGCCAGTCCTCGGCTGCCTAGGGGTCCGTCTCCCCACGAAACCTGGGTGGTCGCTGGCGCTGAAACTCATGTAGTGCGCTGAGGAGATGTGCATCGTCAGCGGCTGGTGCTGGAAGCATCGGTGGCTCAATGGGTAGAGCTACCGCCAGTGCCACTGCTGACAAAGGGCACTGCACCGAGGCCTCGTCGCTCGGTGGGCTGTCGTCACACTCGACTCTCGAAACCCTAGCTGGCTGCCGTCGTGGGGCCATCCTGAAAAGGAACAGGTGTGCCACGGTCAAACTGTATACCTGGTGAGCTGACACAAAGTAATCACAAAGAAAACTTTGAGACACACACACAATCAATGTTTCGTGCATTAAGTCGGAAATTAGAAGTCAGGGTCCTGGTGTACGGATACGTCGTCCGTCGCACCAACACTGGACTCCCTGGACTGATAACCACACTCAATACGCTAAAAATTATTTCTTCACATAGAAAAGATCAGAGTTCACGGTAGAACCGAACTCCTCTGATTCCAATTTGTCATGACCCGCCCTCGGGGTCCGTGCCGTGACTTCCCCAAGCTCGCCTTCCATAGGCATGGGGCTGGAGACTAGCACCAAGGCGTAAATCCCGGTAAAAAAAAGGGAAGGCATTGCCTTTTTAAAGTAAACAAACACTAGAGAGTAAGCAAGCGGAAAGTAAACACTATGTAAAAACAGAGTACAACTGAAAGTGCAGAAAAGTAAATGGGCCAGTATAAAAACCCAAACTGAAAGTAAAGTACAACTCGAAAGGGAAAACATCAACTGTAAGTAAAAGCCACTACACCAAGTTGTCCACTGGAGATCCCACCTGAAGGGTGGGTACAGATAGCTCCACTACTCCTCGGGTCCCGCCGTCCGCTCCGAACACGTCCCGCCCAGTGGTCCACCTCCAGGTACCGTCCTGCTCTGCAAGCCTCATCCAAGATCAACGCTATCCGTCGTCTGTAACCAACACAAAGTAGTGCGGGCATAGCCCGTGCAGGGGTGAGAATATGCTACTCAGTAGGGGCCCCGAGACCCTCGAAGGTCTCCCAAAATCCACAAAGGATAACCACAAAGGATAGACACAAACACGAAGTAAGAACCGACACTGCTTAGGTATATGCCCATACATATACCTAAGTCATCAATCCCAAAACGCTCCAACCTCCGAGCCCAAGTACAACTCAGTCCACACAGGATAGTATACGTATTCCACACAGGAAATCAAAACGAAATCCATATAGGATAGCACAACTCAATCCACACAGGAAATCTACAGGATTCATCTCACACAGGTATACTTCTTAAAAAGACGATAAATATGATCTCTGATCCATATAAGTCATCAGACCCATGAAGGATCGATAGATAACTAACCCCCGCAAAAGACCCACAGAGGATCGGGCCAACACAGGACCTGTAGGCGCTGGTTCACACCGGACTGCTGAGCGGAAAGACCCACACAGGATCGAACCCACACAGGATCGGGCCCACACAGGACCTGTAGCACTGATCCACATAGGATCGCTAAGTGCTGTAGTCGTCGTCGAATCCACACAGGATCTCTGTACTGTCGTCGTCGCAGTCACAGTAGCAGTAGCAGTAGCAGTCACAATCGCAGCCAGCTCTGGGGTTCCCGCACACAGCAAACTCGTTTGGGAGGGTCCGCTCCACGAGCCGAGAGGCTGATACATCAACTGTCACAAAGTCCAGAGTTGATGTATCCAAAAGTTCTGTATCGTCAACAGGAACTCAACTTCGCAGACTGCGCGTCGATAGGACGCCTGGTCTGAGAGTTATTGGCTTTTTCGTCCCAGGGGCCTGGTTGGTTTTTACGGCAAAACCAACCCAACCGTACTCCACCTGCGTCCAAACCTCGGGCAGAGTATGCCAAAAGATCCGTCTCACAATGAGGAACTCAACAAAGCTGACGGAACGTCATTCAAACGTCCGTAGCTCAATATATGAGTGTTTCCACTCCGAGGGCCCGGTTGGTTTCGTGTACAACCAACCCGGCCGAACTCAAAGTATTCCGAAACTTTGAGTCCAATATACCGAATCGACTGTCTCGATCCAAGGATCGCATCGCTGCTGACGGTTCGTCAATCGGAGGTTTGTAGCTCATGTTATGGGCAAAAGACCGAAATCGATACGAAAACGGGGGGTCTGGGTCCGGGCCGACCCGGCCCGACGCCCCCCCCCCCCCCCCCCCCCCCGGGTCGGCCCGAACCGGGTCGACCTGACCTGGGTCCAACCCAGCCCGGATGGCGGCGCGGCCCGGCGCGGCGGCGCGGTCCGGCGCGGTGGCGCGGCGCGGCCGGTGGCAGCATGGCAAGGCGCCGCTCGGTGCCACGCGCGGGGGGCAAGGCCCCCGCTTCTTCTTTGCTGGCGGCGCGGCTGAAGCCGCGCCTTTGGAGAAAACCGGCCCCCCTCGTCGGGGCCTACCATGAGGGAAACGGGGGGCCGCATGCCCCCCTTTATAAACCCCCCCTCCCTCTTAATTAGGGGGGGGGGGCATTCATGTTGGACGGGGGAATTAAATTACCCCGGTTTTCCCCTTCCGGCCGGCCCAGCCGGCCGGCCGGTTATTCATCAACGGGACCGGCAAAGCCGGTCCCCTTCCGGCTTCCGACACCGGCGGCCCGGCGAGCCGCCGGTCTTCACGTTCCGCCGCGGCCCGGAACCGGCCGCGGTGTTCGTCGTCCGGCGCGGTGCGACGGCACCGCGCCCCTCCGTCGCGGCCCCGCTCTGGCCGTGACGCCTTCGGTTTTCTTCGACATGGAGCGACGGTGTTGCGTTCATGATGATCCTTCCATGGCGCGGCGTGACGGCGCCGATCAATACAACCGTGCGAATTCCCGCGTGGTGCAATGGCACCACGCCATCTCGTTCATCCACAAGAAAAATAATAAAAAATTCAAGAAAAAAAGAGGGGGGATTCGGCCGTGTTTGTGCGGTCCGGCCCCCCTCTCGTTAGACAATAACACAAAAATATTTAACACAAGATTGTCATACTAGAACCAAGAACGAGGGTAAATAAATAATCAACAACAAACCCCTACCTCGGTTTCAAGTACGATGTTCGTCAACGACTCGTGGAAGACAACGTCGCAGAGGTCGGGCGTCGCGGTAAACGTTCGTCAATTCCGTTGACGAAGAGGTACGTCCGAAGAGGTACGTCGTTGGTGAATCTTCGTAAGCCAAAGAAGGAAGTATGAGGAGGAAGCGGCGTTCCCTTTCGTTGACAGGGAAGGCGTCGTCGATCTTCGGAAACAACCAGCTACGAAGAAGAGAGGAGCGGTGTTATTCGTCGGAGCTCGAAGGTTCTTCGCTTTCTTCGTCAAAGCTTGAAGAAGAAGAAGAAGAAGAAGAAGAAGAAGAACTCCAATTTCTCTCAAGGCGGCTGGAGAATTCTAACCCAAATAAAATAAGCTAAAGTCTTATTTTATTCACACACTTAACAATTTGAATTTCAAAGGTTTCAAATTCAAAAAATTCAACTCCATTAATTAACAAAGTTGTCATGTCATTAAAAGTGGAGTTTAAGGGAGTTTTTTTTAAAAAAAGGTGAAGAGTTATGCTTCGTGTGGTCCCCACCACACTTAATCCTCCCAAGGGAGGTTAAGTGGATGTGGGTCTCACCTCTAACTCCCTTTGGGAGAAGTTAACCAACAAGTTAAAATAAAAAGTGTTTCCACATTTTTATTTAACTTCTTATTATTTCTCCCAAAACTAACTTTCATCCCACATAAAACGCAACCTCGGAAAAGGTCTCCTTAAGAGAATATCGGCGCTGCGAGTTCATCGGTGCCCTCAGAATTTGATTCCGGGCACCGGTTCAAAAGTTAGAAATTCCCGCTCGTTCGTTCACTGAACGTACCTGAGCCAAACTTCGGAAATTAATTCTGGGCACTCCGGGCCTCCGAATCAGGTGCCGTCAGAAACCGCGATCATGTAAAATTACAAATAAAATTAAGAAAAGATTTCCCTTGAATTTTACGGCTCTTTACATGAAAATTCTTCAGTCTTGGGATAAACTCATTTGTATCCTCTTTTGGGATGGGTATAACCTCCCATGTACCCTACTTTGGTATTTGGATATCCTCTTGTGTATCATATATTCATATAAAACACATATAATTTCCCAGTAATTATATGGATATATAATTCTAATCCCTCCAATCACATGTTCATAATCCACTCATATATACTCCTAATGACCCTAAAAACAATCATCATAACATTACCAATGGAAACGAAATTGGGTTTCATATATATATTTATACTTTATAAAAAACCATCTAGTGGTAGAATAAGGAATGTATCATAGTGTCATGAATCATAAGTAAAATATAATTATTTTATAATAGATATAAATTTACTTCACTTGATCATTGAAATATTTCTCCAGTAAAACTCGCTATTCAATTTGGAATTACATATAAAGGAAAACAAATCCAAAAATATTCAGGACAAATTATTATATAAAATTTGACATTGAAATATGTAAATTAATCTTTAATTAATTGATAGGTTATAATGGTGGGAAATAATGATCTTGTCATGTATGTTAGACAAATTTCTCTTTCACATTTTCTATAAAAAGACAAAAGTAACTCATATTTATAAAAGAAAAGAAGATACAATTTAAATTTTTTATTGAAAATAATATATTTGAAGAAATTAATTTAGAAAATATATTATAATATTAAAAAAATAATTGAAAACATTTTAACAAAAAAATGGTCATGGAAAAAAAGATCCTAGGTCGAATAGTAAACATAATCAATTTTCTATAAAATAACTCTCTCAGTCTCTACAGTACATAAAGGCTTTAAAAAGAAAGGACAAATTTTATCATCCATAAAAATTAATATAATAAAATACCTAATATTTTATATATTACTATCTTATAAATCCCTCATCATAAGTTTATGCATATGAAATCCATGTAAAAATGAGATTATACCATAAGACCCTCACCTCCAGTTTGAATTTCTTTGTGAGAACTCTTACCTCATGCATAAAAAATTTAAATTAACTATACATATATAATGAAATAATTTAAATAATTATAAAATCATATATGATTCAATGACAACATTTTAACACACATTTATTGATAATTACTTATTAAAATCATTGTTTCCCTTTGTAAGTTGTTTCATTTTTCATGAAAACATTGTTGTAGTAGTTCCAGTCCATGTACATAGATCATGGTAAAATATTAAATATAAGGATAATAATTATATAAATATCATATATATTAATTATATACAGGTTTATAATCATCCATAAAAAGGGAAAAATATAAAAATAAATTTCACCGGTCAAGGTGATAGTAGTCTTTACAAACGAATGAATGATGATTTCATTTTCCAACAAAAATAAAGACAGAAAAAAATAATATATTGTTATTCTAAAATAATATGTATCTTATTATTTAATATATAAAAATAAAATTCTTCATATTAATCAACATTTAATGGCGGGGATGGTAAATGAATTATATCACAACATGATGGTATTAATCCATATCTATGAAGGAGTGATACTTTCATTCCTAATTTGATATAGATGAATTTGAAAAAGGTTGTAAGAATAATATTTTAATATATTTATGATAATGTATTAATAATTTTATAATTGATGCAATATTTTTATATAATTTTGAAGAATAAATAAAATTAAAACTACTTTTTTAAGAGTTATACCTCTTTATTGAGAACCCTCTATTTGCTTACCCCTTATGAATTTAATGTATGGTATTATGATTAAAGAATATCCATTAGGACATATGAAGGACTGTTATGAAAATTATTTTTCAGGTATTAGATAAGATATGTGTCTATTGAAGTGTGAATAAGAGAGTATAGAGAGTGTCTTTTATATGGTAGGTACATGAGAGATTTAATAATTTTCCAAATATCAATTTATAATATTATCACACACAAGGAAATACATTCCAAATGAATTATATTTTAAGAGGATATGATATAAATATTGATATAAAATATTTTATAGATATTTTTATATCAAAATGATGAAATTATATTTTAGTTCAATAACCCCAAATATACTCATTTTAACCACAACTGAGGTGGTATGATTATTATTTTTGTTTACAATTAATTACGGGTAAAAATGAAACCTGGATAACTAAAAATTCCAGAAATTATGATATTAAATATGTAATCAATTTTATCCAATTTAATTTCTATAAGATTGAGATATTAATTTTAAAATAAACCCACACAATGCATCAAAAAATGGTTTTCTAGAAAAATAAATTTTTATGCTTAAAAATAACATTATATAAAAATTAAGAATAGTTTCACTTCTTGTGAAATTAATTGGAATATAGTCAATAAAAATATAATAATGAAATTTTAAAATCAATATAATAAAGGTAATTTTTAAATAATTAAATTGAAAACATTTTTTTAATAAAATATGTATATTTTTACTATTCACTGTAAAACTAATCATTATAATAAATTAATGAAAATAATACTAAGATACTTTTCATATTATCATTTAAAATTGATATTATTTTTATAAATTTTATGTTCTTAAATTGCTATAAATTATTACTGCCACAAAACGGACCACAAATACGATTCTTGTGTGGGGGACTCCCCAAAACCTCAATCAGGACTCCAATTATGTGATAGGCTGCTATTTAGTGTGGAGGGTCTAAAATTTCCATGGGGTGACTATTCCCTCTAAAAATATATTGGGGGTGATTCTAAATTTTATGAAAAACAATTCATGAACTATTCACATAGTAGACATCTCACAAACATGTATACATGATACTAGGAGCCCATTCCCCCCCACCATCCAATGTATAAAAGTAGAGAACAATATACATCACATGTCAAAAAAAGTGATACATTATAAGATAAAGTAAAATAGATATCATATATGATAAATGTAAAACTTGATATTACATGATAAATATAACTAAAAATAAGTATGTTTTCCTCTGACCTAATAAACTTACCATTCTTTTTTATCCATGACCTCCATGTCTTATAGAACCATACACAAAGACTATTTATATGAGGTACCTTAATAATTAATGGAAAAATTATGGTCTACCCACAGACACTAGATCCCATTTAATGTATGCCGATAGGGGTTTAGCCCATTGACCCTTTAGGTATCCCCAGTGACCCAACCAAACTATGTACTGATGTTCTCAAAAGTATAAGAATGAAATATATTTAGAAAGAGTATGTTTTTTCCCACACAATAGATCATCCCAAAAAAATAATATATAATAACATACAATAAATCCATCTTTGGTACCATTTTGGGATCCATGTCCTACCATAACTATTACCGTAACAACTTCATCACCATTTTATATTATCATTCATCATCCTAGTAGCACGTATATCCCATGGAGAATTCATATCACTCATACCACATCCTAATTACATCATAGTAATTTCAAACCCATACATTAAGACTCGGTATATTAAGGAATCCAAAACATTAAAGCAATACCCACAGATACTAAGCACGATCTTATATCCAAAATCCATGACCCATCCCTAATCAATCTAAGGAGGTTCATCATTCATCCATCACACCACAACCTAGCCCCCAATAAGGAATGCGAACCAAGAATCAACTATGAAAGGTGTCACACATGCACACCAACCCAGTATACATCTAGAAATGTCCTTAACCTGATACATTTTCATCAGGGAATGGTTAACCATAATCCCATACCTACCGATGATAGAGTAGTCCATCACACATTTACACTAAACCTTCCAAAAAAACTCAATGTGGTCCATCAATAAATGTATTTAATATATATAAATATAAATAATAGGTTCTTTATCCCATATCATAACTCACCAATTCATCATTAGTGCACTAGTCCCTTTGGACCAAGCCCCACGTACAATAATCAACCAAGGTCCCTTGAACAAATCCTAACCCTCTATGGTATAGACCACTCCAATCAATATCAACCAAACTCATTGATACCAAGATAAAAATTCATTAATAAATATACAAAAAATTTAAATACAGGTATTCTAAAAAGGAAAATAAAAATAACACTACTAAGATAAAACGATCCTCGGACAAGGTCATGGCCTCTTGACTTAAACAAGGTTTTCCCCAAAATTCCCATAGACTATCACCACCGCCTAAGAAACTACAATAATTTCTTCCATCCCCAAGGCTCTATAGTATATTAACACTCACCCTACATTATTAATAAATAATTTTAACTATTTTTTAAAAAAATAAACAAACATGCCCAATGACTCAATACTTACCTGATGGGCCAAAAAATCAATATGAGGTCTGTTATGACCTCAAGAAATTCCAGAGAGAACCTTCCTCACACATACACACCGTCAAATTATGTAATTTATTTACTTAAATTAATATTTCAATGTGGAATATCGGATGATAATATCAATGGGAAGACCAACGATATTTTAATTTTGAGTGACTATGTGCATTCTACTCCCAACACGCCCTTAGCATACCCCAAGAGAAATACAATATTTTGAAACCTAAATTTAGTGTACAAGAAACATTACTTCATCAGAAAAAATTCATAAACTCATCACAAAACATAATTTACAATATATAATGAATAATGGATTTATTTTGGAATCTTTGGTTGTCATGTACGATCTTATAAAAAATTCTTAATCATGCCCAATGATTTTTCCATGACCCTATGAAATCACCCCTTTTAGAAACCTAGTGGTTTGTCTAAAACCATACATTAATGAATAAGATACATTATGAGGAGTA
Source organism: Viscum album (assembly GCA_963277665.1). Lineage (NCBI taxonomy): Eukaryota > Viridiplantae > Streptophyta > Magnoliopsida > Santalales > Viscaceae > Viscum > Viscum album. The sequence goes on from OY728126.1 coordinate 818,564,540, forward strand.
GAATAGGACATACAACATATATATTTCCCAAAAAATCAACTAAAAGAACCCCCAACATCTAGTGGGGAGAAAGGGGTTCAACCCCTACTTATATATCCAAACAAGGAGCATAGGGGTTTCCCTCTCTATAATCCTATGCTAAAACACGACATTGCCTCCTTTCAAATATACATTGGTGAGCCGATGCTATCCACCTACTAGCCCTTTGATCTGCTAAACATTTTTTTGTAGTATCGACCAGACCTATCATTAAGCTCCTTTGATCCCTTGAGGCCCATTTTAACCATAAACCAAGACTGTAAACATATCTTGAAGATGTTGAAACTCCTTTAATTTGATCCCAAATAATAGTTCTAAAGATGGACCAACCACTAACTCAAAATTTCAAATTTACTTGGGAGTTTTCCAACCAATAATGATGTAGTTCATTCTAGAAATAGTTATGTTATCCATTCATAAAATGAAATAAAACGCATTTCTAAAGGAAAAATGTCATTAAATTGTGAAATTAGTTTACTCATAATTGTGTATATATTTATTATGTAATAATAAGTACATTTAATTTAGTAAAACATTTATACATATATTTTATAAATAGTTAATATTAAATTTCCTATCAATAAAATGACTAGGTTTTAAAGACAAATGATATCATGGTTCATTTTGAGGTAGGTCTTTATATAAATATAGATGGAAAAATTCATTTTTATTTAAAATAAAATAAATAAAAATTATTAGGGTGTTACATTCTACCCCCATAAAAATAATTACTCCTAAAAATTTTATCACTCTAAAAAAATGAATATATCTATATTTCATCACAAACATGGGTTCCTATATATCTTCATGTAATTTTTGATTCCTCCATTGAGCTTCAACTAGTTGAGAAGTACTATTTTGTTTATATTTATATCTATTATCTAAGATTTATACTAGTTTTTAATCATATTAAGGATCATGATATTGTAGTATGACCTTTAAAATTAGTACATGTAAAGGATAAGGTATGTATTTTTTAAGGATATTTATTTGGACCTCATCATGAAATTGAGAGAGGTTATATGGAAGTATAAAGTGATAAGCTACCATTCTTACTTCATCAAAAATCCAAAATGGTATAGTGTACCTAGGGAATTGATTTACCCACTTTTTTATTCTCGTAATATTATTCCATAGATAAATTCAAAGAAAATAATTTTCAAAAAAATTTAGTTCTATATTTTTTCAGTGACTGAAATCATAATGTTTCTATCAACTATGAGCTACAATGATTTGAAACTAGAATGGATCTAAATTTTACATATATTTCATTAGCTAACTCATTAAAAATATATTTTGTTATCTAGCTTCATCGTAGTAAATTTATGCTCTATATTTCATTCCATATATGGATTCATAGGGATATATCTGAATTTTCATGTCATTTCAGATCATCATACGTTTGGGATAAATAAATAATGTTGAACAATGAGCTTCTTCCAATAGGGAAATCATTAAATATGGTAATAAAGGGACATATATACGATTCATTAACCTTATCATTTCATCCTAATAAAGGATGAAGTTAGAGAAAATTCTCAAAATCATTGTTAGCTCTATATATTCCTTCTTTTCATCTTTATTATTCACAAAGATAGATGATTGAGAACTCATTCTATGAAGAAAATATTTCTATATTTCATTAAATATTTCACAGTACATCCATTGAATATTCATAAATATTGCTTCATTATTTATACTTATCACATATAACCAAGAATGATCTTTTCAACTCAAAACATCACCCACATTGTATGATTTCCTGTTGTGTTAAAGTATTGAGTATTGAAGGTATTTAATAAACTCCAAATAACATATATAACACATATAGACTATTTTCAAGTGAATATATATTTTAAAATTTTATGATTAGTATATATAAAACACTTTTATTTTCAAAGATAATTCCACTATATCATTATTGAAAACATTTGTAATGTTAACTCTAAGTCATGAGTTAGGTAATTTTTCTCCCGATCCTTCAATTTTCAAAATTTATAACTTATGAAATTATCATTTTACATGAGAAAACATCCCAATAAAATTTTATATGTCACTATATCTCTCATTTCATTGACTACTTTGAGAAAAGGTTAACTGTCCAACCATATGATTAGTTACATGGAATTTTCTTCACATTATTAGTTCTAAAGGAACTAAGAAACCTTAAGAGTTATCATGGTGACTGCATTAGATATCCATGTGAAATTATTTAAAATGTAGCAATAATATATGGACAATATAGTAATAGGAATATCATCGATTTTGAGTTTATCCGCAACGATATTAGATAAATACCCCTTTGAATATGAATGAAACTCTATACAATGGATGTAATTTCCATAGGAAGTTTATATTTACTCTATCCTTGATTAATTTTAATAGGTCATACTAAAAAATACCACCTCAATATTATAATTTTTTTATGGAATTTATGTATAGATAGAAAATAAATTATCAGAATCACATCAATTTTCAAAAAAGGATGAACAATATGATATTCATTTTCTATTTTTTTCTACATCAGCATGAAATCCACAACTCTAAATTATAATATAGGACTTATTTAACTACCCGGATTCACAAAAATGAATAACATAGAATAAAACCTTACTTATTCTATAAGATTAATTTTTTTATTAGTTCATTGACATTGACAATTCCCGAGTTCCCAAAATATAAGACATTGAACAATAAATGGTGCACTATGTTGTAATTTATTTTCCTCCATGGATCTATTCATTTTATCTTAGTAAAGACCTATTATATTCCAATATTTTTAATGCACAAAAAGTCTTATTATTCTTTTGTGATGTCATCTTCATTGCTCCTTCCTAAGTTTATTATGTTCAGAAATATTAATATTATTTCATAGATGTTCTTCAATAAATGGAATCCCACAAAACAATGTTTTTATTTAATTAGGTGTGTCGGGAAACCCACCCATGTTGAGATTGTAAATTATATATCAAGGTACAATTTTAGGTACAATCACAAGTTTCTAAATTCTAGCTCCAATTTCGTTTGGTCTCTCATAAGGAAAATAATTGCATTATTTTCCACATTCATCAATTACACGGTTCAATTAAGTTTATACTATTGAATAATACCAAAATATTAGTTTATTCAACAATTATATTTATGAGAAAACATATAATCATGAAAAATCGTTCATAATATGTTTATCATGAAAATTTATTTTCAATCTATTATAAATTTTGTTTAACCATGATCAACTCTGATCATCATCTATTCTAATCTAATATAATATTCCATGTATACAATTTGAATAAACCCTTAAATATCAATTAGGAGTTTCTATAAAGGATTATAGTGTCACACCCACCCATCATAAACCACTAATGATCTAGTTAATACATATTCCACCCATTTTATATTTGTTTCCCTTGGGTTCATTTATTCCATAGCCACATCAATTTACCATTATCATCTTAAGAATTTATATTCTAGGAAAACCATACAATATCTACTTTAATAGTTATTTTTTATGAAATCATATACCTATACTTATCCAAGTGGTTCACATTAAGGTTTGTCATCATAGTTCAAATAAATAAAGAAACAATACTCTAATGGAAACTATAGCAACCCATACATTTCATAAATAAATAATTCATCTTATTAGATAAATATTCTTTAAATAACATTATAAACCACTTCAAAACTATAATGATTATGAGAATTTGAAAAATCAGATAAAAAAATTTGTTCATAAAATATCTACATAATCTCCCACATTATTTATCACAAGTGGAATCCATCTTATAAATATCAAACATATATCATTTATTCATATACTATGGAAAAAATAAAATATAATAAAGGGTTATCTAAAATTCCTAGTTTGGATAAACATGAGATATATTGATTGTAATTTAATAAAAACATTATTATAAGGTGTTGAGAATAAGATATAAACATTTTAAATCCATACCCACCAAATTATATATCATATTCTATATTCCTAGAATAATTTTTTTACATTATAAGACATGAGTCATAAATGAATCATAGCACGTGAGCCCTGATAGATTTAAATTGGAATACGTTCATATCATAAAAAAGGTGTTATAAATTTTTTCATAATGATAATCATAAAAATATTATGTCATGTATGTCTACTAATACATTGGGAACATGTTAATATTTGGATAACAACTTATGTATCAGCTTCAGGATTCGAATAAACTCTCATTTACCCTCATATAGAATTGGGATAACTTTATGTATACCATATTTTATGCTAGAGATAACCTACTATATACCATATGATCTTATACAACAATAATATTTACCCAATGAATTTATGGTCTATATAACTCATGCCCAATCAACAACATATTCACAATACTTTCATATGTATTCCTTAAGATCTTAAAAACATTCTTTATAACTTATGCCGTGGAAAATAAAATGAGTTTCATAAATATTTCATCATCATAACCTTAAATCAACTAGTTTAATTATGAGTATGTTATAAATGAATAATATACCTAATGAAGAATATGTTACATAACAATATGTTATCAAATTTGAAAAACTCCATTAATATATCACTAGAGTATTCCTTGAGGAAAACATCCATTTCATTTTTATATAATTTAATTAAAGTCTAAAAATTTGTAAAAAATAAAGAAAAAAATTATTTGAAAACAAACATGGAAACAAGTAAATGATTCTTCAAACCATTGAGTGGTCATTATGGTTGTCAGTTAGGCTCATGTTGTGTATGTTAGAACGATGATTTATTATATATTTTTGGTAGAATGTATATATTACCTCTGATAGAAAATGATAATAAGATCCCTTTTAGTTATTTTTTTAGAATGTAAAATATGATTAAAATGTATTTAAATAGTTATAGTGGAATAATTAATTTAATATTGAAAACATTTTACCTAAAATATGGTCATGGTTGAAATAGAGTCATTTCTGAATAGTAAAATAATGTCAGCATTACTTGAATTTATTATTTGAGTATCTCGAGTACATAATAAGATTAAAATGAAAGTAAAACATCTAGTCTCTATAAATATATTAATGATAATAAAATATTTATTATTTGGGAGAGAAATATATTATGATTTTATCATAAAAAATTTAATCATAAACAATTCTAGTAAAACTACGATTGTAATGTAAAACTCTTACCTCAAGAATGACTTAACTCAACAGTTCTGTAAAATCAGATATAACAAATTATATTATTATTAATATTTTATAATAAAATATTTTTATAGCTTATAATATCGTATATAATCCACTTATTACATTTTGACCCCCATTTATCAAAAATTTCTTATTGAAGTCATCATTTTTCAGTGCTAACTGTTTCATTTTTCATGAATGTTTCATTATAGTAGATCCAATAATTATACTTTGATCATGGTTCAATAATACATATCATTTTATTCATGATATAAATGTAATATATATTTATTATATATATATAACCATCCATAAATGGTAGAGACATAAAAATGGACTAAACCATTCATGGAGGTTGTAGTCTATAAGTACGCAAGAACACTATTTTCATTTTCTAAAAAATAACATAATTAATTTTTATCAATATTGAATAATAATTATATCATAATTATTATATATAAAAATTAAAAACGTCATATTAATAGAAAAAATTAATTGTGGTTATGGAAAATGAATTATATCAATACTTGGAGGTGGTAATCAACAAGTACACATGAGTGATAAATTTATTTCCCATAGAATGAAATGGTGGTGTAAATTATTGCACCATTATCATAAGAGAATATAATTATATTTACTATACTATATTAATCATGTTCTAATAAATAAAATTTATTTAAATAATGAGGTATATTAAATAATATTGAAATTACTTGGTTAAGAGTTATACCTATTTATTGAGAAACCTTATTTTTCATTACACCAAAAGCGTTGAAAACAGAATTAGGATTATGAAAGAGACTATATGATATGAAGATGGATTTTAGGAAATTATTTTGTATGTATTGTATGATATATATGGACCTTGAACTATGGATATGAGAGGAGATGATTCGACCTTTTACAAGGTTGGGAGAGGAAACACACAGAATTTTTCAAAATATAAAAATATAATAATGTCATTATCATGAAACATTCTTAAAAATGATTCATATTAAAATATGAGATTGTATATGGTCTAAATACATCCATAAAATATGATTTAAAATGTTTAATAAGGAAATATCACTTTGATCTATTTGATCAACCCATCGGTAAACCCATTTTATCCTTAACCAAGGTAACAAGATTTTTAGTATTACTATGAACACAAAAAAATCTGATTCATTCATTTTTTTGTAAATTATAATTTATTATATGGAATAATGCTCTTTGAATATACATTTTATTATTTTCTAAAATAAAATTTAAAATTATCCCTCAAAATGAAGTAAAAAAATTTACTTTATAGATAAATTCATTTTTAGGTATAAAATGATTTCTACAAAAAATAATCATAATTTTGATTCTACTTAAATTTTTTGAATTATTTTTAATAAAAATTGGCTAATGAAATTTTAAAATAAAATTGAAATAAAATTTTTCTTTGTAAATATTTAAATATAAAATAATATTTTCTATGAAATCAATATTTTTTTTATTCACTAAATTATTTATATAAAAATAGAACTTCAATCAAAAGGTAATTTTGGTATTTTGAATAGTGAAGTTATATTTCTTTTAAAACATTGAACATCTAAAATTTGTAGAAATTAATTATAATTTATTTTCATTAAATTAAATAAAACCAATTTTTTAAGATAATATAATTTGGAAGCATATAATTAAATTTTTTACAATTCTGTAATTATTTATTAAGATTTAACAAATACATTTTTTTAAAATAATAAATTTATAATTTTTATGAATTTTTTAAACCATATTCACTCAGTATAGTCCAAAGGTTAGGTTATTAAGGTATATTGTATCACAGTTCATTTAGACTATAGGTTTCATATAAATAATGTGATGAAATACACTATTATTATTTCCATGGAAATACATATTAAATGATGGGGTGTAACACTAAATTAATTATTAATGAACATTATATTCACAAAAATTTATGTTTGAATCTATTTGAATCTTCTTATTATATTCCCACTCATCACCTACAAAAACATTGAACTCACACTCTTGGATCTAGGTATTAAAACAAAATCATTACATTTATGTAATTGGTAATGATAAAAAGGGACCAATTTTAGTGAACCAAAATATAAGATATCAAATTTAAATATTGTATAACATACATACAAAAATGAAATTTGAGGTTTAGATTTTTAGATAATTGGTACAAACTGTTAAATAAATATTACCATGTTATTAACATATAAATTTTCCTATAATACCCATTTTTTCATATTCCACATTAATTATTCATCACCACCCACATGAAAAACCTATATAAATATTTTTATTATAATGTTTCTTTATAACAGTGGGACATTAATTATAATAATGTTCAGTCCAATTTCTATGTATGGGTAAGTATATACATTGAAAATGAAAAATATTCAGTGAAAATATTGTGTGCACAAGGGTATGTGAAAATATTCAATGTGCATGATAATTACATAAGAGAAGTCATCCCATAAAAAAAATTTATCATCAAACATTTGACACGGTATTAAATACTAACAAAGTTAGGAGTCATAAGAATAAAAAATCATGAGCCATATGGTGTCAATAATGATAGAGGGAACAATTTAAAAGTTACAGAAAGAACTGAGACAATATATTAAATTCTTGTAAAATTATCTACATCCCATAATCTCACTATTCTTAGAAAAAACTATAACCAAGTTAAATCTGTAAGACAAATCATTCCAGTTTACTCCTTCCTTCTTTCCTTTTATAACAGTGAACATTGTATAATGCATTAGAGATATATATTGGGCTCAACTATCATATAAGCTATATTTGGATAACTCATCATCATGAGCTATATTTGGATCACCAATAATAATAAATAATTTCAAGGTACCTTATATGAATATATTGCATATAAGTTTTCATTTTCAATAATAAACTTTTAAAAAAAACTTTCATTCCTTCATTTCATTGTTTACCCATGGTATATAAATGGGTTTCATGATAATATTTTTAAAACATTAATCAAAATCCATCCAGAGATAGAGGATGGTTGTTATTAGAAGATAATATGTCCTGTGAATTATATGAATCATTAAATTATATTTAAAAAGATAAAAATACATTTAGTATAAAATTTACAACATTTCATTCAAAATAGATGAAAATTCCATTTCTTACTGCCATTAGAAACTAAAAAGTCAAAAATAATTAGAAAAGGATTTCAACAGAAAATAACCTCAAAAAACATGTAAATAAAACATTAAAACATGAAATAGTTTGGATAATAGTAAAATAATTTCCTTTCATAAAAGATAAACGATAACATTATTTTGAAAATTTTGTAAATATAATCAAAAGTGGCCCACATGTAAATTGATAAGAAATTTTATTTTTTAACAAATTAAAAAAGGTCAAATATCATGGAAAATTACTATATGAAATTATTTAATCTTATAAAATAATAATATTAAAATAATATAAATTACATGGAGGAATCATTTTGTTAAAAGTTATTGAAATATCTTAAATAAATTTTTAATGAAAACACTTTTTCTGAATTTTAAAAGGAAAATAGAATTTGAAATAAAGAACATTAGAAGGATAATAAAATAGAATCAATATAAAGTTTCATGTTATTATTATTCAAGGATCATTATGTACACCTTACAAATAAATATAGGTGATTAAATTAAATATTTTTATAAAGAAGGATGTTTGATAAGAGAAAACCCAGATTCATTAGTGATTCTTAAATAGAAAAAATCTATTAAATGATGGAACATAACATTATTCCTTAAAATACATAATTTCAGTGAATTAATATGTTAATAATCATTCATGGGGTCGTTATTACACTATATAAAATAAATCATGGGGCATAAGATGAATTATGTATCAAAAAATTGAAATTGAGACAATGAAAACCATTGTAATATTTATAGCATTTTAATAAATATCTCATGAATGTGATATCATAAAAAAAATTTAGATATCATAAACAATGATTCATTAATGAAATGATGTCTTCACCGGTATCATATGAACCATATAATATGAGGTATGTGAAAAATATAATATACGACTAAAACAAATAACTTTTTGGGGAATAAAACTTACAAATATTGTATCATTAAATTAAATATTAATCAATTAATTGATTATATGTTACAATTGTAAAAAATAGGTTTAAATATACAATAATACAAAAAGAGTTCATTTGACAAGTAATAATGTAATAACATATTTAATTAATTAAAAGTATAACCCAATAAATTGGAATTATGTTTAGAAACACTTTACATCGAGTCCATACATTCTACGTATGTACATTAACACATGTTTAATTAATTTATATTATCTTCCTTAATTATTAAATAAAAATATATAGGTTTATTAATTTATAATGATTTTTTTCATTTATTTCAATGATATATTTAATTTCATAATTGGTTAGTTTAGTATAATGTGTTTTGGGGATGTTCAGTTCATAATTACAAATGAATTTGGTAGGTTGACTATACTATAAGGGATAATATTTATTTAATACACAAAAATTAATGATGAAATAATTTTATTTTCCAAAAATTTAAAACAATGTCATAGCCATAATTTAATTTTTTACATGAAAAATGTACATGATCACTTCATGGAGGTGGTAATCAACACGTACTCACAAAAGTCATTATCATTTTTCAATGGAATGAATTTTAAGAAAATATATGATATATTATCTTTAAATAAAAATAATTATATAATGTAATATATATATATATATATATTATAAAAAAAATTTAAATTTTGATTTTATATATTGATGGAAAATAAAACCCATCACTTCATGGTGAAAGATATCCACAAGTACACATGAACAATGTTATTATTTCTCTTATGATGGAATAGTAGATAAAGTTTTTTGTAAAATAATCATAAAAAAATTTATATTTTTTAGGTAAATTTCATAAATTTCTTCATGTGTTAATAATATTTTACGTTGGAAGAAAAATAAGTATATTAAAAATCATCAGCTAATAATTGTACCCCTTCTTTAAAAAAACCTTTAGATTACACCTTCTGCCTTATTGGATAGTCTTTTGATGAGACCAAAATCTCTATGTTTTATATAAAAATTTGGGAATTTATCATTGAAGATTTTTCTCCCAATGTATTGTTCTCAATGAGTCTGATGAGTAGAATAGAGGTGGTTGGCTTTTATAAGTGTGGTAGAGGAAACAATTATATTGTTTCAAAAGATTAAAATATTCATACACATAAAATATTGATCTAGAATTACACATATACGAAAATGAGATGATATATGGTCATAATACTATCATAAAATAATAATTAGACAGGTTTTTAGGTCATTTTAATCTTTATCATTTTAGGTTTATCTATTTTAACATCTTTTAACTCTAAACATGCTAACTGATTTTTTTACCAAGATTACAATTTATAATGACTTAAAATGAAAATGGAATCATTATAAAATTTAAAAATTATAATTTTATTTATTAAATCCATTTTAGTAAATTATGGTCCTATGAGTAGTATAATGTACATTTAAAATAAACATGAAAAGAAGGAGGAAAAGTTGTTTTTCTAAAGAAAATAATTTTATGTATTGAATATTTTTTATACCAAAATTAAGAATAATATATACTATAATAAAATTATAAATATTATGTTTAATAAAATAGAATTAGTAAAATTCTGAAATTAATTTAAAAGAAAATTGGAGTCTTAAAATACATGAATGGAAAATATATGTTTCTATAAAATCTGTAATTTTTAACTATTTACTAAAATATAAATCTCTTCATAAAAATTAAAAAAAAAATATATCCTAGAATAATTTATTTATTATTGTTTGAATACATATTTATTTTTTATAAAATAAAATTTCTATTATTTTTATAAATTAATTATAATATTCACTCAAAATAGCAGAAATAGTTTTTCTGAAGGAAACATATTTTTAAGAATAAAAAGACATTGTTATCATTCCTTTCCTAGTATCCATAATTAACTGAATGGAAATTATTGAAATTGATAATATAATCTAATTAATTCATTAGATTCATTTATCAATAGGTATTTATTTAATCCAATTATATAAAGATACATTACACGTAAAAAAATCTGTTTTCTTATTATAAATTTGACATTCAAAATATTTTACATTAATTTATAACAAACCAATTTTAAATATACCTAATATATATATATATATATATATATATACATTCACAACATCTATTTGTCCAATATCCATATATATAATCGTTATATTATACCTCAATATATAGTCTTATATGCATCAGTAAAGTTATTAATTTAATTCTCTCTCATATTTTATGTTATATTCCTCATCATTTAAACTATTTATATAGTTACACATGGGGTAACAATATTCTTGGATAACTATGAGGATAATAAATTTATTTTTATGTTATTTTTATGAGTCTTTGTGTGCAAATTTACTCCACATGAAATTTTTTTTATATAATCTCATATTTCAACTTTATGACGTTTTAATGTTCATCTTTATTTTTGATGTTTTATTTTAATAATTATAAAAAAAATTAGTTTCATGTTTCAGGTATAAAATTATATAAAACATATTATTCATTTGTATGTTAAATATAAATCAATATGTCACTTAGTTACATTCTATCCATGTTTAATAAATTATATCCTCATATTTTTATCTTGATATCAGTCATCAAGGGTAAAAAATTATAAAATAGAATAATAAAAACCCAAAAAGAAATTTTTTTAATAAAACATCATTTTAAAAACAAGGAAATTAAAATTTGAAGGGCATCTAGAATAACACATGACTAGGTTTCCAAATTGGAGAACAGTAATGGGATGTAAAAATAAAAACATGGAAGAAATTTGTTTTTCCAAATTATAGTGGAGTGTTTTAGATCACTTTGATCAAAATAATGTGATTTATAATTATAAATTAAATTTCCATAAAACATGTAGCATCCTAATATTTTATAATATATTTATCTTTAAATAAATTCAATTTTTTTATCATTCTCTACATGTAACATAGAGAATAAATTAACCACTAAAAACGATAGAAAACACTATTATGTCATAATTAAATAGTATTTTAATATTGTAATTATAATTTTAGATTGATTTTTTTTGGATTTTCTAAAAATATTTATTTTTCACTTAAAAGTTAAAAATCCCAATATTTTCTTAAACTCTCATTTCTGATCTTTAAATAAATATTCTTCAAAATTATTATTCTATTTTTTATTTGGTATTAAATTGATATAATACAAAATTTATTTATAATCTATAATTAATTCCATTAGGATCAATATTTTCCATGATTTCAGATTAGGTTAATTTTTAGTATTAAAACACATTTCATGGAAATCAGTTTTTCCTCATATTTTCCGGTTTGATGTTTTAAAAAAAATTAAAAACATATATGAATTAATTTTTATAAATTGAATTACATATTGGGAATTATTACGTGAAAATATATTATATATATCCCTTTTTCATTAAGTAATTATGAATAATAATCATGGTTAAATTTACCTCATCAGAAAGATAAAAATGGGAAAAATACGGCTCAATCCGTGAGGTGGGGACTAATAATAAGGCCAACTCTTTAAATTAAATTGTTTTATGAGATTGATTTGACTATATCCTTAAAAAATTATAGTTTAGGTGTTTTTCATTCCATTTTACCTTGATGATGTTGTTTATAATATTTTTTGTAATTTAACATCCAAAATATCAACTTCTTTCTTTTAATTTCATTTATTTTCTAAATAGGGATAATAATATGTTATAAAAGAATCTAAGAATTTATTTTGAAAATCATAAATTTCTTTTTACGATGGAACTTTATTTTTAATTTTTAGTAACTGTAAAATTTACTTAAATTCTCACAATGTTGACTCAGTTTTTCTTCAAGTAATAGAAATATAAAATATATATTATTAAAAGTAATAAAAGTAAAAAAATTGGATTAATAATAGTATTGAGTATATTTTATACATAAATAAAACATATTATTGATGTGTGGAAGTAAAATATTTGAATTTTATATTTTTTCTATTGTCTTTAATTTCATATTAAATGAATAGTGTCAAAAAGGTAATTATTGATATTTTATAAAATTAATATTTTATTAAATTGCATAAAAATTATTAATATTTTTGAATTTAATATTTTAGATAATATATGGTCAAACACATAATCCCTTGTCCATTTATGAGCCAATTATTACACTATGTGAAAAAATATAACCATTAGAAATTGAATATTTATTACCACTATCAGGGTTAAAATTATTTAACCATGGGGATAATGAAAATGATATGGTTTAAAATGATATATTAAAATATCTAAATTTTATTAGATGATAATATTATATCCATATATTTATTATCATCATATCCATGTCATTTTGGAACCATTTGACAATATATACACATATTATTTAATAATATTCAACAAATATCCAAAAGTTACCCTATAGACACTTATAAAAAGACTCCCATTCCTTATATTTATTAAAGACATTTTAGAAAAATATCTCAAAAGCCATATTAATATTTCGCCTCAAACTCCCAAAAAAATAAATTAGAGGTACTTATGTGATAATCCTATGTTTATAAGTAATACTTGAATTGTAAAATAAATATGTGTTATTTTATATTATATAATAGTATAAACATACCATAAATATTGAAATCAAAAGGAATTTTTACATTAATAAATATCATGAAAGTAACAAAAAACTAAACCTGTAAAAATTCCAAAAATTATATCGGGACAAAAAATAAATATTATGAAAAATAAAATGAGAAAATCGAAATCCTTCCAATCATTCAGAATCATCTCCCCCTGACCAACACATTTTAAATGAAAAAAATAAATATTAGTAAACTAGTTAATACATTGAAAATTTCAATATTCCACTATGGGAGGAATTTTCATAAATTTTGAATAATGTATTTACATTTCATTCATTTTAGTTAATATGATCCATAGAATAGTAACCTAGAAATTGGGAGTAGTAACCTTACTATTGATGATAGTAATTATACCTTTGGAATAGTAATTTGACATAAAAATAACAAAATTTAATATAAATAAAATTTATAATTTTAAAAAATATATTATAATACCATAAAATAAATATCAATACTTAAATCTCATGGAAAATATATGAACTTTTTCAATAAAATGTTTTTTAAGGTATTTGGTATCAATAATAATTTTTATTTTAAAATTTAAATTAACCAGTGTTAAAAATTTAATTTAATTAAATAAATTTCATTATTTAATTGTGCTTTTTAAAATTATCCAAGATTGATTTTCTGGTAATTTTCTAAATTACATCGTATTTTTGCGAATAGTAAAATACTGGTTCTCTGTAAACAATGAATTTTCAATTACAGATTTCATGATATAAAAATTAAATTATAAATTATTGAAAATTTTGATCATAAAATAACATATTAAATTTTATATATTAGTCAATTAAAATTAGTAAACTTAATTTCTAATACTAGTAATAATTTTCTAGAGTCTAAAGTAAAAAATGTGACCCCATTTAATAAAAGATATTGATTTCCTCAAAATTATTTTTGAATAAATTTGTGAATTTGGTTTATAAAGGGGTTTAATATCCTAAATACATTTTAATTAAGCTATATGTGTTTTAATATTTAATATAACATAACTATTACAAGTATTACTTTTGATATACTATTTTATACAAAAGTTTAGGAAAAAAATACCTATATAATCTATTATGAATTACCCATCCTACTCCCAATAGAAACCCTCTTCACTCTAAATTTACAAATCCAAATTTTCTTCCCAAATACTCTCCATATATCCCCTTATAACCATTAGAAACTTTTTTGAGTAACTGAATCCAATCATTGAGAGATTTTAGCATCATACAATAGATGAAACATCAATAATTTGGTATGTTTTCATCAACTATACTTTGCATTTTCCTCTTATCATAATCCTATATATTTCCCATAAAACTAAAATATTCTAAGATTTATTATGTTTTATGTTATAATTAATGTTGTTATCCAAATCAAATAATCATATCTACTATATAAATTTATTTAATTATTCACATACCCCCTTTTAGGAAAATATCCCATTAATTGTTGGTTAATGGGTAATGAAGATGTTTCCAATTCATTTATTTTGGCAATATATATGGCTGGTTATAATAAATTATTTATGATATAATAATGAAAAAAATATATATATAAATTTTTTAAAAAATATATCGTTATATTTAAAAATGAACTTGATCAAAATAGAGAAATCAATGTAAAATATGAAATTTTTAATGAAAACAAGATATAAAAAACATTACCTTTTAATGATGGGAAATAAGATATATAATCCAATGACTATAACAGAAAATTAGTGAAATAAATTTACATTATTTACTTCTGGTTCAATGATTTAATAAACATTATTTAATCATTTTAGAAACTAGAAAGTAGTGAAATAATGTTTCATTTAACATTAAGGAGTTCTTAGACCCAAAATAATTCTTTTGGTGTATATCATATTTCATATTGATTTAATTGATATTTTTCCTCTAATATCAAAATTATATCATTTTAATATTATTACATTTTTTTCATGGGGATATACCTATTTCCACCCTTCTGAGAGATTTCCTATAAAATTTGCAATGCCTTTTTAATGACTTAAATTTCCAAACCATCACTTGATTACTCATGATTTATTTCCACCATAAAAGAATAAAATAATATTTTATGAAAAAGTACGACCTCTATTATTCATTTTGAATTATTATAGTTCTTTTCATGAATTTTTATATGTGAAATATTTTATGAAACCCATTACTCTTATTAGGTTATTTCATGACTACTGTTTTTATACTTCCATATAGAATGCATTACTATGGGAATTTTGTGATCTGACAGGTTGGATCAAAATTATGTATCCCTAAAATGCATTTCCTAATGTGATATTTCTCATGAGAGTTTTTTATTTATTAATAAACCAGAGACTAGATTTTTTTCATAATGACAATGTTACGATTTATGAACAAATTTTATTCGTGAAAATGTTGTTATCAATTTTCAATACTATGTGTGCAATTTTACCATTGTGTTATGATGTTTAATTATTATGCATTTTCCACATTCCTTTTAATTATTAAATTATATCTTCTTGTTTACGATTATAATCATATTCTTATGATATGAATATGTTGATTATTGTCACCCATGTACTATTGATTGGTCTCCATTATTCCCCAAATTATTAGGCATTTAGATCACCCCTCTCAATGATGTATATTACTAGGGAACTACATGTACTAATGTGAGTGTTACTGATTTAGAAAGATAAATATGAAGTCTTTAAAAAAATTGTTTTATTATGTAATATTGTTTCATCAGCGTAATTTTCCCAATATTAAACCATTGGCTACTAGATTCAATCATTATAATGTTGTTTATCTAAAAACTATTGTAATTACCATGAAAAAAAATCCAGTTCTCTATTGTTGGTACTGAATCATATTTTAGTTAATGTGAACGTTTCTATTAGAAACCATTAGTGAAAACCACAAGCATATGTCTATGTATAAGAAAAAATCCTTGATGAATCCTTTTAGAAAAAAAAGTAATAATAGGGATTCTATAAGATATGTATTTTGTATTAATTTTCAAAGAAGAATAAATTATTAATTTATGCTCTTCTAAATTACCACATGTTGAAACCATTTCTATTTTTTGTTAAATTGTGTGAACTAGCTTAAACTATACCAACAACCTTTATGTGGGATAATGCAATGATTGTCCAAACAACATCCCGAATTTCATGGGAGGTAGAGTTCAAAACATTATAGTGATACATGTCTATTTTTATCATGATATAAATTATAAAATGAACCATGTTCAATTTCTTCATTTCTCCAAGAATAATCAATTGGATATCATTACTATTATGCTGTAATGACCACTGATAATTAGTGGGTCTTTCTATCAACATGTGAATGAACTATATGTTAACTCAAGAGATATGTTCTCTTATGTGATCTACTATTTTGAGAAGGAATTGTTTACTCTGTATATATTTCATTTAGATAGAGGTTCCAATCAATATTGGGCATTATTAATGAACACCAAGAAAATGGATAAAATAAAAGAAATGGTGTGGGGAGGCATTGAGAAAATATTTCATAAAACTTATTTTTATTGAAATCATTGAAAAAATATAGAGGGATAATAATTGGATAGAAAGAAAATGTTCAGTTAATCTATAACATCTTCTAATTAATTCTTCACTATAAATTCAAGATATGTACCAGGATATGTTATTGAGAAAATATATAAAAATAAATACATTATTTTGTGCTTTAAAACCACACCTTTTAGAGTATCTAGCTATCCAAGAATTTTTTAGATATGAATAAATAGTTTGTTTTCATCATAATGTATGGATATATTTTAAATCATCGTCTTATGGATATAGAGATAAGAAGATAGCAATAGAGATTCATAATGTTGGGTAAAATTAAAATGGGGTAAATATGATCCATCCACCCAGATGTTAAAAATATAGGAATAAGAATCAATGAAATTTACTCAAATGGGTGATGAAATGATTCAAGTGTGGGATATGATACCACAAAGATCATAAATATTGACGTTATGTGATGATGAAGACCAACATGATGGGGAAAAGAAGGAATATCCTAATGCACCATCCCTGGTTCATTGATTCAAAGGTAATGACAATGGGAACATTATATGCCATTTTACTAAACCAAGGGTCCTTGGGGGTAATCGGAGTCAGCAACCACCAATGTTTAAGGATAAAGGGAATGAGTATGCCATTACTACATCTAAATAAGAGTGTAAAAATAATGTCAGACAATGTATTCTTACTATTACCTAATTAATTCAAAAACTTTTATTTCATTCTAGTTTAACACATTCCATCATATCTGTTTGTTTTATAGAACTAGTTAATCAAACCCCCAATACATTTTTGTTGAGAGATCTGAAAAAACAAAGTTGCATGATAATTAAAACACAAATATTAGAATCCACACATGTTAGTGTCAGTGATACTATGCTTATAGATAATCATTCAATACATCCATTGGTATAATTTAATATGTCACCTGGCATTGTTGGATCTCATTATATAGAGAAGACATCAATTGTTAGGAAAATAATATCACTTTATATATTCCAAACTATTAATTCTCTAGTAAAAATTTAAGGAATATCATCAATCTATTTTGTAATATCACATAATGGGATGGGTGTTGATACTTTGTGAATAATCATAACTTTCCTAAATGGTAAAGTCGATGGAAAGTGTGAACATTGAAGAAATTCCAATTGTAATGGAATACAGTAATGTATTCCCAAATAGTTATCCATAATTTCACAAGATCTGGTGGTAGTGTTCTCAATAGATATCATACCTAGATCCACTCCTCTCTTAAAATGTGCCAATATTAGGGTCTCGATTGAACCATAGGATTTAACAAAGTAGATGTGATAGATTTTGGAAAAAGGGTTCATATTCCCAAGCGAATCACCATACGGTGAACCAATTCTCAATATAAAATAGGAAATGGATCAATGAGTCTATGTAATGATTACCAAGAGCTCAATAAGATAATAATAGAGATAAATCATCCCATTCTTATGAACTATGACTTGTTCGATCAACTATAAGGTGATAATAACTTCTCAATGGTTGATCTTCGTTTTGGATATCATCAGAGGAAGGTTATGAAAGATAATATTCAAAATAAAACATTTCATACAATATATGGACACTATTATTTCATATTGATTCTTATAAAATGTACTTATTACCCATAAATCATCATGGATTTAATTAATTGTTTATCTAGAGACTGCCATAGAAAATGCATGGTAGAATTCATCAATGAAATGATTATTTAATTGATGAGAAATGAGGAACATGAAGAGAATCCAAGAATTGTTATGGAGATATTTAGAAAGGTAAAAATTAATTATTTTATTAGTAAGTATGACATTTGAATGCATGAAGTCACATTCTTGGGGCATGTGATCATTAGTGAGGGATTTTATGTGTATCCTTCAACGAAAAATTCAATTGAGGAATGGACCAATCCCACTAGTGTCAGTGAAATCCACAGTTTTCATATATTAATATGTCAATACAATTGTTTTGTAAGAAAATTATTATTAATTTATAGGATACTAACTATTTAGTAAGGAGAATGGTAATGTATTTATGTATAGAATAACGTGTTTAATTATTTATAGAGAATACAAAAAGGTTAATCACTTCACCTGTTCTCACACTAGAATCGCATTAATATGGATTTTTTTATACCATGACGCTTTAAAGAATGTATTGGTTTGTGTATTAATTTATAATAAAACATTTATAGCATGTTACTCATGAAAAATATATATCCATCAGTTTAACAACACAACACAAGATATGAAGTTAGAATCTTTCATCATAACTATGATTATTTGGTAGAGCTATATATATCGAGAGAATATTGATATATGTACCAATATTAAGAATATAAAATTTATTTTAATGTAGGAAAATATAAATTTTAATTGGTGATTATTGTTATTTATGATCAAGGACTATGGACTCTCTATCAGTATCATCTAGGAAATGTGAACAATGTAGCTAATTCCTTTAAAATAAAAGAATCCACCACTTTATCCATGATGTCAATTGAGAATGACTATATCTTCATGGAAATTTAAAAAAAGTGACCTGGAAATAATAACAGTTAGGATTCCATACTACCCTTCCCATATGATTTCAAAACCATCCATCCAATATAAAATCATGAATTCAGAAATGTATGGTTTTGAGCATCAAAAGAGGGTAAGGGTTGTACATAAAAAGAATCTTCCTGAATTACATATTGATGATAATGGGGTGATTCAATACAGAACTGGACATTTTTTTTGTACATCACATGAGATAAAAAAGGTTATATTGAATAATAATTATATATCACATTTCTCTATCAATCTATGATGCACTAAGATGTAACATGATCTCTGAGAGTAGTTATAGTGGGACAAATAGATAAGGATATTATTTCTTAGAAACAAATGTGCTTTCTATGTTTGAATATTAAGGTAGAGTGAAGAAAGTTCAATGAGATGATTCATCCATTTCCCATACCTACGTCAAAATGGGAAAACATAACCATGTAATTTTCCACTAGCATTGAGAAGAAATCTAAAGGAAACATTGAGATATGCTTTTTGGTGGATTGATGTACCAATAATTCCCACTTTATCATTATTCTCAACAATTTCATGATACAATAACATACTATAGTATATGTAAATTAATATTTGAGGTTTAATTGTTTACCACAATCAATTGTATCTTACGATGATCTAAATATCACCTATAAATTATCAGTAAGTCTAAAAAATACATTGAAAACTAAACTAAATTTCAGTGAATCCTATCACCACCAAACAGATAAACAATTTGGAAGGAATATTCACACACTCGAGGAAATTAATAGAGAATACTCAATGTAATTTAATCATTTATGGGATCAAAAAATCACATTAGATGTGTTCTCAAACAACAATATATTATAATCATGTATTATAATGGATCTATATGAAGATCTATATCTGAAGCGATGTAGAACATATACATGTTTTTATAGAGTTGTAAAATGAACGAAACATAGACATGATCTTCTGAAAGTGATTATATAAATAATTCAAGATATCCAATAACATATACAATATTTCTAGAATTGGTAGAAGAGTTGTGATGAAATTCGTAAATGGACATGGTTTTGGAAGATATTGTCAATTTTTTCATCAAATATAACCATGGAAGAGAATCATACAGTTTAGAGTGAAAGGGAAACGTATACCTATAGACATTTTCCCAATACAGATCATTTATCCCATAGGACACGTAACCCATTTGATTTCACTTGAATCAAATATGGATCACGTTTATGATGTGTTCCATGCATATCTTCTATGGAAGCACATACTTGATTCCCTACAAGTACTAAATCCACAGGTTGTACAACTATAAATTTCATCTTAAATGAGGAGAATATGGTGAAGATATTTGAATGTGGAGAAAATGCTATATGAAAAAGGCAACTCATCGTTTCAATGTGTTTTGGTGGAACTATATGTATGAAGAGGTGGCATGTGAATTAGAAAAAAGGGAATCTAAAGTACCATCACTTATTCATAACCATAAATATGATTTGATATTTTTAGGGTGAAATTTCTAATGGGAAGATGAATGGAACAATCGATATTTTAAAAATGATATTTGTTTCTTCAAATAAATGTGTTTTATAATATATTTTATAGTAATACACACAAATAATATATAAAAAACAAATGTTAAGTAATTTAATTAACAAAATCATTACATTAATCAAAAAATAAACCCATGATAATTAGAAACATTACAATGGTAAAAAATAAATCCATAAATATTGAATGGGAATATTCATATCCTTCCAAACTAGTAGAATCATCACCCACATGATGAACAGTGTTGAAATAAAAAACTATTAGTAAACAAATCAACATTTTATAAAAAATTAATTATAGATCCATGGGAGGAATTGTACTGAATTTTTTATTAATAAATGAATTTGTATTTATTGGAGGTAATATAACCATTGGAATTTTAATGTGGCCATTGGAAAAGAAACATGACAATTGGAAATAATAACATGACCATTGGAAACAGGAACATGAAAATTTGAATAGTAATTTGACATCCAAATGAGAAAATTTGATATAAATAATATTTATCAAGAGTATATATAAATATTTTTATTCCATAAAATATATATCAAGATTAAAAACATTAAGAAAGTATATGAACCTTTTTAATAAACAATATTTTAATATATTTCATAAAAATAATAATTTTTATAAAAAATAATAGAACTACCACTATTAGAAAATTATATTGATAAAATGAATTTACTTTTTGAAATCATCACATAAAAATTTCATAATGGTTATTTTTTGGTAATTTTCTAAAATAATTCAATTTTTAGATGAAAATTAACAACACTGTTTTTTCATAACTAATGAATTTTAAATTGCATCATTTAGAATTTACTAATGACTTAATCAAATATTTAAATTTTATATAGTCTAATAATATATAAAATTTGGTAAATTATTCATTTAAAAACAATAAATATAATTTCTAAACATAAAAATTTTTTTCCAAATAGTGAAGTCAAAAGTGTTACCTTAAAATAATAATTTTCCATTTCTTCCATGTTTCTTTTTATTCAATTTATAAAATTAGTTTATAAAGTGATTAAAATTACGAAAAAAAATTTATTTTATTAAAATATGATTCATTATGCCAAAAATAGAACTATTACACGTTTTACCTCGATACGGTATTTTATTCAATATTGTAACCGAAAATACATCTCCTCTCATGTATTAGTAACACCTCTCGCAGTCATTGTAAAAAAATTCCACATCCACCTTCTATTTAAAATGGCCTACAAAAATACTCTCTCTCTATACCCTTATAATCCATAGGGATTTTATAGGGAAACAAACTATAATAATTAATGGATTCTATTTTTCGATAAGAGAAGCAATGTCGAGAAGAGGTTTGTTTTCATTAAAAATTATTTTTGTTATCCTATTATATTTCTCTTTTTATATATCCCTTACAAACTAAAATATTCAATTTTTAATTAAGGAGTATTTTAATATTAGTGATGTTAAACTACTTAAATATTCTTATCTTTTGTGTAATTGTATTTCATAATTCACATACCACCTCCTTGGACAATATCCCATTAACGATCGGTTAACCATCAATGAGGATTTTTCAATTTATTTTCTTATCTCCAATGTTACATATTATTATAATAAATTATTTATTTTATATAAATATATTAAATAATTAATTTTAATCTTTATTATTTTAAATTTATTTATTTATAAATAAAATAAAATAAAATAGTGAAATCAAATTAAGATGAGAAACGTTTTTGTGAAATTTGATATTGAAATTCTCTCCATTTAACGATGGGAATTTGTAAATATAATATAATGAATATAATTGAAAAATAGTTACACAAATTAACATTATTCATTTCTATTTCAATGTTTTAATAAACCTATATTTTTTAATCACGATATAGAAAGGTGATAAATAAATATGGATTTATGGTATTTGGTTTGCCCATCCCAATCACTTTCTTTTGTGTTATCTCATATTCCAAATTTATTTAAATATTGATGTCTTTTTGATGACCAAAATATATCCTTTCAAGGTTATTTCCCTTTTATTTCAGGTTTGTGCATTTTCACACCCTTCCAAAAATGTTTTCAAATCCATTCACAATGCCTTTTTAAAACAATTAAATTTCAAAACCATCTCTCGAGTCCCCTTAAGTTGTTTTTATTTAAAAAAAATATTTTATACCAAAATATTATCTTCTTTATAAATATGGGCATCCTTGAGTTCATTTCATGAATTATGATTTTTGAAATGTTTTTGGAACCTCATTCCATTCCATGTTTATTTAATGAGCACCGTTTTGATCCTCCCATGTGGCATGCATGATTATGAACATGTTATGATGTGATAGGTGGCCCTAGAATTATATATCCCTTAAACATATTGTGTAATGTGATATTTCTCATATCTTTATATTAATTATGAGTCAACATGACTCTATAATTTTTCATAATTATAACATTATGATTTATGGTCTTATGTTATGTGTGAAGATAATGTTAAATATGTTCACAACTATTTGTGGTACATGAACACTATGTTATCATGTTTCATTGTTATGAATATACCACATTCTATATCTTGGTCAAATGTTTTCCTCATGATTATGATGATGATCAAATGTTTAAGATATTTTTATGTTAATTATTCACACCCATGTTCTATTGATTCGCGGTTGTTATTCCTCTCATAATTGTGATTTTAGCTCAACCCCTTATTTTATGTATATCATAAAGTAACTACATGTACTACATATATAATGAGATATTTATTAGTATAAACAATATGACATAAAAAAATTACATTTTAGTATGTACAGTTTGTGTATGAGAATAATTTACCTAATACACTGAATATTTTGATCCTATATTATATCGTAATTATGTTTTTATTCTGAAAATGATGACATTTTCATATAAGGAAAAGTTATGTCACTATAACTAGTCTACATAAAATAAAATTCATGCAGTCCTTATAATGGGATCTAAAGAAAGTCTATCAATGATGAGGTAATAATCATTATTGACTCCTTCAATATTTTTTTTATTCTACTTTGGAAAAATATATTGTAATTATACAACAATAATAACCTAAGTATAATATATATACTAGGTTCTTATAAGGATTATTATACAACCATTTTCTATGTTGTTTTTGTCCTATGAAAAAAAACAACGCTCGTGCATACGTATGGCTTATTATAACAACATCACAATGAAATTGGTTTTTCATCACCATTTTACTTGGATGGTTATAAATATAGAACTATTTAATATAAATGATATTTTTAATATAGTTATACACTTTTAATTTTAATATTATATATACCATCTTACTTTTAAATATGTTAAAAATTGATAATGCATGTTGTGCATACATGTGGAATACCACCTCCATTAAGTGATGTGATTAATTTATTTAATTTTTCTACTATATTACTTTTAATAAGGATATATTTAATTAATATATTTAATATATCAGATATAAAAATGATTGAGAAAAAGGTAATTATTATTTATCTTTCATTCATTCCATCCATTAAAAAGTTATAATGACTATCATGTGTTCGTATGACCTACATTATCCACAAATAGTGAACTTCCTTTTTCAATACATATATATTTTTATGGATATATATATATATATAATGGGTAAAATTATTGTGATGAACGAACCTTAATCAGAGTATAAGGATCAGAATAATCAAACCCATATTTCTTTGAAAAATGAAATAGTTAACACCATAAAACTGTGATTATAATAATATATAATCAATAAATGGATACAAAAATGATTTAATTAGATAATACATGATAATATGATTTTTTACTTTACTAAAATATTTCATTATAAAAAATTTAAATTTATCATACAATAGATCAGATAACTTTTAATGAAATTCATATCTGAGGTAATGGTTTTTTTCTCAATTTTCACCTCATTACGACATATAAGTTATTATGTGCCAATTTATTGTATATGGTATATATACATAACCTTTGATGAATTTAACATGAATATATACTAATTAATGAAGAATAACATTTCATTTAATGTTTATTATTTCAGTTTTCTAAGATTTTTAATGTTAACAAAGAAATAATATTTCATTTTATAATATCATTTTTTGGGATTGATTTTTTTTCATTGAAGTAATTAGATAAATTATTTTTAGTAAACTCAATATATTTTTTATGCTATAAATATATAATGTGTTTATATAATCTCTTCCAAAATTCTTCCCTTTCAAATTGAATCAATCAATGTCATATTGACTGGAAAAGGATATCTTATTTATCATTTTGATTAGATATATTTTTCATCTCCATCCATATTCTTCATAATTATTTTAAAGAATCCCTTTTTATTTACTAAAATGATTTATTAAGGTAATTTTATGTTATTTTATAATTTTTTTACATGGTTTTAAAGGAATCATTTTTTTGATGGGGTCATTTTCAATACTATTTATGAATAGTCAAATGGAATGTTTCTTTTTAACATATATGATGTTATCATATTTTCTTACTGCCAAAAATGTTTAATGAAATTTATCTTATTCAATAAGGATTTCTTTTTTTCTAAAATATAACTATATATTGAATGATTATATTAATATTTGAATTCCAATTTCATTATTTATCAAAAGGATGTAATTTTGTTACAAAAAATGTATTTTCATGAATTGAAGATTATATTTTTTCTCTTATTAAATTTGTATTCATTTACATTCCCTTGATATGGTCACTCTCATGTGGTCATTTTTAATTTCAAAATGTGTTTCTTTTAAATATCCAGATTATTATTATCATTTATATGATTATTTCCTAAATCATAAAATATTTCAACAGATGGTGTTTTACAATTAATGTAATTTAATGTATTAGTGAAAATATTTATATTTAATATTATTTATTTGATATGTAAATTTTTGGATAATGAAATCTTTTTATGAACTAATTTTTTCATTATATATATATGCAATTCATTTTATATGAATTGATGGCTGGGAAATATAATTAAATAGCTCCTCGATACATTCACGATTCTCCTGAGAGAAACTAGTTTTACGAACTTATATGTTGATTTTTTGTGTATACCACCCGATTTATTAAACATTATTGGTACAAGTCTTTCATAGTAATTATATTATTCTATTATAAATCCTAACCTTTAATATTTAGTTCCCTCACTAAGAATTCATTTATCATTATTCATGAAATTATTTTATTGATATTAATGATTGATTAAATTCATTCTCTTAATATTGATTAAATTAATTATGTTTTGAGTTATTTACCTTATCATATTGATTATGACTTATCTACTCATTATAATTTTAATTATATCAATCAATTAGTAGAATTTAAAATAAAAAATTTTCTCTTACCCTATGATATGAAGAAGGATATTTTGAATAATATAAATGTAGAAAGAACGATTCTTATGATATATATTTTTTATTTAAAATGTTATATCAGAATCACACACACACATATATATATTTATGGGTTTTTAGAACAATTGAACTAATTGGACAATATCGATTAGATCACTTGTATTTTATTTCAATGTAATAAAGTAGATATTAGATCTAGGTTACTAGAGATTGAGTTTCAATATTTGGTTTCCATGTAAGTTTTATAGAAATGTTTGGAAGAAATTTTAAATTTAAATATCTTACATAAGAATTATGTTAATCCATTATAGGGTTTTAGTACTTATATAATTAGATTTTTTTTATTTCATCTCTAAATATTCATCATAATAATGATATAACTCAGTGTGTTTTATTATTTAGTGATGGATCCTAACAAAATGAAGGGTATCAGTAAAAGTAGACAATGTAGGGACTTCCCTACTAAATAAGACAACATAGAAGATGTTTCAACAAAGAAGATCTTGGCCATGTTAGGGAATCTAATATTGATTATGATGAAATATATTTTTCAAATTGATAAATATGTATTTCCAATATCTTATTCACCTATTTTGGATAACATCATTGTTATAGAAGACTTTATATTTCAATATAACTACTAATTAATTCATATATGAGTATTGGATTAAGTTACTTACAAATATACTCTTGTCGTTTGGAAGTTACATTTCACATTTTAAACCATGTTATGATAGTATATCTTATATAGGATAAACCTAAAATACATAATATAGGTTATAATACCTATTAATGAGGGATATATCACTCATATATTTTTTTACAAACCCAACAATGATGATATCCCTATTATGAATTAGTTTATTAATGACTTTTCAGAATTTTTTTCCAGTCTCCCCGAAAATCCTGAGGATGAATATGTAATAGAACTCATACATGGTGAAACACTTTCTTTAAAAACTCTATATATAATGGCCCTAGTTTAGTTACAAATATTATGGATGAAACTACAGGAGAATATTCAAAAGGGATATATTCAAATTAGTTATCCATCATGGGGTGGACCAGTTTTTTTTGTTTTGATGGAACTATGGTCAATGTGAATCTTCATTTAATATTGCAAACTTATCATGATCATGATGAATAATTAATACCATCTACCTCATATTATTGAATTAATCAATAATCTGTGAGGATATAAACATTTGAATAATTTTTAATTTTATTTTACATATTATAAATTGAGGTTCAAGGAAGATATATAAAGAAAATCCTTCCACCTTAGGCATGTAAAATATGAATTTATTGTAAATATATTTGGACTTACCAATGATCATAGAATTTTTTTTGGATTTAATTAATAGTGTTTATAGTATACCATGATCATTTTTTGTGTGGTCTTTATAAATGATATTGTAATATGTTCTAAACTTAAAGAATAAAATGGATATCACATTATAATTGTACTAAAGAACCTAAGAAAGGATAAGTTTTTTTGAATCTTCTAACAACAATGAATTTTAGATATATGAATTTTTATTTTTCAGTCAAATAATATTGTAATGGAAATATTAGTATATCAATAAAAGAATATATTTATTGAGAAATTTCATAGACTAACTGTGGTAACCCAGATCAATTGTTTTTATAGGGATTGTTGGATAATAATTTGGATTTATGAGATATTTATTATAAATGTGTAATATACACATCATGTTGACTCTGGAGGGGTTTATGTTATTCATGATAGATGAATGTGAGTAGAATTTCAAATAACTACAAGTAAAGAAGTAAAATGTACCAATGAATACAATATTCTTTATTAGAGAAGGGTTTTTTATATATAATAATGCATAAAAAATATAATGGGATTAATCCTTATGAAAAATGATATGATTGTAGATTATGACACTATCCAATTGTATATTTAGGCTTAAAATAAACAAAATCATGATTTGGAGCTAAAATCGTTAATTTTTTACTAAAGTTATAAATTATTTTTTTGTTGATGGAAATATTTGATATATATACTGATCAAAAAAATGGTGTATATATTCACAAATAAATAGTCATATACTCGAAGAATATGATGGTCAGTCTTGATACAATATTATGACTACTCAACACATTACCACCCTGGGAATGAAAAAAAGGGGGATGATGCTCTAATTTTGAATGCCCCTTATAATATTTACAAGACTAGGATTGATAGAGATGAAATATTTATGGAATTATAGGATATGCATTTTGAAATCATGAGGACATGGTGTATATCATACCTTTCTGTGATGAATTTCTATCCATCCATCCATGAGAGGATTAAGAAGGTGAAAAAGGGAGATTTGGTATTTTTGTTGAATGTGAGGAATTTTCAAGATTTTAACCATGATCATGATGTAATGATAAGGTTTTGGAAAAATAAATGTCTTCATTCAATAACATATTTGAAGGAGCTATTGGATAATTCTCATTGTACATCCTTCTATATTCATTATAGAGGTAAAAATATTTTTTCATATCTAAAAAAGTATTTATAAATCAATTTCAAGAAAAGGGAAATTATAGAGTCATTATCCTAAATTTTATTGTTTTAATAAGTTAATTTTAAGGGATATAAGTCTGTTGGGAATTTATAATGAATACCCATACCATAATTGAAATGGGAAAACACTATTATTGATTTATATGTTAGACTCACCAAAATGTATGAAGGGGATAAACTATCTCAGTTTTATTTGATCACCTTACAAAGTATTCAAAGTTTTTTTCTTTTAGATAATATTTCTCTCTTGATATGCCAAGTTGGATATAAATTAACGATGTTGGGAGATTTTAGGGATTTCCAAACATTGGGAAATGAGTTTTTACTATCTTGCCCCGAGTGCCACTCTATATTACAATATGATGTTTTCCCACTATACCTAAAGTACATCTCTCAAGACAATAGAGGATTATCACGATCAGCGAGGAAATTGGATAACTCTAAGGTAAATTATGCCCCCATTGATTAGAGTAGAGCGCAATGGGAGATGTATATAAGAGGAAACAGAAGCAACCATAATATCCACATAATATTAGATACCAATACCTAAATCATGCAAGATAATGAATAATGGGTGACAGGTGAATATATAAGAATAGGAATGTGATTACAATATTATGTCAAGTGTTATACAAAAATGGGAAAGCAGCTGTAGGGGATACAAGCATTTACATCCTTTTGAAAAAATATAGAAAAATACAAAAAAGTTGTGCAGCTATGATATCCAGTATAGGCTCAATCCATTGCTTCCCCCACCATCCTAGATATGTAAATCAATAATTGGTATCTAGTTTCTTCCCCTTGTAATTACCTGTAATCATAAATTATACTATACTACAAAACGATATCAGGGACGGTGTGCGACATAATCTTAGTAGGTAGGCATCCATAGTGTTAATGAATTTCGAATTCATTAATTATAAATTTAGCAGTGTGAAATAATAATTTAAATGAAATAAATAATTAAATAACTATATAATTGAGCTATGTTCCATATGGAAACTATCCCAACTACCTATTTTGGCATAATATGGTGTGTTTGAACTGATAGGACCTATAATGGTAAGCTGATATGTAATGTGTAAAATTGGATAGACTATCCCAAAGCTTGATATTGTGAATGAATGAAACATTACTACATTATCTAAATCCAACTAACCATTTCTCATTTCAAATATTTTATCTCCTTTGAAAATATTTTAGCCATCTCTTTATAGAACATTTTGAAACATCTAGAGACCATCCATAGAAATCTGAAGAGAGTTTTCACATATCGTTCATAGGGCTCGATCAATATCTATTTCCCACTCTCTATCTATGGATACCCATAGATGAATTCCCATGTATCACTATGAAATGATGTAAAAAGTTTATGAACTGACCTCTAAGTCTATACCTAGTATCACACATAGGGTCCCAAGTCACTCTCATGGTATGCTAAAACCCATCATGCCATCAATACCATCCAAGGGTCTTCCATAAGTGACTAGTTTCACTCATTTGGAAGAAAATACCAATAATGTAAGAAATTATTATCTTAGGAACAACTGATGTCACCCCCGATGTATTTGACAAAGTTATACAAAGTCTAACAATGACATGAGTATCTGTCCAATGGGTCCTCAAGTCAGCACCCCCTTAGTTCTCCCTAGGCACTTTGGCCACTGAACATAACCAAGAATCCCCTATATAACTTATAAAACAAGGAAATATCATTTAATTAAGCATTTACAATATCAGTCTCATTATTCAAGGAAAACCCAACTCTCAATCTCAATTAATTCGAATGTTTAAATGCATCATACTTATCTTCTACATTCAACCCATCTAACTATAAGTGGTAAGGGGAATGGACTAGTAACTAGGCTTAAAAACCTTTTATTTTCAAATATATCTTAATTTAAGGGGCTTAAATTCTATTCCAGTAGTCATATCATAATATAAATAAATGGTCAAGGAATTTCATTGGGAATATTTCAATTGATTCATAAGGCACAATACATTAAGCACTCTTCCCAAATTCATTTTATGAGCTCACCACATTTATATAATGGTGTATAGGGTCCAAAGGAACCACTCATGAACCCAAACAATTTTACTTACATATCAATTCAATTATTTTATCTCATCACACCTCAAAGGGTGTTGAACCATTTTAGAAAAAATAGGCTACATGTGCCATTATGGTATAGCTTTCCCAAAAGGTTAGCATAAAGAATTGCAATCCACGTCATAGGTGATTATTCATCAAAGAGGACCATAACATATGAGATAAATGACTCGAAAATAATTAATTCCCAAATTTGAGGCTTCACCAGAATATCCCGACAAGCTGCACAACAGTAGAATTTACAATATTGAATGAAGCAATGGGAAAAGGGCATTCCCACTAACCATATCCCCATAGATTTTAGTTCATCCAACATCAATGTTTTATTGGGACTATATTTGAAGAAATAAATTATGTTATCTAATTCCATGAAAATTTATAAGATGAACTTGCACACAAATAGTATAATTTATATATAAGAACCTTGGAAGAGATTTGAGATGATTATAGATCAAACCTCTAGAATTCAAATGGATATGATGGTGGATGAATCAGATGATGGATGGATACTCCACATTAATTACTAGATTCTTGAGTGAATATGTTTTCAAGAAGGAGGAGGAAACATAGTCTCTAGGATAAAAAATTGGAGAATGGAGGGATTTCTTTAATTCAACTACGTGGGGGGGGGGGAATAGGTAATTTTACAGAAAAATTACACTATGCATGGTTGGGTTTCAAGTTTTGGCCAAACCATGAGTCAACTATGCTTAGTTTAGTGCTCCATATGGGTTCCCTACATGTTTTGTTTCATGGATTGACTAAAAATGCACAAACGATGAACAAAATTCTTTTCTAATGTCTATAATAGGCTGTAAGTCCATGCACCTTAAGTCACATGGTTGAAGATAAACCATGAAACCAAGTCTGCCCTCACTTTTTCATCTTTTCCGGGTTATGAAACACCCCAAGAAACACCTGAGGACACTATGACTTGATTAGAGATCATATTTATTCCCATTTAAAGTAATATGAACCAAAAAAGTAATAGTCTGTAGCATAGATAAATGCTGATATGTTATGACCTCTACCCTTTAAAAAAACTCATCCATGAGATTCCCTTATAAGTGTAGTAGAGCGTTGTCTGAGAAGATTTCCTGCCACCGAGCATGTACATCAACCTCCAACACCCAGATCTCATCATATACACATATGTTCTTCCCTAGAACCCAGACCCTAGGGACTGACCTTCCATGGAGAACAATCAATCATTAATTAACTATATATACTAGATTCTCCTCAAATGTCGCATCTGCTCCCAACTCAATATCATCGGAATCAAATGAATGATATGGATCATCATTATACTATCAAAGATGAGATACATGGAAATCATTGTGCCTGGAATTTTACCTAAAAGGTTAGGGTAACAGATAGGATATCGATCCATCTCACTCCATTATATTTAAAGGCCCGACATATTTTATTTGATCCAACCTGAGTGACAAACGCATAAATACATGATGCCCCATGTAAAATTCCAGAGGACGACATCAAAAAACCAGATAAGTATTCTACCAAGACTGAGTTTTATCCATATTCATTTAAATTATATGGACTTTCTCTAATGTATCCTGATTATGAAAATGACCCAATAGAGTAGTCTCACTGGCCTATATCATGCACAGAGGTGAAAAAATGGTCTTCCATAGAGATCCTCATATGGAAAACTAATCCAGATGAATGTTATTATCTTAGGAAGCTCTAGAATCAAGGATACATTCCCGTAGAAAATACCCTAACTCCTAAACCATTTTCTCAGACTACCCATTTTTTTAAGGTGTTATGTAGTACTCAACATAAGCTAAAAACCTACTGCATTTTAAAATTCATTCTATAACCATGAATCAAAAAGATCATCATGATCTGAAATGATATAACGGGGAATTCTATTATGTCATTTTATCACCCAGATGTATAGATTTTCTAATTCATCAATAGAGAATGACTCCTGAATTGGTATGAAGTGCTCAAGTTTTGTCAGTATATCGATGATAACCAATGTTGAATCGCTTCCTTGAAGGGATGTTGGAAATCCCTTCATGAAACACATTTTTACATATTTAAATTTCCAATGAAAAATTTATAGAAGCTATATATGTCTAGCAGGTCTCAAGTGTTATGCCTTCACCTACTGTGGGGTGGGGAAACAAGTAATAAAGCCTGATATCTCCCTATTCATACCAGGCCACCAATACTAAAAACACATTTCCTATAACATCTTGTTAATACTAGGATAAAATTCCCCATCAGTTACTTTTGATTCTCTCATCAACTTTTCCCATATATCTAAATCTACCCATACATGTCCATGTATGAGAAGGGTTTCACTTCCATCAACAACCCAACTAGGATGTGGGTTCTATCCTATGATGTTCTCCCATAAGGAAAGTCTTTCAGAATCAGATAATTTCATCATTCAAACCGATTATACAATAGAAGACAACATTTATATGGCTATTAGAAATTATTTCACTTTCTGGTCTTAAACCTCAGTATTCATTTCAGAAAACAAATCCATCAACCACAACACACTATTATCCTCCATGAAATCCTGTGTCTGGGTTTTCTAGCTCAAGGATTCAGCTACAACATTTCCATTTCAAGGATTATAAGCAATCTCAAAGTTGAAAACATGTCGTTATTCTTCCTACCAATGATACCCTAAATTCGAGTCCCACATAGTAGTGATGTATTAGATACTTTTACGCTCTATTAAAATATTGAACCACTCACCTAACATGTATTTATTGCAATAATGAAGATGAGGAACAACAGATGCTAACTTGAGGTCATGTGAAAGATAGTTCCACTCACAAGGCCTCAAATAACGGGATCCATATTCCATTGATATAGTCCCCAGGCATCAGAAATGTACCCAAACAAATTTTTGAAGCATCAAAATATATTATATAACTCCTTCATATCTCAATAGGAATCAGAATCGAAGTTGACATGATTATTTCCATTAACTATTAATGGTGTTATCATAAGTTTCTAACAAGTTAAACTCAACACTTCTTGGTCAAGCCTATGAGTAGGGGTTCCATGTATAAAATGTCTAGAATAAATCACCTATATGAGTTGGCATGTCCCAAGATGCTTCATATGTCAGACACATTCTCAGGATGTTCCCAAGAAACCACATTCCTTTAATTCTCATGGTCAGATAATACACATACCATAGATATGATATGACCTAATAAGTGAAGCTTGTGGATCTAATAGTGGAATTTTCTAAGCATTCCATATAGTTTCCTCTATCTCAGTTTACATAGAACAATCTCATGATAATTGGAATGGTTGTATCTAGAGTGCAAATACCCCAATATTTCATCAATGAAGACTACAGTAAAGGAATCATGATATGGGTGGAAAACCAGATTCATCATATCCATGAATAATTCTGGTGTGTTTGTTTGACTGAGAGACATAACCATATACTGATATAGACTGTACCTACTCCTAAACAATTTATTTGGTATGTTTAACGGACTCACATGAACCTAATGGTAGCCCAAAATCAAATCGATCTTAGATAAAATAGTTTCTCCTTGGATATGGCCAAAGAATTCATCTATATGAGGAAAAGGAGACGTGTTCTTCAATTTAAGATAGTTCGGTCAATGATAATCCATTCACAATCTACGAGTAAAATCCTCTTTTATTGTAGAAAAGAGTGTGTGAACCCCATTGTGTTGGTTTGGATCATTTTAAACCCTTAGTATCTATGTCTTCAAACTTCTTCTCATGATCCTGGAGCATTGTAGGTTCCGTCTTATATGGTGGAATGGACACTGGTTCCCCACCATTCACAACATCAACATTGAAATCATCTTCTCACGCATGACATTAGAATAGAAAATAATAATAGAATACATCCCAAAAATGGTCCAAAATAAGAGGAAATTCATCCAATTACATCCTATAATAAATCATAAAGAGACTATATAGCTGGGCTATCATCCTTCCTTGCCCAGTTCTCTTGGGTCCAACTCTATCATCCTATATATCCCATTCACCATTATGGATATACATGTTTTCATCAAGTGATGTGAATGAACCTCGGAAGCGGTAGTAATCCACTTATTCGCGATAAGGCAATATCTAGTATATTCTAATAATGACAAAAAAATTGCCATCTCAAGGACATAGAAACTCCACAAAAAATAGTCCTCACCAATCTCAAAGAAGGTAACTAACATCAATGGTTTATACACTTTGATCGATATCCTAACATTGTATCACGTGTTATAACACCATTAGAGTATTTTATTAATAAGACCATACTTCCATTAGTTATGGTAGATAAAAAAGAGTGTGATGCACCTATATCGAATGAGAAAGATACTAATGTAGAGGTGATGAGAATAGTACCTCTAACTATTGATGGACCTACTCACTGGTTCATAGGAATAAAATTAATATCATATATATGGTCTTAATCATAACCATATTATACTTCTTGTCTAGCCCGGGTATGACTGCTATACTTCTAATGGAAATATGAAGCCTGAATGACTCTACTAATAACACATGCTCTACCAGAAAAGCTTGTAAAAGACCAGTTTCTTTCCTGATGATGTGTCACTAACCCGACACCTAAAGGATGTTGTGGTACAAAACCATGATCACATAGAACGAAGGAAAATACTAGATCAAATTTTGGAGGTTTCCCACCCTACCGCAATCCCGACACTCGATCGGGTTCCTCGTAATCTGGGAATTTTTATGGCCCAACTTTCCACACCAGTGACACACTATAAAATTTATCCCTAACACCAAGATGGTATATCCTCCATATGTAACCTTGAATCGTTGATTATTTCCACTAGGTATACCACTACTACTCTTTTGAAAAGCCAAACATCCATTCTTTGTTGGGACCAGGTTGGATGGATAATGAAGTAAGAATAGTTTACTATTATAGAGTGCTGACTTTTGTTTCCAAAGATGATAAATCAATTCACATTGTAAAGGACTTGAAAATCAGATGATTCTTTACTGATTTGTATTTCAAAAAATATAATATATTAGGAGAACTTGTGATCCATGCCATATAAAGGAATGAGGGAGTAAAGGGTGATGTCAGTCGTATATAGTTTTGATTGGAAAGAAAGATGTTGGTGGAAGATAGGGTAGTTAAATTACTTTCCATGGAAACTCTAACGATTCTAAAGATGATCTATAATAGGATATATATCATGATAGTGGAGTTCATTATTAAAGATGAATAATGGTTATGGAATGTAGTGAAGAGAGTCATGACAAAAGAATGGAAGTTCTAGAGCTGGAACAAAAGAATATTTTAAGGTTGCATCGTTTACCAGTGTTTGTCAAAATTTAGAGCCTTATAATCTAGAGATGAAAAAGAAAGTTTTTTTGGAAAAGGATGTTGCACTAAATTTTGAAGATGTCTTGGTATGATTTTAGCAAGTGGAGTTCCATGATCCAAACATAAATAGTTGATAATGGAGAGGCATGTGCGAAAGATTTTGTTTTGCATGCAATATTGGTTTTTATGCGCAAGATTGAATGGAGTTTGGAATCTTGCGCGCAAGTAATGATTCGAGGTCCAAACTTCAAAAAATGGAAAAGGTATGAAGTGCAAAAAATATTTAAAGAAGTGCATGAAATATGAGGTTGGAACGAAAGATACTTACGCGCCCAATGCGATATCAAATGGTGTTTTACGCAACGTGTAAGGCTCTTGCGTGACGAATTGGGGTTTTTGCGCATAGGGGTCAATGAGGTCTATAAATAAGAGGTGACCCCCTTAAACATTAAGTTCTTGACACCTAGAGAAATCCCAAGCTCTAAGGTGAGAAATAGTTTTATGTAAAGGAGATCTACTGAAATAAATAGTGTTGCAAAAAAGAAGGATAAGTTCTACTCAAGAAGAGAGTTTCATGATAGATTGTAGTTGTGCGCAAGAGGTGTTTCATGAAAAAAGATAAATCTTGCATGCATGGCATAAAAGTTTTTTGCAAGACACCTAAAATGTTATGTGTATGTTTTGGGGTCATTTCACATATTCAGTTGTGTCTAAGATAGTTCTTCCTGGCTTTTGGGTAAGAAAGTGAAGATTTGTACTTTAGAGAATACACCTGTTCAATTATAAAGAAGCACTAAAATACAATAATTCCCTATTTGTGCTAAGAGGGTGAACATGCACATGCAGATTGTTTTCCTAGTGCTACATGAGTGTAAGGGTATATTCTACTCATTTTATTCCACATCAAATGATTGTTTTCCAGTGGACGGTGTGGTACAAGATTATTTCCATACCATACCAAGGATGTAGTTACTTATGTTGAGTAGTGAAACTTGTAAATCATGTGTTCTTGTGG
The DNA here is from genome assembly GCA_963277665.1 of Viscum album. NCBI lineage: Eukaryota > Viridiplantae > Streptophyta > Magnoliopsida > Santalales > Viscaceae > Viscum > Viscum album. Next base: position 818,602,453 of record OY728126.1, read on the forward strand.
ATGGGTGTGTTCAGTAGAGGAGAAATTCTTTAAAAGGTGTAAAAAATGTTTTAAAATAGAAAAAACATATAAATAAAAAGATATCATTGATTCACCCCTCCCCCTCTCAGTGATACATAGATCCTTATTGAGAACTTCATGCATGAAAACATCTCATTCCCTCATGTTTCTCTCAATGATAAGGGCATTATTTATTATCTCATAAATTGTGGTTAGATGAAATATTTTCACGTACAATATAATTGTATAGTAAATTCCATTCATAATCAACCTCACAGTTGTGAACTCACCACTGATCATGGTTCATGAAAAACATTAAAACACAGTGATACAAGATGAGTATTCCAACACTGACATATAACCTTAATATTGATACATTAATTCTTTAAATCTATCAATCCTTAGAGTTTGTGGGGAGAATTAGTCATATAATTCCATTTGTATGTTCACCTAGACCATACCTTGGTGCCAACTAGTCTACATCAAAACATCCCTCCATCACTTGGAGGACTCACAAATAATATAGGTTTCAATCTTGACCCTCTAGTCTGGAGGTATCTCAATGTGTTCAAAGGTTATCACCACAACCTATAACCATGATTTATTAGCTTGGGGTCTTACATCCCCCATGAATGTGGTATTATGAGGTGGTTGTAAATCCCCTGATCATCTCTTCCATAGAATGTGGTGGCTGAGGAGCACCTTGTACTATTTTCATAAAGCCTAGATGATTATAATAGAATATGGAATAAGTAACCATTAAATGGTATGTATGAGGGGAATCATGTGGAACTACAGTCGGCATCATGGGTGGATCAAGGCCCAACACCTCCAAAGTTTGTTAATATCCACCTTTATGTAATGTAACAGGAGAACGTCGTGGCAGCTTAGCTCAATAGTTATCAAACACATTCCTCTAACAATATTTATAACATATAGATACTGTTGTAAATAAGGAAGTGTAAAAGACCACTAATAAACATGTACAACCCCTATCATTCTGCAAGTGTTAGGTTTGGGTAACAAGAAGGATAAGATAAGGAACAAGAGACATGAGCTAAATCCCATTACTATGGTTAATCCATGCTATGGTCTCACACATTCTTTACAAGTAACCATTTCATTCAAGGAATCATATTCATTTATTTTATTTAAGACCACGTTTGTTTAATTTTTTATTATTAGAACCATGATACAGTTAATGTAATCTCTAATTATAATTAATAAGTACCCATAAACCATATTATTTACATCTGGTGAACCATCTAACTTCATCCTAACCTTACACCAAGAATCAGGAGAAATTAGCCATAATTATTTTTATTGGATGAGCTTCACTTGACTCTCACCAATCAAAACAACCAATGTTGAATAAGTGGTTGATTAAACCAATCATTTCATAAAATTAAATAAATTTACACTGTAAGGAGTAACTAACAAGGAACATAAAGTAGTCACACACAATAAAATAAATGCACACTAATAATGGATATGACATGGAAAGATGGATGGAAATTCAATACTATTGTGCATAGTATGATTCATGATTTAAATTCTCCAATATATCATTTTTCCTAGGCTAAAAACCCGAATAATATAATATAAACTTTAATAATATCATAAATCAACTGACTCACCCATAGAAAAAATTGAGTGAAACCATAACTAAAACAATAACAATATTTACACAACCAAGGTAATTTGGATTTCCCTTGAACATGGGGTAGCTACTCCTAGGAACATGCTATAAATATTATTATATTGTCTTATTTTTATTTATAAACAAAAAGAGTAAGAAAAAAAGGAAAAGGTCTTCTAATAAATCTATGGATCATCCATCATCGATAACCACTTAAGATTGCCCTAATGCGGTTGTCCACAGGACCTCAAGTGCATCCCCAAAAAATGTAAAAGGCTACCAACTAGCAGTGAGGGTCTTGGGTATGTTTATGAGGAGACTACTCCCTCATTGATCATAGTAGAGTAATGAACTAGATATGTATCTGAAAAATAAGAAACAACAATATACTGATAATAGTAGAAACAAATAGAAGAAACATGAGAGAGAGTGGATAAATTGAAGAAGTTTAATATATGAGAACAAGAAACTAATAATTAATGTATTTCAGGTGTTATAAATTAATTGTTAGTTAGGGGAATGCAATAATATATAATAAAACATGATAACATAATATAAAAATACCAAAAACATTTATAACTAGCTTCTTGATCATAGAATCAGTCCAATGGTCCCAAGACCATCTTATATTTTTAAATCAAGCATTGGATACTTGATACTTACCCTTTTTGGTACCTGTAATCATAGAGTGTACATGGTTACCAATGGTGTCTGAGTAGTGTGTGAGATATAATCTCAGTAGGCCAGCATCAGCTGTGTCAATGCCTTTCTATTTCATGCATTATAAATATAATAGTGTTATATAATAGTTTAAATGAAATGCATTGTTAAATAATTTAAGCATTAATATGGGTTCCACTTGGAGACATTCCCAAGTACCTTCTTTGGCCTAAGCTGGTGTGTCGGAACAAATAGGACCACAAATGCTAAGGTTATATGTAATGTGTTCCATAGGTTCAACTATCCCAAAACTTTTGATTGGTATTTCAGGACACATCCCTACATTCTCTAAAACGAACTAATTGTTTCTCATTTAAAAACATGTTTTTCATTTTAATTAATTTTAATCATCGCATTATAAAACATGTTGAGACACCATGATACCATCCTTTTCAATCGAAAGAGACATTCAAAATATCACACGAAGGGATAGGTCAAGGTATAATGCACATAGTCCATCTGAGGATATCCATGTATGAAGCCACAAGATTCACTATTGAATTATGTAAAATTAATTTGAAGTGACCTCAGATTCCATACCTTTTATCATACATAGGGGAACAATTCAATCTCATGGAATTCTATAACCAATCGTTCCATCGAGACCGTCCGAGGGGACTCCCTTAGAGAACTGGTGTCACTCGTCTGGAAGTAAATATAGATAATGACTTAAAATACCATATCTGGAATTGGGGATGTCTCCCCTAACATATTTAATAATGATACACAAAGTTTAATAATGAATTGAAAGTCCTTCCAATGGGGTCCATAACTCAGAACCCCCTTTGATCACCCATGGCACAATGAAAACAATAGTTATACATAAATAAATTATATAACATGTACAATAAGGGACACCTCATTTAATTAATAATTTGCATTATAATTATCATTTTTAAGGAAAACACAACCCTCATTCTAAATTATGTTGTTCGGCCAAAGTCATACCACTTTTCTTTTACATTTAAACCAATTAACTATAAGTGGCACAGGGAAACAGTGAGTCACTAGGATAAAAAACCCTAGTAATTGAAACGTAGATCAATTTAAGGTCATTAAATTCTATTCATGTAATAATATCATAAGAGGCTTGATTGGTTATGGATTACAACTGGTCCTATTACATTATATTCATAACGCACAAGACATTAAGCAATTAGGCCAAATTCCTTTTACTAGATCACTTTATTAAGATCATGATTTATGGCGACCTATGTAACTACTCATCATCATGAAAAAATTAATTAACATCCTAAGAAATTGATTACATGTCAAAACACCTCATGGAGTGTTAACCCATTTTAAAAAAATTAAAAAATACCTCAATGGTACAGCTCACCTCAAGTGTAGCATAAGCCAATGAAATCCACCTCATATGTGATTCTTTATCAATTGGAACAATATCACATGAGTAAAATGTCTTAGAATGATTTAATTCAAAACTTTGAGGCTTTGAGATAATATAATGGGGAGAAGAATAATAGAAAAATTTAGGAAATGGAATGAAGCGACATGATTAGGTCACAACCTCTTACATCGGCCTCGTAGAGCATAGATCACCTTGTAAAAATGTTTGATTTGTACCAGATTTGAAGAAATGAACAAAATGTTCCAATGCCAAAAATTGGGGAAATTATTATGAAACCAAATACCATAATAAATGGGAGAATAACCTAGAAATATATTTTATGGGTTTGTAGATCATACCTCTAGCATTAAAAGGGATACAACAAAGGACAAATCAGATAAAATTTAGAGGCTCCTCCTTGATTTCTAGTTTACTACGGGAAGAGGGTTGAGGAGGCTTAGTAGCTTGAGTAAAACAAGGAGGAATGAGGGATTATTTTAATTCATTAAAGGGGGTTACTTTTGTAATTTTACCCAAAAATTTCACTACACCCACTTTGGACCCACAGATTACCCAAATTGTTCACTAACCATGCACAGTTAACTGCTACATAGGGGTACCCTACATGGTTTATCTCATAGTCAATCAAAAAGTCCATAAGCTAGGAAAAAGGCATTATCCCATTTCTACAATTGGTCTCACAACTGTGTGGCCAAGTTTTATATAATTTTTTTGGGGTTTTTTTTAGAATGACCCCCAGAAACACCTGATACATCATCATCATCATCATATTTTGGGCAGTTTAAATTAATAAGATCAAAATAATAATAATTATTGGTACCATAGATAATAGTCAGAACATTATAGAGTCTTACCAATTCATTATTGAGAAGATTAGTAGGCTATAGATATGGCGTTAGTATTTAGTACAATTTATCATCCTCAAATTTATGGTCTATATAAGAAGACTATTCAATCTTTTAATGAAATTTGGAGAGATTTATGATTGAATTTCAAAGGTTTATAGGATTAAAAACATAATTCAATAAATTTTTAGTACAAAAATAACTTTCACTTAAGAATCCCTATGGAAAATAATGAATCCATCTATACAAGTAAGTGGAGAACTAAAGTGGTTTGGGTTAAATTTGGAGAAAAATAGTAATTGGGACCTTATATTTATGAATAAGTGGACGAGAAAGATTGATACATTAAAAACACATAAGGGTGGTTCAATGCATAGAAAAATGTTATGTTAAAAATATTGGGTAATATTTTAATATCATTTCTATTAAAAATATCTTCCTAATAAAATCTCAATGGATTAAGGTTATGATATTTGGAAATAAGATAAAGTTGATACCATAATTTATTGGCCATTATGAAATTATTGTTTATATTGGAACAGTATATTTTCTCATTGTGATTCTTGGGAATATCTCTCAAGTTTAAGATGCATTGGATTTACCTATCGTGTGTAAAAATATACATTATTATTAACATGTACTGACCTAAAATGTTCATACATTAAAAGAAATATCTATCTTATTAGGAACAATTGGTAAATACTCATGAAATTAAATAGAGAACTATATGAAGGAAGACCACTCATCTGGTAAATGTTTTGTGGAAAAACCGTAAAATTATGGAAGCTACCTGTGAACCACATCATGTTATGAGGAATAAGTATCCTAACACATTTTTATTTGAGTGATGTAATTTTTTGGTCAGAAGTATTAAAATAGAGGTATAATGTAACAACCCATGATTTTATTATATGATCTACTTAAAATAAATTAAATTTCATTAATAGATATCTCTACACAAGACACTAATTAAAAAAATCACAAAAAATTGTTATTTTGTGAAAATTATATAAATGTTTTCAATCAATTAATTATTATATTCTGTTGAATTTTTTGATTTAAAAAAACATATTTTTTTCATTGAATAGCGAAAATAACATATTTTTTAAATTGTCATTTTATTTCAATAAATCAATTAAATTAAAATTATTATTTTATTCTGGAATTAGAATTAAATTAATATACAATAAATTTCATAAAAAATAATCTAATTAATTCCATTGGGATCATAATTTTACAAGATGTTGATATAAGATAATTTTTAATCTAAACACATGTTTTTGTGAAATTGTTTTTATCAATTTTTGTAGGATAATTATCAAATTTATTTTGGGAAGTTCTATATCTAGAATTTGATAAAATTATTGCCATATTTTTAATCAATAGGTTCTTTTTTTAAAATATTTTTCTTTATTTTTTTCATTATGAACAAAATAATGTTATGATTTATTACCTCGATAATGGTAAATGGGTAAAACAGTGTTAAAACCATGAGATACAGTCTCCAAATAGAACCAAATTGTTTATTTAGTTCATTGGATTGAATAAAGTTTTCCATATCTATCTAAAATTCAAATATATTTCATTTTTTAATGTCACGTATTTTTAGTGTGGTACATACTTTTATGTGACAAATCAGAACCTCTCATTTTAGGCAAATGATGCACTCTAAATGAAAAAAAAAGAGTGGTTCAGGAGAGTATGTGGCTCATTTGGAGGATGTGGCACTATAATTTAAGGATATATACCCATCCACGTAGTTATTTAATTGTTAGAACAATCGATACAACTCAACCATGTGGTCACCCAGTGTAGAAAATTAGGTCACATGGTTTGAATGCAACCAATAAATCTAGACCATATTCTCGTGAAAAATTGCAGACATCTTTGATATATCCATTTAACATGGTTTTCCAAGGTTGGTCAAATGATACATCTAGCCCATGTGAGTGAGGTGAATGGGATGTGTTGGGAACTTGTTTAAAATACATTTTTCGCAACCGTGTGGCCAAACCATGCAACCCAAAATTTAATTTTCAATTTATCTTATTTCCCCTGTTACATGTTAGGCCCTAAATTCTTACTTCCAGTATCATTTTCTACAGTTTCAAAAACCTAAATCTCCCTCTCTTTCTCAATATATGGATTGTGGTATCTCCCTTATATTGTCTCCATTTTCATCATCTTCGGGTCTGTTGGATCTATCATTGTATGTCATACACTCCACAAGCATCTATTCTTAGTTTTTGTTTTCATCTCTTGTGCCATTTTTATATGAGATAATTTTCTCCATTTTTGGGGAATTTTATTATTATTTTTATTTCTATCATTTAAGTATTATTTCATGGGAGAACACTAGATAAGGATAACACTACAAACAAATGGTGTGTGGTTTCATTTGTTTCCCTCAAGTTTCATTACATTTATATCATGTGTTATTGCGACGCCCGCCATACTTTTTCGGTGACACCTAAAATTTTATTAATGAATTTAAATGAATTACTCATCGTTCTTATTGTAATCATATAATGTGGAAAATCCATAAAATTGTGCATCTCCTCTATGTGATCCATCCCAATGGGTGTCCACTTCCTAAAAGGCCTAACATTCCCTTTTCATGAGTTGTTTAGTCACCCTTTTATGTTTTTTTTCAATAGAAAATTGATACTCCTGAAATGTGAATATAATTAAGAGAATTGGTTTCCCATGACATTGCCTCATACACCTCATTCCATATTTGAAATTCCTAATTAATTTTTTTTGATAAATTGACAAATGTTTCATAATTTCTATGCCTTTTTAAAATAATTATGTTGTTCTTTCTTATCCATACTCTCATACATAGCTGATGGAGATACAATGGATTCCATTTATAGATCATCTTGAATGGGATCTTCATGCTCTATAATTAGAAATTATAAATTGTTATCATATACACTATGATAGATAATAGGTATTCCTTATATGATTTCACCATGAAATTTAACTACCAGTATTTGAGTGATACTGGTTCTGTAGTGGTAACACCATGGATGGGATAAGTGGATTGATGGATACACCAGGACATGAGTGATTCTTGAAAATTACACGAGATACTTGGGACTGACTCATGGGAATTCTATCATCCGTTCACCATGTCAACAGTAAAACAAGGGCATCCATTTAAGGTCTTCCTTGGATAAAATCCTACGACATTGACTAAATATTCACTCGAAGCAAAATACATTTGATCTTGGATTCAGTTCATAATGGAAAGGACCATGATGACCCTTCAATAAATTCTAGATATTAATTTAATTTAAATTCATGAATGGAAAATAATTCATTCAATGGAAGATTCCTCTATGCCAAAAAATATTCTTAGACCCTATCTATATCTTAAAAATTAAATATAACATCGCATTATGTTCTATATCTCACATGTAAGGGGAACATTAGTACAGAGACATCTGGCTTAGGTCTCAGTAGGTATAATCAGTCTGGAGTCCCATGTGAAACCTAGTCCTTTGTATTTATTCATTTATTCCCTTTCATTTATTATTATTGGCACATAGTTCATTTTATATGCACTTATTGGACTGATCTAGACACCATTGGTGGTGTCTTATTGAGTATATCTCGCACAATGTTTAGTTCACCCTTGGTACCCAAGAATAATTCATGGATTAAGGTGTTGATAAAGGGAAGTGTAACACCCAAAGTTTTTTGGAAATTTATTATTTGAATTAATTTAATAATTATAACATTTTTCATTTCAGGAAACAATAAATATAGTATTTTGATATAAAATCAGTATGTTTTGCTTGATTTATATGAAAAACAAGTTAATCTTACAGAACATGCAACACTTAGATTATATTATAGAATATGAAACACTGTGTTTGGTATTTATTACACACAATATTGTCTATTTGATATCTTGTCCTATATGCGACCTACCTTATATAATGGAAATTATAAATAAAATTATCTAATTCTTGAATATATTATTTAAACATGTATATAAAATGAATACTTTTGTTATAATTTAATATAATTAAATGTATTATATTTTTAAAAATAATGAATTTACATATCTATGAAAACAATTCTTCTATGTAAAAACAAACTTTTATCTCTATAAATTAATCAAAAAAATTTGATTCATGTTTTAACTAAAATTAATATATTATATAGTCAAAAAAAATTAGATAGTCAAACAATAAATTTTATAGGTATAAAAGAAAAAAAAATCAACATTTATGAACAATAAGATTTATATTTCTAAAAATTAATTTTACTACCTCTAAATGGAGAACCATGTTTAAATATTTTTTTGATAATATTATAATTTTTTAAAATAATCTTACTTTATGTATTAATAATATAAATAATTTCTTGGTTGAATTTTTAGAATTTTATGAGAAGATTTAGTTTTTGATGAATGGTGGAAATGCTAAATTTTAATTCAAAACATCTATATCTAAAATTTATTTATATTGTTAAATTATCTTTTAATGTTGATTAAAAGTATAATTAGATAAATTATAAATCAATTCATATAAATTTATTTCATTTGAACCAATTTCAATATAGAATTGGATATAAAAACATTTCTAACTTTTGAACCTTTTTGCTTTAAAAACATACATTGTTTTCCCATCTGTGGGGTTAATTTTAAATTAATTTCTTCCATTTATGTGGTTTCAATTTTTAAAAAAGGATTTAAATATTTTGAATAATAATAATTTATAATTAATAATATACAATTGTTTTTACAAAATTATTAGTGAAAGTAAAAAACAATTAAAGTGATTGAGAGAAAAAACTACATCACAAAGGAATAAGACATAAATGTATAGCCAAAAAAACATATAAAATATTCCAAAATACATATTATGTTAATATTTTTTATATATAATCCTTTGTATAAAATTTTACCATTATTGGAGCCATGTTTCAAGGGAAAAAAGTTGGTGGAATTCTCTTTTCCAATCATTTCATGAATGCCACCCCTCAAATATAAAAAAGCACTCAATCCTTCCACTTATTCACACATTTCCATCCATTTACTATCCGATATACTACTAAAATATGATCACCACATCCAAAATTCATATAATCAGAACCTTTTTCATAATTCCTACTAAGTAATCCCTTTAGTAGAAACTAATATTAGTTACCCAAATAATAGGTAACATCTATCTTCATGCTCCTTTTTTCTTATTTTCATTATCAACCCCAAGAACTCTTATTATTCCAGTATTATATAATAACCATATATAAAAATTATAACTTTATTTTTACATTATATTTTTTCAACCAATACCTACACACACTTCCATCTAATCAGAGATGAACTTATCGTTCGGGTGTATGGTGAACTTCCGCCTCATGTAATTATATTGTTATTTTTCCCATACCACCTATAATGGGTGAGAATTATGATGGAAAATATGTTTATATGTGATATATATATTATATACAATTTATTTATTATTATATAAAATATACTTTCATCTTATCTATTTTTTTTATATGTGATAACTTCGTTTGTTGATGTGTTGACTACCGCCTTCTCAAAGCGATGTGAATAACATACACATTACATTGAATTAATTAAGAATTGGTTCCTTAAAATAATTTTATATATATGAAATATTAATACTACTAGAATTATAGTATATTTATTTGTGTCATTTTATTTCTTTATATCAATATGATAAAAATACAGAGGCAACATTAATGTGTGCGTACAACCTACCATCCCCATGAATAGTGTTTTTAATTTCATATTTTTATATTGTATAGACTAATATATATATGTATATATATCATGTTTTTAATTAATTAAATGATAAAATCATGTTATAACTAAGAGGACCGAGAATAATAATTCAAAACATATATGAGAAGCATATTGGTTATTACCCGAAATGTAACATTAAGAAGAATTTGTTAATAATTGAGAAATATAAAGATATAACTAAATAATATATGGTATTAGATATAATAATATGTTTCAATGTAATATTTATAATAAACATATCTTTATTACAATAGTTTTCAAAGTGTATGAATAAATTCAATACTTAAGGTATTGGTTCACATAACATGCTTTAATTTTCAATGAGATGTAAGCAATGATCACCATTTATTTTATTATATGGGGTGTGTATAATTCCCATGGATATATTATTTGAAAATTGTACTTAAATTTATGAGTATTTACATATACATTTATGTTATTATTTAATGGGGTTTATGTTTCAAATATTCCATATCATTATTGTAATTTTGTCTCAAGTTCTCTTCTTTGAGACATATACCATGTTATGAACCTATATTCTTACACAAGGTGAATAAACTTCCTTTTACTTATTGTGTCAGAAATACCATTATTTTATAATATTTTAATCTTTATATAATTTTATTATATCGTGTTTATTATGATTTAATGTTACCAATGTTGTAATAGTTTGTTGCCACAATATCATCATTTATCTTGAATGTTTACAATTACACATAAATTAATGAAATATTATGATCCATATTTCAAGGATAGTCAAAAAAAATAATGCAATAGTTATTCATGATTTATTAAAGTCATAGTACCATTTCCCCACTAATTGGAACTTAAGATAATTAAGAAAATGTTTTTATGAAAATATGGCTTTACCTCTCAATTTGGTCAAAAATATACTTCATTCAAAACTAAGTTTTGTAAGAATGATTTTAAAAATGGTTTAATGTTATCCAATAATTTATAAAGAAATTTTTTAAAATTCATTACACTTTCTAAAAAATATTTTTAAAAGGAATCACCTTTTCATTTTATGATAAAGGCACATTTCTAAATTTCTAATGTTAAAAATGGAATGTTCGTCATGTATAGACTGACCCACAATCATTAATTTAATTTACTTGAATCGTCATTGGTATGTTTTTATTTTTATTTTTGAAAAAAAATTAATCCTAATATTCTGAAAAAAATTATTTTAAATTTGGTTTAAAAAATTGATTTAAGAAAATTATGATTAAAAATTATTTTAAATGATTTAGAATTATTCAAGTATATGTATTCAAAAAGTTATTTTTAAAGAAAATTATTTCAATGATTTTATTATATTATTAGATGTTTTGAGAGAATTTTATAGAAAAGTATTTTCGAAATGTTTTTTGGATTTCTTTTTTTATTAATTTATTTTCAATAAAATATTTTTCAAAATAAAATTTATGCTTTATTTATGAGTTTTCATGGTTTTTTCATGGAAAATGGTTTTCAAAATATTATAATACATATTTTATTAGTTTTAAAATATATTTTAAAATAAAATGGCTTTCAAAAGTCAACATGTTTCAAAATAATCATTACATGGACGAAAATATATTTTCCTCAAAAAAATGTTTTTAATTGTGGTGTAAATATTTATTTATAAGAAATTGTTTTTGAAATGGGTTTAATAATGATTTTAAAATAAAAGATATTTTCCTTATGAATTATTTAGGCTATCTTTCAAAATAAATTTCTGTCTATGATGACATACATGGTTTTGTTTTATACTTTATTGGTGATAAGATTCAATAATACCATTCTTATTCTTTTCTTAAATGTTTTTGTTTTTATGGAATGATGTTTATGACCCCAATTCATTTATAATGGGTTATATGATCTTCAAACCCACTTATTTTGATGGGTTATTCACAAAATAAATTATTATGAAACATATATTTTCCCATAAGTTAAGATATGATTACATGTTTATGACTCCCTTTCCTTTAATGGGTTATGGTATGATTTTTTATTATCTTTTCACACATATATGTATTATTTCATTAGAAAATGGGTGACACCTATATCTCCCTCCAATGAATTGTGTAAGATTTATATTTCATGATATAGACATGGATAGAATGGGGAGTGAACTAGGTTATGTAAAAGAAAATTTCCACTAATATAGTCTGGGGAGTGAACCTTGACGACTAAGACAATCATGGGAGTGAACCATTACTACAAAGATAATATGGGGAGTGAACCATTACTACTAAAATTCCATTTTAAGTGATACCTTAACTAACATAGAAGTAATTGTATATTCATATGTGTCTATAAAAAATCACATGTCGTATTCCTATGTTATTCTTTCATAGAATATAATCATGATTCCCCTATGATTCATGCCTTATTAAATGCCAATATTTATTTCATGGCTCATTTATATGTTCTTTTATATTCATGGAAAGTTATTAAAATGATATTATCCTATTATAATACCATTATTCTCATTTTATTCTTATACATCTACTTTTTTTTACCATTATTAAGCATCTGAGCTCACCCATTTATTATGATTTCTTTCTCAATGTTATGAAGATTTTTTATGTATATTTACTAAAGGGGAATATCTTTTTTTAGAAACATTGAAGATATTTCACTAAGTTTGAATATTTTTTATATGTTTACAAATACCCTAAAATATTATGGTCCTCCGGAATGTATTTTGGTAACATGATGAATATTGATCTAAAATGATACATTATCCTTGTATGTTTAGCCTTGACCACTATAGATGGAATTAAATTGATCGTTTATTCAACCCATAGAAATAGTGTGATAAAACCTTATTGAGATCTCTATGAATTCTTATAATGATATCTATTAGGCTTTCTCTAAGGAAATTCCTTATGTTTCATTAGATGGTGTCATAATTTTGATTTTCTAGAAATTATTTTTCATGATTATGTGGTTTGAACTATGCTAATTGATTCTCAAAATATTTTTTTTTGTTCAATGGTGGGAACCAAAACGAACATCTTAATTATAAATGTTTTGGGTTATTTGTAGATGAGTAGTAAAATAAGATGATCACTATAGTGAGAGATATTATGATCATGCCTAATCAGTTCTCACTAAATATGATTAACAGTGATTACCTTAAATAACTCATTGAATCAATATGTTAGATAAGGATGTAACTCACTGAAATTTTGGGAAATAGTGACCCTGATGAAATGGAGATTCACATTCTTTTATGTTAATAAAGTTGAAAGAAGCACCCAAGTGAATATATTAAATGAAGAAGAAGTTGTTTTGACTATCCAAAGGAAGGAAGGACACAAATCATAAAAAATCAATGGAATAATGAAGGGTTTGGTTAATGAAATGAATGAGAATATTGGCCTCCAGAGGACATCATCAAAGGTTAAATTATCTATGTGTGGAATGAATGGTCTTTATGTGAATCAATGTCCTAATTTGAAATCACTAGAAGATAAATATCAAGGTGTTTCAAGTAACAGTTATATTTCTGATGACGGTGATACTAAAGGTGAAATATTAAAGGAAATAAGTGTCAACTAAAGGGATAATTTGGCCTTATTGATTTCATAAGGATGAAGTACAATAATCGATTTTTTTATGTATTTTTATTTAATAATTATTAATTGTGAATTATATAAGGATTTTTTAGTTTATGGTTTGGACTAAGGATGTATAAGAATCTATTTAATAGTTCTTATAGAATAGAAACATGATTCAATGGAAAGGTAATTTTCATGGGAAAACATGATTATGGTAAAGGTACCCCTTATTATATTACTAACATTGAAATTATAATTCTTGAGGAAATGATATTTTGAATATGAATAATTAAATTGGATGGTACTGATTTCCATAGAATTGACGAAGGGTTTTTTAAAAAATTGGTATATATTATCATTGATTATGTTTAAAACATTATGGATTCAAGAAATATATCCATAATAAAGTATATATGTTATCAATAAGGTTGTATTATAATTCTGGTTATTACCATGTTTTTAAAGAATACCTAATAAAGGTATTCACATGTTTAGAATATGATAACCAATAGCTACCTTATGATATATGGTGGTTCGATGATATTTAGATTTAGTGGAATTATATATAATGTTTTTTATTTTTGTCTATCCAAATGTTTATAAGGATATCCATTTATGGACTTGTTTATGTTAAACTTCAAATGTGGTTTTAAAATTATAGTATTATCTCACCACATAAGGATTTTTGCATATATGATAAATTGTGATAACCTTTTTGTTGTGTTAAAGATATAATTAATGACCAATTATTATATTTATGGATATCATGATCTGTTAATGCTTTAGCGATGAAAAATTCACCTTAATTTCATGGTGTTAGAGGTAAAGTGGAATTAGAGCAGGGTAAAAATGTAAGCGTTGTCTTGAAATAGTATAAGTATATATTTACATGATTATTCCTAAACATTAGGGAAAATGTTCTTGAAATTTAATTTTGTCAAGTTATCTTCATTTTTAATGACAACAATGGTTGTTTTAAATCCTATTAAGGTTACTGATTTGTGTTTTTAACAATCTTCAAACTATGTTCTCTATCACTCTACATCAGAACATGATAGTTGTATTTCTCTTCCATTTCCATTTTTTTACTAACCACCTACGTTCCCCTATAGGAAAACATATTTTTGAGTTACTTTGGGTAATCATTAGGGTTTAAACATTAGTTTTATAAAAGGACTCTTTAGTATTCATTTTTACGATGTGGGTCCCTATAAAAGAAACTATCAATTATTAAAACATTAATAAACCATATAAATTCAAATGGAGAAATTAATTATAAGGGGGTATAAAGTAATGACTTGAGATTATGTGAATTTTTTTAATTAATATAATCTTTTGGTTTTTTTTCATTTCACACAACACTAAATATATTTTTTTATAAAATCAATATGTTTTTATGGAGTTATATGACACATCAAGTTAACCATTCAATACATTAAATAATTTTATTATCTTTTTGTAAAAAACACTTAGTGGTAATGTATTACACACAATATCGATTCCCTTTGATATATAGCATTACACAGAAGGCCAAGTTTTACAAAACAATAATATGCTATTAATATTTTTATTAAAAAATGTTATAGTTACCACCTAGCTGTTGGAATGGATGTTATGAATAAGATAAACTAAATTGTAAAAATATTATTTACACATGTATATAAAATGAGTCACTTTCTTATCAATTAGTTTAATTAGATGTATGAATTATTTTTAAATAATGAATTTTTATTTAAAATTAAGCAATTTTTCTTTGTAAAAACACAATTTTATCTAAATAAATTAAAGAAAAAACATTTGATTATTTTTTTCATAGAATTTATATATTAAATATTCAATAAATAATTTTTATACTTAACCAATAAACATTATAGGTCTTAGTTAATCATAAATCCAATTTTATAAATAAAAACATATTTTTAAAAGAGAGTTTTACAACATTTTAATGGAAGAAAAATTTTAAATATAAGTTTTCTTTATTTTAAAATTTATATTTTAAAAAAAATTCATTTTTGGAATTATAATTTTATAAATTATTTTGGTTAAAAAATTTTATTTTTCTCAGAACTTTCATTTTTTGATGAATAATGATAAATAATAAATTTTAAATCAAAACTATTTTCTCATGTAATTTATTTATATAGTTAATTTTTTACTAATTTATTCTTAAAGTATAATTATATAATTTATAAATCACTTTATCCAATTTAGGTCTTTGGAACTAATTTCACAAATAAATTATATATAAAAACTTTTGGAACTTTTCTCTTTTAAAAGACGTATTTTCATCCTATCTGCGTGATTAATTTTAAATTAATTTATTACACAAATGTGATTTTACTTTGGAAAAATTTAATTTGTATATGGTATAAGAATAGTTTATAATTAATAATAATTTAAACATAGTTTTTGAAAAAAAATGTTCCTCCAAATGATTAGAATTAATTACTACGATAAAGAGAAAAACTAGCTTTACAAAAGACTAAGCATTAAACGTAAGGCCCAAAATGACATATACACATGTAAATGCATATATAATGTAAATATTTAGATATTATTATCCATTTTATATAATTTTTACCATTATTTTATCCATATTACATGGTAAATTGTTTTCTGTAATTATATTTTGAAAAATATCCAAGAATGTCCATCCTCCTCCAATATAAAAAAACTCACACCTCCCACTTAATCACACCTGAAAATCCTATTGGATCTCCAAAAAAATACTCAAATAATATCCTGACATCCCTACCATAATACATGTATCCTTAAATTGGGATTAAATACAATCAAGTAAGCCCTTTATTTCAAACCAATAGAATTTACCCAAACAAAAGGTAACATCCTTCCTCAGGATCCTTTGTTTTATTTTCATTATCGAACCCCAGATATTATTAATAAGATATTTTATAATAAAAAAATATCATAAATATAAATATTTTATTTTATTATTTTTTTATCTACGCATTCACACACTTACTTCGAATGGGTAATGAACATACTGTTCATGTGTACGGTAGACTACTGCCTTGTGGAATAATATTGTTCATTTATTCCTTTACCACAAATCACAGGTGATATTATGAAGAAAAATAAGAATTTATATGATATATATGATATTTATTATGTATTTATTTTTCTTTTATTATTATATAATGAATCTCTTATTCTAGTTTGTGTAAATATTATAACTTAATTTGTGGTCATCTAGACTACCAACTCTTCAAAGCCATGTGATTCATTCAAAATTTACATTGAATGTATTGTGAATGGTTTTAGTGAACATATATGATATATATGACTTAACAATGCTACTTGTATTATATATATATATATATATGTGTGGGTGTGTGTATAATACTCTTTATTTCATTCAATATGATAGTAAAACAAAAATAGAATTCATGTGTACATACGAACTACCATCTCCATGATCGATGTATTTCATTTCATATTTTTATATTTTATAGATTATTAGAAATACATATATACTGAATTATATATATATCTATATATCATGTTTTAAATTATTTTAATAAATACATCATGATCTATTTAATAGGACCAATAATAAAAAGTCAAAACATACACGAAAAGAAAAGTTGATATTACCTGAAACATAAAATTAACATTATGTTACTAATAAACGGGTAATATAAATTCATAACCAAATAATATATAGTGATACGAATAATAATATGGTTCAATGGTAGATTTATAGTCAACATATATTAATTATATATAATTTTTTAAATTGTACAAAGAAATTCAATAATTTTAGATAAGGGTTTTATTGTCTCATTTTTATTTTCCATAAGACACGTGCCCGGTTCACCACCCATTTTATTATATTAGGTTTTTATAATTACCATTAATATATTATATAATTATTTTACATAAATTTATGGTTATTTTTATATTAATTTCATGATATTTCATTCATTGGGTTAATGTTTCAAAATTTTCCAAATAGGTAATGTATTTTTACTACAAATTACATTCTTTGAGACACATGTCATGTTATGCGCCTATACACTTCTACAAGGTGTATAAAATACCCTTTTACATGTGAGATAAAAAATATATTTATCTAATGATATATTAATATTCATTTAATTTTATTATCTCAAGTTTATAATGAGTTAAATTTACAAAAATTTTATTAGTTTATTTTCACAATCTCAGCGTATATGGGTACTTTTTTCGATTATGCTTCCATTGATGAAATATTAAGATCAATATTTCAAGAAAACTCATTAATTTTATTATATTTTTGTTATTAATGATATCTTTAATTTTTATTACCATTTTACACTCTTTGGTACTTAAGATAATTAAGAAATGTTTTTTGCAGATAAAATTTTATTTCTCATTTCATTCGAATGTATGAGTTCATTCGAAACTATGTTTTTTAAAAATTATTTCAAAAACGTTTTAATATCACCCTACGATGATTAATAAAAACATTTACCCATGTATTATAGTTTTATAAAAAAATCTATATGAATATTATTTACTTTTTCTAATCAAGGAACGTTTATATGCCTTTAAGGGGAAAAAGGAATGTTCAACATGTGAGGACTTACCAGTCATCATGATAGTCATGTAATTAAATATTCCATTGTAATTTTACAAGTCTATTTTAATATTCTATCATATGGTAAATATTTATAATTTAAATTGGTTTTCAAAATAATTATGTTTATATTTTTAAATGACTATGAGCGTTCGTTTATATGTTTTCTGAATTTCATTTTCAAAGAAAATTATTTCAATAATTTCATTCTTTCTTTTTATGTTTTAATGCCACTTTCTAGAAAAGCGTTTTTTAAATTATTTATTCCTTATTTTTTTCTTTTCAAAAACTTTTATAAGAAAATTTTTTTGAAAATTTTTTAAAGTATTTTTTATGAGTTTTTAAGGTGTTTTAAAAAAAATTGATTTAAACAAAACATAAATCTTCTTTTATAAATATTCAATTATATTTTAAAAGAAAATGTTTTTCAAAATATTTTTAATTTAAAAAAAAAATCATTGAGAAAAATATATTTACTTAAAAATGTCTCAAATTAATTTATAAAGCTTCCATTATAAGAAAAGAATTTTGAAATGGTTTTATAAAAAGGATTTTAAAATAAATTCTATTTTCTATAAGAAATGATTCATGTGATATTTCAAAATCCTTATTCATCAAGATGACATACCTTCTTTTATTTTATGTTGTACTGGGGATATTAAACTAGAATGACATCGACATTATTTTTGGAATGGTTTTTTATTGAATAAGGCTAATGACACCCATTTCTCTTCCATTGGTTATATGCTCTTGAAACCCGCTTCTTTTCCTAGCTTATGATTTGAGGAAATTATTACATAACCTATATTTTTTCATAGGATAAAATATGATTACCTAATAAAGAAACCCATTTTAGTTCATGGGTTATGACATGATTTTTTATGATATTTCGGAACATGTATGTATTATTTCATTATTATATTTGTCGGACCTATATCTTCCTCCAACACCTTGGGTAATGATTAATATCTCGTGATATATACATGGTTGGAATAAGGTGTGAACTTGGTAAATGTAAAGTAATTTTTAGATTAGATGGTATTTGGAGTGAACCTTGACAACTAAGATGGTCATCAGAGTGAACCTTGACTACCAAGATGGTATAAGGATTGATCACATACTACTAATATGTCCTTGGAAGTGATTCCTTGACTACTATGGGAATCATTGTATATTATTTTGTGTTACCAAAAATTACGTTTATTCTAAATATTTTCTGATTATATGGATTATACTAAATATTATATTATGTTTAATTTCTTTTAAAATTCCATTATTTATGATATTACTCATGTATGTGATCCTTGATTTGAAGGGTATGTTTATCAAAAGTTATTCTCTTATTCTCATACCATTATTTTGATTTTATTCTTATGTATCTCCTTTGTTTAACCTTACTAAGAATATGAGCTCACCCATTTCTAATTTTTCCTTTTAATAGGTTATAAATAATTTTTTTAATATGTACTAGAGGAGGATATATTAGAGGGAAACATTGAAGATATTTAACTGACTTTCATGATTTATTTCCCAGTTACTAAAGACATTAAACTTTTACAGTCCTCATGAATGTATTATTTGTAACGTGTTGAATATTAATATATATTTATATAATATCCATTATTTAAAATCCAAAATTTTTATATGATGTATCCATATTATGAAGTTCAACTCTGAGTATAATGACGGGGAATGGGAGATTCGAACATATCCAATTCATATGATTCTAGTAGTTACTACATTTGGCATTTATTTTACTTTTCTATTACATGTAGTTTATACATGATCCCCCATATCCCACGTTCCTTGTTTTTATAGATACCTGACATGATCATCAACATAAATTTAATACCTATTTAATTTTCAGCTTCTATATGATGTTTATTTCCCATAGATGGGTTATCATTAAAATTTACACTTATTCTTATTTATTCATCTTTTTTCCAAAGAATATATATATTGATTAACAGTTTTTTATACTCATAACCATTATGGATTAGACTCCCCATATACACAACCTATCCCCTCACTACTAGTCAGAATCCTCTGGCGTATGTAGAGGTGCACTTGAGAACATGTTTCAATCGCTCTCAGGGAATCATTCAGTGGCTTCATATGTCTGTCGCTACAATGTGGTATTAGAGATATTTATCCTTTTATCATATTTTTTTTGTATTATAAAGGATAATGGGATATATTAGAATTTGTTAATAATCCAGTTACTAGGGATAGGTAACCCATATACATGAAATATAACAACCTTCCTCTTTATTATACATTAATTCATGTTTAATTACACATAATACAACTCATATGATTGATAGGTCTAGTTTTTTGTGAAATTAGGTACATTACCTGACAACAATAGACATTAAAAGCAACATCGTTATTAAAATCTACTTCAACATTACCAAAATGTTCCAGCGTACATAGCACCGAATGGGATAACCAGAGGAAATACATAATAATAGTGTGGGATATCATTAATAGTAAAGGAATAAAAAATTTATTACATGAGAATACAATATATGCTAGAAAATGGGTATATCAATGGAGAAAAAAATGAACATGAATCATAAGTCATGATATAGCATGATAATCATAACATGGGAAATGTGGAAACAACTTAAAACATTGCATCATATACATTGGTCCAGGGTAAATTCTCTAATACATCATTGTAGAAAAATTACCAAAATGGAATTAGGTAAAACCTCTATCTAAATGTGAATTATCAAGATATTAACCATTACCCACTGTACTAGAGCTCTATTAGGGCATACCCTTCATAATAATATAATTCATAAGATTAAGTGTGCCACATATATTATATAACATGCATCAATTAAATATCATAATTTATTACACAA
Source organism: Viscum album (assembly GCA_963277665.1). Lineage (NCBI taxonomy): Eukaryota > Viridiplantae > Streptophyta > Magnoliopsida > Santalales > Viscaceae > Viscum > Viscum album. The sequence goes on from OY728126.1 coordinate 818,623,814, forward strand.
TATAAGTAAATGAAATAAATACATAAAAGTATCCAATATGTAATTGTATGTGCATAATGGTGAGTATGCTTGATAGAAAAATGGGTATGTTATTCAATACACAATTATTTTTTCATGGAAAATTGTGGTGTAATTTCAGCAGTATAATGGTTCCATATAAAAATACATAGAACTGGTTGAAAAGATATAAAGGGGACTCACATAATTTATATATAAAATGGATATTGAGAGGGACATTGATAGAAATTCTCAAATATATGGAATTGGAAATACAGGGTGTAACGTAATAAAGACGCATGGTGAAAGAGGAGAAAGGAAAGAACCCTTTTGAAAGTTCTCCATGGAAACGAGTGTACTTGGAAGGCATTAATGAAATGGAAATGTGTATATAATCATTTATACCTCATAATAAATTTACCAAGGAGGTGAAAAAACATTCCCCGTCATTAGGAATTAAAAATAAAAGGGCATAACATAGAGGAGATTCTTGAATAAATGTTAGAAATAGAGGATCCCTTACAGAAATTCAGTAAAGTAACAACTTAGGTAAGGGTCCAAATGAGGGAGAATAAATGATAAATCACTAAATAAACTTCACATGGAAAGTAATATAACTATTATAAATGAATTAAAAAATAAAAAATTTTAATTGAAAAAACTAATTTCATTGAAGGTTCTTGAATTTGAAAGTAGGAGAGGACAGTGAGGATCCCTTACGTGAGTGTGTCAATCTAGAGGAATGGTATGTGCAAATTAAAAGATTTTAGGAGCCTTGGTATTACTCTATCGAGTATAGGCAAGAGTTTGGTCATGCTCCAAGGTGTTAGATTGAATAGAAATGAGAGATTGGGTGGGTTTATATAATGATAGAGGGCGATTTCATTATTATTTTGTTTTTGGACACTACATAATGAAATGTTCAAAACCACAAAACCAACCCATGAATTTTCCATTTATTTATTCAAATGGAGATTAGTTTACATTATTGTATATTTTCATGTCCGAAAGATTATAAAAATAATTCCCATTATTATGTGTAGGTGAGTGACACACTCAAAGGAATGATTTAGAAATACTAAAATAAATTATAATTCATGGAGGATCCATTAATGTTGTATAAAATCAATAAATTAAAAATAAAATTACATTATTTTAAATAAAAAACATATATTTTTTCAAGTATACCTTTTATAGTATTTATTACATCACTATATGGTCGTTATGATATCATAAAACACAGCGTATATTTATACGGTATTTAATTTTTCCTAATCACTTTTCCTTCTTAGATAATTATGAAAAATTCACTAATAGATAATTTTGACATCCTAATTCCATGAATAAAATTTTTTTATATAAATAATTTTCCAAATATGTTTCTTTTTAATTTTGAAATAAAAACATACATTTTTTGAAAATGAAGGGCTTTGAGAATTATATTTTTTGAACAGTTATAAAAAGTATGTTTTACTTCATAAAATTTATATGATAATTTAGGTTTGATAAATAATATTTAATAATAAATATTCAGTAAATTATTATTTATTTTAAAAATATATTATTTCATATATTAATTAATTGATTTTTAATGTCAATCAAAACTACAATTTTTTGTTTTATTGAATCGAAAATAAAAAACATTAATAAATTAACAATACTGGGATGAAAATATATACATTATTATATAAATAATAGTGTACATATTCTATTTATAATGTCTTGATACATATCCATTTAATACACTAGCATACTCTCTACGAGTAAGGAGTGCTATGGTTGGGATTTCATGGGGTTGTTCGGAAAACATGGTTTGGATTGTGATCTCGATGATATCAAACTACTCTCATAAACGATTTTTATCACTCTTAAGTTGTTGATGTAATCTTAATACTGGTAATGGAAAAACATCATAAATTTAATATCCCTTTGATTACTTGATAAACTATCTTCATAGGGTTCGATCCTACTAGTTGAGGTCATCAATTCCTTTGTATCTACCAAAAGGATTTCTTAAAACCCTATATTTATACTAGTCATGTGTTCAATGGTTATATTATCAATTGTAAAGATACTTAATTGTCATTTATATCCAAATAGATATAATAAAACAAAACATGTTCATGTGTTTTCTATAACCATAAGACCTTTAAATAAATAAAAAAGTGGAATATTATTCATAATAGTTTTGGTTTTTACAATATTCCCCCTCTAAAAATATGTCACTAGAAATTTTATTTTCCCAAAATAAAAAAAATAATGATAACTCTGGTTTGTCACTTCTTATGGTTCTTAGGTTTCATCTTCAAAATTATGGTTTCTCGAAAACACTTTGACTAGGGGAATTTTCTTATTTCACAAAACGTTTTCCATACTATCTATAAGCATAACCAGATGATCCTCGTAGGGTCATTATCCAATGGTACCACCTCTAGATTTAGTATGTGTGATGGGTCTGGAATGTACTTTCTTCATAGGAATAATGGAATACATCATGTACTTGAGAATGTCTCAGTGATATTGTTAGCATATATGCCACTACTCTAATGAAAACAAGGATAAAAAATGGGATGATATACCTTGAAATAAGATTTCCCTTCCTCCCAAATCTAATCACTTTATTTAATGAATATATGTTTATGAATACCATTTCTCCAACATAAAACTCTATGTCTTATCGACGAATGTTAGTAGAGGCCTTCTGTTGACTTTGAGAAATGATGATGTGATGCTTAATAGTCATAACATTATCCACTATTTCCTATATCATTTCAAGAACAATAATATTTCATTCCCCAACATCATGCCAACATGTCAGTGTTCTCCACCTCTTCCTGGGAAGGGCTTCACAGAGAGCCATCTGGATACTCTAATAGAAATTGTTGTTGTATAAGAACTCGACCAGAGGTGTATATTGGCCCCATCATCATTTAAATTCAATTGAGAATTCTATAAAAATATACTCAAGTGTATGGATAGAACATGAATATTGGCCATAAATTTTAGGGTAATAAGCCATAATAAAGTTTAGCTCGGTGTTTAGATTATGCTAGAGACTTTTCCAAAACATAGAGGTGAATCTTGAATCTTGATCAGACATAATTGATTGGGGTAATCTATGCAGCCTTACAACTTCTATAATGTATATATGTGTTAATAGATCCTATGAGAAATCATCTTAAACCATAATGAAGTGTGTAGTCTATACAATATGATCCAAAACAACAATTTTATCATTTTTTATTGGTTTTCTTTACAAGCCTAGTGAAAAAGTCCATCGTGATGTTTTCCCATTTCCATATAGTTAAGGGTAATTTTTGTGTCATCCCTTTAGATTTCTTCTTTTCAGCCTTCAACTATAAAAATACCAAGAAATGTGACATATAATTAGTGATCTCCTTCTTCACGTTTTCCCAAAAATAGTTCTCTCAGAGGTCTCACTACATATTTCACTATCTTGGGTGAATGTTGAAATTCAAACAATGTGAATCATCCAGCAGTTCCCTCTTTAACATAGGATTTGATGAAACACATAGTCTTGACACAAATATCAAAATTATTAATTCATTAACATTGAACTCCTATGATTTTCCTTTTCTTATAGTTTCTAATTTCTTATAAATTCCCACATCATCTTTTTGATCATCCTTTTACTATTGAAAAAGTGACGGTTCAGAAATCTTTTCTGAAATTATTGATGATGTGTCTTCATTTATGATTCACATTTCTATCTTCTCAGAATATAGGACGATGTCCTTTTCAATTATAATTAATGATAGAATTTTGAGATTCTTTCTACCTAGAGCATCTTCCACATTATTCACACTCTCAGGATGACAGTTGATTGAGAAGTCGTAATCGTTGATGATCTCTAACCATCTTTATTGGATCATATTCAGATATTTTTCAATGAATATATTTATATGATTTTTGTAATCTGTATAAATTTCAATCATATACCAAAAGATATAATGTAAACAAATTTTCAAATCGAAGACCCCTAATTAAAACTCTATCTAACGTGTCAGATATTTTTTCTCATGAATTTTCAACTTCCTCGATGAATAGGGCAGAAATTATTTATTTTTCATCAACACACATCTCAATCCCTTCTTCATATCATCGATGATTATTACCAATATTTCCCCACTTATAGGAAGTGTGGGAACAAGGGTAGTGATATACCTACTTTTCAACTCCATGAAGATTTCTTTATATTCATCATTTGGAGAAAATTTGACTCCCCTATGAGTTATCTATCTATGTGGGTTAGAAAATCATGATATATTTATGACAAATCAGTTATAATATCCATCTAACCCAAGGAAACAATGGATATCTATCACATTTGTTGGCCTAGGACACCCTTTAATATATTTTTTTCTTTAAAGGATCCACATATATCCCATTTCATGTGATGATATTACCCAAGAATGATAATTACTTCCACCATAACTCACATTTGTTGTAAATTCCATATAGATCTTCTTTTTTATGGTCTTTATCACGGTGCTTATGTGCTACTCATGGTCACCCTTGGTTCTAGAATTTATTAGAATATCATTCAATAAAGAGTACACATAATATTTCCAGACAATCTCTAAATACATTATTCATACTGTCAATGATGATTGATAAAGAATTAGTGAGACTGAATTGAATATATATGAACTCATACTACACATGCATCATATGAAATGTAGTCTTGGGGATATCCTCCTTCTTCACTGTAACTTGGTAATATCCTGACCGTAGATCCACCATAGAAAAGTGTTATTATCCACATAGAAAATCATACAAATCATCAATCCATTGAAAAGGACACTTGTTATTTAATGTGATCTTGTTGAGATCATAGTAATCAATGAAAAGTCACATTGACTTATTCTTATTATTGGAGAAGATGATTGAGTCTCCCCATGGTGAAGAACATGGGTATATAAATCCTACATCCATATTCTCATGTAGTAGTTTTTGTAGTTCCTTAATTTCCAAAATAACCATCCAATAAGGTTTATTTCATATTAAAAATGTCCTAGGAATAATATTTATTGAAAATTCAACCTTTCGACTAGGGGGAAGTCAAGTCAATTCCTCATGAAACACTTCATTGTATTCCCTTCCAATAGGCATGTCTTTGAGTATGTTTCATTCCTTAGAATCAATCATTTTATCTAGATATTATTTCTCCCTTGGAAAAAATAATCACTCTTGAGATGATGGTGTAAAATAAAATCGTTCCCCCTCCTTGCACATGTATAGAATCATGGGTTGATTCTCCATATGGAGAGTGAATTACCTCTTGTATAAATTTACGTTGGATATATATAAGGAAATCCAATCCAAGAATATAATTGCATAAAATTACTACGAGATAAGTATGATAAGGTTCGTTAATAATTTCAACCCACAAACATTGATAGGGTAGGAGTTATATACCTTGGATGCAATAATTTCTTCATTTGTCATTTTCACTGACATCTCTACTTCCATGCTTTGAGGTGGTATTTCAATTGTTCTACTAATAATTTGTGATATGAAGGACTGCATAGAACTATTTTCAAAGACCCTACCTCTCACTTTTTCAATTTTTTATACCTTATCCAATATATACATATGGATGATTATTTTTAAACTATTAAACACATAATAAGGAATCTCACAAAATTAATGGGATAAAAAATAGATTACAATTATTATATTAACATATTATTTTCTAGGATTTGATCTATGTTATCCACGATATATTTCTTAACTTGTATTCTTAATGGATATTTTTTTCCTTGATAATGGTTTTTAATGAGATTATGAATTTACCAATAAAATCCCCTACGATTTACAAAATAGGTGCGCAATAAGGCCTGATATTGTGTACCAAATTACACTGAGTTAGGCCTGGAACAACTTATAAGAGTTGTTACTCCAAGGTACATCTATTCCAGAACCACGTTCACTAGTAGTATCCACACAAGGATGTATTTTCTTTATAAACTACATACTCTTTACTAATCAAATTTTTTTGATTTCTTCATTACATAGTCTTATCTCTAAGGAATAATCTAGAGATCTCTAATCCAATGTCTTTCTCTAGAGTTTTCAAATCTTAGTCCCAAAAATTACTAAACATATCCTCCGATACAAACTGTAATGAACCTTCCTATTATTAAACATTAATTCTGGTTTTACTACACTTAATACAACTCAAAAGATTGAGAGTTCTAGTTTCATTGGGAAATTTGGTTTATTACATAACTTAACCCATGAAAAGTAACATCATTATTGAAAACTTCTTTAGCATGACCAAAATTTTCCTTCATACCTAACATTGCATAGGATAACCTGATCATATACATAAGAAAAGAAGGAGCTATAAATCGATGTAATGTAATAAAAAATGAATGACATGGGGAAGATGATACTTGTTTGAAAACAGGTATACCAATAGAGCATAAATAGAACATAAATAATAAAGAATGGGATAACATGATAATCATAACATGGGAAAAGTGGAAACAACTTAAAACAGTACATTAAATACATGGGTCAATGATAAACCCACCAAGACATCACAGTAGAAAATTTTACGTAAAGGAGTCATGTAAAAAACATTTCTCGATATGACGTATCATGATACTAACCATTACCCAATGCATTGAAGAACTTTAAGGGTGCACCATTCATAATCATTTCATTATCAAGCTTATGTGTGCCATATATATAATAAAAATGGATTCATTCAATATCATAATTTATTCCATGATAAAAGAATTTTGAATAAATAAACAAATTTAGAATAAATAAATTTGTGTATATTATAAATAATTATATGTAAATAATGGTTAATTCCCTTAATATAACGTTAGTTATGTTATTCACTACATAAATATTTTGGCATTGAAAATCACTGTGAAATTTTGGCAGCATAATGACATATTGTAGAAATTCATAAAATGGGTTGATGAGATAGAAATGGGTCTATCATAATATATAAATTAAATGTATAGTAATAGGGACATGGATATACATTCCAAAAAATAATGAATTGGAAATATAAGGCATAATATAATATTGAAACTTGAAGAAATATGAGAAATGACAGAACAATTACAAAATTTCAACATGGAAACAGGTGACTAGGGAGGGATTAATGTGAGGTAAAGGGGTATATAATCTTTTATAAATCATAATAGTGGTATGTGGGAGGAGAATAAACATACGCCATCATTTGGAATTGAAAATAAAAGGTCATAACATAGAGAATATTCTTTGAATAAAAGTGAGAAATAAAGGATCCATTATGGAAATTTAGTATAGTATGGCTTAGGTAGTGGTACAGTGAGGGAGGATAAATGATAGCTCAATAAAATATAAAAAAATTTATAGTGATTTAATGATTATAAATGAAATAAAATACAAAAAAAAATAACAATAACAAATTTAAAAGAAGGTCCTGGAATTTGAAAGGAGGAGATGAAGGTGAGGACACTTTACATGAGCATGCGAATCCAAAGACTTGGGAGGTGCTTCTTTAAATCTTAGTCCAACTTGGGATGACTCTAGGGAGTATAGGTAACATTTTGGTCATTATCCAATGAGTTTTAGTGAATAGAAATAGGATCTTCGGTGGGTTTATATAGGGAAATTGTAGAGTTTCATTATTATTTTTGTTTTGGACACTACATAATAAAATATTAAAAACCATAAACAATATCATGGTTTATGGAAAATGGTAGTGGGTTAAATTATTTTCTAAGGACATAGAATGAATATAATAAAATTATTCCCTTTATTATGTTGAGTTGAGTCATACTCTCATAGAAATTATTTAAAAATCATAAAATATATTTTCAGTCATGGAGGATTCATTAATATTTTATAAAATAAATCAAATAAAGATAAAATTACATTATTTTATACTAAAATAATATATTTGGAATATTATACATTTTATAGTTTTTTTAAATCACAATTATCCCATTATGATATCATAACACACACCATATATTTATACGATATTCAATTTTTTCCCAAAACATTTGATTGTCTCGAAATATTATGAAAAATTCACCATTACATAATTTCTACATCCTCATTCATAAAATAATAATTATTTTATCTAAATAATTTTATAAACATCTGATTTTTTGGTTTTAAAATAACTATAGGTAATTATTGAAAATGAAGGGGTTTTTATAATAACATTTTTTGAATCATTATAAAAATTACATTTGACTTCATAAAAATTATACGATCATATATATTTGATAAATAATATTTAATAATAATATTACATTAAAATATTATTTATTTTAAAAATATATCAATTCATTAATTCATTTATTTAATTTGAAAATAAACCAAATATTAAATTGTGCTTTATTGAATCAAAAAAATCATTTATAAAGTAACAACAATAGGATGAAAATATATTAGATATTTTATAAAAAATAATGTAAATATTCTTATTGATAGGTTTTTAATATATATATATATATCCCTTTAATACAACAGTGTATTACCTCAGAATAATGTGTGTGACGGTGGGGCTTTCATTGGGGCATTTATTGTATAGGGTTTGGGTCGTGATCTCGATGAGCTTGAACTTCTCTTACAAATGGTTTTTACCATTCATAAATTGATGGATATGGTCTTGTACATAGTCAAGGGAAAACACCAAAATTACTATATCCTATAGAATCCCTAATAATTGGGATTCATATGGTAATATCCTATTGGTTGAGGCTGTCACTTCCTTTTTTGTTCAAAAAGGTTTTGTTAAAACCCTATATTTATACTAGTCTTGTTTTCAATTGTTATATTATCACTGGTAATGATAGAAAACATCATTTAAATCTATATAGATATACCAAAAAACAATTGATTATGTTTTCTATAACCATAAGAAATTTAATTAAATTAAAAGGGGGAATTTTATTCATAATAATTCGGGACATTACATGGGGAATCTAAATTATGTGGGACTGGTAACTAATGATCATGTTTGTTCTTGTTATAATTACATTCACTTACCATTGGTTGGCTCACATGTTTTTTGATATTATTATTTATTGATATTATTATTTTTATTGATTTATTCCATTTTCCTAGAATGGTAATTATGTAGTTTCACATGCATTATAACAGAAAGTTGAATATTCACGTCCATATATATATTATTTATGTTCATTTCATGTATTAAATGTAATAGATGTGAGTCCCATTATTGTAATATATATATATATATATGTATGTATTAAAGTGTGATAATTTTTCTCATAGGCATCCCATAATTTGTTTAATTAATGTTCCTAAATCAATCTATACATTTCCTTTCCTCATGTAGATTGATGATTGTAACACTCGAGACTTTTATGAGAAATATTTTATTTTTATGTTATATAAATCATAAAATGAATCTTTCACTAAACACAGAAATAGCTTGGCTTACTTAACACGCAACTGCAGCTTTCCTCAACAGCTTGCATCGTACGCAATACCGAGTTTCACTAAACAACGATATGCTATTAATATATTATTAAAACTAGCCGTTATGAATAGTGATAACCACTTTTTGAAATTTTATAAATTTTATTTTTCAAAATGGACTTCATTTTTGGATTTGGAATATCGAAATTATTTTTGGGTGAAATCTTGGTACTTTTCGGATAACTTTCATATTCTGATGAATAGTGAATATTACTAAATTTTAATTAAAAACAAATTTTTTAATCGAAATAATTAATAGTGATAAATTATTAATTTGAGTGGTTTTAAAGTATATTTATAATATATTTTTACAATTTAATACAATTTTGTTCATTGTATGTAATTTCACATTTAAACCAGACATAAACAAGTGTCAATCTTTTGATAGTTATTATCTTTTAAAAACACGCTATTTGTTTTGACGACGGGAATTAATTTTTATATTAGTTAATGTAACTGATATGTTTTGAATTTGTTAAAATAAACTTCATTTTTGAATTCATAATATCAAATATAGCTTAGGCCTAATTTTTGGTATTTTTCTGGAAACTTTTATTTTTTGATGAATAGTGAAACCACTAAGTGGTAGTTAAAAAACTCAATTTTTCATAAAACTTAATTTTACCGCTTCTGTGAGTAGAATTTCAAAAATCCGAGAGACACGGTTAATATCAAGGACTAAAATGTGGTTCAATGAGATGAAAATAATTTTTGGTGAATAGTAACTTTTTACTTTTTTTAAACATGGTTTAAAGTAAATAGGGTAGTTAAGGGTAAAAATTATATTATTATTACCCTAACACATGTCCTAATTCTATTGGATAAGTGTAATTAGACAAGAAACAACCTTAGGAATAATATATGACCATTTAGTCCCACTTGGATTAGATTAGGACATTTATTATCAATTTATTTAAAGAAGGGTTAAAATAGTTAAAATCAATGTTTAATAACTAAAGCATTTTTAATATAGGGTAATACAAAAGATAAATTCGACTATAAATATTAATTAGAAATATCAAAAGATTTCATACCTAATGATATTTTATTTGTAATTTTTATACTTTAAATAAGTTAATTTATTTGTGACACAAAGATGATGCAGTAATTATCTTATTAATGAAATATTGACATAATTGATGTTATAAATACCCAAATAAATGTAATTTGAAACTTTTTATGAATTTCACTAATTTTGTAGGTTAAAATTACATGCTAGTATTGATTTAATTAACTTTTTTAGAATTAATCATTATGTTATAATTTTCAAAAAAATCATTTACTAAATATTTTCAAAATTGACATAAAATAGTTTTTAAAACAAATATTATATTATTAATTGTTATTTTATTATGAAAAATATAAGTTTCTTCCAAATGACTTATATAAGGTTATATATATTAATAATAAACAACTTGGGGTTTGTTAGTCTTGTTATAGTAATTTTATTAACCTTATAGTGTAAGAACACAAAAAGACACGGTAAAAGTAAAATTATCTATCTTATTGTTAAATCTAAATGATAAGGTTAAAATAGGAACCTAAACTTGTCTAAATTCTATTTGATGAGATGATTTCGACCCATACCCCCCTTAGCATCGAAATAAATCAATTTGGAGCTATTTAAAACCGAATTTTTCTTTATAATAAAATAATATTTTTAGTTTTTCCAAAGGAGCCCCTCTCCTCCCTTATAAAAGGGAACCTCCTCCCCATCTTCCTCACACTTCTTTGAGCCTTCAAGCTCGGCCATCCCCTGCCAATTTCTTCTATAAACTTCCCTAGAGACATCCTTGAGGTCCTGGTATTCTTCAAAGACCAATTTTAGTGTCCTAAAAGGAGGTCTCAAAGAAGCGCTACAAAGAAGAGGTAATGTCCGTTACCGATTATTTCATCTTTATTTCTTCTTCCACTTCTTCTTATTTAGTTGTTTCATTATGAATTAATAACATCAGTATCACTAATATATTGATATGTTATTATATGTATGAAACAAACCTATTTCATCATCTATCCATCCTACGGAAAATGAAATCACCACACGTGCGTACGTACGGAATACCGTCTCCACGCCGTGGTGTAATCTATTTTCCACCACCACCTTACTTGGATTTGTATAATGGTGTAACTAATAACTATATATTATTATTGTAAATTTATATTGATTCTTAAATTGTATATATACACTCCATTACAATTTCACAATCATGGGAACGATATCATCGCTCGTGCGTACGTACGGAATACCGTCTCCACGATGTGATGCGACTTGTTCTACATGATCTTCATTGCATAATGATTATATAAATGAATTTAATGAATGAATATATTACAATAATACCAATCTGGAAATAAGGTATCTATAACCTAAAAATAATAATAAGAATTTTTTCGACAAAATACGCATAAGAACAAAAAGTAATAAACACCCGAATAACAAGTAGTAATGAAATATTACTAATAAGAAGCTAAGAATATGACCATATATGATATCATAAAATTAAGAATAATTCTGGAATAAGTAAATAACATTATTTAAGTCATTATACAAGAGGTTCGGACACTTACGAAGCAAATCAGACCTAAGGTAAGAGAAATATCACAATCTCATTTTTATCCGAGATTGTTTATAATTTAGTATTTACTGGGGTGTATTTTATCATCCACATCCATGTTTCCTCAATATGTAATATTATTTATATCCTCCTAAATTTTTTTAAATCCATTTTTACCCTTTGGTGAGTTTATATTAAAAGATATGAAAGGAATATTTTGTCGTTTTTCGTACAAGGTACTTTTTGACTTTTCCGACAATAGTACGAGAACAATGTTTTTTAACTTATATGGCATGATTGGATTTTTAAAACATTATTTCCAAGAAGCTTCCTTTAAAAATTTTCATGTTTATTTTTAATAAACATATTTTAGTTTAAAATTGTATGTCATGTTATGAATGGAAAATGTTTTTGAAGTAGAAAGGATATTTTCCTCAAAAATGGAGTTCAAGTGTTTTATCAAAATTATTTTCCATCTAAGATAATATAGGGTTATATTTCTATCTCTATGATTACATTTATTTGATTATGTTGTGATGGAATTATTTTTATGAATTCCTTTATCTTATATGAATTGTTTTATGATGTCATGATGTTTAAGAATCCCATTTTTATTACATGGGTTATTCAATGATGTATGAATTATGATTTTGTGGCACACATATGAATGGTATCATTATGAGATGGGTGAGACCTATATATACCTCCAATGAATTGGGTAAAGATTTTATATCTCATGAGATAGACATGGCTGGAACGGCAGGTTAAACCGGTTTAGTGAAACAGGACTGAAATGGGGAATGAACTCGGTTCAGAAATGGACTTTTTCCACTAAAATAGTCTTGGAAATGAGTCTTGATTAATAAGAAATGATTATATATTATTATGTGTGTATTCCACAAAGTTTCATGTTTTAAGTTCTGATTATTGGGATTACATTTCACTACTATCATTTATCCCATGTTATGAAATTACGATCTCTTTGCAGGTTAAGATTTCCAAGAGATATGTTCTTATTAATATGATATGATTTGTTTACCCATACTGAGCATTTGAGCTCACCCTTTTGTATGTTTTTACCCAGGTCAGGAAGAAGGTTATTAAGTAAGATATGCCAAAAGGGACAATAGATATGATGAAATAAATGGGAGACAATGTAGATGCTTTATGAACCAGTTGTTTATGTTTACCAGTTTCTAAAGACACTATACCTATACGTTACTTTCATGGTTTTGTTATATGTTGTAATACGTATGCTTCAATTTTGAAAAAATAAAAATGTATGTAATTTATGGGTCATTATAGTTGGTATCCGAGGAAAGGTATAGTCAACCTTTGGAAACTAGGATGTGAAAGACTTGGTAAGAACCCTAAGGATGTAGAGACCCGAAGCTTGACATACATGAACATTACATTACTTTTGCAGAATACTTAATACATAACAAAAAAGACACACAAGGATCGTAATAGTTTAGTGTCTTTGGAAACTCGGAATATAAACCACTAATCATGTTGAAAGATCTTCAACATCTCCCATAACAATCTTCCCATTTTTGTTTCCTTACCTAAAATATTTCTTTTAATCATGGGGGAAAAGAAAACATAAAAATGGTGAGCTCAAATTCTCAGTAAGGGTAAGCATGGATAAAATAAAACATACCATATACATTTGATCTTAAAAACAAGAACATAATGTTTAAACATCAAAATCTTGAGCAATGACATAAAACATGGAAGTACGTAAGGCATAGATCATAAAGAAACATTAAGAATGATAAAATAGCATGAAACATGTAATTGTGGAAACCATTAAGAACATGATATGATTTCTATATTAGCCAAGGCATTGCTACCAAGACCATCTTAGTGGACAAAGTCCCTTTATGAATCGAGTTCACTCCTCGTTCCAGTCCTGTATTACTGAACCGGTTTAACATTCCATTCCAGCCATGTCAATATCATGAGATATTAAATCATTACCCAATGCATTGGAGGGAGATATAGGTCCCACCCATCTCATAGTGAAATAATTCTTACTTGTTCCACAAAATAAACTTAAAACATTTATCATAACCCAAAGAATAAAATGGGTTTCATAAACATCATCCCATCATTTCATAATCCATATAAAAAAATGGACATTTCATCTTAAAAAGTGAACCATGTAAATCATATAGACATTAAATTGAACCATAAACATATCAAATAATGTCATTTTAGATGGAAAATGGTTTTGATAAAACATTTGAAATGAATTCTCGAGGAAAATATCCTTTCTTTGTCAAAATCATTTTCTTTTCAAAAAATGACATGAACATTTAAAATAAAAGTATTTTGTTGAAAATAGTCATAAACCCATATAGAGTAAGATTCATGAAAATGAGGCATTATGAAACCGTAAAAATCCATTCACACCGTATAAGTTAAAAATAACATTCTCCTCGTACTTTTGTCAGAAAAGTCAAAAAAGTACCTCGTAACGTAAACAAAAGAAAGATTCCTTACATACCATGTAGTAAAAGTAAAAAATTGGTAAGAAGGACTTTAATAATACATGAAAAAACTTTTATAAAACATGGACATGGATGATATAAATAACCCCAGTAAATATTTACGAATAAGCAATCTCGGATAAAAATGAGATTTGCAAAATTATCCCTTACATTAGGTCTGATATGCTTTGTACGTATCTGAACCTCCTGTATAATTATTTAAATAATGTTAAGGACTTATAACATAATCATAATAATTTTTATGATATCTTATAGGGTTCACTTATGACTTTATATTACCCGTTCTTTTGTAAATTCCATGTTAAAGAGCGTTTTGGGTAAAATCGTTTCATTTGTCGTCCGTGTTTTGACTTGTAATTATTCATATGATTACATAGATCATGATTACTTACATCCCTAATTTAGAACATTATTGATATATAATATATATTCAGAATATACATATATATAATAGATCGATAAATGGAAAGAAATACACCGTTCATGGAGACGGTAGGCTATACGTATGCATGAACGTTGTTTTCGTTTCCTCATTGAATTGAATGGAATTAATTGGATGACATACATATATATTTATATACATAAATCTAGTATCATTATTAAGTCATATATTTCATTATTACTTATTATATATACTTTATAATCATTTATGAATGGTTAATCATTGAGAATGAATCTCACCGCGTCGTGGAGATGGTATTCCGTACGTACGCACGAGCGATGATATCCTTCCCATGATCGTGGAATTTTATTTGAGTGTATGTATACTATTATAGAATAAATATCACTTTACAATAATCAGACATAGTTATTATTTAAACCATTATACCCATCCAAGTAAGGTGGTGGTGGGAAATAGAATACTCCACGGCGTGGAGACGGTATTCCGTACGTACGCACGCGTGGTGATTTCATTTTCCGTAGGATGGATAGATGGTGAAATAGGGTTGTTTCATACATATAATAAAATATCAGTATATGAGTGATACTGATGTTATTACTTAATAATGAAACAACCTATGAAGAAGAAGTGGAAGAAGAAATAAAGGTGAAAGAATCAGTAACGGAAATTACCTCTTCTTTGAAGCGCCTCTTTGAGACCTCCTATTAGGGCACTAAAAGTGGTCTTTGAAAAATACCAGGACCTCTAGAATGTTTATAGGGAAGTGGAGAAGTGATTTTTTTAGGGGTTGGCTGAGCGTGAAGGCTCAATGTGGTGTCAGGAAGAGAATGAGGAGGTTCCCTTTTATAAGGGAGGAGAGGGGCACCTTTGGAATTCTAAAAAATATTAATTTATAATAAATCTAACCCCACTTAAAAACCTCCAAATATGACTCATATTCTAAGATTAGATGAGATAGGGTTGTAATATCATCAACAAATCAAATTTAGAAATATTTGGATCTTATTTTAAACCTTATCATTTTGATTTATCCTTATTTAATCTATTTAAGTTTATTTGTGGTAATAAAATTCTAAATATTAAATTATAACAAATAATTACTTATTTTTTGTTAATTTTCCATAATTTTTTACTTTATAAAATTATCGACCATATAAATTTATAATTTTTAAATATTTTTGGGATTTTTAAACAATTTTATAATATGTTATTTTTATAAAATAACAATAGTGTCAATTTTGACACTATTCATTTATTTGAATTTAAATAAAATATATATAAAAGATCTATTCAAAGTAAAAGCTATAATAGATTCATAAAAGGTCATATGTATCTATAAAATTAGTGGATCACATTAAATAGTTCATATAATATTTATTTTATTATTTTTAATACCATTTATTTGGTTTATCTCTTAATAAAATAATTATTACAACATTTTTGTATAATTATATAATATACTGTTTTGTAGCATAAAATTTAAAAATAAAATCCTATGATGAAGAAAAATCTACTAACATTCACAATAATACTTTTACTCGAATTCATCATCTTAAAATCACAATATTTAAATTTTTATATTTATTAAATTATGAAGGTGACAACTTTGGCATCATTTAAAATAACATAATATAAGTGTCATAATCACTTTTATAAGGCTCCATACGGTTATATATTAGGTCATTGGATGATTAATGTGTAGATATACACTACCAATAAGTTTTGGTCAGGTTTGTGGGTCTTCAAATGGGTATTATTATTTCAATAAAAACTATATTACTTATTTTCCACTTTACAAATAATTTATGTATCATTAATGTATCACCATTAATGACAATTATTTAATCCCTAAAAATTCTAAATAAATTATCATGATGTAGATACTTTTATTAGATTTATGGAGACTATTAATTTTCGAAGTTTTATGATATTTGTCACTAAATTAAAATTATTATACTTATAATATTTAAGAGAGTGACATGTTGTCACTTTCTTAGGTTTTAATAATAATTAAATTATTTTCATGGTCAAAAGCCTATAAACTGAATCTAATCCGACCCTTAGGTGATATGGGTCTACTTTTATCCATCCAATAGAATTTTTGCATGTGTTAGGCTAATTGTATTATGTTATATTTATCCTTAATTATCCAATTTACCTTTAACCATGGTAAATAAAATTTACCGTAGTTACTATTCATAATTCCCAAAAATAAAAAGTAGCCTATTAACATAATTTGGAACCAATGATTTTAAATATGGAATCCATTTTTTCAAATTCAATACACAGATGTTGTAGAAATTAAATTAAAATTAATCCCGTTGTCGAATGAAAACGGGTTTTTGATTAAAATATTGCAAAAGATTGAATTGATTTAACCTACGATTTCAATGTAAAATCAATGCTAATGACATACATTATATTAAATGGTAAAAATATATTATATTTATACTTTAAAACCATTCAATATTATAATTTAACCATATAAATTATTGTGATGAAAAAAGTTGTTTTTAATTTAAATATAGCGTGTTTTTACTATTCATCAAAATATGAAAGTTACCAGAATAATATAAAAATTTTATCCAAAGTAAATTTTTATTTCTTTATTCCAAAGAAGAATTTTATTTTTTCAAATATAACTTATAAACATGTCAAAAACTAGATTTAATGTGGGTGCGCCATCAAAAGGCGGCAAAACTGAATTTTTTGAAAAATACTTATTTTACCCGAAAAATTTATTTTGTTCTTATACCATGTTCTAGAAAATGAGTAAGATGAATAATAATTTTATAAAATTAAAAATTTAGTTAATACTATTCATAAAATCTAGTTCATAATAATATTATAATAATATATCGTTGTTTAGTAAAACCAGGTATTGCGTACAACACACGCTATCGAGGAAGGCAGCGATTGCGTGTAATGCAAGCCAAGTCAGGGTTGCGTGTTGTGCAAGAATCCTTCGTTGTTTCTTATAATAGAATCAAACCATATTTTATTTATACATTGAATATATATATATATATATATACACTCAATGTTGCGTAGAATAACTGTTATCAAAATTGTGTGTAACACGATCCAAGAATAGTGTTGCTTATACTGCAAGCTAATATGGTGTTTCGTATAGCGCAAGGTAATCTTGGTGTGGCATACAACACAAGACATTAATGAAATTAAAATAATATTTCTCATAAAATCTCGGGGTGTTACAGTCTACCCCCCTTAAAATGAATTTCTCCCTCGAAATTCGTTAGGGTTATAAATGGTTTACTACTCGAAAGATTGTTTAATAGAAACCCACATCGTAATAAGGAATACCAAAACATGGATTTAAAATCAAAATTATGAAATGTAACGGTTACCCAAATTAACTCATCCCTAGGTTTCCACGTAGGAGAACATAGGTGAAAATATGGATATGGAAGAAAAATCTAACCATCAAGTTCTGATGGAGAGTGGTAGAGAACATGGCTATGAAAAAACCAACAATCACAAAGCTATTGATTTGTGATGATCTAAGGTACCATCTGATTCATCGGATATAAAGGAACTAGCACAAAATTTTTGGTTTTCAAGATCATTTCCCTAAAGTTGATGAATTAAAAGAAATACTTGCATGATTCTGGTACAATCTCACTCTTGATCGTGAATTGAACAATTTCCACTTCATCCCTTTAAGAAATGAAGTTGAATTTGTTATTCATGATGTGTTAGCAGATCAAGTGATAGAATGATGGGTCATTCCATCTCTTTCAAACAAAAGGTTAGAAAAAGTTATAAGTCCATATTTTGGTTATATTAATAATATTTGGTTCCAAAAATGATCTTATAATTCATATATCATACCGCTTAATAAAATAAAACTAGTTTCTACTAACCAAGGACATCCTGTATTCCAGTGGTAGGCGATAAAGGCCAGTCGCACTTCGGTTGTGGGTTCGATTCCCACAACCTTCTCTGAAGCGATGGGCTGACGCCCGTCCTGCAGGTTGTCCTTTTTCTAAAACTATATTACTATAACATCCCATCAATAATATCGAAAAAACATTTATCCTTAAACAATACTAACTTATGTCCAACATAATCCATTCCAATCTTTAGGCTTATCCATAATACTACAGTCCACTCTCATCATATAGTGAAAACGATTACCAGAGATTTAATACCATTGTTGATCCCCATATATCATAAGATATGTCTTGTTGGTCACATTCCAAAAATTCAAAGGCCTTAATCATGTATTCTCTTGAAAAATGAATACCCATTGAACCTTGTTGAAAACATGAATTCAGTTAAAAGATAACAATTTACACATACCAAAATCCTCAAAATTATATATACTCAAACCATGATATCACTTAGTCCTTATATCCATCATGAGCTCATTAATACAATCAAACATCTCATTACCTTCTTATTCATTCATTATGCACATATCATCTACTTTACAAAAATATCTGAATAACCTTCCATGGTTAATGGTAAAATTCAACATATACTGTCAAATACTTTTAGGAAAAACAATAGTTTAACAATCCTTAGATGATTCTTTATTCTATAGTACAATTAACTATACAACATAACTCTCGATAAACATACAATTATTCCACTACCTTATAAAACAACCGACTGAGCTTCAACACTTCTTTCAGCTCATATATCATTTGTAGTCTCCTCATCATCATCCACATAAATACTACCCATATGACCATGATGATTATCTTCATGAGATTTTCCATTAGGGAATTGGTTTACATAATGCTCGTACATTCCACATTTAAAACATCTAATCATTGTTGATGTCGTAGCAATACCATTATCCTTGTCCATGGTGTTAACTGAACCTTTTCCTTTGCACTTACTGGATTTGTGTCCTTATTTTACACACCCAAAGCATCTTCCAGTTCCCTTTAAACAATCTCCCCGATGCCTCTTCCCACATGATTTATGTGAGGGAAATTGAACTTTCTTTCCTCTATGATCATCATGAAAATCCATCTTTCTCTTATTATTTGAGTCGGGAAACTTACCAATGTTGAGATTATTGATCATATTATGAGATTACTGATTAGGCATAATAACGATGTTTGGACTTCCAAATCCGGTTTCATTTGGTTTCTCATGATGAATATCATTCCATTGTCCGTCATATCCTCCATTATCATGAATCTTCATGTTTCCAGCCATTTTCTAAAACCCAAAAAGAATAGTGTGAGAGGAATAAATAATGCTAGGGAAAACAACATAGTAAAGGGAGAGCACCCTCAATATCTAATATCTTAGGTTAAATTCTAATATCATTACCGTAGTTCTAGGACTATATCCTCTACGTATACTTAACTTTAGGGACATCCCTAGACATACCATAGAAATATCTCTAGGGATCTCACTACAGTTCTCACATCCTAGTTTCCAAAGGTTGACTAAACCTTTCCTCTGATACCAACTGTAGAGACCCGAAGCTTGACGTACATGAACATTACATTACTTTTTCGGAATACTTAATACATAACAAAAAAGAAACACAAGGATCGTAATAGTTTAGTGTCTTTGGAAACTCGGAATATAAACCACTAATCATGTTGAAAGCTCTTCAACATCTCCCATAACGATCTTCCCCTTTTTGTTTCCTTACCTAAAATCATTCTTTTAATCCTGGGGGAAAAGAAAACATAAAAATGGTGATCTCAAATGCTCAGTAAGGGTAATCATGGAGAAAATAAAACATACCTTATACATTTGAACATAAAAACATGAACATAATGTTTAAACATCAAAAGATTGAGCAATGACATAAAACATGGAAGTACGTAAGACATAGATCATAAAGAAACATTAAGAATGATAAAATAGCATGAAACATGTAATTTTAGAATCCATTAAGCACATGATATGATTTCCATATTAGCCAAGGCATTGCTGCCAAGACCATCTTAGTGGACAAAGTCCCTTTATGAATCGAGTTCACTCCTCGTTCCAGTCCTGTATTACTGAACCGATTTAATTTGCTGTTCTAGCCATGTCTATCTCACGAGAGATAAAATCTTTACCCAATGCATTATAGGGAGATATAGGTCCCACCCATCTCATAGTGAAATCATTCTTACTTGTGCCACAAAATAAACTTAAAACATTCATCATAACCCAAATAATAAAATGCATTTCATAAACATCATCCCATCATTTCATAATCCATATAAAACAAATGGACATTTCATCATAAAAAGTGAATCATGTAAATCATAGAGACATTAAACATGAAACATACACATATCAAATAATGTCATCTTAGATGGAAAATGGTTTTGATAAAACATTTAAAATGAATTCTTGAATAAAATATCATTTCTTCATCAAAATCATTTTCTTTTCAAAAAATTCCATGAACTTTTAAAATAAAAGTATTTTGTTGAAAATATTCATAAAATCATGTAGAGTAAGATTCATGAAAATGAGGCATTATGAAACCGTAAAAATCTGTTCACGCCGTATAAGTTAAAAATAACATTCTCCTCGTACTTTTGTCGGAAAAGTCAAAAAAGTACCTCGTAACTTAAACAACAGAAATATTCCTTACATACCATGTAGTAAAAGTC
Organism: Viscum album; assembly: GCA_963277665.1. Taxonomy (NCBI): domain Eukaryota; kingdom Viridiplantae; phylum Streptophyta; class Magnoliopsida; order Santalales; family Viscaceae; genus Viscum; species Viscum album. Next base: position 818,645,370 of record OY728126.1, read on the forward strand.
AAAAATGGGTAAAAAGGACTTTAATCATACATGAAAACACTTTTATAAACCATGGAAAATATATGATATAAATAACCCCAGTAAATACTTACGAATAAGCAATCTCGGATAAAAATGAGATTTGCAAAATTATCCCTTACCTTAGGTTCGATATGCTTCGTACGTATCAGAATCTCTTGTATAATGATTTAAATAATGTTATTGACTTATTATAGAATCATATTAATTGTTATGATATCATATAGGGTTCACTAATGACTTTATATTACCCGTTCTTTTGTAAATTCCATGTTAAAGAGCGTTTTGGGTAAAATCGTTTCATTTGTCGTCCGTGTTTTGACTTGTAATTATTCTTATGATTACCTAGATCATGATTAATTACATCCATAATGTCAAACATGATTTATATATAATATATATTCAGAATATACATATATATAATAGATCAATAAATGGAAAGAAATACACCATTCATGGAGATGGTAGGCCGTACGTACGCATGAACGTTGTTTTCGTTTTTCTCATTGAATTGGAGGGAATTAATTGGATGACATACAGATATATATATATACATAAATCCAGTATCATTATTTTGTCATATATTTCATTTTTACTTGTTATATATTCTTTATAATCATTTATGAATGGTTAATCATTGAGAATTAATCTCATCGCGTCGTGGAGACGGTATTCCGTACGTACGCACGAGCGATGATATCGTTCCCATGATCATGGAATTTTATTGGAGTGTATGTATACTATTACAGAATCAATATCACTTTACAATAATCATAAATAGTTATTATTTACACCATTATACCAATCCAAGTAAGGTGGTGGTGGAAAATAGATTACACCACGATGTGGAGACGGTATTCCATACGTACGCACGCGCTGTGATTTCGTTTTCTGTAGGATGGATATATGGTGAAATAGGGTTTTTTCATACTTATAATAACATATCATTATATGAGTGATACTTATGTTATTACTTCATAATTAAACAACCTAATAAGAAGAAGTGGAAGAAGAAATAAAGGTGAAAGAATCGGTAACGGAAATTACCTCTTCTTCAAAGCGCCTCTTTGAGACCTCCTCTTAGGGCACTAAAATTGGTCTTTGAAGAAGACCAGGACCTCTAGGATGTTTCTAGGGAAGTGGAGAAAAGAATTTTTCAGGTTTTGGCCGAGCGTGATGGCTCAATGTGGTGTGAGGAAGAGAGGGAGGAGGTGCCCTTTTATAAGGGAGGAGAGGGGCACCTTTGGAATTCTAAAAAATATTAATTTATAATATATCTAACCCCACTTAAAAACCTCCAAAAATGACTCATATTCGGAGATTAGATGAGAGAGAGTTGTAATATCATCATCCAATCAAATTTAGACATGTTTTGATCTTATTTTAAGCCTTATCATTTTGATTTATCCTTATTTAATCTATTTAAGTTTATTTATGGTAATAAAATTCTAAATTTTAAATTATAACAAATAATTACATATTTGTTGTGAATTTTCCATAATTGTTTATTTTATAAAATTATAGACCATATAAATTTAAATTTATAATTTTTAAATATTTTTGTTATTTTTAAACAATTTTATAATATGTTATTTTTATAAAATAACAATAGTGTCAAATTTGACACTATTCATTTATTTGAATTTAAATAAAGCATATACAGAAGATATGTTAGAAATAAAAGCTTTAATAGATTCATAAAAGGTCATATGTATCTATAAAATTAGTGGATCACATTAAATAGTTCATTTAATATTTATTTTATTATTTTTAAAAACATTTATTTGGTTTATCTCTTAATAAAATAATTACTACAACATTTTTGTATAATTATATAATATACTGATTTGTTGCATAACAATTAAAAATAAAATCCTATGATGAAGATAAATCTATTACCTTTCACAATAATACATTTACTCTAATTTATCATTTTAAAATCACAATATTTAAATTTTTAGATTTATTAAATTATGAAGGTGACAACTTTGGCATCATTTAAAATAACATAATATAAGTGTCATAATCATTTTTATAAGGATCCAAACGGTTATATATTAGTTAATTGGATGATTAATGTGTATATATACACACTCAATAAGTTTCTGTCCAGGTTTGTGGGCCTTATAATTGTTATTATTATTTCAATAAAAACTATATTACTTATTTTCCACTTAATAAATAATTTATTTATCATTAATGTATCACCATTAATGACAATTATTTAATACCTAAAAATTCTAAATAAATTATTATTATGTAGATAATTTTATTAGCTTTCTATATACTATTCATGTTCGAAGTTTTATGATGTTTATCAATAATTAAAATTATTATACTTATAATATTTAATTGAGTGACATGTTGTCACTTTCTTTGGTTTTAATAATAATTAAATTATTTTCATGGTGAAAATCCCATAAAATTAATCTAATCCGACACATAGGTGATATGGGTCTACTTTTATCCATCTAATAGAATTTTGGCATGTGTTAGGGTAATTTTAAAATATTATATTTACCCTTAATTACCTGATTTACCTTTAACCATGGTAAATAAAATTTACCATAGTTACTATTCATAATTCCCAAAAATAAAAAGTATCCTATTAACATAATTTGGACCCACTGATTCCAAATATGGAATCCATTTTTTCAAATTCAATACACAGAATTTGCAGAAATTAAATTAAAATTAATTCCGCTGTCGAATGAAAACGGGTTTTTGATTAAAACATTGCAAAAGATTGAATTGATTTAACCTACGAATTCAATGTAAAATCAATGCTAATGACATAAATTATATTAAATGGTAAAAATATATTCTATTTATACTTTAAAACCATTCAATATTATAATTTAACCATATAAATTATTGCGATGAAAAAAAGTTGTTTTTAATTTAAATATAGCGTGTTTCTACTATTCATCAAAATATGAAAGTTACTAGAATAATATGAAAAATTTATCCAAAGTAAATTTTTATTTCTTGATTCCAAATAATAATTTTATTTTGTAAAATTTAACTTATAAACATTTCAAAAACTAGATTTAAAGTGGGTGCGCCATCAAAAGGCGTCAAAACTGCATTATTTTAAAAATACTTATTTTACCCGAAATATTTATTTTGTTCTTATACCATGCTCTAGAAAGTGTGTAAGATGAATAATAATGTTATAAAATTCAAAATTTAGTTAATACTATTCATAACGGCTAGTTCATAATAATATTATAATAATATATCATTGTTTAGTAAAACCAGGTATTGCATACAACACACGCTATCGAGGAAGGTCGCAATTGCGTGTAATGCAGGCCAAGTCAGGGTTGCGTGTTGTGCAATAATCCTTTGTTGTTTCGTATAACAAAATCCAACCATATTTCATTTATACATTGAATATATATATATATATATATATATATACTCAATGTTTCGTAGAATAACTATTATCAAAATTGTGTGTAACACGATCCAAGAATAGTGTTGCTTATACTGCAAGCTAATACGGTGTTTCATATAGCGCAAGGTAATCTTGGTGTACCATACAACACAAGAAATTAATGAAAATAAAAGAATATTTTTCATAAAATCTCGGGATGTTACAAAGGATAAGTCTACGCATAGAACACAATCTTAGTGTTTTAGAAATGGCCATGAATAACCTAGGATAAGACCTTAAGTGTGAAATTTTATTCTTGATTATGTGGTTTTCCTATTATAATTAGTGTTGCTCACACTATTTTTCTTGGTTTTAGTCAATGGATGGAACCCGAAGGAACCGTGTTAATGCGGAATGAGATGGGTAATGCAATGATTGTACCCTTGAGAAACCAAATGTTATGAGAGATGGAATGAAAAATCTTGTATCCATGCTCACACAACCTTCTCAAGCTATGAATCATGCAGGACTTCCAAACGAGCAAAGGAAGGAGAAACAATCTGTTGAATCCTTCATGAGGCAGCATCCACCTTCATTCAGCGGGTCTACTGATCCGTTAGTTGCTGAACAATGGATTAGTACTACTGAAAAGATATTTTCAGTTCTTCAATGTTCTGAACATGATAAAGTCATCTTATCAGTGTATCGTTTGGAGGGTGATGCTGATCAATGGTGGAATATTATCAAGAATACAAGGCAAAGAGATGAAATTGAGTCCATGGAATGGGACGAGTTTAAAAACTTATTTTTCAATAAGTACTTCCCTTGTATTCTCTGAACAAAGATGGAGAAAGAGTTTCTTGAACTGAAGAAAAAGGTTGATGAATCTATTGGTACCTATGAAGAAAATTTTACAAGACTTTCAAGGTAATCGTCAAGTATTATTATTCAACCTGAGAGTACAATCGATTGATTCTTTAGTGGCTTAAAACCATGTCTTCGATGGGCCTTAGCCATAAGGGAATTCAATAGCTACGAGGAAATTGTTCGATGTGATCTCAAAGTTGATATGGAGATTGGAGTAACCCATCAGTCATATGCGTTTGATAAGAAGAGGAAAATACAATTCAAAGGAAAATCTAAAGAGAACACTGAAAAGAAGATGATCTTTCCCTTATCCTCAAAGTGTGGAAAGAAACATGGATGAAGTTGTCTTAAAGGCACAAGTAAATGTTTCAAATGTGGAAAGGAAGGTCATCGGGCATTCGAATGCCGCAATGATGGAAAGAAGATGTCTAATGATGCAAACAAAAGAAGGGACACACAGAATGAACCTACTAAACTTCAATGTTTCAAGTGCAAGGATATGGGGAATTATGCCAATAAATTCCCTAATCCAAGTTTTTTTGATGATAATCGACATAAACAAAATCTTAAGGCTAATGACAAAGGAAATTCACATGCAATTTCTATCAGCGATGTGGAGTATGATAACAATGTGGTGAAAGGTACACTTACCATCCACTCTAAAGTAGCAAATGATAAATTTCATTCTGGATCCACCCAAACTTTTATTTCTAAATATTTTTCTAAGGGTATCACCGTATTACCTCAACAATTAGATGTTGAGTTAGCTGTGACAACACCTGATGGCACAACAGTCGCATCAAAATATTTTAATTCTTCCTCGATTGAAGTTTGTGGGAAAGTGCTTCTTGAAAATCTTTTGATCCTTCCTATAGTGGAATTTGATGTGATTCTTGGCATGGATTAGCTTTCATTATATGGAGCTCATATCAATTTCCAAAGAATGGAAGTCACATTTCATATTCCAGAACAATCTATGATTGTTTATCGATGCCAGGATGAACATAACCTTCCAGTGGAAATTTCTTCCATCTTATGGGTCTTGATTCCACTAAATGAAGGTTATTTATCTCAAATGGTTGGTGATAAACTCACAATTAATAATATGCCCATTGTATGGGAGTTTGATGATGTCTTTCCGGAGGAATTTTCAGGTGTCCCACCAAATCGTGAAGTTGATTTTTCAATAGAACTCATACCAGGTGCTTTACCTATTTCAAAGACACCTTATAGAATGGCCCCAATTGAGTTGCAGGAATTGAAGAAAAAAATACAAGAGAATCTTGATAAGGGATTCATACGCCCTAGTGCATCACCTTGGGGAGCACCTATTCTATTTGTTAAGAAGAAATATGGATCAATGAGACTATGCATTGATTATCGAGAACTTAACAATATCACTGTCAAGAACAAATATCCTCTCCCACGCATTGATGACTTATTTGACCAACTATACGGAGCTCAATAATTTTCCAAGATTGATCTTCGTTCAGGGTATCATCAATTAAGGTTCAAAAGGGAGGATATAACAAAGATGGATTTCTGTACAAGGTATAGACACTATGAATTTATAGTGATGCCATTTGGTCTTACTAATGCCCCTCCTATCTTCATGGATCTGTTGAATAGAGTCTTTAGAGACTATCTTGATCAGTTTGTGGTAGTCTTTATAGACGATATTCTTGTATATTCAAAGATCAAGGAAGAACATGAATATCACTTGAGAATTCTATTGAATACCCTGAGAAAGGAGAAGATTTATGCCAAATTTACCAAGTGTGAATTTTGGCTTCAAAGAGTTTCATTTTTGGGTCACATAATCTCAAAAGAGGGGATATATTTGGATCCAGCAAAAATAGAGGTTATCGAAAGATGGTCGAGACCAACAACAGTAACTGAGATTTGAAGTTTTCTTGGTTTGTATGGATATTATCGACGTTTTGTGAATGATTTTTCACGATTATCTAATCCACTCAACAAGTTGACTCGGAAAGGAGTAAAGTTTGTCTGGACGGAGGAATGTGAAGAGAATTTCAAGGTGTTGAAAAGAAGGTTATCCAGTGCACTTGTGCTCACACTACCTTGTAGTGAAGAAAGGTTTGTGATCTACAGTGATGCATCCAAGAATGTATTGGGGTGTGTTCTTATGAAAAATGATATGATGATAGCTTATGCCTCACGACAGTTGATAATCCATGAGAAAAATTACCCAACTCATGATTTGGAGTTAACTGCGGTAATATTTTCATTAATGATTTGGAGGTATTATCTTTATGTAGAAAGGTATGATATTTATACTGATCATAAAAGTTTAAAGTATATTTTCACACAAAAGGAGCTGAATATGCGCCAAAGAAGATGGTTGGAGCTGATTAAGGATTACAAATGCTCAATTCATTACCACCCTGGGAAAGCAAACAAGGTGGCAGATGCATTATGTCGACAAGACCATGCCAGTTTATCCATGATGAGGATCACAAAAGATCCAATTTTTATGGATTTACAAAGGATGGATCTTGGAATTATAATGGAAGGGGGAAATCATATCTTTCTCAAATGAATGTTCAATCATCTATACATGTGAAGATTAAAGAGGTGCAGAAAGAAGATGTAGAGTTACAAAAGAAGGTGAGAAATATTCCTGAATTCAACCTTGATTGTGATGGGATAATAAAGTTTAGGAATCAGGTTTGTGTTCCTCCCATCCCCGAATTAAAGATGGAGCTGCTGTATGAGGCTCATAGTTCTTCATTCTCTATTCATCCTGGAAGCACGAATATGTATAGGGACCTGAAAGAGTACATCTGGTGGGATGGAATGAAAATAGATGGAGCCGAATATGTCTCTCGATGCTTGGTTTGTCAGCAAGATAAAGCTAGGAGACAGAAGTCTATGGGGATGTTACAACCATTACCCATACCCGAATGGAAATGGGAAAACATCACTATGGAATTTGTCACAGGACATCCTAAAACATCCAAAGGCAATAATTCTATCTGGGTTATAGTTGATTGTCTTACAAAGTCTGCACACTTCATTGATATTAGAGAGGATTTCTATCTGGATCAGCTTGCCAGGATATATGTAAAGGAAGTGGTAAGATTGCAAGGAGTACAACTTTCTATTATATCTGATCGGGATCTGAGATTTACCTCGAAGTTCTGGCGAAGTATTTAGCATACTCTGGATACAGAGTTGAGTATCAGCACTTCTTATCATCCTCAAACAGACGGTCAGTCTGAGAGAACAATTCAAACTCTATAAGATATGTTGAGAGATTGCTCTATGGATTTCAAAGGTAGTTGGGATCAACACCTACCTTTGGTGGAATTTTCTTATAATAATAGCTTTCACACCAGTATTCAGATGGCTTTTTATGAATCTCTCTATGAAAAGAAATGCAGGACTCCAACTTGCTGGGATGAAGTTGGGGAAAGAAAGCTATTAGGACCTGATCTTGTTGATGAGATGGAAGAAAAGGTCTGATCTATTCAACAACACATAAGAGAAGCTCAGAGTCGAAAGAAAAGTTATGCCGACAACTGAAGAAAAGACCTTGTGTTTGAAGTGGGTGACAAAGTGTTCTTATGAATATCTCCCTCGAAGAGGGTCATGAGATTTGGAAAGAAGGGGAAGTTGAGCCGTAGATATATCGGTCCTTTCGAAATACTGGATCATGTTGGAAAGGTAGCTTACAGATTGGCGCATCCACCGAATCTCTCTTAAGTTCACGATCTGTTCTAGGTATCTCTCCTGAGAAAGTACATACCTGATCCTTCACATGTACCCAGCTCAGAAGTTGTACCGCTGGAGCAAGATCTTTCTTATGAAGAACAGCCGATAGAGATTCTGGATCGTAGCAAAAAAGTCCTACGGAACAAGACCACTCGATTGGTAATGTTTTATGGAGGAACCACCAATTAGAATAAGCTACATGGGTGCTTGAGGATATGATTAGGGAGAGGTATCCTCATATTTTTGTTACAAAGTGACGAATTTCGAGGGAGAAATTTATTTTAAGGGGGGTAGAATGTAACACCCGGGAATTTTATGAGAAATATTTTGTTTTTATGTTATATAAATCATAAAAAGTATCTTTCACTACACACAACACTAGCTTGGCTTTCTTTACACACAACCACATCCTTCATCAATAGCTTGCATTGTACGCAATACCGAGTTTCACTAACAACGATATGCTATTAAAATATTATTAAAACTAGCAGTTATGAATAGTGATAACCACCTTTTGAAAATTTTTAAATATTATTCTTCAAAATGGACTTCATTTTTGGATTCGGAATATCGAAATTAGTTTAGGGTGAAATTTTGGTACTTTTCGGATAACTTTCATATTCTGATGAATAGTGAAAATTACTAAATTTTAATTAAAAACAACTTTTTTAATCGAAATAATTAATAGTGATAAATTATTAATTTGAGTGGTTTTAAAGTATATTTAGAATATATTTTTACAATTTAATAAAATTTTGTTCATTGGATGTAATTTCACATTTAAACCAGACATAAACAAGTGCCAATCTTTTGATAGTTATTATATTTTAAAAACACGTTATTTGTTTTGACGACGGAAATTAATTTTTAAATTAGTTAATGTAACTGATATGTTTTGAATTTTGTAAAATAAACATCATTTTTGAATTCATAATATCAGAAATATCTTAGGCCTAATTTTTGGTATTTTTCTGGAAACTTTCATTTTTTGATGAATAGTAAAACCACTAAGTGGTAGTTAAAAAAACTGAATTTTTCATAAAACGTAATTTTTCCGCTTCTATGAGTATAATTTCAAAAATCCGAGAGACACGGTTAATATCAAGGACTAAAATGTTGTTCGATGAGAAGAAAATAATTTTTGGTGAATAGTAACTTTTTACTTTTTTTACCACGGTTAAAAGTAAATAGGGTAGTTAAGGGTAAAAATGATATTATTATTACCCTAACACATGTCCTAATTCTATTGGATAAGTGTAATTCGACCAAAAACAACCTTAGGAAAAACATATGACCATTTAGGCCCACATGGATTAGATTAGGACATTTATTATCAATTTATTTAAAGAAGGGTTAAAATAGTTAAAATCAAAGTTTAATAACTAAAGCATTTCTAATATAGGCTTATACATAAGATAAATTCAACTATAAATATTAAATAGAAAGATAAAATGATTTCCTACATAATTATATTTTATTTGTAATTTTTAGACTTTAAATAAGTTAATTTATTTATGACACAAAGATGATGCAGTAATTATCTTATTAATGAAATATTGACATAATTGATGTTATAAATACCCAAAAAAAATGTAATTTTATACTTTTTAAGAATTAAACTAATTTTATAGGTTAATATGACATTTTAGTATTGATTTAATTAAATTTTTTTGAATTAATCATTATGTTATGATTTTCATAAAAATCAATTAATAAATAGTGTCAAAATTGACGTAAAATAGTTTTTTAAAAAAATATTCTATTATTAATTGTTATGTTATTCATAAAAATCTAAGGTTCGTCCAAATGACTTAGATAAGGCCATATATATTAATAATAAACAACTTGGGGATCGTTTGTCTTGTTATAGTAAGTTTTTTAACCTTAGAGTGTAAGAACACAAAAAGATACGGTAAAAGTAAAATTATCTAACTTAATGTTAAATCTAAATGATAAGGTTCAAATAGGAACCTAAACTTGTCTAAATTCAATTTGATGAGATGGTTTCGACCCATAACCTCCTTTTCTTCGAAATAAATCAATTTGGAGCTATTTAAAACTGAATTAGGCTTTATAATAAAATAAGTTTTTTAGTTTTTCGAAAGGACCCCTCTCCTCCCTTTTAAAATGGAACCTCCTCCCCCTCTTCCTCACACCACATTGAGCCTTCACGATCGGCCAAACCCTACCAATTTCTTCTCTAAACATCCCTAGAGACATCCTAGAGGTCCTGGTCTTCTTTAAAGACCAATGTTAGTGTCCTAAAAGGAGGTCTCAAAGAAGCGCTTCAAAGAAGAGGTAATGTCCGTTACCGATTCTTTCATCTTTATTTCTTCTTCCACTTCTTCTTATTTAGTTGTTTCATTATGAAGTAATAACATCAGTATCACTCATATACTAATATTTTATTATAAGTATGAAACAACCATATTTCACCATCTATCCATCCTACGGAAAATGAAATCACCAAGCGTGCGTACGTACGGAATACCATCTCCACGCCGTGGTGTAATCTATTTTCCACCACCACCTTACTTGGATGGGTATAATGGTGTAAATAATAACTATATATGATTATTGTAAAGTTATATTGATTCTGAAATTTTATATATACACTTCATTACAATTTAATGATCATGGGAACGATATCATCGCTCGTGCGTACGTACAGAATACCGTCTCCACGATGTGATGCGACTCGTTCTACATGATAATCATTGCATAATGATTATATAAATGAATTGAATGAATGAATATATTACCCTAATACCAATATTTAAATGAGGTATCTATAACCTAAAAAGAAGAATAAGAATTTATTCGACAAAACACGCATAGGACAAAAAGTAATAAACACCCGAATAACAAGTAATAATGAAATATTACTAATAAGAAGCTAAGAATATGACCATATATGATATCATAAAAATAAGTATGATTCTGGAATAAGTCAATAACATTATTTAAATCATTATATAGGAGGTTCGCACACTTATGAAGCAAATCAGACCTAAGGTAAGGGAAATATCACAATGTCATTTTTATCCAAGATTGTTTATACTTTGGTATTTACTAGGGTGTATTCTATCATTCACATCCATGTTTCCTTAATATGTAATATTACATTAATCCACCAAAAATTGTTTAAATCCATTTTTACCCTTTAGTGAGTTTATAGTATAAGATATGAAAGGAATCTTTTTTCATTTTTCGTACGAGGTACTTTTTTACTTTTCCGACAAAAGTACGAGAAGAATGTTTTTTTAACATATACGGCATGAATGGGTTTTTAAAACATTATTTCCAAGAAGCTTCCTTTACAAGATTTCAAGTTTATTTTTAATCAACTTCTTTTAGTTTAAAATTGTATGACATGTTAAGAAAGGAAAATGCATTTGAAGTAGAAAGGATATTTTCCTCAAGAATGGAGTTCAAGTGTTTTATCAAAATTATTTTCCATCTAAGATAATATAGGGTTATTTTTATATCTCTATTATTACATTTATTTGATTATGTTGTGATGGAATTATTTTTATGAATTCCTTTATCTTATATGAATTGTTTTATGATGTCATGTTGTTTATGAATCCCATTTTTATTACATGGGATATGCAATGATGTATGATTTATGATTTTGTGGAACACATATGAATGGTATCATTATGATATGGGTGGGACCTATATCTCCCTCCAATGCATTGGGTAAAGATTTTATATCTCATGAGATAGAAATGGCTGTAACGGCAGGTTAAACCGGTCCAGTGAAACAGGACTAAAACGAGGAATGAACTCGGTTCAGAAATGGACTTTATCCACTAAAATAGTCTTGGCAATGAGTCTTGACTAATAAGAAATGATTATCTTTGATTATGTGTGTATGCCAAAAAGTTTCATGTTTTATGTTATGATTATTGGGATTACATTTCACTACTATGATTTATCCCTTGTTATGAAATTATGATATCTTTTGTAGGTTAAGATTTCCAAAAGATATGTTCTTAGGAATATGATGTGATTTGTTTACCCTTACTGAGCATTTGAGCTCACCCTTTTGTATGTTTTTTCCCCATGCCAGGAAGAAGGTTATTAAGTAAGATATGCCAAAAGGGACTATAGATATGATGAAATAAATGGGAGACATTGTAGACTCTTTATGAATCAGTTGTTTATGTTTCCCAGTTTCTAAAGACACTATACCTATATGGTCCTTTCATGGTTTTGTTATATGTTGTAATAAGTATGCTTCAATTTTGAAGTAATATCAATGTATGTAAAGTATGGGTCATTATAATGATGAAATCTTAATTAACCTAATCATTCTATGTTTGAGCTAAGAGCCACTGGTTCTACAGAGGATAACATTAGTTTATTTATTTATTTAATTCATATTTAAATTTAAGAAGTGAGTACATACAAAAATTTGGAATGGTATTTCATTCAGTCATGTCACTATACATGACTTCTTACGTCCTTATAATAGAAATAAAGGCCATATCATAGTAACTTAGTGTGCAAATTCCAATTTATAAATATGGGAATGATGTAAATTTTAATTATTTGAGACATATATGCCTATATAAATAATAATGAACTGTGATTAATTAATATTTTAAAATTAATTATTTACCACTAAATTGTATTCTAATTTCATTGTAAAGGTTAGTTTCTTCTATACCTGGAAATTAAAACACTATATACTAAAACCTATGTTGTATTGTATGATACATTGACCATAACCTATCCTTGGTATTGAGAAGTGGGTTTTGTCTCTTATGGTATATCATGATTTTCCCCAACACCTAGACCGAGATTTCATAGTAGAAAAAGTGGTTTGACCTGATTATAGGGGGCTTCACACCTAACCTTTTTAGATTTCTCTACTCTTCTAACTATAATTAAACCATATATGAGGTATTCTCTAGGATATTATAGAACTATTATTACTCTATGTCTACATGTCATATTCTAGTAGAGTGGCGAACACCATTCTCTAGTGTTGGTGCGCCCTCATCCACTAGTATTACCACATATAGTGTCGCCTGAGGATCTTCCTATAGATCTTCGACTTGACACTAATGCTTAGTAATGAGAAATATTCTTCTAGTTTATGAATCTCATACAGGGTAATATGTGACCTTATCAATCTACGGTAGAGATAACATGGGAATTTCCATAGCAGCATCATCCAACCTTCTTTCGATATGGTGGACCTTAGGCTGTAGAATATTTAATGTAGGTCATGGTGTCTATCATCAAACAATAATAGATTCCAACTTATAAGAGGATCAATATCACTACCAACATGCTAAGATATTCATATTGGCCTTGGTGGGATGTATTTATCCAGGCCATAAATAATTAATATATGGTAATGGAATGAATCCAAAAGATAAATTTTTATCCAAAATGTTGCTAGAAGAACATTCCTAGGTTTTTTAGACACCTACCATAGGTCTTCATGTCAGTAATGGAGTAGTCGACTAATTTCACAAAGATTCATCATTTCACATCGACTCTTGTCGGTGATGAGATTACAAGAATTTATGTTTTTTTTGGATGGTATGGTGTATACTAACTGATCTTAGTTGAACATCATCCATCTGACTATAATTTCAGAGATATTGAACTTGGACCTCATCATAGAGAAGAACCCGAGGGAATGTTGAAGTGTCATAAATCATGGTTCAAAATCCAGGTAGGGAGAAAATTAATCTAGTAGTTTAATATTTATGTTAAAGGGTTCATTTCGGGTTAGCTCCAACTAGATGACATTCCCTGAGATATTTTTAGTGTGTCACCAGTTTGGAAGGGATTGAATGAAAAAGAATAAGTTCTTGAGGAACCAAATTGATTGACGATCTTGCAATAGGATGGTTCACCTTTAGTTCGTATACCAAAATTTTATTCCAACATCTAGGGAGAATGGATCTTTTCTAACACATCTTTTAGGTATAAGATCAGTATCTCCACATCAGACCTAGAGATGGTCTACTATAGACTGATCAAGTTGAAGAGGTGGTCACGAATAAGGTATTCAGACCTCCTATATTATATTTCAGATGAGAAGACATTACGAGGTAAGTCAGGTTGCATATTAGGACCAAAAATCATGCAATATCTATTGATTGCATCTTACACATATGGAGTAGAGTATATGACCTACTAATTTTAACAGTAATATTCTAGTATCATCTACATTAGTCAATTCTATAATTAATACATGTTCAAAATCATCCTTCTTGTATGTTATAATTATGGAATTAGTGGACCTAGAAAAGGATTAGTTCAACCGGATGATGACTCTATAAAAACTACTAGGGGTTCAATTAGATAGAGTTGGATATTGAAATAAATCCCCACTTGTCCAAGGTGGGTACAATTTCTTATTGAATAAATTTTTCCCTGACGTGACTAGCTTCGACATCATTCTCATTATGGACTAGACAATGAATTACCTTTAGTATGTTGATTCTATTTATGGAGGGCATCTTTTACATCACTTAAGGGAAGTGTAACAACCAAAAGTTTTATATATAAAAATCCCCTTCATATAATTATTTCATATGGTATAAATACATAGAGAATGCAATTATAGATTTATAAATGATGAATTAATGAAATAAGAAACGTTTCTAGAAGTTAAAGAACCTATACTGGGGAAATATTAACATTACCATTGATATAGTAATGTAAACCTTATGAATAGTAAAAAAGTAAATTGAATATTAACCTAAAAATGAACATATGAATAATATTTATCCATATTATTAGGTACACTATGATATTATTATATCATTATATAAGGAAATAAATATTTTTAAATTATTAATTCAGTGTTGGTATTTTTATACGTCAAAAATATTTAATAAAAATTTTATATCTAATTTAATAATTGGAATGAAAATGTATTTTTATTAATTGAATTCATAAATTAATATATTTATTCTTTATGATTATGATATTAACATATGAGACCTAAATTAATGTTTTTAATATTTTAGAAGATATGTTTTAATATTAAAAATATTATTAACCATGAAAATGGAGTTTTCTATTAAAAATTATATTTATCATATTTATAAAAATATTTTCATAAAATGGAGTTCGTTTGAAAATTGTACACAAGAAAAATGGTTATGCTATTGTTTTGGTATAATTCTGAAATACATGAATTTTTGGTAAATCATAAAATACGATAATTTATGATAAATGCTAAATAAATTATGTATGGATTCATAGATGATGTATGGTTGATGTAATCCATGAATATAAAACTATCATGCATTATTTTAATATTTTTTTGTGATTATTCCAAAACTATTAAATATTATTGATCCAATACAATAAACTAATGAATTAAATAATCTGAAAACACCACTCTCCTCCACTATAAATAGCACCCCTCGCCACTTCTTCTCCAAAAACCTCTCCATACATGTTCCTTGTCCAAACACTGGTCATATACACTGCAATTCCCCTTACCCATGTCTAGGTCATAAAAAATACCAAAACCAGACCCCTGAGGAGGTTCTCAAGATAAAGGAATCAAGAGGTAAAACCCTTTGTCATTTCTTCTAATTTATTTTTCATGTTCTTTTCTTTTCATTTTCTCTCCTCACCTCCTCTCATCAAAATGGGTTTGTTGTGATCAAAATCTACCAAAATAAACCCAAATGATTGTCATGAACTATTTATCTGATGATTCATCCTCATTCCATAAGGAATGTTGTGTAAGATAAATTTAATCTTTTATAAGATCATTAATAAAACATAAGTTTAATTCTGGATAATTAACCCCACTTTATTCATCCTTTCATACATTAATACATGTAAACTGATCTTGAAAACCAAGGAAACCAATTCCCCTAAACGATGAAATTGAACCTCATGACCCATAAAGAGGTCATAAATGAACATAATAAGGTTAAAATAAGTCCAATTAATGTATAAAGGGTTATATAATTGTTAATTAATTAATATAATTTTATTATTGAGGACAATATAATCGAGTGAATAACACCTTCAGACATATGGTAATGGATTCTACACGAACCTAGATTATTCCTTCAGGTAACTTTTTCTCTCTTTTTACCCAAATGAAATTCTATTTTATTTAATTACGTATTCTAAATTGTGTTTACATGTTCCCAAATCATGTGTCATGATCCATTAATCCTTCTTTTTTGGGGATATATATGTTCTTAAAAGGTTATCTTTTCAATTATTCCCAATAAGCAATCCCTATTTAAGGGAACTTCCTGAATTCTTACCAAATATTAAGTGCACTCTCTAATCTGTTTTAAGTCACTATTTGTAAGGAACCAATGTTTTATCAATTGAAATTACCTTTTTATAATTGTGACATATAATCACATGAAATTACAACACAATGAACTACTAAGTACTATGTGACCTTAAAACATAATATTGTCACTTCTGGGATTTGAATTTCAAAAATATGACATACATGGTTGTGATCCGTAAGATATTTGGAGTCTAATTGAAAAAACCCAATTTTTGGTGAATAATAACCTACCCTTATTAATAGAAACCTACCCTTATGGATAGTAATATGATCCTTATGAATAGTAAATCATCTGAAAGAATAGAAACCTCATCCATGAATGTATAAATTGAATTTAAGAATCTTATAAGTGATAATATGACCATAGTAAAAGTATTGATATTTCTGTAAGTCATAAATAATTAATTACAATTAATTAATTCATTTACAAGAACATGTATTTTATAAGATTTTTTCATAAATTAACAATTTTATATCTTCTAGTTTTAAAATAATTTTATAAGACATTATGTAATTTTTGAAATCAATACAAAATCAGTTATATTATTAAAATCTATATTATCAAGTAAATTACTATTTTAATTAAAATTTACTTTAATCATATTTAAAAAATTATTTTTGAATAATGTATTTAATTTTTGGATTCTACACATTAATAAATGGTTAGGGAGAATTTCAAGGATTTTTCTAAAATACATGAATTTTTGTGAGCAGTAAAATACACTAATTTACCGTATAAATACATTATAATTTAAAACCACTCTTCCTGACATCATGAGTTATATAAGAACCCAATTCATGAACCCACATGTACATTTTAATATCCTTTGTCATGTAATAATCACTATTTATTGTCTTGTATAAAAATAATAAATTATTGAATATAATATTGAGAAAACCCCTCTCCCCTCCACTATAAAAAACACCCACACTCTTATATTCTATTCACTCGTCTCAATATTTTTTACTTCCCAAAATTCTTCCCAAATCACTCCCCAATATCCTTCCCCATGTCTAGCAAGACTTGGTCTACCCAATAGACCAAATCCTCTTCCCTTAAGGGGCTATCAGGGAATATTAAATCCAGAGGTAAATTCCTCTCTTATTTTCATTCATTTTCTTTTCAAGTTTATTTTTTATATTTTGTTAACTAAACTCTCCTTATCCAAAAGGTATGAAAACTTTATTATAATAAATATAATTTAATTTTATTATTTTAATGGGATAATTCGTTATCATCTCTGTCACGACCCATCCCTCGGGGCCCGTGTCGTGACATACCCCAAGCCCGCCTCCCAAAGTCTATGGGTTGGCGACTAACACCGAAGGAATCAACCTGCAAGTGGGAGGCATTTTCCTGAGTTCTTGTCCACACACACACACAACCACATCCCCAATCTAGAAAAATAAACAAAAATTCCACTAAACAAATACTGAGTACCAGTAGAACTGAAAGTCAGATGGGTGAGAATATGAACCCAATGAAAGTCTAACTAGAAAATGGGAAAGTACAAAAAAAACTCCAGAATACATATGCTGGAAACCCCACAACATGGGTAAGTGAAGAGTATCTCCTGGAAGCCATAAAAGTATGTCTCACCTGCTTGGTCTCACTGGGAACCACCGGATCCTGGGCCACCAAGTCCTCCATCAAGGCAATGATCGTCTACACCATACACAACATGTGTGGATGAAGCCCATGCAGGGGTGAGTAGCAAAATACTCAGTAGGGACCACAAAATTACAAGAAAATACCAAAAAAACCACAACCAAACCATGAATCATTATAACCCAGCATTATCACAAATAAAGATAGCTCACATCATGTATATTTTAGAGTAGGGAAGTAGAACCATTAGTCACATTTTCAAAAACCTCAGTTGTTAGATAACTCCACCTTAATGAGTACAGTGGGCCTGCTGGGTCACAAAAAAGATTCTTCCCACTAATCCAAGGACTTATATGGTACTCATAATAGAGGAGTACCATGTGTATGAGGGGACACATAGAAGCCACTCCCCACTATGGGCCTTCCGAGTCACACAGAAACCACATCCCAACTATGCCATACTGAGGTACTAATCGTTTCAAGTAATGTGGGTCTGTCAGGTCACCCAAGAGCCGCTCCCCACCATGGGCCTTTCATTTCACACAGAAGTCGCTTACCACTAGTCTATAGTATCTGATACACAGAGGGTCACTCATCCGCAGCCTTTAGGTCTTAGCCAGTCACTGGGTTTCCGCACGTAGCATGCTTGTTCTTGGGAGAAATGATCCCCAACCCAGTTGTCAAAAATAAACTTCCATGAAATCCTCCATTATGTATTTCAAAATATCAACCACTTCATGAGGGTTTCAATTCTGCAATGGCTCATCAATCAGATGCATGTTATACAAGATATGGGTGCTTTTTCAAAAAGGGATCGGTGGGGTTCAGGTCCGGTCTGACCCAATCATAACGACCCGACCTGACTCGGGTCCATCGACCTGGCCCATACCCGGAACTACATGGGTCCAGTCCATTAGTCCACATGTTCAGACCACTGTAGAAGGTATGACCCACCATAGTAGGTCTGGCATGCTAGGCGGGTCTGGCCTGCTGGTCTACCAGGTCTGCCAAAGGCGGACCTGTTCGGTCTAGCTGAGATGTTGTTCGAAGCCATATGCAACTCCTTCCTCACCCTGTGGTTGATGATAGGCCATTTCTTCCACCTTCTTCATGTGACTGTGGACCAGCTGTGACACCACCAGCTAATCTGGCAGGCCTGGATTACCGCATACGGTCGAAGAGAGCGTGCCTCTGTGACCTACAGCCCCCGACTACGGGCCACTACACCAACACGACTGAAGGGTCACGTCTGGCTCCACAGGCCTCCGACATATCCGGTAGCATTTTCACCTTTATGTGAATTGGTCTAGCCATTGTGCTCCTAACGGCACGCTGATATAGTACTCTGTGGGCCACCGAGTCCGCTCAAATGGTCTCTTTTTCACGCCGCTTGCACCAATGACCTTAGTGGGGTATAGCCTTCCTACGAAGGCCCTGAAAATTTTTTACCTCCATTTTGAGTGTTTTTCAATCAATAACTCACAAGGTGGAGGGGGGTAAGGCCTTGTTCGTGTCAGTCTACGCCCTCCAGGATAGATGATTAAAACATGGGAGGCTTGGCTTTGATGTTGCATCCACAATAATTCAATCCTAAAATGAAATCCCAAGAAACATCACCCTCCCACCAGAACAGATGATTCACTGATCCACATGTTTGTTGGTTGATCTATGTGCGTCGTTTAAAATGAAGAATATGGAACACATAATCCCAAAAAACCTACCTTAGGGTATTTTGATGTTGAAGCAGTCCTCCCATGAAGGTTCTAGAAGTTGAAGGCGTTCGTCGCTTCCTGACTCCATTTTTTGAGGTGTGTCGTAGTTTTTAATCTTCTGATGGTGTTTTTCATTCTTCTTTGGAGAGAAAACTCATCGGTGGTTATTCAAGGAATTTTTCTCCATTTAACCCTCAATTATCCAATGAATTATTCCATAAAAAGAAAATAGGTCGCATCATTTCTCTTACGATATGACATTGCATCATTACACTTCACTTAAAGTGTCATTACACTATGCCTTAACAAGCCATTTAGGGGATTCCTTTAATGTGTCTCGTTGCCACACTACAGCATCATCGTCCTCCTCTCAACATCATGAAGCAAAACAAAATAACTTATTTAGGTTATTTTATAAGTTTTCAAAATGTTTAAACATTAACTTTTCCATCTGACCCTTGCTGGTCAACATTATGTCCATTCTATGGGAATCTAGGCATTCTGATTTCAACGGTGCACTTGGATTTCCTATTAGAGCACCTATTCTAAATTAAAAAAAACTCGCTGACAAATTTACTTAACTGAACCTAAAAAAGTTCTACATTCTGTTCTAGGATCACTGATCCTTGAAATCATGTGTAATTATAGCGTGTGGCCTCGAAATAAATCTATATAATTAAAAAAATTATACATAAATTATGGGGCATTACATTCTCCACACATTATGGATTTACATCCCCAAAATAAAAAACAAAGGATAATCAAACAAATGGGGGGTAATGAGCCCAAACCTGATCCTACTTATACCATGTGCCCTCCTTGAGATTCGCATGCTACATTCAAACGCACACTAGTGGAATCGACCGTCCACAAAGAAGATGATCCTGTCAATCCTATATCTCCAGTGTTAACTCCAAAAACATTACCCCATCAACTATGTCCAACTCTACCCAGTCGATAACGTTCAATGGATCATGCACATACCTCCTCAATTGGGACATGTTAAAAATAGCCTACACCCAGTGCATCTATGGGGGATGAGCTAGGCGGTATGCCACCTCGCCAACTCTGTTGAGAATCTGGAATGTTCTGATGAACCACAGAGATAACTTGTCGCGCTATCCAAATCTCCGAAAACCCCATATGGATATGTTCAGTAGGAACACATGGCTTCACTCCTCAATCTCCAAGGGTCTCCATCTTTTATCATCATAGAATTTTGGCCTACTTTTTGCAGTACTCTTCCCCTCTTAGTTTACCCAATCCTCTTCTATGGTAGATCATACTAAATCCATACTGAATAGCACCGACTCTCCTAGGTCTCTTCTGTATTGAGGTGATCTGCATGATCGCCAATACATGGCCCCAAACAGTTCCATGCCGATGGTAGAGAGATATCTGTTTTTGTATGAATACTCCACCAGTTGTAGGTGGTCCTCCCATATGTAACCAAAACCAAGGATGCACGCACAATTATAACCTCTAAGGTTTGTATGGTCCACTCTATTTAACTATCTTTCTATGGGTTAAAAGCTATTCTAAATAAAAGATGATTCCTAAATGCCTCCTGAAACCCCTTCCATAACCAGGATGTAAAGTATGCATCATGGTCTCAGATGATCCTCGAAGGAACCCTATGTAGTTGTACTATCTTCTAGACATAGAGGCATCCCAATCTATCTACCTATCCTTTCTCATATATGGGTAAGAATTGAGCTGACTTGTTGTGTCGATCAACGATCATTGAGATAGAATCGTGGCCTCTTGACGGGTGTGGTATCCCCATAACGATGTCCATGGAGATACCATCCCACTTCCATTCTGGTACCTCAACTGAATATGCCAAGAATTCTAAGACCTTATGCTCGGCCTTCACTTGCTGACAAGTGAGGCATCGTTAAATGATCTCTAAAAACTTTTTCTTCATCCATGGAAACTAGTATTGATGTCGAAGGTCATGGTACATCTTCGTCACACAAGGATTTACTTTAAAAGTGGATGTATGGAAATACCTCAACACCTCCTCAAATAACATCATTGGTACTATGGTGCGTCCTTTGAAAAAAAAATTATGTGCTCCCTACCTATATAAAATCTATCAGGAGTCTCTCATGAGGATATCTGAGCATGTCGGGCCTCACAGCCAAAATGCATAAGTTGTTCCTCCCAAAATCATTCTATGAATGGGGGAGTGAAATTCATTGACTGAAGGTAAGCTGATCCATCATTATCTAAGTAGGATATCTACATCGTGACTTGATGTTATGTCACCTCACTCAGCAACATTAAACTAGACCTCCTACTGAGTGAGTTTACCACCACTTTCCACTTCCTAGGATTATAGACATCTTCAAAGTCATAGTTCTAGAGGAACTCCATCAATAACCTATGTCTCAAGTTCAGGTCCTTCTACGAGAAGATATACATGAGAAGTTTTTGGTCGGAGTAGATGGTAAACCATTCACCCATCAAGTAGTGCCACCACATCTTCAAGGCAATGACCACTACTGCTAACTTCAAGTCATTGGTTATGTTGTTCTTCTCATGATGCCTCAACTACCATGAGTCATACGTGATCACAGCTCCCTCATGCATTAGGACACAACCCTATATGGTCCCGGATGCATCACAAAAGACTAAAAACACTATGGCCTCTTTTGGTAGTCTCAAGATGGGGGCAATTGGTAGTCTTTTCCTCAGCTCTTGGAAAATTTTCTGGTACTTATTCATCCACATGAAGGGTTTTCCATTTATTTTAAGGCAAACAAAGGTGATACTACTATATAAAATTTACTCACAAACCTCTGGTAGTATCCGGCCAACCCCAAGAAACATGACACTTTGGTCATACTTTTGTGTGGCTCCCAAGCAAGCACTGCCTCCATCTTCACCGGATCTACTGTATCTCATGCCTCTAAGATGACATATTCCATAAATTGGACATAATGAATCCAAAATAAGAAATTAAATATTATAACACAATGTTGGTTCTCTCAGAGTGTATCCAAGACTATCCCCAAGTGTTTAGTGTGATCCTCCCCTGAATCCGAGTACACCAAGATGTCACCAATGAAGACTACAACGAAACAGTCGAGGTAAGGGTGGAACATCCTATTCATGAGTTCTATGAACAGCACTGGGAAATTGGTCACACTGAAGGGCATCGCCGAGAACTCGTAGTGTCCATACCGACATCTAAAGGCTATCTTCGGTACATTCTCATCTCGTACCTGAAGCTAATGATAGCCTGATCAGAGGTATATATTTGAGAACCACCTGCCTCCCTTTAGCTGATTGAAGATTTCATCAATCCTTGGAAGTGGATACTTGTTCTTTATGGTAACCCAGTTCATGTACTATAAGTCCACGCATAGCCTCAGGTTCCCATTATACTTCTTGAAAAACAACACTGGGGCTACCCATGGTGATATGATGGGTCTCACAAAGCATTTATCCATTCAGTCCTCCAACTATCACCTCAATTCGAGAATCTTCACAAAATCCATCTGATATTCTGGTGTGGATATCGGGGTCATCACAAGGTATTGGTCGATGCAGTAGTTTACCTCCCTATGAGGAGGTAGTCCCATAATATTCTCAAAAAAGACATCTTCATACTCATCCACCACTATAGGAATTCTAAGAATCCTCTCGTCTAGGGCACTGAGGGTGAGGCAAGCAAACTGGTGAGTGATCGACCACCCCCTCCTTTGAGAAATTCTATCATGTGCTGTAAAGGTTATCTTCTCACCGTTCAAGGAAAAATTGGTCCCATTCTCATGGAGACACCACACGTTTCACGTAAAATAGTCAATCTATTCATAGAATGTAGATAACCATTCCATACCCAAGAAGGCATCATAAGTCCTCGAAAACCACTACTAGGAGATCCTCACTGAAGCGCTTGCCTCCTAGAGTAATATCACACTACCGGCACTAGTGTGTAATAGTCTAATCTGGTCCCTTAGAAGTCTAAAATTGTAAGGATTGATCTAATGGCTCCACTGGAATCTCCGAGCCTCGAACGAGGTCTGTGGCATGGAAAAAGTGACAGAAACCTGTGTCTATTTGAACTAATTCTAAATTAGAGAAGACACAGATCATACATATAATCATCAATAGAGCACTATGGTCGTATGCCTCTATTGCCTGAATCTGGACTCATCACGGTCAGCCAGCTCCCTAAGCCAGTGGTGTACCACCTAAGGGTGGTAGAGGTAGTACCTTGAACCATCGTATATCGCCCGCCACTCGGCCTACTCCCCTTGCACGTCTGCTACCATTCATCCCTCCTCGCATGAACCTCTACCTCTACCTTGACATTCTCTCAACCACATGCTGGTTATTTGAGAGGTAGGTTTGGCAGTCATGAGTCAGGTTTCCCTACCCATGACACGTGAAGCATAACCTAGTTCCTACTGAAACCGTCTGCTCTGGGATCCTCGTACTGCCATCCCCGAGTCATAGGGTCTCCCCTTAAAAGACATGGCCCACTTGGGCCCCCGTGTTTTCTCTCTAATTCCCACCACTAAATACTCTGCCACATGATGTCTACTAGTGACTCGGTTGTCAGCTCCAAAATTGCCAGTAATCTCTCTAAAAGAAGAGATCTATCCAATGCATCAGCCTGAGTGGGGATGCTAAGAGACACCATGGATACCTTGATCTCTTGTTTGAGTCCCTTCTCAATGGTCCATACCCTGATGAAACGGTCCTACACCATTTCTATGGAGTAGTGAGGGAATATATAAACCTTGTAGAGTACACATCCACCATCACGCTGCCTTGCTACATGTGAAGAAACATCTAGAAGCACACAGAACGCAAGGTCGTGGGGAAAAAATTCTCCCAAAAAGCTTCTTGATGTATTCCCCAAAGAGGGTCACCTCATCATCCATCTGGATGGTTACGCTACACCATATCCCTTTCACACCCAATTGAGGGCTCGTGACCGAGATATACATTTGGTAAGGCAGTGCCCTCACTTAGTAGAAGACCCACGTCTCTACCTCTTTCCAGTGCTCAACGACATGAGGATATATCTCTCCTCTGAACCTAGGAGGGCTCTTTATCTAGAACTCATGTAAGGCAATAGCCTATTCATGTCCAATACTAGTAATTCTGTTAGTAAATTCTGATCAATGGGTGGTGGAAACACTGGTGCACCGCCCAGTTGGTCCATCTCTAGGATTGGTCCCTGAAAAGATTCTTCAACGCTGGGCGAGTTGTACACATGATCATGTATTGGAAGCCAAGATGGTTTTCAGCACGGAGGCATCCTTAAATAGATCAAGATGTACCAAAATTAGATTTTTCTACCTAGTAAGCTGACACTTATTCTAGGAAATCAGAACGAGACACTTATGCAACCAGTATTGCCATGTATAGAGCCAAATAGATGAATTTAGGGTCCTGGTATATCGATACGTCAGCCGCCACACCAACACTGGACTCCCTGAATCTGAAAGTTGAACTCGAAACATTTAACACCATTTCTACAAAAAAACAGATTCTCAGTCTCTATGATTGAAATGACTACCTCTGATACCACTTGTTCCTGACACATACCCTAGGCCCGTACCATGACATATTACATTACCGCCTCCTGGAGGCCAGTGGTTGGTGACTAGCATTGATGGTGTCAACCTGCAAGTATGAGGCCTTTGATAGGGTAACTATACACATGAACACACAAAAACATCCCAAATATAGAAAATTTAACAAGCATTCCACTAAAAACCAACTGAGTCCAAGTACAACTAAAAGTAAAATAGGCCAGAATACAAACCCTACGAATGACTAACGAGAAAAAAGGAAAGTACTAAAGTAACTTTGGAAGTCATCCACTGGAAACCCCACATGATTGGTAAGTATATAGTAGATTTTAGAATTCATAGATGTATGTTTCGTCTTCCTGGTCTCACTGGGCACCACAGGGTCATGGGCCTCCATATCCTTCATTGAGGCAGTGTTCTTCTACACCAGACACAAAACGTGTGGTCGAAGCCAGTGTAGGGGTGAGAAATAAAATACATAGTTGGTACCCCAAAATAAAAACGAAATACCAGGAAGAAATATTCAACCAAACACCATAGCTTTAGGAATAATCATGATCATGTAGCAAGACAAATCACACTAGTTATATTATCAAGTATGAAAGTAGAACCATTATTCACATCATCAAACACCTCAGCTGCTGAAGAACTCATCCTTAGTGAGTACAGTGGGCCTATTGGGTCACACAGATGTTGATTCCCACTAACCTAAGGACTGCTACGGTACTCATCACTGATGAGTACCATGGGTATGTTGGGTCACATAGAAGCCAATCCCAACCATGGGAGTGCTGGGTCACACAGAAGTTTCTTCCAACCTATGACCATAGTGAGGTACTCCTCCTCTTGAGTATCTTGGGTCTGTCGGGTCACACAAAACTTACTCCCCATCATGGGCCTTCTGGGTCACACAGAAGCCCCTTCCCACTCATCCATAGTATCCTATCCACATGAGTTCACTCATTAGGATTATTTAGATCTCATCCAACTGTAGGGTTTCTGCACATATCACTGTTTTTCTTGGAAAAACATATCTGCAAGCCATTCATTGAAAACCAACTTTAATGAAATAATCTCTATGTAATTCCAAAATATCCAACTCATCGCAGGGGTTCCAATTTCGCCAATGACTCGTGAATTAGACACCCAGTTTCAATGATATGAGCATTTTTTTAAAGGGGCTAGTTGGGTCCCGGTCGGGTCCGACCTGACCAGACCCGCGGTCCCCTAAACCGACCCAGGGTCCCCCGACCCTACCTGGGTCCGCTGACATTACATGGACCCGGCCTAGCTTGGGTCTATTCTGTTGGGCTGGGAAATCAGCTCATTGGTCGGCCTAGTCCACCAAAGTCCCACTTGTTCAATATGGCCAGGACATGGCTAGAAGCCGCGCCCGGCTCCTTACTTGACCCACGGTTTATGTGGGGTCATTTACTCTATTTTATTTAACCAATCATAGCCCGGGGGTTCCATGCCTATCCAAGATTACCAAACGCGGTCGAAAACTGCATGCCTCTGAGCCCGCGGCCGCTCCACCGACGTAGCTCGCGGATTTATGCCACACCACTAACATGGCCCGTGGCAGGGGGCCCCACTATCGATGTGGCCCACAGCTAGGGGCCGCTCCACCGTAGCGGATGAGAGGTTGTGTTCCTCTCCATCGGCCACCAGCACAGCCGATCGTGGTGCTCCTCCCAGTGTGTCATCATGGCACACCACCCCCACCCGCATCCAACACCATAGGCCAAAAGAGTACACTGCATACCACTAGGTCTACTTTGGTTGTCTGTTCTTCATCCCTCATATTCCGACGAACTAGGTGGGGAGACACCTTCCTTGTGAAGGCCCATAAATTAACTTTCTACCTTTTTGAACGTTCACCAACCATGAAAAGACAAGGCGAAGGGGGGTCAAGCCTTCTTCGGGTTGGACTGCACCCTCCGCGTTGGATGTTTAAAACATGGGAGGCTTGGGAATGATGTTCCATCAACAAAAAATTAATCCCAAAATGAAATACCAAGAAACGTCACCCTCCCGAAAGAACGGATGATCTTCGGATTGACCTATTCTAGGGTTGATCCACATTCATTGTTTAAAATAATGAATGGGGTAAAGATAAACAAAAAAAATCCCCAAACTCAATGCAATTCGACATTGATGTGGTCTGCCCATGAAGGTTCAAGAAGTCAATGGCGTTTATTGCTTAACGGCTGTGTTTTTTATGGTGAATTAATGTTTTTAACATTCCACTTATGTTCGTCATTCTTCGTTGGATAGAAAACTCACTGGTTCTTCATTAGATAATTGTCTGTCATTTAACCCTCAATTATCCCAAGAATTATTCCATAAAAAGGAAACACATTGTAGTGTTTCCATTATGATGTGATGTTTCATCGTTAAGCTTCACTAAAAGCATTGTTACACTAAGCCTTAACAAGCCGTTATTGGGATACCATTAATGTTCCTTGTCACCACACCTCAGCATCATCGTCCTCCATTCAAGGACATGAAAGAAAATAAAAAAACATATTTTATGTAATTTTTGTTATTTTTTGATGAGTTTTAATGTTAAGTTTTTCATCCAACCATTACCGGTCAAAATTAAGTCCATTTTATGTGAATCCTATCATTCCATGTTCAACTGTTCCCTTATATTTTTTATCCGAGAACCATCTTAGAAGTTATAAAAACATTCTCATACGCTAACTTAATTGAACTTAAAAAAGATCAAAATTCCGTTCGAGGCTCAATAGGCCTTGGAATCATGTGTCATCAAAGGGAGTGGTCTCAAAATAATTCCATATATTCTAAAAGAAATTCTACAAAATTTATGGAAAATTACAATCTCCTTTTCCCCCTCCTTTTATACATAATAAATGAAGATACCTTTCAAGACGTGTTAATTTATCCAATTCAAGGAAGATGTGTTATCAATTTCTATTACCATCTTCAATTCTCACTTCAACAAATATAGAGTTTATCAGAACTAGAAAAAGGAAATAACGGTGCTATAAAAGTGATGTTAATCAAGGAGAAGATAAAGAGGGGGGTCCCTTTTATCTATGCTTAGAAAAAGGCTGATAAAGGCCCCTTTAATCAGCACTAAAAATTGAGCTGATAAATGGGGCCTTTATCAGTGTTTTTTAGTGCTGATAAAAGTTAAAAACTGAAAAAAAATTATTTTTTCTCCATATCAGGGGAGGGGCTTCAACGACGCTTGAAGTCCCATTCAATAGAACCACTCACCCCAGCCACAGCCCGCACTCCCCATCCACCACACCAGACTTTAACAGAGCCCCTATCCCCTCTAACAGTGCTATGAATTATTCCTCACATGCCCGGACGACCATCCTCCCCCAGGATTCGAACTCATGACCTATTTCCTGTGTACCTAAGACTTCACCACTCCACCATATTGATTTTCTCTTCATTTATTAATATATCAATCTATTTGTATATATATTTAGTAACATTTACTCATATATTAATATATATATATATATATATATTAACATATATATATATATGTATATTAATATATATATGTTTACATATATTAATATATATATTGAGTAATATAAATATATACATATCCATATATATATATATATATTAATATATATATATATATATATCTGTATATTAATATATATATTTATATTCATATATTTATTCATATATTAATATATATATAAGATCAGTTTTGAATGCATTTATAAAATCTGATTTTTTGTGTGTTTATAAAAAAATAAATACATATTTACAACACACACAAAAATATATTATATGTATATCGATATGTATACTTATACATATATGTATATACAGACACACACATATTATATAATAATATGTATATGCATATGTTTAGAATATATAGATAATATATAACAGGTTGTCAATACAGATGCACACACACACATATATATAAACGACACATTATATAGGTATATAAATATTCATATATTTGTATTGTAAATAAAATGGATACTGGTTTCTTATTTAGATAAGTCTTAGATATCGGGAAATATATTTTATATGTAAATATGTTTAATTATTTGTGTATAAAATTAATTTTTTATGTGGAAATATATAAAATATATATATATATATTGTTATGTATTTGATTATAAATAACAGAACGTTATGAAATATGATAAAATTTTAAATCCATAATATGAATATGAATGTAATCGATTGAAATAAATTCATTCCCCACTAAAAAATGGAAAAAATGCCCCCTTAAACAAAGATGTAAATCCATCGAATGCTAAACAATTGGGTATCCTGACTAAAAACTAGTTTTTGGAGGCCTTTTAGGCTTTTTTGACCTTGATAAATGCGAAAAGGGCTCTCTTGGATCACTATCACGTAGAGCTCATTACAGGCTTCGATTTGATTTATTGTAGAGATAAAACAGAAACCAGGATCAAAAGTTATAGATGTTTAAAGGTTTAGTTACCATTTAAACTTATTTTAGATCATTTATTAATGTTTTTCATTTTTGTGTCTTAAAATTGTTTTTAAATGAGTATTAGTCAATGATTATTAGAAAATTGTTAATTAATAATACATTTTAAAATATTTTAAAGCCATTTTCACTAAATTTTTTATATATTATATTTAAAAGTCTATTTAGGATTATCTAAAACATATTTAAAAAATATATATTATATTTATATCAATATAAATATACTTATATATAAATATACTATTTTTGATGATTTTTTTTGAAAAATATATTTTATCAGCACTAGGAAAAGCACTGATAAATCCTCTCCTTTATCAGCACTACTAAAAAAGCACTAATAAAGGGGGCTCCATTAAGAGTTCTAAAAAACAGCTCTTAAAGGGGGTGCCTTTATCAGCACTATAAAAATGCGCAAAAAAGGGTAACTATTAACAGTGCTTTTTTATCACTGTTAAAAGTTCCATTTATCTAGGATTGTTTTAGCGTTGACAAAGGAACCCTCTTTAAGAGTGCATTTTTTTACGCTGTTAAAGGGTGGAACTGCGGAAATCCAATTTTGTGGTATTATCTAATCATGAAATAATTTTATAGTTGAACCAAACTATTGAAAATTTATTTTATATTATGCATTTTTCTATAATCCTTTTGCACACATTATGTAAGATAATAATACAAAACAAGTTAATTATGAGAAAAATTACCAAATTACTCCAAGAGTTTATCATTAATGTTTTATATAATGATTCATCATAACTCCAAATATCTAAAAGAATTTTATAACAATGTAGTATTTTGGTTGTTCAATAATTTCATATAACTTCAATTCTCGATAAGCACCCTCATCATACTTCTGTATCCAAACATGAACCAATCATTAAAACCAATGATGAAAATGGACCCGAAAAATGAAATTGAACCTTATCCCCAATCAAAAAGGTTATTAACAAACTCAAAATGGTAATAATAAATAAGTAATATTTAAAAAGTATTTTCAAATTATTAATTAATGAGCCTAATTTTATTATTTAGTTCATTAAGATCAAGCGAAAAACACCATCAGACTTAAGGTAAGGGATCGTCTCTTTCTCACAATTATTCAAGAATCTCCTCTATGTTATGTACTTTAATGTGTAATTACTAATGGTGGGTATGATTTCACACCATCTCCATACTTCACTTATTATTTATCAAATATGAGAAACCCATTTCTCTTTAATTATTCCCTCCTATGTACACCTAATACCGTGTTGATATTCCGTAAGGGATTCTACTTGATCCTCCTTTATTCATTTGGGTTTCTCTATCTTTCTACCTACCCAAATGAATTTATCTATTTTATTTTTGAACATATTATAAAAGTTTTTTTAATCTTCAAAATCCTATAACAATATCCAATCATTATTCTCTATTGGGTATATATGTGTTTTTAAATGATTCCCTCTTCAATACTTTTTGATAAGAAAATCTGTTTTAAGGGAACTTCCCAAATCAGTACCCAATTTCAATTACACTATACCATATGTTTTAAAACACCATTATTTTTATCAAACTATTTTTTTTATTATGAAAATATTCTAGGATCACTTCTGGATTTGAACAAAATATAATTCACTTTTCTATTTTAAATTCTTGTTAGTTTTTTCCTTAAAACCACACTAAAATTTTTTAATGCAAAAAAATTATTAAATACTCTTTTACATATTGTAACAACTATTTGAAATAACTTACTAGGATATATGGCTATTTTACCTTATGAATTTCCATGTTTGTTCTAATTCCTTTCTTTCATGGCATCTTTTACGATACACCCATTCATTATGTTTTGTGACATAATTATGATACCCATTTCATTCTGTGTGTGCCCCTATATATATGATTGGTTATGTATGCTCTTATATGTGGAAAGAATATTCATTAACATGTTATGATGGGTGCACCCAAATAGTGCTCCAATGTATTGGGTACTTCTTAGTCTCATGAGACGTTATGTGCTACAGTCTTGGTGGTTACCTTCACTTGTGCGACCAAGTGCACTGATCTTTGTTGTCAACCTTGACTTCTGATCCTCTATGTGCAACAATCCTTGACTCGTGTTTAAGTCATGATTTAAGTTTCTTTAACATTACTATGAATTCATGTTTATATGATCCCATGTTTATATATTATGATTCTATATTCCATTTATATAATTGTTTTATGATCTCTAATCCTTATACTAAGGAATTTCTCTTATTTTTATTCCCTTACTAGGATTTTAGCTCATCACTTCATTCATGTGACCCCCAGAGTACGCTATAGCATCCCGCCATTTTATAACATAAACTTTCATTACATTACACAAAACTGAGGATCTTTAAGGTCTAGTGTCTTGGAAACCAGGAACATAATACATGAAAACAACATAAAAAATTCTTCTTAAACACTTGAAAGGCGTCTCCTTAAGTTCATTCTAGGTTCATTACTGCATCTAATAACCTGGGGACATACATCAAAAGAAAGGGTGAGCAGAAGGCCCAGTAAGGGAAACAAGAGGAACATTTTACATGTGAACTTGAGATACTTCAATAAGGACATGAAAAGAACATTAAGGCATGAGAAAGAAATCATGATGCATTTCATAATAAAAATAACATTTTTCATTACTTGAAGATGTGGCTACATCATTTAACATAGTCAATCATGAACATATCACCAAGGTCCATCCCCAAGGTGTCATTTGAAAATTACCAAGGTTATTCACCAAGGTATCATGAAAATTGTAATCTCTAGTGGTTACATCATTACCCAATGCATTGAAGCGCTCTCAGGGCGCACCCTTA
This sequence comes from Viscum album, assembly GCA_963277665.1. Taxonomy (NCBI): domain Eukaryota; kingdom Viridiplantae; phylum Streptophyta; class Magnoliopsida; order Santalales; family Viscaceae; genus Viscum; species Viscum album. The sequence goes on from OY728126.1 coordinate 818,677,840, forward strand.
AATTTGCCTTTATTATCATGTGAGCCACATATTTCATCATCAAACATTTCATAAGTAACCAATATAACATAAAATAAATGGGTTTCATTTCATAATCATAACGTTTTAAAACTGCTTTAAAGACAAGATCTTTACGTCACTTTAAACCCACGGAAGGGGAGAGCGGGTTTCATGTATGTAATTCACAGAATTTGAAATAAAACATTTTGATATATATGTGAATACCCTTGTAGACATAAGGGCTTTGAGTATTCACTTTGTAACATAAAAATAATTTTGAGAAAAGAGAGAGGTATTTTGAGACGAAAATTCTGCAGCATAACGGCTATGTTTCAGGGTTTTAGAAAATATTGAAAAGAGAGGGGACATGGGTCACCCACTCATAAATGATCCATAAAACAGTAGGGGGACGGAATAAGAAGGATATATGGACCTGGAAATGAAATTTGGAGGACATACCATTTGAAAAGAAAAACATGGAAGGAAGACAAAAATTAGATTTCTCTTATGAAAATTCGGCAGCCTAACGGCGTCACTTAAACTTCAATAAAAATGAATTTGAAAGATCAAATAGGGTCTCTCATCATATGACCATAAGAGATCAGTATGACAGATATAGAGATCATACCCCAACATAATAAAAAAAAGAACTTGAAAGACTTGACATGAAAATCGAACTTGAAAAATGAGAAGGGTGAAAGAATCCCTTAAAAATTCGGCAGCCTAACGGCGTCACTTAAACTTTCATAAAACGAAATGATGAGAGTAAGAGGGGATATCTCATCATATAAACATGAATGGGCAGTAAAAGGAATATAAAATAACATCCTCTCACATAAAAACATGGAGCAGAAAAGGAATGACATAAAAGAGATTACATGAAAAGAAAGAGAGGGGTCGGATCCCTTACCTTAAAACGTGACTCTTGAAACTCAAAGGATTGGACCTTGAGGGCTTGGGGGCACCTTGGGAGGACTCCTTGGAAGGTAATAAGACCAGAACTTCGTTGGGGGAGAGTTGGGAGTGAAAACTAAAGGAGGAAAGGGTGGGTATTTATAGGGAAAGTGAGGGGACAAAGCATTAATGGCCAAGGGACACCTCACTAGTGGTTTTGGCGAAACCATGGGCTTGCCCATGGTATTTGCCCATGGTATTGGCCACTTGGGACACCTCACACCTTATCTTACTATTCATAATTCGACCATATTGAATATATACTTATTACATCATTTAATGATGTCATTAAACACCTGTAACTTAAAAACTATACTTTCACTATTCACCGAAAATTCAACTTTCTCAGAATAATCCCAAAATTTCACCTTAACCAAATATCAATGCTATGATTTCAAAAATGAACTCCATTTTATAAAAATAATTTTCTAAATATTTTTAATTTTCTTTTTAAATAAATACACTATTCATCGAAAATTCATTTTTTCAGAAAAATCCCCAAAAATTACCATAACATAATATCGATGCTCTGAGTTCAAAAATAAAGTCATTTTTATAAAAATAATTCTCTAATTATTTTTAATTAAATTTTTAATTAAAAAACACTATTCATCCGAAAAAACTAATACTTGAATAATAATTTATGAAACTGTTATTTACCCATTTTATTGAATCACATTACTTAATCAAGGTGCCTAGATTATTTTAAAACATTATTTAAGTGAGATTACTAATCCATTTGGTCACATTACTAATCCTAAGCATAAAATCACTATTCACTATTTACTATTCATCAAAAATTAAGTTTATCTTATTAGACTCCAAATACCTTAATGAACTCTTTTGTAGAAGACCTTTTTTTGAAAATCATTACACATCATTAGTTATTTAGGGTTTACATAAATATTTCAAAATATCCCTTTTTCAAAATTCATCAATAAAATACATTCTAAAATTATCCGGACATTTGAAATTTCACAAACATCACTAAACGAAGAAATCTCAATTTATTCACCCGAAAGGACTACACAAGGAAGCTAGGGTCTCGTCACATAGCCCCTTATAACACCGGCATAAGACCTGAGTGTAAGGTGTGCTATGGTGAGAGAATCAGAGGGACGCTCAGATAACATTGCCCTAGTAGTAATCTTTACTAACTTGAACTTCTCCCACAGGCGTTTCCGTTCAAACTTGACACGCTGGAGTTCGGCTTGGGCTTGGTCCAAAGCGAAGCCCACAGATGCTACCTCCTTCCCAAGCTCTGATAAGTGGGCTTCATAAGGGTTGAGTCTACTGGATGAAGCCATCGACTCCTCTTTCTGCATTAACCATTAACATCTTATTAAATCAATAAGAGTAAGTTAATATACTACTCAAAAAGATTGGGTCGTTACATTCTTACCCCCTTAAGAAATTTCGTCCCCGAAATTTATACTTGAGGCCTAGTCGAAAAGGTGAGGGTACTTTTGCTTTATCGTTTCCTCAGGCTCCCAAGTCGCTTCTTCATATTTATGATTCCTCCACAACACTTTCACAAGGTGGGTAGTCTTGTTTCATAGGACCTTGTCTCTACGGTCCAAGATCTCCACTGGCTACTCCTCATAAGAGAGGTCATGTTCCAGTTGTACCACCTCTGGGTTCAGTACATGCGAAGGGTCGGGTATGTACTTCCTCAAGAGAGATACATGGAAGACATTGTGAACTTGAGCTAGGTTCGGTGGAAGTGCTAGACGATAGGCCACTTCTCCTATGCGATCAAGGATTTCATAGGGGCAAATGTACCTAGGGCTGAGCTTCCCTTTCTTCCCAAGCCGCATGACTCTCTTCCATGGAGAGATTCGAAGGAAGACTTTGTCACCAACACCAAACTCCAAGTCTCTTCGTCGATTGTCAGCATAGCTCTTCTGCCGACTCTGAGCAGCTTTTATGTGTTGTTGGATGGCATGAACTTGTTCTGTCATTTCTTGCACAAGATCAGGCCCAAGAAGCTTCCTCTCACCAGTTTCATCCCAACAAGTAGGAGTTCTACACCGCTTTCCATACAGAGCTTCATAGGGTGCCATCTGAATACTCGCATTAAAGCTGTTGTTATAGGAGAACTCCACTAATGAGATGTGTTGATCCCATCCACCCTTACATTCCATTGAGCATAATCTCAACATGTCTTCGAGTGTCTGAATATTCCTTTTAGATTGGCCATCAGTTTGAGGATGATAGGTCATACTAAAATTCAATTCAGTATTCAGAGCATGCTGAAGACTTCTCCAGAATTTTGATGTGAATCTTGGGTCACGATCAGATACGATGGATAGTGGTACCCCATGCAGCCTTACCACTTCCTTCACGTATATCTTGGCAAGCTGATCTAGAGAGAAATCTTCCCGAATTGGGATAAATTGGGTTGTCTTGGTGAGACGGTCCACAATAACCCATATTGCATTGTTTCCTTTGGATGTTTTCGGGAGACCAGTTACAAAGCCCATAATGATATTATCCCACTTCCATATTGGTATGGGTAGCGGTTGTAATACCCCCTTAGGAAGCTGTCGTTCTGCCTTTACTTGCTGACACACCAGGCACCTTGTAGTGTAATCGGCAATCTCCCTCTTCATGTTATCCCACCAATAATGATCACGAAGGTCTCTATACATCTTAGTGCTTCCCGGATGTATAGAGAAAGTAGAGCTATGAGCTTCATCCATCAGTTCTTTCTTTATCTCTGGAATAGATGGAACACATAGTCTTGTACGAAATTTCAATACACCTTCTTGATCAATATTGAAATCAGGGAACTTCCCATCCTTTACAGCCTCGAACTTCTCCTGCAGCAAAGGATCTTCTTTTTGAGCCTTCTTGATCTTCTATAGTAATGAAGGTTGAGAAATAATTTGGGATTGGGTTGATGATGTCCGTTTCCTTATAATTCCCATGTCCAATTTTACTAGATCGTTAATCAAGGGATCTCCCAGGATCCTCATTGTTGCCAGAACGACAGGATCTTTCCAGCTTAATGCATCCGCGACATTGTTTTCTCTTCCAGGGTGATAATGAATTGAACAATCATAGTCTTTAATAAGCTCAAACCATCTCCTTTGTCTCATGTTCAATTCTTTCTGAGTGAAAATATACTTTAGACTTTGGTGGTCAGTGTATATATCACATTTCTCCCCATAAAGATAGTGCCTCCATATCTTTAGAGAAAAAACAACTGCCGCCATCTCTAGATCATGCGTAGGATAATTCTGCTCATGAATCTTCAACTGTCGAGATGCATAAGCAATTACTTTGTCATTTTGCATGAGGACGCACCCAAGCCCTTTCAGAGATGCATCGCTAAAAATAACAAATCCTTCTCCAATAGAGGGTAGTGTTAACACAGGTGCAGTAACCAATCTCTTCTTCAACTCTTGGAAACTTTCCTCGCATTCCTTTTCCCAGATGAACTTAACCCCTTTTCGAGTCAACTTGGTTAGTGGATTAGAAAGCCGTGAAATGTTTTTCACAAACCTCCTATAATATCCCGCTAAACCAAGGAAACTACGAATCTCAGTTACTGTTGTGGGTTGAGGCCACTCATCCACAACCATTGTCTTTGCAGGGTCAACAGAGATTCCGTCATTGGTTACGATGTGCCCCAAGAAAGCCACTTGTTGTAACCAAAACTCACACTTGCTGAACTTCCCAAAGAGCCTCTCCTTCTGTAGAGTTTTCAAAATAACCCTCAGATGATCTTCATGCTCTTCGTGACTTTTTGAATATATCAAAATATCATCAATAAAAACTACCACAAAGTTATCAAGGTAGTCCTTAAAGACTCTATTCATCAAATCCATGAAAATAGCAGGAGCATTAGTCAAGCCGAAGGGCATAACAGTAAACTCATAATGCCCATATCTTGATCGGAAGGCAGTCTTTGGAATATCTTCCTAGTTCACCCTCAGTTGATGATAACCAGATCGAAGGTCAATCTTAGAGAAGAATTGAGCCCCACGAAGTTGGTCAATTAAATCATCAATTCATGGAAGAGGGTATCTGTTCTTCACTGTGATCCCGTTCAGTTCTCTATAATCAATGCATAACCGCATTGATCCATCCTTCTTCTTCACAAAGAGAACTGGTGCTCCCCAAGGAGACACACTCGGTCGGATAAACCCCTTCTCCAACATGTCTTGGAGTTGTTTCTTTAACTCCTCTATCTCCACATTTTCCATTCTATACGGAGTCTTTGATATCGGTTGAGACCCAGGTACGAGTTCAATGGAGAACTCTACCTCTCTTTCTGGGGGAGGTCCAGGTAACTCCTCAGGAAATACATCCATGTATTCCTGAATAATCAAAACATCTTCAATTTGTATGCTCCCTTTCCCTTCTTCATCATCACCGATTAACTCCATAAAGAAAGCTATGGGAGGTGCTTCTAGATAGGGATTAGTTCAGGATATCTCTCCTTGGAAGATAACTGTAGGTCGTTCATTCAAGACTACTGAGATTTCCTTACTTATGCATTTGATCATAGCATTATACTTTGAGAGCCAGTCCATCCCTTGTATAATGTCGAATTCCATCATGGGAATGACTACTAGATTTTCGATAAGATTGAGCTCACCAAATAAACACTAGAGTCTCTAAATACTTTTGATGCAAGGATAATCCCACTTGGAGTCTTGACTGACAACTCTACCTCTAGCAGTTCGGGGATTGATTCTATATTCCTTGCAAACTTGGAGAAAATAAAGGAATGCGTAGAACCAGAATCAAATAAAGAACTTGCTAGTTTTGAGAGGACAACAAGAGTACCTGCTACCACATCGTTCGGGACTTCAACTTCAGCTGTTGTGATAGCGAAAGCACGACCTTGCTCCCTTGGCCTCTGCTGAGGTTGATGGTGATTCCCCCCCACCGCCCTCGGATTTGGACATTGATTAGCAAAGTTCCCAAGTTGTCCACACTTGAAGCATGTGACTTCGGGTAGGGCCAAAACCATCTTTCCTCTGTCGTTAGTGTTGGGAAGTTGAGGCTTCACATCACCACAACAATTCCGAGAAATATGGCCTTCTTTTCCACACCTATAGCACTTACCACTTCCGATCAAGTAGTTCCCTCGAATGCTTCTTTCCACATTTATTGCATGTGGGATGTTGCATATGCTTTCCACCTCTTTCCTAATCAAAACTTCTTCCCAGGCTCGGTTCTAGAGTTCTCTTCTTCTCATTAGATTTGTGAGACAACTGTGTCTCCCCAAACTCTAGTTCAACTTTCATGGCACTTCGAACTATTTCTTCATAGCTATCATAGTCCCTGTTGGCTAGATTCTTCCGCAGATGAGGTCGTAGTCCACCAAATAATCTATCAACCTTCACATTAGGGTCCATGAAAAAGCTTGAGGTATAACGGGAAAGCCTTGTGAAGTTCATCTCATAGCTTCCGACAGATTCGTTCTCCTTCTGCTTCAGCTCGAGAAACTCTTTATCCATTTTCGTTCTCATGGAATGAGGGAAATACTTGTTAAAGAAAATCCCCTGAAATTCTTCCCACTCTATAGCTTCCATCTCTCCTCGTGGCTTCGTGTTTTTGATCAGTGACCACCACTGATCAGCTTCTCCCTCAAGGCGGTAAACAGCAAGGGTGACTTTTTCTTGTTCCGAACAATGAAGTACAGAAAATATCTTTTCAATGGAGCTAATCCATTGTTCCGAAACCAATGGGTCAATAGATCCACTGAATGTTGGCGGTCGTTGATGTATGAAGGAATCAACAGAGCGTTGTTCCCTTCGTGGTGAGGTCGGCCTCTTAGCTTGATTCAAGATATTACTCATAACTTGAGTCAATTGGTTCATCATTCGCATGAATGTTTCCATTCCGGCTTCCATCGGAGGTCCATCAGCACATGGTGCATTGCGGTCACCATCGGCACGGTTCCTCCTATTACCCGCCATCTTCTAAAAGAATAAAACCTTAGTGAGAAACTTATTTCATTTATGAATCTTTTAACTAAGACTTCATGCTTGAACAATTATACATCTCTATAATTCCTTCATAATGATTCATAAAAATCTTGTGATTAACCAAACATATCCCCCGGGAGTGTCGTAACCAAGAGTGCAGCAAGGCCCGTTATCGTGCACCAGTTCCCGTTCGAGTCTAGCTCAAACCGGTGTTTTCGGGTTTTACCCCTATGTACATCTGTGCCAGAGCTGCCTCTACCTGCTCGTATCCAGACAAGGATGTATTTGTTTGATAGACCACTTACTCAATACTTACCAAAATACCAGGAAGTTTTCCTATATTTAAACATTTCTATAGGGTTCTTCCTAAAGTATTTATATCCTAATTTCCACAAATAACTAAACCATCTTCTGATACCAACTATAGCATCCCTCCATTTTATAACATAATCTTTCATTACATTACACAAAACTGAGGATCTTTAAGGTCTAGTGTCTTGGAAACCAGGAACATAATACATGAAAACAACATAAAACATTCTTCTTAAACACTTGAAAGGCGTCTCCTTAAGTTCATTCTAGGTTCATTACTGCATCTCATAACCTGGGGACATACATCAAAAGAAAGGGTGAGCAGAAGGCCCGATAAGGGAAACAAGAGGAACATTTTACATGTGAACTTGAGATACTTCAATAAGGACATGAAAAGAACTTTAAGTCATGAGAAAGAAATCATGAGGCATTTCATAATAAAAATAACATTTTTCATAACTTGAAGATGTGGCTACATTATTTAACATTGTCAATCATGAACATATCACCAAGGTCCATCCCCAAAGTGTCATTTGAAAATTACCAAGGTTATTCACCAAGGTATCATGAAAATTGTAATCTCTAGTGGTTACATCATTACCCAATGCATTGGAGCGCTATCAGGGAGCACCCTTAAATTTGCCTTTATTATCATGTGAGCCACATATGTCATCATCAAACATTTCATAAGTAACCAATATAACATAGAATAAATGGGTTTCATTTCATAATCGTAACGTTTTAAAACTGCTTTAAAGACAAAATCTTTACGTCACTTTAAACCCACGGAAGGGGAGAGCGGGTTTCATGTATGTAATTCCCAGAATTTGAAATAAAACATTTTGATATATATGTGAATACCCTTGTAGAAATAAGGGGTTTTAGTATTCACTTTATAACATAAAAATAATTTTGAGAAAAGAGAGAGGTATTTTGAGACGAAAATTCTGCAGCATAACGGCTATGTTTCGGGGTTTTAGAAAACATTGAAAAGAGAGGGGACATGGGTCACCCACTCATAAATGATCCATAAAACAGTAGGGGGACGGAATAATAAGGATATATGGAACTGGAAATGAAATTTGGAGGACATACCATTTGAAAAGAAAAACATGGAAGGAAGACAAAAATTAGATTTCTCTTATCAAAATTCGGCAGCCTAACGGCGTCACTTAAACGTCAATAAAAATGAATTTTCAAGATCAAATAGGGTCTCTCATCATATGATAATAAGAGATCAGTATGATAGATATAGATATCATACCCCAACATAATAAAAAAAATAACTTGAAAGACTTGACATGAAAATCGAACTTGAAAAATGAGAAGGGTGAAAGAATCCCTTAAAAATTCGGCAGCATAACGGCGTCACTTAAACTTTCATAAAACGAAATGATGAGAGTAAGAGGGGATCTCTAATAATATAAACATGAAAGGGAAGTAAGAGGAATATAAAAGAACATCCTCTCACATAAAAACATGGAGCAGAAAAGGAATGACATAAAAGAGATTACATGAAAAGAAAGAGAGGGGTCGGATCCCTTACCTTAAAACGTGACTCTTGAAACTCAAAGGATTGGACCTTGAGGGCTTGGGGGCACCTTGGGAGGACTCCTTGGAAGGTAATAAGACCAGAACTTCGTTGGGGGAGAGTTGGGAGTGAAAACAAAAGGAGGAAAGGGTGGGTATTTATAGGGAAAGTGAGGGGACAAAGCATTAATGGCCAAGGGACACCTCACTAGTGGTTTTGGCAAAACCATGGGCTTGCCCATGGTATTTGCCCATGGTATTGGCCACTTGGGACACCTCACACATTATATTACTATTCATAATTCGACCATATTGAATATATACTTATTACATCATTTAATGATGTCATTAAACACCCGTAACTTAAAAACTATACTTTCACTATTCACCGAAAATTCAACTTTCTCAGAATAATCCCAAAATTTCACCTTAACCAAATATCAATGCTATGATTTCAAAAATGATCTCCATTTTATAAAAATAATTTTCTAAATTTTTTTAATTTTATTTTTAAATAAATACACTATTCATCGAAAATTCATTTTTTCAGAAAAATCCCCAAAAATTACCATAACATAATATCGATGCTCTAAGTTCAAAAATAAAGTCATTTTTATAAAAATAATTTTCTAATTATTTTTAATTAAATTTATAATTAAAAAACACTATTCATCCGAAAAAACTAATACTTGAATAATAATTTATGAAACTGTTATTTACCCATTTTATTGAATCACATTACTTAATCAAGGTGCCTAGATTATTTTAAAACTTTATTTAAGTGAGATTACTAATCCATTTGGTCACTTTACTAATCCTAAGCGTAAAATCACTATTCACTATTTACTATTCATCAAAAATTATGTTGATCTTATTAGACTCCAAATTCCTTAATGAACTCTTTTGTAGAAGACCTTTTTTTGAAAATCATTACACATCATTAGTTATTTAGGGTTTACATAAATATTTCAAAATATCCCTTTTTCAAAATTCATCAATAAAATACATTCTAAAATTATCCGGACATTTGAAATTTCAAAAACATCACTAAAGGAAGAAATCTCAATTTATTCACCCGAAAGGACTACACAAGGAAGCTAGGGTCTCGTCACATAGCCCCTTATAACACCGGCATAAGACCTGAGTGTAAGGTGTGCTATGGTGAGAGAATCAGAGGGAGGCTCAGATAACATTCCCCTAGTAGTAATCTCTACTAACTTGAACTTCTCCCACAGGCGTTTCCATTCAAGCTTGACACGCTGGAGTTCGGATTGGGCTTGGTCCAAAGCGAAGCCCACAGATGCTACCTCCTTCCCAAGCTCTGATAAGTGGGCTTCATAAGGGTTGAGTCTACTGGATGAAGCCATCGACTCCTCTTTCTGCATTAACCATTAACATCTTATTAAATCAATAAGATTAAGTTAATATACTACTCAAAAAGATTGGGTCGTTACATACCCTATGTAAATGTAAAGGCTCAAAGGAAGTTATGAGATCTTAATGGAGATTACCTAAATAATTTTTTTTTGTAGTTCCATGTTTTATATTTTATGAACTTAGTCTTCAAGGACACTAGAATTCATGATCCTTGGCTTGTATTCGGAAGTAATATTTTACTTAAAGTCATGTAATTTTATATATAAAAGGATTGGGTCACTAGAGTTCATATCAGAGGATGGTGTAGTGATTTTTGGAGATTTTTAATAGAGAAATTTAGTATGTACCTTAAGGATGAGACTATATATAAGAAAACATCCCTATATTCTGGTAAGTATAGAGTAAGTGGTTTATCAAAAAAATACATCCTTGTATGGATACAAATAGGTAGAGGTAGATCAGACATAGATTTATCTAGGGGTAAAACTCGAAATCACTACTTTGATATTGACTCAAATGGGAACTGAAGCATGAAAACATGACTACTTTCACTCTTGGTTTAATACTCATGGGGAATATGATTTGGTAAATTCATCAGTTTAGTAAAAACCATTATTAGGGATATAAAAAAGGAGCATAGAAGAATATAAGTAATAAAATAGATCAAGGATAACCTTGATTCAAAAATAAGTAATAATAAGTTAGGATGTACTTATTCTTTACATGTTTATCCTCTTATGTTCAATGTTTTAATGTTATCTCTGTAGCTAAGTATTCAAACACTCTAATTTTACGTTATTTTTCATAGTTAATGGTGGTAAATAGAAGAACATGTGACAATAATCAATGTGATATGGAATGTGAATGTTTCCATATTGATATACCTAGCTTGATGGGAATGGGTGCTCAAAACTACATGATAGTACATTATTAGCGGGATCATGTTATTAATAATAACATGAATCATGTGGAACACCCTCCTCCTCCAAGGAAAGAGCATGTTGTTATTGAAACCATCATGCACCTAAGGCCTCCCATATTTAGTGTATTCTCTGATAACCTTCTCAGAGAATAGTGGATTAACTCTGTTGAAAATATATTATTTTTCCTCTAGTGATAAGAAGAAGAAAAGTCGTACTAGTGGTATATTGTTTTGATGGGGAAGCTGATCAGTGGTGGACACTGATCAAGAATATGGATCCCCAAGAAGAAATTGATTTTATGGGTTGGGAGGTATTCAAGAGAATGTTTTTCAATAAATATTTTCCCCAAACACTAAATCTCAAGGTAGAAATAGAGTTCCTCATACTCAAGTAGAAGGAAGATGAGTTAATCAGGTTGTATAGAGAAAACATTACAAGGATTGCAAAGTACTCGTGTGGATTTTCCACAAATAGAAAAAGTTAGGTGTATCACCTCTTCAGCAGACTGAAGCCCAGTCATTGAAAAGCAATGGCAATTCAATACTTCAACACCTATGAGGAGATTTTCCATTAGGGATTTAATGTTGAAATGAATATCAGAGACTCTCTGCAGAACCATGGGCCCAACAAAAAATGGAGGAAAATGGAATCTAATGTGGGAGCTTCCACAAATAAATTCCATGATGGATGGAAGCTCGATCACTCCACATGTAATAATTGAGGTAAGAATTATCCAGGGAACTATCTAAAGGGATCCCAGAATTTCAAAAAATGTGTAATGTTTGTATATCTCGCTAAAAAGACCCAGAGATAAATGAAAAATACAACTAATGTGGAAGAAGAAAAGAAGTTTCAGATCATCACTCATCTTGCATTGCACTATTACAACTAAAAGAATAATGTAAATTATTCGAACAATTTCCCTAAGCCATTGGTTGTTGGACAAAATCAACAATGACCTCCAAGTAAACAAGGAAGGGCTTATGCTATCACGACTACTGAGTTAGAGCTAAACAATGATGTAGTGATATGTTATCTAGTTATTCATTCAAGAATTGTGACTATACTATTTGATTATTGTTCAACACATTCTTTCATATATATCATGTATTGTAGAACTATTAAAAAATATCCTCTAAATTTGGAGGATAAGTTATCTGTGAGAACATCGAAGGGGTAAATTATTATGTCGATGGATTATAACTCTTCCTTAGTTAATCTTTTTGGACTGATCCTCTAAGAAAATATAATAATACTTCCATTAGTGGAGTTTGACGCTATCTTCTGCATGGATTGACTATCTTTAAATAAAGACCACATCAACTCCTGGGAAAAAGAGATCACTCTTCACATCTAGAGGCATCCTTCAATTCATTACAAGTGTTAGGATGAAGAAGAATCTTATTTAGAATCATTATATCATGTGTGGATATTAATTCCTTATGAGAAAGCATGTCCAGCTCAAATGGTTGAGAAAAAGGAGAGAATAAAGCTTGATGAGATACCCATCATGAGGGATTACACATATGTATTCCCGGAAGAGTTTTATGGTCTTCCTCCTGATTGAGAGGATGAGTTCTCAATTGAACATACACTGTTGGAAAAATACCCTATACCAATGGTTTGGAACCGTTGGTATATGCCACCAAACCGTTGGTATAAGCTATCCCAATGGTTTGGAGGACCATTTCCAAGTAAGTCGTGACAATAGGTCTATACCAACAGTTTTGGGAAAACCGTTGGTATAAGTAATATGTAAATATATACCAATGGTTTTCAAAACTATTGGTATATGTATTTCAAGAAAAAACATTCGTTGGGATTTTATCCCAGGACCTCTAGTTTATAATTTAATGACTTAACCACTATCCTAACATGACTTTTGTGAACATAATTTCATAAATATATATATGTATTGCCATAATTATTTTAAATTTTTATTTATATAATGTTCTCAGTAAGAAGATTCGATAGAAAATCGTAGGACCTATACCAACGGTTTTGAGAACCGTTGCTATAGGCCCTTTGATTTTGGGACTTATACCAACGGTTTTGGCCAATCTGTTGGTATATGGTCTCTATAATGGACTTATAACAACAGTTTGCCCAAAATCGTTGGTATAGGTCCATATAAGTGACCTATACCAACGGTTTGGCCAAAACCTTTGGTAAAATTCATATTTCAAGTAGTTTTATTCCGGGATCTTTACCTTTATCATAGACAACATATATAATAACCAATATAGAGATGGAGGAGCAAAAGAAGTATTTACAGGAGAATCTAGAGAAGGGTTTTAAATTACTGAGTGCTTCACCCGAGGGTGAACCAGTATTCTTTTTAAAGAAGAAGGATGTATCAATACACTTCTTCATTGATTATCATAATATCAATAAAGGCAAAATAAAGAACAAATATCCCCTATCATGGATAGATGACTTGTTTGATCAGCTTCATGAGGGAAATTATTTCACTAAGGTGGACCTTATGTCGGGATATCACCAATTAAAGGTTAGGAAGGGAAATATTCCCAATAATTCCTTTCGAACGATGTATTAACACCTTGAATTATTAGTGATTCCATTCAGACTCCCTGATCCTCTACTAATTTTCATGAATTTAATGAATAGAGTCTCTAAAGATTACCTCGAAAAAATTTGGAAGTATTTATCAATGATATAATGATATAATCTAAGGGAAAGTAGGAATTTGAGGTTCATTTGAATATTTTGTTAAAGACCTTTTGTAACACTCCGTGCATTCACGATACGCCTCTCTTTCAATAATGCAATAGCTTGCATTTTACGCAAGTTCGAGTTCTAACACACTGAGACTAATCAAAGTAGCCGTTATGAATAGTAATAATAACTTTTTAAATTTATAGAAATTTTATATTGCAAAATGGACTTCATTTTTGTATTCGTAATCTCGAAATTATCCTAAGTTGAATTTTTTGTAATTTTCTGGGAACTTCCAATTTTTTATGAGTAGTGAAAAATACTTAAAAGATAATTTTTTAATCAAAATAATTTATACTGATAAATTAAACTATTTAGTGGTTTTAAATTATAATTAGAATATATTTTTACCATTTTATCCAATGGTGTTCATTAGAATTAAATTCACTTTGAAATTCGACATAAACGATTGTCAATCTTTTGATATATATGTTGTTTCTTAAAAACACGCTATTTGTTGTGACAGCGGGAATTAATTATAAAATTAATTAATGCAACTTATATGTTTAGAATTTTTTAAAATAGACATCATTTTTGAATTCGGAATATCAAATATAGCTTAGGGTGAAATTTTGGCATTGTTCTGAAAAACTTCAATTTTTTATGAATAGTGAATCCACTAAGTGGTAGTTAAAAAAACTGATTTTTCGTTTAAATGAAACATTACCACTTCTGTGATTTGATTTTCAAAAATCAGAAATACATGGTTGTCATTAGGACGTAAAATGTGGTTCAATGGGATTAAAATAATTTTTTGGTGAATAGTAACTTTTAAGTTTAATTAATCGCGATTAAAGGTAATTAGTGAAATTTAAGGTAAAAATGATATTATAAAAATATGAAATGACCATGAAACTTGTCCTAAACCTATTGGATTAGTCATGGCCGACCAATACAATCCATGGGTCAACTTGGGGACCCCATGGAGCCACTTTGGTAGGAAAAGGACATAACTAACTTTTTATTTAATGTTAAAATAAAAAGTTCACAAACAAGAGTTGTTTTACTAAAAAAAATTAAATGGGGTTATACAAGTCATATTTTTTACTATAAATATTAATTAGAAATCTAAAAATATTTCCTACATCATGATATTTTTTTTATAATTTTTAGACATTAAATAAATTAAATTAATTATGACACCATAATGATGCAGTGATTACCTCATTAATTAACGATTTAAATAAAATGAAAGAATAATGTAAACTCTAAGAGTTACACTTGTCAAAAACCTATTGGGTGAGGATATTTAGAACCCTTATCACCTTATCCTCGAATTATATAAGTGTGGGACCTTTAGAAACCGAAAATCATTGTATAATAAAGTAACATTTCATTACTTTCCAAGAGTACCCCTCCTCTCCAATTATAAAAGGCCCCCACCTCTAACACCTTATTTACACTTTCAAGCCATTTTTATCGGACAACCTCTTCCCAAATACTCTCCCAACATCCCTCCCTTACTCCTAGAAGCCTCACTTTGGGCAGAATTCTTCTCAAGAAAGCCTTTGGCTCAAATCAAAAGAGATACCCGATTTTAAGGTAATGTCTTCGCTTATGTTATTTTGTTTTATTTTTCTTATCCAACCCCCTAAACTCTTTTTATTCATTTATTTTGTAACAAAACCAGTATAATAAATATACTAGGATGTTTTTATAATATGTATTTGAGCTACACTTACACACACCTACATCAAATGGTTAAAGAACATACTGTTTCTGTGGATGGAGAATTTCTGCCTCACGAAACGATGATTGTTCAACACTCATATAAAACCTTCAAAGGTGGCCATTAAGATGTAAATATATTTATATATGATATATAATATGTTTATGTTTAACTTAAGCTTATGTATTTTTCATTTATGACATACCTTTATGGTTTCCATTATGGGTAAACGTGATATTTTCATTTTAGGAAGTGCGGACTACCGCCCCCTCAAAGTGATTTGAATCATTAATTCCATATGTGGGATGTATAAAGGAAGAAGTAAATGATATTATATATAATATTATACTGGAATTATAATATATCATTATATAATTATGATTTAATTAAATAAGAAATTGAAATAAAGGTAGCGTTCATGCGTACGTACGGCTTACCGTCTCCATGAACTGTGCATTTCATTTCATACATCTAAACGTTATGGAATATTATAAATGTATGTATATACTGGATATATATGAGATATATGATATCTATATCATTAATATAATTCTGGATATAATGGATATTTCACCACATGAGAAACTTGTAATTATAAGAAGTTTATTTTTGACTCAAGTGCCAAAGATCTACAAAACGACTGTTATTAACTTAAATAAATATATAGTGTTCATAACATGGTAATAAGTGATATAAACGAATAAAAAACATGAAAAGGTTTTTAAGAAATTATAAATTAATTCTAGTTTATTATTCAGGAGGTTAAAGAACGGTCGAGTCCAGACAGGACGCAAAGTAAGGGAATTTCTTAACTCAATTTCCATTCTTTGGGTTAATCTCCTACTTTCAAATTATGTCATGATATTATTATGTCATATCTTGTATTTTTATATTATTTATGTGTACTTATAATGAATACACATAATAGATCTATTTTATTTTAATAATTATCTTTGTAAGGACTTCGTCTCAATCTCCATTCATTGAGGCATATTTTGTTTTATACACAACTTTCCTTTATACGGTGTATAAACCCCTTTGACTTTTAATTTTATTCAAAAGGAATATTTTTATATGAAGAATTTTTACTAAACAACAAAAGGAATGTTTTGTCTCACGTATGTGGCGACAATGACTTCACCGCCACCGTGACCATTATTTGGGTTTTGACTTCCTCTACAAGCCATAACTTTTTTTAAATGAAAAACAAATACCATGTTTTACTTTTCTTTTTATTTTGGTTTTGAAAATGGTATGTATCAAAAATTGTTTATGAGTCTTAATATATGAAAACCCAGTGAAAATGTATATGTATTTAACAAATGATTAAAAATGTTTTCAGAAAACACGACTCTCGAGTGTGGTAGACAAGAAGGGGTTGGGCGTGGACCCACCATGGCCTGTAATTAGTCGAGCAGTATCATAATTAGTTATTTTTTTTGCAGAAGATTGCATAATGTTTTTAGAAAAACACTGGAGTATATTTGCCCAATTTTAAACGTGATTATATTCTAAAAAAGATTGCATCGGTAGGTCTCATGAGACAAACTATTGTCTTGGCACGAGGCCTTGACAAAATCTTATTTGTGGTCTTGGCACGAGTCCTTGGATACGTGGTTATGATAGTCTGGCATTATGCATTCCATCATTATGAAAGTGGTTATTGATATTGCATGTGATTATTCTACTAGTAGAATATCCATGTGAAGAAGTAAATGACATTATCTCATTTTACTTTTTCCATATTATGTTGAAGTTCAAGTTTAAAAGGCTTTTGTTTTAGTCGTACATTGCCTTAAATGTTTATGTTTATTTATGAAAGCATCTGCTATATTTTTAACCTTAATGAGAATCTGAGCTCACCCCTTTCAATGTTTTAATATTTTCCAGGATGTGAAGAAGTATTTTATGAATGATCTGCAGGGATTGTCAGAAGAGGATATGAGTGTGGACTATGGAGACTTTGTTATTGTAGTTTTTTTACTTTATGATGTAATGTAAGACTTATGAATGTATCTAGTGTTTCCAAGGATACTAAACTAATCGGTCTTTCAAGACTTGATCTTCTGTGATCATTTCAATGTTACGAAGTAATGCACCGACTCTGGGTATCTGGGGTCGGGGTGTTACAGTTGGTATCAGAGGCAGTTTAGTACTAACCTTGGAAGCTAGATTTAGATAAACCCTGATTAGAGCACATAGCCCAAAGATAGACTTTAAGGATTAGTATAGAAGAACTTCCTAGAATTTTGGTATTATAGAGATTTTGTGAGTTTTCCGGGTAATATATCCCTATCTAGATACGAGCAGGTAGAGGCGGCTCTGGCACAGATCTACCTAGGGGTAAAACCCGAAAACACCGCTTTGAGCTAGACTCGAATGGGAACTGATGCACGACAACGGGCCTTGCTGCACTCTTGGTTACGACACTCCCGGGGGATATGCTTAGGATAATTCTCATTTTCTTTACAAACCACTATGAAGTGTTATGAGTATATACTTCCTCAAAGAAAACTTTTTTATGATTATGGATTATATCCATAAATAGTTTAATTAGTGTTAAGTGTTTTACAAGTATGGAATTATGTATTTTGATTCATAAACTAATCTAGTTTATGCCATTGTTTAGAAATGGCGCCTAGTGGAAGGAATGGAAACCGTATCAATGCACGCACTCCATGTTGGGATTTCACTCCTACTCAAGATAATTATTGTGGATCTAGAGATACAACTGGTGTTGATCAACTTATTACCATACTGGGACAACTCACTCAGGTTATGAATAATAACCTTACTCATATGGAGCACCCTGATCCGCAACATGGAGGATCAATGTTTGACCGCTTCATGAGGCAAAAACCGCCAACATTTAATGGGGGGTACAAATCCATTAGTAGATGAGCAATGGATAAACTCCTTAGAGAAAATATTCCACGCCTTGGGGAGTAGCGAAAGGGATAAGGTTATCATGGCAGTTTACCGCCTCACTGGAGATGTCGATCAATGGTGGTCATTGATTCAAAACAAAATGGAAGTTGAAGAAGTATCAAGTATGGAATGTAGAGAGTTCAAAGATATTTTCTTAGAAAAATACTTTCCACATGACCATCGAGCAGATATGGAAAGGCAATTTCTGAGTCTGAGACAAAAGGAGGATGAGAATGTTGCA
Source organism: Viscum album (assembly GCA_963277665.1). Classification (NCBI taxonomy): domain Eukaryota; kingdom Viridiplantae; phylum Streptophyta; class Magnoliopsida; order Santalales; family Viscaceae; genus Viscum; species Viscum album. The sequence continues at coordinate 818,696,455 of OY728126.1, forward strand.
AAGTATGAGGCTAACTTTACAAGGTTAGTGAGGCATGCAGCAGATTATATACGTAACCCAAGAAGTAAGATTGATCATTTCTTTGATGGGTTAAAACCATTTCTCCGTTGAGCTTTAGTCTCACAAACCTTCTCGACATACGAAGATATTGTCTCGTGTGCTATCAAGACAGAAAAGGAATTCTCTAAATCTTATGAAAATAAAGTAAAGCAAGAGAAGAAGAGAACTGTGGAACAAGAGACAGATAAAGGGAAAAGGGAAAGAAGGATTTTCCATTATGTGATAATTGTGGGAAGAATCACCCTGGTACTTGCCTAAAAGGAATGGGAGTTTGTTATAAATGTGGAGAAAAAGGTCACCAGGCACGTGATTGCAAAGGAAATAAAGAGGCTATCAATGTTGAATGCTACAATTGTAGAGAAATGGGTCATTATGAAAATTAATTTCCTAAGCGTCAGGGAAACTTACCTCAGAAAAGGCCAAGGGATCAATGCCAATATTATACTGTTACTACAGTTGAAGCGGAATAATTAATGTATTGGTGCTTTTGGACTCATGGATTATATTCTGGTTATTAGAATAATGTGATATATATATATAAGGATTGTACTACAGTACTTTTTGTTTCAGTAAGGTTTCAATATGATGAATGTAATTATATTTTTAGTATGTGACAATAAGAGAAACTTTACTTTGTTTGGGGAATCTGATAAATTGATTTTGGAATTAAGAGACCTTTTAGAGAAAGTTTGGACAGAGGTATTTTGGATAACTATAATGGTTGGGATGGATTAAGTTGAAATTTGAATAGTATTATTTAGGGTTAAAAACAATTCTGAAGATTATTTTTGGAATATTATAATACTATATTTTTAGGAAAAGGACAACCTGCAGGGTGGGGCATAACCCGTCACGTCGGACAAAGCTGCAAGAATCGAACCCACAACCATAGTGCGACAGAATTTTACTACCTACCACTAGCCTACAGGAAGTCCCTGGTTATTACAAAAAGTTTTCCTAATCTAAATGGAATGTGTTAATATTTAGAACCTTATACAATTAGGATAAATAGAATATTTTTGAGTTCTGTTACCATTTGGAGTGAAAGATGGGTTTGTGGTAAAATTTTATTAAGGAATGAAAGTCTACAAGACAAGTAAGTATATTTCCTTACATTCTTAGAAAATCTCTTAAATAAATTCCTCATCTTTATAAAAGGTATCTTAAAACAAAAACGTTGTCAGTTAACTTTTCCAACTGGGGATTCAATGATCGTTTAAACAATCACAAGTTTGTGATTTTCTTATGGTTATCTTTCTCCTAATCCAGTTCTCTATAACTCTCCATCAGACCTTGATGGTTTGTTTTTCTTCCATATCCATATTTTCATAGAATCCTATTATGGGATATCTCGGGTGACTTTTATACTTATCTTTCTTTCTTTTAAAGTTATATTTTTATTAACCTTATTTCCGATGTGGGTTTTCCACAAACGTATTTTCTATTTTCAACCTTTTATTTTCAAAGAAAAATTTCAAATTGCGAGGACGCAATTTATTGAAGGAGGGGAGAATGTAACACCTCAAGCTTTCACGATATGCCTCTCTTTCAATAATGCAATATCTTGCATTTTACTCAAGTTCGAGTTCTAACACACCGTGACTAATCAAAGTAGCCATTATGAATAGTAATAACCACGTTTTAAATTTATAGAAATTTTATATTGCAAAATGGACTTCATTTTTGTATTCGTAATATCGAAATTATCCTAAGTTGAATTTTTTGTAATTTTCTGGGAACTTCCAATTTTTTATGAATAGTGAAAAATACTTGAAAACAACTTTTTTAATCAAAATAATTTATAGTGATAAATTAAACTATTTAGTGGTTTTAAAGTATAATTAGAATATATTTTTATCATTTTATCCAATGGTGTTCATTAGAATTAAATTCACTTTGAAATTCGATATAAACGATTGTCAATTTTTGATATATATATTGTTTCTTAAAAACACGCTATTTGTTGTGACAACGGGAATTAATTATAAAATTAATTAATGCAACTTATATGTTTGGAATTTTTTAAAATAGACATCATTTTTGAATTCGGAATATCAATTATAGCTTAGGGTGAAATTTTGGCATTGTTCTGAAAAACTTCAATTTTTGATGAATAGTGAAACCACTAAGTGGTAGTTAAAAAAACTGATTTTTCGTTTAAATGAAACATTACCACTTCTGTGTTTTTATTTTCAAAAATATGATATATATGGTTGTCATTAGGAAGTAAAATTTGGTTTAATGGGATTAAAATAATTTTTTGGTGAATAGTAACTTTTAAGTTTAATTAATCGCGATTAAAGGTAATTAGTGAAATTTAACGTAAAAATGATATTATAAAAATATGAAATGACTTTGACACTTGTCCTAAACCTGTTTTATGAGTCATGGCCGACCAATAAAATCCATGGGTCAACTTGGGGACCCCATGGAGCCACTTTGGTAGGAAAAGGACATAAATAACTTTTTATTTAATGTTAAAATAAAAAGGTCACAAACAAGAGTTTTTTTACTAAATTTTTTTTAAATGGGGTTATACAAGTCATATTTTTGACTATAAATATTAATTAGAAAGATAAAACTATTTCCTACATCATTATAGTTTTTTATAATTTTTAGACATTAAATAATTAAATTATTTATGACACCATGATGATGCAGCGATTACCTCATTAATTAACGATTTAAATAAAATGAAAGGATAATGTAAAATCTAAGAATTACACTTGTCAAAAACCTATTGGGTGAAGATATTTCGAACCCTTATCACCTTATCCTAGAATTATATAAGTGTGGTACCTTTATAATCCGAAAAGCATTGTATAATAAAGTAACATTTCATTACTTTCCAAGAGTGCCCCTACTCTCCACTTATAAAAGGCCCCCACCTCTAACACCTTATTCACACTTTCAAGCCATTTGGCTCGGCCAAGCTCTTCCCAAATACTCTCCCAACTTCCCTCCCTTACTCTTTGAAGCCTCAATTTGGGCATAATTCTTCCCAAGGAAGCCTTTGGCTAAAATCAAAAGAGTTACCTGATTTTAAGGTAATGTGATCGCTTATGTTATTTTGTTTTATTTTTCTTATACAACCCCCTAAACTCTTTTTATTCATTACTTTTGTAACAAAACCAGTATCCTCAATATAATAAGATGTTTTTATAAGAATTATTCGTGCTATACTTACACACACCAACATCTAATGGTTAAAGAACATACTGTTTCTGTGGATGGCGAATTTCTGCCTCACGAAGGGATGATTGTTCAACACTCATATAACACCTTCAAAGGTGGAAATTAAGATGTCACTATATTTATATATGATATATAATATGTTTAGTTTTTACTTAATCTTCTGTATTTTTAATTTATGGAATACCTTTATGGTTTCCCTTATGGGTAAACGCGATATTTTCATTTTAGGAAGTGCGGACTATCGCCCCCTCAAAGTGATTTGAATCGTTAATGCCATATGTGGGATGTATAAAGGATGAATTAAATGATATTATATATGATATTATACTGGAATTATAATATACCATTATATCATTATTATTTAATTAAATACAAAATATAAATGAAAGTAGCGTCCATGCGTACGTACGGCTTACCATCTCCATGAACGGTGCATTTCATTTCTTACCTCTAAACGTTATGGAATATTATAAATGTACGTATATACTAAATATATATGAGATATATGATATCTATATCATGAATATAATTCTGGATATAATGGATATTTCACCACATGAACAACTTGTAATTATAAGAAGTTTATTTTTGAGTCAAGTACCAAAGATCTACAAAATGACGGTTATTAACTTAAATAAACACATAATGTTCATAACATGGTAATAAGTGATATAAAAGGAATAAAAAACTTGAAAAATGTTCTTATTAAATTATAAATTAACTTTAGTTTATTATTTAGGAGGTTAAAGAACGGTCGAGTCAAGACAGGACGCAAGGTAAGGGAATTTCTTAACCCAATTTCGATTCTTTGGGTTAATCTCCTACTTTCAAATTATGTCATGATATTATTATGTCATATCTTGTATTTGTACTTCATTTATGTGTAATTATAATGAATACACATAATAGATCTATTTTATTTTAATAATTATCTTTTTAAGGACTTCGTCTCAATCTCCATTCATTGAGGCATATTTTGTTTTATACACAACTTTCCTTTATACGGTGTATAAACCCCTTTGACTTTTAATTTTATTGAAAAGGAATATTTTTATACGAAGCATTTTTACTAAATGTCAAAAGGAATGTTTTGTCTTACATATGTGGTGACAATTACTTCTCTGCCACCGTGACCATTATTTGGGTTTTGGCTTCCTCTACAAGCCATAACTTTTTTTAAATGAAAAACAAATACCATGGTTTACTTTTCTTTGATTTTGGTTTTGAAAATTGTATGTATCAAACGTTGTTTACGAGTATTAATATATGAAAACCCAGTGAAAAATGTATATGTATTTAACACAAGATTAAAAATTTTTTCAGAAAACACGACTCTCGAGTGTGGTAGACAAGAAGGGGTTGGCGTGGACCCACCATGGCCTGTAATTAGTCGAGCAGTCTCCTAATTAGTTATTTTGTTTTCAGAAGCTTGCATAATGTTTTCAGAAAAACACTGGAGTATATTTGCCCAATTTTAAACGTAATTATATTCTAAAAAAGATTGCATCGGTAGGTCTCATGAGACAAACTAGTGTCTTGGCACGAGGCCTTGACAAAATCTTATTTGTGGTCTTGGCACGAGGCCTTGGATACGTGGTTACGATAGTCTGGCATTATACATTCCATAATTATGAAAGTGGTTATTGATATTGCATGTGATAATTCTACTAGTAGAATATCCATGTGAAGAAGTAAATGGCATTATCTCATTTTACTTTTTCCATATTATGTTGAAGTTCAAGTTTAAAAGGCTTTTGTTTTAGTCGTACATTGCCTTAAATGTTTATGATTATTTATGAATGCTTCTGCTATATTGTTATCCTTACTGAGAATCTGAGCTCACCCCTTTCAATGTTTTAATATTTTCCAGGATGTGAAGAAGTATTTTATGAATGATCTGCAGGGATAGTCAGAAGAGGATATGAGTGTGGACTATGGAGACATTGTTATTGTAGTTTTTTTACTTTATGATGTAATGTAAGACTTATGAATGTATCTAGTGTTTCTAAGGCTACTAAACTAATCAGTCTTTCGAGACTTGATCTTTTGTGATCATGCCAATGTTACGAAGTAATGCACCGACTCTGGGTATCTAGGGTCAGGGCATTACACCGTTTGATGGGAGAAGTTGTATGCAATGAATAGTTAATATGAGTTCTGGATGGAGGAAGTATCATTCATGGGCCAGGTTATCACCAGAAAAGGGATATATGTAGACCCTTAAAAGACATAAGTGATTTAATTGTGGAACCTGAAAACATTTATAATAGAGATCCATATATTTCTGGGTTTATCTGGGTATTATCGATGATTTGTGAAGAAATTTTCATGATTTTCAAATCCAATGACAAAGATGAAACGAAAGGAAGTAATGTTTTTTGGGACTCGGGAATGTGGAGTCATTTTAAGGAGTTGAAAAGGAGGTTAAACACTACTCACACTCTCAATAAGTGGATAACTCTTTATGGTGTACAATGATGCTTCAAAGGATGGATTAGACTATTTACTAATGAAAAATTATAATGTGATAGCCTATGCCTCAGGGATGATGAAAATACATGAGAAAAACTATCCTATGCATGGCCTGGAGTTGGCGGCTGTGATCTTTGAGTTAAAAATCTGGTGGCATTATATCTATGGGGAGAATTGTGGGATATATTCTAATCACAAGAGTCTAAAATAAAGATTCACAGAAAAAATCTTAATATTTTCCACCAAAGATGGATAGATCTCATCAAGTATTATGACTACTCAATCTACTGCCATCCCGGTAAAGGAAATAACGATAAGGATGCTTTTAGTAGAAAGGATCATGCACCTTTATCAATGATGAGAATTAAAAAGGATCCATTCTTCTTATATTTTCAGAGGATTGACATGGGAATTAATAAAAGAGGAATATCAACAATCCTTTCTCAAAGGATTTTCCAACCATCCCTCATGGTGAAAATAAAGGATTCTCATTGAAAAGATGTGGAAATTCAGATAAGGGTGGAATCCATTAAAATGGGAAATCCTCTGTGTTCACGATTGATGAGGAAGGAGTTATAAGATTTGGGTCACAATTATGTGTACCATCTAATCCAGAGATAAATATTGATATTTAAAATGATGCACAAAGCTTAATCATCTCTATTAACTGAGGGTGCACAAAGATGTATCATGATAACTATGTGAGATTTTAGTGAGACAATATGGAGAAGAAGATTGCTAAGTATAAAACAAAGTGCCCAGTATGTCAATAAGTGAAGGATTAAAGACATATGTCTATGGGGATGATGAAACCACTACACATACTAACATTAATGTGGGATAACATCACTATGGACTTTTTCATAAGACTTCGAAGGAAATCTAGAGGAAACAATGCTATAGGGGTCATTATAGATCATCTTACAAAAACAATTGACATTATTTCAATTTGAGAGGACTTCTCATTAGATCAACATTCATGGATATATATAAAATATTTGGTATGGTTGCATTGGGTAATACTATATATTGTATTTCATAGAGATCTGAGATTCATCACTATGTTATGGAAGAGTCTCTAACATGCTCTAAGCACTGAACTAAACATCAGTACGACCTATAATTCTCAAACTGATATCTAGCCAGAGGGAACTACTCTAACACAAGAGATATTTTCAGAACATGTTATATGGAATTTGAAGGAGGATAGTATCAAAATATTCCACTGGATGAATTCTCCTTCAAAAATAGTTTCCACTCGAGCTTCTGATTGGCACCATATGAAGCCCTTTATGGGAAAAGGTGCAGGACACCAGCCTGGTTGGATGAAGTAAGTGAGCGTATGATGAAAGGACATGAATTGGTAGAAGAAATAGTGGAGAAGGTGAAAACCATTTAGCATCACATGAAGGAATCCCAAAGTTGAAAAAAGAGTTATGCAGACAATAATCGACGAGATATTGAGTTAAAAGTTAGAGACATGGTATTTCAATGCATATCTCTATAGAAGATGGTCATGAGATTTGGGATGAAAGGCATGCTAAGTCCCTGGTACATTTCCCCCTTCGAGATTCTTGACTGTTTTGGGGCTGTGGCCTATCGACATTCACTTACACCTACCATGTTTGAATTACATGATGTCTTCCACGTATCTCTATTAAGGATGTACATACCTGATCCTTCATATTTACTCTCTTCATGGGTGGTATAGTTCGAGAAAGATCCTCATTCTGAGGAGTATCCAATGAATATCATGGATCATAGAGATAAAGTCATATGAAACAAAACTACTCACCTTGTCAAAGTACTGTGGTGGAACCATATGTATGAAGATACAACATGGGAACTGGAAGAGGAAATGAAAGAAAATTACCCGCACCTATTTATGGCTTAGAATGTAAAACGAAATTTCGAGGGAGAAATTTCAAAAGGGGGAATAATTCAATGACCTAATGATTTATCAATAGAAATTCCATTCTTATAATTATTTCATATAATCCCACAAAATTACATCACAATGAAATACTAAGTAATATATGACTTTTAAACATGATATTGTCACATCTGTGATTTGAATATTGAAATTTTGATATACATAGTTTCTATCAGTTAGATGTTTGGAGTCTATTAGAGAAAACATAATTTTGGAGAATAGTAACCTACACACATGAACAGTAACCTACCATTATGAATAGTAATATGCCATTTATGAATAGTAAATAATCTAAAAAATAGTAACATCTTCCCTGAATGTATAAATAAAATTTAGACATCTTGTAAGTGATAATATGACCATAGTAATAGCATTGGGATTTTTCTAAGTCATAAATAAGTAATTAAAATTAATTAGTTAATTTAAAATAATATTTATTTTCCTAAAATGTGTTCAACAATTAAAAATTTTATGTCTTCTGGTTTTAAGATAATTTTATAATACCATATATTATTTTTGAAAGCATTATAAAATCAGTTATAATATTGAAATATATATTTTTCATGTAATTTATGATTTTAATTAAAAATTACATTTATCATATTTAGAAAATTATTTTTTAAAAATATATTTCATTTTTGGATTCTACACATCAAAAAAAATTAGGGTGAAATTTCGAGATTTTTCTAAAATACTTGAATTTTGTGAATAGTGAAATACATTAATTTACCATATAAATAAATTATAATTTAAATCTACTATTCTAAACATCATGAGTGATGTAATCACCCAAATATCAAACTCAAATGCACTTATTACTATTCTTGCTCCTGGAATCATCACTATTTCTTGTCATATGGATAAATAAAAAAATTAATGAATATAATATTGGGAAAACCCCTCTCCCCTCCACTATTAAAACCACCCACACTCTCTCCTTCTATTCACTCCTCTCAAGCCTTGTGCCTTCCCTAGATTAAACCCAAACATCTCCCCAAGATCCTTCCCCACATCCATCAGCCCTTGGTCTACTCAATAGTCCACATATTTTCCCCTAAAGAGGATATCAAGGAAGTTTAAATCAAGATGTAAATTCATCTATTGTTTTATTTCATTTTCTTTTCATGTTTCCTTATTATAATTTCTTTCCTAAGATCCCATCATCCAAATTGTATGAAAAATACAGTATAATAAATTTACTTGAATTGTTTATGCTAATGGGATAATTTATTATCATCTCAACTATTCTTTCCTTTTATACAAAAGAAATGAAAACATCATTCGAGATATGATAATTTATAACATTTAAGGATGACAGGTTATCAATTTCTATAAACATATTCAATTCTGGTCATGAAACCATTTTAATGGTTGAACCATACTATTAAATATGTATTTTATATTATTTTTTGTTATGTAATCCTTTGAAAACATGATGTAAAATAATAATACAAAACAAGTTAATTATGATCCAAATTGCCAAATTTATCCAAGTGTTTATCATTAATGTTTTATATAATGATTCACCTTCACTAAAAATAACCAAATGTATTTTATAAAAATTTAATCATTAATTTTTTCAATAATTTCTTATAACTTCAATTCTGTAAATCCACTCTCATCATACCTGTGTATCCAATCATGTACTGATCATTAGAACCAAGGAAGAAAACATACTCAAACAATGAAATCGAACCTCATAACCAATCAAAAAGGTTATAAATGAACTCATAAAGCTTATACTAAATTAGTTACATGTAAATTAGGATCATTATTTATTAATTAATGACCCTAATTTGATTATTCAAGTCATTAAGATCAAGCAAAGAACACCATCGGGCTTAAGGTAAGGGATCCTCTCTTCCTCACGTTTATTCAAGAATATTCTCTATGTTATATACTTTTATGTGTAATTAATAACTACAGGGAATGAGTTCACACCTTCCCCGTACTTCCCTTATGATTTATAAAATACTAAAAACCCCTTTCTCTCTCATTAATTCCTCCAAGGTACACCTAATACCATGCTGATATTCTGTAAGGGATTCTAACTGAACCTCTTTAATTCTTTTGGGTTTCTCTTTATTTCTTTGTAACCAAGTGATGTTTTATATTATATTTATGTACATCTTATAAATTTTTTCTACTCTCAAAAATCATGTATAAAGATCCATTAATCATTTAATTTCATGACAATACATGTTTTAAATGATTCCCTCCTCAATACTTTCTGATAAGAAAACCCGTTTGAAGGGAACTTCACAAATCCATACCCAATTTAAAGTTTACTCTACCATATGTTTTAACCCATAATTATTTTTATATAACCTGTTTTTTATGAAAACATTTTTTTATTACATCTAGTTTTGTAGAAAATAGTTCTCCCTTTTTTATTTTAAAATCCTGATAGTGTTTTCCTTTAAATGGAACTAAGAAGTTTTAATAAATAAAATTATTAAATACACTTTTTACATGTTTTCACTTCTATTTGACATCACCTACCATGATATATTCTTATTTTACCATATTAATGTTCATTCATGTTTTAATAACTTTATTTAATGGACACTTTTATGATACACTCATTCATTATGTTTTATGTCATGATAATGATACCCATTTCATTCTATGGGTGCAATTATGTTTATGATTGTTTTTGTACGATATTATAAGTGTCAAGAATATTCATGAACATGATAAGACAGGTGTGACCGAATATCACTCCAATTCATTGGTAAATTTTACTCTCATGTGATGTTATGTGAAACAGTCTTGGCTATTAGCCTTGACTCGTGCTATCACATGCCACATTCTTAGTGGTTATCCTTGACTTGTGATATTCTATGTGCAATGAGCCTTGAGTCGTTCTAAAGTCATGATTTATGTTTCTTCTACATTACTATGAATTTATGTTTATTTGATCCCATGTTTATATGTTATGATTCTTTATTCCATTTTATTTCATTATGTCATGATCTCTAACCATTGTTCTAAAGCCTTATTCTTTTGTCTATTCCCTTAATGGGATTTGAGCTCATCCATTCGTTCATGTGATCCCAGGAGTCCCCTATAAAGATGTTAGGGAACAAAGGAAGTTAGTATCTCGTTATGAAGATTAAATAATGAAGTGTTTTTTTACTCCCATGTATTATGTTTTCTGTACATAGTATTAAAAGACACTATAATTCACGATCCTTTTCTTGTTTTCTGATGTATAATTATTCCTAAAATAATGATGTTTTATGTATAAAAGGCTAGGGTTGCTACAAATTTTTTTTTTCTAAAATCAATAATTTTATTATGAAATTATTCTTGGTTCACTTTTTGTTTTATATAAAGGATTATTCCCTTTTATTCATTAGATAATCTTTAACATTTTCCGTAACACACTTAATTATTTTACTTATACAGTTTTCCAAATAATATTTTCATATGTTATCAGTTCATTTTGACCTCAATTATCGTGATATATTCCTATATTCCCTTATGAATGTCCACTTATTATTTAAATCCTTTCATTCAGGGACAACATTTTTATATTCCATTCTATTATACCTCTTTTTCACAAGACTATGATACCCAACACTTACCATGGGTAACACTTATGTTTATTTTTGATCCATCATTTATGATTTTTCATGTGGAACACATATTCATGAATATTTTATGATGGGTTCACCTCAATAGACCTCCAACGAAATGGCTAATGTTTAGTTTCATGAGATGTAATGTGCCATAGTCTTGGGGATTAGCCTTTACATGCTCTCCACATGAAACAGTATTTATTGTTATCCTTGAATCAGGATCATATAGGTGAGAGGAGCCTTAACCCATGCTAAATTAATTTTTATGCTACTTCCACTTTACTATTAATATGTTATTATATGAGCCCATGTTCTTATTCCTTATATTTAATCATGTTTCATTCTTTTTTGTATACTTTTGTTATTCCTTCTAACCCATGTGTTGTCCATTATTCTTATGTTTATTTTCTTACTAGGTTATTTCACTCATCCCATTATTAATGTTATCCCCATGTTATCCTAGGCATATGTAGGAATCAAATAATGTTTAGAGACCATAATAGATGATAAATAAAGATATGTTTTATTCAGTCCCATGTTTTCTATTTTATGTCCCATGTTATCCAGATTCACTAGAATTTACAGTCATTGGATTTTAATTTAATGATTAATTCTACTCAAAACCATGTAATGATAAATTTAAAAGGATACAGTCATTATAGTTTTCATCATAAGAAAATTTTAGTCATTTTTTGAGACTAAGAATAGAGAACTTTAGTAAGAACCCTATGGATAATACATAGTATGAGAAAAAAATACCCAAATTTAGGTTAGTATAATGTATTTGGATTATTATTAAAATACATCCTTATCTAGATGTTACATGTAGAAGTGGTTCTAGATCAGATATACCTAGGAGTAATAACTCCAACATGGTGTTTTGGGCCTTACTCAGGATAACCTAGTATACAACAGCGGGCCTAACGACATGCCTAGTTTTACACTCCTTGGAGATATGATTTCTTATATTCATAAGATCATTAAAAACATTATTAAAGGAAAAAAACAATTCCCATAATAATATATGTTAGGAAAAAAATCATGGATAACTTAAATTGCATCCTTGGGAATTACAAGTTAGGATATAATTTTCCTTTAAGATTTGAACCTTTTATGTTTAAATGATCCTTTTTTATAATTATTATCTAAGTATTCAAGAGCCCTATTTGAATTCTATTTTTCATATTTAATTCCATGAAATAAAATAACATGTTACCAAAATCAATTTTATAGGAAATGTGGTGATTTCCCTGCTGATATTACAAATAGGATGGGAAATGGGTCTAAAAATTTTATGAAAATACTTTCTCACCTGTCTCTAGTTATGAATATTAACTTGAATTGTGTTGAACTCAATCATTCTCTACGGAAAGAGAATGATTTTGGTGATACCTTCTCATGGAATAGGCCTCATATGTTTAGGGGATTTTTGATCCCCTTCTCGTGGAACAGCTGATTAACTCAATGGAAAAGATATTATCCATCCTCCAATGCTTAGAAAAAGAGAATGTTCTTCTGGTGGTCTATATTTTTGATGGGGAAGTTGATGATTAGAATAAACTGATCAGAAGTATGAAGTACATGGAGGAAAATGATTCCAGGTATTTGGAGGAATTCAAGAAAATGTTTTTCAATAAATAATTTCCACAAACCCTGCATCTCAAGATTAAATAAAGTGTTCCTTGGAATTAAGAAGAATTAAGAATTTAGTATCAAGGCATATGAGGTAAACATTACAAGGCTTGAAAGATATTCCTCCAACTTCTTCATGAACACAAAAATAATGGTGTATTTATACATTAGATGACTAAATCCGAATCTATGAATATTTTTGGTGATTTAAGACATCGACAGTTACAAAGAGATTGTCTTTTGTTCCCTCATGGATGAAATTTTGATCAGAGACCCACAATGGTCTCATAGACCTGGTGAAAAAGGTAAAAAATGGAGACTAGTATGGGTGAATTAGTAAACAAATCACATTATGTAATGAAGACCGAAAATCCCATGTGCCAACATTATCGGAAGAAGCATCCAATGAACTCTATAAGGGGTACCATGAAATGATTCCAATGTGGGAGACTAAAGAATATTTCTAAAAAACTATCTAAGAGATTTGATGAATCCTACTAGCAGTGAAGATGAAAGGACGTCTTGTATCAACACTCATCTTGTAGTGTAGTGTTTCAACTTCAAGGAACATGGTAATTTTTTGAACTAATGCCCTATGCCTAGGGTTGTTATAGGAAATCAACAATAACCTCCATGGAATCAAGAAGGTAATATGAGACCCCTACTTCTAAGGTGCAGTTGGGAAATTATGTGTTTATAGCTATGCTGGTTATTATGTCAAGAAAATACAATATACTATTTGGTTTTGGTTCTAAACATTATTTTATACCTTTTATATTTAGTAGAACCATTCAAAAACCGCATCAATATATGGAGGTTAAGTTAACTGTGAGAATAGATAATAGGGAAATTATTTTATCCAATGCACATAACTCCCACCCCTATTAATATTTTTGGAATAACCTTCCGAGAAAATCTTTTCATACCCCCATTGAAAGATTTTGATGCTATATTGGGCATGGATTGGATATATTTATACAAATACAACATCAGGTTTCAGTAAAGGGATATCACTCTTCACATCTTGAAGCATCCTCTAATTTATTATATGTGTAAGGAGTATGATTATTCTAATTTGGTGTAAATGTCTCAGGTGTGGATATTACAACCTTATGATCATGAATATCTCACCAAAATGATTGAGAAAAACGTGAAAATCATGCTCGAAGACATGCCCATTACGAGGGACTTTAATGATGTATTACCCCAAAGAGTTTCCTACTATTTCTCATGATTGTGTGTTTCAGTTTTAAATTTCACAAATTCATGGATCTCTTCCTATATCAAATACACCATATATAATTTCCAGCATAGAGCTAAACTAAATGAAGAAGTAGTTATAACTGAAAATGTACACAAGTTTTATATTCCTGAGTGCTACACCATGGGGAGAACCAGTCCTCTTTCTCAAGAAGAGGGATGGATCAATGTGCCTTAGAATTGATTATCATTAGCTCAATAAAATCAAGATAAATAAAAAGTACCCCCTTCCTCATATAGATTACCTATTTAGTCAGCTATGTGGGGCCAATCATTTCTCTAAGGTGGATCTTTTCTCAGGATATCTCCAATTAAAGGTGAAAAAATATATTCCCAAGACTACCTTTAGACCAAGGTATGGGGACTATGAGTTCATACAATGCCCTTTGAAGTCACTAGTTCTCCTTCAATATTCAATGTCCTAATGAAGAGAGTATTTAGGGATTGCCTCGACTCATTTTTTGTAGTCTTTATTAATGATATTCTAATACACTTCAAGAGAAAGGAGGAACCTGAGGGACATTTGAATATAGTGTTAAAGACTCTGGGAAGGGAGGGACTATATGAAAATTAAGGTCAATGTGAGTTCTAGATGGAAGAAGAATCATTCTTGGTGCATGTAATAAATAGAATAGGGATATCTTTGGACCCTTCCAGGACAATGGAAATTGGAGTGTGGCCAAGGCCAAAATCTATAATCGAGATCCCGAGTTTCCTTTTCCTATGTAGGTTTTACTGATGATTTTCGAATAACTTCTCAAAATATTAAAACCCACTAAACAATATGACACAGAAGGGAGTGATGTTTTTCTGAAGTGACCAATGTGAGGAAATCTTTATGGAGCTCAAAAATAGGATTATCATTGTGAAAGTTCTCGCACTCCTAAAAATTAGAGAAATATTTTTGGTGTACATTGATGCTTCATAGAAATGGATATGTTGTGTACTGATAAAAAATGATAACATGATAGACTAAGGATCAGGGAATTTGAAAATTCATGAGAAAAATAATCCTACGCATGATCTGGGGTTGGTGGTTGTGATGTTTTTCATGAAAATTTTGTGTAATTATCTTTATGGTGAGAAGTTTGAGATATATACTAATTACAAGATTCTCACATATATATTCACATATAATGATATTAATATCAAATTGTGAAGATTGTTAGATCTCATCAAGGATTAAAACTAATCAACCCACTACGGTCATATTAAGTAGAATAAGTGGTAGATTCTCTATGTATAATGGAATATACAACTTTATCCAGGATGAGAAATGAGAAGGATCCAGTCTTGTTTGACTTATATTGGATGGAAATGGAAATAATTAAGGTAGGAAAATCATCAAAACTTTCTAAAATGATTTATAAACTATCCCTTATGGAGAAAATAAAGGAAGTTCAAAGAAATTATGTGGAAATTAAGAAAATGGTAGAAGCTATCTAAAATTGGAAATCCTCTGAGTTCAAGATCGGTGAGGATAGAGTCATAATATTTGGGTCATGAATATGTATAACATCCCATATTGAGATAAATAAATATCTTCTAAATGTTTCACTTTTATAAACCTTTTCTAATCATCCAGGGTGCATAAAGATGTATCAGGATATATAGGAGAAAATTTTGTGGGAAAATATCATATTGGAGATCACTAAATATAAGTCAACGTGCCTAGTATGACACCATATGAATCCTAAAAAGAAAAAAATACTAAATGTATTATGAATCCATTATCTATACCAACATGGAAGTGGGAGAACATCACCATGGAATTTGTCTCTAGAATTCCAAAGTCATCCTGTGGGAACAATGTTATATGGTTTATTATGGATTGTCTTACAATGACAACTCAACTTATAAAAATTCAAGTGGACTTATCATGGGTTCAAAATTTATTGATATATATCGAATAGGTTGAAATGATTCAGGGAGTACCACTATCAATTATATCTATTTGAGATATGAAATTCACCTCAATGTTCTCGAGAAGTATCCAATATTCTCTACGCACTAAGTTGAACTTCAGTACATCCTATCATCATCAAACTGATGGCCAATCTGAGTGAACTATTCAGAAATTGGAAGAAATATTGATAGGTTATTCTATATACTTAAAATGGGGATTAGACCAACTTCTTATACTAGTCAAATTCTCCTACAATAATATTTTCACTCGAGCTTCCAAATGGATCTATATGAATACCTTTATGAGAAAAGGATCACAACACTGGCATGTTGGGATGAAGTCGGTGAACATAAGCTTTTAGGACCTGAAATGTTTGAAGAAATAGTGGAGAAGGTGAAAACCACTCAGCCGCAAATCAAGTCAGTCCAAATTCGACAAAATAGCTATGAAGATAATCATTGATAAGGCCTATAAATTAGGGTGGGAGACATGGTATTCCACTACATATCTTCATGGAAGAGGATCTTGATATTAAAAATGAAAGGGAAGCTATGTCCTAGGTACATCAGCCCCTTCAAGATGTTTGATCATGTCAAAGCTATTGCCTTTGGAATAGAACATCAACCAACCATGTTTCAGTTACACGATTAATGCCACATATCCCTCTTATGGAAGTACATACCAGATCCTTCACATGTACTAACATCAGAGGTGGTATAGTTGGATAATGATCTTTCTTATGAGTAAAATCTAGGGAAGATCATGGATCATAGATATAAATTTCAATCCAATAAAAAAATCACACAGTTAAAGTATAATGGAAGAATGATTATTATGAAGAGGTAACATGGCATCCAGAGAAAGCGATGGAAGAGAAGTACTCGCACCTGTTTTCAACTTAAAATGTAATATAAAATTTTAAGGGAGAAATTTCCTAAGGGGGGAATAATGTAATAACCTTAGTTTAAATCTATATAAATTAAATTTTAATAATTATTTCATATGGTATAAACACATAGAAAACACTATACATGTTTTATAAATAATGAACGAATTAACAAAGAAGTGTTTCTAGAAGCTGAGGATCCTATACTAATTAAATAGTAACTAGACCATAGAAATAGTAATGCAACCATTATGAATAGAAAACTACCTAATTGAATAGTAACCTCACCAATGAAAGTATATATAAAATTTATCCATCTTATAAGTGAAAATATGATATAATTATATCATTTTATAAGTAAATAAATATTTTAAAATTATTAATTAATTATTGTTGTTTTTTTATGTAATAAATATTTGATTCCAATTTATTAATAATTTAGTAATTTAAAAGAAAATTTATTTTCATAAAATTTATTCATAAATTACTATTTTTATTCCATATAATTCTGATAAAATTTTATGAGACATTGTTTAATTTTTCAATGTGTTAGAAAAGAAATTTAAATATTAAAATTTGTATTTTACAAGTTAGGATTTTAATAAAAATAATAATATTTATTATATATAGAAAATTAATTTTAATAAAATGGATTTCATTTTTTAATTCTACACGTTGAAACATGGTCACGGTGAATTTTTTGGATTTTTCTAAAATACTTAAAAATTTGATGAATAGTAAAATATGATAATTTCTGATAAATGCTAAATACATTATTTGTGGAGTCATATATGATGTATTGATGATGTAATCCCAAAATCAGGAAAAATAATTAATTATTTTAATAGTTTGGGGATAGTTCTCAAACTATTCATATTATTGATCCAAAATAAGAAACTAATGAATTAAATAATAGGGAAACACCCCTCTCCTCCACTATAAATATCACCCCTCACCACCTCTTATCCTCACACCTTTCAATCCATGATCCTTTTAATTATTCTAGAATATACTCCCAATC
The DNA here is from genome assembly GCA_963277665.1 of Viscum album. Classification (NCBI taxonomy): domain Eukaryota; kingdom Viridiplantae; phylum Streptophyta; class Magnoliopsida; order Santalales; family Viscaceae; genus Viscum; species Viscum album. The sequence continues at coordinate 818,714,404 of OY728126.1, forward strand.
CCCTTCCCCAAGTCTGAGAACTTATTATATTAACCAAATACCCAAACTAATCCCTTAAAGAGGTTCTCAAGAAGAATGAATGAAGAGGTAAAACCCTCTTCCTTTGCATTTAATTTCTTTTTCAACTCCTTTATTTTATTTTTATATCCTCGCATCCTCTAATATTATTGTAATTATAAATAAATTAAATTAAATATTATTGATTTTTTTTATTATAATGAAAGAATTCAACATCATTTCTCTTTCCTCCTTTTATATAAAAAAATAAGAAAATATCATCAGGGATGTGTTAATTTATTTCATTCATGGAAGAGGAAGTATTCGATTTCTATTACCATAATCAAGGATAGTCATGAAAGAATTTTCATTGTCTAAAAAGATTATAATGTATTTATTATATCTTATTTAGTGTTCTAAAATCATTTTTAGGTATGATCTTAATTTATTAACCAAAATGAGTTTGTTGTTATAAAAAACCACAAAAATAAATCCAAATAATTATCATTAACTATTTATATAATAATTAATCCTCAATAAATATAAAATTATTTATAGGACCAATTTAGCCTTTTTAAGTTCATTAATGACACATAAGTTCAATTCTGGATAATTACCCCCACTTTATACAACCTTTTGACCAAGTACACAAGTAAATCAATCTTGAAAACCAAGGAAAGTGGTGAAACTAATCGATGAAACTGAACATTTTAACCCAAAAAAAAACAACACATATGAACTTAATAAGGTTATAACTAATAAAATACATGTATAAAGGGTTAATTTATTATTTATTAATTAATATAATTTTATTATCCTGTACATTAAGATCATGTGAAAGACACCTTCAGACTTAAGGTAAGGTATTCTACCCAAAGCTCAATTATTTCATCATGTTACACTTTCTCCTTTTTTACAAAAATGGAATTCTCTTTTATTTTTATATAAACCATCTAAATGTTTTGGATATGTTTCAAAATCATGTATCAAGATCCATTCATCCAAATTTTTTTGGGATAATTTTTTTTAAACATTCCCTATTCAATTCTTCTTGATAAGCAAGCCCGATATAAGGGATATTCTGAAACAATTCCCCAATTTTAGGTGCACCATATAATATTTTTAAGCTAAAATTATTATCGAAAATAAATTATTTTATTATGAAAGAAAATTTGGTTCATTTATGGTTTTATATTAGGAATTCCTCTTTTTTTTAAATACACCATAATATTATCCTTAAATTGTGCTAAAATGTTTAAATTATAAATATTCTTAAATAATATTTTTATATGTTATCAAATTAGTTTGAAATCACTTATCATTATTTATGCCTATTTTCCCTTATTAATGTCTATGTATGAGTTAAATCCTTTATTTCATGGAAACCATTTGAATATTTTCTTATGTTGTGCCTTTTTGATAAGATTATGATACCTAACTCTTATAATGCGCAACCCTTATGTTTATGTTTTATTATTCTTATCGAAAACATAATCATAAACATGTTATGATGGGTTCTCCTAGATAATGTTCTAATTCATTAGGTGCTATTTTGTCTCATAAGACATTATGTACTATAATCATAGTGGTTATTCTTGACTCGTGCTCCATGTGTAACGGTCTTGATGGTTTTCCTTGACTCATAATCCTGTTATTGAAATGAACCTTGACTCGAGCTAAAGTAGTTTTTTATGATTCAACCAAATTATTATGAATAAATTAGTATATGATCCCATATTTTTATTCCATATATTTATTCATTTTCATGTCTTTTTATATCATTAAGGTATGCCTTCTTAACCATGTGTTATGCTTTATTATTATGTTTATTCCCTTAATGTGATTTTTAGCTCATCACTTTGTTCATGTTATCCATAGGTTATCCTATATAGATATAATGGATAAAAGTAAGTCAAGAGATCATAATGGATGATAAGTAATGATATTTTTTATTTAGAGCCATTTTTATTTAGTTTTTTGTTCCTAGTATTCAAAATACACTAGAAATTACGATCTTTGGTTTCTAATTTGATTTTTAATTACGCTTAAATAATGTAATGACAAGTTTAAAAAGATTGGGTCTCTATACATTTTATTATATTCATAAGTATTAATGGGATATCTTGGTGAGTTGATCTATACCCTATTATACTTGGTTTTGTAGGGTGATATCCAAGATGGAAAGTCTCTTTATGAGCGATCATGGAATGAACCTTGTAGAACTCCCTCTTGTAAAGGATTTTTAAGGGATGTATTCCCTTTTTATTTATATGGATTACCTCTCATGATAGAGGCGGGGTTCACCATTGAGCTAGTTTTAGGTGAAACCCTAATGCCCACACCTCCATATAGGATATCCCCTACTAGGATCTAGGAACTCAAGAAGTAGTTAAAGGCATAGTGGAAAAGTGTTTCATACAACCCATTACCTAGATGTGGGTTTCACCAATCATTTTCTACGATATGGAAGACGGTACCATCATTGATTTTCATATATTACAAATGGTTTAACTAACTTATGATAATGAACTAGTATCCATTACCTCATATAGACAACCTCTTCAACCTGCTCGAAGGAGTTACTATTATCTCTATGATCGATTTGAGGCTGGACTACTATCATTATCCTATCATGACATTAGAAATAAATTCTATAGTGTTCTAAAAGAAGGTATGTCTTGTACGAGTATCCAGTTATGTCTTTCGTTCATACGAATGTGCCTACCATTTTCCTAGAATTGATGAATTGGGTTTTTCACCCATATCTAGTACATTCATGGTATTCATTGTAGAAGGAACATTGGGGTATTCTCCCACTAGATATTGCAATCCCATTCATCTTGAGATCATTTTGAATACAATTAGGGAGTTCCAACTACATGTAAATCTTGTCACTAAGACTTTTTTATTGATAAGGTTGACATATTTTTTTATATCATTTCATAGGGTTGTGTATTTTTTGACCCATAGAATATGAGCTCTATGTTTTCCGAGCAGAAGCAAAATAATTTATTTTACATAAATTGTTTCTTGGGGATACATAGATATAATAGGTTATTCATTCATAATTTATCACACATAGAAGTCCCTCTAATAGTCTCGACTAATAAGGGTATAAAATCCAAATGTTCAAGAGATTATGATGCATCCTTTTAGAAATTGAACTGAAGGTCGACATAAGAATTCTTCAAAATTCTTAAATAGAGGTGAATAATCTATATCATTCACTATGATCCTTCATGAATCATTCATAGTGAATTTAAAATGAATATTTATCTCGTTTTTTCATATGGGTCCCACTATCTGATAACTCATGAGTGGAATTTCATTATGGATGACCTCGAGCTAGTAGTCATGATTTCAGATTTCTATTGTAGGAGGAATTATCAGTTGGGTGATTAGTACATTAGTTACAAGTTTCACCAAATTATGAAATAAATCTCTACATCAGAAGATACCTATAGTCATTTGACATTGATCATTCTTATACACTTGAATATGGAAATGTAGTAGTTGATTCCTTGATCTAGAAGACTCAGACATGAGATATTCAGGGGGCTAGTAGTGAGTGTATGTAGATGGGTTATTTTTCATAAATTCACCTACAAGTTAATGATTACCATAGGAAATATATTTTAATAGCTCTTGTAGTCAAATCCTCCCTTCTGTAAGAGGTATGGATGAGGTAGCACTCAGATCCTAAGGAATTTATCCCGAGGGAGTGTTTTTATGGTGATAACCTTATACCTTATTGGGTTGTCGATGGTAATTAGACCATTATCTATCATGGGTATATATGGGTTCCTACTGACATACATGAATAATTGATTGGGGAATCACGTGCCTCTGTTCTGGTAGTTCACCTTAGGCTTCCTAAGATATACCAAGACCTATAGTATCAGTATTGGTGTCCAAGTATAAAGAGGTGGATTAGAGGTTTCATCACAAAGTGTTCCACCAATAAGAAGGTTATGGTAGAGCACCAATGACCTACTAGACATGTAAATCCCATATTTATTCTAGAGTGGAAATGGAATGATGTCACCTGGAATTTGTAATGGGATTTTCAAGATCCCCTTGATGTTTTGATCTTGTCTGGGTGATTGTTAATAGGTTAAAAAGGTCAAACACTTTTTATTGACCAAATATCTATTCTCATTTATTTAGATTAGGATGAATTATACCAATGAGATCATTCTCAGTCATGTTGCTCCCCATTATATCATATCAAAGATAGACACATGGTTTACATCGTGGTTCTGGAAGGGGCTACAGAGAGAACTAGGTTTTTGGTGGTATTTAGTAAGGTGTATTACCGGAGGACTGATGGGTAGTCAGAGAAGACATTTTAAATGTTTGAGTACGCGATTCGGGAATGTTTTTATGGTTTTTAAGCTTTATGGGAGAAACAAATATCTCTAGAAGAGTTTTCATACAATAAATTTTTTCAGGAAACAATTAAGATGGCTCTCTGTGTGGCCAATTATGGTATGTTATGGAGATCGCCTATATGTTGGTTATTGTTAGGTGAGGTTTCACTTCTAGTGATCATCTCATTTAGGGGAATTCATATGAACTAATGATGATTTAGAAACATATGACTATAGCCCAGTATAAAAATCATCCAAGCACCTATTTTCACCATGAACATAGTAGTTTGATATGGGACATCATTTATTTTTATGATTTTCTCCAAGATTTAGACGTATATTGATAAAAATATAGGTAAATAAACCATTCTATTATGTCATGTTGGTTGAGATCATGGACATAGTCGGGTCGGTATCCTATCGGTTAAATATACATTAGATGTATCATGAAATGAATGAGGTATTCCATGTATTACAACTTCATCATTATCATTATGATCATTCTCATCCGTTGGACCCCATGTACATTGATCTGGAGGAAATTTTTTATTTTAAATTCCATCCAATTTTATTCATTGACCATAGGATGAAATTTCTCCAAAGCAAGACTATTTCAATTCTATGGGTGTTATGGAGGCACAATCATGTGTGGGATGGGTACGGGGAGCTAGAATCTAATGCACATGAACTGTGGTAGAAAACCGTCTTAAACAACGCCATACCACCTTCATAAGTAAAACTCATGGATGAGTTATTCTAAGGTCGATATGTTGTAACACATCTAATTTGCAGAGGGGGATGAGCTTTTATTTTACTATTTTAAAACTTTTATTTTAAGAAAATTATGCAATCTAAAATTAAAGGAACTGTACAGTTCTGTCTTGGTCTCATTCGGAGCTCGAGCCTCCATAATTTATAGAGATAGAATGAGAAAAAGAGTTAGATCATATTTAGTGGTACCCATTTATATCTACCATTCATGGAGCTAGTTTACAAAAAGTGGTTTCATTCTTTTTCTACAATTGTGTGTTCTAGGAAGCATTTTAATGTGTCATTTCTAATATCCTTGAATGAACCGTTTCTCACTTCATGTACACTATTATTCAAATTGTGTCCCTATCCCATGATATTGGCATACATGGCCAATGTTGGTAATAGTGTTAGAATATAGTTTATCTAACCGTGTGGCCAAAATGTGTGTCCCCATATTTAAAAGGGAATTTAAATTTTCCCCTTTTATGTTTTAATACCATATTTATTTCAACATCCTTTATTTTCTCATGTAGCTGTAACTCAAAGATACCTCTCTTCATTATCTATGTCCTTTAGTGACAACCCCATATGGTCTCCATTTTTATATTCATAAAGTTATTTGTTTCCCTCCCAATAAACTATAAATTTCCATTCCTTCTATTTTTTGTTTGGATTTTCTTCTCCTATACTATTTTTTTCTGATCTAATTTCCATCATTTCTTTGGCATTTTATGATTCATCAAATAAATCCGATTCTATATTGATTTATGGGATAAAACTAGATGAGGATAGAAATATAAACCTAACTTAGGTGGTCTAGTGACTTTCCCTAATGTTTAGTTTAATTTATATCATGTGATGTGGTGTTATGTGCCAAATATTTATAGAGATACCTTAAAATGATAATGAATTTAATTGAATGTTTCTCCATGTTTATTATTATCCAAATGAGTGGTGAATAAACACCATGGTTGATTTCATTTTTTCAAGACTCTCCTATGGGGAACCTCCCCCTTAACGGCCTAACTACCCCTTTTCTTGTGTTTTGTAGCAACCGATTTAGGTGTTCTTTTCCCTCTATTAAATTGAAACTATTGAGATGTGAATTTTATAAAGAAAACATGTGAACCATGACTTTGGCTCATATGACTCACTCCATAATTGAAATGCATGATTATGTGTCTTGGATAAATTCAAAGATGTATCGTAATTTCTATGAATTTTTGACTGAATTGAGTTTTTATTGACAAGCCACGCTCTAATATATAGTCAAGGGTGATACAAAGTATTCTATTAATGAATAAACTTGGATGGGATCTTCATGATCTATAGTTAGAACATATAAATGAATTTCATATACATAAGGATTGATACTCGGTATCCCATAAATTGGATCACCATGAATCCTCTATACCTCTATGTGAGTGATATAGGTTCTCTTGGGGAGAGACCATGGATGGGCTCTATTGATAGATGGTCACATTAAGCCCTGAGGAATACTCGATCCTCTAAGTGAGATACTAGGGATGGACTTGGAGGTTAGCAATCATCTTTAAACCATATCAGGATTGACATAAGGGATTCCATTCATATAAGTTCAAGAAACCTAAATCATTCATTTGATGGAATAATCTTCCAATCAATATTACATGATTGGAAATGGTCTATATCATGGTAATTTAATATTATGAATCCTTTATGTTCCATATCTCACTTGTATAGGACACCCTATTTCATAGACATGAGGCCTTGGCGGAAGAAGGTAAAATCATTTAGGTATCCGATGTGGAATCTAGTTCGATGCCTTTATACATTTAAAACCTTGGATTTATTTTTAATGGCCCACTCACGTTTTATATTCATTAACATTATTGATGAAGACTTTTTTAGTGGTGCCCTATTGAGTATATCCCCCACCTACATGGGATGCCCTGGGTATCCAAATAAAAATCACTGTTGCAGGTGTAGATAATGTGAAGTGTGCCGATTCTAATGCTTGATTTTGAGTACTTGGATAGAGTACAAGGGTAGTCGACCAAGCCAATGTTCAATGTGCTAGTAGTTTAATATTTTTCCATTTTTTATTTTTTTGATATCGTGTGGTATAGTCCTACTAACCTATATCCTATTTGATTAATTTTTAATGGATATAATATATGATCATAATCAAATATTTTTAACCTTTTTATCTTTCAGATTCTTCTTTTCATTTATTTATATTAAATGGTTTATCGTTATTATTTAAATTTTTTGCTGTTATTTATTCATGTTTATAATAATTATTTATATTTATTACCAATATTTCATACTATGATGCTTGAGGTCTTAGTCACACCATGAAAAAACCCTAGGCTCTTGCTACTAGTCTTCAGCCTGTAGTATAAAGATGGCATGCATGAGGTCATGTGCCCAACCATCTCGATGAATCATTCAGTGGATTATAGGGTATGAATCTACAATTTTTGTGTCAATTTACCTTGATAATGACATATATTATTTTAAATAATGAATCTTATAAAATTTCACTCTATAGCATTGATTTTTTTATATTTTCATATAAGGAAAAGAATCTAATACAAATTAATCTAAAATATTATTTAGAATATAATTAATTAACTTTTTCAATTATTATTATTCTTCATTAAAGGTACATTTATATTAAATTATTTTGAAACATGGACATGTTTTTTTCTCATGTAATAAAAAATTTTAAATTTTAATTATATGAAAAGAAACACATTTTTGATAAATTATATTTATCCATGAATTTTATATAAAAATATAATATATTATTGATGTGTTAAATAATTAGATTGAAATTCCATATTTTTAATGATGAATTTAAAGTAAAATTAAATGAATAGTGTAAATACATATATTAATTATATTTAATGAAAATAATATTTTATTAAATTATTTAAAAATAATGAAAATATTGAAATGAGACATGGTGGATAGGATATAGTCTGAAATTTCATCACTTTTCCATTTATGAGAAAAATTTGACCATTAATTTAAAAGTATAACTTTTTAATATTTAAAAATTCTCATCCATGGTTACAGTTAAAATAATGATCCATGATCAAATTATAATGAATATAATAATCAAACATAAATTCACATGAAAAACAAAATCATAAACACTTAGAAATGTGGATTTCAATAAGGAATTATTACCTAATCATTGTTTAATATATATAAATGTAGAATATATGTTATTTTAAGTATGTAAACCAATTTTGAATATAATTATTATAAATTTAAATTTATAATAAAAGTGGTGATATCACATTTTATATATGTCGAAGTTGAGGTAATAGATTTCATCACAATTTACACTCTATTGAGACATATTTGGTATTATAAACCTATTTTGTTTTATGTGAGTTATATACATCCTCATTTATGTATTTAACATGAATATATATTTATTAATAGTTATAAAGGTTTTAATTCATGTTTATTATTTCAAGGGGATACAATTTTAAAGTTACCAAACCAGTAAGAATTGATTTTATAAACATGTTTATTTTGGATTACTCTCATATTTCATTAGAAGATTCTAATAAAATATCATTCATGAAATCAATCTATTTTTTTATCATCCAGATATTTAATGAAATTCAATATTTTCTTCCAAATATCCTTATAATTTGATGTTGAATTATAAAATAATACATTTAAAATAAAACCCTATCTAATTTATCTTTTTGATTAGATGTATTTCTCTTATATATCCATATTTTTTATAATTATTTTACAAAATTCATCTAATTTAATACAAAATTTTTTGATGAAATTTAATTTTTACAATCATTTCTAATTGTTTTCTAAGAAATATTTATAATTTCATTTGAAATGGTCATTTAACAGTTTATTCACAAAAATTAAAAAGAATTTCTTTATTTATCCTCTATGATTTTAATGGATTTTCCAGCCACCATAACCATTTTACGCTATTTAGTTTCTTCAAAAAAGTAAAATGTTTTACACATATTAATATTTAATGACATCTTATTCTAATTATTCAATTTCCTTTTTCCATAAGTCTCTAAAGTACATGATTCTATTCCAGAAAAAAAATATTTTTGGGGAATTCATTGTCATATTTTAAATCATCTTAAAACTTTGATCCTAAAAATCCTCTTTAAATATTCCCTTTTTTTATAATTTGTCATTGGGAATTAAATTAATATTAATTGTCATTATTATTTTAATCATGGATACTATTATCTTCTAAACTATATACTATTTCTATACATTGTGTTTTACTGTGAATATTATTTGATTAATTGAGGAAAATCATAATATCTTGTATTATATACTCAATACAAATTTTTTTTATCATATAACATATGAGAAATTAATTATAAATGAAGTGATAAGTGGGGCCTATAATTTTTTCCCCTTATTCCGTTTATAGGTATCATGATATAAACCAATTTTTTGAAATGATTATATAGATTTTTTTGAATAAATACCAATCAATTAAACTGTCTTAAAAGATGCATTTGATGGTGTATATATCCTGATGTCAAAAATCATGACACAAAACATTAAGAATTTCCTTCATTTATAATTAAGTTGCCATTACCTGTGATATTACTATAGTAATATTCTCCATAAATGAATTTTATGCTCATTTTATTGATTAAATGACTTTTTTGAGTTATGTACATTTATATAATGATTTTTACTTATTTAATCATGATAACATACATTTTAAATATCCACTAAAAAGATTCTAATATCACCCTTAAATTTTTTAACAATAACCATTATATATAACATGATATTATGAGAAATTCGATTATTTTAGAATATTTCCTTTGATATTTGTTTTATATTTCCAATATAATATAAGAATCATATATGTAAATATTTCTTTAAAGCTACTAAACTGATCATACATTTGGAAGGAGATCCCATGAATCTTATACCAAAATAAAAAACTATAAATAGGCTCTAAATTAATGGATTTTGGGAGTCTATAATACAATAATTTTAAAAGGGATTATAAAAAACATAAATTTCATTAGAAATAAAGGTATCAAGATTACATTTTTATCGTAAGATAATCTCCTATATTTGAGGAATTATATTACCATTTAGAATAAATAACATACGGAAATATAATTACATGGTATTTGTTTCAAATCCATAAACATAATTTCAACCACGGGTTGATTGTTTCAATCAGTTTCCACCTTTATATCATCTTTTACTCTAAATGATGAGTATTGATATTTAATTCCTAAATCCCTATAAATAACTTCTAATTGAACCCAAGGTAAATAAATGGATTAAATGTGATTAAGAATTCCTTTACTAAATCTAGAAAGATTATCACATGATAAAATAATAGCCAAATAATCCTTTTTGTTATTATATAAACTTTTAATATTAAATGTTTCAATTATAACACCTAAGGGATAACTAATAGAATTCAATAGATGTCTAATCTGCAAAACTCATAAAAATATATTTTTCACTAAAAAACCTAAATCACTACATGATCGAATAATGTAGTGAACTTCTAAAAAAACAAGAATCTTGTTTACATAGAAACCTAAAAGATTATCCTTGTCTTGATCGTAATTATCTCTAAATTTTTTTACTTAAAAAAATAAATTTTATATCATCATGTTTAACACAATATCCAAGTAGACCATAACTAGATCAAAGAAGTATCCTTCCAAAAACCCAGAAAAATATTTAAATTAACTTAAGTTATAATTAATTATGACCCATAAAATGTTAATTTTCTCTATTAAACATAAGATCAAACTAAAACATATAAAAACATGATAGTATGAATAAATTTCATTTTAAACTCTCATGAAATAATTTTAGTATCTACTGTTTTCTTAAACATAATTCTAATAATAAATATAATAACCCTAATCTCACACTCTCAGATGAAGTTCTAAAAACATAATATTTACATTATGAATTTGATACCAATAAACATGACACCATTTTTACCATCCATAATACAGAAAATAGAATAGAAATATTGGACTACTTATAAACCGAATGATCTTTTTAGTTTAGTGTTTTAGAGGATTATGAAAATATATTATATAAAAATAACCATTTATTTTAGTTATAATTTTCCCACTAGTTACCGCTTTTCTTAATTCACATTTTTTTCATCATCAGTAATAATAAACCAATCTAAAAATATGTTACATAACATAAATATTTATAACCTAGTGAAAATAATATTTAGAAGGGTTAGTTAAAATGATTAGTAATGGTATGCATGTAACATAAAACTCGAATATATTCTGTGAGAACAAGATGACCGTAAATTTATGCGAACATATTCAACATGAATGATAATTACATAAGATAATTAAACAAAGGAACCATTAAAAATTAATCAAAATCATAGAGGGAAAATATTGGTATATTGGAATATTTTCTTCATCTCTCATATTTATTTATGCTATAATTAACTTGATCTAAGATAAATCTATACTAGAAACCTCCCCAGTTAACTCTATCGTTATTTTCTCTAAATAAATGAAACATTATCCATTATATTGAAGGGGTAGGTCATGCTCAGAAGTTTTAAAATATTTATTGGGCTCATAATTATCATTATATATATCAGGATCACCCTCCATGATCAATAATATACAATTACCATACATGAATATGACTCATGTAATCTTTCATTTTCAACATCAAATGTTTAGAAACAACTTTATTTTCTGTGTTACTTGATTTATCAGTGCAAAAGAAATGGGTTTTATGATAATCAATTTGAAAAATATTAATAATAAATCCAATGAATGATGATGGATATAATAATAAGATAATATTACAATTTATGAAAATCAATAACTAAAGGATTTTAACATAGATAAAAATACCTTTCGAGGAATATTTAAAATATTTATTTCAAAATACGGGAAAATAGAATTTTATTTTTGTACCATTGGAAAATAAAGATTTAAAATATATAGAGATAAGTATTTTTGTTAAAAATGACCATATAAAAATGTAAAAAACCTCAAAATAAGGAATATTTTTATATATGAGAAAAAAGTACATGTTTTAAATGTTATAAATAAACATTATTTTTAAACATTTATAAAGATATTTGAAAGTGGACCATGTGAAAAAAATTAATAAATCACTTTTAAAAATTCTTAAAAGATGGTAAAAGATACTATAAAATAATTGTATGAAATAATTTATTTTTATAAAATATTATTATTGTAAAAATATATAGAACATGGAGGACAAGTTTAGTAAAAAGTATTTAAAAACATTAAGACAATATTTTTTATGAAACCCCCTTTACGAATATTTAAAACCAAAAACCATTTGAAATTAACAAAATAAGATGAGGAATAAAATACCATGAGTATAAAATATTTAATGATATAATATTTCTAGATATAGTGTATACCACCTAAAATTAAATATAGGTCTATCAATCAAAACATGTCTTCAAGAAGGGGGTTTGATACGTGAAACACTACAAACTTGGGTAATACTTGAATAAAAAACATCCTTTAATGAAGGAACATAACATTTCTATATAAAACCCATTATCTCTATTAATTAATATTTTAAAATACATTCATGTTGTTTTAATTCTATGATATAAGTAAATAATGGTACATAAACAAAATTTTGTCTCAAAGAATTTAAATTGAGACAATAAAATCCCTTAAATCTTTTATAACATTTGAATAAAAATTAAATTAAATATTTAAAATTAAAGGAACATTAAATATTATTATAGAATATTAATTCATGAATAATATATCAATAGGAAACGCAAAAACATATAAAAGGACATAGTTTCGTAACACTAGACATGTCACAAATAAACAGTATTGAGATGAATAATCCTTATAATGAATGGATCATTGAAGATATAATTAATCAATTAAGTGATTATGTGTAACAATTTTAGAACCACAAAAAAATAGAAATAATAATTAATAAAAATTGATTTAATTTCAAAAAAGTTATTTGTATGACAAAGGAAACGAAGTATATGTATAACCTAATAAATAGAAACTAAATTATGAAATCCCTTACCTCATGTCCAGACTTACGATTTATTTTACATAAATCATTTTTGGTAAAATTATATTGATGAAATAAATATTTAATAATATTTTATATTTTTATTAATTATTCCTCAGTCCATTTATATTAATTACTTAAATAAAAAATATAAATATATAATTGATTAAGTTCACATTGGTTTTTTTGAGGATTTTTTTATCACAATTGAAAATTCGATTTGGTATGTTGAACATGATTGATGTGATATTTTTTGCATCTTATACAAAATATTAATCATTAAATAAATATAAAATTTATATATTAGATAAAATTTTATAACAATCTGTGAATTATGTTCATGGAACCTAAATCACATCACTTCGTAGAGGTGGTAATTAACATGTATGTGCCGTTATCATTTTCAAATGGATGGATGGGTAAAAAAATAGATGATATATTTTCATTGAAAATGTTAATTATTTTATTAATATCATATATATATATATATTAAATCCATAACTATATGCATCCATAGTAGGTTATCATGGGAAATAGGACATGTGTATGAAGTATGGGAATGAATTTGGGTAGGGATTTTAAAATATAGAGCACTATATAAGATTCAAAATGAGAGAAAAATGGTTTCATTTTATAAGTGAGGGAGAGGACTCACTTAAATTTTTTCAAAAGATTAAAATATAATAATGTCTTAATAAGGTCATATAGATCCAAAATGACTCTTAGTAAAATGTGAGATGATATAAGGTTAAAATATGTTTATATAGTTGAATTTATATATTTTTTTCATTTTATCACATATAAATTTATTTCTAAATCATTTTATGGGAAAAAATCCCTCAATGTGTCCTATCAGTATGTATTCAGTGTGATCGTGTTTTTTGAGAAATACAAATGACCATGAATGAGTATGGTTGGTGTTTTCCCTAGACAACTTTTTAAGGTGATGCAGTTTCATAGTATTTTCAAATATTTTGGGCCTCAAAATCGAGAATTTGTTTTTGGAAGAGGAATATTTTACTCATATGAGTGAATGTTGTGAGAAACATTTAACAAAATAGAAATTGGAAGAGAAACTCGAAGCTCAAGACATGGACCACATACCTTGTCTTGGAATGGTTTGTAACCGCATACCAGGTAGTCAGAACAGTATGTGGGAGTGGTTCGCGGAATTGAAAATCGTTCACGGTGAAGGTTTGTGGTGAAGTGTGTGCAGTATGTGGAGGGAATGATGGTTCATTATATTGTATAAGATAATGACACCTCATAGTATAATAGGAAGTACATGGACCACAGTGGATAAATGGTTCACGGAATGGGGGCAGTTCACGGTGAGAGAAGTGGTATGCAGAGAAGGGTGTATTGAATAAAAATTTGATAAATATTGAATTACCAATTTTTACCAATATATTTTAATATATAATGAGACCTATTAAAAAAATTAATAGATTGAAATATTTATTAAAGAAAACCTTTTTTCTCAGAATTCAGCTAAGTCTGAAAGTGGTTCATGTGGAAGAAATTCCACTGATGGTTTTTGCATGAAACTATGTCCTGTAAAGAATAAAATATGTAGAGGAATAAGACTTGGTACATAGGGATTCTAGAGTGGAGAAGTTATTCATGAGGAAGAATTACATATGGGGTGAAGTAGTTCATGGAATAAATTTTGTGAAAGGATTTTGCGAGGCATTATGGCACGCAAAGGTAGAAGTGGTTCGGAAAGGAGGAAGATGCTGTAAGAGAAGGTAGTACACGAGTAGAGAATAGTTCATGGACAAAGGTTGGTTCATTGAGGAGGTTAGTGGAGGATGTAATTGGAGGAGGTTTGTGATAAAAAAGGTATAGGAAATCCACAAATGACGGGAGGTTCGTGGAGGTAGTAGCGGTATGCAGAGGAGGCGCTCTACATAGAAAAACTAAAACATAGTATATGGGAGGAGTAAGTAGTTTTTGGAACACACAAGGTTGTTTTAAAAATCTATAGATCGGTTTTTGAAAGTCATTTACATTACCTAACATTACCTAGAAAGGTGTATTTCATCTGTAGGTGAAAAAGGACTTAAACATGGAATATACCTACAACTGAGGATGTAGAATTCATGTAAATGAAGGGACCTACATGTCCATAAACAGTGTTTGACATTCATGTCTATAAAATACGAGTGGATTTCCTTCCAAGAGTAGTGATATAATTAAGAGGATGATGGTTACCCTTTCCACCATTAGTGATCTAGAATAAGAGGTATAGGGAGTGACCCTTGGGAATGCAGTCAATAGACCATAAACCTTATAAAGGCAATGAGCATGGGCATATAAGATCTATCATGATCCTTGTAGTCATTATTGGTAGTGATCCTTAGTAAAAAAAATTACATCTATACACCACTATTGTATGCTCCTTATAATAGACCAATGAGGGTAAACTGAGTAAAAATTGTTGTGTCTCATGCATGATTTAATTTTTGGTCATACTTTGCAATGGTGACAATCGAGAATAGAGTTATGTTTACAGACAAAATAGGATGTGAAGGAGAAAAAATTTGAATCTATCATACCCTGATTCAACCCCCCTAGGTTGTTTGACCTGGTGGACCTAATAATTGTTATTAGAATGAAAGGCTAAAATCTATTGGTTTTCTCTCAAAAGAAGAAATGGAGGTGGTCAATCATAATGGAATTCTGATCTTCGATAGAAATAATTTTCAACTATGGAAGAATCATATGTTTCTCTAATTCCAATTATTATGAATGAATTTCATCATAGCAGCTATGCATGAAATATCAATTGACATCAATAATGGGGATTTATCAAAAGCTGAATGATGGGAATTGGATGATGATGCTAAAAAGATCAATTCTTTAGGGAGATCCCTGTAAAAAGAATTTTATATTATGGTGATGTCCTGTAAATCATCACCTACTATGTGGGAAATATTTTGCGACGTTTATGAAGGAGTCACAAAAGTAATAGTAGCAAAGCTGCTTGTTTCATGGAACATGTATGAGGATCTTAGAATGAACCCCAATGAGATCATTGATTCATTCTTCGATGGGTTAAATGTTATTTTGGAAGACATGCAGGGTCCTGTAGAAGTCATTGAATATATAAATATTGTGAAACATATCTTGAGGAAACTTACATCGTGGTTCAATAATAATGTTTTAGTATTGGAAGAAAAAAACCCGAAAGAGATGACACTGGATAACCTACACAGTACTCTCATAACATATGAAATTAGAAACGATGATAAAGATGAAGTATAGAAGTGGAAGTCCAAAGAAGGGGAATTCATGGTCTTGAAGAATCTATCTATTGAATATAGTCATGAGTAGGACAATCTGGATGATGCCATGTCATTTCTATCCCCAAATATGTAAATTGGAAAAAGGTCATTCAATGGTAAACTATCATTTCCATACTTTTGATGTGGAATGATTAGGAATTTTTTAGTAAAGTTTATTAAGAAGTATAATTTTGAAAATGAATACAATGATGAAATTCCCCAAAATAAATATTCATCAAATGTAAAAAGAGGGAGAATTTATAAGAGAATGATCTTCAGAAATAAGAATATGCTTTCAAAAGAAGATGATTGTTCAGAATAATATGAGGAAGAAGAGTTAGAGGGCTTCAAGGATAATGGAGTACATTCTTTGGTGGAAGTTGATGGAAATTATTTAACAATAGATAAAAGTGAAAATGAATAAGGATAAATTAAAGGAAGGTTAGATCATTAAGAAAATTATAAGCTACCCTTGAAGATATGGATATATATGGGATCCAAAACAGAGAAATCTAAAAATGTTGTTCCGGATGCCAAAATCTATATACAGTTACAGAAAGAGAAGAATTCTGATCTGAATGTAGAAATTGAAAATTCAAGGTCTTCAATTACATAAACCTCAAAAATGGTGGTTGATTACAAAATCAAAATTGGACAAAATAAAATATATATAGATCGTTTGAATGAACCTAGAAACGACCAAATCAAATGTTTCGAAGAACTAGAAGAGGAATTTATCGGTCTTTGATGACGAGTTAATGATCTGGAGATACTATTAACTCTTTTTTTGACAGTAGAAAAGAAGATAATATAGGAAAAAAAAGAAGATGAAATTTGAGAAGAGTGGTCCAGCCGAATAGAATGAACAATCAACTCTAATTGATAAGGCTGGCATGAGGCTTGATCTAAAACAAAACGTAGTTACAATTATAGTCGGACCAAAAGCACCATCTCTAAGATTGAATATTAATTTGGTTATGAAGCAGAATAAGAATATTAATTGAACCCAAGGTACTACTATTTGTGCATTATTTCCACACAAGAATATAAATTATATAATATTCTATTGTTGTGGTAATATGGTACACTACGAAAACGTATGTTTCATATTAAAGATGAAAAAAGGGAAAAGACCAATAGATTTGGTCATACATAGCCAAATATATTTGGCCATCATTTTATGGTCCTTATTTCAGGTTTAATGGACTGAGAAATATGGAAATATATTGCACATCAACAATGCAGAGGAATGAGCTGGGGTAGACTGAATTTGTTCATAAAAATCATTAAATTGTATCATCCAGAGAACTAAAAATCCAAAATAGATTTGTATCTCTGTATGTTTAAGCCAGTCCATCATATACCATGGAAGATCAATATTTTCATTCTATTTCATGTATGAAGTCGAAGAATTGGATAAAAATAATCGGGATGAGCAGGCAGTGGTTGCAAATATTTCATTTAGGGCATCATATCGCAATGGGATATGGATTGTTGATAGTGGATTCACTACCCATATGACAGGAAATAGGGATCCGGGGACTAGATTTATGTATTTTAAAGAAGGTATCTTATGATTTGGTAATGATAAGGGACTAAAAACTATTGGTTCCATAAAAGGCATGTTTGGAGAAAAAGACATGAGATAAGTAGATGTCTTGGTTTTTGAAGGAATTAGTCACAATTTTCGTTATGTTAATCAATTTTGTGACTAAGGGAATTCCATAGTTTTTTTATAAATTATAAATCATCAAGGAAAAGGGTGTTTCAATTGTGTTAAAAATGATTCATAAAAACGAAAATATTTACCTCATGAGTGGAGAAAAAGATATGTGTTTTCTGTCTAAGTATAATGAAAACAAGTTAGGGCATAAGCATCTCAGCCACATAATCAAAAAAATCCTTGGAATATCTGGTGAAATATGATGATTCTCAAAATATCTCTAAAATATCACCTGATATTACTCATACATGTAATGACTTTCAATAAAAGAAGATCATTCGAATGAAATATAATCTAATGGAGAAAAAGTCAACAAGATTGCATGAGATGGTGCACATTTATGTTTGAGGGATAATTTTTCCAAGGGCTATTAATTGGATGAGATATTATTTTATCTTGATAGATGATTATATCATAATGGAATGGGTTTCAACAATCACCTACAAATCTGAAGTGTTCAGTTTCATTACAAGATATTAATGGGAATGTGGAAAGATGCTTGGTCAGAAAATCTAGACGAGTCAAACAGATAATGGAACAGTGTTTAGAAATAGCCAAGTGGAAGGTTAGCTCAAGAAACATCAGATAAGGTATTATGTTTCAGCAGTAATAACTCTATAATATAATATATTAGTTTTGAGAAGAAATTGGATTGTCAATAACACGGTCTGAAAATTTCTGATTGAGAAAGACCTAGTGGAGAAATTTTGGAAAGAAGGAGTGATGCCAGAAATCTATACATAAAATAGAGCTTTACATTGTCCGAAAGAAGAGAAGAATCAATGCGAGTTATGGTATGGGAAAAATCCTTCATTGAAGTACATTTGAGTCAACAGGATTAAATTTCTCACACTTAATAAGAGGAAACATAGGAAGTTCAAATCCACTGGGAATAAAGGGATATTTCATAGATACTCAATGAAAATAAAAGAATATAAATGCTTTAGTAAGTAGCTAGGAAACATAGTTCAAAGTCATGATGTGAATATAGTGGATAATGAACAAAATATTCAATAAACACATGATCTTACCCTGGAGGATGGAGATGAAGATATGAGTAGGTCCAGAGATGATCTAGCTCTAGAGGTTGTTTCAGATGAAAAATTAGATGAAGGGAATAAATCAGTGTCTTCCAGAGACCAACGACAAGAGCTGAAATTGACTGGAAGAAAATAATTAGTGATCAGAAAGAACCAATATAATCAAGGAGAATGAAGACTCTAAAACATGTATCATACTTATCATAGGTGGAACCTTAATATTTTTATGAAGCATCTGGAGATGATAACTTGTTTCAAGCTATTAAAGAAGAGATTGACCAAATTGAAAATAATAAAACATGAGATATTGTTTCATGAATAGAAGTAAATAATATCATAGTAAAGAAATGGGTATTTTTAAAAAAAATGAACAATTATGGTGTTGTGATTCAAAACAAATCATGACTTGTGTGAAAAGGGTACTTCTAGATAAAGGGTATAAAATTTAAGAAAAAGTTTCACTAGTTTCAAGCCTAGAGACAAAAAAATTCTTCTTGGTCAGAGAAATATAATGAAAGTTCATATTTTTACATATGGATCAAGTCAGGATTTTTGAATGGAGTACTAGAAGAAGAAGTTTATATTGATTAGTCATGTGGTTTTATCATTCATGAAGAAGATAAGTGAGTTTTTTCAGTTGAAGAAAGCTTTCAATTTGTTGAAGAAATCACCTAATGAATGGGTTTCAAGGCTCAAAAAGTTTTTGAACACGCTCGGTATCAAGTGTTGTGGAGTTGATTACAATCTATACTACAACAATAGAAGTAATAATGGGATTATGGTGCTGGTTTTTGTTGATGACACAATCATTGGTGGATCAGATGATACACAATGCAATCAATTTTCTTAATTCATGACATGTGAGTTTGAAATTTCAATGATTGGTGAACTGATGTTTTTCCTTCATTTATGGGCAACACAATGAAATAATGGAACATTGATTTCTAAAACTTAATATTTCAAGGATGTTTTGAAAAGGTTTTTAATGGATAATTCAAATGAGATGAGGACTCTGGTTTCTAAATAGATGAAACTATCATGGGGTGATGAATGTAAGGTAGTTAATATCTCAAATTATAGGAAAATCATTGGATGTATGTTGTACCTGACCATGACATGGCCTGATGTTTTTATTTTCCACATACTAAGAAGTGAGATATCAATGAAATACCAAAGAGAGACACATGATTTACGTTAAGATAATACTTTGGTATATCGAGGGCACAATGGATTTTGGATTAATGTAAATTGAAAAATATCATCCAAGGCTATTGGAATATAATGTTGTTGATTTCTCCAGATCAGCAGATGATAAGAAATCAATGTCCGAAGGTGCTTTCTATCTAGGCAGATTTTGTATTTATTGGTTGAGAAAGTAACAAGATTTCATTTCATTATGCACTAAATAAGCTGAGTACATTTTGGGTACTCTAGAATGCAAAAAGTTACTATGGTTGAAGCATTAACTTGATGATATGTGGGTTCTAGTGAAGTCTCTGATGAGAATATATTATTATAATACAAGTGCTATATATATGATCAAAAATAGAGTGCATCACTGATGGAATATTCCCATTAAAATCAAATATCATTTTATCAAGGAGATGGTAGAGCATAGTCTTGGGAAGTTTTATTATGGTCCAAAAGAACAACAAGTTCCAAATATTATTATGAAGGCCCTACACATAGAATAATTTTAAAGGCATTAAATTCCTCTGGGAGTCCAGTAATCTCCTCACACATCAAAAAGTGTATATGTGGGACCCCACTCCCTAAGGTATGATGTGTCTTTCCCTAATGTACTGATATGCATTCATTACCTTGTTATAGACAACAGTTAAATTCCCTTTAGGGTTACTAAAAAAGGGAGAGAAAAAGTGTAATTTTTCTAGGGAGATAAAAGACCTGAGGATAAGCTATTAAGTGGAACAACGAGATAGGGGGAGTTGAAGGTGAGATGAAGTTGTTTAGAAAAGTTGTTAAGTGGAGAAATGAGATAGGGGGAGTTGTAGCTGAGATGAAGCTATTTGGAGAAGCAGCAAGATAGGGGGAGCATTAAATCAGACGATGCTAAAAGTGATCGATCAATGGTTACATATAATGACATCCAAGGTTTGTGATGAAAGTAGTTGATTGGTTTCAAGAGTTGGTGTCAGGAATAAAGTGATTCATTGATGAAATTTTCATTATACACTTTTTTTCTCATGTAGATCATGGATGATGTGGGATTAGAGTATGTGTTGAGTAAATATGTGATCAGTATCTTAATTGAATGAAGTCAATTCTGATTGAATAAGGACAGAAACATAATGAGGTATCAAAAAGAAAAAGAATTTTTATGAGAAGAGTTGTCAACTAAACCAAAGGGGAATATTGATGGGAAAAAATCACCAAATGTGTTATTTAAGCATGTTTAAGATGTGATTATGTTTTTTGACAAATCTAGAAGACTACGAATGATTGAAGTTGGTGTTTTCCATAGATAGTTTTTTCAGGTTTCGTGGTTTCCCAAGGAATGGAAAATTTTTGGGCATCAAAATTGTGAATTTGAGGTTGGAAAAGCATGGTATTCCTCATAGGAGTGAATTATGTATGAAATGATTAATAGAATTAGTAGAGGAAGATAAATATGGAGCCTAGTACAAGGACCACAAACCATAGATAGGAAGGGTTCGCGACCATATACGAGGAAACAAGAATTATAAGGGGGAGTAGTTCACAAAACAAAAAAAGGTTCAGGATAATGGATTGCGGTGAAGGGCCTCCAGTATATGTAAGGTGTTACAGTTTTTAGAATGGTGAAAGAGAATGAAACCGTGTAGGATAAAAGTTATTATGCGGACTGAGGTGAAAAATTGGTTCATAGAATGCATCTAGTTCGCGGCGAGAGAAGTGGAATGTGGAGAAGGGTGTTCTGAATCAAGATTCGGTAAATCCAGAAATAGAGATTTTTGTGAATATCTTTTCCTATATAAGGATCACTAATTAGAGGATTTAGAGAGAGCAATATTCATTATAGAAAACCTTTTTCTCTAGGAATTCATCTAAGAACGAAAGTGGTTCGTATATAATCAATTCAACCGAAGGTTTTTTCCAGAATCCATATCACTCAACAGAAATGGTACGTGAATGAAGAGGACACAGTACATGGGGGTGTCTGGAATGTAGAAGTAATTCTCAATACATAATTATGTGAAGTGTGAAGCAGTTTGCGGAAAAAATTCTGTGAAAGGATTTTTTGAGGCACTAAATCCAGTACAATAATAAGTGGGTTTTAGAGGAGGAAGATGTAGTAAGCGAAGGTCATCCATGAATAGAGAACAATTCAAGGACAGAGGTTGGTTTGCATAGGAGGTTCATGGATTCGGTACGTAGATGAGGTATGCAATAGTGAAGTCAGAGGCAGTTCGCAGATGGATGGTAGTTCGTTGTAGCGGCAGTGGTATGTAGAAGAGGTGCTCTGTATATCAATCTCACAACATAGTATGCGGGAAAAGTATGTGTTTTTCAGAACACCCTAGGAATATTTCAAAATCTTCCTATCATTTTTCGAGAGTCATTTCTGTTACCTAACGATACCTATAAATGTGTATTTCAACTATGGGTGAAAAAGAGACTATAATAGAGCATCTAACAATTGTTAAGGATACAAAATTCTTGAAAATGATGGGACCTAAATGTCCATAAACTCTGTTTGACCTAATTCTCTATAAAATATTACTGGATTATTTTCTATGAGGAGTGAGCGATGATAGAGGAAGACAGTGACCCTTTCTTCTGGCAGTGAGCTAGAGAAAGAGGCATGGGGTCTGACCCTTGAGAATGTACTAAGCAGACTTTAAACCTTTTAAAGGTAGTGAGCATGGACATGGATGATCTAGAGAAAACATTATACTCATTATTAGGACTGAGCCCTAGTGAGTCTAGTACATCGACACATCTTTGTTGTATGATTTTTGGAAGTAGCGTAGTGAGGGTGAACCAAGTAAAAAAATTTTGTGCCTCATGCATGATTTAATTTTTTTAATAATTTGCAATGGAAAATATAGAGAAGATAGTTTTTTTAACAAATAAATAAGATCTGAAGGGTTAGAAATTTTAATCATTCATACCCTGATCCACCCCCCCCCCCTCAGGGTATTCGATCTAGTGAACCTAACAATGCTTTAGCACATACCATAGTAATTGCCTTTTTTACCCATGTTACTATTCAAAATGACCAATAATGAATGTGGCCTCATTAAAACATTTTAACATTCTAATTAAAAATATTGAATCAATTTTATAAAATTCATTTTCTGTAAGTGGAATAAATTAATTCTAAAAAAACCCACAACATGCGAATAAATTTTTTTTTAATAGAAAATGAATGTTACATAAAAAATTATTTTAAAAAAATTTATGAATAAGGATGGAAATAATGGAATTATTTTTATTATATTTCATAAAAAATAACTAATTAAATTTCAATAAATATTTAAAAGAAAATGGGGATTTTTAAATGCTTAAATGAAAAAAAATATTTTTTTATAAAATCATTATTTTATCACTATTCACTGAAAAAATTATTCTTCATGGATAAATCGTAAAATTTCATCCAAAATAAGATTAATATTATGATTTAAAATATTATATATTTTTTGACAAATAGTAATTCTAAATGTTTCAAAAATTAATTATATTTTTTATAAAAAAGTATATAAGAACCATTTTGGATAAAAATGAATTTTTGAAGAATTAAATTAGTTTACTCTCATTATTTTCCAAATAAACATAATACAATGAATTTTAATTCATTAATTTAATTATATAATCAAATTATTTCATTAGAATCATTTTTAAATAGTGATTAATTTAATCTATTACGATAAAAATAGATTACACACATAAAAATTTATGAATTATATCTTTTGTTCCTTTAAAAACATTTATATTACATTAAAACCAATTGAATTTAAATATTCCTAATGGAAATATTATTAATTTATATATATAGACAATAATTATGTGACCAGTTACAAAATATAGGATGGTAATATTATGACATGTAATTGGTACCCCCTGGGTGTGGAGACGGGTATGACTTTTATGACATGTAATTGGTACCTCCTATTTGGTTTCTTGTTCATTGGAATATTCTTTTCTTAATAAATGGTCTGATGCCTTACCTCAGACTGAGCTTTCCTGGTATATATCCTTACAGTATTCACTAATCTTTATTCATTTACATCTCACTCATCATGTATACTATACTCCTAATTTTTTTTCTTCCATACTTTCATTTGTGGTAACAATATTCATAGTGAACCATGAGTAAATTTATTTTATTTTTATAGTATTTTTACATATATATTCATTTGATAGAGTAATAATTTTCATCATGATGTTTCATATTGAAACCTCATAATGAATTTTGGTTAATTTTTCATTGTAGTATTTTATTTGAATAAAATTATCATGGTTCATTTTAGATTTATTTTGTTAGTATCATAAGCTAAAGAATGATATTCATTTTAATGGGAAATAAATATCTAAATATTGGGTTTCTATGATGCATGTATTTAATATAAGTCTCCTCATTTGATTCCCAATGAAATTTTTCTAATAATTCAAGAATCATGGAAGCACCATCTTAAAAAATTACCCACTTTCAATTTCCCTTTTTCTAAATTCTCATTCATTAATTGGTCTTCCTATTTTAATTTTCCTGATAAATAAATATTTTCCATGGAAAATTCTCATTCCATATTATATCAATTACCTTTATCATTTACTAAAATCTTATATCGAATCCTTACATTGGATTATAAAATTTTCTCCATAAACAACTTCTAAATTTAGTCACATTTACCTCTAAAACACACTAAATTATTTCTTAACATGTTTATGTTTAAATTTAGAAACTTCTGATTATTATGAAATAACCTTTATATCTTTTCGTTTAATTTGGAATAGATATGAGGTCATAGCTACTTCTGGTCTCAACCACTTTCATGATTTTTATCATTTTTTGGATCCACTTCTAAACTTATTTACATTGGGATATAAATTGAAAAGAAATTCATGAATAATATAAAGTCATTACATCAAAACTTTGGACATTCCAGAGTAATTCAACATTATTAATTGCTTGATAATTCACTTCTACTTCCATATCCTTACATTTTTTGTTCCTTATATATTAGTTTTAATGTTTATATATTAATCTAAACATGAATCCCCAACTTCTGATTCCCCTTGAACATTCATTATAAAACATCTCAATACTTATTATCTTTCAATTATTCGAAAACATTATTCTCCATATCCACACCTGATATTGGAATTTCCAACTAGTATATGAATCCTTAGGAAAAACCTAAATAACTATTATTTTATCTTACTATATTCTCTATATTTTGGACTTATAAAGTTTTATTCAAACTAAATACCTCCCATATTCTTCTAATATATAAACTATTTAATATTACAGAAGAAATTTAATTAACATATATTCAATTTGTATCATTTTTCAACTCTAATCCTTCATCATGCTCACCTTTCACCTTTATTGATTGGTTTGGTATGTCAACTTCTTGAAAAATTAATTAATGGAAATTCCTTTTGAAATGTTATATTCCCTTATCAATATTACTCAAACTCAATATCATTACTCAAAATGTATTATGAATAGTGTTTCTACTAGATACACATTTGTAAACATTAATCGCCCCATTTATGATAGTTTACATATTCTATTTATTTGTATATATTCTAATAGAATTGTTACTTAGTGATCATAATCTCATTCAATGACATTCCTCTCCAAGACATGTGGGTTACATAATATATAACAATATACACATTAATTTATCAAAAATTGTACTTCAATATGTTTATCTTCTAAATGCATCTAAAAAAATGAATTTATCTATAACACAAATTTTTCAAAGACATCCAAGTGTAGTTTTCATAGTTGTGTACAAGAATTATGGATTCATATAAATAAAAAAGATAATAATTATTATGTAATTTCCATGTTTTTAGAACATGTCAAATTTCAGGTTAAATTTTATTTTTTAGTTTAGTGAGAATGTAATCATTTTCATTGGGATTTTAAAACTAATTTCAACAATTAAAATATGTTAGTACATTGGTTTTAGATGGGATATAATGTTCAGTTAGTGTTTCAGATGTCTGGATTCGTTTTGAGAGTGTTGGGATTATCGAACCAATTAATGAGAGAAAAATAACTTGGAGCACTATTGGCTCATGGTTTATGTTAACCATGTGGCCCAAACCGTGTGGCCCATTTCAACTAGAGAATAAATAGATATAAACATTAATGGTGGATAGAAACTGGGTGAGACATAATCAGTAAATTATAAAGTGGAACATGAGATTTACAAAATTTGATCAACCATGTAGTGTAGCCCATACAATAACTTTAACATACAATGTGAGTATTTAAATTTGGTTCATGTTTAGGAAAAACCATGCAACAAAATCATGTGACCTATTTTAATAGTTGTTCACTTGGGATTGTGGAAACACATATTTGACACACTATAATCCAAATCATAAAACCTTCGAATTTGGTTCATTAAATAAGTTTAAATTATTAAATTTATCCTCCCACATTTTAATTTTTTTTCTTCCTCTTTTCTCCACCAATTTTTGCGCCTCTTCCAATAATGTGTTACTTTTCATCCTCTCCACTATGATTTTTTCTATCTACCTCATATGAGATAAGATTAGGACACTATCAGGTGCATTGAATAGCTAATAATGAGACACAAACTCCACTTTATTCTATTTGCCATTTATCTATTTTGATGTAATGTTACTTAAATGTGATATTATTTTCTATATTTTCAGGATGTATGCCTAAAATAACAATTTCCCTCATTTTTTCTCTAATTAGAGATACATATCTAGTGAGTGGACACCTATGATACAAATTCAGGTTGTGAGTATAATTTTCCTTATTTTATCTATCTTTTCATATGTATACCTAAAAAAAGTGAGGGTTGTATTGGTAAAACCCCTAATTATTTCTCTTAATTTAGATAATTTAATTGATGTTGCAAGATGAAGATTAAAATGACCTTTCCTTTTAATTATTTTAAAAATGGTATCAATTTTTTAGATTTTTGGGATGGTTACTCTAGTTACGTTAATTTTTTAAATTATTTTTTTATGAGAACATTTGGTCTTTTGGAACATGTAGGGAATGGCCTAGATTACATTGTGTGATTTTGATCTTGGGGATCGATCTATTGAGATTCATTAGGCTAAGGTAATTTCTTGAGATATGTGGGATGGTGTCGACCAATAGATTTTAAGAGATGTGATCATCTGGTTGAGGTCTATGATAATGAGCATGCCACATATGGTCGATGAGGTTCACATGTGGAAACAAGGTTTATAGTTGCTATTTCATAGGTATTGTTAGTGATTTCTCCCATATTTATTGTCTGATAGAAACATTGGTGTCATGTTAAAAATGATAAGGACTCAGTTGTGGTTGTGTTTACCAGTAATTGTTGCTTGAATCCTCCATAGATTAAGAAACATAAGGGATGGTGTGGACCAATAGTTATGGAGGATGTCCTCACTGTAGAAATCCATAGTTAATTGAAAATGATTCCATAAAATGGGGTTATGGTTCAGCATGACATTAAAGGACAATGGTTTAGGATGATGGGATGATGAATTATTCAATTATATGGGAAATCAATCTACTAAGACAATAATTACCTATTTTTCATTGATATATGGATATAAATATTCATTGACCAATCGAGAAGTTGAGAAGATGGTGATTCATTAAACATTGATAGATTTTTATATTTTTGTCTTTGGATATCAAGTTTTTCAGCCGATGTATGATATTGTTGCGGAATTTTGATAAAAATGTGATACATTTATTGGGTTTGACTGTGGGTTGATGGTATTTATTGACATATGAATTTGATGTATTAAAAGGAACGAGGTTCAATGTGACTTGTATAGGGATGAGATACCAATTTTATTCAAGTATAATGGACCATGGATGCATAATTCCACACTAGTGTTGGATGAATCAGGTAAATGCATCCCCATGATTATTGAGCATTATTAAATAATATTATTTATTTTATGTGTATGTGTAGTTTCTATTTATTTTAATATTATTAAACTCTTATAAATAATAATGTAAGAAAGGAACACACTGAAGGTGGCCCACTAAGTTCATACTCCCGCCCTTCATGGGCCACTCAGGATGCATGTAGACTTTATGTTATTATGAGTAGGTAAGATACTAGGACCATGCACTGGACATGTCAAGAACCATCCATGGTCCACCCCAAACTTTTCAACAAAGCTGATCTGTGGAATGGCTCAAAGGTCATTCCTGATCTCTACAGGTTGGAAACTAGTTTTAGCCATCAAAATAGTACACTAGGGAATGATTTCTTACAATAAATAATAAATAAAATAAATAAGATAAATATTAATAAAATAGTTCAACATAAATTAAAAATAATCTGAAGTTCCTTTATAAAAAATATGACATTATAACTAAACTAATCAACAAGACAAAATGTACCAAACAACCACATGATCTCCTTGTGACCCCATAGGTCACTCCTGATCACAAATATCAATTGTCACCCAAGGTGATCAACCACAAGATGAAATCTACACCAAAGGCTAAAAAAAGAACAACCAGAATGAGAATTAAAACTCAGTAGGCTGGCCAGATGTTCTATTCCCAATGCACTTCCTTTAAAATAAAGAAATCTACTCTATTTCTAAACAATAACATATTGAAATAAAATGTTCTTAAGATTTTACATAATAATAAACTAGGGACCATTTCCATTCTCCATTTCAAAAACTAGGTTCATCCACAATAGTGAAATATTAACATTTTTTTGGCGAATGTGAATCCTATATTTTCAATTTTCACAAATGAGGTTAATAAATTTTTAATTAAAAACATTTCTCATAATCCATTTTTATACCAAAAAATCTCTTTCCATAAAAAAACTAACATGGAAGAACCATAATGATCATATAACAAGGGAAATGGAAATAAGCATTCATGTATCTATGTCATCACTACAGTTAGCTAAGTTCTAACAGACCTTGGTGAACCTGGGGGATCATGAATAGTATTAAACATACTTCTACATGAGACTCATTCCTAATATCATGCCATTCACGTTGAAATCATAAACTCCCTAACACCCTCAGCGACCCTAACTCTAGACTGACCGGGGGTAAAATATCATAGTAATAAACATGCATATATCAACCTACTATGGTCCATTGGCTAGTGTGTAAACTAGATAGTACAACAAATCATTCATAGAAAATTTTCTTACTATGATAGGTTCCCTTGTATCATGTATATAGCATGTGATATAACTGATTCCAAATGATAATCCAATCACAAGAATATAATAATAATAATTCAACAACAATCCTCAACCCAAATCACTCCAAAGACCGATCTCATGCAATAGAAAAAATAAAAAATAAGGAGTTTATACTGAGGATGACCAATAATGGATCTCAAGGATTCAACTATGAGGAAATCCCATCCATTAAACATAGATATGGAATTAATATCATCTAATTGAGAATTTCATAATAAATTCCTTCATTATCTTCACAATGCTTCCAAATAGGCCAATACGGATTTCTTACAAATCAAAATTCATAAAAGATAAAAATAAATCTTTAATAATGGGTGTAAACACACCAATTTACATTTCAAAAATCATTTACAAAATCTTTTATAACTTTTAAATCAAACATTCAAACCTATACCACTTTTTAAAGATTCCAATTGGGCCACTAACCGACAATATGTGACAAACCACCAAAAATTCCCATACATAATCTTTAATAAAAACCAAAAATACTTGGGAAACCCTTAAAAGAAAGAAAAAAATAATTTATGATGTTGAAAATATATTTACAATCCCAACCCATACATTTTATATAAAAAAACCCATAAAAGCTAACCGGGAATTTAATCAAACACTTGGTGTGCATTATTTATCCTATAAATTATTTTTATCATATAATAAGGCAAAAAACACCACGTTGCGCATCAAAAAATTTATACAAACATCACACAAAAACATTTTGAATATATTGACAGTGAAAAAAGAATGAAATCTAGGATTCTTAAATTAAAAAGGTATGTGGAAGGGAGGATCTTCCTCAAATCCATGGCACATCAACATTGCATGCCCAAAATCTGCCCACTATGGTTTTAAATCCCTAGATATATGAATAGGAAACCTAAAAACACAAAATCCCCATCCTAAATCATGGGAAACACAAACCATTTGTCGACATGGCCTTGGGAGAAGATAAACTCAATAAGAAAAGGATGAAGGTGGGGGAGATGAGATGATAGGTTTACCTTGAATGTCAACTGCAAAATATAGAAGAAATCCACTTTAAATCACTCTAGAATGAGGTGGGAGGTGTGAGGAATATGAGAGATCCCTCTTATGGTTGAATAAGATGAGTGGGGGAATATGATGGTGTTTTGGGTTAAAATCCCTAGAGGGGTAAACTTGGAAAATCCCAAAACATAATATTTGGGAAACTTGCATAGTTTTTTCACACAGTTTATCCAAACGTGTGATAGGTTCTGTCTAAAGATATACCTACCTCAAAGTTACATTGGATCATTCCCACGATTTATCCAAACATATGCCAATCATTCACAGTTCAATTCCATGCTATTTTTTTGGATTTCATACAAAAAAACACTCACATTAAGTGATTTTTAACCATAGGGTAAAAAAATAGACATAGAAACACTTAAAAATGTAACCCCATCGCACCTAGACCTTGAGAGGTAGACAAAGATTCGCAATAGACTGTAACAAACAAGAAGACTTGAAAAACAAGTTTGTAAAAATATCTTGATCATTAATTTTTTCCTCCCCCTGAAATCCAAAAGACTTTACAGTTGATTGATCAAAGATTAACGATTCAATTACCACATAATCCAACTTCTTCAGAGATAATTCACTGAGAACCGTGGTGGGTCTCCCCGCCATTAGGAACCAACCAGCACTGACCAAACAAAAACTCAACATGAGCCAACACCAATACTTTCTCAAATTGGCCAAAAAGAACCCTTCCACATCTTCCTATCAACCAAAACAACGAAGGAAATCATCAGATAATATAAACAATCAACTTACAAATGGAGGGGGCATGAATTGAGCCAACACTCCCTATATTCTTCGGATTCCTGAATATGTGCTAACTTGACTCTGAGATAAATGTCTGGAACTCTAATGATCAAATCATCTCTTATAATATATTCCTGAATTTATAACTTGATTATGAACACACATGTCACAAAAATAGATAAAAATAAGAAAACAGTAATTTCTGAAATGAAAAACCCACACTTACAATGAAAACTTTAGTCTATCAAAAGACTCACTACTTATCTTAAATTTCAAACCCACAAAAACACCAAAATAAATACTGTATAAAATTAGTTCCCACCCTTAAGGACACTTACCACAAATAAGATTTAAAAGTGTTCCCAAAAACACATCACTTTTGAGAGTTTTCTCCATGATGATTCATAGAAACACCCGACAAAACTATTACAAGTAACCCTAGCACCGACACACTTGGTAAGGTTTTGTAGCATTCAGACTTGAGAGATTATTATGACCTGACTTCACATAATGGTATCATAGTAGAATCTCATTCCTAGAAGCGGTTGATGAAAGATCCCAATGCATTCTGATTCCATGCCCCTATCTATTAACATTCATCCGTTTTCTAATCTCCTTATTCAAATTTCCTCCATATCATCTCTAAAGGATAGATGAATACATCAGGCATTCCTACCATCATGGATTCAACCTTATAATATTGACACACCACATCGAGAAAGAATGTTAGATTCAACTCTGACACCATAGGCTATACATTGAGATGGGGCCCAAACTCAAATCGCTGAGCCTTCACGGGATCATATGCCACATACACTGGATTGTAAGGAACTAGGTCAAAAAAATAGTAGAAATACTCAAACTCTGATCCATTAATATATTGTAAACAACACATCTTAATCACCTTTCTCAACCATAAATCATAAAAAATAATAATGAAAGAATAAATCTTAGAAGAACTCCCCTGTAAGATATTCACGAGGCTTGTTCTGAGACACTTCCTTCCACCACTTCCACCGTGAACAATAAAGCTTGAATGTCGAAAAATTGAGCTTCAATAACATGGAGAATCAATGAGGCTAAATTACCTTTGAATATTGAACATCACCTCTTCCACTTTGAGAGTAACTGTTTTTCCATAAAATAGTAGTGGATTTAGCTTCTGACTCTCAGTTTAAAAATCCTTTGGTTCATCAAATTGAAATCCCACAAATGGGGATTCACCCCTAGTAACCCTATAATCACCCATCGAAGATCCATGGAAAAAATTTCTGGACAAAGAAACGTCCAGAACTAAATCAAGTCCAACTCAACAAAAAAATACTCATGAATAACCACCTCATAGGCATCAATCATTGATTGTTGAAAAAAAATCCAATATTAACAGTAAGAAATTTCCTTTTAAAAAAATTTAGATTTTGAAAACAATATTGGTGGGTCAAATACTCATAATTAGAATTATATAGATTCTTAATAACATGCATGTTTCCATGCCACGATTGGAACCCATCCACCATGCCATACTGAGCATCTATCCACATTTCCATATACTTCCAGGCATGTGACCACCCATGAAGACACCAAGGCTATGAAAAAACATCCTCATTTTCAAAAATAAAACACTCAATCCAATTCAAAAATCATGAACCTTCCAAATTCACAATAACCACAGATTCAAGACCCATTTTCAGATTCCACACATAAAACCATTTTACTATTCTTGTAAAAGAATCCCGATATATATCTATTAAAAATAATTTTCACTTCATTCACAAATTTTACCCAGCAACTCAGAAAATCAAATTTCATCAATGACCGTTTGGTTAAAACACACATTATTTCAATTAAAACAAATGTTCAAAAGAAAATCCAATTTCAAGAAACTAATTCCCATATAACCCAATATTTGATTACAAAATTCCAATTTCGTTTTAACATGTCTATTTCACCCCCGTAAGTTATTTTATAAAAACCCATTTTTCTAGTCTTTCAAAAAATTATTTATGAAAATATAATTTTTCAAAATTCCAAAATTCAACCGTTAAAATCAAAATCCACCATTCGTAACTCTAACACATGGGTTTTCAAAAAAACATTCAGAATTTGAAGAAGATCTAAAGAGACCCAAAAGATATTTGGTTTGTTACTTGACCATATAGTTGGTGGCCATATGTCAAACACACCACCAACATAGAGAGCCTTATAAGACCATGACCCCAACTCCACATGGATTTCTAGGTTGTGAACGCACATAGAGACCATATTACCAACTCCCCTTTTCATGTCCTAATCACCAAAAAATCCATAAATACAAAAGAAACAAACAAAAATGAACTTTTCATGGAAAGTCGAGGATTAGAACAAGAAAGAGTTTGCGAAGATCTTCTAATACCTATCTCTTGAGCCCCGAAAACCATACTTCATCGACCTTTCCATCCCCAAGTAACAATGTTCACACTGAAAAGAAACATCCTCTTAAGCTCTGACCTCCTCTGATACTGTTTTTTCACAAACCAACTTGTTTCAACCCTTAACCAATCACCTGATCCGATATGTGGACTGACCTAAAGGGAGTTACTAATCCCAACGGGTTGGAAAATAGTGTTGAGAATGAACATAGTACCTGAGTTAATAATTTTTCCCAATAAATAATATAGAAAATAAATAGTTTAAATATGAATAAAATAGTTTAATATAGATAAAACTGAACTGAAGAACTTTTAATCAAAATCTGAAATTACAACCAAACTACTTAATACGACATATCGAACCATACAACCACACGATCCCTATGTGACCCCATGGGTCACTCTCCTAGAAAAAGATCAACCAAGACACAAAGTGATCAAACTCAGGATAAAACCTAATCCAAAGTCTAAAAATAGTAAAAAACTATAGGTGCGCATATTAAAACTCAATAGGTTGGCTCGATATTCTATTCCCTATGCACTTCCATAAAAATAAAAAAAACATAAACTCTGAGACTGAACCATAATATATAAAAATAGTCATTTTTAATGATTTATCTTAAGAATAAACTATGAATCATTTCCCTTCATCATTTCAAAACCGGGTTCAATAACAATTCTGACATTATAACATTTTCAAGGGGATAGTGAAGAATATATTTCAATTTTCACAAAAGAGGATAAAACAATTTTTTTAAAAAACATTTTTCATAAACCCTTTTTAAACAAACACATCACCTTCCACAGAAAACACTACACAAGGAGGTACCATAAGGATCCTATAACATGGGCAATTAAAATAAGCATACATGTATCTCAATCATCCCAAAAAGCAGCTACAAGCTAATAGACATGGGTGAACCTAGGAGATCATGAATAATCCAGAACATACTAATACATGAGACCCATCCTCAGCATAATTGCATGCATGATGAAATTGAAAACACCCTAACATTCTCAGCCACCCTAACTTAAGAAAACCTGAGGGGAAATTCCCATAACAATTAAGCCAAATATATCCACCTACTATGGGCCACCGGCTAGTGTGTTAACTAGTTGGTGCAATAATCATTCATAGAAAATTCGATCGCAATGCCAGCTTCCCATGTATCATGTATAAATTGTGAGGGCTAACTAATTACAGCTGAGAATCCAATCACATGTATATAATAATTATAATCCAACAACATGCCTGACCCTAAGACACTCTAAGGGACGATCTTATTCCGTAGAACAAATCGAACACAAGGATTCTGTATCGGGGATCTAAAATAATAGATCATAAGGATTATCAAGAGTAAATCCCATCAATTAAATGAATATAAGGCATGAAAATCATCTAATGGAGGATTTTAAAATCAATACCTTTATCATTTTCATAATGTTTCCAAATCGGGCCTTTAAGAATATTTCACAAATCAATATTCATAAAAGATACAAATCCACATATCATAAAGGGTGTATAAACACCATTTTCCATTTCAAAAATCCATCAAATTCACTTTTATAGCTTTTACATCACACTTTCAATCCAAGACCATTTTTATAAATATGCCAATCGATCAACTAATAATAAATATCTTCCAAACAATAATTAAATCAAATTCACGTTCTTTTATAAAAACAAAAAATACTTGGGAAAACCATATAAGGAACCCAAAAAATAATTTACAATGTTTCCAATTTTTTTAAAAACCCAAACCATGCATTTTGTGCCACAAATCACCCATAAAATCCAATCTGGCATTTAATTGAACACTTGGTGTCCATTATTTTTTAAAAATTCTATTTATCAAAAAATATGGCATAAAACACAACTTTTCAC
Organism: Viscum album; assembly: GCA_963277665.1. Classification (NCBI taxonomy): domain Eukaryota; kingdom Viridiplantae; phylum Streptophyta; class Magnoliopsida; order Santalales; family Viscaceae; genus Viscum; species Viscum album. Next base: position 818,750,110 of record OY728126.1, read on the forward strand.
ACCAAACAATTAATAAGAAGATCACATAAAAATAATTTATCACATATAGAAGGTGAGAAGCATGAAATTAATATTTCTTATATTAAAAATGAATACTCCTGGGAGAACCTAACTCAAATCCATGGCGTATCAAAAACACATGCCCGAAATCACTCCATGAGGATTCCAAAACCATAGATCTATGAAGAGGAACCCAAAAAACACAAAACCCCAAACATAAATCTAGCTAAACACATAACCTAAGTCAACATGACCAAGGGTGAAGAGAGACTCAAGAAGAAAAAGATGAATGAGGGAGAGAGAATGAGAGTAGAGGGTTACCTTGATCATTTAACACTAATCCTAGAAGAAATACACTCTAAATCACCTTAGTAGGAGGTGGGGGGTATGCGGATGAGGGGAGAGACAATCTAGTGTTGAATGAGCTAAGTGGGGGAAGGTGAGGATGTTCTCGGTTAAAATATTGAAACGGGGTAAACATATAAAATACCGAAACTTAAGATATAGGAAACTGACATGGTTTTTCTACGTAGATTATCAAAATTTATGGAAATCATTTGAAAAACACTTCCCAAAAATAGGTCGATGGCATGGAAAACCACATAGTTTCACTAAACACGCACAAACCGTGTTGTAGGTTCTATGCGAAGCTATACCTATTGTATGGTTACTTGGGTTCAATCGTAAGGGTTTTTAAACCAGGCGCCAACTATGCGCATGTTAATTCCATGCCAAATATTCTTTATTTCATAAAAAACACCCACTTTAACGGAGGTTCAACAATGGGGTAAAAACATGTAAAATAAACACATAAAAACATAACACCCATAACACAAAGAACACAAGAGGGAGACTGATATTTCTAATGGAATGGAACAAAAAATAGTTATGAAAAACATGGTGTGGAAAATCTATCCACAATTAATGCGTTTTTACCCAAAATCCACAAAACATTCTAGTTTATTGATAAATGCTAAAGGAATCCATAACCTCATAATAAAATATCTTAAGATATTATTCAATATGACCTGCGGTGGGTATCCCCACTATTAGAAACCAACCAACACTGAAAAAATGGAAACTCAACATGATCCAACACCAGACCATTCCCACATTAGATAACTAAAACCCTTACACATCGGCCAATAAACCAAAACTAACAAGGATACAACAAGATAATTTAGTCCACCAATTGTTGAACAGAGGGATCAAGAAATGACCTAAACTTCCCACAACCTTGATATTCATTACTATCTAACAGCTTCACTCCTAGACCTATGACTGCAACTATGATGGTTAAAGCATCTACTGTGTTATAGTCAAGAATTGATAACCCCATATGGAACACACACAACACCAGGTATGTTAAAAAGAATAAAACATGAATTTTTTAAATTAAAACCACACATCCAATGAAAAAAATGAGTTAATCAAAACACTAAAAACATACCTTACATTTAAGACACCAAAACACCATCGGCATAACCCCCAAAACAAAAAATACCTCCTATAATGGGAACTTACGTTAAATAAAATTTAAAAAAGTTCCCAATAGAACATCTCTTCTAAAATTTGGACCCATGAATCTTCCTAAAAACACCCTAAAAACCAATGCATGTTACCCAATAATCCACAAGCATGGAATGGGTTTGGGGCATTCATACATTATGGCTTCTTGGGACATGACTTTCCACACTAATAACACAATATAATCTCTTTCCTATAAGAGTTGGATGGAAAATCATGAGGTTTTTTTATTCCATGACTCGCCCCATCAAATTTAAATCACTTTCTCAACTCTTTATCAAAATATCCCCTACATCATCCTATTATTGATGGAGGGAGGACACCTTAGGCATTTATTCCATCATTGATCCAACATGAAAATCTTACCACACCATGTCAAAAAACGAAGCAAGATTGAAATATGACACATTTGAATATACATCGGGTTGAATCACAAACTCAAAACATCATGCCTTCATGGGATCATAGGAAACATACTCTTAATGGTAAGGAATAAGGTCCACAAAATTCCTGAAATAGTCCAACACCAATCTATCACTCTAATACAAAAAACACATCTCCATCCCCGTTTTCACCCTTTATTTATAATAAAAATACTAATAGATGAATGAAGACTCGAAGAATTACAAGTAAGATATTTATAAGGCTTTTTCTAAGATACTATCTTCCACCACTTCCATGGTGAACCTTAAGGGGTGAAGGTCACAAACATTAACTTCAACAACTCAGGAAACTCAATAAAGGTAAAGTTCTTTTCAATCATTTTTGTCCACTCTTTCTCTTCAAGGGGTTCCGTTTTTTCCATAAATGAGAGGTGGATTTATATTCTAAAACTCAAGCACAAAATCCTTAGGTGGATCAACTAGATATCCCACTAATTCAGAATCACCCATAGCTACACTATGATCACACATTGAAGCTCCATGGTGATAATCGATGGACAAAAAAATCCAAGAACTAAATCAAGGCCAACTCAATAATAAAAATAATCAAGAACAACCACTTAAAAGGTTTTAATCATTAAAAATAGGAAAACAATCAACTATTGGCCTCAAAACATTCCTTTTAAGATATTTTTTATTTAAAAAAATCATGGTGGGTCGAATACTTTCCATTGGCATTCCGTAGAGTCTTCATCTCTTGAAAATTTATATTCTACCCCAGGAACCCATCCAGCAAGACATACCAGACATCTTTCCACTTTTCCTTATACTACCATGCATGTGATAACCTATGAGGACAACAAGGGTAAAAAATATCCTCATTTTACAAAAAAAACGTTCCTCCTAATTCATAAATCACGAGCCTTACAATGTCATACTAACCACTGATTTCAAAACCAATTTCAGATTCTACACATCAAATAATTTTACTATGCTAAAAAAATAAACCCCATATATTTCCCTTAGAAATATACTTCACATCATTCAAAACATTTTTCCAATAATTCAAAAAATATCATTTCATCAAATACCATTTTTTTAAAAACTCACTTCCTTTCATTTTAGACAAATTTCAAAAATAACATCTGATTTCAAACTACATTTTTACATAAACCCAAAGCATTCATTATGAAATTAAAATTTCATTAATTCATTTCAATTTGAATCGCATAAGGATATTTTATAAAAAAACTCATTTTTATAAACCCTTTCACAAAATTTATTTTGAAAATATCATTTTTCAATTTCAAAAATCTAACCATTACCACCAAAATCCCACTTTAATAATTCTAAAATATGGGTTTTCAAAAAAAAACTTTTAGAATTTGAAGATGGTCCAAAAATACCCGCATGAGGAATCTAGTGTCGGTAGTGGACTTGACCATATGGTTAGTGACCATATGTGAAACACTCCACTAACATGGAGAGACTTCTTGGACTATGCCACCAGCTCCACAGGGATTTCCAGTCCATGCGATCTCACATAGTCCATTGGACTATTTTCACTTTTTCATATCCAAATCACAAAAAATGCCTAAATAAAATAGAAAATAGAAAAATCAAACTTCCCATGTAATCCAAAGGATCATAACAAGAATGATTCCACGATGCTCCTCCCACACCAATCTCTAGAGTCCCAAAAAACCTACTCCATATACCTTGACATCCCCAAGTAAAAAAGGGAAATCTAAAAAGAAAGGTCCTAAAATGATTCGACCTCCTCTAATATAATTTTCCACGAACCTACCTAGGTCAACCCTAAACTGGTCACCTGAGGAGATCTATGGCATGGACCTAAGGGCATTCTAGATACCCATGGGCTTGAAACTGGTGTTAGGAAAAAACAAAGTACAAAATGGAATGTTTTATCCCAATAAATAATAGGACTATGAAATAGAAATATGAATAAAATAGTTCAATATAAATAAAACTAAACTGAATATCTTTTATAAAAAACTGAAATTACAACCAAAACTACTTAACAATACCAACTAAACCTTACGACCACACGATATCTATGTGACCCTACTGGTCACCCTCCAACACAAAGATAAAATGTCTCCCAAGGCAATCAAAATCTATATAAAACTTTCACAAGTTGCTACAAATAGAAATGAACTAGAGGTGTGAGAATTAAATCTTAGTAGGCTCTCTTGATATACTATTCCGAATGTATATCCTAAAAAATAAAATAAATATCAACTCCCAGTTTGAACTAAATTATATAAAAATATTCTTTCCTATAGATTTTAAATAAAAAACTATGGTACATTTCCCTTATTCATTTCAAAATTAGGTTCATTACAAATATTAGAACATTGACATTTTCAAAGGAAATGTGATTATTACATTTTCAATTTTCAAAAAATAGGATAAAACACTTTCCTTTGAAAACATTTTTCATAAACCATTTTTAAACCAATACATGAATTTTCATGAAAATACCACACAAGAAGGAAATATAATGATCATATAACAAGGGAAATGGAAAGAAGCATGCATGAATCTCAATCATCTCGACAATCATCTAAGTACTAACAGACATGGGTGAATCTTGGAGATCATGAATAATCCAGATCAAACTAATACATTATATTCATCCTCAGTACATACCACACATGATAAAATAAAAAACTCCCTAACAATACTTTCCACCCTAATTCAAGACAGACGGATGAGAAAATCCCATAGAAAAAAACCCACATATACCCACCTGGTATGGGCTATTATCTTTTTCTAAACTACCCATTGTAGAAATAATTTCAAACAAATTCTCTCACTTTGCCAAGTTCCAATTATTTATGAATATAGGCGGTTAGACAACCAATTCCAGCTGAGTATCCAATCATAAGAATACAATAATGATAATAATCCAATAATAGGCCTCACCCCGAGTCACTCCATGGACTGATCTCATGTCATAGAAAAAATATAACACAAGGAAACCATACAGAGGATCTCTAATAATAGATACAAACGATTCCACAAAGATCACCTCCCATCCATTAAACACAGATAAGGCATGAGAATCATCCAATAAAAGTTTTCATAATAAATACCATCATTATTTTCACAATGATTCCAAATGGGCCTTTATACATTTTTCAAAAATTAAGATTCATCAAAGATAAAAATCCACCATTCATAAAGGGTGTAAACACACCATTTTCCATTACAAAAATCATTTCCAACATCTTTTATAATATTCACATCACACTTTCAAGACAAGAACATTTTTATTAGGATGCCAATTGGGGAACTAACAAGAAAAATATTGGAAATACCATAAAATTTAATACACATTCTTTTATAGAATGAAAAACTACTTTGGAAACCCAAAGAAGAACCCCAATCATCATTTTCACGTTTTCCATATATTTACATTCCCAAACCATGCGTGTATATCACAAATCACCCAAAAAATCCAACTAGCCATTTAATTGAAAACTTGGTGTGAATTTGTACCAAAACAATTCTATTTATCACATAACAAAGAATAAAACAACACTTTCCAAAAAAAACTATCGAAAGGTCACAGAATAAAATTTAGCATATAGATGGTGGAAAAGCATGAAATTAATGATTCTTAAATTAAAAAGTGAAGTATATGGGAGAACCTACCTCTAATCCATGTTGCATAAACAACGCACACCTGAAATCACGCCATAAGGGTTAAAAAAACACATGATCTATGAAGAGGAACCCTAAAAACACCAAACCCCCAATATAAATCAAGGGAAACACAAACCCTAGGTCGACATGACCATAATATAAGAGAAACTCCATAAGAAAATGAATAAAAATGGAGAGGGTATGAGAGGAGAGGGTTACCATAAAGATCTAGAACACACCCTAGACGAAATCCACTTAAAATCAACCTTAAAGGATGTGGTAGAAATAAAGAGGATTAGAGATTCCTCCTAGTGTTGAACGAGTTGACTAGGAGAATATGAGGTTGTTTTGGTTTAAATTCTTGAAAAGGGGTAGACATGGAAAATCCAAAAAATTAACATATGGGAAACTTGTATGGTTTGTCCACACAGTTTATCAAACCGTGCAGCATCCACTACCCCTGAAGAGATCAACCACATAGTCAACCCACATGGTTTTACTATCCATACATAGAAATGTTGTTGGTTATTTCTGAAGCTATACATGTCGCCCAATTACATGGGATCATCATCAAGGTTTACCAAATCATGTGCCAGCTATGCGTAGGTAAATACCTAGTCAAAATTTCTAAATTTCATTCAAAACTCCATCATGAGGTGAGTTACATCCATTGGGTAAAACATAGACATAGAAATACTTTAAAACATATCCCCCAGCACACTCAAAACTGAAGAGGAAGACTGATATTCCCAATGGACTGGAACATAAAAGAAGACTTGATAAATAGGTTGTTAGAGGACAATACTATAAAGGGATGCCCATGTTCATGCGATGGATGAAAGATAATCCAAAATGGTTACTTCATCAAGTCAGAGTTTCTATTCTGATATTGAGTATGCTATTTTATGATCATCCATGCAATGTATTGTAGGTCTATATTTATATGACTATCTAATATGTATTTTTATTCTATCTGATATGTATGGATATTTCAATTGAATTGTTATTTTTTATTCCTTACTATTGCTTTTTATATGTTGAGATTCATGATTATGCTCATTTGCTTAAAATTATTACATTGAGTTATGTTATTATGACCATTATTATTATAATCATTAGAGGTTATAGTCTCACAACTCTTACTTATATATCCCCTTACTACTAGTTGAAATCCTATTTAATATGGGTACGTGAATCTATGGCCTAATGACCCATTTGCTTGATGAAATTGTTATGTTTCTCCCATGTCAGGGTGATATATAATAGATTGTTCTACCATCATTCATTTTTATTAATAATTTATTCAACTGAGATCATTTCAATAGTCATAAAATATAACTACTTACAAATACCTCCTTCTTAAAATAATAGTAGTGAAATTTTTTACTCAAATCTCTACAAATCCATAACCATTTGGTCATAATTATGATGACTTATTAGTCAATATGGGGGTAAATTCGCCAATTTAAAAATATTTTAAAATTGGATCTACTATAAAATATTCAATCAAAAAAAATAAAAAATAAAAAATTTACAAAATTGTTTTTATAGTAGATAGAAATAAAGTGCTCTTTTATATACTCTTAACACTCCAAAAAATTTAGTATGGTACCCACTAAATCTTATATCACATTTGAAGGAAACTAACAACTATTATAACCTAAATTTTTCACTCATGGAGTTGAAATATACATACATGAAAAATTTTATTATTTAGAGGAAAAACCCAATTATATAAATTTTTCAAACCTGGAGGAAGAACCAAGAAACTTCCTTTTTAAGTAGAGGTGGAACAACCATGAATTTACTTAGATGAATTCCAAACTAAATAACCTTCCTTTAACCAAGACATAGAAAACCCCAAAAAACTTTTTTTAGGGGTATAACCCAATACATCTTTCATAAGAGTAGTATAACCATATTCTAAGGTTTTTTCATACAAAATATTAAATCAATAATCATACATATGGAAATTATATGAATATACTGACAACCATAATTTTTTTATAATTATAAATGATTTAAGTTTCAGTGCAATATGGATCAATTTATTAGTAAGATATAATATATATATATATATATCTTGTAGTAATCACAAATAGGTATTTTTGAACTCAAAAAAATTCTCAAATTATCATCAACATTCCTCTATTTTCTATACTAGTTATATCAAACATTATTTATATATTTTTTATGCATTATAATAATAAAAAATTATATTTTCCTGAATTGAAATTATAGGTTATATTTTTATATATAGTTTTAATTTTTATCCCTAAAAAATAATGAACATTGGAAGAGATTAGAATACATTGATAATAAACATATATAAAATTGTTCTACTACTAATTATTTTAGAATGATTAATCATTTAATATAGTATTAAATAATATCATATTGATCAATATTAAAGGCCTTATAAAAAATGCATATAATATGCGAAACAGACTACTAATATTATCAATAATTCATACATCAATCTCTGACATTCCATGAATATATGGTAAATATTCATTCTATCTTCACTCCTTGTGATTGTAAATTAATTCTACATGAAACACACCTAATACAGTTTACATAATATTAGTATAATTATAAAATAATTATAGAAATTAAATAATGAAAATAAATACAAAAAATATGTATTGAATAAATATATAATAATATAATTAAATAAAATCATATTTTGAGTTTTTTAAGAACAATTTTTTGATTAATATGATATATGTATAATTCATTACCTTATACTATGTGTGACTCATTTTTATCAATTAATTCGATTCATTTTATGATTCGCTTTTATAAATAGAAAACATATCAGCATAACATTGCAACACATATACATTGTAAGAATTTATAAATCACCAAAATTCTAAAATCCAATAAATTTTTGAGTATTGTGTATAATTTAAAAGTAGGAAAAAATTATTTTTATTTGATATTAGAAAATTAATTATAATTTAACACCCTTTATATGAATCCACCCCAAATTACTATTTATATGATTTTAATTAAAATGTATGAATTTGAAGTAAATATATGACTTTTAGAACACATGAACTTCAGAACATATAACTTCATAAAGGTAAGGAAAAATTAAAATATTTACAATTCAAGATCAATATTTATTTTCGTCTAAAAACTTTGAAAAATTAAAAACATTATCCAATAATATTAAATGTAATATATAATACACATATTTTTTAGTTATAGAAACAAAATAAAAAATTTTAAAGTGTCCACTGAACATTCTCCACCATGTTGATAATAACGAAAAAGCATAATTTTATAAATTTATCCACATTATAAAATTATCAAAAATATAATGGAATAAATTATTAGAACAAGAATTCACTTTTTGAAATAATATCTCAAAAAATAAAATATTTTCACCCATTTATAATATCCTCTGCTATATAAATTTTTTTTTCTTTCAAAAAGAACTATAATAACTATTTTAAACCTCATTTAGAACATAATACGTTTTTTAACTACTCTTTACAGTTATTAGTTTTAAGAAATGTAGTTCCCCCAAAATTTATTCTCATAAAAATAAATATTAAACAAAAATACAAATTAAGAAATTTAATAGCAAGAAGTGAATAGTATTGGGTCTCCATTTTATTTCAGTGTCTGTCAAAAATTGGTGTTTCTAGAATTTAAAAATCGGTTGTATAAAACAGTAAAAAAATACGTCTGAAAAAATATCTAAAATCTACAATGATAAAATTAAAAATGTTAATGTATTCATGAATTATATATGTATCAAACAATGATAAAACAATCTAATAAAGTAGATAATGAAATTGATTTTAGATGTTTAATGGACATAAATAACACATATTAATATTCAAAGGCCGTAAAATAAAATATAATTTAGAATGATTGTAACCCAGTACTAACACAAGATCAACAAAAATGAATTATAAAATAATATTATTGACATGAAATGGGATTCGGATGATTAAACAATTATATCCTTAAATATGGACAATCAAATATTTATAATAACATTTTGTCCACAAACAAAACCCATCAAATTAAAATAAATATATTTCTATTATAAAATGGTCAAGAATAATTCACATAACATAAACTAATCAAATTGTTTAGTAAGAAATTAATTATCTAAAAAATATAACTCCAAACTAATATATCATTTTTTTACAAGATTTAAAATTAAATTATACTAACTTTAATCCATTTGGTTATTGAATGTTGTAATGGGTTTTAATCTTATAAATTATATATGGATTATCACATACAATCAGAAACTATTGACATTTAAAATAAATTTCACTTTAATCTATCTTAATCATTAAATATTTATAAAAAACGTACAACAAATATATATTCTAATTATACAATAGGTAATTAAACAAAAAAAATCTTATTATTCCATGAAATGATGATTTTCATAGATACAGACACAATCCACATGTACCTTTTCCATCTATTATTCATCCACCAAAAGTGGAATAAAAAAATATTTTCCAATAAACAAATATTCCTTCAATATTAATTAATTCATATATTAAAAAACCATAAACATATTTTATATTTTAGTTCATATACATTATGTGACTTTATTTATGATGAATTTTATATCGTGTATATAATAAAATTATTATTATTAAATTAGTATGATAAGCTATTAAATATAATAAACATAAATCTTTCTTCTCAAAACATTTTTATCTAGTAATTTTATTGATATATCTATTTCCAACTTAAATGAGGTACACATAGTAATATTTAAAAATTTTTATTTATCTAGTGAAAAGCATTTACAAATCCCATTATAATGTGAATATTAATTTAAAAAAATGTCTTCATTCCTTTTAAAAATATGTGTCTAAAGTAAAAAAAATTATTCTCTCATGACTTTCATTACAAATTCACTTATCAATAAATTTGAAAAATCATTATGATATTCCATATGAATATGTTAAAATAATTTCAAGATTATAAATTTTACAAATGGAAATATTTTTATAATTTTCTTTAGTAAAAAATATTTGATTAGGTTTTGATTATAAATAGCTATTTTTTAAAATAGAATGAGATAATTATTTATTGAATACAGTGGGGTCTTTTTTGATTCCATCAATATCTTTATAATATTTTAATATATTTCTATAAAATATTCATATTTAAATCTTTGGGGGTTGTTTTAGAAATACATCTTTAGAAATAAAACCATATTTAAAATGATTTTTAATATCTATTTAGAATTATTTAAAACCATGATAAGTAACATAAGATTTAAACATTATTATAGATTATGTGCTTGAACTCAAATGAAAATATCATCATAATCTATGACTTCTTTTAATTAATATCCTTTTGTAAGTAATATGACCTTATTTCATAAAACATTTATAGATCCATCATGGTCATTTTTAAATATGAATTTTTTTCCAATAACTTATTTTTCACAATACCGTTCAAATAAAGTCCATATATTATTTCCATAAAACATATATAAAACTAACATAAATAAAAAATATAATTACATTCATATAAATTAATAAAAATTGATTTCACAAAAAAATTACAAATATAAGTAGAATGTGCATCAAAATGCCTCAATGATTTTTTTCGAACTTTACAATTAAAATATAAAATTAAATTATTTATGATATTATTTATGTTTTTCAAATGATAATTAATTTGAGAAATCCCCCCCCTCAACATGTGAATTTAGTTTTTTAGATTTATCCTCTCAATAAATTAATGTATGTGAAATCATATTCAAGATGGTTCAAGCCAATATTCAATCCATTACAAATATTTTTCAAAATTTAAAATGAATATAATTATTAATCACCATAGTTATTTAATTAGAAACATTGGTGATTTTACTTGATCTTTAATAACCATAAATGATATATTCCTCAGAATTTGAATAATGATTTTCTATAAAATATTTAATGTTAACAATATTAACTCTATATCCTAATTGTGTTAAATTAACATTTTTTCATTACAATGAAAATATGGTTCCTTATATAAAATAGACCACAATATAATTTTATTGGAAATGTAACATGTTTTATTCATAAGTTATTATATAAATATATTTTGTGTATTTAATTCATATATATTATTTCTTTACATCCCATTTAATGTTATATTTATATCTCCCTCTAAAACCATTATTTTTTGTTCCCTAAGAGATGAATAATTATGTGAATAGACATTATCTTCATTAAACATTTCAAATTCTATATTTTAAAATTATCTACACCTATCAGAAATAATATATTAAATTATGTTCCCCTTTTAATTTTGATTAATATTCCAATAAGTAAAAACATTGAAATAGATTCAAATATTTGAGAGAGAAAATACACCCATTTATATCCACTAAAATCATAAACAATGAAAAAGATATAATTTTTACTAATGAGAGTAATAATGGATATTGGTCCAAATTAATTATATTTCATAAGTTTTATAGGCCTTAACATTTTCATTTCCGTAACAAGTCGATAAATATTTAGGATGTTTAGCCTTCATACAAGATTAAAAAATGTAGCAACTAACCAAAATTAATTCAGGAAGATATAGATATTTTTTATGTTTGGGTAGAATATAAAATAACCTATAATAATTATTCCAAATAATCATATTCCATAAATATCTATTTTACTATATAATTATCAAACACATAAAATATTTGTTTGATAATTATGAGAAATTAGTAGAATAAATATTATCCTTTTTTCTACATTAAATAGAATGAAATCATTATTTTAAACTCTACATGTAGCATTTTAAATATAATATTCATTCCATCAATACATAATTAGTAAATTCTTGTTATATTATTTTTTAATCGTTCAAAATGTAAGACATTTTAAATGATAATAGATTTGAAAAGATAGAGATCTATAAAATATTTTACTTTTCCTTTTGAATTTTGAAAAAAAATCACATTAACTACATCACATAAAGTGAATGATAGAAAATTTTAGGAATAACCATTATTGTTTCTATAAAATCTACTAATAAAATAAATTATTTCTTTTATCAACATTCTTAGATATATATCCAATAAAAAGTTGATTTAATATGATTTTGTTACTCGTGAAAATTTATTTCCAATGCAGATAGAAAAAGAATATTTAACAAAATATATATATTTTTTAAATATTTATACCTGGGGAATTATAATGATTTAAATAAAAATCTCTAGAATATATATGGTATTATGTAAATATCAAAGAACCCTAAAATTCATAATAAACATTCATCCCACATCTAAAATAAGAAGCTATAGATACACTTCCTTTTTATATTTTAAGAAATAATTCCTTTAAAAATTTTGTTACTTTTTATCATAACCAAGACCAATATTATATTTATTTTTTTCTTTATATTTCCATTTTACCATATTAGTCAATTATATGTATAAGTTGGGATAAATCGGACTTGAAACATTCAATTTCATTATTCATCTTTAAATATTATTCTAATATATAATAAAATTTTCTTTCTTTAACCTCATTACATTTATAAATATAATCCTTATGTTTACTATTTCCTCTTGAATAATTTCATAATATATACACATATTATCATTTTTATAGACATAATATTTTATAATTTTTATCGTCAACTTATTTTATTTTTATTTTTTTAAAAAATATTTCTTAAACAATGAATTTAGTGACATAAAAAATCAGTTTTTGGTATTTTGAAATTTTATTCACATAAAACAGAATCAAACTCACTAAGATAATTAATTATTAAATTAAAAACAAATTTCCCAATTCATAATTTAATCCATATTATTAACATGAATCAATTACCATAGTATGTCTCCATAAATAAATAAATGATGATAGTGATAGTACAAATTCATATTACTCTAAGTCTTACCTCTTTATATTTCTAATATTTTTTATATTTGTTTCTTTGTGTAGATTTAGACATTAAATATTGATAAGAATTTCATTTATAAGCTAATTGAAAATAACATTACCCTTTTTAGTTCCCTTATTTTCAACCAAAATACAGTCACAACATGATCTTATTATGTAAACTTTATTCATTTAATTAATTGATATCTAAACAAAATGTAGTCCATAACTATCATTTCTATATAACTTATTATCATTAAATTAATGAGAAAATTTTATATATTGAAATTAAATTACATTCATATCTATTGATAATTCATTCGAAACAACCTTCAATTATAATTAATATTGATATAAAGAACCAAAAAATTGTATTGATTTTGATGACATTATTTTCTATTATATGGAATCTATAAAAATCTTCATAGTATTCCATTTCATAAGAAAATATCTAGGTATTCTTCTATAAGAAAAAAATTGCCTAACTTTTCTCCTAAATCATATATACCATTTACAAAAATTGTAAATATATGAAACATTTTTTTATAGTTTAATTTTCACCCATTATTAAATATTGATACTCAATAATAATCATCTTTATGATGATTATTTTAGCTTTATCAGTTTTATAATGAGTTATGTGAAGTATTATCCAAATATTTTGTGTATTTTACATAATTTTATATGAAAAAATATATTTCTTCATATAGTAGAGTATAAAATATTCATAAAAATTAATTCGAGACTTACTTTTTCGATTATTTAACAATTAATGATCTATAGAAAACTTATGTTAACTTATGAGTATTTATTATAATTTCCCAATGATTAATACTAAGATGTTTGGGGAATGATTCAATAAATTATTTATAATAAAAAAATCATAAAAATGGGGCTCATTGGGGTACCCAACCATAATTTGAAAATACACCTTCCATATAAAAAAATATTCTAAGACTATTTATAGTCTAAAGATAAAATTACATTCAAATAAATATATATAATAATCTCAGTAATGAAAATAAATAATCATGATTATCAAAGGGTTATTCATTGATATCAAATTTTCAGTCTTGATTGATATGTATTAATGTTCAATATATTTGTTAGTTGACCCCTTTATAAAAAAATTAAATTTCAATTAGTGTTTATAAAAGTATTATATTATAAGTTAAAATGAAAATAAAAAACACGTGTTTTTTAGGCATTGATCAAAATGATCATACAACAACACATTATATAGTAATCATGAGACTGTGGTTCCCCATAAATAGTATATCACATTTAAAGGTAGTCTAAACACTTAAAAATTTTTAAATCTAGAATCACAACCAAGATACACCAACCTTTATGCCACCTACTTGTACAAACTAATGCCCTAAATTCTTCACAAAAGGAGGAACACCACATAACGTTCCCTTTCAAGTGGATTATGATAAAAACATGATTTTTTTTATTCCATGGGACAAGTAAAACCCATTAATTTTTTAGGATGATGACACAAGACACAAATAACCTCTTTCAAGATAAAATAACAACCCAATATTCATTTTAATGGGGTAGTAATATCAAACACTAAGGACCTAAATTTTTCTTAGAAACATTTATACAAATACATCACAAACACAACAATAATAATAAATATATTACCATAGAATATAATTAAGAATAATTATAGATTAAAATATCAAGTTAGTTGGGGGTACTTTTTTTGTAAGATACATCATGTTGAAATACAATATTTATCTCAAAGATGCATTGTTTATTTCCAAACCATATGCCTTATTTTTCACCACCTCTCTATTAATGTATTCTCTATTTCTATCAAAATATATTTATAGAGTTTCATAATTTATAATAAATTTAAAAAAATTATGTGGTTGTATATAAATTTTATTTTATCATTTTCTTTATAGATACAGTGTTTACCTCGTAATTATATCAGAATTCTTTAATGTTCAAAGAACATTAATAATTTTCAAAAAAATGGAAGTATTATAAATCATGTTAAAATGACTAGAAATTTCATATACTGTTATATTATCCCATAATAATAAATATTAAAGTACTTAAAAATAATCCAAATATCAGGAAATGTAAAATCATCATATTACAAGTAATTCAAATTTTATTCTCATAATTACGATGAATACATCTTAAAAATTAATTCATGTTTCATTCCTCATGATTGTAATTTAATTCTTCTTGAAACACTCTTAATATAGTTTATCTATGGTCAATAGAGTAATAAAATAATTATGAACATATTAAATAAAGTAAATAAATAGGAAAATATATAGTGAATCCAAATATAAAAGGATAATGAAAACATTGAAACTTTTAAGTTTTCCAAAAGAATATATTAATTCATATGATGTGTTCTGAATCATTCCATTACACCGTGTAAAAGACATTTTTAGCACTCTATATGAGTCTTTTTAGGATTGACATCCATACATTTAAAGTATTATAATAAAATTGATAAGAATTATAGTTTAAAATAATATAAAATTTATTATAATTCATATATTGCATATAATATATGTATTTCGTAAGACCATATACTGTGGATAAATTTTATATCCTAGGAATTCCATAATTTAATAAGACTCTAACAGCAAACATACAAATTTTCCACTTTTAAAAATACTATGTCAAAAATAGTTAATAAAACAATATTAATTTTGATAAAGAAATATTTATTATGAAAAAAATGACTTTTATAAAATACGACTTTAAGATAATGTGACTTTATAAAAATAAAGGGAAAATAGTTTATAAACAATAGAAAATTTATCATGCATTTAGTTTAAATTAATAAAATCTTCAAAAACATTTCTTCAATAATAATTTAGGGAATAAATAAAAATTTATATTATTAATTATCTAATTTGAAAAATAAATTAGTAAAGATCCATTCTTTAATTACTTTGGAATGAACCACCTATTCCTATTTTACTTTTTTAGTGTACATTCAATCTTTATGTGTATCCAGAGTGATATATTCTAAGACAACTGGTTATGTTTTCAACTCAACTTATTTTCATTTCTAGGTGATACTTTCCCACCATACATATTTATTCATTCCAATAATAACATGGATAATCTTCTTTCATAGTTGAATTACATTTGCTAATTCTTCTACTTCACATCAAAAAATATTGAATTTACATCCCATTGAAAACAATTACAACACTCATCATTATAATAAAATTTAGAACTTCAATATAATAAAGGTTTATTTTCATGGAAAATATCAGGGGAGTTCAATATAATGAAATAATTTTTAAAATTGATATATATTGTGATCATCATAATTCTGCTACAATGAAACCAGCCATATTTATTTCAAAACAAGTACAAACTTTTATGTAATATTTATACATTATACATTTTAATTATTATTTTTTATATAAATGTATTCTTAAATCTTGTGTTGAAATTTTATTGGGGTTGTGCACCATCACCGCAAAGTCATGAATTGTTTTTCCTGGTTAAAACTCATCATCTTCATCTAAATTTGAGAATAATTTTTTTTAGCATATACATGATAAACAAAAATCAATATATGATAACATCAATGATGTGGTGATTTTGTTTCTATAAATTATAATGTTATTCTTTAGAAAAATTCATAAAAAACATTTTCAATTAATTATGTATTATTAACATTATATTTGATAACTATAACTACATTGGTTTCCTTTTTTATCGATAATTTTTTTATGGTAAGGAATAAAAACTATGATCCTGTTGATTATTAATCCATGGATGATGTTCAGTTTTGGATAATTAAATATGATTCAAAGATCATCACTAATAAAAATAATATTTAAATTTATAAATAAATTTAAATTACAATGTTTTATGAACTATGTCATATTTTTAATATCCCACCCTAGTGAGATAACACCACTAATTATAAGAACTACATGGCTTGATGTGTGATCCTAAGTCACGAGATGTTAGAGGCTATGGTTGAGGGTATAAAATCATGTCTTGTAGTGTTATTTACCATCTAATGGTCTATCACATCAATTAATCAAATAATAAAAATCAAAATGATAATAAATAAGTGATTTTGACAAAATTATCTCAATAATATGTAGTGATTATCCAAAAATACAAATAAATGTAACACAACTAAACAAGAATCAAGAGTTAGTTTCACATGAAAAAAAAAGAAAACGATGTAACTAAAATAGTAATTAAAAGAATAGTTCGATGACCCACTCCTTAGTACTATGGAATCACGTGAACTAATATCTAAAGTGAATCTATACACTAACTACTTATTATGTAGGCTTCATGACTTTACCTATAATTACATGCACTCATTCGATAAGTACATGAGGTGTGTAGATAATTTATATGAGAATAAAATCCATAATAAAACCCCTTATAACTCCATAAGTTATTATATGAACGTATATATAATTTTTTAAATCCAAATTTATCATTTTCAGTAAAATTAATAATTTTAAAGTAGATGTTGATGGAACCTTATTGTCCAAATAAGTAATGACTTCCTCATCCATTTGCGATTATAGAGGATTAAAAACCTTCATGCAACTCATTAACAAATCTTAACCTCTTCCAATACCAATCGTGGTTTTGGAAATTTCATATATATCCTCTCAAATAAATATTCATCCATACATCATATACATTATAACTCATCAGTTCCAACCATTCCATCATAAGGTATTCCTTATATTTGGCCTTATGATGTCCAATCGTAGCATATCATAGTGTATCACATATCGTTACCCACTATTGTCCATGTGTGAATGGGAATTATTATGTCTCCACATTAAAAAACATGTTATGTGATAAAAACATCATAAACCATTTTAATAATAATAAAAAAAAATCAAATACATCCCATGAAAACATACATTACCATTATATTCTACTCTTATAGTGTATGAAATAGCCAAAAATTTTAAATTTATCATTAGAATTATGCATTCAATTTCTAAAAAACCCACACATTGCAAACTTCCAACAACATTTGAATATTCCAAAATTTAATCCTTTGGTTATTTTCCATACTTTTACCAGGTTAATTTATCTATTAATTTATTTTATTTATTGAAAATATATTTATTATACCATTATTAATATTTTAAAATAAATTCTCTAACACCAAAACCATGGGGTTAATACCCTAGAAAGATCGGTTACCACATTCCAACTTAATATATTCATTTCCAATAATAAAAATTTTTATAATATTATCTCCCCAAAACATAAATATGAAAGGTCATGAAACATCACCGAAATACATGAAAAATAAACCAATAAATACATTACATGAACTAATATTGAAAAGTTTTTAATTTATTAAAATAATTACTCCATTGAATCATAAATTATTTCCTTATTAAACCATCTAAAGTGTGAACTTTGTTATCCATTTCACATTTTTTTTAAAAACGTAAACCCCCTTACCAATTAAATATTTCTTTGACGGTTAAGTTAATTATTATCCATTTTCTAATTTTTTATAGTCACATATATCATCAAACAAACTATATAAAATTAACTACTCAATAATTAACCTAGTTACCAATCCATGAAATACATATAATAAATTTGTATCATCAAATTCCCAAAAATACTATTTAATCACATTCCAAATCCATGAGAAATCAAGAGGTTATGTTTCTCCAGAAAAATTAGAAATATCCTCAGGGTTCATGACTCCCAAAACTCTTTAATCTAGAAAGTTATATATTACAACAAACTAAGTTAAATAAAGTGGACTATGTGGTCACAAAATGATCTTAAATTCATAACATATCTCAAAAAGGTAAAATTAATTATGCTCTTTCCATGTCAAAGATAGTTCACCAATTACTTCTCATGTTTAAGCTCAAATTAATCAAAAATTGAATCTAGAAGGGTAAGGATAAAGGAAGGGGATTAGGTATCCAATAGTTCATCCAATTTTATCCAAATAAACCACTGACAAATGGTATCAAAAGTTGATAACTAAATATCAGATTCATTAAAAGACCAAACAAACCCCTTTTAAAGTGGTATAGAGTACATATCTTACTCCACCATGACTCACAAATAATATGGTGGATATCCAATAACATAGTAGTTGGTCAAATTGACAAATACCTATTGTCATCCAATATGGTACCCAATAACCCATAACCAAGAACAAAATGGAACTTCAAGATGAATTTATTCATTCCCAGCCTCTAATTCCCCCTTTATTCAACATCATTAACCTATACAACCAAAATAAATTCAAAACAAGTCTAAAATGTTACCCAATACTCCTAATATAATAGAGAACATGAATCAATAATTAGTGTTGTGAAAAAATCCTAAAAATAAGGTTTTTCATTCCTAATAAGCTTCTCCTAGAATACCCAACAAACTAATATTGAAATTAGGACTTCATTTATCCTTTTTGTTATAGTGTCTCATATTCTACATGTATATGTTATCATTAACTCATACCTCTGAAACATACTTTACCTGATACTACTTCTCACTATAATCAACCATATTCACTGAATTCCCATCAAATGAAGGATCCTAATATAGATTGACAATGTGATATTGAAACACAAGAGAATTATTAGATTCATACTTCCTTAAACCATGATACATAGGATAAATCATGCATAATTCCATACTTCAATGATAATTATAGTCAGCAGGTAACCTCCCTTGACCTCTCTAAGAAATAAAAATTTCCAACCTATTATGAAGCCGTGTGTTCCTACTTAGTAATCCCTCGATGTCCCAAAAGGTGCAAGGGCCAAAGGAAAATATGATCTCAAATGTGAAACACAAGATGTTGTTGTATGTGAAATGGAAAATAAATATATCTTCCCTAAAAATAAACCAACATATTCCCAATCATATGCAAAATATCATAAGGATCTTATACCAAATGGTTCCAATCATGTGTGCCCCCCCCCCAAATTTTATCCAACACAAATGAGGATGATAAGGACTACCAAAAAATTACTCAAATTGTGTCATTATAATCAATTACCAATACCCTTATCATATATAAACTCTAGAAAATTCATATGTTCCACCCAAACACCAAAAAGATAAAGTGAACATGATTGGAGTATATACATAAGAACTTTAATAGTATTCTCAATCTATCCATCCATCTGTAAGTGATATTTTTTACTCAACATCTCTTAAAAAACCAAAAACTTATTTTAATAACTAATAAAACTATGAAATAAGTCTCAAATAATTATCCAACAAGATTATATAGGTAATATAAAAATGTCTTACATATCCATCAATAAATATATTTCCAAGACCCTCAATTGTATAAGTACCCTTAATCAGTAACAAATTAAAACCATTTCTAAACTAGTCAATAAAAGTTATAACCAAATAATTTCCCTATCAATACATCAATAATATAGTGATGAAATATATTGTTAGTCTTTACCTATTTATTTCTATAAATTGAAATTATTAAATATCATAGGTTCCCCTTTGATGTTAACCAGTAACCCACTGACTGGTAACACTCCTCAAAAAACCCTCATTGTATCCCACATCATTCATAACCACCAAAAGTGTTATCAAACACCATGGTTGATTTTTTAAAAATCAATATGAAATTTCCAATATGAAAAATTAAATACTCCAATCACCTAATCTCATTAATCAAATGACATATTATGCATCATATGGAAATAGATGGAGGAATTACCTCAAAGCACCTATGCTATATGATAATTTTTTCCCTTGTACACATATATCTTCGAATCAGAACTGTATAACTCTCTCACTCACCCCCCCCCATAGTGAGTTGATAGATAAAGGTAAAAATTGACAAAAAATCATTCCTTCAATACATTAACAAGTATCGATAAGTAGTGATCCATAATTTATGACTCCGCATTTAATTCATTAATGATTTCGACATGAAAAATAATTTGGAAAAAATAAATAAAATAATTCCCTTTACCATGAGGATATATCATCCCAATGTCAAATTATTAATGATACTGAAAACATATTCTATATGAAGTGTTTAGATAACTCAAAAAATATATATACCTCAAGATATTATAGTCACTGAATACCACAAACCTTTCACCAAATAGATAATTCCACTAACTCTTAAGTGTGTGAATAAATGAATCTTAAACCATATCTTGTGTAAGGTTATTATTCAAGTGTGACAAAAGATACTAATAATCATTCACCACTACATAACCATCTTACATTAATACACTACCCAACTCCACAACCCAACCACAAAAATATACATCATGTCATTTTTACTATGGTAAAATGTGAAAAGGAACTAATGTAAAAAAACTATTTATCCTCTATAAAAAAGTTTATTAATTTTTACACATATCCAATTTCACAACATTTATAGTCAATGTAATAATCAGTTTAGTTAGGTGAGATAAGTCCTTAATAAAATGGTGATAATTTCCTCTAATGCCCATGAACGTCTCAATCTCAATAAAAATTCCATGGGAACCTTCCAGTACATCACAGTATCTACCTTCTATGGATCAACCAGTATCCCTTATTCAATAAAATTTTCATGATGATCAATACCTCTAAAATATAGAACTATTACTTTTAGAAAATCTTATATAAGAAATCAGAACACAATATATCTATAAAAAGATCCTAATTCTTCGCATGGGATTATGAATATATTATAATATCATAAAAACATTTAAAAATTGAAACGAAATAGGGATTAATGAAATGATTTAATAAATATTTAAACATTACTGGAGTAATGTTCACCCAAAACAACATAAAAAAATCATAGTGATTATATCACATCAAAATTGATGTGTTAGACACATCCTTGCCTCATAGACTCATTAGATGATGACCATATTAGTCATTGATCATAGAAAACACCATAGATCCCCTAAATAAATAAAAAATTACCAATATGAGGAATAAAATATCATTCATTAATGGTTCTATAGTAAAACATGTTATAATCAATACACAACCACAAAAATCCATTGTTATTATTACTAAAAAGCCCTAGGTAACTACTGTGAGATACACTCTTCCAAATGAATCTCATATATATAAGATTATCTAATAGTATCTTTAACTCATGAAGAAAAAATAGTTATATATGATATGGAGAAATAAAAATATTCATATTTTATGGTAATAAGTATATAATTATCTCTACCTCATCCTCATGAATTAACACTCTATAATTATTGGGTAATACATATTCCTCTAATAAAGAATTGGGGAAAACCAAAGATGAAACACTCTCTATTTATATAAGAGAAATCCTTAAATCCTAATATGTAATCATCACAATTAATACAAAATTAAAACCTACCATACTTACTTGAAAATATCACTCCCCTATAAATGACCATGATTCATCTCTAAAATAATATATAATCAGATATCATCAGAAACAATAAATAGAACTTGGATAATGTGGCCACCAATCCATTCCCTTCAATAATGTGAAACCCATTATCATTAAAGTGATGATATCTCATATATGATAAAAAAATAGTTTTCATCAACATAATAGAAAAACATTCTAATAAAATCCTTTATCCTTACTAATGGGATTTCCATGGACACAACACTTTGAAGCATCTCAATACCCAAACTTAAGTCTGAAACTAGAGGTACATAAATAAAAAATGTTATACAATGAAGTAAAATATCACACTATACTTGGTTGAAATATCCAAAATCATTCCTTCCATTATAGAAGAATACCCCAGAAAGATCCATCAATGCATTCTCAACTATAAAAAAATACATATATCTAGAACCACATCCATACCCTATAACCCCATAGTTACCCTGCATTATATTTCCCCAATGTGGTTCCCCCAATGACTTCCTACATCCACCAAGTCTCAACCTCCAAAATGATATTCATCTCACACTCTATTATGAATAATTATCCTAGTTTCAAAACACTTGAGTATAAGGTAACCCATAACCTCCTCTCTAATATAAACCCCATTAAAAAATCCATTGATGATAAAACATTTTTATATATGAGTGAATATACATGGGTTATAAAGTAAAAAATTTACTATGTATAGTAATTATTTCTACGATGAATGCATAAAATAAACACTCTAACTTATGAATAAGGATAATTGATAGACAATACCTAACCCCCACCCACTGATCATACCATATCTCTATAAGAATCATCATTTTTTCTTTTCTTAATAATATTCTATCCACATGATCACATCGAAACCCAACTCTCCTTATCATGGATATTATCATCCATGAGATACATTTATAATACCTCCTTAAAGGAAGAATGTAAAAAAAGATGAAAAATGTAATGAATGTATATCCTAAACCCACAATCAAACTGATATTCTATAGAAAATTATCCCATACCAGGTTGGGGAAAACAATGAAACTCTATGAATGTAGAATAATAATTAATAGTAGACATAATTCCCTAGAAAATCATTATAGATTCATTTAATTTATAAATCCTCATGGTATGAGGAAACAAACCCTCATGAATGAAATGTTGAAGGAAACTGATGCTAACGTAACATTCCACTATTCCGAGGATAAAACGTCCCACTATCACAGACCAGACCCCATAGGAAGAAAAACATTTGGATTCACCTACATCTCTTCTACATAATCAATCAATATAAATATTTGATCCATTCCCAATATAGACTCTTAAGATAATCAAGGTTAAAAATCACCCTAAAAATTATGAGTATATTGTGATTTAATTTCATTTATGATATTTGAGACTATACACCTTTCGGACATTAGCCTCACATTCTATCCATGGAAAACCTTCAATGAACTATTTACAATCTGATTTTCCAAAAATTACTTTGGTTCATTGTCTAAGGGAACATTTCCCATTTCCCCATCCATGTACCCCTCACCATAATAATCTTACTGAACATCTTTTCTATAATACTCATTTACATGTTTCTTTGTTTCTAAAATTCTATAAAAGAATTAATACACACATTAGTAACAATATTGAGATCAAATTAATCAAAAATATCACAAATGAATCCATTAATATGTTTCAGAGATATATTGTCTTACCATGTATTTCCATAAACATATTTTCACAAACACACACACACACACCTTTCTTCCATTTATCAAGAATGGTTCATGAATTTACCACCACCCACTATAAAAAATGAGTTTCAACCCCAAAATATCAATTAAATTATTCAAACGTAGTCACATATTCCATGAATCAAGGTCTTCAACTATACTCTTAATAGAATGACATCTATATATAACATTCATATAGACTCCTGCATCACTGTATCCTCTTGACCAAAGTCAAAATATTATTAAACAAATAAATAATATCATTCAAACTACTTCATGCTATCTCAGCATAGAATTATTTATCCATCAAAAAGAAACACCACACATATTTATCTTCACTCCATTATCACAAGAGGATGATGAGTAACACTAAGGGTTTTAATGAATCACATGGGAATTAAATTTCATCTTAATAGTTTATTAGATCATGTAAAAAAATTAGATAAATAATTTCCATTATCATCATAAAAATGTCTCCGTCAAATAAATAAAATTATATGATTATCCTCGTATACTCATAAATGTCATTCACCTAAACAGGACTCAAATATAACTATCACCTACTAAAACAAAAAAAATATATCTAAAATAGACTATAAAATAACATACTAAAATCCAACATCATATGACTCTGTAAACCTTGTAACTATGATTCAAATAATATCCAAAAACTAATAACCTGCTATAGATGTTTCATTCATTTACCTAAAATTACATAATAGAAATATATATATGAACATGAGGTGTGTATATATAGTATGTTAGAGTACATTTCTCAATAGAAAACAAATACAATCCCTTACATCTCAAGGAGTTGTCATGTGAAAATATATATAATGGTGTAAAGATAAAATTATTTAATAATAAGTAATTTCTATAATTCAATATTTTAATGGGTGAAACTATGACACCAAAACAAGTTATATATTCCTTTCACATTATTGCCTCTTAAGGATTAAGAACATGCTAATTGTTGATATTGATGACTTTTCCATGTCAAAGGGAAATCCTTCACATGGAACATTTCCATCTAGACCCTCAAGGCCATATAATCTCTTACATTAAACACAATCCACCCCCCCCAAAGTCCATCCCTTCCATCACATGGTATATCATATATGTGACCTCTCAAGGGAAACCATTACATGTCAAGGTATATCTCAAATCCAGACCCACTATAGGTGATATACAAGTGACCCTAAATATGGATAAACTAAACTAAACATTTTTATTGATATTCATATCAAAAATCAATCTAACCACATCACACTATAACAAATATATCCCATGATAACCCATGTTATCATTTTATTTTCCCCGTATAGTGTAATCAACAATCATGAATAAAAAACCATTTCTTGTTTCAATCCCAAAATTTCAGAAAGCTACAATACATTAATAACCAATTACAATGTCTTAATATTACATATTTTAATATAAGTAAATTTACACAAATTTTACTCAGTTCATTAATCCTTAAAACCATTTTAATTATAAATTTTATCATTCATACCAGATTTCATCTATCCAAATACACGCATTATCACCCGATTCATAATGTTAATTCCCTTGTCAACCATATAACTTTATTTATATCAAATACACTCATTCTTAAATAAGAAAATGGATATAATAGCATTACTATACACCTTAAACACGTTACATGAATTCAATGGAGAAAATGTGGAATTTGACCTAAAAAATAATCAATTCCTTCTTAAATTCCCTGATTATTAATCCACATAAAGTCTTTGAATTTCAATCTTTTTAACTTCTATATTTTTTTTTGTATTTTAGATATAAATTAAAATTTTAAATCATTTATAACATTATTCTATCCAAAAATTAACGCTTTAGTTTATTTACTATCATTCAATAATTCATAAAAAAATTCTAATAAATATTTAAACAAATTCACATTCCAAGCCATACATAAATGATATTTTTTTCATCAAGGGTATAAAAATTGAAATATAATCACATGCCAAATCTTTGATAAAGAAATAAGTATTCTACATCAGTGACAAAATCTAGTATGATCAATAAATGGCCCTCCTGTACATTAAATAACAAAATACTTTTAATGTTATAATGAACTTAAAGAGAGAAAATAGATGATAGAGTCACACATGGATGAAAACTACATCAAAATCCAAAAAAATGTAATATTCATGAAGAACATACCAAGGTGATTATAATTAACATGTCATAAATCAAATAAATTCTCGACAATTTATAATTTAAACTAGAGGGATAGTCACAAAGAGAGGGTTTTAGGTATCTAAGAGTCCAGTAAATTTTTTTCTAAATAATCCCTAAATCAAACGGATCTCATTATATAAACCAAATCTCACATCCATGAAATGATATAACTACTTCTCATAAAATGATATATTTGGGGAACTCTATGCACCCAATCAAGACTCACCATCCACCTGATTCTAGTCATCTAAGCACATGATAACCACTCATGTTGACCAACACCTTTGTTTTTCCCCTTAGCTGTTATGTACCCAAGATCCAAGAACCCATAACAATAATAGGTTTAATTCTAATGTGTTAAACCTACTAGTTAATCCTCCCATCATCACTCTTCTCCTCTATATAACAAAAATAAATTCCAAAAAAATCAAAATCAATGGAATTAGTCAAAATTAAATTGGAAATATAAAATAATGTTGAGGTTTGTTATAGTATTCCACATGTAGATTTATATTTATTATTTTTATATATTTTTGTTAAGAATAAATTCCCTATAAAATAATTTATAAGAATATAATTAGTGTAAGAACATGAAAACATAGAAAAATATTATCCAATGGATATGATTTTGTATAATGGAGTTCAATATAGTTATCTGTTGAAAAAATCAAATTGGTTTTCCCCGACACATGGTTGTGGCTATTTGAGAGTGGTTTCATAATCATTTTCACCTAGTTTACCAAATTTTTCTCTAATGGAATATCCCAAAATTTACAATATCCATAACAAGTTATAAATATTATTTGTAAAGTCAAGAGGTCAGTTGGGGTTTCAACCCCAATGATGCAAAGGAAATAACTTTCATCAAAAGGATGGGAGGTCGGACTCATCTAACCCTTTTAGGGGGAATTGTTGACTTTTTTGAAAGTCTAACATATATTTAATATTTATTCATTAAATCCTTCCTGATAAATAATATGGTAGTATCTACCCCTTTTCAAATGAATTTATTAAAACCATGTGTTGATAGGAACAATGGCCTATTTTTCATGTTATCCATTATTTTCTTGTTAATTTATGATTTTTTCGATTAAATCCATGTTGTGGTAATCTAGAGTCTATTTACATCCATGGATGAGTTTGGCGACATGATGATTGGATTGAAAATTTATGTGGAATTCTATGTATCTTATTTGAATCGGAATCAAATCCAACATAGTTAGTTATTTATAGATTAAGTTCATATAATTGAACAATATCATGTAGTTCAATGTCATGTGAATGGAAATAAATATATGAATCGATCCTTGAGGAGGCATCCTATGTATCATAATGTGGTCGGAATTAATGTTTAAAGTATTCATGTTAAGTGTATTTATGTCATAAAATATACTATAACAAGTGCCTTTCATTATACTTATGCATGTAATTTTATACTGAATTTCATCATTTAGAGTATTTCCCTTTTAGTGTAGATGAGATAAAATCAATCTTAAATCCCAATGAATGGCTTATACTTGGGGAATACTCAACATGTTAGTGATAAAATCATCTCTATTACCTAAAACCATGTGATTCAGTCCTAGTGTGATAAATAATAGATTTTGGATGATTTTTCATAACTCATGAGAGAAACTTTTTACAGAGATTACACAATAATGTTTCACTTCATCGTAGTTCAGTTCACCACTAACCTGCTGATTGTGTTGAGGTACTTGAGGTAATGTTTTGGGATTTAACATAAAAGGATACTCATTTATGATCCAACATACCATACTCTAATAGACATTCATGGATAGTACACTTTTTTTATAACTCAATCCCATGAGTATAGATAATTTGAGATATTGAGGGACTCTATATCAGATGCCCATTAGTGATTAGGCCATAAGAAAGTTTCCTATTATCCAATTTGGATTGAAAAGTTAGTTATTATAGTTCAATTACACCAAACACACATATGGGTTAGGATATGTGATAAATAAAAAATGGATAATTAGTATCCAGAAGGTTTTGGAATTTTATGGGCTTATACTATAACAACCCGTGATTTTGTGAAATAATTTTTTTACAAATTAATTATATATTTTTTGATATTTTTTATATCAAATCACATTGAAAATAGGTTATTTTTTTTTAAATAACTATGTCTGTCCTGTGATATATGAAATAGTATGTTAATTATTCACTAAACACTAAATTGTTTTAACTTTCTCTACATAGAACACCGATTTTAGCTCATGTTACATGCATGACTGACTTTCCTCGATGGATTTTGTAACATGAAAGACCAAATGTTACCACACAATAATTTATTATTAAAATATTATTATTTAATATGACATAACAGGGTCATTGAAATGAATACTACAAGAATAATTAAATTATTAATATATGTAGTTTAATTCATAAGTTACCTATTAATTATAAAAGAATATAGAAACAAAAAGAATATAAAGGGACTAATTTTATAAAAGTATAATTTTATTTGAAAAAGATGATATATGTTAATAAGTTAAATTAATTATGAATAATGAATGATATTAAGAAAATTTATGATTTATATATTCAAGGATATATTTTTTTATAGCATCAAAAATATTTTATAGATATAAGATAATAATAAACTTAGTTTTATACATTAAACCCTATATATTAAAATAGGTAATTTTACTACCGTTTAATGGAGAACCCATTTTAAAATAAATATTGGAACTTTTAAAATTTTACTATTTAAAAAAATTCAAATTTTAAGTAGAAACATAAAAATTAGGTTATGAGAAATTAATGGTATTTTTCTGTAAGGGTTTATTTTTAAAAAAATAGTTACAAATACTGAATTTTAATTCAAAAATACTTTTTTAAATAAATAATTTATATGGGAAAATTAAATTTTAAATATGATGTAAAGTTTAATTGTATAATAATTTTAATAAATAATCCAATTTAGTTTATTAGAACCAATTTCACTTTGAAATTGGTTATAAATACATAGTAATATTTTTGGTGTTTTTACTCTAAATACCCATAGTGTCGTCCCATCAGCAAGATTATTTTTAAATTAATTTCAACCAATTTTGGTATGATAATTTGGAAACATTTATTCCATAATTTAAATATTCATAATTTATAATTTCTAATAATGTGATTTTTTTCTTATCAACATGATTAGTGGATGAAATTTAATTTACATAAAATGATTAAGATTAAAATTAGGTTAACAAAGTACAAAACCTCATATTTTAGACCAAAATTGACCAATAAAATTTAACAACACATATTTTATATCCATTAATTGTCCACTAACCTGAAATTATTTTTTTTTGGTTTGGTATTTTTCTTTTTAGGTAAGAAGTTTGGAACACCTAACTTGTTTTCAAAAATTCCATACATATCCTTTCACTTCCCTATAAAAGGCTACCAAAACTCCATCTTATTTAAACCTATCAAAACACTTAGGTTTGGAAAATATCTATCCAATACATGACACAAATTCAATCCCATGCTCCTTTAATCATCTCTTTAGGTAGAAATAAATCCTAGGTAGCCTTTTCGTCCGACCCAATAGGATTTTCCTGACTATGTGATGGAATCTTCTCTCAAGCTCATTTCTTTTATTTTATTTCTCCACCCCCAAATACCTTTATTAAATTATTTTATAAAAAAAATATTTTTCTAAATATACTAGTATTTTTAATGATATGGTTTTGACCTAAAAATTCACATACCTCAATCTAATAGGTAAAGAACAAACTGTTTATGTGTACGGTGAACTACCGTCTCACTAAATGATGATTGTTCGTTATTAATTTACTGCCTATCATTGTAAAAATTATGATAGAAACTTATTAAATATATGTTAAATATTATATTCAGTTTCTATTAAATAATATATAATCATTTTAAAACAAATATATTTATGCTTTCCACTTGGTGTAAATACGATAATTTAATTTGGGGAAGTGTGGACTGGTGCCCACTCAAAGCGAAGTGATTCATTAATTCACTAAATGGAATGTATTAGGTATGTTTTTTGTGAAATTATATGATATATATTAAATTATAATTATATTCTATTTATAATATATATGTAAATATATTTCATTTTCTTTCATTCTTTTAATTCGACAATACAAATGGAAATAATGTTTAGGAGTACATAAGTCTTACCGTCTCCTTGAATGGTGTATTCCAATTAATACTTATGTATTATATAGATTATTATAATATACATAATATAATTGATGTTTAAATAATTTTTTTCATTCTATAAATCATGAGATAATTATAAAGAACAAATATGTAACAAATTAAGACACATACAACGAATAAACTGAATATTACCCATAGTGAAACCTTATGATAGGATTTTTGATAAGCGGGTAACACAAGGTCATAAAAAACATATATGGTATTAGATATAATTATATTACTATTTTAATAATTTAAAATAAATTTATATTTATTATAAAGGTTGTTCGTACGAATACAAAGAGAGTTAAGACACAATGTAAGGGGATTTCGTCTCACTTTTTTTTCCATGAGATATTTTCTTTATTCACCACCCATTCCTTTTACGCATTGTATATATTGTTCATGAATTTATTATATAATTCATATTCTTCAATTTATCATTAATTTCATATCTATTCCATGATCATTATTTATTGGTTTTTATGTTTCAAAAGTTACCAACTCGGTAAGATAGTTTTGTCTTATTTTACCATCTTTGAGACAAATGCCATGTTATGAACCTATATTTTCTTAAGAGGTGTACATACTTCATTTTACATGTTATATAATTAATATCCTTCATTTCATGATATTTTATCTTT
The DNA here is from genome assembly GCA_963277665.1 of Viscum album. Classification (NCBI taxonomy): domain Eukaryota; kingdom Viridiplantae; phylum Streptophyta; class Magnoliopsida; order Santalales; family Viscaceae; genus Viscum; species Viscum album. The sequence goes on from OY728126.1 coordinate 818,781,691, forward strand.
AATGTAATTTTAGTTTCATACATGGGGAGTATGGTACATTGTGACCAAATGGTAAGAGTATATTGAAATAATATCATTGCCTTCCGAGATTGTTTATGTTTATGTTTAATTCGATGAAATCATATGATCCATACATCATGATAACTCATGAATTTTATTTTCTTTTGTGTATTCATTATATATTAATGTATTTCAATCAGTTTTTCAGTCTTTGGTACATAATATTATTAACAATGTTTTTAAGAAATCATGACAATACCCTATGATTAGTAAGAAATTTGTGTTCGTTATATCCTTGTGTTACAAAAAGAAAAGTTTCAACAAACATTTTAATATAATCCTAAGATCATTAAAAGAAATTTCAACCCATTTTTCACCTCATAAAAATGGGTTCCTAAATAATCTTCTTGTTTCTTCCAGTTGAGTAACTTTTCTTCCCTTTTTTCTGGGAAAAATGAATATTTAGCATATATATATTTTACAAACCATAATAGCTAACATTTAAATAAATATTACTTATCATAATTTAAATGATATCTATTTTAAAATAAAAAATTTTCATAATATTTCAATAATTCATCTTTCTAAGTCAGATTTAATGAAAATGTTTCTAAAAATATTTTACTATTATAAATGCTTCCTTAAAAAATCACTTTTATAATCATATTTTTTTTAACATAAAAATTTAGATTTTAAAAAGTATTTCAAACGATTTTAAGAATTATTTTAAAATTTTTCAAGGAAAATTATTTTCAAAAAAAATTCAAACATATTTTATATGTTTTCTTGGAAAATTGATTTAAAAAATTTTTAAGTTTATTTTAAAAGTTTTCGAAAAATATGGTTTTCAACATGTTTTCAAGATTATTTTATATGTTTTAAAAGGAATTTTTTTTAAATTGATTTGTGTTTTAATGGGAAATTATCCAAAAAGAAAGGATATTTTCCTCAATAAATGTTTACAAAATATAATTTTGTGTGGTTTTACATCTAAGATAACATATGTTGATGTTACTCATGGACATATAGAAAATAAACAAAAATTTTCATTCATATTCATTATTTTATTGTTTATGTTTTGATGTAATGATTTTTATGACACCTACTTAACATTAATGGGTTATATGCTTTTGAAACACGCATATTTTCATAACATATGCTTATGATGAAATGATTACAAAACCTGTAACTTTTCCACAGATTAAGATATGCTTAATTTTTTGTGAAAAATATTTCATTACATGGGTTAACATGTGATTATTTATGATTTTTTGGGACATGCATGTATTCATTTATTTTGATATGGGTGACACATACATCTCACACCACATTATTGGGTAAGTATTTATATCTAATAAGATAAAAAATGATAGTATTGGGAGTGAAACTTGGATATTAAGATGGCCATGGGAGTGAAACATGACGTCCAAGACGGTATGAGGAGTGAACTCATGATACTATGATGACAATGGAAGTGAACCATGTCAACCATTATGGTATGAGGAGTAAACTTGTTCTGCTAAGATATTCATGTGATTGAATTATGACAAGAAAGATGGAATAGGAAGTGAACTTGTACTACTAATATGGTCTTCGCAGTAATGCCTTGTCAACAATTCAAATCATGTTATATTCTTACGTGTTTGAAAAATTCCATGTCTTATTCCTATGTTATTCACTCCAATTTAAATTTTTATAAAATAGATCACTTTGTGTGAAAGTGATAAAACAAAGAAGATTACAAGCCAACCTCATGTCAAACATCACAAGAGGTTACATAACTATTCCAAAAAAACATTAAATGTTTTGAATTAAACACCCTATGTACGATCTAAGAGATAGAAGTTGCCTTTTCATATGGGTTACCTTTGATGAGATCCTCAAAGTGTTGGACCGTCCTATCCCATGTATGAATGTATTCATCTAGGTTTATTTTATTCTCACTGATTCCATGATCCAAGATCTAGTCTTTCTTGATGATCCACTTAGCTTGATCTTCGTTAAGGTAAACATGCATTGATCTAGCGTACATTCTATCAGCTTTTTCCTTTCAAACATTGAATATAAATTGATTATCTGCTATATCTTCTTCATAATGTAGGAGAAGCTCCAAGTCAACATCCTACTTCCTTTCCTTGTTATGTACATCCTTTGAATCCACTATTTCCATCGACCATTTTAGATCCTCATGTGTGTCACCATTAGACTCTGAATTATTCTCACAGATAGAAAGTTGGACAGGCTCTCAAAAATGAATACCTGTATCAGATGGTTGAGTAGTCATTCGTTTTGGAAGGAATGAGTAATATATTTGACTCTTGTTCTTCCTCTAAGTATAAACTGAATATTCCCAAACATCAATAAGATTTATCTTCCCTTTTTAAATCATATCATGTGAGGTCCTCTTTATTTTACCATCTTCTCCAGACTCCAAGGGAGACTATGGGTCTCATATAAGGTTGTTCCTAAAAGCTTAACAACAGTAGATGGACTCATATTCTTGTCCTTCCAGGGAGTCACCTTTGTATATTCCCCTTTATCCACAGCCCCATCCACACTATGAGCCAACTGTAGGAGAGAAATTCCTCCTGAACTCTGAGAAGCTATTCCAAGAATCCGTAGATTAGACCCTGATGGTCTATTCTCACACACTGCGGACAAGATGGTGTGGACACCATTAGCACCATCTACCTCCATATTATAACTCAATGGGAGAGATAATGCATCCTCATATTATTTGACATAAGAAGTAAACATTTCCCCACATTATCTGGCTATACCTTTGGTATTACATCCGTGATCACGCCTTCAAACCTATTGGAGATGACCGAGATGACCACATAAACAACAAAAAATGATTTAATTATCAAAACTAACCTACAATTTGATCTGGTACTCATTTTCAATCTCAACATACACAAAAATTGACTGGTGGTTTAAAATCATCGACATCCACACAGATCTTCAGAGAAATTTGATGGTAAAAGGATTAAGATCGGCCATGAAAACATAAGAACCTACCCACCATATTACCAAGCATCAAAAGGAAGGAGGGGATTGGGAATAGAAGTGGAAGACTGGAGAAGAATACCTAGATTAGAGTTATCAGAGTATCACACTGTAAATGAAAATTGAAGGACCAATGGAATAGGAAAAAGAGAGCTCCGCTACAGAAATGTTTGTTGTCGGTTTAGGTAGTGATATGCTCATCTTTAGTTGTGATGCGAATAAGAAGGCATTGAGGGTACAAAATACCAACCTTAGTGTGGTGATTCAAACCCTGTGACTTAGTGATTAAGAGGTCAAAGGCATCCACTGAAGGATGAATCCGACCATAGATAGTGACCAGAGAGTTCTTATGAAGGTCCACTACATCAAGGAACTCCTTACCCATTACGAAAATATTTGGGAATCCCTGGACCAACAAGGGGAATTTGGGGGAGAGTTCGATGACATGGAACATTAGGTGCTTCACTAGATCTATTAGAGGAGAAAAGGAGTTAGGGGGATACAATCCTGAGCGAACCCTCCACCTCTAATTTTATTCCTATGTTATGATTTTATGGATTATGTTATATATTTTCTTATGATTCATGTCTTATGAACTACCACGATATATTCAATGATTCTTGTTTATGATCTTTGATATATAGGGTATGATCTCTTATTTTCATGATCATGTTCGCATATCCATATTCTCATGATTTTTCTTACATATCTCCATTTTTACCTTTATTGATCACTTCAACTCACTCCTTTTTATGTTTCCTTATACATGTTATGAATATATTTATTATGTATGATGAGTCTAAGAACGGTGATAGTTAAGAAGAACCTAATTGGAGATAATTTTTATCATTTCTATACCAATTTTTATGTTTCAATGTTTGAAAAGGTTTTATACTAATATGGTTTTATGGCGTCTATTTGTGTAATTTTTTTAGTATTCAAAGAAAGTGATGTGATGATAATGTATGAAAAGATAGGGTCTATATAGTTGGTTTCAAAGAAAATTATTTGATATCCATTGTAAACTAGGATGAGAAAAAATTAGGGAGATCCATATATATATTTATAATAATATGTCAAGGGATACCTCTAATTATAACTATAAGGGTGAGATAACTTTTATAAAAATGTCCTGGAATTTTTATAAAGGATAAAGTGAGTGTTTTCCTAGGAATACATCCATATCTAAGTACTTAAAGTGATTGTGGCACTAGAACAGATATACATATGGGGCAAAAACATTGACAATATGTTCTAGGCCTTACTTGGGGTAATCATGAACATGGTAAGGGCCTTTTTTCACACCTGTTTTAATACACTCATGAGATATTCTTTTTGAATTTACAAAATCCTTATGAAACATCATGAAGGAATTTTATAGATGTTTTATATAAATAACCTAGGATAAACATAAGGTTTATTATATTAAAAAAGGTTTTATAATTTAGATATCCAATAAGTTACATTTATTGATTATACGGTTCCCCAATATGATAAATATTTCCCACTCTATGCTTTCTAGTTTTAGTCAACAGAGAGAAGTACAAGGAACAATTTTTAATATTTACTGTTTCAGATGTTGAATGTACAAGAATTATGCGAGTAAATTTATAAAGTGTAAATCTTATTAAGAGAATCAAGAAGCTGGTATGATTATTGGTTATACTTTTGCAGATAACGAGACTACAAATAACTTGTGTACGGAATGCGATGTTCTTCCAGTATTGTTTACATTAAACACAAGAAGAATTATTACCTTGAGTTTGATGAAATTTAATAATGATTAATATTTAATATTCTGGGAAAGAAGTATTATGGAATAATTTGATTAAACATGAGTAATGGATTAAGAAAAATGTTTGTTGAGTAATTATGTTTTGGAATTTAGATATTTTTTTATAAGAATCTTGAAATATAAAATTATTATTTTTTATATATTTTCATTAGCAATTTCAAAGTACATGATGAATGGTGATGAAGAAAAAGAAACGTGATTTCATTGAAAATTTTTATTTTTATTAAGGGAAGGTAACCCTTAATTAATTCCAGACATTGAGATAATGATTTTTTGATAATGTTGTGCTAGATATTATTAAGTAAATTGGATAGTACGGATTACGTTGGAACTAATTATTAAAAAAGTGGACGATGTCATCAAGGACAATGTTTACAAAAAGATTTTATTTATGGAATATATCCAATATATATTAGAATATGGAAACATGTATGTTTTCAATATAGATATTTGATAATTTAGGTTATTACCATGTTTCAAGAGAATATTCGATGATGGTATTCTCATTTTTGGAATGTGAAAACCTAGAGCTACATTGTGATATATGAGAGATCAATGTTAAGATGATTCAGTAAATTTATTTCTAAAGCTCTTATTTTTGATTTTTGGAAGGGTTTTAAGGTTAATCATTTATGGAAAGTATATATTAATCATTATAAAAATTCAATGAGATTAATGTGTCATCTCTCCATTTGAGAATTTAGGAATATTTGATAGTCTATTCAAACTAATTTGTGTCGATGATAACTGATGGGATGGAATATCGTAGGTATCAGGATCTAGTAGTACTTCAAGAACTAAAAATTCACCTTTTTTATTGGATGAGGTGAAGTGGATCAACGAAAAATAATGGGTTATATTTTAATGAAATCATGAAAGTATATATTTTCATAAAAATTAGTAAAATAATGGAAAATGTATCTTCAATCCTAAAATTTTGTCTTAGTGCCTCATTTCTGAGGAATTTGGAGGTCCCTTGGGTCATCATAGATTTATGGATTTTTTATTGTTATCTTTCTTCAGACCGTGTTTCCTATCACACTCCATCATAATATAATGGAAATATTTATTTTCCTTTTCAATGTTTTCACTTCCAACGTATGTTATATTATATGGGAATATTATTATGAGTTACATTGGGTAACTATTATGATTCCAACATTCCCTTTATAAGGAATTTTTTAGTATTAATTTTTATTATGTGGGTTTCTTTGAATGAAATTATCAACTATTAAACCTTTGATTATTCAAATGAATTTTTAGAGAGAAATTAACTTTATAGGGGTATAATTTAATTCCGCGATATTTTTTGCAATATTTATTTTGAATAAATTTAATATATTTGATATTTTACAATTCATGTCACAGTGAAAATAGTTTTTTATATTAAAACAAAATGTTTGAAATGAATTATATGAAACACCAAGTTAATTGGGCTATACATGAAACATATATTTTATATTTCTCTACACACAATACCAAGGTTATCTTACGTTACACGCAAGATAGAATTTTCTCAATGGTTTTCATAGCACACAAGACTGAGTGTTCCTAAATAATAATTCATTATAAAAATATTATTATTTAATAGTATTTATCAAGGGAATTAAATTTATTATTATAGGATTAATTAACATATGAATAAATATAGTTTTATTCAATGGTAACCTACTACTTATTAGATAATATAGAAACCGAAAGAATATAAAGGGTCTAATTTTATATAATCTTATTTTTAGCTGACAAAGACAATTTATAATAATAAATTAAATTAATTACTAATAGATAATGATTTTAATTAAATTAATATTGTATATATTCAAAAAAAATATTGTTGTTAATCACCCAATATATTTGATAGATAGAAACTAAGAACAAATTCAATTTTATGCTTAAAAGCCTGCATTTTTACAAAGGTAATTTTTTCATCTTATAATGGAGATGTCATTTTAAACCCAGTTTTCTGAAATTTTATATATTTTATATGTAAAGAAAAACAAGTATTTGAACTGAAACATAAGAAATTATGATAAAAAATTTATTTATATTTTTTTATTTATTATATTTATTATTTATTTATGATTCATTAATCCTTTTATACAAATATCTTTTTGTTTTCTATTCTCTGTAATTATGATACTTTCGTTTGAGGATGTCTCGACTACCGCCCCCTCAAAGTAACGTGCTTCTTTAATACACTACATGTAATGTATTAAGGTTGATTTTAGTGAAATTATATGATATATATTAATTTATACTTATAATAGTATTATAATATGTATATATAAATATATGTCATTTTATTCCTTTCATTAAATATAAAAATAAAAATAGAAACAACGTTCATGCTTTTAGTACTCCTTATCGTATCAATGAACGGTGTATTCCATTTCATACATATATATTCTTTATATGATTATAGAACAAATATAATGAATATAAATTATATTTATATCATCATTTAAATTCTGTAAATCATGATATATTTACAAGTTCCAAAGATATAACAAATTAAGACACATGCACATAATAAAGCGAATATTACCCGAAGTGAAATCGTAACATGTGATTGTTAACAAGTGGGTAATATAAGGTAATAATAAAACCATTTATGGTATTATATATAATAATATGTTTCTGTAAAATATTTCTAATAAAATAATATTTATTATACATATGGTTTGTATCAGTTCCAAGAGATTCAAAACACAATGTAAGAGGATTTCATCTCACTTATTATTTCTTTGACATATATTCTTTATTCACCACACATTACTATTTCATGCTCTCTATACACACCATGAATTTATTTTATGATTATTATTTTTAAATTTATCAGTAATTACATATCAATTATATTATACTCCTTTCATTGGGTTCATGTTTCAAAAGTTACCAAATCGGTAACATAGTTTTGTCTCAATCTACCTTATTTGACAGACATGCCATGTTATGCAACTATTTTTTTCATATGAGGTGTACATACTAAATTTTAAAGTTTGTTACATGAATCCAATTCCATTCATGATATGTTATGCTTCATGTAATTTCAATTTCTTACATGGGGATTATGTTTCAAAGATACCAAGTGGTAAGATTTTATTGAAACAATCTCATCGCTTTTCAAGATTGTTTGTGTTTATGCTTACATTGAAGAAATATTATGATTCATCACTCAAATTAACTCATGAATTTTATTATCCAATGGTTATTAAAAATTTATTCCTGTATTGGTTCCATTTTTACACTCTCTGGTACATATGATAGTAAAGAAATTATTTTTACGAAATCCCGATTTTACCATATTTTTGGGTGAAAATTTGTGTTCCATCAATCAATGTTCTCCAAAAAATAAGTTTCCAAAATATTCTAAAAATATCCTATGATATTTAATATAAAATTTTAAGCATGATTTAACTTATAAAATAAGTTCATAAAATGGTATATTTTTACTTTTTTCCAGTTCAGGCACTTTTCAATCCTTTTTACGGTCCAAAAAAGAATGTTTGACATGTGTGGATTTTACTGGCCGTCATGACAGAAATTCACTTGATGTGTAATTTTCAATATTAAAACATTATTCTTTTAAAATAAAATGTTTTTTTAATATTCATTAAATTCATTTTATGTGGTTTCTAGTGAAAAATGTTTTCAAAACTATTGTATGGGTAGCAATGCTTCTTTTAAAACTTTTCAATGATATTTTTAATGAAAATGGTTTTCAAAGAAAATTATGTTTTAAAAAAGTATTTTAAATGGTTTTAATCATTATTTTTTATATTTTCATGGAAAATGGATTTCATAAAATTTTCAAGATCCTCTTATCTGTTTTCAAGTAAAATAGATTTCAAAAAGTCTTACAAGAATATTTTATATGTTTTCACGAAAAATGGTTTTCAAACTTTTTCCAAGATTATTTTATATGTTTTCTAGGAAAATGGTTTTCAAGATTTTTATTTTTTAAATAGTATTTTAAAAAGAAGAAACGATATTTTCCTCAAGAAATTTTTTCAAAATATCCTTCCAAGTTATTCTCCTTCTATGATGACATCTATTTATGTTACTCACGCCCCACTAGAAAAAGATATAAAGGTTCCATTCATATTATTTCTTTAATGGTTTATGTTTTGATTAAATATTACTTATGAAACTGGTTTCACATTCAGGGGTTAAATTCTTTTGATACCGAATTCCTTTCATGGGTTATACTTATAATTAAATGATTATGAAACTTATCTCTTTTACACAATTTATGATATGATTACATGTTTAGGACAACCATTTTATTTCATGTGTTATTATATGATTATTTATGATTTTTTTGAAAATGAATTTATGATTTAATCATGAGATCAGTGGACCCTATATCTCCCTCTAATGCATTTGGTAAATATTGATATCTAATGAGAGATACTAAGATGGTCTTGGGAGGGGACCTTGACAAATAAGATGGCCATGGGAGTGAACTATGATTACCATAATGGTATCAATGTGAAACCATACTACTAATATGGCCATGTACGTGAACCTTGACTATGAAGATGGTATGAGGAGTGAACTCATGCAACTAATATTGTCATTGGAGTTAAGCATTGCTTTTTATGCTTTCCACTAGGGAATGCTCGCATCGTCATTCGCTTTAATGGATGGGCCACACTATAACCCCACATTCCAATTTTCCAAAGGCGGGCGTCATTCATCACTTCTTTGGTGATGTCTACTCCTAGATCAAAACTGGATGATGGGATGTATTTCCCTTCTTCCAAGGATTACTCCATGGAATTCATTGCCTTGTTCGGGTCTCCCTTATAGATTAAGACAATGTTTGTGATACTTATTACTGGTGTCATTTCTTTATGGACTCTCGTTAATTACACTCCATCTATCTGTACATTCCAAAGGGTCAGGATAGGGAAACAAACCTTTGATTAAGAGATTATTCATTCGGGACATTAGTGGCATGTGTGGGCACTAAAAAATTTTATTACATGTATTCTTCATTGTTAGAGGACTTATCAATGGTGGAAAAACATGAGGAATCATGTTTCTATCTTGGGGTATCCTATGCTTGAGGCACGTATTCCAAGGTTTTCCATAGGAATATCATGTTTAACACAAGGTAGAATTCTATTTTAATGGATAATAGATATGGTTGCGTTGAAGGTGTGTTTTCAGTAGTTTTCCTTATGAATATTACGTTTAACACAGGTCATGCGTTATTTTTAATGTCTAACATAGAATAATAGGGGTTTATTAGTATTCTTGATGAAGGAAGATTAGAAAGGTGGATCCCTAGGAGGTATCACCTAAATGGTTTACCAGCTGGATGGATTATAACACCCTGTGATGATGAAACTGGGAGTGGTGTGTCCCATAAATGGGATGATTTTACACTATGAAGGAGTGTTCCCTTATGAGGTAGGCACATATTTTTACCATTGTATAGGTTGGAATGAATCTGATGATGAACTCAAGTGGCGTGTCCCATAAAGGGAATATGTAATACTCTGAAGGATGATCTTGACAACACTAAGGGAGGATCCACCAGGTTGACCATGTGGACGGGGACACAAAGGTTTACTATTGGTTAGGTGTAAACTTTTCTAATGATGAAAGCTGGTGTTGTGTCCTGTGGAGAGAAGATTTTACACCATGAATGATGATACGGACAGCACTAAGGGTTTATTAGGGATGAGGACAATGTGCTGGTGGAATCTAAGGTTTACCATTGGCTGAGATTGCATCTATGGGAGGCTTCCTATATACCGTGTGTATAATACTTGGATCAAAAGCCACATAGTTCGAATGGATTATTTGGGTCTTACACATTGTTATAATCCTTTCACTGGATGATTTATCTCAGTTGGATGAATATTGATTATGTGGGTATTCATCATGGTTAGCATCCGAGATGCTACTAGGAGTAGTGGTGATGTGGATGGAATGATCTCATTACGATGTGGCATCCTGGGTAAGAATTATGATGAATATGGAGGAATATATGATTGAATAGATCGGGTGTATCTATTGATTGGATTGAACATCGGGGAGGCTTCCTAGTTATTATAGTGGATGGGAATCAAAATACACCTATTTCTAGTATCTGATGTAGCATAAAAAATTACAGTATGGAAGAGGGAGAACCGACATGAATGTGAAGCTGTTGGGCTTTAAACTCGGGGAGGGTTCATACATTCCATGTGTAGAAGACAAGGATCAAAACCCATGTAGTTTAGGATTTAATTGTGTCTTATACATGGTTTTCTTCCCTTTTACATGTTGGGTCTTAATCATGGTTAGCATACCAATTGGGTGGATTAGAATGCATTAGGGGAGTGGATCAAGGGGATGTGTCCCAAAAATAGAATATGTCACATCTTGAGGGTATATACCTAAGAGGGAGCACTATATTGGACCATTAGTTGGTATTGAGCCTCAGGAAGGCCCCTAATGTTCCTTATGTAGAAGACAGAGATCAAACCCCACATATTTATAATGGTTGATTTAGGGAATACACATGTCTAGGTAGTCATATGGAGTCATGGTCTCTATTAATATCTAATTCAATGTGATTAATGCTTGGTGTGAGAAAAAATAGGTAGAAGTATACCTAATGATACTATTGAAAAAGGTTCATCCATGAGATGTCATGTGGGGATTATGTACTAACCTGGCCTAGGGATATGGATATTGTGTCTTACTCTATGAGGGATGCCTGAGGTGGATCTCATTCCACAATATGGGGATATCATTTCCTTCTAGAAGGGAGAAGTATATCTCACCTTCATGGAGATGAGTGGGTATGGAAAATGCCCGAGGTAGGGCATCTCATGTGTATTTCATGGGGTAAGGTTAGAGTTTAACATCGTGTGATGAGGATGATGTTTCGTGGAAGTTTAACGTCCTATAGCTCAGTTGGGTATGTCTTACTCCTTACCCCTTGGTCTTACATGGCTGATGTCCACCCGTTCTTTGGTAAAGGAAGGCCTTAGCAATTCTAGGATATGGTGAGGTATAGGATTGGTTAGTGGAGGGGTCCATGTTAGTGTAGCCATGATAATAATCAATATCTATTAGTGTACCTATATGGAGAAGCATTAGGTAGGGAAATGAAACATGAGAAACTAGATGGGGGACCTAAAAAATGACAATGTATAAGCCTTGAGTGACACACTAAAGACGGTATAACAATGAAGGACACCTCACGGAGTGGATCTTCATGAATCTTAGGTGATTCGTGGATGTCAAGGGGTTACTGAAGATAGGAGCTCTATGAAGAAGGGTGAACCTATCTTGGCATAGAGTCATGAGTTATAAATGGAGTGCTTTGTTATGTCTTAATTCTTCATAAATCATGAAGTACCTCGATGGGCCTTACTCTTTTTCAAAGTTCATAAGACTTCATAATGGACATCCCTACCATATTCATGGTTAAATGTGAACAAGGGAAAAAGGAATATTGTTATTATCCAGAACATTGGAGAATTTCTATTTTTCTTACGGTCGTGATGTTCAAGAGATTCGTGAAAATGGATCTCAGATGGAAAACGTTCATAGTAACAATTCCTATGGGGCTGAGCCTATTATATATAGTAAAGGGGTTCTCGTGATGCTTAAAGGTGTTCCATGAAGCAACAATCATATCTGTAAAGGGGTGTGAGGTTATTCAGACTCGCAAAGCCTACCGTCAAATTCTTTTCTGGTGGACATGGGGTTCGTTAGACTCATGAAGACTATCTTAAACATTCTTTATAATATTCACAGGGCTCATCAAACATGTGGAGTCGACCATAGACACCTCATGCCTTCGCAATACATTGGGGATGTGTGAATGATCTCCATGAGGATGACTCATTTTATGATATTTGGGTTGTTTAAGCTTTCATCTCACCTTAAATAGATTTGATCTTCCACTACTAATCCTGACACAAGTATTTTGATTCCAAAAAATTCTCCCCATTAGAATGGGATCTGACAGAAAAAGGAGGGATGGATTCTGAGGGTATTCCACCAAAAATTGGTTAGTCACAAAGCTGGACTGAGATACAATGGCGCCATGTGTGCATGGTGAAAAGGCCACCATGTGGATCAAAAGCATGAAGTCCAATGAAATTCTTGGTTGATAATTTCCGATAAATAGGCAGTGATGGGCCCATTCTTCATACCAGAACTACACAAATGGTTTTCACCTGATATATCTCTTTGTGATGTGATCTTCCCCACAAACGTGATCTTACTAACTAGATTTATCAGAATTTTTCTTTCTGAAAACAAAATAGAAAACTAGGGCATCATGATCCTCTGATTCTCCCTAATAAGTGAAGATTAAAATATGGATCCATGATCTGGTTCTCTTTTATTGTTATTTATGAATGATCCTCATGAATAGAATCCAAAAAATTATTAATGTCTTCAAATCTAATGGCCATCCAAGAAGTCACTCGTGAGGTCCATGTGGATACTTCTCGAAGAGAATATTCGATGAAAATACTCCTTATTCAATAATATTTTCGGAACCACTTTGATCACAAGACAGTAATGTAGCTACTAACATAAGTGAAGAAGTATTTTCCCCTTTGTAAGATACTACCTTTGTATGTCTTTAGACTTGGGGATGATGTATTCATCCAAGATAAAAGTGGGGACGAAGTAGCTTACTAGTTCATAGGGACAGTTAGTCATTACTAGTGGTTTAGGGATGTTGATGACCAAACCTAGAGGGAGAATTCTCCTATCACAATAGATTAATTTTACAACCATCACAATGATATCTATGTAAAACCATTGAAGCCAAACAATCTTCATGGTGGGGTTAAGAGACCCAAAGAAAGGACGTACCAATGATTGGGACATGTTCCTAGGCTGAAATTTCACTGAAAATGGGCCTGGGTCTACTGGGTATGTGTATTATATGTAGAATTTAGAGTAGATTTGATGTGAGTAGACCTTTATGAAGCTTAAAGGATATCCCAATTCCACAGTTTCCAACTAAGTGCATCATTCCTGAGTTTTAGATCAGATGTTCTGTGAGGACCAACACAATTCATTTTCATTATAGGGAGGTTGGAATCTACAACTAGTACCTCCATCTTATCATTGATATTCCCATTATAGGGTTGATGTATGACGAATTATCTCCCTATATAGAATTCATGGGAGGATCCAGAGATGATTCCATGTTTGGTAGAGATTCTTCTAGATGTGGTATCATGCACAAAAAAAGGAATGAAAATGGAAAGGGATACCCACTTTAAGAAGTGGTACGATTGTTACCTGAACATTCATATGGAGAGGCCACTGATGGAGGGGGACCTATGATACTATCCATAACGTCCTATACCTACCTAAAAGGGGATCAGGGAGTCAATGAAGGTTATTTTTGTAGAATCCTATTGGAAAACAATTTACTGTTGTGAGGATACAACATCAACACTGAGCATCAACAGGTAGTCAGGTTAGATATTTTCATATCTGTTCTCATTTATCGGTGGATGATGCCAATAAGATATGAACATATGGGTGTGTAGTCGAGTACATTCATCATGTATGGAATGTTGGGAATGGGTTAGTGAATCAATATCTGACTTTCGGTGCTTGTAATGATGTACAAGGTGATATGGAATATCAGTAAGGGGAAGAATCCACTACACATTTATGGACCTCTTTACTACTTTTATTGACAGGTGGTAGTGCACATAGGGGGATATGAATACCTAAACACCATTTCCCCTCTTTAGCCATACTTTTTACTGGTCATTCTTGATGTTGTATGATATTTCCCATTCATGTTAAACTTGTCGTTGGTGCTAAATATGATTTAAAGAGAAGAAGAATTCAACATCAATCTATTTACTTTCCCAATGATAGTGACCACTAATGACAACATAGTAATAGAAGAGAAAAGGTCATATCTCATAGCCTTTTGAGGTGGTTTGCTGGTGGAGTGGGTGTATTGCAAGCCAAATTTTGAATCATACACACACACTGATTCTCAAGTCATTTCATATTTTTATTGATTCTAACCTCAAAGGAATACCTTGGTGAACATCCTGAGGATTTCCCAATCATGAAGTAGCACATTTGGATCATGTTCATGAGGGATGTTGGGATGACGTGGAAGAAGATTCCTCCACCCACTTCTGTGTATGGGTTAGCTGAGGAGTATGAATACATAAAGGAGGCGTACTACCCAGGAGAAATGCTAAAATAATGAACAATCCAAGCTAGAAATGGAGTGGTCCCTAAGTTAAAGGTCCTAGAAGAATAGTGATGAGAGTATACCATGATAGTAAGGTTGATGCACATCATGGTGGTAGAGCTGCAGTAGTAGAGCCAATGGTTCTAAGGACTACATTAGATAGTGGTTGAAAAAGAGGAGCTTTAGCAGGACTAATGGTTCTCGCTGGGTAGACTCAATATGAATGGTTACCATTAAAATGGTTCTCTAGAATACCTACCCATAATCCTAGGAAGCACCTATAATGGGTAGATATATCCAATGATGTCTTCTGCCCCAAGGCTTGGGAGAACTTGGATTTCAATAGGAAATATCTTAATCCATGTAGAATTTGGGATCACATCAAAATTTTGGGATGGATATTATGGGAATATTTCCGTCCAAATACATCTTTCTAGAATTTGAGACCGAGGGGGGATGTTTTATGGCCAAAATAGACAACATAGTGCACTCTCAGGGTAGTATACATCCAATGACAGATTAGGTTAATGTATTACTCGATCTGAAATCTAGTCCAAAATATTTTTGCAACTGATCTAGTTGTATGATTTCACTTACCTGTGGGATTGGATGGGTCCTATGGGGAAGATGCTGATAGAGGTAGCCCTCTAGAGGACAAAAAAGTTATAGCCTCAAGGGAAACATATTTGGGATAATTTTTTGAAGATGTTGAAGTTATAACATACTTATTCCTCTATTTTATTATCTCATTCAATTTTTCTATGTTATTCAATTGAAATATGTTCTCTACAATAGTAACTTTCCAAATAACCCCCTCCTCATGGGGATGAGGGTGTTGCGATGGGCGTGAAGAACCAAACACAAGGACCTATGTCCAGAGCAATAGCAGCTACAGAGTCCAGCAGTGCAGGAGAGGTAGGTGTGGCCTACCTGGAACCCTTGCAACCCACAATCATAAATGGGAATCCACATCATTTAATCTTAGTGATGTCAAGTCAAAGGAGATAGCATGGGAAGACATCTCCTGAGTAGTGTATGTTTCTTTTCTTATAGACTTATACATATTGCATGACCAATAAGATCTACTGACAGAGCCCATGTCTTAAAATTAATTAAAATGGATGGCTCCCTATTGATAAAAATGGCCAAAAGACCTATGGAACCATTACTAAGAGATTTTTCAATTCATATCGACCCATGTGTCCAAATTGACCAAGACATGACATCAAGTAATCATCTGGTAATGGTTGTTGGTAGTGATATCAGTGGGGAATATAAGGACAAAATTATCGAGTGAGATCAAGTGACGAGGATAAAACATATGATATAGAGCCTAAACCATCTAATATACTACAAGAGGAATAACATTACACTGAATTCATGGCTTTTTTTAATGTACGGTCCTGCAAGCCTAGAAGATCTAGATGAGTCTTACTCTGATGTAGTTAAGGATAGTTTTTCTACCCAATGTTGTTCATGGAAGTTATTTAATACTTCAGGCACAAAACACTATAACCTATGTGGATAAGCTGGATGAGATCACTTCACCATTGCCTATGTGACCTATGTGATGGAGCGGTGGACACTTGAAATTTTTACATTATCATCCAAGACTATCTCATTGAGAATATATGGGAAAGTACTCAGCATTTTGATGCACCTTGTTATCAGGAAAAATAAGAAAATACTCATAAGATTCAAGATGTTTAATAGGAATTCCATCATGTAGATGAGAAGATAAAATTAATCTTTTCTTTTTCAATGACCAATCTGGACTCATCATACGACCAAAGGTCAATCTGGAGGAGGCCCAAAAGTTATTGACGTAGGCGAGAAGTCAAGTAGCTAGCCTTCGATCTGAACATGATAAGGTGCTGATTAGTGCAGATGGGGTATGATCATTAACAAATGAATAAAAATAGGATATCAAGAGGACAAAGAAGATCCATGTTTCCACACATCGTAGGTTACTGGAGTTGAGGCACACCATTGATGGGGAGAATCCATAGGGGCCAGGTTTTTCACACTCCTGAAACATATTTTCTCACATGATTTGTTTGTCTTGAACTATGTGTATGGGAATATTAAATGCTTAAATTAATAAATACACATCAATAATATCTATGAACCAACTAATGATCAAAACATAATATCACATGGTCCATTACTGGTGTGAGAAATAGGGGATGATGACATAATCACTCACATTGAATGATAGTGACAGTCAATCATCGAATACTCAGGTTTTACAATTATTGATTAACCACCCATAGTATTTAGAATGAGAGTGGTTGTGGCCTGATAATATAGATCTAAAAGAATCCAAATTTCCTTTCCCTAAGTAATTTTGTTGATGAACGGGACAAGGCTAGGTGTGTTATAATCAATTCGAAAAATTCGGAATGAAAATGTGAATCACAATTGCCAAAATTCCAAACATAACTATGATGTCATGATGATACAAGATAATTTCTGATCATATTTGAGACACATTATCTATAATGCTATATTTAAATAGAGACAAACAAATGTGGGCCAACAACTAACCGTATTTAAATCACATGACCATACTCAAAATCCCATCCAAAGTCTTTTGGGGACATCACTACTCGAAAATGGACCTATCCCCAAGGTTTTCACCAAAGTCGTGGGGATAGACCCCCCCCCCCCCCAATACCCACGGTTTTGGAAAACCGTGGGTATAGGTGACATTTCAAGACCTCTACCCATGGTTTTCCAAAACCGTGGGTATAGGGGGGTCTATCCCCACGGTTTTCCAAAACCGTGGGGATAGGTCCTGAAAAGTGACCTATACCCACGGTTTCCCAAAACCGTGGGTATAGGGGTACCAATCCCCAAATTTTTGCGGAAAACTATGGGGATATGTCTGGGATAAAATAGCTATACCCACGGTTATGAAAAACCGTGGGTTTAGGTCACTTTTGTGTGCGCGGGAATTTTTTTTCCGCGGGAAAGAAGTTTTTTTGGCGGGAACGCTATACCCACAGTTCTTCCCTCTATACCCACAGTTTTTATAACTATATTTAACTAAATATATACATATATACAAATAGGTGATGTTAGGGTTGTGGCTAGACGCGGTGTTTGCAGCGAAGAAGATGCGGGATCGAAACTCGGCACCTGTATTATTTTAGGACCTATACCCACGGTTTTGAAACTGTGGGTAAAAGTCGTTGACACTGTGGAAATTTTCTATGTTTTGGTGACACGGTGGCAGGACACCTATACCCACGGTTTTGGAAAACTGTGGATATATTCTAGGGACCTATACCGACGTCGTTCCATCCCATGGTTCCCAAAACCGTGGGTATAGGATATACCCACGGTTTTGGGGGCTATACCCACGGTTTTGAACCATGGGTATAGGCCTTTTTTCCAGTAGTGCATGGCTCAAAACGGTTGGTTAGCTGAAGAGGAATTGGACCATAACATTAAGGTGGTCCCTTTAGACAAGAAATATTATGAAAATATGAATAAGGGGAACATAATGAATAGATGTGTAGGGGAATATTTATCGAAATGATTACAAAACTCTTGAAATTAAACCATTGTGGCTCAGATCACATTGTTGTTAGTGCATTGGTCTGAGAAAATATCAATCCTACCTCATAGGGATGCACCGTCTCAGATGTCAAGTGATAAATTAAGATGCGGTAGATGTCCCGTATTGTTGGAGAAAACCTCTCAAGAGAGGGCCTGGGATGCGTTGTAGTTTCATATCATGGAAGCGAGGTTGAAAATATCAAATCTACCTAATAGGGAAGCACCGTCTCAGATGGTGAGTGAAAAATTAAGATTCATAAGATGCGGTAGATGACCCGTATTGTGGGAGAAAACCTCTCAAGAGAGGGCCTGCGATGCGTTGTAGTTCCATGTCATGGAAGCTAGGATAATGAACACGTAGTTTAATGTCATACGGTGAGAAATACAAATAATAAATTTTAATATCATGTAATTAGGACATCCCCTAGTTTAATGTCATATGATTAGGATGTTTTCACATAATTTAAGGTAATAATATCTAGATCTTTAAAAACATTTTAAATTCAGTTTACATAGACTACGATATCTATTTTTATAATTTTTTCAGGGAACTGAGGAGATGAACCCGACATGAATGAGCCAACATAGGCTTGTGGAACATAAAAAGACCAAGGAACATATAGAAAGGAGGAATATGTGATGTGGTGAGGAAAAAAACATAACATGAACGATGGACAAAGAGACCTACTACCAAACCAAATATCCCTACAAGGATTCTAGTTTAAGGTCCTAGAGTTTGGACTATAATCATGGACAATAAGAAACAAGTTTCATGAACATGTGGTTGGGACCTAGAAAAAATGTCGGGATTCCATTGCACATCCCATAATGAGGGGAATCAAGAAACATGTAGTTCTTGAATGAAAATTTCTTCATGAAGCTATAACACATTCAGAGAGAGAAGAGGCCTGAGATATTTATTATTTTTTATTGTGTTCTTATTTTTTTATCAAACTAAAAAGTAAGAAAAGAATGAAAAGTATGGTTGTCACTACAGAAATCAATCCATGTATAGTTCATGACAAATGGAATGGTGGATTCCTTATTCAAAGGGTGATTCCCTCTCAAGTGAGAACACAATAATGCAATGTCATTTTTCAACATGCCACAAAGATGATGATGTCATGGTTTAAAGTTTTATGATAGGACTATCCCAAGCATTTTAACATCATGTGGTAATGACACAACACTTTAAAATCATGTTGGATGGGGAAACATAGATTCACATCATGTTTCATGGTTGAAATAGATCATAATTTAAGGTCAAAGAACTCATACCATGGATGCCCAATTTAATGTCATGTGCATGACACGTACCCTTGCAGTTTACCATCATGCGGTGTGGATGAAAATGTCACACAGTTTATTGTCGTGTGACTAAGAAATGTGAATCCTAAAAAAGCAGTGTCTGGAAAATAACATTACCTAATGTTAATGAGGATCAAATAGATAACTACCACACATTTTTGAGGAGGGAACCCATGCCAAGAAATGGTGAAAGGGTTTAGGTTTCTATGGTTGGGCCCAGGGAAAAAATTATTGGGTTTTATTATGTATCCCATAAGGATGGAAATAAATCCACCTGTAGTTCTTGAATATGGTATGGTAGCTAACCATTGGCAATAAGGGGGAGATATTCTATCAAACTATATTATTATCATTGTTTCTAAAGTTATTTTTTGGTGACTATGATTCTGAAAATATTATTTTATGGTCTAGAAGTTCAGAATACAAGGGGAAGAGGTGTGCAATGTAGTTCCTGGAGGCAACCCGGTGTGAATGAGGACAAATGTGGTCTAGAAGAAAGGATATGATCTTAAATGACACTCATTCCATAGAAAAAATGGGATAAAATTACGATTTTGTGGTTGGACCTGGTGACAAGATGTATGATTGTCACAACATATCATTTGAGGGTAGGAATAAATCCACACATAGTTCCTAAATATGGCATAGAAGAATTACAATTCTAGTGGGCGATATCTTCTCGAGTGATGACGTCGTAGCATTGTGTAGCTTTTCACCAAAAATATCAGTTTCCAATTACATGGATTAACATCATACATTATATATGATGGATATTATGTAGTTTATCATCATGAAAAAAAGATATCAGGGATCTTACTTTATGGTCATGGTGCTCGAACCATAGGATGAAGCTTCTCAAATAAGAATTGTGTAGTGTGATTCAATGAAGTAACCTGATAGAAATGGGAACCAAGAATATTTACACCACATCACATATTCCTTAAGGAAAACCTATGTATATTTAGATTTCATAAGACTTGGACTAAGATTTTCATTTTAACGTCTTCTGCCTCAAATGTAAAATCGTAGTTTATGGTTGTGGAGTATGGACCGTAAGTTTTTTACAACTCTTCAATGATGGTACAAACACTACATAGACACCTAAGCCAATGAGATCTATGATTAGTGCAGGAAAAAAGGGGTGGATATGGTCTTTATGACATAAGGAAACACACAATAGAGGAATATAGAATTTGGGATAAGGATTTCTGAATGATGTTTACCGGCCTTCTCAACCCAAAAAAGGTGCATGGAAGAGTAACATTGTTGGTATTGAAGCTCCACCTAGACATAAAGATGTTGGAGGATCCATGAATCACATCATCTGATATTTGGGACATAGGAGTGTGGGGTAACAATGGAGGATAACTGCTACCCTAATTAGAAATACAATATCCATGTCATGTAACATGAAATGGGAATAGAAAAATGGGGGTTGGATGATAACCATATTTGAAACAGGATACCCATTTCAAAATTTCATTCACAATGTTTTGGGTTGTTGGCCTAGGATGGTAGGTGATCCATATGGCCAGACACTCTGCCATTAGGGGTTCCCTTTAGATGTGGAAGATGATGGAGATCCAAACAAGGATATGTGTGAAACCAAGGGATGGAATGAGATAATGTCAATGTAATATCCAACACTCTAGGTCTTACATCAAAGCACATGTGAGAATGAAAATGAGGAATACCAAATCTAGTTGTCCAAATATTTTATTAAGTTAGGATTCCATGAGAGGGATCCTAGATATGGTATGGAAATAGCTTAATTCAAAATGAAGAGGATGATGAGGGATAAAAGAGGCATAATGAACAAGGGGTGGATCCAAATACATAAAATTTTGGCATTCCTATGTATCTTATAAGGATGGGAATCAAATCATACATAGTTAATGAGTTCCATGTAGTTTAACATCATGCATTATGGAAGAATTATGAAACACATTTTATTGTCATGTTGGTAGTACATTGAGGAATGGTATCCCAAAGGGGATGCACCCGGTGTGGAAAAAATCCCGATGTGAATAAAGACCGTGGAAATCCACACCAAACAAAACTCTCCCATGATAGATCATAGGATAAGGGTCTGAAACCTTGAAATTACATATGGTTCAAAGGACTAAATATCTAAGAGTTCCTTTGTATCCAATAAGGATAGGAATCAATTCATATGTAGTACATGAATTCCATGTAGTTTAGCATCATGCTCTAATGAGGAAGTTCAAAAAGAATATTACTAAGGGAGGTATATAGTGAAACTATTATAACCGAACATAAATGAGGCCCAAGTAGGCCTTACCAACAAAATATTCCTGAGAAAACCCTAAGACCATAATTGGAAGGAATTTTCAGCTATGCCATAGAAAAAATGTCTATGTGTTACTATGTATCCCATAAAGATGGGAATGAGTCCATACATCATTATTGAATTCTGTGTTGTTTAACATCACGTGGCAGAGATATAGGTCATTAGAAATATTTCTAAGGAAGGTACATGGTGCAGCTATTATATCCCAATGTAAGCGAAAACCAAGGAAGTAATTCACACCATGTATTTTGGGGGAAATCCATGGCTGGGAATTTGGATGAACATGCGGCTGAACTATAGAAAAAATTCCAAGGTATTCCTACGTATCCCAAAAGGATGGGAATTAGGACATACAATGTTCTGGAGTTGAAATGGTAATTTTTTGGTTACAAAGGTGATTCCCTCTAATATAAGGACATCAATCTAATATGTAGTTTATCATCATGAATCTAGTATGGATGTTTTCACATAGTTTAATGACATCCAACTAGGATGAGGTAGCAGTTCAATGACATGTAGGATGGGGTAGTTAAGCAACATTCCGAAAAAATGTTCTCTTTCCTTTTCTTATTATGGAGAAATGAACATAAAATGTATATAGTTTAACATATTTCCGGTAGTATGTAGTAGTTTAACATCATGTGGGATGTTTTCACATAGTTTAATGATTATTTTCCTATTTTCCACTCATGTAAAACCAATTGGTATAATAAATAATTTGAACTATATTTACATTGGTTCTTTTCCCTTCAATGATAATTATTAAATCATTTGTTCTTGAATTCATGGAGACTACATTCCCCAGGTGGTGATGGAATTCCATGATCGGTCTCCGTGAATTCAGTGGAGGAGTATATTATCAAAACCACTTCTAAAAAAAGTTTTCTCTTGGCTAGGACTGATATAGATTGTGAAGTGAACTATAGGGTGATAGATTTCCTCACGTTTGGATCATTCTGATATGAAATTTTCTATTTTGGATATACTTGATAAATGGAATTTTCCAATCAAATCCTTCTTTACTTATAGGGGTCTGGAGGACACAATGTAGAAGCATCATATGTAAGGTGATTTACCTTTTGGATGTTATCATTTTCTAAAATAACATGTGCAATGAACCATTTTTGAGCCACATGAATGAAAATATCTTCTTGGTTAAGCTCTTTGAGGGATGAGTCTATAATGGATAGGGCTTCAGCCTGGCCATTTTGTGGCCAAAGAACATGAGTGACCTCTGGTTGATAAGGGAACTTGGCCATCACCTTACATGTGCACTATAACAGGGGTAAAAACCAAGGATTTTTGATAATATAGTCACCATTGATCTTTTTGATGACTAATTCAGAGCCCCCCTTCACATGTGTGGGGTTCAACATCAGTATCGAGAGCCATCTCAAGAGAAGTGATGAGATACTGATACTCTTCCTTGTTGTTGGTGTGGAATTTAAAAAGAAAGACTGAATATTAAAAGAAACCCTATGTAGGCATGATGAAAATGATTCCCATACCTATTCTATTGATCTTGTGATAATTGAGACATCTAGCAGTGTGAGTCTAAGAAGCACCATTGAAGTGCATTTTCTAAAATGGTAGATCTTGATCCACTAAGAGAATGTATTTGTCTGGAAAATAATGATTTAAGACTACTCTGTAGTAGCCGAAAGCGAGGAAAAAAAGTATTCCAGTGCCTGAACATTGATGGAATTATATATAACAAACCGAATGTCAAATTACTAAAGGATCTCTTACCAAAAATTCAGAAGTCCTATAACTATTGGGTGGTTAAGAATACACGTTTGCATATCCAAGTGGGACACAAGTTGTATCTCGTGATCCTTCAAATAAGGCTACAACTTCTAAACTGTAAAATATAGCATGGGGTAGCTCCTCTTGACAGAATAATATTTGGTCTTCATGTTGAAGGTCACATGATTGAGATAGTAAAAACCATTCTCTATTACTTAATTTTTCATTATAAAGATGTGGGTGTCGAGGGAGCATTCTAGGGTTGTCACATAAGGACCAAAGGCTTTCCAGAGATAGGTGGAATCCAAACCGGAGAATAAATCACATACATATTGATCTCCTCAAAGGTAGTCTATCACTCTTCATCCAACTATTATATTGAATATTTATTGATGATTATAGAAGCGGGAATAAACTCTTTGACCAGATTCACAATGAATCAATCTATATAGGATAAGTTTCCTTGAAAGCCTCAAATCTCTCAGGGGTTTATTGGATGATACATCTTACTGATGGAATTAATATTCTCTAGATAAGTCTTAATGCATCTGTATTGGATGATGAAGACATGCAACATCACATATGTAACCCTGAAATTTCATTTCGATGGGTTCATCTTTAGATGTTGTGAGGAGAGGAATCTGAACACTTTCTCAAGATCATTAAGATGTCCTTGACTATAGCAGTATTTTTCCACCAAATCATCCACATAGTATTCCACTAGAATCTGAAAAATCAGTTTGACTATGTGGTGAATGGAACAATGATAAGTGGATCATTGATTCTTCAAACTAAAGGGAATTACATTATAGTAGAAGGTAGCTTGTAGGTCCCTGAAGGGGGTGGACTCCTCGACATTAGGGGCCATCTGAATCTGATTACACCTATAATATATATCCAAAAAGGATACGGTCTAGAACCCAACGATATCATAAATCAGTATCTCTATCTCCAGAAGGGTAAAATCAGTTTTCGAGACATAATGGTTGAGATCCAAGAATTTGATACATACTCTGATCTATAATTTCATCATCTTTATAGGATTGGTTTTGGGTAACCATATGGGGTACTCAACTTCTATATAGATGTTTCCTTTTATGAGACTATAAATTCCTCCTAAAACATTGTAATGTGAGATGGGTGCATCATCCTGGAATGTTGTTTGAACCCGCCATTACATACTAAGAGACCAGTATGGTGGATGGGTACCCGTGGGTCTAGTATTTAATCTACTTATAACTCTAGGAAAATACATCGTGATGTTTCTTTTGTAATTCCAAATACTGCTTTGGATCCTCTGCATGTGTAGCTTCACAAATCAACATCGCCGTTAATATGTCTCAGTGCCAATATTTACCTATCGAAACTCATTGATGGGGGAAAATATTCTCTCTTAAAATGTTGGAGGAGCATCTTCCAAATTTTCCTCATCGTTTATTGTGATAGGATCATAAAGAAGAGGAAATTCATCTATGTTAACTAGCCCTAGAAGAATATTTGTTCGGGCATGAGCTGTAGTGTAAAATTCATCATAAGACTCATGAACTATTGATTCCATGAAAAAAAATTATCTAACCAATTACATCAGGATCTCAACCAAGGGAGTCACTCTTGATAATGTCAATGTAGTAGTGGTATTTCAATCTATGTCGACCTAGCCTGAACCTCTAAAACAAGTAGTTATGGTGTATGACTATGGCCATGGGGAGAATGTATAGATACCTTGTAGAGGATGGGGGTTATTCTATCACACAAGCCTATCCTGTGTAGGAGTGGGAGTTAATATTCTGACATTCCTTATACCTGGGAACACATCTCCCCACATCTCGAAGACAATGAAGCGATTTCCCAATTCTAGCATTGAATCATCTAAATATTGAATCAAGAGGATGAAAGAATCAATCCAATCATACCATGGCTCGGCCATAATAGTGGTGTTATCAACCTCATTGTTATGAACCCATTTTTTCAGGCTCTTGTAAGAGTTGGAATCAATATAGCAGAAATCATAATATGAAAAAGTAGGTGCATCACCTTGGAGCCTTCCCACTTGACTGTTGATGGTGTACATGATGTGTTGGTGATATGAGGAGAGAAATGATTCATGATGATGGATCCATGGTCTACCCATCAGTTAATTGTAGGTACTTTACTATGAGATAATCTTGAATTTAGTGGTTGATATCATGCCACCCAACATGGTCTGCTGGAAGATTCTTCCACATGACCTCTGATCTATCCATTCATAACCCTAGATATTCACGAAAAAGAAAATTTGAACTACCTTCGTCAGTCCTTTCTTGCAGAGTATCACAGTATAGATAATATTGAACCTATAGCTTTTTTCAAGGAAAAAATTGTATACATACACACTATTGAGTTGTCCTGTGACATACAAAGAGTGAATACGCCCCATCATTGGAGATATTTCATCGTATCAAGATAATGAGATGATGTATTGACACTATATGCTCAAAATTTTCATCATGGAAGGCCTCTATAGCCATTAACTCACTTTGGAACTAAAAAGGGATTTTCAGATCCTATATGAGGGAATCACAAATTTACCATGATATGAGATGGGCCTCAATGATCAATATATCTAAGTGTGTTTTTTTAAAGATTCTTAAGAACATCATGCTTCTACACCTGGCACACATTTCGTCAAGAAATAGGTTTCTCTTTGTTAGGTAGTATGATGGGAGATGATGGTTGAACTAGAAAATTCTAACTGGTGTAAAGAATATCTTGTTTCTCACTATATTAACAATGATAATTATTATTGGCTGACTATGTAACTAACTTTTAATATAGGTAAACATGACTGGTCCAAATGTTTTCATAGTGACCCTTCTTGGTCGAGTAGTAGGAATAGCGGAGGTAGTGAATCTACTAAGACGGAATGAAAGGACTATGCATGTCAATATCTACGTTGAGCCTTATTTCTGTTCTCGTTAGCATATAGAGAATGGATGGAAGCATTGGCCTAAGCATTATGATGATTCAAATATATATGGCCTCATTAATGATGGTATCAATTGAGGACATTTGGATGATTAGCATGGAACTCTTCATTGTTAAGAACCATGTAAGGGTCCACAAGCATGATGGTATTTACTGAGGAATACTTCTAATCATAAACTGAGTAATCCACCAATACTATGTAAATTATGAGGGTGAGTCCAATCTCTGGGGGTATGAAGTTGTCGAGTGTAGGAGATGGTCTCAGCACTGACAGTGGGATTTTCTATCCCATGCATCATTGGTGCATTTTCTTCTGAGAAGTAAAAGGATGAGTTGTGGATAAAGAAGAAGTATTGGGGGGAGACACAACAACATCAAGAGGATCAGGCCGATCCAAAAGAGTATGAATGACACCATGGGAGTGAGAAACTTCCCTAAGAGAAATCCAATTATCATACCTCTGAGACCCATGACTGGAAACCTACTTCTATTCACATTCACTATCATTGTTTGGAATTATAGAGATACATACCACTTGTGTCAAGACTAGACCCAATATGACCAATTTTTTATCAATATTGTCCTTTGTTCGGTCATTAAACACATAGCATCACGTTATGATGTGTAAGTGGATTGGTGATAAGGTTCGTAGTCAGGGAGATCATTTGGATTAGCATCCTGGGGATTCCTAATGAAAATCCTGATTTTTATTTGGGTTGTATTTTTTTCAAATTATTATCATTGGTGGATAATTATGATCAATGAAATTGGAAGATTATAATGATTTCAATATAACAAATATGTACAAAAGATAATGGAGTTTGGATTAAGTCCATAAGTCTTGATATTCCAAGAAACATGTGAATGGTTTGAAGACATTGAGTTTCAAAATGGTCCATATAGAATTGTTATGGATTCATTTGATGACATTCAATTTCATGGATGAATAATTATCCATTTAAAATATTTTGATTATTTAGTGATTTATATTTCACAAATATCGTAAATTGTTTAGAGAACTTGTGATGAAATATTAATGAAAGAATGGGGGATTAAAAGTAATTCCAGTAATATTTAGTTTGGATTGGAATGAAATATATTGCTGGAAGAAAGGTAAGTCTCGACACTTTCCAAATAAAATCTAATGATTCTAAATGTGATAGATCAAAGACTATATATCCCACATATAAGGTTCATGATGAAAGTAGAAAATTTTCAAATAATCTAGATGGAAGTGAAGCAATATGAGTGTTCTTACTGATGCATATTTGTAATGTTGTGCCATTTCCAAGTGCTTTACAAATTTTTGGGCCAATTTTTTTTTATTTTTTTAGAAAAATAAGTATTTCTTTGAAGGGAGATCCACAAACTGTGAAGGATAGTGTGTGAACCACCTAAGAGGTATGAAGAAGAGGAAATGAAAAATTTCTAGGGAAGGATTTCCTTAACACATACTTCCTGGACCATGATGGATAGTTCGCATACCACATTAGAGGTACAAAGAGTGGAAAAGGAAAATCATCAAATGAATAAGTTCTTTGTAGTAGCATTATGCGGACTGAGAAGCACAGTACTCAGACCTCATAAAAGAAAAGGATCCTTAAAGGATTTTGGTATGAAGAGGGCTTAATGATCTCAAAAAGCATACATCTTGAAGTATGATTATGATGTGTAGATGTTGTGTTATTTTCGGATGAGAGGAGGTGATCCGTTGGTAGATGGAATCGACTACTACAACGAATGAAATGTGCTACGCAGACCACATAGTGAAAACAGTTCATAGTAAGGATCATAATATAGGGAAGGAGCATAGCCTATGGTGGAGGATGTACCACATTAATTTTTTTTGTAAAACATATTAGTGGAATTTGCAGAATTTCGGGATTTATTATCCTACAGGAAGGACGATAATCCCATCATTATGTGAGAGAAAATTTTAATAGAAATGATCATCACTAGAAGAATAATTAGGATATATCCAAAATAGTTCTTGGGGAAGAAATTTTGTGAATATGGATGTATTCCATTAAGGATAAGACAGTTTTTAGAAGATAATGTGGTCTACAGAAGTAGGGAAATTTCGAGGAGGAAGAATCTATTCATGAAGCACTCACGGTACACAGTGCAATACAGTTTGTAGTGGAATAAGAAACAGTCCCCAGAAGCATTGATAGTTCATTGAATATAAGATAGTCCATCGAAGTAGGGATAGTTCACGGAAGATAACAACTTATGTCGAAGCAGGTAATTTTCATGGAAGAGAAGATAGTCCAAGGAAGCATTGAAAGTTTCAGGAACATTTACAGTGCACGGAGCATTGACAATAAAAACAATCATTGATAGTTAATGGAGAATTTATAGAATGTTGAGAATTGACTATATGTGGAAGCATTGATAGTATATGGAATATTGATAATACACTGAGCATTAACAGTACGTCGTGTATTGACAATATCGGGAGACCCAGACACTACTTCACTATTCCATATTATTTGGTGTCCAAGAAGAATAGGATATTCTCACTAAAAGATAATTTATTATTCATGGAAGATCAATTATGATTATTCTAATTTGATAAGATATTAAATTATTTAGTAAACAGAAATGATGTCTTTTTATTCTAACAAGATGATGAAGAAGAAGATATCATAGTGCAATTGATTTGACACGGAAAAATAAGACATAAGAGGATAAGAAGAAGTAACTAGCCAAATTTTTTTCAATTGATTATAATTTACGTCATGGACAATCTAAATTTCCCCAATTCACAAGACATTTATATTATTATGATAAACATAAGAAGAAGTTAGTGAATCTATCAATTTTGATTTAGGGAAGAAGTAAAAGGAGTTTCCTTCATGCTGCTAAGAAAACAAAAAAGTGACGAAGAATGTTGTGGGATAACTAAGCAGAACTATGACATCATATAAGACTCAACTGTTGGGGGAATTTCATGGTGTTATAAACACTTATTAACAAAGAGAAGACTATCTTGGGAGGTAGTATAATGATCTATCCAAGAGATGTAAAACACATAGTATTGGATTTTATTCAAATTGATTCATGAGTGTAAGGGTATATCATAGTCATTATAACAACACAGTAGGATTATTTTCTAATGGTCGTGCGGTTAGGATTATTTCCGACCATCCTAAGGACACAACTTCTCTTATAGAGTAGTGAACCTTGAAAAAATATTGTGTGTTATCATTACTACTTTCATATACTAGAATGTAATTGGGAAAAGAGAATAAGAGAATCAATTTCCAAATAAGTCTATGAGGAAAAAGGATTATGAAGTTCTTAACACTGATCCCCCACTAGTGTTATGTATATCTCAAACTGGTCCTTACGCCTACATTCTAGAAACATCAGGATTCCGTGATACAAATAACTTCAGATGTAATTAAGGACCGAAGCCTCATCAAACTAGTATGTCCAATTTCTCACTTTTGGTAAATGGAAATATGGATCCTAGCCCAAATGAGGGGATAGATCCAGACTGGGGTTATAGCTTGATTGTCTTGCCTAGGCTGTGGTTCCTGATAGGATGGTGCTGTCCGATTCTCTAGCAAGTGATTTTGGGCCTAAGGCTACTTTTCATGGTGAGGTTCTTAAAGAGGCTACCCTGGTAATAATTATAGAGTCATGAGGGCATCTACCTATGAAACATCATAAATCTCAGCTTTCAAGACCATATTTTCAAAGATCTAGGGGAGGTAATGGGTGAGACTATTTGGAATGCATCAAGGCCTCCTCTATATGATAATCCCTATTAGAGAAACCCCAAAATCCACCAACGAAATTATGAGTGATTAGGGGGAAAGAATTTAGTCTTAATATTCCCCACGCATATTTTCAATATCTCTTCCTAAGTGAGTGTCTTCTCGATTGAATATGTGAGGCCCTTCATAGTGTCAAAACGGTCTAATACTCACCCATCTGGCCATTTTTTACACTTGAAGAGGTCAGAAATACCAATATTGTTCGCAGTGTAGCTAAATGGATACAGAAACTTCCAAAAATTTTTGTCCCAACCATCTATGAACCCAATGGTTAATTGGTTGTACCATAGGAACACCTGACCTTATCAGTTCATTAAAAAACAACAGTGATTGGTGGATTCCAATTTAATTGGAGTTCCTAATATGGGTAGACACCTTGAAAAAAAGTGGTCCATATGTTATAGTGGGTCACTAATCCAGTTTATGTGGGAGAAGGTAGGATTCCTAAAATCATAGAGCACTGAAATATCATCCCCCACACTGGATATGGATTTTCATCATGCGGGATCACCACCTATCATGTCTAAGGGGACTCAAGGTGGGTGATGTGAGTGGCCATCATATCCTCTTGATGGGGATTCAAGTCTTGGTGAGGATTCATAAATTCCAGTTCATTAGCCGCTTCTTCAATGTGGAAGGAAGTCTCATCAACTCATGGAGAGGGTATTGGAATTGTTGGAGGAAAGATGTGTGGATATACTAGTGGAATAAACTTTGGTTTCCCATCCAAAGGATGATTCTCATGCAACTCAAATGGATTGGGTGATACATATAGTGGTATCATTCCATAAGATTTGATCTCTACCCTATCATGGGGAACATTATTGTAGAGATTAACTGGAAGAAACTCACTGATAAAGAAATGTTCTTACCCTTTCTACCCTATTGGAGGATGGACTTGGTCGTACTGAGGATCATTGTAGTCCAGATTCCATTTCTCATCACACTTAGTAAGGAGCATGTAAATGATATTTTTCTTCTCTTCAATCTAGTGGAGCAATGTGTCCCTATCAGAATTAATCTATGTATTTTGAATTTAACTTTATGGGTTAGAGGTCTAAATGATTTGAGGTAGTCCTTTTTTCTTATTGGTGTTCTGACCGATGGTCGATGAAGCATAGGGGTGTCCATGGACAAGAAACTATCTCTATTAATGATTGTGGACACCTATAGGGTCCACTAGGTGATGTGACACCTTAAGGGGTAGGTCATATTATTTAGATACCATTCCAATACCTCCTTCCAGTTATATCTTGGTAATTACTGTTTTTACTATGATGGTTCCCCAAGGTATAACATCAATCTCACTAGGGAGGTCTAGATTTCAAAGGATCATGCTGAAATGAAGACAAGAATAATTCCCCCAACCTCAGATCTACATGTATAAAGATAAATCTTGGATAATTCTGTGGATCATAAGAATGATGTGAAAATATCAATGTTGGATATTTCAATGATAGACATGTGATATAGGGAGTTGAGCCATAGGAATAATGTCTAGGTTTACCATGTGTCACTACTAGCCAATGTCATTGTGATGTTCATGGATTTCTTGATAATCTAAATTATAGTTCTGAATGTCGAAATGCACCACCCATAGGGTTTTTTGTAAGAATGTGAATTTTTCCTATGTAGGGGGATCTATAATTTCGATTTTTGGAGTTTTGATCGGCTATAACATCTTGATAACTATTCCACCATGAGAGTGCCCCACAAGGCTTCTTTCATTCAGAAGTTCGATCTGACTCTTGGTTTCCCCACTCTCCCATTGGGGGTTTCTAATGAACTAGTAGTGGAACTGATTTAGACCATTGTGGTGGTGGACTAGACAATTAATAGAATGTTGGGTGATATGATAGGCCATTATTGACTAGGATTTCTCTTGACGGCGGTACCTACTGCATAATTATTTCCCTATAAGATGGGGTGCTGACCACCACTTCATGTGTGAGGGGAGTGGTCATTAGTCATGAGTCTAGTGAGTTCTCTCCAACCTTCATGACTTAGAATAACCCTATATTATATCATGTCAAGGTAGAGAATGAGACTGGTAATGTTAAGGAATACTAGATAGCATGACCATGGGAGGGATCCAAAACTTCCTCCTCCTATATGTAGCTATGGAGGGTTTCAGGGATTTGAAACATCTAACTATCTAGGAGGATGAAACTCACATGTCGAGTTCCTACCCCTGACCTTGATGTAGTGGATTGGGGTTAAGGATCTATCATTGAGTCATATTACACTTCACAATCATAGAAATAGGCTGTATTGACAACGATCTAACAGTTCTTGGTGTTCTTCCTTTGGCAGGGACATTTCACCCTTTTACCCAAGGATGCTTCTTCAGGGAAGGATAGATCATTAGCACATAGAGGACCTCCATGTAGGTTGGTAATGGAGTGGCGAGGGCCTCTACTTGAGATAGTTGTGACATAAACAGGACCATCGAATCACCTACCATTGGAGTAGAGAGTACCTCCTTTATGGTAAGTCGAGGTGCGAGGAGCACCTAGGGATAGGTAAAATGGAAATCAGGGAGGACATCCATGTCATCTAATAGATGCGCAGGGAGTACCTCCTTGGTTGGGAGTGTTGGAGTGGGGACGACCTCCCCTGAAGAAGCTGAGAGAAAGGTGAGGACCTCTAAGTCTATTGGCAGTGGTAGGATGAGGAGGGTCTTCAAACTGATCAAACCTGACAAGGGGAAGACCTGTATGTTGATTTTTAATGATGTCGGGTGATCCTCCGCTTGGATGGTTTCTGGAGTTGGGATGAACTCATATTAAGCTAGAGAGAACATGGGGAGTACTTCCGTATTGTTGGGTGAAAAAGTGAGGATGACCTTCTCTCTGGTTGATGCTGAAGTGGGGAGGTCCTCCGCTTAATTTTGGTATGACATGAGGAGGACTTTCACATTGATTTTCTAAGACATGGGGAGGGATTTCATATCTAGAATCATAGGCACAAGGATGAACTCTATGCCATATGTTGACAAGATTTGGGGGAACTCTTATTGGGTTGATGTTGGAGACATAGGCATAACCTCCATGACATGTACAAGAGTGGGGAGGACCTCCACTATGGATGTTGATGGTATGGGGAGGACCTCTGTATTGGGAATCATCATCACAGGTCAGACCACGATGGCTTCAGATCATCCCAACGACCCAAAAAGTCAACCCAACATGCTCGTGGGGTGGTTGATGTTTTGATACAGACCAGGCATAAGTGGGACAATTATCATTAGTAAAAGTGGGATTGCATAATGCACTATGGATAACATGAGACACTGAATATATATAATATGATGTCACCTGATGGGAATCTTCAAGATCTTTCACTCATCATTGGCATCAGGTAATCTAGATTGAGGCCGGTGGAGAAGGAGAGTAAACTACATGTTCGTCAGCCTAAGGAATAGGTAACAGGTGGAATTGATGTTTCTTGGTGGGAGATCTCATTATAATCTCCCAAGTGGTAGTTTTAGAAATGATAAATTGGAAAACCCTTAATACATTGGAATATTGGATTGTGTCATTGGAATGTTCTTGGGAGAGGCTCTTGAAATGATTTAATGATGGAGTGGGGAGAAGTGTACCCCTATGAGGCCCTTTGGGGCGGCGGTGGCAATAAGACCCAAGAGCCTCTAGGCCTTGGCTGGCCATATCCTTCATGGGAATGACCCCATCCTACTCATATCATTAGATGAGAATATCGATCACCCTCCACTGAAAAAATTCTGATGGTGGGATGGGGAATGGGAGCCAGATACTTGTGGTAATGGATGTTGTCAGGGCAGAGGTGTATTATTTTTGGGTTATGACACTATTGTTACTCATGAAACTATGTATGTGAATGGGGTTGATTGGTTTCCTATATCTTGCGTCCTCCAAAGAATGAAGATTTTGTTATCATTGTGGATGTTTGGAAAGCAATGTCCAATAACCTAGCATTGTCCAATCCCCCACGGTTGGAGAGAGAGATCGATGCTGAAAAATACATCGGATGAAATTCCCAATGAATAACAACCCTGGATTATAGTGAGTTTCACAATGAACTACAAGGCGATAGATTTTCTCACGTTTGGATCATTCCGATAATAAATTTCCATTCTAGAGATACTCGATGAATGGAATTTTCCAATCAGAGACATCATTAGTTATTGGGGTCTGGAAGACACCATGTGGAATCATCGTATGTAAGGTGATTTACCTTTTGGTTGTTTTCATTTTCTAAACTAACATGTGTGATGAACCATTTTTGAGCCACATGAATGAACATATCTTCATGGTTAAGCTCTTTGAGGGAAGATTCTAGAATATATAGTGCATCAGCCTGCCCATTTTGTGACCAAGGAACATGAGTGACCTCTGGTTGATAAGGGAACTAGGAAATTACATAACATGTGCACTCTAATAGGGGTAAAATCCTAGGATTCTTGATTATATAGTCACCATTGATCTTTTTTTACTAATTCAGAGTCCCCCTTCACAATTATGGGTGCAACATCGATATCGAGATCCATCTCAAGACTAGTAATGAGATCCTGATACTCTTCCTTGTTTTTGGTGTGGACATTTGAAAGAAAGACTAAATATGAAAAGAAACCCTATATAGACATGATCAAAATTATTACAATACCTATTCTATTTATCATGTGATCAATGAGACATCTAGCAGTGGGACTCTAAGAAGCACCATTTAAGTGCATTTTCCTGCATGGTAGAGCTTGATCCACTAAGAGAATGTATTTTTCTGGAAAATCATGATCTAAAGACTCCTCTACAGTGGCCGGAAGGGAGGGAAGAAAGAATTTCAATGTCTAACCATTGATGGAATTATACATAATAAACCTAATGTAAAATTATTAAAGGATCTCTTACCAAAAATTCAGAAGTAATATCAATATTGGGTGGTTAAGAATATACATTAGCGGATCCAAGTTGGACACAAGTTGTACCTAGGGATGCTTCAAATAAGTATGAAACTTCTACACTGTAAAATATATAATGGGATAGATTCTCTTGGAAGAATAATATTTGGTCTTTGTGTTAGGGATCACATGATTGAGATAGTAAAAAGCGTTCTCTATTCCTTAATTTTTCTTCAGGATGAGATGGGTGTTGAGGGAGAATTATAGGGTGGTCACATAAGGACCAAAGGCATTCCATAGATAGGTGGCATCCAAACCAGAGGCTACATCAAATATATCTTGATCTCCTCAAAGGTAGTATTCCACTCTTCATCCCACTATTATATAGAATATTTATTCTGGATTATATAAGTGGGATTACACTTTTCCACCATATTTACAATGAATCCATGTATATAGGATAAGTTTATTTGAAATCCTCAAAGATCTCAGGGTTTTCTTGGATAAGGAATCTTACTGATGGACTTAATCTTCTCTAGATCAGTCTCAATGCCTCTGTATTTGATGAAGAAGCCATGAAACTTCACATATTTAACATGAAAGTTCATTTCGATGGGTTCATCTTCAAATGGTGTGAAAAGATGAATCTGAACACTTTCTCAATGCCTCTGTATTTGATGACGAAGCCATAAAACTTCACATATTTAACATGAAAGTTCATTTCGATGGGTTCATCTTCAAATGGTGTGAGAAGATGAATCTGAACACTTTCTCAAGATCTCTAAGATGTCCCTGACTCTAGTAGGACTTGTCCACCAAATCATCCACATAGAATTCCACTAGAGTACTAAAAATCAGTTTGAATATGTGGTAACTGGAACAATGATAATTGGATCATTGAATCTTCAAACTAAAGGGAATTACCTGATAGTAGATGGTAGCTTGTCGGCCCCTGAAGGGGGTGGACTCCTCAACTCTAGGGTCCATCCGAATTTGATTATACATGGAATATCCATCCATAAAGGATACGACCTAGAACCCAATGATGTCATAAATCAGTATATCTATCACCAAATGGGGAAAATCATCCTTCGAGACATGACAGTTGAGATCTTATAATTTGATACATATTCTGATCTATAATTTCATAATCTTAATAGGAATGGTTTTGGGTAACCAAATGGGGTACTCAAATTCTATATAGAAGTTTTCATTGATGAGATTATAACTTCCGCCTCGAACATAGCATTTTGATATGGGTGCAGCATCATGGGATGTTGTTTGAACCCACCATTATGTACTAAGAGACCAGTAAGGTGGATGGGGACAAGTTGGTCTAGTATTGTAATCTCTTTATAACTCTATGAAAATACAACATGTTGTTTCTTTTGGAATTCCACATACAACTTTGTATCCTCTAAATGTGTAGCTACACTAATCAACATCAGCCTTAATCTGTTTCAGTGCCAATATTTACCTGTAGAAACTCATTGACAGTGGAAAATTCTTGCTCACAAAATGCCAGAGGGGCATCGTCCAAATACTCTTCACTATTTAAGGTGAGAGGGTCATCTAGATGAGGCAATTCATCTATGTTCACTAACCCTAGAGGAATATTGTTTCTGGCATGATAGGTGGTGGAATATTCATAAGGAGACTCATGAACTATAGATTCCATGACGAAAAAGTTATCAAACCGATTACATCAGGCTCTCAACCAAGGGGGCCACTCTTGATGATGTTAATGTAGTAGTGGTAGGTTGATCTGTGTCGATGTAGCCTGAACCTACAAAACAAGAAGTTATAGTGTACAATAATGGCCAAGGGAAGAATGTCTACATACACAGTAGGGCCTTGGGGTTATTCTATCACACTATCCTATCCTCTAAAGAAGTGGGAGTTAATATTCAAAAATTCCTTATACTTAGGAACACATCTCCCCACATATTGAAGACAATGAAGTGATTTCCCAATTCCAGCACTATATGATCCAAATAGTGAATCGGGAGGATGAAAGCAGCATCCAAATCAAACCATGGGTCAGCCACAATAGTAGTGTTTTCAACATCATTGGTATGAACCCATTTTTTAAGCCACTTGTTATAGTTGGAATCTAGATAGCCGATACCATAATATTAAAAAGGATGTGCATCACTTTGGAGCTTTCCCACATGACTATTGATGGTGTACTTAAGGTGTTGGTGATATGAGGAGAGAAATGATTCATTATGATGGATCCATGGTCTACCAATAAGTGAGTTGTAGGTAGTTTACAATGAAATAATGTTGAATTTATTGGTATATATCAGGCCACCCAACTGGGTATTCAGTATGATTCTTCCACATGACCTCTGATTGGTCCATTCATAACCCTAGATTTTCTTGAGAAAGGGAATTAGATCTACCGTGGTCAGTCCTTTCTTGCAGAGCATCCAGGTCTAGATAATATTGATCCTAGAACCTTTTTCAAGGAAAAAATGCTAGACTTCCACACTATTGAGTTGTACTATGACATACAATGGGTGAATATGCCCATACATTGGAGATATTTCATCTTCTCAGGAGAATGGGATTATGGCTTGACACTGCTCACTCAAAATCGTCATCATGGAAGGCCTCTATAGCCTCTATCTCACTTTGGAACTTAAAATGGATTTTCAGAGCCTATACGAGGGAATTACACATTTATCATTATACGATATGGGACTCAATGATCAATATATATATGAGTATTTTTTCAATATTCTTAAGAATATCATACTTCTACACTAGGAACACATTTCTTCAAGAAATAAGTTTCTCTTTGTCAGGAGGTCTAATGGGAGATGATGGATGAACTACTAAATTCTAGCTTGTGTTTAGAATATCTTGTTGCTCACTATATGAACCATGAAATCTATTATTGGCTGACTATGTAACTAACATTTAATATAGGCGAACAGGACTGATCCAAAGGTGGTCATAGTGACCCTTCTTGGTCGAGTAGCATGAATAGCGGTGGTAGTGAATCTACTAAGATGGTATGGGAGGATAATACAAGTTGAGATCTATGTTGAGATCTCTTCTTGGTCTTGGTCGCATACACAGCTTGGCTAGAAGCATTGGCCTGAGCATTCTGACGATTAACATATCTATGGCCTCGTCGATGATGGTATCGATTGGGGACATTTGGATGATTAGCCTAGAACTCCTCACTGTTAAGAACTATGTAAGGGTCCAATAGCATGATGGTATTTACGGAGGAACACTTCTGATCATAAACAGAGTAATCCACCAATACTATGTGAATTATGAGGGTGAATCCCGTCTCTGGGGGTAAGAAGTTGTCGAGTGTGCGAGATGGGCTCAGCACCGATAGTATGCTTTTCTATCCCATGCAATGCTGGTGCTTTTTCTTCTAGTAAGTAAAAGGATGAGATGTGGATGAATAAGAGGTATTGGGGGGAGACATCGCAACCTCAAGAGGCTCAGGCCGATCCAAAAGAGTATGAATGACATCATGGGAGTGAGAAACATCGCTATGAGAAATCCAATTATCATACCTCTGATACCCATGACTGGAAACCTACTTCCATTCACATTCACTATCATTGTTTGGCATTATATAGATACATGCCACCTATGTCAAGGATGGACCCAATATGACCACTTTTTTATCAATCTTGTCCAAGGGCCCGTCATTAAACACATAACATCACTTGATGATGTGTAGATGGAATTGGGGATAAGGTTAGTAGTCATGTAGATCATTTGGATTATCCTCCTGGGGATTCATAATGACAATCCCACTTTTTTATTGGTTGTATTTGTTTTCAAATGATTATCATTGGTGGAAAATTATGATCAATGAAATTGGAAGATTACAATGATTTCAATATAACGAAGATGTACCAAAGTTAATGTAATATGGATTATATCAATAAGTCTTGAAATTACAAGAAACATGTGAATGATTTAAAGACTTTGAGTTTCATGGTGGTTCATATAGAACTGTTATGGATTCATTTCATGACATTCAATTTCATGGTTGAATAATTCTCCTTTTAAAATATGTTGATTCATTTCTGATTTATATTTCACAAATATCGTAAGGTGTTTAGAGAACTTGTAATGAAATATTTATGAAGTAATGGGGGATTGAATGTTATTCCATTAATATTTAGTTTATTTTGGAATGAAATATTTAGCTGGAAGATACGTAAGCCTCAACACTTTCCAGAAAAAAACCTAACGATGAAAAAGGTGATCGATCAAAGACTATATATCACCACATATAGGGTTCATGATGAAAGTAGAAATTTTTTGAATAAGGTAGATGACAGTGAAGCAACATGAGTGCTCTTAATGATGCATATTTGTAATATTGTGCCATTTCCTAGTGTTTTACAAATTTTTGGGCCTAAAAATTGGAATATTTTTTAGAAAAAGATGGATTTTCGTGAATGAAAGTCCACAGACCATGAAGGGTAGTGTGTGGACCACCTAAGAGGTATGAGGAAAATAAAATGAAAAATTTCTAGGGAAGGACTTCCTCAAAGCATATTTAATAGACCGTGATGGATAGTTTTCATTCCACATAGGAGGTACACAGAGTGGAAAAGGAAAATCATCAAAGGAATATGTTCTTCATAGTAGCATTATGCGGACTGTGAAGCACAGTACGTAGACCTCATAAGAGAAAAAGATCCCTAAAGTATTTTGGTATGAAAAGTCTTATAGATCGAAAAAGGCATACACCTTGAAGTATGCATACGATGTGTGGATTTCATGTTATTTTTAGATGAGAGGAGGTGATCTGTTGGTTGATGGAATCGACCACTACAATGAATGAAATGCGCTATGCAGACCACATAGTGAAAATTATTCTCAGTGAGGATCATAATATATCGAAGGAGCACAACCTGTGGTGGAGGCTGTACCACATTAATTTTTTAAACGGATTAGTGTAATTTAAGTAATTTTAGGATTTATTATGTTATAGGAAGGATGATAATACAATCACTATTAGAGAGAAAATGTTAATAGAATAGATCATCATTAGAGGAATAATTTGTCTGTGTCAGAAATGGTTCTTGGGGAAGAAATTTTGCGAATGTGGACATAGTACATGATGGATAATACGGTTTTCAGAAGAAAAAGTGGTCTATTGAAGTAGGGATGTTTTGAGGAGGAAGAATATATTCATGAAGCACTCACGGTACACAGTGAAAGACAGTTTGTAGTGGAAAAAGAAACAGTCCCCGGAAGCATTGATAATTCATGGAATATAACATAGTCCATGGATGTAGGGATAGTTCCAGGAAGATAAGACCTTATGCAGAATCAGGTAAAGTCCGTGGAAGATAATATAGTCTATGGAAGCATTGAAAGTACAAGGAACATTTATAGTGCACATAGCATTGAAAATACAAATAATCATTGATATTCGGTGCAGAATTTATAGTACTTGGAACATTGATAGTATATGGAACATTAATAGTACACTGTGCATTAACAGTACGCGGTGCATTGACATTATCAAGAGAACTAGACAAAACATCACTATTCTATAGTATTTAGTGTCCATGAATAATATGATTTTCTCACTAAAAGATAATTTATTATTCATGGAAGATCAATTATGATGATTCTAATTTGATATGACATTCAATTATTTAGTAAATAGAGAAGGTTTTTTTTACTCGAACTAGATGAAGAATAAAATATCATAGTGCAATTGATTTTACAAATAAATATAAGACACAAGTGGATAAGGGGAAATAACTAATGAAAATTATTTCAGTTGATTATAATTTAGGTCAAGGAGATTCCAAATTTCCCCAATTCAAAACACATTCATATTATTGTGATTAACATAATAAGATGTTATAGAATCTATCATGTTCGATTTTGGGAAGAAGTAATAGGAGTTTCTTGCATGATGCTGAGTAAGTAAAAAAGTGATGAAAAAAGTTGTGGAAGAACATAGTAAAACTGTGACATCATATTGTACTCAAATGGTGTAGGACTTTCATTGTGTTACAAACCCTTATTAACAAAGAGAAGAATATCTTGGGAGTTACTATAATGATCAATCCAAGAGGGTTAAAACACATAATATTTGATTTTATTCAAAGTGATTCATGAGTGTAAGGGTATATCCTAGTCATTATAACAACACAATAGGATTATTTTATAATGGTTGTGTGGTCATGATTATTTCCGACCAACCCCAGGACAGAACTTCTCTTGTTGAGTAGTGAACCTTGTAGAAATATTATGTGTAATCTTTACTTCTTTTATATACTTGAATGTGATGGGTAAAAGAGAATAAGAGAATGAATATCCAAATAGGTCTATGAGGTACAAGGATTATGAAGTCCCCAACACTGATTACCCCCTCTCAGTGTTAGGTATATATTGAACTGGTCCTTATGGCTACATTCTATGAAATTTAGGATCCCTTGATCCAAAGAATCTTAGATATAATGAGGGACCTAAGCCTTATCAAACTAGTATGTCCAATTTCTTATTTCCAAGAAATGGAAATTGGGACCCTGTCCCTAATGAGGGGATAGATCCTGATTGGGGTTATAGCCTGATTGTCTCGCCTTGGTGGTGGTTCCTGATAGGGTGGTGCTGTCTGATTCTGTAGTACAAGATTCAAGGCCTAAGGATATTTTCCTTGGAGAGGTTGTGAAAGTAGCTCTCCTGGTAATAATTATATAGACCTGAGGGCCTCTACCTACAAAAAATCCAAAATATTGGCCTTGGAGACACTTTTTTCAAATATCTGGGGGAGTCCATGGGTGAGACTGTTTAGAATGCCTCAAGTCCTCCTCAACATGTTATTCCCTGTCAGAGAAATCCCAAAATCTACCTAGGAAATTATTAATGATGAGGGGGGAACCAATTTAGTCCTAATACTCCCCACACATATTTCCAATATCTCTTCTTAAATGTGTTTCATGTCGAGTGAATATGTGAGGCCCTTCATAGTAGCAAACAAATCTGCAACTCGCTCGTCTGGCCATTATTTTCACTTGAAGAGGTCAGTAATACCAATCTTGTATCCAATGTAGCTAAACTGATAATGAAACATCATAAAATTTTTTTCCCAACCATCTATGGACCCAATGGGTAATTGGTTGTACCATATGAATAATTGACCTTCTATATTCATTAAAATACACTAGTGATTGGTGGATTCCGATTGCATTGGAGTTCCTAGGATGGGTACACACCTTTAAAAAAAGTTATCCACATGTTATAGCAAGTCACCAATTGAGTTTATTGGGGAGAAGGTAAGATTCATGAAACCTTAGAGTTCTAAAATATGGTCCCCCACACTAGATATGGATT
The DNA here is from genome assembly GCA_963277665.1 of Viscum album. Classification (NCBI taxonomy): domain Eukaryota; kingdom Viridiplantae; phylum Streptophyta; class Magnoliopsida; order Santalales; family Viscaceae; genus Viscum; species Viscum album. The sequence goes on from OY728126.1 coordinate 818,824,588, forward strand.
TTCATCATGCTACATCACAACCAATCATGTCTCAGGGGTCTCAAGTTGAGTGATGTGAGTGGCCATCATATCCTCTTGATGGGGATTGTCATCTTGGTGTGGATTCCTAAATTCAATTTCATTAGGGGCTTCTTTAATTTAGGTATGATACGAAGAGGACATTTAAAATGATGGTGTAGGACATGGGGAGGGATTTTGTATCTAGAATCACTGGAACAAAGATGACCTCTATGCCATATACTGACAAGATTGGGAGGAAATCTTCTAGGATTGATGTTGGTGACATGGGGAGGACCTCCGTGACATGTACAAGAGTGGGGAGGACCTACACTATGGATGGTGATGGTATGGGGAGGACCTATGTATAGGGACTCATCATCATAGGTCATCCCATGATAGTTGCAGATCATCCCAACGACCCAAAGAGTCATCCCATCCTGCTCCTGGGGTGGTTGAGGTTTTCATACTGATTGGGAATGGGTGGGAAAATTATCTTCAGTAGAAGTGGGATGGTAGAATGCACTAAGGATAACATGAGACACGGAAGCTATTGAATATGTCATCCCCTGATGGGAATCCTCCGGATCATGCACCCGACATTAGCATCAGGTAATCCAGATAGATGTCGGTGCAGAAGAAGAGTAAACTACCTATTCTTAGGCCTGAGGGATAGGTAAAGGGTGGCATTGATGTGGCATGGTGGGAGATGTCTTTATAAAATCCAAATTAGTTGTTGTATATAAGATTACATGGAAAGACCTTACTACACTGGAATAGTGGATTGTGTCATTGGAATGTTCTTGGGAGAGGCTCTTGAAACAGTTTAATGTTGGAGTGGGGAGAAGTGGATCCTTATGATGCCCTTTGGGGTGGCGGTGGCAACGAGACCCTAAAGCCTCCAAGCCTTGGATAGCCATATACATCATGGTAATGACCCCATCTTACACATATCATTAGATTATAATATCGATCACCCTCCTATGAACAATTTCTAATGGTGGGATGGGGTATGGGCACCTGATAGTTGTGGTTATGGAGGTTGTCGTGGAAGAGGTGTATTATTTTGGGGTAATGACTCTATCGTTACTCATGTAACTATGTTCATGAATGGGGGTGATTTGTTTCTTATAGATTTAGTCTTCCAAAGATGGAAGATTCATATATCTGTGTGGATGTTAGGAAATCAATTCCCAATGCCCTAGCATTGTCCAATCTCCCACGATTGGAGAGATAGATCTATGCTGAAAAATCCATACACTGAAATGCCCAACGATTGACTACCCTTGATTTTTGTGAGTTTCACACTGAGACAACTATTTTCTTGGTGTGATCTGGTGTCATATAGTTGGATCTGGTGACATTCTCATCTATCAATATCTCATGCGCTACTAATCCCAACACTTTAAGGATAACTAGTTCATGTCTGATTCATTATTTATTTTTCCAATAAATTCCACTAGGGTGTTCCCACATTGTCATTTTCATGAACGAACATGATGAACTGTTTCCCTGAATTCTCTTTTTACAATGGGAGATGGAATTAATCACTTCTTAAATTATGTCTACTCAATGATCGAAATGATATGATGGGATGTTGGTCCCTCATTCCATGTATTCTTTCTCATAATTCGTTTCTTATTCCTGGTATCCCTAATAAATTAAGATGTTTTTAGTGAAACATGTTCCCATTGAAATCTCTTTGTGGATGTCAGATAATTATCCTGCTTCTATTAATAAGTTCCATAGGGTCATACCAGGAAATAAACCATTGGTCAATAGAGAATTCTTGATAGACATAAGTGGCTTGTCTAGACATTGAAAAACAATATGAACAATCTTCTTCCTCGTCATAGGGCTTCCCATGGGTGGAGAAACCTTAAGCATCCAATGTCGATCGTGGGGTATCCAATTCCAGATTCATGTTTTCCAAGGTTTTTATCATACATATCATGATTAACATGAGTTATTCTAGGAGTTTAGTATTTATTGGAGACAGTGTTGTCATAAGAATGTCTCTTAAGGTTTTCCTTGGGCATATCATGTTTAACATGTGGTAGGACACATGTTTAACATCTAGATTTGATGAAGAGGTGTTCATCAGGATGCCTAATAACGGGATATCAGAATGGTGGATCCCTAAGATGGATCACATAGAAGGTTTATTTGATGGATGGATCATAATATCCTTTGATGATAGACCTGATAGTAGTGTGTCCCAAAAAGGGTAACACTTCCCCCCATGAAGGGGAGTGTCCATAGTAGAGAGGCACATAGGCTTACCATTGGATGGGTGGGAATTACTATGAAGATGAACCTAGATGATGTTTCCCATAAAAGGGGATATGTCACACCATGAAGACTGATCTAGACACTACTAAGGGAATATCAGGAAGGTGGAACCCATGGAGGGGGACACCAAGGGTTACCATTGGCTGGGTGAGAATGCATGTTATGATGAACCCGGGTGATGTGTTCCATAAAATGATGCTGTCACAACATGAAGGCTGATATGTACACCATGAAGGGAAGATCAAAGAGTTGGAACCCATTGAGGGGGACACCAAGGTCTAGCATTGGTTGGTATTGAACATCCTGGAGGCTTCTTATATACACCATGTAAATTACCCAAATCAAAACCTTCGTAGTTAGAATTATTGGTTTGAGGCTAAGACATGGCTAGCCTCCCTTCACAAAAGGATTTCTCTTGGTTGGATAAATATGGATTATTTAGGACTTATTCATAGATATAATCCTAGATGATACTAGGAGAAGTGGAGATGTGGATGGAATGATCTCACTAGGGTGTGGAGGCCTAGGTAAGAATCAAGATGGATATGGAGGAAGTGATGATGGAATTAATGGGGTATCAATGTTAATGGTATCAAACCTCCGAGAATCTTCTGATGTATCATGTTGGCTAAGAATAAAAATCCACATATTTTTGGTATCCTATGTAGTTTAACATCTTGTGTAATGGACAAGGGTGAACCAACATAAATTTAATAGTTCCATGCTCGAACCTCTTGGAGGATACCTGTGTACCCAATTAAGAAGACTGAAATCAAAACCAACATATTTCATGATGGAATTAGGGATTACACAATGTTAGCATCCCGTTTACATGATAGAGATTATGCATGGCTAGAAGCCCAAATGGATGGATAAGAATTCCATTGGGAGGTGGATCCGGGGGATGTTCCCCGATAAGGGAAGACGTCACCTCACGAGGGTGAATACCTAAGAGGGATCACCAGAGTTTTCCATTTGTTTGGATTCAACCCCAATGGGGCTTCATACATACCCTATGTAGAAGATAGGGATCAAAATCCATGTAGTTTAAAACGGTGATTTAGGGATTACATGTGGCTAGTTTCCCAGATAGAGTAATCGTTACTATTAATTTCTAACCCCACGTGAGTCATGCTCGATGTTAGAAATAAGAGGTAATAATAGAACTAATGATCGTGTCACAGATGTTTCTTCCATGAGAAGTGATTTTTTGATTATGAAATCAGGAAATAATTAACCAAGATTAACATACATGGATATTCTATTATTTTAGACTAATATTCAGAACATTTGAAAAATACATGCTCATAGACCATAATAGTTTAGTGGCTTCAGAATCATGGAAGAAAAATCTCTTATCTTTGTGAAATATATTCAATAACTCCCATTGATATTTCCACCATTATTACTTCTACCTAAAAACATAATTCTTAACTAGGGGAAAGAAAACAAAAGAAAGGGATGAGCTTAGTTGCTCTGTATGGATAAATAAATGAAATTCAAAAGAAAAAAATGATCTAATGGAAGGAAACATAAGGATAAGACTTAAAGATCATGACCTTCATTTTAGAGATCATTATACAAATTTAAATTTCAGAAGACAAGGATCATAAGATAATTAGGAGCATAATTCATGAAATCATTACATTTGAGTAAGACATAAAATTTTCAACATGCACATTGTTTTATAACGTTGTGAACATGTATTAATAGAAATATGGTCACTCGTTATGTTAAACACATGAAATCAGTCCCCCGCATTAACTTTTGGACATGAAAATAGGTCCATGCAAAAAAAAATTTAACATGTAATCATGATCATACATAACATTATGGACATGAAAAAAGGTCCATGCATACCATTTTGAACATGTGATTGAGTTAATACACAACATTTTTAACCTGTTATCATATTGATGCATAAATATATGGACATGTAAAAAAGATCGATGCATAACATTGTGAATGCGTAATAAGGTTCACTCGTAACTTTGTGAACATGTAATCATGCTCACACAGAAACATATGTACATTCAACCAGTTCCATTCATAATATTGTGAACATGTAATCATGTTCACAAATAAAATTTATACTCATGATTCATCCATTTTTATCCAATTCATTATAGGGCGATATAGGTTCCACCTGTCACATAATTAAATTAAACATACATGTGCCTAAAAACTGTAATCATATCATAAACAAATAAAAGAGATGGATTTTATAAAAATTAAATCATAACCCATGAAATGAAATAGGTAGCATAAAAATTTCATTACATAATAACCAATGGAAAATAGAAAAGTTTCATAACCATTTCATCACATAATAACCCATGAAAATAAGTGAGATTCATAAAAATATAACCCATGAATGATATGATAGTTGCATGATTACCTTACTTATGAAAGATAAATAGGGTTAATAAATATCATTACAAGAAAACATATACCATTCATGAAAGGATTAGAATCGAACTGTAATATCATTTCATAGAAGGGAATGAGTGACATCAACAGATTTTATCTTTGATGGAAAATAACATGGAAATATATTTTGAAAACATTTCTTGGGGAAAATATCCTTTCTTCTTTGAAAGATGTATTTGAAATATAAAACCTCTTTGAAATCCATTTTCATTTAAATAAAAATGAAATATTATAAATAATTCTTTAAAAATATTTTGGTATCATTTTTCATTGAAAACATTTAAACAGATCTGGAAAATGTTTTCAAACCCATATTTTTGAAAAAAATTTCAAACACAATTCCTTATAAATACTTTTCAAACTTATAAATAAACCTTTATATTCATTTGAAAACTATTTTTCTTGAAAAATTATAAATAATAGTAAATTTGTTTTGAAGAAAAATTTATTTAAAAAATATATTAAAATCATATAAACATAGAAAATGTTTTAGATCCCATTTTAATGGGAATTAATTTTTTAAAAAATTCATAATAATAAACCTCTTTAACATGGAACGGAATATTCACATAAATGGGGGTGGGTAAATCCATACATGACATACAAGCTAAGAAGAAATATCCTTTTGTACGATAAAAGGATACAAAAGTACCTTCTTCGAAAAGAGATTAGAATGTTCCATTGAAAATAGTTGTTAAAGAAAAAAGGTAAAAATTTCATTTAATGTTTATTATGGAATACTATAATATTCTTGGATACAATTTTTATAAAACTTGTATTTTAAGGAATATTTATTTTATACTAAAGAGAGGGTAAAGGTGAGATTTCATTAAAAACAATTCTTAACTATCTTATATCCCATTGACTTGAAAAACAATACCAATAAATTAATATATCATGAATAACCATGGGATATGAAAACTATTGAATTTTCTTGAGATATGGATTTAAATATTTCAAAAAATGAATCATATTCATAAACAATCTCAAAAATAGAATTATAACATTTGAATAAACTCTTACCACTTAATAACATTGAACCATACCATCATGTAAGAAATTGAAATTAAATGAAGATTAAAATATCATGAAATTAAGTATAATCAAGACATAACATATCATTTTTAAGTATAAATAGCTCAAAAAATAATAATGGTTCATAATAAAACATGTCTCTCAAAGGATAAAAATTGATAAAAATATATCTTACTGATTTGGTAGCTTTTGAAACATTTTCCCAATGAAATAATGGTCACATAATTGTTATGTAAATTCCCATAATTATATGTATATGGATCATTGAATAAATACATGGGAATTATTCACACCACATAAATAGAATTGGTGGTGAATAAATCACTAATCTCATGGAAATAAAAAGTGGGATGAAATCCCCTTACCTTGTGTGTTGACTCTCTTCATACATGTACTAGAATCCATTTTAATAAATTTATGTTGATTATAAATCTTTTAAATAATAATTTTATTATATCTAAAACCATATATGTTTTAATTAGGACCTTATATTACCCATTATTTAACAATCATATGTTATGGATTCGCTTTAGGAAAAATTCGCTTTGTTCTTCATATGTGTTTTAATTTGTTATATCTTTTGTCCTTATATTTATATCATGATTTAAATAATGAAAAACAGGATATAAATATCCTTTATATACATTATATTTTTATTATAATAGATCATATAATATATAATTATTAATTTAAATACACGGTTCATGGATACGGTAATCTGTACTACGCATGAACACAATTTCCTTTTTTATTGTCATATTCAATGAAAAAAGGAAAAGAAAATATATGTATCTATATATGTATATATATTTATTAAAGTTTTATTATTATATATTATATATCATGTAATCACTAATTCAGTCTGCAATATATTCCATGTAGTGTGTGAATGAATCACATCACTTTGAGGGGGTTGTAGTCTACACTTCCTCAAACAAAATAATCGCATTTACACCAAATAAAAAGTAAAAAATGTTTGTGCTTAAAAAAACAAAAGATTTTAGAGATAATAAATATATTATATGATATATATAAACATATTTTCCTTAATAATGTCCACCATGAGAGGTATTAATGGAAAAATGAGCAATGATCATTTAGTGAGGCAGTAGTTCACCTTACACAAAAACATTATGTTCGTTACCCATTATATAGATATGTGTATAAGTGTATCATTAAACATTATAATAAGAACATACTATTAAATTAAAGATATTTTTTTCATGAAATATTGTAATAAAGATAGTGGAGGTGGTGGATAAAGGAAGCAAACTAAAGGATCTTGATAAAAGGTGATACCTCTTAACTAGGTAACTCCTTTTAGTTTTTTCCTTAATGGGTACTTGTACTGCTTTATGATAAAAGGGTTACTTAATGAAGAAAGGAATGTAATTTTGGAAGTGTATTAGTCAGATATTGTCTGATCCTAAGTGGGTTTAGATGTGTAAATAAAAGGGAGAGGTGGTTTCCTTTTATAGGGAAGGGAAAGAACATATTTGGATTTTTTATAAAAACGTTAGGTATGACAACGTTTCTACCCAACGAAAGTCATAAAAAACTGAAAATACACAGTAATTAAAGCTTAATGGGTCAATAATTTCAATAAAATGGGTTTTAAAATTATTATAGGTCTTTTGGGTCTTATATTTACAGTTTAGTACATTATTAACTTGGTTTTTCTCTTAACCGTCGTAATTAATTTTAATCACATGCACTAATATTTTTGGTCAAATACTATGTTGACCAAATTATACTTTATAAATGTTTCTTATTATAAACATGGAATCCATTTTTACAAATTCTAGTTTAATAAGTGATATAAATTAATTTAAAATCAATGTTACAGTCAACAATTCAGGTTTTTAATGTAAAAATATAAAACATTGGTAAACCTTTTAAACCCAATATTAAGGTAAAATCAATCTGAATGACCTAAATTATATGATTTTAAAAAAAATTAATAAAATTTTTAAACCAATTTAAAATATAGTTTAACCATATAATTAAATTATATTAAAAGGCATTTTTGAAAAAAAATTTAGTATTTTTAACTATTCATTAAAAAATGAAACCTTATAGAAAAATACAAAACAAATATCATAACCTAATTTTTATGTTTCCACTTCACATAATATGTTAATTATTAAATATTAAATCTATTAATGAACCAAGACATTGATTTAAAATGGTTTCACCATTAACAGGTTGTAAAACTACCTTTATAAAAACATTTATTTTAAGCATTAAATTGAGTTTGTTCTTATCTTATATCTATAAAATATATTGGATTATTATCAGAAATATTTGTTTTATTATAAAAAAAATAAATTTAAATAATATCACTCACTATTAGTAATTAATTTAACTTATTAATTTAGATCCACTTTTTCACATAATAAAAGTCTTTTAAAAAACGGGTCTCTTTATATTGATTTATTAATATTATTATTTAATTTAAAGGTAAAAAATGAATTCAACTACATATATATATATTCATAGGTTAGATAGTAAAGTAATCTTAAATTTAGATACAATGTTATATCCTATTAAATAATAATATTTTAATAATGAATTATTGTTTGGTAACACTTCGTCTTGCATCTTACACAAGCCATCGAGGAAAGTCAGTCTTGCATGTAACATAAGATAAACTCAATGTTCCATGAAGAGAAATATAAAATTTAAGTTGTGTGAGGTCCACGATTAAAATTTTGTTTCGTATAATTCATGATATACATATTTCATTAATATAAGATATATTATTTATAGTTTATTGTGAAATGTAAAATATCAAAAAGATTAAATTAATTCAAAAAATAATAATTTGAAAAATATATGGGTGTTACATTCTAACCCCCATGAAATTAATTTCACCCTCAAAAAATTCATCTATGTTACCAAATGTTTAATACTTGAAATTTCCTTTCATAGAAACCCAAATCATAAAACTAAATACTAAATATTCCCTTAAAAGTCGAATTTTGGAACCATAACAGTAACGACACAAAGTTTTTCAATGGAAATTACATTCGTAAAATTATGTCATCAAATCACATGAATGCACAAAATAATTAACTAATAAGTTCTAAGTGAACTTTAAACATAATTTTGTCACTTTTGTATTGAGAATTTTGCAAATCCTACATACACTGTCATGTTCAAGATGATTTTTAGAGTTTAATGAAACAAAAATAAATTTCGGTGAATATTAACGTACCCTTGTGAATAGTAACCAACCCTTATGAATAGTAAATCATCCCACATAAGAGTAACCTTAACCATTATTAATTAAATAAAATTTAGACATCTTAGAAAGTGACAATTTGACCTTAGTAAACGTTTTGGTATTTTGTAAGTCATAAATAATAATTTATAGTTATTTATTTAATTTAAAAGAAAATTTATTTTCATAAAATGTGTTCATTAAGTATCAAATCAATGTCTTATAGTTTTTAGATAATTATATGAGACCCTACGTAATTTTTGAAAGCACTATAAATTCAGTTTAAAATTTAAAAACTGTTTTTAAGTAAATTATGATTTTAAATAAATATTAAATTAATCATAATTAGAAAATTATTTTTGAAAAATGGACGCTATTTTTTGTTTCTAAATGTCATAAAATGGTTGGGGTAAATTTTTGGGATTTTTATAAAATACTTGAATTTTTGGTGAATAGTAAAACACATAAATTTGCCGTATAAATACCTTATAATTAAAACCCACTATTCCTGACATCAAAAGTAATGTAAGCACCCAAATCCCAAACTCACATTCCTTATTTACTATTCTTTGTAATTGAAAACTCACTATTCCTTGTCTTAGGGAAAATTAATAAAATAATGAATTTTATATTAAGAAAACCTCTCTCCCCTCCACTATAAAAACAACCCTTCACGCCCTTATTTCTTCACACCTCTCAAGCTCCAATCCTTCTCTAAACTCTTCCCAAAAATCCTTCCTATCCCCTCTCCCACGTTCAAGAGAATCGAGTCTCATCAAAAGAACATGTTTAGCTTCATTAAGGAGCATCTCAAAAGGATGATTTAAGAGGTAATTTCTCTCCCTCTTCTCCTTTAATTTTCTTTCAAGTTCATGTTCATTTCTTGATCTCTCCCCACCTATCTTCATCCAAATTGTATTGTAACTTCGGTATTATACATGAAATGTTTTTATGATTCTATTGTGATATTATATCATACAACCCATTTCCCTATTCCTTTTATTTTATTAAAGAGAACGTTGTTCGAGAGGTTTTAATTTATCACCATCAGGAACGACATGTTTTCTTCTTCCATTTGTACCTTCAGATCTGGTAATGAAACCATTTTTATGGTTGAACAAGAATATTTTATATGTATTATTTAATATTTAAATTTATGGAACTAAATTATTACAATATTTCTAGTGATAAAATAAAACAAGTTTATTATGATCGAAAAATCGCTCAAATTAACCAAAACAATCCTCATTTAATTCTTATCTAAAGATTATTCCAAATGGATCTAATATAATTCATTGTAAGATAATTAAAACTCCTATGATATCATTAATAACATTTAATATCAGTTCTTTATGTTTACCCAAGTTCTACATGCACATCAATTTATGAATACAAGTGAACCACCCAAGAAAAAACCTTAAAAACGAACATCCCCGAACAATGTTTTTAAACACTATAAGTCATCCAATGGAACATAAAATGACATAATGAAACCAAAATGAACTATATTCATATATAAAAGGTGCTGTAATTTATAATTAATGAATATTATGTCATTATACAGGACATTAAAGAGAAAGAAGCGTTCGGAAACAAGGTAAGGGGATATTATCGAACCCAACTTTCATCCTTCGGGTTCTCCCTCATTCACTCTTTTTTTATATGGTTACTCCTTAAAAATATTTTTTTCAACATTTTATTTAAATTTATGTTATATAATTTTTTTTCATTGGCATTTATAACAAACCAAATGTTTTCCAAAAGAACTCTTCTTTCAAGAACATGCCTTTTACTTCTCATTCATGATTGACGGTTCTTCTATCAATTATGTTATTCCCTATTTCTTTAGGGAACCCAAAGATTATTAGTGTATCCTTATAATATCAAAACTATTACCTTTCATGGGTTTGTTATGTTCATTTATGTTATATGTTCATTTTTTCATTCATGATAATTGGTAATGTTATGATGTGACGAGTGTGCCCGGAATTATATAGAACAATATTAATGTTTAAATGTGACGGGTGCGCCCGGAATTATACAACACTCCAATTAATTGGGTAATGTGATTAATATCATGAGTAAATGTGAAATTATGTGTGAAAATGATGCTATCTTTGTTCACAATCATGTGTATTAGTTAGACACTAAGACATGATTTTTCATTTTTATGTGTTGCCACATTTCAAACCTCTTATTAAATGCCTCCTCTCACGTTCAAGATTCATTGCCTATGTTATGAATATGCTCACCCCATGCAATATTGTTCTTATCTATCATAATAATAGGCTTTTATCTCACCCCTTTTGATTTATATCTTCAGGTGGATACATGTTCTAAGGAGAGTACAAGTACCAATATGAAGCTAGAGAAGAAGAAATTAAATAAATGTTTATGCTTGATGATGTTATTGCTATGTATGCTCCTAATTTTCCCAAGACACTAAACCTTTGGATCCTATATATGTAATACAATTATGTTTTTATCTTAAAATAATTTAATAGTAATGTAAGAAAATTTTGGGTCTCTATAGTTGGTATCAGTGGAATGGTTTAGTTAATTTGGGAATTAGTATTAGTGAACCCTCAAGAAAACCTCTAGCATGGGACTAAGTACAAATAGGCACACAAGAATCATTACATAGGGATCCCATAAGTTAGGATTTTAGTATAAATAGTGCAAATGAATAAGTTATGTATTCATGACTTGTTTAATTATGGTTTGTTCTAACCTTTTTTTTTATAAAATGGTGGAAACCAAGAGAAATCAGGCCAACAACTCATGTGATGGCCAATGCAACGATTTCCCAAACAAAATCCCCAATGATTTGGGAGGTGGAGTTCAAAACTTCATGGTGATGCTTAACCAATTATCTAAGGTTATGAACAATAACCATAATAATGGGGAACATCCTCCTTCACCAATGAGGGAGAAACTGACTATCGAATGTTTTATGTGCAACGACCGTAGATGTTTAATTGATCTTCTAATCCACTGGTTGTGGAATACTGGGTCAACTCCATAGAGAAGATATTTTCTGTTATTCATTGTTCTGATATGGAGAAGGTGAAATTAGCCATTTATCTTCTACATGGAGAAGCTAATCAATGGTGGTCATTGATTAAGAACACCAATCCAAGGGACGAAATTGAAGAGAAGGAACGAGAAGACTTTAAGATAATGTTTTTTAACAGGTATTTCCCAAGAACTCTTCGCAAAATGATGGAGAGATAATTCATAGAGCTTAAGAAAAAAGAAGAAGAATCTGTCACAACCTAATGATCGATTTTTAAAAGGCTTGTAAGGTATGATTTGGGTTTTTTTATCACCAATGATATAGAAATTGATAGATTCTTTAGTGGATTAAAACCACACCTTCGAATGTCTCTTGCAATTCGAGACTTTTGGGAGTTATGAAGAAGTTGTTCGATGTGCTCTCAATGTGGAGATGGAGTTTGGATAATGGTCCCATGGCTATGGTGATAAGAAACGAAAGATGGAGTTTCATGCTGGAGGATCTAATGATAAAGGTAGGAAGAAAACTCGATGACCCACATGCCAAAAATGTGGAGATTTGCACCATGGGAACTTCCGCAAAGGGACGGGAAAATTATTCAAGTGTGGGAAAGAAATTCATCATGCTATAGATTGTCGAAATGAAACAAAAAGGTAAGAGAATGTAGCTGACTAAAGGAGAGAACCACTCATGGTTCAATGCTATAATTGTAGGGATCTAGGGCACTATGCAAACCAGTGCACTAAACCTTGAGTCCTCGAGGGTAATCAACATCAGTAGCCACCAAATCTAAAGGAACAAGGGAAGGCTTATGACATCACTACTACGGAGGTGGAGCATGATAATGAAGTTTTACAAGGTACACATCCTATTAACTCAACAGTGGAAAAATTATTATTTGATTCTGGTTCTACCCATTCCTTTATATCTTGCATGTTTGCTAGAACTATGGAATCAAATCCCTAAAACCATGATGTAGAGATATCTGTAAAAAACCAAGTGGTGAAATCATTTCAACCCAAGTGTTTGAATCCTATCCTATTGGTATATGTGGGAAGATTCTTCCAGAGAATCTTTTAATACTTACTTTGGTGGAATTGAATTCTATAATGGGAATGGATTGGCTCTCATTATATAGAGAACATATCAACTCTCGGTAAAAGGAAATATCATTTCATATTCTGAACAATCCCATTCTCCTCTATAAATTCAAGTAAGATCATGAATATCTTTTGAAAAATCCTTAAATGGTGTGGGTGTTGATTCCCTATGAAGAAGAAAACCCCTCCCAAATGGTTGAGTCAATGAAAATTTTCAACCTTGAAGAAATTCCCATCATGAGGGAAAACGAGGATGTATTTCCCAAAGAGTAACCCGTAATTCCCCCAGATCATGAGGTAGAGTTCTCAATTGAACTCATACCTGGAGAAAATCCTATCTCGAAGTGCCCCTATAGGATGGCTCCTGTCGAACTAGAGGAGTCAATGAAGCAGCTACAAGAGCATCTGGAAAAAGGGTTCATAAGCCCTAGATAATCACCTTAGGGTGCGCCAGTGATCTTTGTGAAGAAGAAGGATGGAACAATGTGGTGGTGTATCAATTATCAAGAACTCTACAAGATCACAATAAATAAAAAGTATCCTCTTCCAAGGATTGACGACTTGTTCGATTAATTAAGAGGTGATCAATAATTTTGAAAGGTGAATCTTTATTCTGGATATCCTCAGGTAAAGGTGAAGAAGGAAGATATTCAAAAGACTTCCTTCCGAACAAGGTATGGTCACTATATGTTTTTGGGGATTACCTTTGGACTTAGTAATGCCCCTAAAATATTCATGGATTTTATGAATAGAGTCTTTAGAAATTACCTTCACAAATTTGTGGTAGTGTTTATCGATGATATTCTCATCTACTCCAAGAGAAAGGAGGATCATTAAGAACATCTAAGACTTTTGTTGGAGAAATTGAGAAAGGAGAAGATGTACACCAAGATTAGAAAGTGTGAATTTTGCATGAGACAAGTCATGTTCTTGGGACATGTGATCACAAGTGAAGGAATTTCTATGGATCCTTCAAAAAAAGGCGATTGAGGAATGACCCAAGCCCTCTATTGTCACAGAAATCTGTAGTTTTCATGGATTATTTGGGTACTATCAACATTTTGTGAGAAACATCTCATGATTTTCAATCCCAATAACTATGCTAACAAGGAAAGGGGTAAAGTATGTCTGGACAGAAGAATGTGAGGGATGCTTCAAGGAGCTAAAGAGATGGCTGATCACTGCACCTGTACTCACACAACCAAAAAGTGGAGAAATTTTTGTGATATACAGTGATGCTTTAAATAATGTCTTGGGTTCAATACTCATGAAAAACGATAATGTGATAGCCTACACCTCACGATAGTTGAAGATCCATTAGCAGAACTACACGATGCATGATCTAGAGGTAGTAGTCATGATTTTTGCCTTGAAAATCATGCAGAACAACCTTTATGGTGAGAAGTGTGACATATACACCGACCAAAAGAGCCTAACGTATATATTCACACAAAAGGATCTCAACATGAGTCAAAGAAGATTGTTAGATCTAATCAAGGATTACGATTTCTCTATTCACTATCATCCTGGAAAGGCAAACAAGGTAGCTGATGCTCTAAGAAGTAAAGAACCTACTACTCTATCCATGTTGCGGATTGAGAATGACCCTATATTCTTGGATATGCAAATAATGGATTTGGGAATCATAAGGGAAGGGGATACATACTACCTTGACCAAATGATTGTCCAACCATCCATCCAGGAGAAGATTAAGGAAGTATAAAGGGATGATGTGGAGAAACAAAAAAGGGTGAATGTCGTAACGGAAGAGAAGCTGTAAAATTTTCATATCGAGGATGATGGTGTGATTCGGTTTGGAAATTTGCTTTCTGTGCCTTCATCAACTGGGATAAAGGAGTTATTGGACAATGCACATAGCTCAACATTATCTATCCATCCTGGGAGTACCAATATGTACCGTGATCACCGAGAACACTTATGATGGGATAACATGAAGAATAAGATTGCAGAATATATATTAAGGTGCTTGGTATGTCAGTATGTTAAATCTGAGTGACAAAAGTCCAAAGGTATGATGAAGCCATTGCATATACACATGTGGAAATGGGAAAAATGTTATTATGGACTTTTTCATGGTTCTCCCAAAGACATCGAATGGAAATAATGAGATATGGGTTGTGGTTGACCGAATCACCAAGACTTCCCATTTTATCATTATTCGGGAAGATGTCTTGCTTGAACAACTTGCAAAGATATTTGTGAAGGAAGTGGTGAGACTTCATGGAGGTCCACTCTTGATTGTATTTGACTGTGATCCAAGGTTCACATCTAAATTCTAGAGGATTATTCAACATGTTTTGAGCACTAAATTAAATTTCATCACGACCAATCACCCCCAAACTGATGCCCAGTCTTAAAGGACTATTCAGACACATGAAGATATTGTAAGAGCCTGATCTCTAGAATTAAAAGGTGGATGGGGTAAGCATCTCCCATTGGTTGAGTTCTCATATAATAATAGATTCCACTTGAGTATTAATATGGCTCCATATGAAGCTTTGTGTGAAAAGTGATGTAGAACTCCAACCTGTTAGGATGAAGTTAGAGAAAGAAAGCTACATGGACCTGATCTTGTACAAGAGATGACAGAGAAGGTTCAAGTCATCCAGAAACACATCAAAGATGCTCAGATTCGAAAAAAGAGCTATGCTGACAACCGCCGAAGGGAATTGGAGTTTGACGTTGGAGATAAAGTCTTCCTTCGAATATCTCCATGGAAGAAAGTCATGCGATTTGAGAAGAAAGCGAAGCTAAGCCCAAGGTATATTGGCCCCTTTGAAATCCTTGACCGCATAGGAGCTGTGGCCTATCAGATTGAACTTCCACCAAATATGGCACAATTCCATGATGTTTTTCTTGTATCACACCTGATGAAGTGCATATCGAATGCCTCACATGTACTAAAATCAGAGGTGGTACAGCCGGAAGGTGATCTCTCTTATGAGGAACCACTAGTAGAGATTCTAGATTAGAGAGATATGGTTCTACGCAACAAGGCAACTCATATTATTAAAGTGTTTTGGAGGAACCATAGGTTTAGAGAAGCAACCTGGGAAATGAAGGAGGCAATGAAAGAGAAGTACCCTCACCTTTTTGTGTAAAGTGAAATTTCGAGGGCGAAATTTCATAAGGGGGGAAGAATGTAACAACCCAAAGTTTTTCAATGGAAATTCACTTCGTAAAATTATGTCATAAAATCACATGAAATCACAACATAATGAAATACTAAGTGTTAAGTGACCTTCCAACATAAGTTTGTCACTTCTATATTGAGAATTTTGAAAATCTGACATACACTGTTATGTTCAAGATGAATTATGGAGTCTAATGAAACAAAAAATACTTTTTGGTGAATAGAAACATACCCTTATGAATAGTAACTTACCCTTATAAATAGTAATATGACCATTATGAATAATAAATCATCCATCATAAGAGTAACCTTACCCATGAATAATTCAATAAAATTTAGACATCTTAGAAGGTTACAATTTGACCTTAGTAAAAGTTTTGGTATTTTGTAAGTCATAAATAATTAATTATAATTAATTAATTAAATTAAAGAAAATTAATTTTCATACAATGTGTTCATAAATTATCAAATAAATTTCTTATAGTTTTTAGACAATTCTATAATACCGTAGGTAATTTTTGAAAGCACTATAAAATCAGTTTTAATTTTAAAAACTTTTTTTATATGAATCATAATTTTAATTAAATATTAAATTAATCATATTTAGAAAAATATTTTTGAAACATGGACTTCATTTTTGGATTCTACATGTCAAAAATGATTGGGGTAAATTTTTGGGATTATTCTAAAATACTAGAATTTTTTGTGAATAGTAAAATACATTAATTTACCGTATAAATACATTATAATTAAAACCCACAATTCCTGACACCACAAGTGATGTAAGCACCCAAATCCCAAACTCACATTCCTTATTTACTATTCTTTGTCATGGATGACTCGTTATTCCTTTTCATAGGGGAAATTAATAAACTAATGAATTTTTTATTAAGGAATCCCCTCTCCCATCCACCATAAAAACCACCCTTCACACCCTTATTTCCTCAAACCTCTCAAGCTATAAGCCTTATCTAAACTCTGCCCAAACATTCTATATAGCCCCTCTCCCACGTTCAAGATCTTTTGGTATCATTAAAAGGCCAAGCCTAGCTTCGTTAAGGAGGATCTCAAGAGGAGGATTTAAGAGGTAATTTCTCTCCCTCTTCTCCTTTAATTTCCTTTCAGGTTCACGTTCATTTCTTGATCTCTCCCCACATATCTTCATCAAAATGTTATTGTAACTCCAGAATTATAATTTTAATGTAATTATATGATTCTAATGAGATATTATATCATCCAACCTATTTCCCTCTTCCATTTATTTTATTAAAGAGAACGTTGTTCGAGTGGTGTTAATTTATCACCTTCAAGAACGACATGTTTTATTCTTCAATCTCTACCTTCATATCTGGTCATGAAACCATTTTTATAGTTGAACAATAATATTTTATATGTAATATTTTCTATTCAAAGTTCTGGAACTAACTTATGACCATATTTCTAGTGATAAAATATAACAAGTTCATTATGATTGAAAAATCACTCAAATTAACCCAAACAATCATCCTTTAATTCTTATCTAATGATTCATCCACATGGATATAATATAATTCATTTTAAGATAATTACAAATTTTTTAATATCATTAATAACATGTAATATCAGTTCTAGATGTTTACCCATGTTCTACCTGAACTTCAATTTATGAATACAAGTGAACCACCCAAGAAAAACCATAAAAACGAACATCGTCAAACACTGTTTTTAAACACTATAAGTCATACAAAGGAACATAAAATGACATAATCAAACCAGAATGAACCCCATTCATGTATATAAGGTTCTGGAATTTATAATTAAGGAATATAATGTCATTATATAGTACATTAAGGAGAATCAAGCATTCAGATACAAGGTAAGTGGAAATTCCCGAACCCAACTTTCATCCTTCGGGTTCTCCCTCTTTCACTACTTTTTGATATGGTTACTCCTTAATAATATTTTTCTCATAATTTTATTTTCTTTTATTGTATATACAAGTTTTTCACTGGAATTTATGGCAAACAAATTTTTTTCCAAATGAACTCTTCTTTCAAGAACACACCTTTTTCTTCTCATTCATGATTGACAGTTCTTGTATCAAGTATGTTATTCACTCTTTCTTTTGGAAACACAAAGCTTAGGAATGTGTCCTTATGAGATGAAACAGATTCCTTTTCGTGGGTTATTTATTTTAATTTATGTTATATGTTCATTTTTTCATGCATGATAAATGATAATGTTATGATGTGATGGGTGTGCCTAGAATTATATAGCGCAATATGAATGTTTAAATGTGACAGGTGTGACCGGAATTATACAGTGCTCCAATGCATTGGGTAAAGTGATAAATCTCATGAGTAAATGTGAAATGATGTTTGAAAAAGATTATAGATTTGTTCACAAGTATGTGTGGTAGTCAACCACTAAGACATGATGTTTAATTTTTATGCATTGCCACATTTAAAGTCTCTTATTAATTCCTCCTCTAATGTTCATGATTCATTGCCTATGTTATGAATATGTTCACCCCATGATATATTGTTATAATCTATCCTCTTACTAGGATTTTAGCTCACCACTTTTTATGTATATCCTCAGGTGGCAGCATGTAGTAAGGAGGGGACAAGTGCCAATAAGAAGCTAGAGAAGAAGAAATTAAATAAAATTTTATGTTTGATGATGTAATTACTATGTATGGTCCTAGTTTTCCCAAGACACTAAACCTTTGGATCCTATATATGTAATAATATTATGTTGGTTATCTTAAGAAAATTTAATAGTAGTGTATGAAAAGTTTGGGTAAAAATAAAAAAATTTACCCAATTTAACTCATTTTTGGGTTTCCACGTATGAGAACATAGATTGGGAGTTAATATTGAACATCAAGGAAAAGAGTAAATATTTATAGAGAGTGATTTCAGTCATCAATAAAAAAATTAATTGTCAAAGAAAAGTTTAGGGCCTCAAGGTCATAAATATGTGATGATTTAAAAGGCCAATGGTTCATTACAATTAAGTTATTAGGAGAACACATTTAGTTTCGATCATTATTCTAATGTTGAGTAATTATTTTATTTCCCAAGAATATAAGAAAATAAAATTAATTGATATATTTATAATAAAAATAATTATGTGTTTTTCATTTATCGATTTCTAATTCATCCATTAATTCATTAAATGGATTTCTAGAAATTAACTTTGATACCAGAAGTGATAAAATACACTTTTATTAGATCCTATGGAAAATAATATAAGGAAAAGTATAACTATTTTTCTCTAACTATTCTTCAAAATAAAAATGGTTAATAACTTAATTTGTATACAAAAAAATTTAACTATATAGGTTCATCATTAATAATTATTCAATAAATAATTACACATTAACCTACAAATCACATAGTCCAGTTGTAGGAGTGAAACACTTATCATCCTTCGGTCATGGGTTCAAGACACACTGCCTTGCCAGACATGATTTGTTTTCACGTGACATACATGATGACCTTTTCTAAAGCCATAATAAGATAATTTTCAAAATATGATGGAAATAATTGAAATAATTTTAATCATTAAATATCGTTTTTATCAAGTTTTTCAATAAAAACTCAATGCATAAATACATCCTATCATGTTTAAATAAATATTTTTATGAATGGTTATCCTTATAACCCTTTTGAAAGATGAAAATACAAAACCTTAGATAGATTATCATGAAATTATATTAACATTGATAACATCATATATCACAAAGTATCTCTTGGTTTTCACCTTTTAAACATGTGAATACCCTCATCATATATTCTCTTGAAACACTGTAATAAACTAAATAACCTTAAATACATTTGGAAAACATGAATGGTTTCTTATTCCAAAGGTCACCAGATATATTCTATAAATCCAAGAAGTTGTAAAATTCATCCTTGATATCATGAATAACTTTTCGACAAATCCTTAATTATACCAATGTGATCAGTACCTTCCAATTTTATTATATCCAACATATCATTATCCAAACAACATTATCGTAAGATAGGAAACATTTAGAGGGTTACATTTCCCTTAATAAAAATATTAAATTTCCAAGAAATAACCTTTCTATGTCATAAGAACCATTCCATAGGTACTTTTCAATCCTTAATGAAAGATTAGACTAAAAATAATTATATATTTCATGATTTATATAAAATAATCATTGATGTTCCAAAACCTAAATACTTCATTCCTCTAACTAAATTATTAAACCATTACTGATGAATCATCTACTTATTCCATAATATCTCTTTCCAAGAATATGAAATATGAATCATGTATTATATTTCCTCAACTTTAAATAAACCAGGCTTCTTATAATTAAATTAAACTATACTAGATGAACATTACATACAATTCACATGTTGTTCGCAATCTTTTTATCTTTTGAATTATAACCAATACTCATACCACCTTCCTTATTATCATTATGATATTTTCACTTAGGAAATTGATATTATTAATTCTCATACTTTTAACATCAGAAATATTCAATGTTAACCATGTTCCATCTTGTTCTCTCCATTGACTAAAACAAGAATCCACAGGGTGAGAAACACATCTAATAGAATAAGACAATATAATCATGAAATATTACTTATAGGATGTCTAAATCAGGGATACTACCTTTTAATTATTGAAAGATTAGGTTTATCCTTGTTTTTCATAGTAATATACAATTCAAATCCTTGATAATGGTTTGGGATGTGTCTCAGAATTTCTAAATCATATCCCTCAGGACTGTTAAACTAGGTGTGCAACAAGACCCATTATTAGGTAACATATTACCCCGATTCAGGCCTAGGACATCTTGTTGGAGCTTTTACACACATTTAAATCTATTCCGGAGAAACATCCACTTGTAGTATCTTGATAGGGAAGTATTTCTATGAATCCACTTACTATATCCATTACCAAAATTCTAGGATATTTTCCTAAATGTTGACTAATCTATATACTTATCACTAGGCACACCACTAAGCATATCCATAGAAATAAACCTAGGTATCTAACTAAATTTTTATCATCCTAGTTTTTAATGGTTGTCTAAACCATTCCTTTGATACCAAAAATAAATACCCAGTCTTATCATACATGGATATTACATCATTTTAGATGAATATTCAGTACATTAAATACTACATTCTTGAGAACTATAATAGTTTAATGTATTTAGAAACATGGAAACAAAATCATATATCCTGGTGATAGATCTTCGATAAATAAAATGAATATCACCACCATTATCACATCTACCTAAATCCTTTCTTCATAACATGGTGAAATGAAACAGAAGAAACGGTTGAGCATAGATTCTCAGTAAGAATAAATAAAGTAAATGTGTAATTATAACCTGAATAAAAAGAATAAAACTCCAACATAAAATTTAAAGATCATACCCTTTATTTTATAGATCATAATAAATATTACATTTTCATAAGTAATGGACCATAAGAGAATTAATAGAGTAACTAAATGAAGCATAACATTGGAATAAGACATGGAATTTATGGCGTGGACATTGGTTTACAACATTGGGAACATTTATAAGTAGAAAAAGGTTCTTTCACCAAGTTAAGAACATGATATCACCCCCCAACAACTTGTGGACATGAAACCAGGTCCATGCACAATATTGTTAATTTTTAATCTGGTTCATGCATAACCATATGAACATGAAACTATGTCTATGCATAACATTTTGAACAAGTAAAAAGTTTTACACAAAACAGTTTAAACATGTAATTAGGTTCATGCATAACATTATCGACTTGAAAAAATATCCATGCATAATATTATTAACATGTAATAAGGTTCACTCATAACATTGTGAACATGTAATTAGGTTTTTTCATAAACATATGGATTTGAAACTAGGTTCATGCATAAAATTTTGACCATGTAATCATGTTCATGAATTACATTTATACTCATGAGTCATCCATAATTATCCAATGCATTGGATGGAGATATAGGTCCCTCCCATAACATAATATTATCATATATACATGTTCCAAAAAAAATTAACCATATCTTAACCTGTGAAAAGAGATGGGATTTATAAAAATCAAATCATAGCCCATGAAATGAAATGGGTATCATTAACATTTAATAACATCATAACCTATGTAAAATATATAGGTTTGATAACCATTTAATAAAATCATAACCCATGAAAATAATCATGTTTCATAATCATATGACCCCTAGAATAGAAAGAATTTCCATAAACATATAACTCATGAAAGTGGAACCGACTTCATAGACATAATTCCATCAATACATAAACTATTCATGAATGGATATGAATATAACCATAAGATAATTTAATACAATGGAATGAGTAACAACAATATATGTAATCATTTATGAAAAATAACTTTTATGGATATTTAAAAACATTTATTGAGTAAAATATCCCGTGTTATTTGGAAATGGATCCTTAAAACATAAAAACCATTTGATAAAAATTCATGAAAATAAATTTCAAATAATATATGGAAATAATTGAAAGAATTTTGGAAACATTATTCCATTAAAACATATAATTGTATCTTGAAAACATTCTAAAGTTGTTTCTTTGAAATTAATTTCAATACTTATAAATAAGTAATGAAATTCATTTAAAACCTATTTTTTATAAAACTTATAATGAAGCATGAAAACATTTTGAAAACATTTCGAAAACATTTTGAAAATAGTTTTCCTTGAAAAGTAATTTAAAAAAAATATTTCAAGAGAGTTGAAACCCATTTCACTGAAATTATATTTAAAAAGATCATAAAAATTAACCTCTTTAACATGGAATGGATCGTTCATAGAAATGACAGGGGTAAATCGGTACATGTCATACAAGGTAAGAAGAAAATTCCTCTTACACGGTAAATGATTAGAAAAAATCCTTGTTCATAAAGAGACAAGAAGATTAATTTAGAAAAATTGGTAAAATAAAAGTTTATAATATTTATTTTAATAATTATTGTATAATAATAGAATATTCTGGGAGACTAACTTTATAAAACCTGGTTTTGAAGGAATACAGATTTTTGATTGAAGAGCGGGTAAATTCCTCCTTCCTTAAAAACAATTTCCTAATAATCTTATGTTCCAATAAGTAGAAAAATTTTACCAAGACAATAATATATCATAAATAAATATATTATATTAAGTTAATGAATTTTCTAGAGATAAGGATTATAATATTTCAACAAAGGAATCATAATTATAAACAATCCTGAAAATAGAATGAGATAGTTTCCAACAACGCTAATAACTTAAAAACATTGAACAATACCCCCACTTAAGAAAGATAAATTAAATGATTATTAAAAAATTATTAAATGAATTAAAATCAATATTTAACATGTCAAATGAAATTTTATACTCTTAAAAATAATATAGGTTCATAAAAAACATGTTATTTAAAGATGTGAAATTTAGAAAATTTCGTCTTATTGATTTGGTAGCTTTTGAAACATTGACCCCATGAAATAAATAAAATAGAATTTATATGTAAATAAACATAAATTAAAGTATAATAACATTTAAATAAATCCAAAGTTAGTATTCACACCACATAAATTAATGTGTGGTTAATAAAACATACATCTCACATAAATAAAATCTGAGATGAAATCCCCTTACCTTGTGTCTTGACTCTCTTTTTACTCATATATAATTCCAGTATAATAATTTTAAGTTAATTATAAATCTTTTAAAAATATATTATTCTTATATCTAATACGGAATTTGGTTTCATTATGACCATATATTACTAACTTGTTAATAATATTTTTTTATGTTTCAATTTAGGTAATATTCACTTTGTTATTCACATGTGTCTTAATTTGTTCAATATTTGGTCCTTATACGTATATCATGATTTCGAAAATGTATATCAAGATATAATTATATATTATATTCCATATATATTTAATATAACAATATATATAATATATATGTATGAAATGGAATACACTATTCATGTTGATGGTAAGTCGTACGTACGCACGAACAATGCTTCCATTGTTATTGTCGTATTGAAATAAAGAAAGAAAATGACATATAAGTATATATATATATATATAATTATTAATGTAGAATTATTATATCATATATATCATATATGTTCACTCAATCCATCCTTAACACGTTCCATTTAGTGTGTGAACGAATCACATCTCTTTGAGGGGGTTGTAGTCCACACTTCCTCAAATGTAATTATCGCATTAGACCAAATCGAAATTAAACAAAATATGTTATTTAACAAGAATAAAAAATAAAAAATAATTAATTAATATAACATAATACATATAAAAACATAGTTTCTATAATAATGACCACCATGAGAGGCAGTAAAGGAAAAAATGAACAATCATCATTTAGTGAGGCGGTAGTTCATCATACACATGAACTGTATGTTAGATTCCCATTGGATGGATGTGTGGGTAAGTGTATGTCAAACCATTAGAATAAAAACATTATAGCATATTTAAGATAATATTGTTTTATTAAATCATGGAATATAGATATTAGAGGGGGAGGGAATAGGAAATAAAAGAAAGCACCTTAAGAAAAGTCGTAAAATCTTAATCAGGTAACTACTTTTGGTTTGTTCCAAAATCCATATTTAGATTACATTACTCTAAAAGGAAGTATTAAATAAATAATGTATGTATTTTGGGATGTGTATTGGGAAAACTGGGATGATCCTAAGTGGTTTTAGAGGTGTAATAAAGAGGGAGGTGTGGTGTCCTTTTGTTGGGAAGGGAAAGTACATACTTGGTATGTTTGAAAAAAGTTATGTTTACCCACGTTTTTACCAAAAATTCTAAATAATGGATGTCTAATTTCCTAACTATGGACATAAAATGGGTTTTGGAAAAGTTTATAGGTATTTCTGGGTCTTAAATGTTACGTTTAGTACTTTATGAACCAAATTGTTTTCCTTTTCCATCATAATTTATTTTAATCACTTTCCATAATATTTTTTTAAAAAACTAAACTAAACTTATTAGAGAATATATATTATTGTTATTCCAATAATGGAATCCATTTTTTAAAATTATAATCAAATAAGTGGCAGAAATTAATTTTAAATTAATCCCCTCGTTAGGTTGACAATATTGGATTTAAAAAAAATAAAAAGATTGATTTGTTTTTATACCCAATTTCAACGTAAAATTGACCTCAATAGAAAAAATTATATTAATTGATAAAAATAATGTCTAAAAAATCTATTAAACCAATTTAAAATATAATTCTATCTTATAAATAAATTATATTAAATAAAAACTCAACTAAAATTCAATATTTTTTCCTATTTGTTAAAAATTGAATCCTTACTGCAAAATAAAAAAAATATTGAACTAATTTTTATGTTTCTATTTCAAATATGAATTTTAATTTGAAATAATAATTCACTTAAATTACTGAAATTTGGATTTGTATTCGGTTATCCGTGAAAAGGTTTTAAGACTACCATTATAAAAATATATTGTTTTACGCATAAAATTGGGTTTGTTCTTATATTATATCCATAAAATATATTTTCTTTTATCAAAAATATTTGTTTGAATATATAACATATAAATTGAATTAATATAATTCAGTATTAGTAATATATTTAACTTATTAATAAAACGTGTCTCTTTCAAATAAAAATAAACATTTATATAATTAGTCCCAATATATTCATTTAGTTTATATATAATTTTCTAATTAATAGGTAACCAATGATTTCAACTATATATATATATATTTATAAGTTTGTTAGAATTGTTATATTAAATTTAATAACCATGTTATATCCTACTAAATAATAATATTTAAATAATGAAATATTAATAAGTTACACATAGTTTTTCGTGTTACACAATCCATTGAGGAAAGTTGGTCTAGCATGTAATGTAACCTATCCTAGAGATTTCCAAAATTATTGTAGTGGGTAGTTCCCAATTAACATTCTCTAGTGTATAACGCGCCCCCTAAATAGTGAATTAATATAAAATAAACTATTCAATGTTTTTCTTGAAATGAAAATATCAAAAATATTAAATTAATTTTAAAATAAATCACTAAATATAAGGGTGTTACACTGGTAGCTCAGGGAGCTAGATATTGGGTATTACCCTAGGAGGGTTTCCTGAGGAAAATCTCATTCTACATGAAGATAATATCTATAACACCATGATATTTTTATGAGATAATTTTTGTTTTAATTTTTTTGATGTCTTGTGTTATATGATACACCAAGATAATCTTGTTCTACACGCAACACAAGATTATCCTTCAGTATACACAACAATATTTTTGGGTTTTGGTACAAACAATTTTAAATTCTTTTAGTAGAATTCATTTCACACAAGACTGAGTTTAATTGGACAAGTAAATATTGTTATGTTAGCTTATAACCTAACCCTTATGATGGAAGATATGAACAGTATTAATTTCATTATGAAAACATTCTTTAAAAATGGATATGTAATTAATTATTTGGGAGAAAATAATTGTAAATTAAAATAAAACTTATTTAAAAAAAGATAATTTTTTCTGAAAAATAATTTAAATGAAAATATGAATGTTTATAATAAGATCACTATTAATGGATTTTATTAATGAAATATATATGTAATATATTAAAAACAATGTTTAAAATTATTTTTATATATTTTCTGGACATGATAAAAGAACCAATTCAATTTTTCATATAAGATAAGTATTGTTTAAAAAATACATTTTTGCTACCTTTTAATGGCGCAACCATTTCAAATCTTATTTTTAACATGTTTTTAAAATATATTTAATAAAATATAGTTATTCATCGGAAGTGGATATTAAAATTTACTTTTGGATTAATTTTTTATATTTTCCTAATAAGTTTCATGTTTTATTGAATATTTAAAATATACTAAATTTTAATTGAAAACAAATTTTCCCATAAAAATAGTTTATATGGTTATGTTATATTATTTTATGGTTAAAAAATTTAAAGAGATTATATTATTATCATATAATATAATTTAGGTCATTGGAATTAATTTTATATTGAATTTATTTTAAAAAAATTCAATCTTTTGCAATGTTTTAACTTTTAAAAACTGTTTTCTCATTTCTACAATGAGATTAATTTTAATTTAATTACTGAAAAATTTGTGTTTTAATTTTAAAAAATGGATTCCATATTTTGAATTATTTGGGTCAAATTATGTAAATATATTTCTTTTCTATTTTTTAATTATGAATTGTAACTTCGTTAGTTTATATTAATATGGTAAATGGGTAAATTTGGTAATTAAGGGTAAAAATTATGTTATTAGATTACTGTGACACTAGCCTGTATTTCATTGTATGAGTACTTTTTTACATAAATCATATTTGGGTTTAAATGATATTCTATAGAGGGAAATTGGAAGGGATTGGGATATTTAATTTATTATATTTAAAGAAAATTAAAATATGTTTTACTCTAATTTTTATAACTATATCATTTTTAATATAAGGTTATACAAAAGATAAATTAGAATATAAATTCTAATTTAAAATTAAAAATATTTTCATTATAATTGTAATTTATTCATAATTATTTGGATATAAATAATTATTTTAAAGTCATATACATTGCTCATGCAGAAATTATTTAATTGACAAAAAATAAATAATATGATTTTTATTAAAATAAAAATAGTCATTAAAAGACCCAGAAACATTACCAAATCATATTTTTTATTATATCTCAACCATAATCTTCCAACCGTCTAGTTATTGAAAATTTGGAGCCATATGGAAATGAATATGACACTTATAATTTTTTGTTAAGTGATGTTAAATTTGCAACATTCATGTTTAAATAAATATAACATTTTTAATATATAATTTTTCATAATATTTATTCAACTATATGTTTTATTAATAAATATATAGTATTTATATTATTCAGATTATTTTATTTTTAAATTTTATTCAAAAAATATATTTATATTAAATAATTACACAATACTGATCTAGTTATTATTTTATTAAGGGGGATAACAAATAATTGTTTACTATATTATTAAAATAAAAAAAATTATAATTAGTATATACTGAAAATTTTATATATTAACTTGAAAAATTGATAATATAAATAATATATTTTTATAAGTTAACTTATTATCTTCATATTACTAAAAATCAATGAAATGAAGAGTGTCAAAATTGACACTATTATTTTTTTTTCAAAATAATGTATTATTAAATTATTTAAAAATCATAAAACATTTTTATAATTATATAATAATTTTGATATTTTCTAAAATTTTATACAATTTTTATTTATGGTCTAATTGACATCGTATAAATAAATTTTTCACCCTTTTAATATTGAAATATTTTTTACCTTAGTTAAAACTTAAATAGAATAACTATGTGTTAATAGAAATTATAAGGATAAAATTAATAGAAAAACTTGTTTAAAATTATTAGATGATGAGGTTACAACCCATTATCATATAATATTATATATTAGGAAATTTATGAGGTTTTTATGTGTTTTTATTTTATTATAAATTAATATTTCTCAAGATTCCAAAAGTTCCCCTCACCTCTATTATTAATGGGAACCTCCTCCCTCATTTCATCAATTCAATTTGAGCCTTGAAGGTCGGAAATACTATAAATATTTCCATTCTCAACATACCTAGTAACATTATATAGTTTTTATTACTCTTCAAATTCCAACTCTTGTTTGTTAAGAGGAAATATAGATGGACCACCTCAAAGAAGAGGTAATCTTTTGTACCGATTCATTCAAACGTATTTTCTCCTCTACTTCCTCTTCCTGAGTTTTTCTATTATAAATTAATAAATTTAGTATCTCTTATATAATAAGATGTTTCTATGATTATATAACAACCATATTCCATTTTTGATCAATCCTATGAATAATGAAATCACCACATGTGCATTTGTATGGATAATCGTCTCCACATCATGGTGTAATATATTTTTCACCACCACCATACTTGGATAGGTATAATGATGTAAATAATAACTATATATTTGATTAATATAACATGATAATTATTTTTTTACAAAATATATACCATTCACTTCCATACCATTTCATAATTATGGGAATGATATCATCGCTCATGTGTACGTACAACCTATCGTCTCCACGATGCAATTCAATTCATTAGACATGAAATTCCTTAAATCATGATTAATTAAAATAATTAGTAATTTTGGAATATGTAATTTTAGTATAATTTGTAATGATATAAATATGACCTAATAAGGGTAACTATAACTTAATAAACAAAACTTTCATATGAAAATAAAGTAGGTAATACCTGAATAATGAGTAACATTGAAATGTCATTAATAAACAGAAGATAATATGATAATATATGGTATCATAAAAATGAATGTGATTCCAAAATAACACAATGAAATTATTTATATCATTATATAGGATGGTTAGATAAAAACAAAGGATATTCAACTTATGCTAAGGGATAATTTCACAATGTCCTTATTATTCGGGAATCCTTATATGTAAGTATTTTCTGGGGGTATATTTATTATCCATGGCCATGTTTCTAAAAATAATTCTAAAATATTTTTTACTATTCTTATAAAATTATTTAAATTAATTTTTACCCATTTTTTAAGTTTTATTAAATGCATTGAAATAAATATTCAGTCGCTTTCCTAATAAGTAACATTATTGATTTTTTGGAAAAAGTACGAGGAGAATGTTTTTTTAACTTATATGGCATGAATAGTTTTTTATGTTTTTATAACACCTTATTTACATGAGTACTACATTAAAATATGGCATTGTTATTTTATATAAATTATTTTCTTTCAAAAATTCATGGTATTTTATGAATATACAATGTTTTTGACAAAGAATGGATACTTTCATTAATAATTAATTCCAAGTGTTATGAGTTTAGGGCGACCGCAGCGAGGGCGATGCTCCGCTAACCCTACGGTGATGGTGGCCGCCGCGACCCCTCCCCCCGTCGGGGGGGGGGGGAGGGGTCTTCGCCTTCAACTCATGCTTCAGGTGATGTGCAACCGATAATTAGGGATTGCTTTGGATCCTCGTCGGATGCGGGTTTCTTCCTCCCCGAAATCAAAGATTCACCGAAGGTACCTGGTTGGGTTTCAGGTCAACATATTTTTTCGGTTTCTGTGAAGGAATTTTATGAAGCTTCAGCGTTACTTTCTAGGGCTCTGATTGTGAGGATTACGAAGCGGCGACCTCTTGTGGAGCATTTAGATAAAGCGGTCAAGACAGATTGGGGTTTGAAACACCATGCACTGGTAAGTATAATGGGTCCGCGTTAATTCCTCATATTGTTTGCTGACGAAGAGGATTTGGGTAGAGCTTGGTCGAGGAAGAGGATCCCCTTCTGTGGCCTCTCGTTTCACTTACTTCGCTGGTCCTTTGAGGCGCATATGAACCGTGACTCTCCTAACATGGAAATTTGGATTCAATTGCCTGTACTTCCTTTGCCATTTCAGAATATTGGGTTGCTGAGGTCATTCGGCAACTCGATAGGGTGTTTGTATATAGTGATCAAAGAAGAGATTCTCTATCTCATCCCTTTTCGGCTAGAATTTGTGTGTAAATGGATCTCAAGATTGCCGCCGGAGATTGTCTGGATTGTAGTTGAAGAAGAGTACAGGTATTTACAGTCGATATTCTATGAATCATGGACCCTATTCTATTCATTTTGTTACAGGCAGGGGCATGATGGACATAGTTGTCGAAGGAGGTCTAAGGGTGTCCAAAGCGTTGAGGTTCCAGCTGTGCCAGCGGATGTTCCCTCGAGAGAGGGTGTGGTCACCTTTAGTGCTGAGCAAGGTAGTGATCAGACATCACCGGAAGGCCTACATCAAGTTTTTCATACCCCTTCAAAATCAGTTGGGGCATTGATTCGCTGGTTTAGTGGGGGCCTTCAGGGAAGGTGGAGGATCTTTTTCCCACTACTAATCTGGAAGATAAGAGATAGAATTCTTTCAATCTGTGTACAGGATTAGGAGTACAGGTGGAAGAGAATGTGGTTAGGAGGAAGGAGATCGTGTCTGGAGTTGTGGTGGCTACCCCTCCAAGGGACTCTAAAACAGCCAACTGGGAGAATGGTAACTCCAATGGCTTGAGCCTTGATGTAATTAGTCATGGCAGGGACATGGAAGGGGCTAGTAATCTTCAGTATATGGGCAGGGGGCTTGAGCACCAGCAGGACTATGGTGAGCCTGAGATTCCGGTCCAGAACACTTCAACCAGTCTGAGTAAGGTCAGGGTGGATGATTCTATACCATGTTCCCCAAACCAATTTATTGTACTGGAAAGTTCAGTTTTTGGAGTGGCCCATGCGAGGGAAGATGAACAAACCCATTTCCATCAACATAATGAAGGTGATATACCAAACATTGGTTATTCTTATGGAATGATTGCTGGACAGCTGGGTGGTGGTGAGGTTGATCCGAAGGGAGTCAACATGGTTGCTTTGGATCAGGTGACTGAGGAGGTTCCAAATCAATAGAAAAGTGTCAGTTGTAAAAAGTGGAAGGGGAAAAAAGATTACTCCTTGCTTCCCCCCCCCCCTTTAGAGACCCGCTCTGGGAAGAAACCACCGGTGCCTCTGCTCAACATGGTGAAAGAGGATCCTCAGGCTTTAACCAAGGGGAACGTCAATGAAATGGGATGTTCTACTGGGAAGGTAAGGATGGGAAAGGAACCTATCAATTGTTCCGAGGAGGATATGGTCGAGGAATTTCTATATGTTGATATTCCATAGGAAGAAGCTGATATGATGGGAAGAGCTGTAAGAGTGGAGGTCGACCACGAACAGGAAAAGTGGATTGACAAGCAAGATTTGATCTTAATGAGAGGATTAAACGAAAAGAAAACCAGCAAAGAAGAATATATCAGAACTTGGGATAAAATGGCGATCCTTTTGGAAGACATTATTGGAGATGATCCTAAGGCTAAGGTATGGCTAATGCATTGGAATCTCTACAGGGAAGAAAGAAATAATATGCTAAGGCTGAGTTTTGGTAACATTTCCTTTTCCAATGAGGCTTCACCCCTGGTCTGATTTTGGAAGTGCAGTCTAGACTTCCACTTCGGGCTAGAGCACACTACCATTTCCTTTGCAGGTTATTTGGGATATGGCTGATTTGGTGGGATGGCAACATCGGGAGGGACCATGCTTGCATGGGATCGCCAAGTGTCCAACTTAGGGATGGTGGTTGTTGTTGTTGTGTGTTTGTGGTAGTTCCTGTTGGTTCCGGTTTTTGTTTGGGTTTGTTTAGATATCTTGTTGGACCTGTTGGTTTCTCACTTTTTCCACAAAAGTGTTTCCTTAATAAAAAAATAATGTTCAGTCAATTCCCTGTGTTAAATGAAAATTATTTTTTATCTAATATAGATTTTTTTTAATAAGGATATGTTTGAAGTATAGAATCCATAATAATATTATGATTGAATATATTTTTTCTAGATTTATATTTATGAAATACATTAATTTTCTATGGTTAATTTTATGATGTAATGATGTTTAAGAAACACATTTTATTCCATGGGTTCTGTTTTCAATGCAGACATATGTATGGATTTCATTAAGTGATGGGTGGGACCTATATCTCCCTCCAATGTTTTAGGAAAATATTTATATCTCATGAGATATATAGTGATTGAATGGGAAATGATCCTATTTCATTATTATAGGTCTGTAATGGGATGTAAACTCGGTTCACTAAATACAGGTCTAGAATAAGATGTGAACTCAGTTCAATAATAGAATTTATCCGCTATGATGTTCTTGGAAGTGAGCCTTCAATATTATGAAATGATTTTCTAGGCTTATGTGTATGCCAAAAATTAAATGTATAATGTTATGAATTTTTTTAATATGTTCATTTATTCTTTATGAAATTTTATGATGTATCCCATGATATGATATCACCATCCATCATATGTGGGATAAGATTTTAAAATGTTATGTTCTTATGTCATATGGTTATGATATGATTGATACCTCCCTTGTATACCCTTGTTGAGCATCTGAGATCACCTATTCTTATGTTTCTTTTCCCCATGATATAATGAATGGTTTTATGTAGGAAAACTAAAGGGTAAAATCTTTATGAGAGAAGTTGAAGAACTTTCAACAAATTTGAATAATGTATACCAAGTTTATAAAATAACTAAACTAATATTATCTTTAGGTTTCTATTTTTGTAATGTATTAAGAATTATATATAATTAATTTAATATATATGTATATAAATTCTAGACCATTATAATATAATTCCCTATGAGGAGGGTGATAGAGATCTCATCGGTGTTGAGATGAGTGGGCATGGAAAATTCTAGGGGTGGGGAACCCCATGTGTGTTTCCTGGGGTGAGGTTATAGTTTAACATCATGTGATGAGGATGATGCGGATTGGTTGATTAACATCCTACAACTCGAACGGGAAGGAATCACTCATTACCCCCTGGTCTTATATAACAGATCTCAACCTGCGCTTGGGGAAGGGAAGGCATCAACAATGCTAGGATACAATGGGGTGGAGGAGTGTTTAGTCAATGGGTCCATGTTAGCATAGCTATAAAGAGAAGCATTAAGAATTATCATACCTATGCGAAGAGGAATTAGGTAGAGAAATCAATATGATACATCACACTAAGGAATAGAAAATCACAATGTTCAATCCTAGAGGGCCTCACATGGGTGGGTCTCACAAAGTAGGGGCTCACTGATAGGTGATTCACAAAGAATAGGTGCTTCATTAAGGTCAGGGGCTTCACAAAGATTGGAGCTCTGCAAAAAAAGTGACCACAACATGGAATTGAGTCATGAGTTTTAAAAATGATTTCTTCATTAATGTTTAATACTCCTCAAAGCCTCATGTACCTCGGAGGGCCTCCTCCTTCAAAAAGGTTGTAGGCCTTCCGGAAGAGAATCCCTACCATAGCTGGGGGTAAATTAGAACCAGGGAAAGTGGGTTTAGCTATTCTCCAATACCATGGGGAATTCATTTTTTCATGGGGTCTTCATGCTTGGAATATTCATGAAAAGGGAGCTTAGATTGTGAAAGGTCAAGATAATAATTCTTATGGGGGTTATCCCACTATTTATAGGAAACTAGGTCTCGTGATTCTCTAAGGCACCCCTCAAAGAAACAGTCCTCCCCATGAAGATGATTCGGGTTTTTCAGACTCACGGAGCTTTCCGTCAATATGAATTACAGTGGTCTGGTGTAACGCCCCGACCCTAGTTGCCTAGAGTCAGTGCATTATTACATAACATTGGCATGATCACAAGAAAGATCAAATCTCGAAAGACCGATTGGTTTAGTAGCCTTGGAAACACTAGATATATTCATATGTTTTACATTACATCATAAAATGAAAAACTACTACAACAACATAATGTTTCCACAGTCCACACTATAATCCCCTCATAATATCCCTGCAGGTCATTCATAACTTACATCTTCACTTCCTGGGAAAAATAAAACATAGAAAAGGGGTGAGCTCAAATGCCGAGTAAGGATAACAATATAGCGGAAACTTTCATCAATAAGAATAAACATTTAAGGCAATGTATAACTAAAACAAAAGCCTTTTAAACATGAACTTTCAACATGGTATGGAATAAATAAAATGAAATAATGCCATTTACTTATTCACATGGATATTCTACTAATCGAATAATCACATGAAAAAATCAATAACCACTTTCATAATGTTGGAATGCATAATGCCAGACTATCATAACCACATAGCCAAGGCCTCGTGCCAAGACTAAAAATAAGATTTTGTCAAGGCCTTGTGCCAAGACACTAGTTTGTCTCATGAGACCTACCGATGCATCGAGGAGCTATAGCGGGCTCCACCCATCACATATTAAGTCCAATGCATTCCCATATGAAATGGTTTAAACATAACATAAACATTCGTATTAAAAATAGCATACGAAATGTCAATAATTTCACCATAAACTATGAATGGTATAAAAATAGCACATCCACAGTCAAACATATCACAAAACTTTCAATACAATATAGAAGCTTTGTATTACAATAAATCAACTTCAAATAAGCGTAAAATCCATCAAAGGATGTTGACATAGATGAAATCAAAATTCTTTTTAAAGAAATATCTCTTTTTATTTTGAAATCATTTAAGATCCATATAAAATAAAACATTTTCTTTGAAAATATTCTTATAAGCCTGTAAGGGAGGCTTTGAAGATTTTATAACGGCGGAAAATAGACGCACCCGCCGTATAAGTAAAAAAAACATTCTTACCTTAATTCTGTCGAAAAGGTTAAAAAGGACCTTGTTTTGAAAACGACCGAAAGATTCCTTTACAAAACTCTTATAAAAGTCAAAAAGGGTATAAATGACTTTAACTCATATTCTAGTAAATAGTAAAAATGTTTTGAAATACATTTTTAAGAAACATGGATGTGGATGATAAAGAGATCCCAGTAGATTATTACGTATAAACAACCTCGGATAATGAAGAGATTGTGAAATAACCCTTACCTTGTACTTTTCCTTGGTTGGGGTATGTTAACATCCTGTATAATGGTGAAATAATTGTTACTAAATTATACAATAATCATATACATTAATATGATATCATATATGATCTTTTAATATCGATTTATAATAATATCTTAGTATTATCGTTGTTTCGGGTGTTAACTTACTTGTTTTCTTTTATATGTTTTGTTACGTAAGAAATTTTTGTAAAGGATAGGTTGTATATTATTCATATCCAGAATGATATCAAGTCCTTAACATCATTTTTAAATCATCAAATGATAATTATACTTGAATGGATATGATGGAGAATGAATCTCATCGTGTTCGTGGAGACGGTAGTCCGTACGTACGCACGAGCGACAATATCATTCTTTTGATATTAAAATAATATATAAATGGATGGTATATCATATATACAGAATCATTAACATGTTATATTTATTATTTACATGAGTTACACATCATTATTATACCCATCCAAATAATAATATATTGAATAACAATTACACCACGACGTGGAGACGGTAAGCCGTACGTACGCACGTATGGTGACATGTTATTCAAAGGGTGGATAGAATACTTAATATGGTTGTACCATATTTATAACATCACAGTACATATATGATACTGAAGTTATTATTTTAGAATGGTAACAACAAAGGAAGAAGAAGTGGAAGAAGAACTGAACTTGGAAAAGGGTGGTGAAATCATTACCTCTTCTTCGGGTTCTTCCTTTTGATTTGATCAAAAGGGCTCCATAGGTTGGATTTCTGATCAAACTAAGGCCTCTATGTTGTAGTGAGGGATGTTGGGAGAGT
The DNA here is from genome assembly GCA_963277665.1 of Viscum album. Taxonomy (NCBI): domain Eukaryota; kingdom Viridiplantae; phylum Streptophyta; class Magnoliopsida; order Santalales; family Viscaceae; genus Viscum; species Viscum album. The sequence continues at coordinate 818,861,222 of OY728126.1, forward strand.
ATTTGGGCAGAGTTTGGCCGAACCAAAAGGCTTTTAAGGTGTGAAGAAATGAGAAGGAGGAGTGCCCTTTTATAAGAGGGGTGAGGGGCACCTTTGGAAAAGCTAGAAATATTAATTTATAATAAATTCATGTTCGGTTTCTAAAGGCTCCAAAGTTGATTATTCAAAGGTTAAGGTGGGTATAGGTCGAAAACCACTCAACAAATAGAATTTAGACAGGTTTGGGTACTTATATTAACCTTATCTTTAAGTATTAACTCTAAGTTAATTAGTTTCACTTTTACAATGTCTCTTTGTATTTTTAAATAATATGGTTAATAAACTTACTACATACATACAAGAGACCCCCAAGTGGTCCATTAATGATTAACCTATCATTATATAAGTCTCTTGGCCGAACCTTAGATTTTTAGGAATTTAATATCAATTAATAATATAATATTTGTTTAAGAACTCTTTTATGTCAATTTTGACACTATTCAATAGTTGATTTTTGTGAAACTCATAGAAGATTGATTACTTGGAACAAAGTCAATTAAATCAATCCTGATATATCATATTATCCTAGAAAATTAGTTTAATTCATTAAAAGTTTCATATTATATTTATTTGGGTATTTATAATATCAATTATTTTAATTGTTCACTATTATAGTAATTACTGCATCATCATTGTGTCATATATAAAATACATTATTTAATGTCTAAAAGTTATAAATAAAATATCCTTATGTAGGAAATCTTTTTAGCTTTCTGATTAATATTTATAATCTAAAATCCAACATATATAACCCTATGTAACAATTGTTGTTCTAAAAGATATATGCTTGTGTCATTTTTGTATTTATTTTAACTAAATTAAAATAAAGTGTCATTATCACTTACAAGTGGATCCATGGGGTCCCAAAATCGACCCAAAGATGCCCATGGTCGACCATGTATCAACCAATAGGGTTAAGACACGTTTTAGGGTAATTTAGTATTATTATAATATTATTTTTTAACCCTTATTTACCGGATTTACCCTTAACCATGGTAAATAAAATATTTACCGCAGTAATTATTCAAAATGTCTAAAAATAAAAGTTACCTATTTACATAATTTGAACATCCTGATTCCAAATATGGAATCCATTTTTCTAAATTCAAAACACAGAAGTGGCAGAAATTAATTTAAAATTAATTCCCGCTGTCAAAACAAAAAGCGTGTTTTTAAGAGATAATAACTATCAAAAGATTGACACTTGTTTATGTTCGGTTTAATTGTAAAATTATGTCCAATGACCAAAATTATATTAAATGGTAAAAATATATTCTAAATATACTTTAAAACCACTCAAATTCATAATTTATCAATATTAATTATTTTGATTAAAAAGTTGTTTTTAATTAATATTTAGTAATTTTCACTATTCATCAAAATATAAAAGTTATCTGAAAAGTACCAAAATATCACCCTAGGCTAATTTTGATATTCTGAATCCAAAAATGAAGTCCATTTTGAAATATAAAATATATATAATTTTAAAAAGTAGTTATTACTATTCATAACGGCTAGTTTAATTGGTTGTTAGAACTCGGTGTTGCGTACAACACACGCTATCACATTATTCAAAGAGAAGCGTACCGTAGAAGCTTGGGATGTTTCATTTTAAATTTTTGATGTCCCCATTTAGTCAAAAAGTTTAAAATATAGTATTTAAAAAAGGTTCACTATTAAAGTTGATAAAAGTTCAATACTGAAAATGAATTTGTTCTTGCATTATATATAAGAAACTCATAATATGGATTCTAAAATTATAAGGATTATATAAACATTAAAATTTATCTAATACTATTCATAACCTCTTTTGAACGGCTTGTTTGGTAAGTCATGGTGTGCTTGAACTTGGTGTTTCATGTAGTGAAAGTTATTGAATTATTTTGAAGAAGTAACACACTATGAAATCTTGGGGTGTTATATCTGGGAACTCCTTAGACTCATGCAACCTACCATCAACTGCCATAGAGGTAGTCATGGGGCTCATCGGACTTGTAGAGCTGACCTTCAATCCCTCGTGCCTTTATGAAGAATATGGGATGTGCGAACGAGCATCATAAGGAAGACTCCTTTGATTATATTTGGGCAGTTTGAGATTAGATCTCACCTTAACCATTTGAGAACTTCCTTGAATTATCCAAGATCATTTATTCTGAAGCCAACAACCACGACTAAAATGATGGTATGTAGAGTGAAACCCCACTACTATGATGGTCTTGAATTCAATTCCATAGATACTTGGAAATCATATTATATTCTTATTTGTTTTCCCCATTTCCGTGTTTTATTCCTATGTCAAGATATCATGGATTATGTTTTGTATTTCCTTATGAATAATGTCATATTAAATGTCAAGATTTATGCCTTGATTCTTGTATATGATCTTTGATATATAGGGTATGATCTTATATTTTCATGATCATGTTCACAAACCCGTATGCTCATGATTATTCTTACATATATCACATGTTTATCTTTAATAAGAATTTTACCTCCAACATTTTTATGTTTCCTTCCCCAAGTTATAAAGATATGCATTATTTTTTATTTGTCTAAGAAGGGTGATAGTCTAGAAGAGCATAATGGGGGATAATGGGGCTCATTTATGTACTAGTGTTTATGTTTCCATGTTTCCAAATAAATTAGAATAACATGATCTTTGGGAATTGATTTTTATAATGTTTTATGTATTCTAAAAAATTTATCTAATATTAATGTATGAAGAGAAATGTTCACTATATATTGGAGGATGGATACACATTTTTTATATTCACTCTTTATCCTCTGAATGAATAACGGTGATGGAATTTAATGGAACGTCAATTATGTTTGGTATAAAATGGAAGGCTCTCTGAATAGAATGAAACAAATAGGGCTGCATTACTTCGTAAACCTAACCCCTTAACGAACCTCCCTTGGTAAAGGTGGTACTCACCCGAAGGTTTGTGTCTAAGGGTTTACATGAAATATGCCTATGTTTTCCTTCCTAATCAAGTAAACATATCTTCCCAACATGACATGATTTCCTACACGACATGTCTTTGCTATCATCCCAACATGTCAGGATTTTCTTCCCAATGTGTATTGATTTTCTACCTGATATGTCCTGATTGTCTAACAAACATGTTTTCAATGTCGGTCTAAAATGATATAAATTTCTAATGGAATCTTCCTGACTTTTACATTATGCTTATCATGATCAGATTTGACATGTACATGGTGCTTCCTATGATCATAGAGGACATGCCCAGGGGCTTTCACATGAGTAAATGAGTTTTTATGGATGTCTTTATGTTATCAAAGTGACATGTATGGGATGTCATTTCATGACCAAAGTGGGCATGTCTTAGTTATTTCACAAGGTCAACTAATATATACATGATACCTTTGCATGATCTAAGCGGAATTTTTTAGGGCTTCTACATGATCATATTGACTATTCAATGATTTCATAACATGATAAATGTCAATTTTTATGGATTTATTCCCATGATAAATAAACAAGTGTCTGAGATGTCTTCTTATAATCTACTATAAATTCTAATGCCTATCAAGTAATCAAAAGTACATGTATAGATGTCTCTGTATGACCAAACAAAATATTCAAAGGACTATCACATGATCAAACTGACACATCCAAGGATGCACATCCTCCATGAGACTTATGTGTAGTCATGTGATCATATGAAAAAAATGGATTCACACAGCATGGTCTCACGAACATGCCCCAGATCAAACTCGAATATAAGTGTTAAATTTTCACATCCAAAGGGATTATGACTTTTTAACATGGGAAATAACTTCCATGTGAGAATAAATTCATGATTGAAGGATTATTCAGAAAATATACATATGAGGGTCTTTATGAAAAAATATTTCATGTACTCAAGTGTATTAATATCATGTAAATGGTGTGTGCCTCCGTTAATCAGCATGGTTGTCCCATATTACCAAGGGCATACACCACATGGAATAACAGAGGTGTTATTTGACCAACAGTTTATCCCATTAATTTTTTATGGAAAGAAAACATATGAAAAATGCTCAATCATTCGTAACATTATACTGTCCTATTTAAGAGAATTTAATTATGTTTACATTATCATGCTATCTCAGAAGCTCTAAAGAATCATGAGAGGAGTTCAGAAAACTTAGGTAGGGGTTGAATGATGGTGTCACATGAATGTAAGAGGTATTGGTTGTAGGATTCATGAATGCAGTGAGGAATCACATTATTTATTGAATAATATTCATGATTCAGGTTTCTGATGATGACATCACAAGATATTTATTCAATTATAAAATTGCATGATCTTTACTGGATCATGCGATGAGAAATTGTGATCAGCTGAAGAAATTCAACTGAATGTGAAATCATGATTCTCTACCTCTATTTCTAATCTTCACCACTCCTTTTCTATCCTTCTCTCATGTATTTATATTTTTGGGTGAGATGGGATTATATAGGTGGAAGTTGGATGAAAATAGTTCCTTTTTCCATGGGGAAGATTCCATGTGCATCATCCAGATGTGGTGGGTGTTTTAAATGATTAACATCATGTGATTAAAAGACAACATTTCATGATGGAATGTTTGGATATTGATGATGCTTTATATGATCATCTTTAAGGAATTACATAATCTTATATATTCATGTGATATATCCTTATAAAAATATTGGTGTATTTTCATGACATATTTAGAAGATTTACATGATCATCTTGATGGGAATATTTTGATCATCATTACTTTATGTTAAGAAGTTATGTGATTTTATGATTGGTCTCCATCCACCTTCAAGTGATCTTGTAGATGATGTTATAATATTGAGATGTAGAGATATGAACTTTTTCATGTGATCATTATGATATTTGTGAGGCACTGTGAGATACTAATTTCTTGATCACATGACCCTAGGAAACCATATTAATGTATGCATGAGATCACATGATCAGGTTCATAAAGTTCTCATGACTACCTTCAAGAGATGTCTCAATTTTCTTTGAAAGATGTAATGCATGTGAAATGTAGTCTCATGCATGGTTCCCAGATGTCGAGCATGTCTCTTTCATATAGGATTCATATTTAGGGAAGGATTACGAACTATAGATGCAAGGATTGATTGTCACAATCTTTGATTAATAACAGCAATGTATGTCGAGCATAGGTAAATACATTGAACTAGCGGTAAAATAGTGTGTCAAGAGGGTGAGTGGTTAATGAAAAAGTGGGGGTATGATTGGATGACTTGGATTGATTTGATTAGATAGTTGTGGTTATGTCTATGTATATTTTAATAAGGAATTGTGTGTGTGACCCAAGGTTTTCCCACATAAATTTCATGGGTTATATGGATCTCCATAATAACGCTAGACATGTAATCCATTGCTTGTGAAGGAAGTGGGGTTAGAACCAACAACACATGCACCCATGCTCCCATTGGTTATTCCTTCCCATTTCACGACCTACCGAGGAAACATAGGCCTGCAGTCTATGAATGCTCCATGAGTTCTATGCTCGCTCATATCATCCTCTTCCCAGTTGACTGCAAGGATGGCTCTCATATCAATGTTGAGCCAACTCCCACACGTACCCCTAGTTTAGATGGATAGTTTATTTCTTGGTTGTCCAATTTTTTTGGCTAATGGAATCCATAAATAAATAAACATGTTAACTTATAGAAATGGTTATAATAAGTAAGACACTTCCATGTACTTTCTGAACAAAAAAATTTTATTTTTTCATGGTATTCATACTTCTTAAATCCTTGATGGTATACTTGTATCACCCATTGAGTCATACATATGAATAATATTATCCTTGGATTTCCTATTTTGTGGTTCATGATGATTTTGGGGATCATTGGTTAAAAACAAGTGTTTTTGGAGAACTTTGGTAAGGTTCAAGGTTGAGTTACATTTATAGTTTTACCATGTGGTAACTGTGTGAAATTCCTCTATGATTTTTCAATGGTGGTTTCCATGTTTTTTTCATGGTTAGACAAATTGTATGACATTGTTAGGGAACATAATGGGGGGTTTTGTGATTATAAAATATTATACCCCTCTTTGAGAATGGTTTTATTAAACCATATGGACCTCTATTAAAAACTGATCACCCCAAAATGGATTAGATATTGTGGGTTCATGATTAAGGAGCATTGTTAGTTTAACCACGTAGCCTCCTCCATATTACTGTGTATCCTCCTTCCGAACTAAAAAATTGTTATTTTACACTATTACCTTGGAATTTTTAAAGCCTAATAATCCCATAATATCATTTTTATATCATTATAAGACTTACCTAGTGCTATATAAGTCTCTATACTTGGATTCATGGAGTAAATCCTTCATTCTAGATGGATCTCATTGTAGAGTGTTGCGGTTTTGATTCAAATTCCCCTCATTATTGTATATTTATTCTAGATCCTTTATAATCTAGTATTTTTAGAACCCAATTGGGTTGTGATGATTTATATAATGTGTAAAATGTAGGATATTCTTTTTTATAATGGATCTTGGATTGTGAGGAGTCGATCTCATCTTCCCCAATCTCTTTTTTAAAATTCGTTTCATTATACGCCTTTTTTGAGGTAAATTCTTCCATATGATAGTTTAATTCACTGAATTTCTTATCGTTATTGAAAAATAATTTTATTTTATCCATTTATTTAAAGTTATTTGTAGTATTAATGTATTTCATATAAAGATTTCGGTTTTTAAATAGGTCTTCCATTATAAATGTATTTTTTTACAATAAATGTTTAATTAAATAATTTAGTTGTGACTCTGATTTAGAAATGATTTTAAAATAGAAAATTAAACTATATCAGATTTTAAAATATTTTCTTAATATTTTTACAATGGTTTTGAAAAGTATTTTGAAAAACATTGTACATTGGGAACCTTTGGTATATCCAGAAAGAGACATAGGTGTCCCTAGTGTGAGTAGAAAAACTAGTGGTTACCTTTTGGATATCGATGGATTGTGGAAGTAGTTGATATTATTTTGAAACAATTTATTCATCATTTAGGATCATCTATATATAGTATGTATTACAATTTCATAGGACCCAATATGGTTTCCCTTATTCATCTACTATTCATTTATCAAATAATGTATTTTCTTTATGGATTTTTTCTCACATGTTTTCTCATGAGGTTGTATCACATGGTTTCATGTGAAGGATTATTTCATGGATATGTATTTAATTGATCAATTGATTGTTTATATATATGATTTAATATTTAATAACTTATACCTATAATATTCATGTATTTTATGGTGTGGAATGATTTTATGAAACACTAATGGAAAATGATTTGTATTTTCAAACGTATACATAAAAATGATTCTTAAAACCTCTTTATCAAGATAGAATGATGGAATTAGTTATATTATAACTTGTATATAATCAGTGGTGTGATTTTACAAGAATGTTTTCTCACACCCTTATTTATCCATTGGAATATTGTACAACTTGTTTGGTAGGATTTAGTTAAAGGGAATGGAATCTTGTAGAATTCTGGCTTTCCTTATTGTGACTGTATTTTGTTTGGGTTGGTTTGGAGGTGGATATTGATCAAATAGAGTATTTCTCATATTTTTTACTCGTACAGATTAGTTTAACTAGTTTTTATTAGATTTTATAGATCATGGATTTATATGTTCTTCTGGGTTGTAGTCTTTTTTAATATCTTATTTGGGTTATATTCATGATCTTTTTCTATTATTATTCTTATACCTCTCCATGTGATAAACCATCTTGGGAGGATTATCTAGTTTAGTCATGTGGGTTTGATATAACTTGGTGTCACAGTATTTCTCATATTGAAGTTTGTTAACCCTACCGGAGTGTGGTTTTATGTCTTGGGTATAGAGGTTTTAGAACTATTTGTATTCTGGTAGTATGTCTATTATGGTTCCCTACCCTCTCAAGTCCATGTTTGAACTCGAGTTACCATTGTTGATTGGAATGATTTTACAAGTTTGAGACTTGTAGTTTGTGTTCATTTGAAGAAATATATGGGGAGTTTATTTAAAATGACATGTTCATTCATAATTATTTTTTTTCATTCATTGAATTTATAATGTTTTAATTTTTTTTCATGCGGGAAAATAATTCTTGAATTCAGATGTTATGTTTTTGGAATATGCTATAACTATGATTGGGCATCATCTTGTTCTGAACATACAATGCCTCTGAGAATAGACTAACCAAATCTAATATAGGAAGCTCTGAGATAATATTTTTAGGGGTAATACTCTATATATCATTCTTGGGTAAAAAATAATCCATATCATTTAGACTATGGGTCAAGTGGGTGTCAAAAACCTAGAACAAGCAGTGGATCATGGATCTGAATTCAATAAGTGGAATCCACCCATCTTCCATGGTAATACAGTCTCCTACGAATATAATGAGTGTCATGAAAAATAGATATGGACTTAAACTTCTTGAAGACTCTTGAGGACAGTATTATGGGATTTTACATGTACATGCTCAAGAGACCGAGAAAATGATAGTGGGAATCTATTGTACAAGCTATGTTTACGAGGATCTTACATAGACATATTTCAAAAATGTCATTATTTAGACATTTTAACCTATGAAATTATATGTGGGGAAGACCTGTGAGTTTCTAATATTGGAAAAAGGGTAGCATACAATTCTATAGTATTCCACCTATTTTTGTTTTCTAGTGTATCTGACACTGAATCATGTCACTAATGAGTACCTAAAGGCTCAAATGTTTCAGTTGGGACTAAGTCCAGTTATTTGATTCATGTTGATTCTCATATGTATTATAAAATTATTGGAGGTAGCTATCATTGAAACATTGGATGAGGTATACATATAAGGAATGACTATTTTGGGTGGAGCTGAAATTGGTGGAGTTATTAGCCAGGGTGAGATTTATAGCCAGAAATGTAATATCAAGGGTGGATATTTTCCATTAGAATAGATTCAAGGTAATCATCAGGGTTGCAATAATTTTATTCTATCAAGATGGATGGAATTGTCATTAAAATCCTAACTATACAGAGGATCCTAATAATTTTCATTATTGAGGACTATTAGGCTATCTGAAGAATTTTTTTGAAAGGATATCCAAGGAAAGTAATGCAAGAAACACTCTCACAATGGGTTATAATGTTATTATTGATTATTCTAATGTCAGTGTGTCTAATACTTAGGAAATCTGTTGATTTTCATGTGGAAAATATAGGATTTATTCATGTGGATGAGTATATACTTGAGGAATCTAAATCATGGTTAGGTACAAATAGTGTTTTAATGTTTAATTATTTTCTATAGTTCTAGCTTAGTTTGATGTAGGTGCTAGTCATTCATTAATATATTTAATGTTAGTAGATATGTTGGTTTTATCTTTAGAACAAATGTTTTACTTATTAGATAATTATTTTCCAATGGTAAAGAGGTTTGAACAAGGTTTCAAAGGACCCACATATTGTGTGATGATAACCGATCAGGAGGAAGATAGGTGAATCGTAGTGCTTTATATTGAAATCATTTACCAGATAATTGGAATGGATTCAAGGATCATCATTGACAGTCATATATTCTATTAAAAATATTTGGGTGCATTTTTTATCATTCGGTGGGGAAAACCATGTTTCTATAGTTCAATGGGACTCTAGACCGAGAAGGATATGGAATGATCTTCTCTATTTTCTATTAATCTCATTATGAAATTCAGATATCCTCCTTGATTCCATTAACCCTTGTTTGGGTATTCCACTTCTTACAGATGTGTGTGCGAACCTTGAGGTCATTCTGGATAATTTTTCTAGTTTACCGCTAAAGAGATAGGCTGAGTTTACTGTTGACCTACTCTATAGTATGAAACCCATTTCTATTCCATCTTATCAAATATAACCTGCTATGATAGTTGAACTTAATATCTATCATGGTTATCTTCTGGGATAATGTATTTATTCATCCTTATTTCCAACATGGAATTTTTTTTATTCTCTATACTATGAAGGTAGACCTAAGGATCTGTAGTTGGGGTTTGTCTTAGTGGTAAGCACCCCATAATCATAAATGAAAAATGGGGGGTCAAAACCCATTGGGCGCAGGCTGTAGCAGTACTATTGCGTACTATAGTAGCAGTGGCACTGTAGAAATAGTGGGCATTATAGCAGCAGCATGTCACTGTAGTGCCGGAAGGGCACTGTAGTAGTGGTGGATAGTGTGCATTTTTGTAGCAGCTAGAGTATTGTAGTATTATTATTCACAGAATGGGCCTCGGGCCAAAAATTTGGGCCTACGAGCCATGTAATGGGATAAATGCCCAATGGGCCTTCAGGCTATGTAATGGGTCTCCCTATACCCTACTAAAAAAGGAAATTGCATTGCCTTAAATAATAAATGAGGCTTTAGCCCCAACCATTAAAAAAGGTTGACATAAGGCTCAAACATTTTGTGGACTATAGAATGTTGAATTGGGTGACTCTTTAGAAAAAAATATGATTTCCCTTGGATTGATGATCTCTTTTACTATCTTATATGAACATGTTGGTTTTCAAATATTATCCTTCGGTATGGGTAACATCAGTTGAGATCTTTATAATAGGATATACTTAAGATATATATTACAATTTGGTATGGGAATCTAGAGTTTTTAGTTATGAAATTCAGTCGCACTAACACTATAGTGATATTTATATCTTTTATAAACCAAATGATTCATCTCTCCTTGGAAACTTTTGTTTATTTTCATGGATGATATTATTGTGTGAATTAAGATAGATGGGGGTCATATAGACCATTTTTATATAATTCACCGAACCATGAAAAAATATCATCTTAATGGGAATCTTTTAAAAATGTGAGTCTTAGATCCTAAAGGTGAACTTTCTAGGCCATGTGACAATATGAGAGTATCATCTTAGTGGATATTGACATGATATGGGTTGTTATGTCATAGTAACTGTAACACCCCAAGCTTCCACGGTACGTTTCCCTTCGAATAATGTGATAGCGTGTGTTGTACGCAACCTCGAGTTCTAACACACACCACAACTAATTAAAATAGCCGTTGTGAATAGTAATACCTACTTTTTGAAATCATATATATTTTATATTTCAAAATGGACTTCATTTTTGGATTTGGAATATTGAAATTAGCCTATGGTGAAATTTTGGTACTTTTCGGATAACTTTAATATTTTGATGAATAGTGAAAATTAATAAATTTTAATTAAAAACAACTTTTTTAATCAAAATAATTAATAGTGATAAATTGTGAATTTGATTGGTTTTAAAGTATATTTAGAATATATTTTTACCATTTAATATAATGTTGGTCATTGGACATAATTTTACAATTAAACCGAACATAAACAAGTGTCAATCTTTTGATAGTTATTACCTCTTAAAAACACGCTGTTTGTTTTGACAGCGGGAATTAATTTTAAATTAATTTCTGCCACTTCTGTGTTTTGAATTTAGAAAAATGGATTCCATATTTGGAATCAGGATGTCCAAATTGTGTAAATAAGTAACTTTTATTTTTAGACATTTTGAATAATTACTGTGGTAAATATTTTATTTACCATGGTTAAGGGTAAATCCGGTAAATAAGGGTTAAACAAATCATATTATAATAATACAAAATTACCCTAAAACGTGTCCTAACCTTATTGGTGGACACATACCCGACCATGAGCATCCTTGGGTCAATTTGGGGACCCCTTGGAGCCACTTGTATGTGGTAGGGACACTTTATATTAATAAAGTTAAAATAAAAATAAAAATGGCATAAGCTTACATCTTTTAGAAGAACAATTTTTACATATGGTTATACATGTTGGATTTTCGATTATAAATATTCATTATAAAGATAAAAAGATTTCCTACATGATGATATTTTATTTATAATTTTTAGACATCAAATAAGTTAAATTATTAATGACACAATAATGATGAAATGTTTACCTCATTAATAAATCATTTAAATAAATAAGATTATAATGATTAAAATATTATCTAAAACCTGTCCAATTCTTATTGGTTGATGTTATTTAGAATATTAGTCATCTTATCTTCGACCTAAATGATTTTTGGACCATTATAAACCGAATATAATTATATTATAAAGTAATACTTTCACTATTTCCTAAAGAGACCCTCTTCTCCCTTATAAAAGGAGACCACTTATACTCATTCCTCACACCTCTCAAGCCACTTGGCTCGTCCAAACTCTGCCCAACTAAGCTCCCCACATCCCTCTCCTCCTCCTTGAAGCTTCCCCTTAGGCAGAAATCATTTCAAGAAGTCCTTTGGTTCCAACCAAAGTGAGTTACCTAAATTAAAGGTAACGATTTCTCTTAAATTATTTTCCTTTATTTTGCTTCTCCAACCCCCAAACTCTTTTTATTTCCTTTCTTTTGTAACAACACCAGTATCCTCAATATACTAGGATGTTGTTATAAGAAGGATTAAAACTACACATACACACAAATCCATCTAATGGATGATGAACATAATGTTTCTGTGGATGGCAAACTAACGCCTCACGAAACGATGATTGTTCAAATACATCTTACCGCCTCTCATGGTGGCCATTATGATGGCACTGTAATTAAATATGATATTAATGATATATATTTTATATATAAGCTTCTGTAATTCCATTTTATTTCATACCATTATTCGTTTCATGTTGTATATACATACGATAATTTCATTTGAGGAAGTGCGGACTACCGCCCCCTTAAAATTATATGACTCGTTCATACCACACATGGAACGTATATAGGATGGTGTTAATGAACTTAAGTAACATATATAAAATATTATATTATACTGGAATAGTAATATACCTATGTATCATTTGGATTCAATTCTTTTAAAATAAAAATTAAATGGAAGTAGCGTTCGTGCGTACGTACGGACTACCGTCTCCACGAACGCGGTGAGATCCATCCTCCATCGTATCCATTCAAGTCTTATTCTCATTTTAGGGTTAAAAATAATGTTAATATCATTCTGATTATGAATAATATTTAATCTATCCATTACAAACATGTCTTACGTAACCAAACATTTAAGAAGAACGAATCGATTATCACCTGAAACGACGATAATACTAAGATATTATTAATAAAGCAATGTTAAAAGATCATATATGATATAATATTAATGTATATGATTCTTTTATAATTTAATAACAATTATTTCACCATTATACAGGAGGTTAACCGACCCCAACAAAGGAAAAGTATAAGGTAAGGGTTATTTCACAATCTCTTCATTATCCGAGGTTGTTTATACGTAATAATCTACTGGGATATCTTTATCATCCACATCCATGTTTCTTAAAGATGTATTTCAAAACATTTTTTACTATTTACAAGAATATGGGTTAAAGTCATTTATACCCTTGTTTTACTTTTTATAAGAGTTTTATAAAGGAATCTTTCCGTCGTTTTCAAAACAAGGTCCTTTTTAACCTTTTCGACAGAATTGAGGTAAGAATGTTTTTTTTAACTTATACAGCGGGTGCGGTTATTTTACGCCATTATAAAATCTTCAAAGCTTTCCTTACAAGCTTATAAGAATATTTTCAAAGAAAATGTTTTATTTTATATGGATCTTAAATGATTTCAAAATAAAAGGAGATATTTATTTTAAAAAAAAATTGATTTCATCTACGTCAACATCCTTTGATGGATTTTAAGATTATTTGAAGTTGATTTATTATGATACAAAACTTCTATATTGAAGGTTTTGTGATATGTTTGACTATGGATGTGCTATTGTTATACCATTCATAGTTTATGGTGAAATTATTGACATTTCGTATGCTAGTTTTAATACGAATTTTTATGTTATGTTTAAACCTTTTCATATGGGAATGCATTGGACTTAATAAGTGACGGGTGGAGCCCGCTATAGCTCCTCGATGCATCGGTAGGTCTCATGAGACAAACTAGTGTCTTGGCACAAGGCCTTGACAAAATCTTATTTGTAGTCTTGGCACGAGGCCTTGGCTATGTGGTTATGATAGTCTGGCATTATGCATTCCAACATTATGAAAGTGGTTATTGATTTTTGCATGTGATTATTCGATTAGTAGAATATCCATGTGAATAAGTAAATGTAATTATTTCATTTTACTTTTGCCATACTATGTCGAAGTTAATGTTTAAAAGGCTTTTGTTTTAGTAATGCAATGCCTTAAATGTTTATTCTTATTTATGAAAGTTTCTGCTATATTGTTATCCTTACTGGGCATTTGAGCTCACCCCTTTTCTATGTTTTATTTTTCCCAGGATGTGAAGAAGTAAGTTATGAATGACCTGCAGGGATTTTATGAGGGGTTAATAGTGTGGATTGTGGAAACATTATGTTGTTGTAGTAGTTTTTCATTTTATGATGTAATGTAAAACTTATGAATATATCTATTGTTTCCAAGGCTACTAAACCAATCGGTCTTTCGAGATTTGATCTTTCTTGTGATCATGCCAATGTTATGTAATAATGCACCGACTCTGGGTAACTGGGGTCGGGGAGTTACAGTTGGTATCAGAGGAAGTTTAGTACAAACCATGGAAACTAGATTTAGATAAACTCTGATTAGAGAACGTAGACCTAAGATGGACTTTGAGGATTAGTATAGAAGAACTTCCTAGAATTTTGGTATTGTAGAGATTTTGTGAGTTTTCCGAACAATACATCCCTGTCTGGATACAAGTAGGTAGAGGCGGCTCTGGCACAGATGTACCTAGGGGTAAAACCCGAAAACACCGCTTTGAGCTAGACTCGAACAGGAACTGGTGCACGACAACGGGCCTTGCTGCACTCTTGGTTACGACACTCCCGGGGGATATGCTTAGGATAACTCTCACTATCTTTACAAATCATTATGAAGGGTTTATGAGTATATACTTCCTCAAAGAAAACATTTTTATGATTATGGATTATATCCATAAATAGTTAAATTTATGTTAAGTGTTTTATAAGTATGGGATTATGTATTTTGATTCATAAACTGATCTAGTTTATGCCATTGTTTAGAAATGGCGCCTAGTGGAAGAAATGGAAACCGTATCAATGCACGCACTCCATGTAGGGATTTCCCTCCTGCTCAAGATAATTATAGTGGGGCTGGTGATGCAACTGGTGCCGATCAGCTAATCACCATACTGGGACAACTTACTCAGGTTATGAATAATAACCTTACCCGTATGGAGCACCCTGATCCGCAGCTTGGAGGATCAATGTTAGATCGATTCATGAGGCAACAACCACCAACGTTCAATGGGAGTATAAATCCCTTAGTAGCTGAGCAATGGATAAATTCCCTAGAGAAAATATTTCAGGCTTTGGGGAGCAGTGAAAGGGAAAAAGTTATCATGGCAGTTTACCGCCTCACTGGAGATGCTGATCAATGGTGGTCATTGATTCAAAACATGAAGGAAGATGATGAAGTATCAAATATGGAATGGAGGGAATTCAAAGATCTGTTTTTAGAAAAATACTTCCCTCGTGACCATCGAGCGGATATGGAAAGACAATTTCTGAGTCTGAGACAAAGGAGGATGAGAATGTCACAAAGTATGAGGCTAACTTTACAAGGTTAGCGAGGTATGTTGTAGATTATATTCGCAACCCAAGAAGTAAGATTGATCGTTTCTTTGATGGGTTAAAACCATTTCTCCGTCGAGCATTAGTATCACAATCCTTTTCATCGTACGAAGACATTGTCTCATGTGCTATAAAGACCGAAAAGGAATTATCTAAGTCTTATGACTTTAAAGCAAAGCCAGAGAAGAAGAGACCTGCTGATCAATCTGGGAATGGAAATAAGGGGAAGAAGGGAAAGGTTGAATATCCATCTTGTGGTAAATGCGGGAAGAAACATCCTGGTACTTGCTTGAAGGGAATGGGAGTCTGTTACAAGTGTGGTGAAAAAGGCCACCAAGCTCATGATTGCAAGGGGAAGAAGGAAGCTACCAACGTTCAGTGCTACAATTGCAGGGAGATGGGGCATTATGCAAATGCATGTCCTAAGCGTCAGGAGAACTTATCTCAGAAAAGGCCAAGGGATCAAGGCCAGGCTTATGCTATCACTACTGCTGAGGTAGAAGCTCCGAAAGACGTGGTGGCAGGTAATTTAATGGTTTCTTCAAGTTTAGCAAATGCATTATTTGATTCTGGATCATCGCATTGTTTCATATCTTCCCAGTTTGCTAAGAAAATTAGATATTTCCAATTTGATTTAATAAGGGAGTTGTCAGTTAAAACTCCTAAGGGAAGTATCGTTGCAACAAAGTTTTGTGAATCAGTCCCCATTAGAGTACATAAATTTTCTTTATCTGCTGATCTCATCGTCATACCTATGATTGAGTTTGATATAATCCTCGGTATGGACTGGCTTTCGGACTATGATGCGAAGATTTATTGTAAGAATAAAGAGGTTACGATTCTTGATGATAATGATAAGGAACACCTTATTTTTAGAGCAGAATCGTCACCACCTAATTCTTATTTAGATCCACCCTCAATAGCTCAACTAAATTCAATTATTGGGGAGGAAGAGAATGAAATAACTGCGGGTGAGGAAAGGAATGTTCAAATAGAGGATGTACCTGTTGTAAAAGAATTTGTAGATGTATTTCCAGAAGATTTACCTGGGCATCCTCCAGAACGAGAAGTTGAGTTTTCTATTGATTTGATTCCTGGATCAAGGCCTATATCGAAGACCCCTTATAGAATGGCCACTGTAGAGTTAGTCGAACTAAAGAAACAACTAGAGGAATTGAGTAATAAGGGATTTATTCGCCCTAGTGTTTCTCCATGGGGAGCCCCTGTTCTTTTTGTTAAAAAGAAAGATGGATCTATGAGGTTATGTATCGACTACAGGGAGATCAATGCTATAACGATAAAGAACAAGTATCCCCTACCTCGTATCGATGATTTATATGACCAACTACATGGAGCTCAATACTTTTCAAAGATTGACCTTCGATCTGGATACCATCAGTTGTGTGTGAAGAAGGAATACATTCCGAAGACATCATTTCGAACCAGGTACGGGCATTACGAGTTTACTGTAATGCCGTTTGGATTGACTAATGCCCCCTCTGTATTCATGGATCTGATGAATAGAGTTTTCAAGGAGTATCTCGATGAATTTGTGGTGGTATTTATTGATGATATCTTGGTATACTCCAAAACCTACGAAGATCATGAAAATCACTTGCGCATTATCTTGAAGACTCTGAGGAGGCATGAATTATATGGGAAGTTTAGCAAGTGTGAATTCTGGCTTCAGGAGATTTCTTTTCTTGGACATATTGTCTCTAAAGATGGAATCTCTGTTGATCCTTCTAAGACCAAGGCAATCCAAGAATGGCCAGCACCTACGAGTATAACTGAGGTACGTAGTTTTATTGGTTTGGCAGGTTATTATCGACGTTTCGTCCAGAATTTTGCCCGATTGGCTAACCCATTAACGAAGATCACACGTAAAGGGGTTAAATTTGTTTGGACAAAAGAGTGTGAAGAATGTTTCGAAGAACTGAAGAGAAGATTAGTCAATGCTCCTATATTGACTCTACCATCGGGGAATGATGGGTTCGTTATTTATAGTGATGCATCGAAGAAAGGACTTGGCTGTTTCCTTATGCAGAATGATAGAGTTATTGCCTATGCATCACAACAGTTGAAAATTCATGAACAAAACTATCCTACTCATGATCTCGAGTTAGCAGCAGTGATCTTTTCTTTGAAGATATGGAGGCACTACCTCTATGGTGAAAAATGTGAGATTTATACTGATCACAAGAGTTTGAAGTATATTTTCTCACAAAAAGAACTCAACATGAGGCAAAGGAGATGGCTTGAATTACTCAAGGATTATGATTGTACGATACACTACCACCCAGGGAAGGCAAACAAGGTGGAAGATGCTTTGAGTAGAAAAGACCATGGTGTTTTGAACAATATGAGAATTGAAAGGGATCCAATTTTTATGGATCTAGTAAAGATGGACATGGGAATAACCAGGGAAGGTGAAACATCAATGCTTTTTCAAATGGTTGCCAAACCATCTTTACTAGAAAGGATTAAGAGTTCTCAGACCGATGATGAAGAATTCCAAAAGAATATTAAATCTGTGAATGACGGGAGATTGAGAGACTTTGTGTATGAAGATGGAATTTTGAAATTCGGGAAGAGACTTTGTGTTCCCATTATACCTGATCTAAAAAGGGAATTGCTGGATGATGCTCATAGTTCCAATTTCTCTATACACCCTGGGAGCACCAAAATGTATAGAGATTTGAAGGAACATTTTTGGTGGGACAACATGAAGAGGGAGATTGCTGATTTTGTGTCAAGATGTATGGTTTGTCAACAAGTGAAAGCTGGAAGGCAACAGCCTGGAGGAGTCATGCAACCTCTTCCCATACCGGAGTGGAAATGGGACAATGTTACGATGGACTTTGTCATGGGGCTACCGAAGACTCCTAGAAGGAACGATGCAATATGGGTTATTGTTGATCGTCTTACCAAGTCAGCACATTTTCTTGCTATAAGAGAAGATCTACCCCTGGAACGTCTAGCAAGACTATACATTAATGATGTTGTGAGACTTCATGGAGTACCCCTATCGATTGTTTCTGATCGTGATCCCCGTTTTACTTCATGATTTTGGAAAAGTCTTCAGAAATCCCTGGATACTGAACTTCATTTAAGCACTGCTTACCACCCTCAGACAGATGGACAATCAGAACGGACTATTCAAACCTTAGAAGACATGTTGAGATCTTTCTCACTTGACTTTCAGGGTATATGGGATCAATATTTACCTCTGGTAGAATTTTCCTATAATAATAGCTTCCATTCAAGTATTCAGATGGCACCATATGAAGCATTATACGGAAAGAGATGTCGTACACCAACCTGTTGGGATGACGTTGGTGAAAGAAAACTTGTAGGCCCAGAACTGGTGGAGGAAACGGTGGAAAAGGTGAAGGTAATCCAAAATCACATCAAAGCAGCTCAAAGTAGGCAGAAGAGCTATGCCGATAATCGAAGGAAGGATTTGGAATTTCAGGTCGGTGATCATGTTTTCCTAAAGGTATCTCCATGGAAGGGAGTCATACGTTTTGGTAAGAAAGGTAAATTGAGTCCCAGGTACATCGGACCTTTCGAAATTCTAGAACGAATTGGGGCTGTAGCTTACCGATTGGCAATGCCGCCAAGTCTCTCCAAAGTTCACGATGTGTTCCACGTATCTCTGTTGAGAAAATATATGCCTGACCCAACGCATGTACTCACCTATGAGGAATTAGAACTGGAACCCGATCTTTCTTATTGTGAAGAGCTCGTCAAGATTCTTGATACAAGAGAACAAGTACTGAGAAACCGGACAACACGTCTGGTAAAAGTTTTGTGGAGAAATCATAAGATGGAAGAGGCAACGTGGGAACCCGAGGAACTTATGATGAAGAACCACCCGAGTCTTTTTATGCAGTAATACCCTAGAAATTGCGAGGACGCAATTATTTGAAGGAGGGGAGAATGTAACACCCCAAGCTTCCACGGTACGTTTCCCTTCGAATAATGCGATAGCGTGTGTTGTACGCAACCTCGAGTTCTAACACACACCACAACTAATTAAAATAGCCGTTGTGAATAGTAATATCTACTTTTTGAAATCATATATATTTTATATTTCAAAATGGACTCCATTTTTGGATTCGGAATATTGAAATTATCCTAGGGTGAAATTTTGGTACTTTTCGGATAACATTAATATTTTGATGAATAGTGAAAATTACTAAATTTTAATTAAAAACAACTTTTTTAATCAAAATAATTAATAGTGATAAATTGTGAATTTGAGTGGTTTTAAAGTATTTTTAGAATATATTTTTACCATTTAATATAATGTTGGTCATTGGACATAATTTTACAATTAAACCGAACATAAACAAGTGTCAATCTTTTGATAGTTATTACCTCTTAAAAACACGCTTTTTGTTTTGACAGCGGGAATTAATTTTAAATTAATTTCTGCCACTTCTGTGTTTTGAATTTAGAAAAATGGATTCCATATTTGGAATCAGGATGTCCAAATTGTGTAAATAGGTAACTTTTATTTTTAGACATTTTGAATAATTACTGTGGTAAATATTTTATTTACCATGGTTAAGGGTAAATCCGGTAAATAAGGGTTAAAAAAATAATATTATAATAATACAAAATTACCCTAAAACGTGTCCTAATCTTATTGGTGGACACATACCCGACCATGAGCATCCTTGGGTCAATTTGGGGACCCCTTGGATCCACTTGTATGTGG
This sequence comes from Viscum album, assembly GCA_963277665.1. Taxonomy (NCBI): domain Eukaryota; kingdom Viridiplantae; phylum Streptophyta; class Magnoliopsida; order Santalales; family Viscaceae; genus Viscum; species Viscum album. The sequence continues at coordinate 818,881,606 of OY728126.1, forward strand.
TAGGGACACTTTATATTAATAAAGTTAAAATAAAAATAAAAATGGCATAAGCTTACATCTTTTAGAAGAACAATTTTTACATAGGGTTATACATGTTGGATTTTCGATTATAAATATTCATTAGAAAGATAAAAAGCTTTCCTACATGATGATATTTTATTTATAATTTTTAGACATCAAATAAGTTAAATTATTAATGACACAATAATGATGAAATGTTTACCTCATTAATAAATCATTTAAATAAATAAGATTATAATGATTAAAATATTGTCTAAAACCTGTCCAATTCTTATTGGTTGATGTTATTTAGAATATTAGTCATCTTATCTTCGACCTCAATGATTTTTGGACCATTATAAACCGAATATAATTATATTATAAAGTAATACTTTCACTCTTTCCTAAAGAGCCCCTCTTCTCCCTTATAAAAGGAGACCACTTCTACTCATTCATCACACCTCTCAAGCCACTTGGCTCGTCCAAACTCTGCCCAAATAAGCTCCCCACATCCCTCTCCTCCTCCTTGAAGCTTCCCCTTAGGCAGAAATCATTTCAAGAAGACCTTTGGTTCCAACCAAAGTGAGTTACCTAAATTAAAGGTAACGATTTCTCTTAAATTATTTTCCTTTATTTTGCTTCTCCAACCCCCAAAATCTTTTTATTTCCTTTCTTTTGTAACAACACCAGTATCCTCAATATACTAGGATGTTGTTAAAAAAAGGATTCAAACTACACATACACACAACTCCATCTAATGGATGATGAACATAATGTTTCTGTGGATGGCAAACTAACGCCTCACGAAACGATGATTGTTCAAATACATCTTACCGCCTCTCATGGTGGCCATTATGATGGCACTGTAATTAAATATGATATTAATGATATATATTTTATATATAAGCTTCTGTAATTCCATTTTATTTCATACCATTATTCGTTTCATGTTGTATATACATACGATAATTTCATTTGAGGAAGTGCGGACTACCGCCCCCTTAAAATGATATGACTCGTTCATACCACACATGGAACGTATAAAGGATGGTGTTAATGAACTTAAGTAACATATATAAAATATTATATTATACTGGAATAGTAATATACCTATGTATCATTTGGATTCAATTCTTTTAAAATAAAAATTAAATGGAAGTAGCGTTCGTGCGTACGTACGGACTACCGTCTCCACGAACGCGGTGAGATCCATCCTCCATCGTATCCATTCAAGTCTTATTCTCATTTTAGGGTTAAAAATAATTTTAATATCATTCTGATTATGAATAAGATTTAATCTATCCATTACAAACATGTCTTACGTAACCAAACATTTAAGAAGAACGAATCGATTATCACCTGAAACGATGATAATACTAAGATATTATTAATAAAGAAATGTTAAAAGATCAAATATGATATCATATTAATGTATATGATTCTTGTATAATTTAATAACAATTATTTCACCATTATACAGGAGGTTAACCGACCCCAACAAAGGAAAAGTATAAGGTAAGGGTTATTTCACAATCTCTTCATTATCTGAGGTTGTTTATACGTAATAATCTACTGGGATATCTTTATCATCCACATCCATGTTTCTTAAATATGTATTTCAAAACATTTTTTACTATTTACAAGAATATGGGTTAAAGTCATTTATACCCTTGTTTGACTTTTTATAAGAGGTTTATAAAGGAATCTTTCCGTCGTTTTCAAAACAAGGTCCTTTTTAACCTTTTCGACAGAATTGAGGTAAGAATGTTTTTTTTAACTTAAACGGCGGGTGCGGTTATTTTACGCCGTTATAAAATCTTCAAAGCTTTCCTTACAAGCTTATAAGAATATTTTCAAAGAAAATGTTTTATTTTATATGGATCTTAAATGATTTCAAAATAAAAGGAGATATTTCTTTTAAAAAAAATTTTGATTTCATCTACGTCAACATCCTTTGATGGATTTTATGATTATTTGAAGTTGATTTATTATGATACAAAACTTCTATATTGAAGGTTTTGTGATATGTTTGACTATGGATGTGCTATTTTTATACCATTCATAGTTTATCGTGAAATTATTGACATTTCGTATGCTAGTTTTAATACGAATTTTTATGTTATGTTTAAACCTTTTCATATGGGAATGCATTGGACTTAATAAGTGACCGGTGGAGCCCGCTATAGCTCCTCGATGCATCGGTAGGTCTCATGAGACAAACTAGTGTCTTGGCACAAGGCCTTGACAAAATCTTATTTGTAGTCTTGGCACGAGGCCTTGGCTATGTGGTTATGATAGTCTGGCATTATGCATTCCATCATTATGAAAGTGGTTATTGATTTTTGCATGTGATTAATCGATTAGTAGAATATCCATGTGAATAAGTAAATGGAATTATTTCATTTTACTTTTTCCATACTATGTCGAAGTTAAAGTTTAAAAGGCTTTTGTTTTAGTAATGGAATGCCTTAAATGTTTATTCTTATTTATGAAAGTTTCCGCTATATTGTTATCCTTACTGGGCATTTGAGCTCACCCCTTTTCTATGTTTTATTTTTCCCAGGATGTGAAGAAGTAAGTTATGAATGACCTGCAGGGTTTTTATGAGGGGTTAATAGTGTGGATTGTGGAAACATTATGTTGTTGTAGTAGTTTTTCATTTTATGATGTAATGTAAAACTTATGAATATATCTATTGTTTCCAAGGCTACTAAACCAATCGGTCTTTCGAGATTTGATCTTTCTTGTGATCATGCCAATGTTATGTAATAATGCACCGACTCTGGGTAACTGGGGTTTGGGCGTTACAGTAACATCCCAAAAAATAGATCTAGAGCATCATTGGGTTGTCTGGTTACTATAGACGTTCTCCAATCTTGCATCTTCATTGACAACATTAACTTATAAGGGTGTAATGTTTTTATGGAATGAGAAATATAAGAGCTCTTTTGGGGAGAATAAGGAGAGGTTGACTTGAGAACTAGTTTTCATTCATATTGAACTGGGTTCAAGTTATGATATTTTCTGCAATACGTGTGGTAAGAGTTTGGGATGTGTCATGGTACAAGGGAATTAGGTGATGGCATATTTCTCTCTCCCATTATTTCCTCATCAGAGGAACTTCTCTATCGATGATCTTGAGTAGGTATATGTAGTTCATGCACTTAAATTTTGAACTAACTATCTCCTTTTGTATATTTTTATAGCATATTTTAATTATAAGGACCAGAAATATATTTTTACTTATAGGGATATGAATTTGTGATAGAGACACTACATAGAGTATCTTTACACATTTTCTTTTTATATTATTTACACTCTTGTGAATGGTAATATAGTTTCTGATGTGTTGAGAATCAAATTATCAACATAATCCATGAAATAAGCAGTTGAGGAGTGGTCTTGGATTTGTTTTTAGGGATGAGATGATATTGGAAGTGGAAGTTGTTGGTCGATATGTGTTCTTAGATTCGATAAATTATAACCCATCCATTTATAACAAATTTTTGATCAAGAAGGTGAAAAAAACAGAGTAACAATGCTTTTGTAAAGTCCATTATGGTGGGTAGAACAAGTATTAGTGTTATTGGTCTCCCAGTGGAGCTTTTTTCATTTGTAGTAGGTTGATTGATCTAATTTTCTGAAGTAGAAGTTGATGATATGTGGAAATTAGTCATGGTGTTCTTTACAACTTGGGGAAACCCTGATGTATAATGACTTAAGATATAATTATTGGTGGCCAGGGATGTGGTGTTAAGTAGATGATTGTATTTCATGGTGTCTCACTTTTCATTAAATTAAGCCAGAATAATGTATGCCAAATGGTTTGTTTTTTATGTGAAATGGTTTATTGTAACCATTTCCCATTCTCGTATAGAGGTGGGATGATATTTCCATCGAATGTTCCATTGGTTTTAAATGTAATCATAATGGGATGTATTCTATTTGGGTGTTTATTAATATAATTATGAAATGTAAGCATTTCGTAATTTTTTTAATGTGAAAAATGTAGTGGAACAGCTCTGGGACTTGTATGTCCATGAGATTTTTAGACTTCATGGGGTTCCCACTATGGGTGTTTCTGACAGGGTCTTATGGTTCACATCAATATTCAAGATAAATTTTATGGAGGATATGGGTTCCCAATTAAAATATATCATGGAATACCATCCATATAAAAATGGAAAGACATAGATAGCTATCCCAGTTCATGAGGATATGTATCGGGAATGTGTTCATGATTCTAATAGGTCTTGTGAAACCCATCTTCCAATGGTTTAATATTCCAATAAAAGTAGTTATTAGGATTAAATAAATATATAAACCTTTGATGTGTGGAATGGATGTCCATGTTGATTTCACTTGTGATAGGATTATTTGGGAGAGTGGTCCTTGTTTTGGTAGAGTCTCATTTAGGAAACGATGAAAAAGGTCATGTTGATCTGAAAGTGGTTGGTCACAGCTCAGAGCCATCAGAAATATATGTCAGGTCGTTATCATGAGACTCTAAATATTGATATTAGTGATTAGTTTTTCTCATAGATTCACCTCTCTTGGGACATCATCAGTTGGGTTGTCAGGGTTAGTTGGAACAATGTTTGCTTGGCCCATTTGAGAACATGTAGTGAAACATAAAGATGGAAAATCTGTTGGAATTTACATCTTGTTTGAATCAATTAATGACATGTTTCATTTTTTTATGCTGAGGAGGTATCAACAAGATCATTCCAATGTTATTTAAAGTGGGATGTATGTCTTGAGCCTAATATCACCATGTTCCATTCCCAAGTCTAGATTATGGATTTTTTGGATAAGGTACTGCATTCTAAAATTATTCCCTTAGTCTAAGTGTGGTGGTAATGCATATAGGATAACTATAATATATGTGAGAATAAATTATTGATGATGAAATAGTGAACTTCTCTACTTGTGGGTCCACCATATTGAGTAATTTCTGGTTATAGATAGTAATTATGGTGGGGATAATTGTATCAAGCACTAGGTCATAAGTACACATTAGTTGAGCCTTAGTTTTTCTATTTTGAGGTCTAGGAATATTTGAGGGATTGGATGATGAAATCTAATTTCTTTTAGAGAAAAACGTATGTTTCATGGTTAAGGTTCATGATTATTTTAACAGTGCAAAAACTATATTGTATGACTCTGTGTTGATCTAGTGTTGTTCCACACAACTTTCACAAGATTAGAAAAACTATGGGACGTGCCTAGGGAATTGTGGGGGTGTCTATGATTGTCCAGGGGTTTCACATGGTCTAGGAGTGGTGTTTCTATATTGTGTAGTCAACCAATTCACACCATTCATCCCTGAACATAATGTATAGTATGGGATCATCGTTAATGAACACACTTTGTTTAACCATGTGGACTCTTCTAGGAAACAATGTTTCCTTATTTATAACAATAATAAAATTATATTTTACTCTTTTTTACCTTTTTATTATATGATTATTCACACAAAAATATAATATGTTTCTCATACATACCCCCATGCTTTTTAGGTCTCTCCCATTAGATTCTAGGTAGAAATCCATTATACATGATGGGTCTTATTGAGTTATGTTATGGTTTTGATCCATTTTCTCATCTCATTTATAGATCAAAGAAAGATCCATTCTCATATCATCATGTGGGAACCCAATTATGATATTATGTTAGATATAATGTATTTTATGGAGGATTGAAATTCGTTCTCATAGATCTATTTTTTTGATGTCTTGATTTACTGTTACTGGTCACTGTTTTCAATTATAGTTTATTCCAAAACCATTTCTGTGGTAGCTTATTCAATACAATGGGTTAATTCATTGAATTTTCATAGTTATTTGAAAATTTATTCTGTTTTTTATTCATTTAAATTTATTTGTGTTTTAAATGGATTTATTTGAAATATGAATGATTTTAATGAGGTTTTTCTTAAATAATAAATTTATATAAACCAAATGTTTGATTAAATGCTTGAATGGTGGGTTGGATTTGGAAATAGGTTATAAATAATAGAAGCATATTGGATAGTAATTGGAAATGTTTTATAATGTTTTGATCATAGTTTTGAAATGGATTTTGAAAAACGTGGAACATTGGAAAACTGGGTTTTGCAAGGAAAGGGACATAAGTGACCTGATTTTCTATGGAACCAATGGGTTTCCATTGGGATATTTATGGACTATGATAGGACTCAATATAAATTGGTAGGAACAATTACGTAGTTTAAAAACTTTTATTTCTAGTAAAAATTCCAATCGGTTTTGTCCCAATATGGATGTACTTTTTCATGTATAGTTTATTTATCACATGATGGATTTGATCTTGGATTTTTGCTCACATTTTTTCTCATCAGGTTGTATCACATGGCTTTAGATGATAGATTCTATCATGGTTGTGTGATTACTTTCATACCATATGGTGTATGGATATTATTTCCAATTATATCATGTATACTTTTCTTATTTTTGGATTCATGGATCTAGAATTATTTTATGAAAAATCAAAGGAAAATGATTTATATTTTTGGTTTTCTGTTATCAAAATGATTTTTAAATTTTTTTGAAAAGATTTAAATATTATGTTCTTTGTTTTTCACCTTGTATATAAACTATGGTATTATCCTACTAGGATTTTATCTCACATATTACATTTATTTGGTAGATTTTAATCTGTTTTGTAGGATTTATGTAAAGAGGGTGGCATCTTGAAACATGATAGCTTCTCTTGTTTCCACTACCTTCGTTTCAAGTTGATTTGGAGGTTACTTTTGGTCAAATGGATAATTTTTTGTCTTTTTTTCTTCATAAATAATTATTTATCTTGGTTTTATTAGATTGTATAGATAATCTATATATATTTTCATCCGTGTTTTAATTTTGATAAATGTATTTTTCATCTTATATTCAAGAATATTTTTTTATCTTTGTCATACCTCACCATATGATGGGCCAATTTGGAATTCCTATCTAGTTGAGTTGAGCTAGTCTATTAAAAAAGTTTTTGGTTAACACTTTTGGGTGAAAAATTCCCCTATAATTGAATTAGTTTGAGAAAATAATAATCTGATTCTATGGTAAATGTATATCACTTTTATGTACTCTAGAATATATGATGGGCCTATAAACACCACTAATAAAATATTATCAATTCAAGGTATATGTGTTACCAGAATAGAAATCCTCTTGTTTTCCATGATGGGTGATATTCTCAAGGAATTGGGTTTCCACAAGGAATAAACACATCCTAACGAAGAAATACTCCAAATTAGAGAGTACATACACATTTTAGGATGGAAAAAAAGTTTAATATAAAAGGGACTCATGGGTGTGTCCATTATAAGAGACCTTGACATCCCTACATATACCATGTGAATGGAAATCAGGCCATATATAGTTCTGAGATGAATGCCTATGTGGATCAAGATCATTGTTTGAGAACATAGGTTCACAAATGAAGAAATATATGAATAATTTCCTTATTTAAATATTTTTAGTATATGGTAATGATAATTTCATCACTTTGTGATAGAATAATGTATAGGGAACCATGTTTTGGTGGATGTTTTCCATTGATCTACATCACATTTCTTATTTCAGGCCACACAATATAGGCCACTATAAGAAGTTAAAGGTCTTTTATGATGGAACATGTGTCATGTAGTTAAAATTCATGAGAGTACTAGGTACCCGTCAGTGGGCCCTTAGAAATAGAGATTTCCTCTAATTTTTTCCGAGATTAGTGGACCAAGAGTGTATAGATTATTTTTTTTAGGAATAAATAATGGTCCCTAAACACATTTTATCTTTTTCATTTCATTACATAATTTTTCCATTGAATCTTATACCAGAATATTAGTGATTGTGGAACTTGATTTTCTTAGGAAACAATTTTATTTGTTTTCTAATAGACTATTATTATTCCTTTTTCACTTTATAAATATTCAATATTTCATATATCACATAAAATGTTTGTCCCGTGAGTAGAGATTTGGCTATTTTCCTAGTTCTACCATTTTTTGTTTTCATCCTAGTGATAATTATATCTCTTTCAAGTGGTAGTTTTAAGGTATTTTATATAAGGAATTTTCTTTCTATTGTTTAGTATCTTCCAACTTAGGCCATCTATTTTTTGTTATTGTACCATTCACGAAGTACCAGTCTCTATATCAATTTATGTCATTAGGTAATGATGTGTTCTATGTTATTTAATGACATTTTTATAGAAAAATAAGTCTTTCACCTCTATTTTATTTGTTCTGGTATATGAGAATAAAAACTAAATGGGATAGAGATTATTAGGATGAGACAAAACACATTATGGTGTTGAGTTCTTCATTGTGTCACTATAGATCATGAATGGAATGGGGCAGACAAACCATGGATGACCCAAAACACCTTATAAGGCTAAGATCCACTACAATGTCTTCAAGGATAATGAGTGTATTATGGATGAAATATTTGGGATCAACCAAAACATCCTACTATGATATGTTCCACCATGGTGTCTCCAGGAATCCTAAGGATTGGCATTATTTTCTAGTAAATATGAGATAAATGTAGTTGGTGGGTTAGAAGCCCTTATGCATAGGCATATAGGGATTACATGAATTTTAAATAAAAGGGGATAAGATATCTTTTCCAAGGGCCATGGGTGATTTTGTGAGGATGAAATAGGTAGATGGTTAAATATTAGGTTTGATATGTTCACATATATATTTTCAACACAGGTGGTTTAAATCTTAACCAAAAAGTGTGAATCCATGAATATGAAATGGGGATGACATATCAAAAATGTCCCAAAACACCCTAAGGTGATTATTTCAACCTCATTATTATTAGAGATCAAATGATTAGAGTTACATTCCTAAATGATGATATGTCTAGATTTTGTGGCTAGAGGCTCTTATACATGACCCCATAGGTTTTACATTCACAGTCATGTAAAGGATATCTCCACACTTTTCCAAGGGACATGAAAGATTTTTGATGACTCAAATGTTTGGATGATGAAGATGGATGTCATGAAAATGTAATCTATGGATGGTTCATGTATTCTAGAGCAGTTCAATTTTTTTTGGGAGGCTTGTGACCAATTCCATATGCTTTTGAGTCATTTCATGTTGTCCACCAAATGTTTTGGGAATGGAATATCTTCTTATTTATTTTATAAATTGTATAATATATTTGGAAATAAAATCAATGAAATTGATTCTTCTTGAATATTCTAGTTATGGGGATTATAATCATGGTCTAGGAAAATCTAACATACGTGAAGGTAGGAAATGGAGAGTAAAGGTTGACCATTATTAATGGTGAAATCACATATTCCACATGGTCATTACATTAACTCCAATATTTAAGTGGGGCCTTTTAGGGACCAAAGAGTTAGTTTGGATTGGATAGTCCATGTAACAAATTTTCTATAGGTAAGACTCATGAGAAAGGGATACCATGCTTTATGGGGTTCTAGAAGAAGGTTATAAACTAATGGAACTAGTTTTGTTGGCTTAAACAATAAAAAAGAATGTGTTTTATGGAAAATGTAATATTCAAGAAGGTTTTAAGAACCCTAAATGTTGTATCACTACATAGTGATCAAATTATCATGGCGAGGACATGTGTAAAATCACTACTCTAAAAATTTTATACCAAGGTGTTTGAAGCGAAAGTTTCATCTTTTTCATGGGCAACAAAGTGGCCCCTTTGAGCTTTATTACATTTTAATTAATGTTCTAACATTTTTCTATAATCTAGAGATAACGATTTTAGTGAGCATAGAATTTAATTTTTATAGCCCTATCATTGTGATTTTTCAGTATGATAACTTTTAGGCCTCTTTCACTAGATGTTTCGGGTCTTGAAATTTGGACCATCAAATGATAATGTTTAAGGTCTCATAGATTTTTAAAAAAATCATGATTTTTAAGTTCATGATTCATGTGGACCTTCTTTTCCTTGAATTTTACAAAATAAAATAACTATGATACCTTTTGTCATGATTACTCAAACATAATTTTGAGTGGGATATATAAATGCTAAAAATAATGTATCAAGGTTCTAAGGTTATGAGAAACTATTTGGGAAACTTATGTTGGGGATAAACCAAAACACCCTAAGGTGCTGAGTTCTGCCATGATAATGTCAGGGCTCACAAGGAATATAAAGATCTTTCTATAGGGCCATGTTTTATCTAGTTAGTTGTTTAAATACCTTATGTAGATTCCACTCTTTCATGGTAAAATAGAGAAATCTATTCTCCTTTCAATGGGATCTGAATGGTTTGCAGAAACATAAGGCACTCAATACATGAAGTGTGATTCATGGGTTAATGTGATTAAAATATGATGAAACAACCCCATACACAAGTTGACCAAGGTAAGTCTCTTATGATTCTTTGATAAGGAATGATGCTACATGATTATCATCCCACTATAAATACATGTAGTGGGGATTTTTTTCATTTACTTTAAAATCATGTGAAAAGGAAATTTTTCTTTAAGTTTAATTCTATGTGGCAAGGATGTTTTCTTTTCTTTTTAATGAAATGTGGTCAGGATTTATAAACATATATAAAAATATGAAATATATACTTGGGGAAACACTTCACTGATTGGTGGAAATTAGATGTAGGAATAACCTTCATCCATGAATAGAATTATCGATTGGAATATATATGCTGGAGCCCTTCTTGAATGAAATTATCTCATGTGGGAGAAAGTGGTACAAATATCTAAATAATTCATAAGAATAACGACTAGTTATTCCATTGATATCATTAAATATATTTATATTAAACTATAATAGTTGGGATACCCTAGGATTACTAATGCATATTTTAAGGTAATGTAAAATTATATATCCATCTCTTGTAAGGAGATCCCACTATGCATATCTAAATCTTACTTAGGTAGAAGAGAATTTCACTTTATTTTTATAGTGAGTCCTGAAATCAATGTTGACTATGGGTTCCTCTATATATTTCATGATTATACAAAGTGATAATTAATGTATATACATCATTAGGGAATGGTGATAATCAATTCATCTCTAGAAATATTCCATGGATAGGATGGCGCATTCTATGAAATGGTTAGTATTAGAGGATGTACAATATTTCATGTATTATAATATCATGGAACTAGGATTTTTTTTCAAGAATATTAACTTCATGTTTATTGGATTTGGTCATTTACATTAATTTCATGTGACTCATACATGGTTTGTCATGAACCAAGCCAGTTCGCCATCCGAACCGGTGCCCGACCAAGTCCACGGTAAGACCTGAGGGGTGTTCCCAATACCCATAGGCTGACACAAGTGCCTATGTATCAAAAATAGAAAAATGGAATGATTTACCCGAATTAAACATATTAAAATGACCAACAAAAAATAAAAATTTAGATATAATAAATTCAGTCAAACATTTCGTTAACAACATTCAAATTTAATGATTTACAACTTTAGACAAAACCACAAAGTACTACAATAGAGGAGTAACAAAACTCCATAACAAAACTCCACGCAACAAGAGAGGTGAAGTGTGACAACTCGGTCCCATTGACAGCACAGGCACCCCACCTTAACATGGTTTCCGGGTCCTGGCCTACCAGGTACCACAAGATGCCCCGCAAACACGTGGGGCCCACCTCAGGATCCACCCATGTGCCCGAACGTGTCATCTGACTATTGAATGTCCCCATAGGACAACACATGTCCTTTTCAGTGTTATTTTTCCCCACTCACACACACCCTGGGAAACATCCCAGAAGGTCACCCATCAAGATCCCTACTTCAGGCCAAACACGCTTAACTGTGGAGTCCTAATCAGACAGGCTCCTGAAAAATATGGTGCACCTTGTTGTCATCTGTCATATCATTTATTCATTTTACCCTTTATCATTTGGGGGTGTTACAATCACCCCCCCTTTAGAGATCAATGTTCTCTTTGTGGGCCCTACATATCAACCCAGGCAGTGCACCGCACTTAAGGCTGGGTACTATTTTTGATACCAAATGTGACAATCGGGTCCCAGTGACACCAAAGACCCCCCGCCTTAACACGGATTTCGGTTCCTAGCCTACCAGGTACCACCAGTTGCCCCAAAACACGTGGGGCCCACCGTAGGTTCCACCCACGTGCCCAAACGTGTCATCTGACTAATGATTCTCCCCACAGGCCAACACATGTCTCGTCCAGTGTGCTTTGTCCTCACTCACACACACCCTAGGAAACTTTCTAGAAGATGACCCATCTTGATCACTACTGCAGGACAAGCACAATTAACTGTAAAGTTCTAATCAGAGACGCTTCCAAAAAAGAAGGTGAACCTTGTTGACATTAGTCATATCATTTAGTCATTTAACCCTTTATCATTTGGGGGTGTTACATGCGACTTCTACAAGCTACCAACAATGACCTGTATGAGAAGGCCACTAATGACCTAAACCACCATTGTCGACCACGATGCCTCATCATGGGATACACAAGAAACAAAATCTACAGACACCCAAATGTTTATGTAGGGTGGGAGAAATGGGCCTAATAAGAAACCATCATACCAAGATATTCTGTGCCACAACATCAAAAAGATAATTTAACATGTTTATTAAAATTCATACTTTTAAAACACTTTTAAGGAAAATATTTACAAATTAATATTTAAAAATTTCCACTTGAGGAAAAACCATTTCACAAGTGCTATTTTAAAATGGAAAAGAAAATGTATAAAGAGCACACACACACACCGGAGTGGTCCTCTGTATGCCGACAGAAGGCACCATGTCATGAATAGTAATGAACCATGGGTAAATCCCCTAAGGGTCATCTAGCTCGTGTGGGTCAATAAAACCTCATAACTCAGTGAAAAGTGGCCATAACAAATATTTTTTCTCTTGAACGAGCCACTAGTAGGGAGAATACCCATAACCTAGTGGTACCCAATCATCTCCAATAGTTTTTTTAGTGTTGTCACGTCAAACTTGCTAAGTTAACCATGGTCAAAACCCCTCTGTTCCCTTGCGTACTAGTTTAAGTCCTCCCACCTATATACCCTGGGTTTCCCATGTTCTCAAAAAAGTTCCATATGTTAAAATGAACCAATTGTACTTAAAAATGATATTTACACTCATAATTTCCACTTTCAAATAATACGCATACCAATGATTTCTTCAAACACCATTTGCAACACATAAAAATTCAATAAACCATTCTTGCAATTAAACAACCATTTTCACCATTAAATAAGCCACTAAGAAAAATTATTAAATAATTTCAAGAAATACCACAAGGCTTTGCATATGAAAAAACTCACCCGCACCCCACACATAAAACATATAACATGCCAAACCCTTCAAAAATGTATTTCTCATTACTCACATAACTTAATAAACCATATAGACAATTTTTGAAACACTTGCAGGAATCAAAACATGACATTACACCAAAAACACACTCAAAATCACCTATTTAAGATCAAACTCACATTATAACATCTTTCAAATAGGTCTCAAATCACATTCACAATTCAATAAACCACTTAAACAATTTACTAAACAATTTAAATGGTTAAAAACATTCTCGACACGTCAAAACAATCAATTTTCTATAAAAATTATGATTTAAATACGCACACACCTAAAGCTCCTTGAAAAAACATTTCGCACCAAACAAACAAACATGAAAAACCCTTCCAACCATGTTTATCATTATACAATTAATTAAACAAACCATTTATACAATTTATAAATCATCTAAAATGAACAACAAGTTTTAACACAAGGTGTCACATTAAAAATACAACAATTTTTTTACATACAAAAACAATTTTAAAATAAGCTGCACATGAAAACATATTTTTCATCTCTCAAACAATTCATTAAACATTTCCAAGAATTTATACAATAGCACCCATATACTAAAAGACTATATATTTAGGAAATCCAATTAAATCAAATGTGTATTCCAAAAAAAAATTTAAAACATAGTTCGCATCATGGAATTTAAGCAGAGAACATGTTAAAATTAACTAAACAAACAAATTAAATTATCAACAAAATGCATGGGCATGGAACCACCTACCTCATTGTGAAAACCACAAAATTGTAGGAAAACTTCAATATCACCCTAGTCTCACAACAAGGGATGCAATGTGAACCCTAAAAACAATATATCATACCACTAGAATTAAAAACAAACCAAAACACACAAAACCCTAAATAAACTATTTACCAAAATGAAGGAATCAACTTCCGGAGGGAGGCATGTGCGGCAGAAGAGTCACACGATGGAGGCGGCGAGTTCGCGGCTGTCGTAGAAGGGAGGCATGGATGGTTTGGTGTGCCGCGCAAGGAGGGAGTTCACCGGGGGCTCGGCTGAATAGGTCGTGCGTGGGGGGTTCATGTCAGATACGTGAGGCGGTGCGGGGGGAGCCGGGACGTCGGAGCATGGTCGTCGGAGGGGTGTGGGGCGCCGGAGATGAGCAACATCGGAGGAGGCATCAGCCATGGAGGGGGCTGGTTCGACGGATGGTGTGGGTGAGGAGAAGGGCAGGGAGCCGGCTGGTCTAGCGGACGACACAGGCTAGGACGAGGGTAGGAGCTGCCTGGTCCGGCTGACGTTGCACGCGAGGAGGAGGGCAGGGAGGGAGGTGCAGTGCAACCCAGGTGGGGAGAAGGGGGATTCGTGTAATATAGGGGAGGGAGAGAGAGAGGGTAAAGGAAACCCTAAAAATGAAAAGAAAAGAAATAAATAAATAAAATTATCTTAAAACAATATTAATATTTATAATCACACTGATAACAACATTAATAGTTTAATAAAACTAAATTCATTAACCCTAAAATTATATGATTAATGATATTGATGAAAAAATTAATATCAATAGTAATAAAAATAATAATAATATCCACAAATAATAATTATATTTTTATGTTTACTATAAAAAGAGTTTATTAATTTATTAAAAAATATTTCTCATTTTATTTTATTATTATTCTTCTACATCTGTAATTTTATTTCATTATTGTTAATTCATTTTATTTGGTTAATTTCACGATGGGTGGGTCACATGGTCGCACTATTGAAGTCGCACGGCTTCGCAATTATGCTTTGCCCATGCGTCACATGCTATCAAGCCCCGAAAAACTCATTTATTGACAAAAACACCAAATCCAATTGGGACTTGGCCCGCACCTCAACAGAACGTTTTGAAGACAAATAAAGTAAAAAAAAAGATATTAACTTAATTTAATATTGGTGATAATAATAATTGTTACAATATTAATAAAAACATTATTTTTTTAGTATTCTTAACTCTATTAATAATAGTAACAACATAATCAAAAATATTATTATAATTAAAATAGTCCTTTAAATTTTATTACACTTCTCATTTTTATTTTTACTTTTTTATTTAACTATTCATTACATTCTATTTATCAGCCTTGAACATCAATAATGTCATGTGATGAGCCAGGCAAGGTTGCTCGGTGACTCGGGCGAGGTCCTGCAGCTTCAGTCGCGGTGCGCCGAATGCTTTTAAGCGAAAACACATGCTTTTAAATAAGAACTCAAAAATTTTAAGGCAGGCCTTGACCCGAACTAACTGATTCCCAGGAAGTTAATAAAATAAATAATTTCAAGATGATGGTGGGAATGAAAAATCTCCCCACCATAGCTCTTTACTTCCCCGGAAAGCCACAACTCAGGCTAAACCACCAAAGCATAAAGCGACACCCCCTTAAGGTTCAAAAAGAATTCCTATTATAAATGAGTGAAAGTGGCAAGAACAATGTGCTCATAGAATGTGTCTTAAATGAAAACCTCAAGAAACCCATAAAAAGACTTTCCGCTAAGTGTCACTGGCCACAAAGATTATAACACCACCAGTTGATTGATCAAAGAAAGAAACTCTCGCACCCACGGAAACCAACTTCACAAACCAAGACACCCCAAGCACCATTAAACGAAAACCACACCGTTTGTCTAGAATGAATAAACAAGATCAAACCACACCCAAAGAACACTCTTATCATATATTACTAATCCATCTTTAGAAGAAAAACCTAAAGGAAAACATGGGGAATCCCAAAGGGGCTCCCCACCATTTTAAATAGGCTAGCATCGATTTACACACGAGAAATTTCAATGAGACACACGATGGGTCTCCGCACCCTAAAGACCAACTAGATTAAGAAGCTGAAATAGACCGACACAGAAGGCCCGACATGAGCTTACCTAGGGGATTACTGCACAACTTAACACCCCACCAAAAGGTCTTGACCACAAAACTCCAAACCACACAGAAGATAACACTCATTTCATTGAAAATAAGTAGGGTCCTCATTGTAACGCCCCGACCCCAGTTACCCAGAGTCGGTGCATTATTACATAACATTGGCATGATCACAAGAAAGATCAAATCTTGAAAGTCCGATTGGTTTAGTAGCCTTGGAAACAATAGATATATTCATAAGTTTTACATTACATCATAAAATGAAAAACTACTACAACAACATAATGTTTCCACAATCCACACTATTAACCCCTCATAAAATCCATGCAGGTCATTCATAACTTACATCTTCACATCCTAGGAAAAATAAAACATAGAAAAGGGGTGAGCTCAAATGCCCAGTAAGGATAACAATATAGCGGAAACTTTCATAAATAAGAATAAACATTTAAGGCATTGCATTACTAAAACAAAAGTCTTTTAAACTTTAACTTCGACATAGTATGGAAAAAGTAAAATGAAATAATTCCATTTACTTATTCACATGGATATTCTACTAATCGAATAATCACATGCAAAAATCAATAACCACTTTCATAATGTTGGAATGCATAATGCCGGACTATCATAACCACATAGCCAAGGCCTCGTGCCAAGACTACAAATAAGATTTTGTCAAGGCCTTGTGCCAAGACACTAGTTTGTCTCATGAGACCTACCGATGCATCGAGGAGCTATAGCGGGCTCCACCCGTCACTTATTAAGTCCAATGCATTCCCATATGAAAAGGTTTAAACATAACATAAAAATTCGTATTAAAACTAGCATACGAAATGTCAATAATTTCACCATAAACTATGAATGGTATAAAAATAGCACATCCATAGTCAAACATATCACAAAACCTTCAATATAGAAGTTTTGTATCATAATAAATCAACTTCAAATAATCTTAAAATCCATCAAAGGATGTTGACGTAGATGAAATCAAAATTTTTTTTTAAAAGAAATATCTCCTTTTATTTTGAAATCATTTAAGATCCATATAAAATAAAACATTTTCTTTGAAAATATTCTTATAAGCTTGTAAGGAAAGATTTGAATATTTTATAACGGCGTAAAATAACCGCACCCGCCGTATAAGTTAAAAAAAACATTCTTACCTCAATTCTGTCGAAAAGGTTAAAAAGGACCTTGTTTTGAAAACGACGGAATGATTCCTTTATAAACCTCTTATAAAAAGTCAAACAAGGGTATAAATGACTTTAACCCATATTCTTGTAAATAGTAAAAAATGTTTTGAAATACATCTTTAAGAAACATGGATGTGGATGATAAAGATATCCCAGTAGATTATTATGTATAAACAACCTCGGATAATGAAGAGATTGTGAAATAACCCTTACCTTATACTTTTCCTTTGTTGGGGCCGGTTAACCTCCTGTATAATGGTGAAATAATTGTTATTAAATTATACAAGAATCATATACATTAATATGATATCATATATGATCTTTTAACATTGCTTTATTAATAATATCTTAGTATTATTGTCATTTCAGGTGATAATCGATTCGTTCTTCTTAAATGTTTGGTTACGTAAGACATGTTTGTAATGGATAGATTAAATCTTATTCATAATCAGAATGATATTAACATTATTTTTAACCCTAAAATGAGAATAAGACTTGAATGGATACGATGGAGGATGGATCTCACCGCGTTCGTGGAGACGGTAGTCCGTACGTACGCACGAACGCTACTTCCGTTTAATTTTTATTTTAAAAGAATTGAATCCAAATGATACATAGGTATATTACTATTCCAGTATAATATAATATTTTATATATGTTACTTAAGTTCATTAACACCATCCTTTATACGTTCCATGTGTGGTATGAATGAGTCATATCATTTTAAGGGGGCGGTAGTCCGCACTTCCTCAAATGAAATTATCGTATGTATATACAACATGAAACGAATAATGGTATGAAATAAAATGGAATTACAGAAGATTATATATAAAATATATATCATTAATATCATATTTAATTACAGTGCCATCATAATGGCCACCATGAGAGGTGGTAAGATGTATTTGAACAATCATCGTTTCGTGAGGCGTTAGTTTGCCATCCACAGAAACATTATGTTCATCATCCATTAGATGGAGTTGTGTGTATGTGTAGTTTGAATCCTTATTATAACAACATCATAGTATATTGAGGATACTGGTGTTGTTACAAAAGAAAGGAAATAAAAAGAGTTTGGGGGTTGGAGAAGCAAAATAAAGGAAAATAATTTAAGAGAAATCGTTACCTTTAATTTGGGTAACTCACTTTGGTTGGAACCAAAGGTCTTATTGAAATGATTTCTGCCTAAGGGGAAGCTTCAAGGAGGAGGAGAGGGATGTGGGGAGCTTAGTTGGGCAGAGTTTGGACGAGCCAAGTGGCTTGAGAGGTGTGAGGAATGAGTAGAAGTTGTCTCCTTTTATAAGGGAGAAGAGGGGCTCTTTAGGAAAGAGTGAAAGTATTACTTTATAATATAATTATATTCGGTTTATAATGGTCCAAAAATCATTGAGGTCGAAGATAAGATGACTAATATTCTAAATAACATCAACCAATAAGAATTGGACAGGTTTTAGATAATATTTTAATCATTATAATCTTATTTATTTAAATGATTTATTAATGAGGTAAACATTTCATCATTATTGTGTCATTAATAATTTAACTTATTTGATGTCTAAAAATTATAAATAAAATATCATCATGTATGAAATCTTTTTATCTTTCTAATGAATATTTATAATCGAAAATCCAACATGTATAACCCTATGTAAAAATTGTTCTTCTAAAAGATGTAAGCTTATGCCATTTTTATTTTTATTTTAACTTTATTAATATAAAGTGTCCCTACCACATACAAGTGGATCCAAGGGGTCCCCAAATTGACCCAAGGATGCTCATGGTCTGGTATGTGTCCACCAATAAGGTTAGGACACGTTTTAGGGTAATTTTGTATTATTATAATATTATTTTTTTAACCCTTATTTACCGGATTTACCCTTAACCATGGTAAATAAAATATTTACCACAGTAATTATTCAAAATGTCTAAAAATAAAAGTTACCTATTTACACAATTTGGACATCCTGATTCCAAATATGGAATCCATTTTTCTAAATTCAAAACACAGAAGTGGCAGAAATTAATTTAAAATTAATTCCCGTTGTCAAAACAAAAAGCGTGTTTTTAAGAGGTAATAACTATCAAAAGATTGACACTTGTTTATGTACGGTTTAATTGTAAAATTATGTCCAATGACCAACATTATATTAAATGGTAAAAATATATTCTAAATATACTTTAAAACCACTCAAATTCACAATTTATCACTATTAATTATTTTGATTAAAAAAGTTGTTTTTAATTAAAATTTAGTAATTTTCACTATTCATCAAAATATTAAAGTTATCCGAAAAGTACCAAAATTTCACCCTAGGCTAATTTCAATATTCCGAATCCAAAAATGAAGTCCATTTTGAAATATAAAATATATATGATTTCAAAAATTAGGTATTACTATTCACAACGGCTATTTTAATTAGTTGTGGTGTGTGTTAGAACTTGAGGTTGCGTACAACACACGCTATCGCATTATTCGAAGGGAAACGTACCGTGGAAGCTTGGGGTGTTACATTCTCCCCTCCTTCAAATAATTGCGTCCTCGCAATTGCTAGGGTATTACTGCATAAAAAGTCTCGGGTGGTTCTTCATCATAAGTTCCTCGGGTTCCCACGTTGCCTCTTCCATCTTATGATTTCTCCACAAAACTTTTACCAGACGTGTCGTCTGGTTTCTCAGTACTTGTTCTCTTGTATCAAGAATCTTGACGGGCTCTTCACAATAAGACAGATCGGGTTCCAGTTCTAATTCCTCATAGGTGAGTACATGCGTTGGGTCAGGCATGTATTTTCTCAACAGAGATACGTGGAACACATCGTGAACTTTGGAGAGACTTGGCGGCATTGCCAATCGGTAAGCTACAGCCCCAATTCGTTCTAGAATTTCGAAAGGTCCGATGTACCTGGGACTCAATTTACCTTTCTTACCAAAACGTATGACTCCCTTCCATGGAGATACCTTTAGGAAAACATGATCACCGACCTGAAATTCCAAATCCTTCCTTCGATTATCGGCATAGCTCTTCTGCTTACTTTGAGCTGCTTTGATGTGATTTTGGATTACCTTCACCTTTTCCACCGTTTCCTCCACCAGTTCTGGGCCTACAAGTTTTCTTTCACCAACGTCATCCCAACAGGTTGGTGTACGACATCTCTTTCCGTATAACGCTTCATATGGTGCCATTTTAATACTTGAATGGAAGCTATTGTTATAGGAAAATTCTACCAGAGGTAAATATTGATCCCACATACCCTGAAAGTCAAGTGAGCAAGATCTAAACATGTCTTCTAAGGTTTGAATAGTCCGTTCTGATTGTCCATCTGTCTGAGGGTGGTAAGCAGTGCTCAAATGAAGTTCAGTATCCAGGGATTTCTGAAGACTTTTCCAAAATCTTGAAGTAAAACGGGGATCACGATCAGAAACAATCGATAGGGGTACTCCATGAAGTCTCACAACTTCATTAATGTATAGTCTTGCTAGACGTTCCAGGGGTAGATCTTCTCTTATAGCAAGAAAATGTGCTGACTTGGTAAGACGATCAACAATAACCCATATTGCATCGTTCCTTCTAGGAGTCTTCGGTAGCCCCATGACAAAGTCCATCGTAACATTGTCCCATTTCCACTCCGGTATGGGAAGAGGTTGCATGACTCCTCCAGGCTGTTGCCTTCCAGCTTTCACTTGTTGACAAACCATACATCTTGACACAAAATCAGCAATCTCCCTCTTCATGTTGTCCCACCAAAAATGTTCCTTCAAATCTCTATACATTTTGGTGCTCCCAGGGTGTATAGAGAAATTGGAACTATGAGCATCATCCAGCAATTCCCTTTTTAGATCAGGTATATTGGGAACACAAAGTCTCTTCCCGAATTTCAAAATTCCATCTTCATACACAAAGTCTCTCAATCTCCCGTCATTCACAGCTTTAATCTTCTTTTGGAATTCTTCTTCATCGGTCTGAGAACTCTTAATCCTTTCTAGTAAAGATGGTTTGGCAACCATTTGAAAAAGCATTGATGTTTCACCTTCCCTGGTTATTCCCATGTCTATCTTTACTAGATCCATAAAAATTGGATCCTTTTCAATTCTCATATTGTTCAAAACTCCATGGTCTTTTCTACTCAAAGCATCGGCCACCTTGTTTTCCTTCCCTGGGTGGTAGTGTATCGTACAATCATAATCCTTGAGTAATTCAAGCCATCTCCTTTGCCTCATGTTGAGTTCTTTTTGTGAGAAAATATACTTCAAACTCTTGTGATCAGTATAAATCTCACATTTTTCACCATAGAGGTAGTGCCTCCATATCTTCAAAGAAAAGATCACTGCTGCTAACTCGAGATCATGAGTAGGATAGTTTTGTTCATGAATTTTCAACTGTCGTGATGCATAGGAAATAACTCTATCATTCTGCATAAGGACACAGCCAAGTCCTTTCTTCGATGCATCACTATAAATAACGAACACATCATTCCCCGATGGTAGAGTCAATATAGGAGCATTGACTAATCTTCTCTTCAGTTCTTCGAAACATTCTTCACACTCTTTTGTCCAAACAAATTTAACCCCTTTACGTGTGAGCTTCGTTAATGGGTTAGCCAATCGGGCAAAATTCTGGACGAAACGTTGATAATAACCTGCCAAACCAATAAAACTACGTACCTCAGTTATACTCGTAGGTGCTGGCCATTCTTGGATTGCCTTGGTCTTAGAAGGATCAACAAGTATTCCATCTTTAGAGACAATATGTTCAAGAAAAGAAATCTCCTGAAGCCAGAATTCACACTTTCTAAACTTCCCATATAATTCATGCCTCCTCAGAGTCTTCAAGATAATGCGCAGGTGATTTTCATGATCTTCGTAGGTTTTGGAGTATACCAAGATATCATCAATAAATACCACCACAAATTCATCGAGATACTCCTTGAAAACTCTATTCATCATATCCATGAATACAGAGGGTGCATTAGTCAATCCAAACGGCATTACAGTAAACTCGTAATGCCCGTACCTGGTTCGAAATGCTGTCTTCGGAATGTATTCCTTCTTCACACACAACTGATGGTATCCAGATCGAAGGTCAATCTTTGAAAAGTATTGAGCTCCATGCAGTTGGTCAAATAAATCATCGATACGAGGTAGGGGATACTTGTTCTTTATCGTTATAGCATTGATCTCCCTGTAGTCGATACATAACCTCATAGATCCATCTTTCTTTTTAACAAAAAGAACAGGGGCTCCCCATGGAGAAACACTAGGGCGAATAAATCCCTTATTACTCAATTCCTCTAGTTGTTTCTTTAGTTCGACTAACTCTATAGTGGCCATTCTATAAGGGGTCTTCGATATAGGCCTTGATCCAGGAATCAAATCAATAGAAAACTCAACTTCTCGTTCTGGAGGATGTCCAGGTAAATCTTCTGGAAATACATCTACAAATTCTTTTACAACAGGTACATCCTCTATTTGAACATTCCTTTCCTCACCCACAGTTATTTCATTCTCTTCCTCCCCAATAATTGAATTTAGTTGAGGTATTGAGGGTGGATCTAAATAAGAATTAGGTGGTGATGATTCTGCTCTAAAAATAAGGTGTTCCTTATCATTATCATCAAGAATCGTAACCTCTTTATTCTTACAATAAATCTTCGCATCATAGTCCGAAAGCCAGTCCATACCGAGGATTATATCAAACTCAATCATAGGTATGACGATGAGATCAGCAGATAAAGAAAATTTATGTGCTCTAATGGGGACTGATTCACAAAACTTTGTTGCAACGATACTTCCCTTAGGAGTTTTAACTGACAACTCCCTTATTAAATCAAATTGGAAATATCTAATTTTCTTAGCAAACTGGGAAGATATGAAACAATGCGATGATCCAGAATCAAATAATGAATTTGCTAAACTTGAGGAAACCATTAAATTACCTGCCACCACGTCTTTCGGAGCTTCTACCTCAGCAATAGTGATAGCATAAGCCTGGCCTTGATCCCTTGGCCTTTTCTGAGGTAAGTTCTCCTGACGCTTAGGACATGCATTTGCATAATGCCCCATCTCCCTGCAATTGTAGCACTGAACGTTGGTAGCTTCCTTCTTCCCCTTGCAATCATGAGCTTGGTGGCCTTTTTCACCACACTTGTAACAGACTCACATTCCCTTCAAGCAAGTACCAGGATGTTTCTTCCCACATTTACCACAAGATGGATATTCAACCTTTCCCTTCTTCCCCTTATTTCCATTCCCAGATTGATCAGCAGGTCTCTTCTTCTCTTGCTTTGCTTTAAAGTCATAAGACTTAGAGAATTCCTTTTCGGTCTTTATAGCACATGAGACAATGTCTTCGTACGATGAAAAGGATTGTGAGACTAATGCTCGATGGAGAAATGGTTTTAACCCATCAAAGAAATGATCAATCTTACTTCTTGGGTTGCGAATATAATCTCCAGCATACCTCGCTAACCTTGTAAAGTTAGCCTCATACTTTGTGACATTCTCATCCTCCTTTTGTCTCAGACTCAGATATTGTCTTTCCATATCCGCTCGATGGTCGCGAGGGAAGTATTTTTCTAAAAACAGATCTTTGAATTCCCTCCATTCCATATTTTAGACTTCATCATCTTCCTTCATGTTTTGAATCAATGACCACCATTGATCAGCATCTCCAGTGAGGCGGTAAACTGCCATGATAACTTTTTCCCTTTCACTGCTCCCCAAAGCCTGAAATATTTTCTCTAGGGAATTTATCCATTGCTCAGCTACTAAGGGATTTGTACTCCCATTGAACGATGGTGGTTGTTGCCTCATGAATCGATCTAACATTGATCCTCCACGCTGCGGATCAGGGTGCTCCATACGGGTAAGGTTATTATTCATAACCTGAGTAAGTTGTCCCAGTATGGTGATTAGCTGATCGGCACCAGTTGGATCACCAGCCCCACTATAATTATCTTGAGCAGGAGGGCAATCCCTACATGGAGTGCGTGCATTGATACGGTTTCCATTTCTTCCACTAGGCGCCATTTCTAAACAATGGCATAAACTAGATCAGTTTATGAATCAAAATACATAATCCCATACTTATAAAACTCTTAACATAAATTGAACTATTTATGGATATAATCCATAATCATAAAAATGTTTTCTTTGAGGAAGTATATACTCATAAACCCTTCATAATGATTTGTAAAGATAGTGAGAGTTATCCTAAGCATATCCCCCGGGAGTGTCGTAACCAAGAGTGCAGCAAGGCCCGTTGTCGTGCACCAGTTCCCATTCGAGTCTAGCTCAAAGCGGTGTTTTCGGGTTTTACCCCTAGGTACATCTGTGCCAGAGCCGCCTCTACCTGCTCGTATCCAGACAGGGATGTATTGTTCGGAAAACTCACAAAATCTCTACAATACCAAAATTCTAGGAAGTTCTTCTATACTAATCCTCAAAGTTCATCTTAGGTCTACGTGCTCTAATCAAAGTTTATCTAAATCTAGTTTCCAAGGTTTGTACTAAACTTCCTCTGATACCAACTGTAACGCCCCGACCCCAGTTACCCAGAGTCGGTGCATTATTACATAACATTGGCATGATCACAAGAAAGATCAAATCTCGAAAGACCGATTGGTTTAGTAGCCTTGGAAACAATAGATATATTCATAAGTTTTACATTACATCATAAAATGAAAAACTACTACAACAACATAATGTTTCCACAATCCACACTATTAACCCCTCATAAAATCCCTGCAGGTCATTCATAACTTACTTCTTCACATCCTGGGAAAAATAAAACATAGAAAAGGGGTGAGCTCAAATGCCCAGTAAGGATAACAATATAGCGGAAACTTTCATAAATAAGAATAAATATTTAAGGCATTGCATTACTAAAACAAAAGCCTTTTAAACTTTAACTTCGACATAGAATGGCAAAAGTAAAATGAAATAATGCCATTTACTTATTCACATGGATATTCTACTAATCGAATAATCACATGCAAAAATCAATAACCACTTTCATAATGTTGGAATGCATAATGCCAGACTATCATAACCACATAGCCAAGGCCTCGTGCCAAGACTACAAATAAGATTTTTTCAAGGCCTTGTGCCAAGACACTAGTTTGTCTCATGAGACCTACCGATGCATCGAGGAGCTATAGCGGGCTCCACCCGTCACTTATTAAGTCCAATGCATTCCCATATGAAAAGGTTTAAACATAACATAAAAATTCGTATTAAAACTAGCATACGAAATGTCAATAATTTCACCATAAACTATGAATGGTATAAAAATAGCACATCCATAGTCAAACATATCACAAAACCTTCAATATAGAAGTTTTGTATCATAATAAATCAACGTCAAATAATCTTAAAATCCATCAAAGGATGTTGACGTAGATGAAATCAAATTTTTTTTTAAAAGAAATATCTCCTTTTATTTTGAAATCATTTAAGATCCATATAAAATAAAACATTTTCGTTGAAAATATTCTTATAAGCTTGTAAGGAAAGCTTTGAAGATTTTATAACGGCGTAAAATAACCTCACCCACCGTATATGTTAAAAAAAACATTCTTACCTCAATTCTGTCGAAAAGGTTAAAAAGGACCTTGTTTTGAAAACGACGGAAAGATTCCTTTATAAACCTCTTATAAAAAGTCAAACAAGGGTATAAATGACTTTAACCCATATTCTTGTAAATAGTAAAAAATGTTTTGAAATACATCTTTAAGAAACATGGATGTGGATGATAAAGATATCCCAGTAGATTATTATGTATAAACAACCTCGGATAATGAAGAGATTGTGAAATAACCCTTACCTTATACTTTTCCTTTGGTGGGGTCGGTTAACCTCCTGTATAATGGTGAAATAATTGTTATTAAATTATACAAGAATCATATACATTAATATGATATCATATATGATCTTTTAACATTGCTTTATTAATAATATCTTAGTATTATCGTCGTTTTAGGTGATAATCGATTCGTTCTTCTTAAATGTTTGGTTACGTAAGACATGTTTGTAATGGATAGACTAAATCTTATTCATAATTAGAATGATATTAACATTATTTTTAACCCTAAAATGAGAATAATACTTGAATGGATACGATGGAGGATGGATCTCACCGCGTTCGTGGAGACGGTAGTCCGTACGTACGCACGAACGCTACTTCCATTTAATTTTTATTTTAAAAGAATTGAATCCAAATGATACATAGGTATATTACTATTCCAGTATAATATAATATTTTATATATGTTACTTAAGTTCATTAACACCATCCTTTATACGTTCCATGTGTGGTATGAACGAGTCATATCATTTTAAGGGGGCGGTAGTCCGCACTTCCTCAAATGAAATTATCGTATGTATATACAACATGAAACGAATAATGGTATGAAATAAAATGGAATTACAGAAGCTTATATATAAAATATATATCATTAATATCATATTTAATTACAGTGCCATCATAATGGCCACCATGAGAGGCGGTAAGATGTATTTGAACAATCATCGTTTCGTGAGGCGTTAGTTTGCCATCCACAGAAACATTATGTTCATCATCCATTAGATGGAGTTCTGTGTATGTGTAGTTTGAATCCTTCTTATAACAACATCCTAGTATATTGAGGATACTGGTGTTGTTACAAAAGAAAGGAAATAAAAAGAGTTTGGGGGTTGGAGAAGCAAGATAAAGGAAAATAATTTAAGAGAAATCGTTACCTTTAATTTAGGTAACTCACTTTGGTTGGAACCAAAGGTCTTATTGAAATGATTTCTTCCTAAGGGGAAGCTTCAAGGAGGAGGAGAGGGATGTGGGGAGCTTAGTTGGGCAGAGTTTGGACGAGCCAAGTGGCTTGAGAGGTGTGAGGAATGAGTAGAAGTGGTCTCCTTTTATAAGGGAGAAGAGGGGCTCTTTAGGAAAGAGTGAAAGTATTACTTTATAATATAATTATATTCGGTTTATAATGATCCAAAAATCATTGAGGTCGAAGATAAGATGACTAATATTCTAAATAACATCAACCAATAAGAATTGGACAGGTTTTAGATAATATTTTAATCATTATAATCTTATTTATTTAAATGATTTATTAATGAGGTAAACATTTCATCATTATTGTGTCATTAATAATTTAACTTATTTGATGTCTAAAAATTATAAATAAAATATCATCATGTAGGAAATCTTTTTATCTTTATAATGAATATTTATAATCGAAAATCCAACATGTATAACCCTATGTAAAAATTGTTCTTCTAAAAGATGTAAGCTTATGCCATTTTTATTTTTATTTTAACTTTATTAATATAAAGTGTCCCTACCACATACAAGTGGCTCCAAGGGGTCCCCAAATTGACCCAAGGATGATCATGGTCGGGTATGTGTCCACCAATAAGGTTAGGACACGTTTTAGGGTAATTTTGTATTATTATAATATTATTTTGTTAACCCTTATTTACCGGATTTACCCTTAACCATGGTAAATAAAATATTTACCACAGTAATTATTCAAAATGTCTAAAAATAAAAGTTACCTATTTACACAATTTGGACATCCTGATTCCAAATATGGAATCCATTTTTCTAAATTCAAAACACAGAAGTGGCAGAAATTAATTTAAAATTAATTCCCGCTGTCAAAACAAAAAGCGTGTTTTTAAGAGGTAATAACTATCAAAAGATTGACACTTGTTTATGTTCGGTTTAATTGTAAAATTATGTCCAATGACAAACATTATATTAAATGGTAAAAATATATTCTAAATATACTTTAAAACCACTCAAATTCACAATTTATCACTATTAATTATTTTGATTAAAAAAGTTGTTTTTAATTAAAATTTAGTAATTTTCACTATTCATCAAAATATTAAAGTTATCCGAAAAGTACCAAAATTTCACCCTAGGCTAATTTCAATATTCCGAATCCAAAAATGAAGTCCATTTTGAAATATAAAATATATATGATTTCAAAAAAGTAGGTATTAATATTCACAACAGCTATTTTAATTAGTTGTGGTGTGTGTTAGAACTCGAGGTTGCGTACAACACACGCTATCGCATTATTCGAAGGGAAACGTACCATGGAAGCTTGGGGTGTTACACTCATGACCACTTCATCTGGCTGGAACGCATAGAACACAATGGATTCACAGAAAACTCAAACTTTCTTCACATCCCAAACTGGAAATGGACATTGGACTGAGGTCCCTCACAGCCCTGGGGGTTTCATGACTATGCATCATCTTTACTCTAAGACCTATGGTTGAAGATCTGATGATTTAAGAATCTCTTGCCTTGCAGTCAGGCTTTAGAAACCCCTCGAATGAAACTTCTCCTTCCAATGTCATGAATGACCATACCACGACCCAAACAACACCATCAAACGCAGCCAGATTCGACATCCATTTTTTTCACATAGCACTTCACCGAAATAAAGGGCACACGAATGACCCAAAGGACATTTTTAAAATAGCGACCCGCACCGAAAACTCCACACTACATTCGCTTCTCTCCATAGGAATTTCTTTTACCACTTCCAGAAAGGACTTACAAACTTAACAATTTCGAACTCCACCGTCTATAACATAAGAAACCAATGAGACCAAAGTTTATTCCCAATCCTCTCACACATTCTATCCCGCTATGAGAGGATCCACTGGACAACAAAAATAGAGGTGAATTCATATTTATATGTTCAAGAAGAAAAAGTTCTTACACTGATCAACTAGAGGATCCTCCCATGTATAATTGCTTCTGGTCAAACTTCAAACGTGCACTAACACTTTATGGGGGTGTACGCTAGCTGACGAGGATACCCAAGAACCCAATCAAACCATTCCTCTTTTAAAATTCGATTCCCATAGTTTTCAAATAAGGGTTTTCAAAACAAAAGTTATTTGGAACAATGGAGACAGAAGACGATTCAAGTGGAAACTATTGTCGATGGGTAACTCAGACATATAGTTGGTGGCCATACATCAGTCACACCACCATCATTGAGAGTATTCAAGGACAATATCACCAGCTCCACATGGCTTTACAGGCCCTGTGAGCTCAATGAGACCATTGATATTACTCCCATTTCATTTCCCCCAAACAAGATTAACCACAGTGACCAAAGACTCAGACAAACCTCTACATCCCCTGGACACTGATGTGCCACCACGAGGTGTTCTGGCCGGGCACCTTACTCGTAGTTAGAACTATGAGTTCTGAGAACCTTAACTCTAACCTACCCTGAATCTTTCTTACGGTACACGAACCATGAGACTCAACCTCCTTTGATACCATTTTTTCACGAACCAAGACGGGTCTCCATCCGACCCGGCACCCGACATGGTCTGCGACAAGACCTATGTAACACCCCGAGATTTTATGAAAAATATTCTTTTCATTAATGTCTTGTGTTGTACGCTACAACAAAAGGAGGTTGCACAACACGCATCCTTGACTTTCCATTCATTACATGCAATCGCGACCTTCCTCGATAGCGTGTGTAGTACGCAATACCGAGTTTCACTAAACAACGATATGCTATTAAAATATTATTAAAACTAGCAGTTATGAATAGTAATAACCACTTTTTGAAATTTTTAAAATTTTATTTTTCAAAATGGACTTCATTTTTGGATTCGTAATATCGAAATTATCTTAGGGTGAAATTTTGGTACGTTTCGGATAACTATCATATTCTGATGAATAGTGAAAATTACTAAATTTTAATTAAAAACAACTTTTTTAATCAAAATAATTAATAGTGATAAATTATTAATTTGAGTGGTTTTAAAGTATATTTAGAATATATTTTTACAATTTAATTCAATGTTGGTCATTGGATGTAATTTCACATTTAAACCAGATATAAACTGGTGTCAATCTTTTTATAGTTATTATCTCTTAAAAACACGCTATTTGTTTTGACGACGGGAATTTATTTTTAAATTAGTTAATGTAACTGATATGTTTTGAATTTGATAAAATAGACATCATTTTTGAATTCATAATATCAAATTTAGCTTAGGCCTAATTTTTGGTATTTTTCTGGAAACTTTCATTTTTTGATGAATAGTGAAACCACTAAGTGGTAGTTGAAAAACTGAATTTTTCATAAAACTTATTTTTACCGCTTCTGTGAGTGGAATTTTGAAAATCAGAGAGACAAGGATAATATCAAGGATTAAAATGTGGTTTAATGAGATGAAAATAATTTTTTGTGAATAGTAACTTTTTACTTTTTTTTACCACGGTTAAAAGTAAATAGTGTAATTAAGGGTAAAAGTGTTATTATTATTACCCTAACACATGTCCTAATTCAATTGGATAAGTTTAATTTGAACAAAAACAACCTTAGGAATAAAATATGACCATTTAGGCCCACTTGGATTAGATTAGGACATTTATTATTAATTTATTTAAAGAAGGGTTAAAATAGTTAAAATCAAAGTTTAATAAGTAAATAATTTTTAATATAGGGTTATACATAAGATAAATTCGACTATAAATATTTATTATAAATCTAAAAGGCATTCCTAAATAATGGTATTTTATTTGTAATTTTTAGACATTAAATAATTTAATTTATTTATGACACAACGATGATGCAGTAATTATCTTATTAATGAAATATTGACATAATTGATGTTATAAATACCCAAATAAATGTAATTTGAGACTTTTTATGAATTAAAATAATTTAATAGGTTAATATGACATGTTAGTATTGATTTAAGAATCTTTGTTTTAACTAATCATTCTGTTATGATTTTCAAAAAAATCAATTACTAAATAGTGACACATTTGACATAAAATAGTTTTTAAAACAAATATTATATTATTAATTGTTATTTTATTCCTAAAAATCTAAGAATCGGCCAAATGACTTAGATAAGGTTATATATATTAAAAATAATAAACTTTGGGTTCGTTTGGCTTGATATAGTAAGTTTATTAACTTTATAGTGTATAAACACAAGAAGACACGATAAAAGTAAAATTATTTAACTTAATGTTAAAACTAAATGATAAGGTTAAAATAGGAACCTAAAGTTGTATAAATTCTATTTGATGAGATAATTTCGACCCATACCTTCCTTAGAATCGAAATAAATCAATTTGGAGCTATTTAAATGCGAACTTAACTTTATAATAAAATAATAGTTTTAATTATTCCAAAGGTGCCCCTCTCCTCCCTTATAAAAGGACACATCCTCCCTCTCTTCCTCACACCACATTGAGCCTTCAAGCTCGGCCAACCCCTTCCAATTTCTTCTCTCCGCTTCCCTAGAGACATCATAGAGGTCCTGGTATTATTCAAAGACCATGTTTAGTGCCCTAAAAGAAAGTCTCAAAAAAACGCTTCAAAGAAGAGGTAATGTCTGTTACCGATTCTTTCATCTTTATTTCTTCTTCCAATTCTTCCTATTTAGTTGTTTCATTATGAAGTAATAACATAGGTATCACTAATATACTGATATTTTATTATAATTATGAAACAGCCCTATTACACCATCTATCCATCCTACAGAAAACGAAATCACCGCGCGTGTGTACGTACGGAATATCGTCTCCACACCGTGGTGTAATCTATTTTCCACCACCACATTACTTGGATGGGTATAATGGTGTAAATAATGACTATATATGATTATTGTAAAGGTATATTGATTCTTAAATCGTATATATACACTCCAATACAATTCCACAATCATGAGAACGATATCATCGCTTGTGTGTACGTACGGAATACTGTCTCCACGATGTGATGTGACTCGTTCTACAATATCTTCATTGAATAATGATTATATAAATGAATTGGATGAATGAATATGATATATATTACACTAATACCATTCTTTAAATGTGTTATCTATAATCTAAAAAGAAAAATAAGAATTTATTCGAAAAAACACGCATAAGAACAAAGAGTAATAAACACCCGAATAACAAGTAGTGATGAAATATTACTAATAAGAAGCTAAGAATATGACCATAAATGATATCATAAAAATAATTATGATTATGGAATAAGTCAATAACATTATTTAAATCATTATATAGGAGTTTTGGACACTTACGAAGCAAATTGGACCTAAGGTACGGGAAATATCACAATCTCATTTTTATCCGAGATTGTTTATACTTTGGAAATTACTGGGGTGTATTTTATCATCCACATCAATGTTTCCTCAATATTTAATATTTAAATCAATATAAAATAGTTTATATCCAATTTTAACCTTTGGAGAGTTTTTAGTAAAAGATATAAAAGGAATCTTTTGTCATTTTTCGTACGAGGTACTTTTTGACTTTTCCGACAAAAGTACGAGAAGAATGTTTTTTTTAACTTATACGACATGAATGGATTTTTAAAACATTATTTCCAAGAAGCTTACTTTACAAGTTTTCAATTCTATTTTTAATCAACTTCTTTTATTTTAAAATTATATGACATGTTAAGAAAGGAAAAATGTTTTTGATGTAGAAATGATATTTTCCTCAAGAATGGAGTTCAAGTGTTTTATCAAAACTATTTTCCATCTAAGATAATAAAAGGGTTCTTTTTTATCCCTATTATTACATTGATTTGGTTATGTTGTGATGGAATTATTTTTATGAATTCCTTTATCTTATATGAATTGTTTTATGATGCCATGATGTTTAAGAATCCCATTTTTATTACATGGGTTATGCAATGATGTGTGATTTATGATTTTGTGGCACACATAAGAATGGTATCATTATGAGATGGGTGGGACCTATATCTCCCTCCAATGCATTGGGTAATGATTTTATATCTCATGAGATAGACATGGCTGGAACGGTAGGTTATACCGGTTTAGTGAAACAGGACTAAAACGAGGAGTGAACTCGGTTCAGAAAGGGACTTTGTCCACTAAGATAGTCTTGGCAATGAGTCTTGACTAATAATAAATTATTCTCTATGATTATGTGTGTATCCCACAAAGTTTCATGTTTTAATTTATGATTATCGGGATTACATTTCACTACTATTATTTATCCCATGTTATGAAATTATGATCTCTTTTGCAAGTTAATATTTCCAAAAGATATCTTCTTATGAATATGATGTGATTGATATTTCTTTTGTTTACCCTTACTGAGAATTTGAGCTCACCCTTTTATGTTTTCTTTTCCCCAGGATATAAAGAAAGGTTTTAGGTAAGAAAAAAAGGGAAGATATTTATGGGAGATGTTGAAGATCTTTCACCATGATTAGAAGATTACGTTCCGAGTTTCCAAAGACAGTAAACTATTACGGTCCATGTGTGTGTTTTTGTTATGTACTAAGTATTCCGCAAATGTAATGTGATATCTATGTATGTCAAGATTCGGGTCTCTACAACCTAAGGGGTGATCCCGAACCCCACAGGCTGGCACAAGTGCCTAGGTATCAAAAATTGAACAGGGGAACGATTTACCCGAACAGAAAATATTAAAATGACCAAAATAACAAAAAATTAAGATATTATAAATTCAGTCAAACATTCCCTTAACAACCTTCAAATTTAATTATTTACAACTTTATGCAAAACCACAAAGTAATATGATAGAGGAGTAACAAAACTCTATAACAAACCTCCACACAACAAGAGAGGTGCAACTTTCACAAGCTACCAATAAGGATCTACATGAGAAGGCCACTAATGACCTAAACCACCATCGTCGAGCACGATGCGTCAACCTCGGATACACAGGAAACAGAATCTATATACACCCAAAGGTGTATGTAGGTTGTTATCCTAGGGCCCAATAGGATACCACCATACAAATAGATTCTATGACACAACATCAAAAAGATAATTTAATATGATTATTAAAATTCATGCTTTAAAAACACTTTTAAGGAAAACATTTACAAACTGAAATTTAAAAATTAAGACTTGAAGAAAAACCATTTCACAAATACTATTTTAAAATGGAAAAGAAAATTTTTTAAAGAGCACACACACACCTGAGTGGTCCTCTATATGCTGACAGAAGGCACCATGTCATGAATAGTAGATCACTGTGGGTAAATCCCATAAGGGTCATCTAGCCCGTGTGGGTCCCTAGAACCTCTTAACTCAGTGAAAAGCAGCCATAACAAATATATGTTCTCGTGCATGAGGCACTAGTAGGGAGAATACCCATAACCTAGTGGTCCCCAATCATCTCTAATAGTTTTTTTAGGGTTGTCACGTCAAACTTTCTAAGTGAACCATGTTCAAAACCCCTCTGTTCCCTAGCGTACTAGTTCCGGTCCTCCCACCTAGATACCCAGGGTTTCCCTTATTCCCAAAAAAGTTCCATGTGTTACATTGTACCAATTGTACTTAAATATGATATTTACACTCATAATTTCCACATTAAAATAATACGCACACCAATTCTTTCTTCAAACACCATTTGCATCACATAAAAATTAAATAAACCATTTCTAAAATTAAACGACCATTTTAACAATTAAATAAGTCAATAAGAAAAATTATAAAATAATTTCAATAAATCCAACATGGATTTGCACACAAAAAAAAATACACGCGCCCCACACATAAAACATATAACATGCCAAACCCTTTAAAAATGTATTTGTCATTACTCACATAACTTAATAAACCATATAGAAATTTTTTGAAAGACTTGCAAGAAGCTCAACACGACTTTACACCAAATAAACACTCAAAATCACATATTTAAGATCATACTCACATTACAACATCTTTGAAATATGGTTCGCATCACAGTCACAATTCAATAAACCACATAAACAATTTTTTAAACAATTTCAATGGTTTACAACAATCTCGTGACATCAAAACAATCCATTTTCCATAAAAAATCTCATTTAAATACGCACGCACATAATGTGCCTTGAAAACACATTTCACACCAAACAAACAAACCTAAAAACCCTTTCAAACATGTTTTTCACTACACAATTAATTAAACAAACCATTTACACAATTTATAAAACATCTAAAAGGCACAAAAAATCTATCACAATGTCTCACTATAAAAATAAAACAATTTTTTTTACATTCAAAAACCATTTTAAAATAAAGTACACATGAAAACATATTTTTCATCTCTCACACATTTCGTTAAACATTTACAAGCATTTATACAATAACACACACATACAATAAGACTATATTATTTAGGAAATCCAATTTCATCACACAACTATGCCAAAATTTTTTTCTAAAACATAGTTTACAGCAGGCAATTAAAGAATAAAAAATGTTAAAATTAACTAAAAAACAAATAAAATTATCAAAAAAATGATAGGTCATGTAACCACCTACCTCAATGTGAAAAACCAAAAAATTGGTAGGAACACATAAATATCACCATAGGTTTCACCACAAGGGATGAAAAATAAACCCTAAAAACAATATATCGGACCACTTGCGTAAAAAACAAGCCAAAACACACAAAACCCTAAATCAAAAATTTACCAAAATGATGGAATCAACTAACGGAGGGAGGTGCGTGCGGTGGAAGAGTCACACAATAGAGGAGGTGAGTTCACAAATACAAGAGGAGGGAGACGTGGCTGGTTTGGTGCACCATGTAAGGAGGGAGTTCCTCGAAGGCTTGGCCGAACAAGTCGCGTGAGGTGGGTTCTTGGCGGCTACATGAGGCAGTGTGAGGGAAGCTAGGACGTCAGAGCATGGTCACCAGAGGGGTACGAGGCACCATAGGTGAGAGGCATCGCCCATGGTGGGGGCTGGTTGGGTGGACCGAACGGGCGAGGAGAAGGTAGGGAGACAGCTGGTCCGGCGGACGACGCAGGTGAGGAGGAGGGTAGGAGTCGGCGGGTCCGACTGACATTGAAGGCAAGGAGGAGGGTAGAGAAGGAGGTGCGGCATGACCCCGATGGGGAGAAGGGGTCATCATGGAAGAGAGGGGAGGAATATAGATAGGGTAAAAGAAACCCTAAAAATAAAATAAATAAATAAATAAATAAACTTAACTTAAAACAATATTAATATTTATAATCACAATGACAACAACATTATTAGTTTTATAAAACTAATTTCATAACCATAAAATTAAAAGATTAATGATATTGATGATAAAATTCATATCAGTAATAATAATAATAATAATAATAATAATAATAATATCCCCAAATAATAATAATAATAATATTATCATTATAAAAAAAGTTTATTAATTTATTAAAAAATATTTATAATTTTATTTTTATTCTTATTCTTCTGCACCATTAATTTTATTTCATTATTAATAATTCATTTTAGTTGGTTAATTTCACGATGGGAGGGTCACACATCCATGCTGGAGAAGACTCATGGATTCGCAATTATGCTTCGCATGTGCGTCGCATGCTATCAAGCCCCAAAAAAACTCATTTATCGACAAAAACACCAAATCCAACCGGGAATTG
Source organism: Viscum album (assembly GCA_963277665.1). Classification (NCBI taxonomy): domain Eukaryota; kingdom Viridiplantae; phylum Streptophyta; class Magnoliopsida; order Santalales; family Viscaceae; genus Viscum; species Viscum album. The sequence goes on from OY728126.1 coordinate 818,918,462, forward strand.
GACCGCACCTTGACAGAACATTTCGAAGCCAAATAAAATAAAACCCAAAAAAATAAGATATTAACTTAATTTAATATTAGCGATAATAATAATTATTACAATATTAATAACAACTTAAATTTTTTTTATATTCTTAACTCTATTAATAATAGTAACAATATACTCAACAATATTGTTATAATTAAAATAGTCCTTTAAATTTTATTACACTTCTCATTTTTTTATTTTTTTTATTTTACCATTAATCACATTCTATTTATGACCCTTGAACATCAATCAGGTCTTATGATGAGCTGGGTGAGGTCGTGTGGTGACTCGGGCGACGTCTCTTAGCTTCTACTACAGTGCGCCAAATGTTGTCAAGGGAAAAACACATGCTTTTAAATAAGAACTCAAAAATTTTAAGGTAGGCCTTGACCAGAACTACCTGATGCCCAAAAAGTTAATAAAATAATAATTTAAAGACGATGGTGGGTGTGTGATGGTTTTCTATCGAATACACATATTAGAATCACCATCTAATGTAGCTTTCCAGGTTCCAAAATTTCACATGATCAATTCTCAGTTTGAGAAATATGGGATATCATGGAATTCGATTAATCTGTGTCTGAGTACATGATGGGGGTATTACAACCAATTCACAATTTATTTTCAATTATTATCTATATACATATCATGTATTGATATGAATTGGGATGATATAAAACCATGATTATGTCTAAAATGGGTAATCCAGACCTCACTGTATTTCCTACGATGGAATGAATCAAGACACACACAATTATAAAATAGTTCTCTTTGTAAAACTAGTCCATTTGTAGGGGGTGAATTTAAATTTTTCAATTATTTGTGGTGGGACCTAATGTTGAAGATCTAAAAATCTCTATGTATCCTAAAAATATTTGTATCAATCCACAGATAGTTCTTGTAGGAATATTCCCTACCCAAATCTGATAAGGGTATAGGTAGTGGGGAACATGTTCATATTATGGATGGACCCAAGAATGAATTCCTAAGCATCACAAAATATCCTATTGTAATATTAATAATCCCATATATTGTTATTTATTAGAAAACTCTCCAAAGAGGATTGACCTTGAGGAATAGGGGGTATTGTTTTCTTTTGATGTTGCTGATGGATCGATATTGTATTTTAAGACATCACTATATATAATACAGTAACATGAATCAAGACACAAATGGATCTTCAATGGAAAAAAACACCATGAAGGTATATGCCCTCTAAAGAGGGGGGTGATTTTGTTGATTTTGTAGATATATCAATGATTATAGATCCACAAATCACTATGTATCCTATAGTAATAAGAATGAAACCACACAGTGTTCTTAATATGAAAACACTCTATGCTGGTATGTACCATATGTAGAGACTGTATTTTCTCCAATGTCGTTTCATGAAAACATCATATTGGAGATAAAATCATCATTATGTTTCATAAAATAATATAAATAAATAGATAGATATTTATTAAAAAAAACTACATAGTTCTATCACATACATAGAGAGGATTATTTTTTTCAATTAATGTTTCAGTTGGACACAGTATCGATGATTTGGATGTAACTATGTATCCTTCAGTAACAGTAATCAAGCCATGCATAATTTATGGACTAAGTTGTGGTTGGAGTCCATCACCAATGATATTGTTCCACTCATGTGGTCTCCATAATAACTCATAGTTATACATCATTTAAGATATGTCAACTATATATTTTAACATCTGGAAGTAAATATGTTTATTGTGAATTTTGAGGTCTTGAATCTAGAACCATGATAACCATGAAATTAACTAATATATCTCAATAATGTGAGGAATCCTTTACCAAAATTCATAATCCCATCTGATCTATGATTAGAATGATAAATAATGAACTGGCAAGATTTCTTTCACCACATTTAGGATATTAATATAATTGATTGTGTATATTATAACATAGTGGATGGGCCAAGATATTGGATCTAAAAATCATAATATACCTCATTCTAATGCTAATAGAGCCATATGTTGTTCGGGGAACACTTTAACTTCGAATGAGAGGGATTTCAACCATTTATTTTTATCGTCATGCATTATGGATGAAGGTTACCAAATGGGAGAAAGAATGAAATAAGTCCAATAAATAATGTCCAAAAATTCGAGAAATTATCCCACAAGAGGCATCTTGTGTTTGTTACATGGGGATTATTTATCAGGTTTCCCAAGGATTTTTATTCTTGTTATATGGGATAAAACTACATTTTAATGGCATGTAATGAAGAATATTTTCTATAGTTAAATTTCATATGACCTGAAAAATATGGATCGTTAATTTTGGGATCATGTGAAAAGGACTACTTTATGTTGTTCAATGTCATGTGGCAAGGATAAATGGTGTATTTTAGTTTTAGTTCATATTTCTAAGACCATGGACAATATTAAGTTTAAATTCATACTCCTATGTCATATGATACTATGTAGTTTAATGAATTGATTCCAGGATAACTTTTAAGAATTTTTAACTTCATGATGTAAGGATATATCATGCAGGTTTAACTTCCTGAAACATAGACATTGAATGTTATGTAGTTTAACTTATTACATTTAGGATATATTTTCATGAAATGGTTTCAGTATACTAATTGTTTTCTTGATACATTTATGGTCATACTATAATCCTAGGTGATGTGTAGAAACATTGGGGTTTGTATTAGTAAATTTTATATATATATACAACAAAACATATATTGATGTTTCTTTAGAAATTAAATATACACAACCTTCCTCTCAAGAATTATTGTAAAACTAATCAATATAGGTTATATGTCTTCTTGTTTTTGTATATTGACCTGTCCGAGGTCATTTATGGTAGTCTATATTCCTTCCAAAAATGTGGATGGAGAATTCATGAATTCAACTTCTTATTATTATAAATCTGATTTTGTGAAGACATTTTAGGACATCACGGATAATTCTAGGGAATATCATTCATTTTATAGGTAATATTGTCCATAAGAAGAGACATTTCCCTCTTAAATATCCAGTGTTATAGAATATGTATTTAAGAGTTTATTATTTTATTTTATACTATCAGTGGGGATAGGGGAACCTAGACATCTAGTAATAAGTCTTCATCCTCAATCTGGTTTATCGGAAGAACATAATCATTGTCAATTATATTCCTTGGATTCATATAGAAGGTCCAAAATCTAGGGTTCTCACTTATAGTTTCTTTATTGGTATCAATATGGAATTAAGAATTAGAACCATTTTTCCTTTAAGGAACAGGAGGAGTTAAATATAATTGAAGGCTTGAAAAATCTGATCCCATGATTTCTCATGTAGCTATGACATTGTAGGATGCCATATCCAGGGATATTTACTTAACTAGGGACATGTTAAAGTAAAATTCTCCATAATTTCCCCATCCATGAATTTAATCATTGGAAATTACTCTTCCAACCTTATGAGAGTTTTTATGATTCACATACAGCATTTCATAGGTATTGGTATACTCTTTTGTTCCTAGGTCTCGTAACAAAGAGATAGAATCCATTTACAACAAGCAATGGAGTGTTTTTAAAATATAGGGGTGACCCTCATATCCCTGAAAATAAATGTGTCTATCATTAAATCTTTGAAAAGTCATCTATATATTCGGGTGAATATAAAACATGCACTCCCCCTCTAACACATTTCGGATCTTGTAATTGGAATTGGTGATAAGCCTATGAATTTTTATGTTGTTGTTTCTAGATAAGTAACTCTAAATATCCATGTCAGTATCATATTCATCAGATATATATGTCTATACCTAGTCAAACCACATATTCTTACCCTCTTGGTCACCTTATAATCATGGAAAAGAACTTATGATGATTAGTGGGGGTACCCTATATGGTTACCCTTGGTGTTTCGAGCACCTCTTTATATGATGGTGTATGAGTTTTTATTACCTACCAATATGGAGGTGCATCTCCAAGGGGATCATCTCTATTATCCATCTCTTCAATAATTTTAGGTGGAATATCGAAGTAGGGATCACCTTATGATTAATTTTAAGAATAAATAAGACATAAAGATGTTGGGTATATGAATTAAATAACCTCAGTGACACTTTAATTTATTAGATTATAGATATGATCCTTATTCAGTATTATGGACCGAATATGCCGACCTACCTGTTAGAGTTGATAAAGGATATTATCCTACTTCATTATAGCTTCTAGAATATATTGGTAACTATCTGGTGCTTTGGGGATATGATCTCACTGCTAAGAATCCAATTTAGTATGTCGGTGAACATTTGTATCACTAGAAGGAATATGATCATGCCTGTAGATGGTTTCAAGAATCTGTTGGTCAGTATTGGCTGATGTAGGGTTATGGGCCCAGTTATAATATACATTCCCCATTAGAATATTCCCATTGAACTAAGGAATGTGAGAAGGGATATGAACCACCTATTGTGTAGTAATTGGTGGATCTAGGTGCAGTATTTCTTTGGATGGAAGTAGGGATATGATATTAGCTTCCACGAGCTGCTGGAATATACCATGTAGCTTCATTTTCAAGGGTATGCGCATTCTATATGGTGATTTCCATGTTTTTATTTTACAAAACTCAGTTAGCATGGGGATATAATCCCATTCATGTTTATTTGAATCTTGTCATTTGTATTTTTTTAAAATGAATGTGTGCATGTCTCAAGCAATATTACAAACTAGCATGTTGTGACCTAGGAGGAATAGGAACATTTTACCTGACATGTTACACAACCATTACTAGAATATGGGAATAATCATACTAGATTAGAGAAATCATGTTCCATTTCTCTAGAGTATCTACCTATTCATGTTCACTATAGTAGTGAACTAGCTTTTATATTTGGATAAGATTCTATACTTGTACCTAAATCCTCACCATAATATACTTTCAGAGATCCTCTACTACAATCACAATGTATTCGAACATCAACATGTTATGTAAGGGAATATATTCCAAAATTCAATTAGTTTCAAAGATATGATGGTTGATTTCATTTAATAATATTGAGATGTATTCCCACTACTTTATTCCATGTTCTATTAAAATATGTCGATAGGAATTATGGATGGGGGTGTGGATCTATTCTTACCCCATTATTGTTTCTAGAATACGACACCCGATTTTTTTGAGCTATAAATGATATAATTCATCACCCACCGGTTCATAGAATTCCACATTCAACATGGAAAATAGTGATTCCCATATCTGAGTGTTTGGGAAGGTGACTTATTGGATAATGACCTAAGTATGTGATTGATAGTTAATTGTGATTTTTTTGATATTTTAGGGTTCCATTTTATACTATATATTCTGTACTTCTTGAAACTATTGTTTCCACTTGATGTTTGTGATGTCTCCCACATATTTATATAACACACTATTTACCATCGTATAGTACATATATGTTCTATACTGTTTCACATCATTTAGCATTATTATTTTCATGTAGTTTAATTTCATGTGACTATGATTTTTTCATATAGTTAAACATCCTTTGACTATGGTGTTGTCATGTCGTTGGATGTCATGTGACCGAGATGTTATCATGTAGTTTAATTTCATGTGGCTAAGATGGTGGTGTGAGTTTAGTGTTGTGTGACTTGGGTGTATCATGTAATAACCTGTCAGTTGTGGGTCTTTTTTGATAGAGCATGGATTCCTCTATTTCATATCACATTATTTTGAGGATCATTTAACTCTATAATGGATTTTTTTACCTTCTTTTCTTGGTAATCATTAATGATAATGAGACCCCCTATTGTGTTTATGGAAGTTAGTTGTAGTGGCTTTGATTGTCATGGACAATAAACTCTACCTCACTTGGCTTACTTATTATTGGGGGTTTTATTAGACCATTATTTGAATATCTTAAGTACTTAAGGAAATGGTTTATTTTCAGGTAATATTATTTGTTTCATCTCACATTGAATTATGGATACCTATAACATAGAGGTACGTATTCCATGCTCTGATACCCAACTTTTGTGTTCTGTTTAGAGTGATCACATTGTTGGAGTTGGGATATAGATTTCTATGGTTCCAACATCACCGCTTATATAGGAATTTGATTCTATTCCATAATGCTAGGGTAATTATCTATGATATTCTTGATATTTGGAGGTATATGAAGTGATTCTCATGTCTTATCATACACAACTCACTCAGATTCCGCATTATTGGGAGTTCTATAAAACGTTTTTCCATGGAAATAACAATGTGACTGGGGATATGTTTTTATGGGAAGTAATATACCATTGATATTCTATCATCAAGAGATGGAAACCAATTCTACTTCACTCACATTCAACAAATAAATCTATTTTCACAGGGACGTGGCTAAGTTTGGATCATAGGGTGTGAAGCCCCAATGTTTATCGGTTTAATGGTAGGAGTGTAAGTGTTAAAGTCCTTGAATGACATACACACTTACCATTATTATATTAAACCCAAATCTCTTACAGTATTTGTTGAAGTGAATGAGGATGGATGGTTTCTAGGGTAACCCAAATGATGAGGTGTAAGGACCCGACCACAGTTTCCCAGAGCCGGTGCCTTATTGGAATACCAACAAGGAATAAGCATCCTAGAAGACTGTTTAGTTTAATATTTTTGGAAAAAATATACATAAATAAATTTATCATTACATCATGAATGTAAAACCAACTATAATTTATCCCACTAGAAACACCCATGACTACTAGATTGTGCTTGCAGGTCATTCATAATATAATTATTCATGAAATGTGTAAATGAAACATAATAAAGGGGTCCGCTCAAATGATCAGTAAGAGTAAGCAATACAACAGAAGATAGTATAAATATTATATAGGTTGAATAATTCAAAGCACATGAAATAAAAAATAAATTTTAACATTAAATGGTAGGAATATGAGATGAGTAAATATTGCCATAATATAACATAATCATGGGTATTATAGTTTTCAAATAACCAGATGAACATTCAATTACTAGCTTCATGATGAGGGAATTCCATATTCTGGACATTCTGAAAAAAAATCAAGGCCTCTTCAAAGACATCTAATGATTAAGGCCTCGGTCAAAATCCGTATATCACATTGGGAAAGGCCTCGGTCAATTCCACGTCTATTTGTCTCATGAGACCTATCAATGCATCGAGGGGATATAGCTTTCCCCACCCATCACATAATAAGTCCAATACATTCCTCACATGAGCATGGATAAACATAAACAACAAATACATTTATATTGAAACTATCATATGAAATGTAACTATCTTTCTCTAATAATTAAGCATAAAACACTAACCATTCCGAGTAATATGGTGAATGGTTTTAGGATAGATCATTAAAAATAGGGTAGTCATGAACCATTAAATAAAATATGAAATATTACTTCATAAATGATTAAACACAATAATACATAATAATCAAGAAGAGCGTTTAATCAAACGAAAATACTCTTATAAAATAATTAAGCAATCTTGAGATAAATACTCTTTTATTTTGAAAAAAAGAGTTATTTTGTAAAATATTTGTATAAAACCATAAGTGAAGTAAGATCTTATTTTCATAATAAAATGAGTGTTTTTTGAAATATAATTGTTTCCAAAAAACATATTATAGAGTGCCCTTGAAAATAGATATGAATTTGAGAAACTCCATTGAATCGGGCTTGTATTTCAGAAACAGTTTTGAAAGTTTCTTTTAAAACATTTAACAATCCATAAAAAAGGGACGGATTATAGTTGGTGTACAAATATAGAATACTAACACAAAATTTATGAGTAGTACATAACAATATATAATAATTTCATTGAGTTAATTAGACAATGAAAGTAACCCAAATGAAAATCGATGTTCGGGGGGGAAACCCTTACCTTAACTCTGAACGTGTTCCGCCCTCAAACCTAAGCTCCTGGAATATGAAATTATACATATTAATAACTTGTTTAAGAACCTATTAGACATGTATCATAATTCTGGTTAGTTTATTTATGTCCTTATTGATAAGTTATTATATTGAATTACTTCATTTAGGAGTGTTCGTTTTCTTTATTTTAATATTCCGTTCACTTATTCTTAAGTATGTGGAATGGATGTAAATCTCCAAAATTGAAATTATATATTATTTATGAAACTTAATAGGTGTTATTGGTCATTTAAATTACTTGGTTACATGGAATGGGGATGAATTATTATATAGATATTTAATGATAATTGTTTTAGTTATTTTTTGGGTTTTGATTACAATGAACTCATTTTTTTTATAACTTAATACCATTTTTCAAAAGGGATTACAGTATCTTACCTAGGTTATATTACATATATAATAATCTGGTTCAACCATAACAATATTGTTTTCACGACCAGAATTGATAATGATAATAGAAATTGAAATCCCATCGTCCTTGAATGTGGAAAATTGACACATCTTGGATGGTGTTCTTTCTACTAGTATAAACGAAGGTAAAAGGGAGAGATTATGATAAATTATTCCACTACCCTAAAAATATTCTAGAAAATATAAGGTACTGTATTCATCACAAAATTTGGATAAGGAGATGTCATAGAAAATTAATACAAATGAACTTGAAAAGAAATATAAATAATTGAAAAGTGGAATTTAGCTCTTGAACCAATCTTCCTTTAGAAGCTCCTTAAGGGAGAGGTTTTGGTATTTTTATGAGACCACGTCTTGATGCAAGTTAGAGAGTAGTTTGGGAGGGGATTTTTATAGAATTTTGAGAAGGAAAAAGGAAAAAGATGAGTGAAGAGGAGGGAGTGAGAAGGGGTTTTTATAGTGGAGGGGAGAGGGGATTTCTTAATATAAAATTCATTAATTTAATATTTCCCCACAAGATAAGAAATAGTGAGTCTTCCTTGACCTTGAATTGTAATTTTATCATGTGAGTTCGAACCAACTGGGCTTTAATCACTTGTGATGTCATGAATAGTGTATTTAACTGATATATAGTATTTTACTATATTTCACTATTCATATAAAATTCATGTATTTCAAAAAAATCCCAAAAATTAACCCAAACCATTTTTTGATGTGTAAAATCAAAAAATGAAGTCCATTTTTCAAAAATAATTTTATAAATATGATTAATTTAATATTTAATTAAAACCATAATTTATTCTAAAAACAACAGTCTTAAAACATTTATTTACTTATTTCAAAGCATAGGAATATCATACTTTTACTTGAATATTATTTATATACTATCATAGGTAATGTTACTATTCATTAGGGTATATCACTATTCATAAGGGTATGTTACTATTCATAAGGGTAGGTTACTATTGGCACGACCCGAGCCTACTGGTCTCAAACTACAACTACCCCAAGCCCGCCTCCATAGTCCAGGGGATGACGACAAGCGCTGAAGGCATAACAATATCGGGGAGGCCATTTCCTAAATACATGTACACACACACACACAGCCCACTCAATGCAGAAGTGTAGAGTAAAAATAAAACCAATGGACAAACAAATATAACCCAACCACATTCATGCATCAACCTCTGAATAAAAAAAGTAAAGTTCTGAAAAGTAATGACAAGATATTGAACAGAAAAAGGGAAAAACACGTGCCCAACCAGAAAGGTGCCACAACCCGGAAACAGGTAAACAAAAGTAAACAGTTGGTGAGTCTCACACATGAAAGTCCTACTACGACCACTAAATGCATTCCAAGCTCATGTGTCCTCTACACTCCTTTGTCGTCTCGATCAACCGGTCTGTCATCTATAAGGGTACACCAAGTGTGGGAAAAGCCCAAGCAGTGGTGACTATAAAGATACTCAGTATGATACCCCAAAATCTTGAGGTAGAAAAAAAGGAGGAATCGAAACAGTGAGCAGTAGATAGAATAAGGAACAGTTAAAGAGTATAGTGAATAGAGTGCAACTCATCCCAAAAAAAGACAAGAAGTAGACGCATCCAACCAAGATGAGCTTGACATGGAAAGCATGTGGCATACCCTGTGTGTCTTCACTCCTCCTAGAAATAGAGTAACTGAACCCATGGAGTGGGAACAAAATTAAGGTGTATATATTTATATATATGCTCAATAAGAAACCTGAACGAGTGTGTAAGGGGATCTCTCTCTCCAAGATCATCCCAGGAAAACTCGCCAACAGTTCTAAGGATATCCATTATTGATGCCCATCAGTCCTGCACATCAAAGTTGTCTCATCGTTAAACCACACAACCAAGGGTCCTGCTTCAGTAATCATAGAGAGAAGTCACTGAATAGCAACATATAGAAAGGACTTAGTCTGAAATAATTCGCCGGGTAACCCACTGCCCAGCCCAACTAGAGGGTAAACCCTAAAAGGTCATCGGGTGACCCACTGTCCAGCCCCGCTGGAGGGTAAACCCCTAAAGGTCGTCGGGTCACCCACTACCCAGCCCTGCTGGAGGGTAAACCCAAAATTCAATGGGTAACCCACTGCCCAGCTCTATTGGAGGGTAAACACTAAGGTCAATGGGTAACCCACTGCCCACCCTCGCAGGAGGGTAAACCCTGATACGTCGGTGGGTAACCCGCTGCCCAGCCCCGCTGGAGGGTAAACCCTGAACTGGTCTAATAACTCCGCACTGCCCGAACCATCTCTGGGTGTCGCTAACATTGCGACTATGCGTTCTATTGGAGTGAATCAACGGAACCACCAACCAATGCACATTCGTTTTTCCACATTTAATGAGATCTTGAAAGAGTCTCTTCACACCCAAAAATATTACACCATTGTAATCCTCGTGAAAAAACACGTGATATAGACTATTTACTCGCCAGAAATGGACTCCTGACTAAAAAGTTATTTAACCCCACTTTATGCCCTTACAAAGTCTCATGGGGCCCACACCTAGGTCCTGAAAGGTTGGGAGATCTATGAAATCGTAATTCTCTTGAAAAAACATGCCAAAACGACTATTTATTTCCCCTGAATGGACGTCTGAGGAAATATTCGCAGTACGCTGCACACAGCTTAAAAGGTGGCCCGTGGGTGCCATGCCTCATCTCTGGCTTCAATGCCTAAAACCACCCTGGTCTATATCGTCTCGACCCCAGTGTTACAATGCCACTAACGGCGCCCAAAACGGACTTTGGATGTGTTCGCGCCATCCGAAAGAAAGATCCCGGCGAGGCGTTAAACAATACATAACTGGTGTGTCATACTACCGAGACCCTATCTCAAGAATTAAAAAACTCCCCAAGACCATCTAAAAAACTCCATCTTGAGCCATGTATTTCATTTCCGCATATATCATGAAAAACGGACACCAGTAGTGAAAGTTATGGGTGTCCGAAGACAAGGGGATAACCCCTTACGGATGGACCGGCCCGGTCCAGCCGGTTCCCCCAGCCTGGGCTCGCCTACGCCCACCTTCTGGGTCCCCAGCACCGGCCTGCGGCCCTTCTGCGGAGCCCGTCCACTGACCCGGGGTTCACTCGTGCTGACTAACCCTTGTGGTCGGTCGCTGTCCCGCACAGAGACCCACCAAAGATGGGTCTCTCTCTCCCGCTCGGGGTCGCTCTCTGTGACCCATGTCGCGCCCCACACCAGCAACCTCCATCCTCCACACCGGTCTGCCGCCGCGCATCCACCTGAAAGCCACGACTCTATAGCCTGGGAGCCGCGCCGCCACCTCCTAGGAGCCCGTTGCGCTGGTCATCATCTCGGACTGCCTTAAGCCCGCCGAAATCCCCTGGAACCACCGGAAAACAGAGAAAAATTGGCCGGAAAACTTTCCTAGGCCACCTCGGGTGCCCTGAGACTCGGCTTTTCCATCCGAGAAGAGCGTTAGGAAGCTCGGATCTAATCCTATGAAACTATGGGATTATCTTGATAGGAAAATAGCATTTCGGCATAATGAATTTAATTCAAGGAAGATGCAGAAATGAAAAACGAAAATACTCGAGCCTACCTCGCAGGGCGTAGCTCGTCGCTTCGCCGAAAATCAGCCAGAGCCGCTGCGCCTTGGAGAGGTGGGGAGAGGGGATTGGTGCTTGTTGATAGGGATTCTACCAGGGATATGCAAGGAGGAAGAAGAAGTATTGGTGGGTGTTTAAGTAGGAGAGAATCTAATTAAAAAATTCAATTAGTTTTAAATTCCCACCAGTTGGCTCGTTCCTGAACTTCTGATGGGGTCATGGTTAAGCCTCCCCTAGGGTAAAATCTATGCTATGAGTGAAATGATAGTATCAGAATTTTAATTTGAGCCTCCATTCAGATGTTGTAATGTTCACACCCGAGGAAGCTAAATTAAGAAAATGCCCCTGGTGACGTTTTCCACAGAAGGGTCGCGCCCGTGACTGTTACACCCCTCCTAGGGTAAATAGCATGCTCTAGACTCAATATAACCCTCGGTTTTTCCATCCGAGAAACTGTATAGAAGTTATTCTGTTTATTTGGCATGTCCAGTTTGAACACACTTAAAATTAAATTTCAAACATAACGGGGCTTGGAATCACACGTCGTCTGATCTTCCTACTCTGGAATAACTTCAAGAAAATTTCAAAGTCTTACAGAATCAAAACCCGTGTTCATACATCAATCCATCCATCATATTTTTGCCTAAAAAAAACTACAAAAAACAACTCAGGATACTAAGCCCACGTCTGTCTCTCCCATTCCCAGGTGCTCTCCTACACCCTCTCATGTTGCCACAGCACACGAACCAATGGAATGGTCTGTCCATGCATTGTCCGCTCTTGCTGGTCCTCAATCACCACTAGGTGCTCTACAATGGTGGATCCATCCTCAATGTACATATCTCCTCAGTCGGTAACGTGTGTGGGCTCGTGCATGTATTTCATCAGCTGTGACATGTGGAAGATATCATGCACCCTCTCCAGCTGTGGGGGTATAGCAAGACAGTATGCAACCTCACAAACCCTGTGAACATTCTCAAAGGGCCCAATGAACCTCTAAGATAGCTTTCCTCCCGGCCAAACCTTTATGTTCCAGGCCATGGGGAGACCCTCAGAAATACATGGTCCCCCTGCTCTAACTCTAAAGGCCTGATACGACGATCTGCGTAGGACTTATGTCTGCTCTGAGTTGTCCTCATCTTCTCATGAATTACATGCACCTTCTTTGTCATCGCCCACACAAACTCTGGGCCCACAAGGGAGGTCTCCCCGACCTCCATCCAACACAACAGTGACATGCATGGTCTCCAGTAGAGGGCCTCAAAAGGTTCCATGATGGTACTGGGGTGGTAACTATTGTTGTACATGAGAACCACCAAGGGAAGGTGATCCTCCCAGCTTAGGCCAAAGTCTAACACGCACTCCCTGAGCATATTCTCCAACACCCGGATAGTGCACTTGGTCTGCCCGTCAGTCTGGGTGTTAAAAGTGGTACTTATCCACAGCCGAGTCCTGAATTCCTCCTGTAGGACTTGCCACAATTGCGACGTAAACCTCATGTCAAGATCAGAGATGATTGTTGAGGGTACTCCATGAAGGCTGACGATCTACCGAATGTACAGCTGCCATAGACTCTCCACTGAGCTCTACTCCCTGATGGAAAGGAACTACGCCGACTACATGAGTCTGTCCAATATCACCCAAATAGAATCATGGACCTTCCCTGTGGGTGGATGCTCTATGACTATTCCATAGATATTCCATCCCACTTCCACTCCGAGATATCAATGGGATTCAACAACCCTGCAGGAATCTGATGCTCTTCCTTCACCTTCTGAGATGTAAGACCCTGAGAAATGAACTCAGCTACTCTTTGATTTATGACGGACCACCAAAACTGCCGTTGAAGGTCTCTATACATATTTCCTACACCAGGATTTACAACCAAGGGAGAAGTGTGGAACTCCCGCATCACCTCCTCCCGCATCTCCACTAATACTACATCTCACCCCTAGAATAGGATCTGATGATTCCCTCCTTCAGAATACCCATCAGGTGCATCACCCGTGGATATCTGATCACGCAGTACCTCACTGTCAACATCCCCCAGCTGTGACTCTCTCACACCCTCAAGGTGAGAAGGAGTCAACACCATCTAATGCAGGAAAGCCATACGCTTATGCTCCACCAAGGTCATCCATAGGGAAGCCAACTACTTTGAAGCTTCCTACACTAAATGATCCTGGTACTTCCTGCAACGAGCATCTGCTTCTACATTTCCCTTCCATGGAGTATAGAATATCTCAAAATCATTGTCCTGTAGAAAATCCAACCAGCACCTCTACCTCAGATTCAGATCCCTCTGAGTGAAAATGTACATGAGGCTCTGGTGGTCTGAGTAGACCACAAAATGCTCACACAAGAGGTAGTGTCTCCATAACCTAAAGGTGAAGACCACTGCTTCCAGTTCCAAATCGTGAGTCACATAATTCATCTTATGGGGCTTCAACTGCCTATACCCATATGAAATCACTACCCGCTTCTGCATCAACACGCACCCGAGACCAGCTCCTGAAGCGTCATAGTACGCCATGAACTCAACGCCCTCCTCTGGCAGCCTCAACACTGGAGCACTAGTCATCCTCTATCTCAACCCTTCAATGTCCTTTTGACACTGATCAATCTAGGTGAACGGTCATCCCTTCCACGTCAATGCGTTCAAAGGGGAAACAATCTTGGATAAATCATTCACAAACCTCCTGTAGTACCCTACCAAACCATGGAAGCTCCGTTCCTCTGATACATTCATGGGTGGATCCCAAGAAAGCACTGCCTCTTCTTTTTCGGGATCTACAGCCAATCCCTACTCCGTAATGACATTCCCCATAATGTGAACCACATGAATCCAGAACTCACACTTCGGGAGCTTCCCATACAACTGGTGCTCCCAGAGTAAGTCTAGGACCATCCTTAAATGCTCTGCGTGCTCCTCCTCCATCACAGAGTATATGAGTATGTCATCAATAAAGATAACCAAAAACTGATCCAAGTACGACTGTATGATCTGATTCATTAAAGCCATGAAAATTGTGGGGGCGTTCATCATGCCAGAGGGCATCACCAGAAACTCATAATGCCCATAAAGACAATGGAAATCCAACTTCAGGACAGTATCCTCATGAACCTGAAACTGGTGGTAGTCGGATCTAAGATAAATCTTGGAGAACCACATCACACCTCTCAACTGGTTGAAGTGGTTGTTGATCCTTGGCAAAGGAACTTCTTCTTTATCATGGCCTGATTCAGGCGACGATTATCCACACAAAGATGCAGACTCCCATCTGCCTTTTTCACAAACAAAAGCATAGATGCCTAGGGGGACACACTGGGCCTGATGAATCCCTTCTCACGAAGGTCGTCTAGCTGAATTTATAACTCTTGAATCTCTGTGGGAACAATCCGACAGGCCGCACATGATATCGGGGCAGTACCCGACTACAAGTCAATGCAGAACTCCTTCTCTCTCCTTGAAGGTAGTCTGAAGACATCATCGAGAAAGACGTCCATGTTGTCCTCTACAAGGGTAGGGATCCAGGTGCCTATAGCATCTGCTGCTTCGAGAGCCATGCTCACCAACTAGTGAGAAAAATTTCATGGTCCCCTTCTCATATTAACCATCTTCTCTGCTATGAGGTCTCATTCACCTAGAATGGTGAACCACGTCCCATCAGTGTGCATTCCTTTGACTCGTCTCTAATGACAGTCGATCTAGGCATGAACAATAGAAATCCAATCCATGCCCAGGATGACTTCGTAAGGTTCCATCGTGATGATGAGTAGGTCCCATGTGAAATTATCTCCTCTGAATGACAGTTCGCACTGTCTGCAGATAAAGGTCACCAATGAGGCACTTCTCGCATGAACCTCGAGGGTAAGTGCATGTGTCAGCGCCTCTACAGCAAGCTCCAACTCTCATAAAAAATTAGCTATATAAAGGGGTGGTCGGTGCCAATGTATAATAGTACTGAAGCAAGCGTAGAGTAAACACAATGTGTACCTCGGACCATATCGTGTGCTGGGGTGTCACGAACACCCATAGCCTGAAGCTTCCCATGGCCCCTACTTCCAGCTCTCTGAGCCTCGCATGGGCCACCCAATGGTGGTTGAAGGAACTCGAAACGCCGTCCCCCACCTCTAGGTTCTTCCACTCTGCCTACGTCGACTCCTTGAGGGCTGCCCAATCCTCGCCTTGGGGGTCCCTGGTCACGGCGTTGCCTCTGCCGTTGCGGTGCACCCACTGCCTACTATAGCTACTCATTACGCCTAGTCGGGCAGTCCCATGCTAGGTGACCCCATCCGTCACAATCATAGAACCAACTCTCTCTTGACTTCCCCAGTGCTCTACGGCGCCACTACATTGTACGAACCTTCCTCTGAGTCTGTTCACGGAAGGGTATCCTCGACTGAGGCTCTACTCTCTACCGCGTGCCTGCTACCGAAGACTCTACTCTGAAGCGGCCACTTCTAGGCCCCTTCAGTTGGTGTCCCTCATCCATGAATCTCAATTCCATGAGCACCCGCTCTAGCACCCCAACATATAGTACTAGAAAATCGGTCTATACACATAGTTTTCCAAAATCATGGGTATAGGCCACCTATACCCACAGTTGTGACAAAACCTGTCGGTATAGTTTTGTTTTAAGACCTATACCAATGGTTTTGGAGAAAACCATGGGTATAGAGTATTTTCTGAAGACCTATACTGTCAGTTCTTGAAAACCGTAGATATTGCATTTTTTTAAGACCTATACCCAGGGTTCCCCAAAACCGTGGGTATAGCTTTCCCCCATTATGGCTGGGGAAGAAATTTAGGTGGGACGTGAAAATATTTTGGCGGGAAGACATTTATTCAGTGTTTAGATTAATATATTTACGTAAATAGAAAAATTAACTTCAAAAATTATGTAGCTCGGTTAGAGTCGCATGACTACAATGCTTAGCATGAAGCGCGAGTTCGACTCCCACAGCATGAATGTTTTGGAATTTAAATACAGTTTATTAATATATATATGATGATATATGAATTTATTGAAAATAAAAGTTATGTCTTGGTTGGTCTGTCGGTGGGGAGCGGTTGTGATGCATAGCCCGAGACGCGGGTTCGAGCACAGTGGGTTTTTAAGAATTTAAATACAAAATATTAATATAAAATCACATATGTATTTATATATAAAAAATTAAAATTACAGCTTGGTTGGTGTGTCAGTGGGGTGCGACCGCAATTTACAGCCCGAGGTGCCAGGTTTGAAACTCCCCAGCCTGGTTTTTTGACAAAAAATAAATACCCCACAGTTTGAAAACTGTGGGATGTGTTGTGTGCCATGCTGATGCAATGTGTGCCCCATTTGACCCTCATATACCCACGATTTGGAGCAAACCATGTGTATAGGTTGAGACCCCTATACCGATGACATTCCAGCCCACGGTTCCCAAAACCGTGGGTATAGGTCATTTTTTTAGTGGTGATAATTAGGGATTCACAGGGGTACTACACTGGCACATATCTCCCTGGGAAGACCTTGCTTAAAATTTCACGCCCGAAACTAACTATCGCGGACCATATCCTGCGAGTAGCATGTCAGATCAGTAAACCAGGTCGAGTACTACGACACGGTCATCCCCCCCCCCCCCCTTCTTCATCTCTAGATGCTCTTGAATCTGAATAGAGGGTAAACAAGAGTGGGAGTACTCCTATCAGAAGAGATACTGGAAGCCATCCCACGTGAGAGACGACTCATCATGGGTCTGCGTAACCAACCCCTACCAACGCCCGGTCGTCCCCAGAAAAAGGTTGGAAGCTAGGGCTACCATCTGGTCCAATGGTGTCTATACCAACATGAAAAGTTGGTGCATGGACTCTATCCAGTCTTCGGCTTCCTAGTGATCCGAGTCCCCATGAAACTTCTGCTCCTACTGACGCTGGAAGTCTAGGAGCGCACTCAGCCTACGCTCAACCTCAGCCTGTACTTCCAATTATTTATACCGCTCTCTAGGTGGAGAGGATACTGCTGAAGCACTTGGCGGAAGGGGATCACGTGAGGGTCCCTGAACTAATGCCTCATCACTCGCCAGGTCTTCGTCACGAACTGAAGAGGGTAACCTGGATGGCTACAGTTATGGGGGCATCCTGAAAATTATCAAGGATTACCCTGATCAGATGAGAATATATATATATATATATATATATATATCAGTAAAAACAAAAGGGATCTGACTCAACTTGGACAGTCAGAGACTCAATCCTACTAGATGCATGTTCCAAAGTTACCTGCAACAAGTGTCTCAGCGTGCCGAGTTGACATGCGGCTTATCAGGAAATTGGTGAACGGATACGTCGGCCACACGTACCATCACTGCACTCACTGGCCTAAGAGCTGCTCTCAAGACACGTCGACACTCTTACCCTAAATCCAAACCAATTCCTTTTTAGGGACGTCCGAACAATGCTCCAAGGAACGAACCACCTCTGATACCACTTTGTCACAACCCAACCATACCGATCTCGAGCCACAACTACCCCAAGCCCACCTCCATAGGCCAGGGGTTGGAGACAAGTGTCGAAGGTGTAACAATATCGGTGAGGCCTTTTCCTAAGTACATGTACACACACACAACCCACTAAATGAAGAAGTGCATAGTAAAAAGAAAATCAAAGGAAAAACAACTATAACCCAACCACAGTAATGCATAAACCTTTGAATAGAAAAAGTAAATTGCTAAAAAGTACTAAAAAGATACTGAACAGAAAAAGGGGAAAACACACACCCAACCGATAGTTTCCACAACCCAACAATAGGTAAACAAAAGTAAACAGCTGGTGAGTCTCACTCCTAAAAGTCCTACTACGACCACTGAATGCAGCCCAAGATCTTGTGTCCTCTACACTCATCCGTAGTATCGATGGACCTATCTGTTGTCTGTAAGGGCACACCAAGTGCGGGAAAAGCCAATGCAGTGGTGAGTATAATGATACTCAGTAGGATGCCCAGAAATCTTGAGGGAGCAACAAAGGAGGTACCAATATGGTGAGGAGTAGACAGAATAAGGAAAAATGAAAGAGTACTGTAAATAGAGTGCAGCTCAACCCAAAAAAAGATAGGAAGTAGAATCGTCCAACCAAGAAGAGGTAGACATGGAAAGCACGTGGCATACCCCGCATGTCTTCGCTCCTCCTAGAAGAAGAGTAACTGATCCCAAGGAGTGGGATCAAAATTAGGGTGTATATATATATATATATGCTCAGCAAGAAACCCGAACAAGTGTGTAAGGGGATATCTATCTCTAAGATCAGTCCAGGAAAAGTCATAAATAGTTCTAAGGATATACATCACTGATGCCCATCATCCCTTCACGTCAAAGTTCTCTCATCGCTAAATCGCACAACCAAGGGTCCTGCTCAAGTAATCACAGAGCGAAGTCACTGACTAGCCACATATATAAAGGGCTGAGTCTGAAAGTATTCATCGAGTAACCCACTATCCATCCCAACTGGAGGGTATACCCCAAAAGGTCATCGGGTGACCCACTACCCCGCCCTGCTGGAGGGTAAACCATAACAGGTTGTCGGGTGACCCACTGCCCAGCCCCGCTAGAGGGTAAACCATAAAGTCAATGGGTAACCCACTACCCAGCCCTGCTGTAGGGTAAACCCTAAGGTCAACATGTAACCCACTACCCAGCCTCGCTGGAGGGTAAACCCTAATACGCTGGTGGGTAACCCACTGCCCATCTCCACTGGAGGGTAAACCCTGAACTGGTCTGATAACTCCACACTTCCCGAACCATCTCTGGGTGTCTTCAACATCGCGACCGTGTGTTGGGTTGGAGTGCGTCAAAGAAACCACCAAACAATTCCCTTTAATGTTTCCACAATTAATGAGATCTTGATAGAGGCTCTGCATGCCCAAACAGATTACACCCTTGTAATCCTCGCGGAAAAACATGTGAGATAGACTACTTACTCGCTGGAAATGGACTCATGATGAAAAATTCATTCAACACCGCTTTATGCCCGTACGACATCTCATGGGAGCCACACCTCGGTCGCAAAAGGTCAGTCGAACTTTTCCATCATGATTCTCTCAGAAAAACACGCCAAAACGACTATTCATTCGCCCCGAACGGACGTATGAGGAAATAGTCAGAGTACGCTGCACACAGCATAAAAGGAAGCCCCTGGGGCCCATGCCCCAACTCCGAATTCAACACCTGAAAGCACAATGGTCTACATCGTCTCAAAACCAGGGTTACAACCCTACTGACAACACCAAAAATGGACTTCATATGTGTTCGCGCCATCCAAAAGAAGGATCCTGGCGAGGTGATAAACAATCCACAATGGGTACATCATGCCACCGAGCCCCCATATTGAGAATTAAAAATCACCAAGACCACCTCAAAAACTCCGTCTTGAGCCAAGGATTCTGCTGTCGTAGATGGCACGCAAAACAGACACCCATAGTGAATGTTACGGGTGTCCGAAGACAAGAGGGCCAACCCCATAGGGTTGGACCGGCCCGGTCCAGCCGGTCCACCTAGCCTAGGCCGGCCCGTGGCCCTTCCGCATTGCCAGTCCACTAAACTGTGGTCCGCCCGTGCTGACTGGCCCTCGTGGTCGATCGTTGTCCCACGTGGAGATCCGTCGAAGGCAGGTCTCGGTCTCCCGCTCAGGGTCGCGCGCCGCGACCCCTGTCATGCCCCACACTAGCAACCTCTGCCTGCCACGCTAGTCCGCCGACTGAGATCCATCGCGCCACATCTTGGGAGTTGTGCCACTACTTCCTGGGAGCCCTCTTCACCGGTCACCTTCCGGGACTGCCTGAAGAACGATGGAAGCCCCTGGAACCACCGGAACAACGGGAAAATTGGCTGGAAAACATCCCGGGGCCACCCCGGGCACCCCGGGACACAGGTTATCAACTTGAGAAGAGCATTAGAATTCTTGGATCAAATAATAGGCAACTATGGGATTATCTCGATAGGAAAACAACATTTCAATGTAATGAATTTAATTCATGGAACATGCGGAAATTAAAAATGAAAATACTTGAGCCTACATCGCATGGTGTAGCCCGTCGCTTGGCCGACGATCCGCCGGAGCCACCGCACCTTGGAGCGGTGGGGAGAGGGGATTGATAGTAGGGGCGGGTGTTTAGGTAGGAGAGAAACTAAATAGAAAATTTTAATTTGTTTTGAACTCCCTCCAGTAGGCATGTACTCGATCATCTGACGGGGTCGGGGTTAAGCCACCCTTAGGGTAAAATCCATGTTCTGAGAGAAACTTTTGTCCCAGAATTTTAATTCGATCCTCCGTTCAGATGTTGTAAAGTTCACACCTGAGGTTGCTAAATTACAAAAATTCCCCTGGTGGATTTTTCCACAGAAGGGTCGCGCCTGTGAATGTTTCACCCCTCCTAGGGTAAACGACATGCTCCTTAATCAATAGTGCCATTGGTTTCCCCATACAAGAAACCGTTCAAGAGTTATTCTATTTATTTGGTGTGTCCTATGTGAACACACTTAAAATTTAATTCTGGCCACACTGGGGCTCAGAATCACACATCGTCTGATCGCCCTGCTCTATAATTAAATCAAGATAATTTCAAAGTCTTATAGGCTAAAAACCCAGGTTCTTACTACTATTCACAGATAATTATGTTTTTCTTATTGTTCTCCAAATAACTTACTGATCACAACCATGTTTGTCAGATTTTTGAAATTCCCATCGCAAAAGTGAAAAACTTTTGTTTTAAGGGTCACATAGAACATAGCAGTTAATTATGTTGTGATTTGATGTGATTATTACATATTTATAAGAAATGAATTTCCCTTGAAAAATATTGGGCCGTTACATTCTCCCCCCCTACATAAATTTCTCCCTCTAAATTTCATTTTACAAACCAGGCCAAAAACATATGGGGGTAATTTTCATTCATTACTTCCTCTAGTTCCCATGTTGCGTCTTCATACTTATGTTTTTTCCACAGTACCTTGACCACATGAGAAGTCTTGTTCCGTAGAACATTGTGTCTATGATCCAAGATTTTCACTGGCTTCTCCTCATAGGAAAGATCATCCTCAAACTGTACCACCTCTAAAGAGAGAACACGTGAAGGGTCTAGTATGTACATACTTAAAAGCGATACATGAAATCCATCATGTACTTTTGACATGGTAGGTGGAATTTCCAGTCAACAGGCCACAGCTCCAACTCGAACATAGATCTCGATGGGGCTGATATACAAAGGACTTAGCTTTCTATTCTTCCCAAAACTCATAACCTTCTTCCATGGAGATATGCATAGAAATACGAAGTCTCGAAATTTGAATTCTAGGTCTCGTCGATGGTTATATACATACCTATTCTATCGACTTTTGGCTGCCTTGATATACAGCTGAATGGTTTTCACATTCTTCACCATTTCTTCGACCATTTCAGTTACTAGTAGCTTACGCTCAATGAAATCATCCCAACACACTGTTGTTCTACCCCTTTTCCCATAAAAGGATTCATATGGTTCCATTCAGATGCTCAGGAGGAAACTTTTGTTTTAGGAGAATTCAAACAGTGGAAAATGTTGGTCCCATCATTCTTTGAAATCCATAAATCATGCTCTAAAAATTTATTATACTGTCTGAATAGTCCACTCAGATTGTCCATCAGTTTGAGGATGATAGGCCATACTGAAGTTCAATTCAATGCTTAGATCATGATAGAGACTTTTCCAAAACATCAATTTTAATCTAATTTCACAGTCGGATACAAAATATAGTGGCACTCCATACATCCTCACCACTTCCTTGACGAAAATCCATGAAAGTTGATCCAATGAGAAGTCCTCTCGAATTGTGATAAAGTGAGTTGTCTTTGTAAGACGATCCACAATGACCCGTATAGAATTGCTTCCTCTAGATTTCCTTGGATGTCCGGTGAAAAAGTATATGGTAATGTTCTCCCACTTCAATGATGGTATGGGTAGTGCTTGCATCACCCCTTAGACTTTTGCCTCACTACCTTTACTTGTTGACATACTAGGCACTTTGATGTCTATTTATCAATCTACCATTTCATATTGTCCCACCAAATTTTTTTCAGATATCTCGATACATCTTGGTGATACCTGGGTGTATAGATAAATTAAAGATATGATCATCATCCAATAGTTCCTTCATTAGCTCATGAATAATAGGAACACAAAACCTCTTCTCGAATTTCAAAATTCCACCTTTATATGTGAAGTCAGTAAACTTCCCATCATTCATAGCTTTAATTTTCTTTTGAAACTCCTCATCATCATCCTGAGAACATTTAGTCCTTTCTAGTAAAGAATCTTTGGAAAACATTTAAAAAAATTGTGATTTTTTAACATCCTTGATAAATCCCATATCCATCATTACTAAATCCATGATCAAAGGATACCTTTCGTCTCTCAACTTGTTCATAACTCCATGATCATTTATGATTAAATCATCTTGTACCTTATATTCCATCCTGGGGTGGTAGTGTAGTGTGCCATCATAATATTTGAGTAGCTCAATCCATCTCATTTTTCTAATGTTGAGTTCTTTCTATGAGAATATATATCTCAATGTCTAATGATCTGTATATATCTCACATTTTTTCCCATGGACGTAGTGTCTCCAAATCTTCAGAGAAAATATTACCACTGCTAACTCGAGATCATGAGTTGGATTTTTTTTCATGAATTTTTACCTTCCTAGATGCATAACAAATCACTCTATCATTCTTCATAAATACACAATCAAGTCATTTCCTTGATACATCACTATAGATAACAAAGCCATCATTCCCCAATGGTAGGGTTAGGATCAGAGCATTCACTAACCTCCTCTTCAATTCTTCAAAAATTTCTTCACATTCCTTTTTCCAAACAAAATTAACCCCTTTTCATGGGATCTTGGTCATTGGGTTGGCTAAACGGGTGAAGTTCTAAATGAAACGCTGATAATAACTTGCTAAACCAAAAAAATTACATACCACAGTTTTGTTCGTTGAAGTATTCCATTCTTGAATTTCCTTTTTCTTCATAGGATCTACAGATATTCCATCCTTAGAGACAATGTGGCCTAGAAAAGAAACTAATTTGAGCCAAAAATCAATCTTTCTAAACTTACCATATAATTTGTTTCTTCTAAGTGTCTTCAAGATAGTGTGCAAGTAATTTTCAGGATCTTCATAGCTCTTAGAGTATACCAAAATATCATCAATAAACACCACTACAAATCCCTCAAGATAATACTCCAAAACTCTATTCATTATATCCATGATGAAAGATGGTGCATTAGTTACTCTAAAAGGCATTACTCTAAACTCATAATGCCCGTACCTAGTTCGAAATGTTGTTTTTGGAATGTCTCCATTCCTCACAAACAACTAATGATATCCAGATCAATGATGAATCATAGAAAAATATTGGTCTCAATTAAGTTGATCAAATAAATCATCAATTCATGACAGTGGATACTTATTTTTTATTTTAATAACATTGATATTCGTGTATTCAATGCACAACCTCATAGACCTATCTTTATTCTTTACGAAAAGAACAGGGGATCCCCACAGAGAAATGCTAGGGAGAATAAATCCCATATCACTCAATTCCTCTAGTTGTTTATTTAGTTACACTAACTCCATAGTGGCCTTTCTATAAGGGGTCTTTTATATGGGCTTTGAACCATGAATTAAGTCAATGAAAAACTCAATTTCCCAATTTAGAGGATGTCCAGGTAAATCATCTGGAAAGACATCAACATATTCGTTGACAATAAGTACGTCCTCTATCTATACAATCTTTTCCTTACACATATTTGTTTAATTCCCTTCCTCCCCAATAATTGTATTCAGTATAGCTACTGGGGTTAGATCTAGATCAAGATCGCATGGTGGGGTTTCTTCTCTAAAAATAAAGGACTCTAAACTATTCTCAAAAATTGCAACTTCCTTCCTCTTGCAATAGATCTTCGCATCATAATTTTATAGCCAATCCATATGAAGAATTATATCATAGTAAACCATGGGTATGATGATAAGGAAAGAAACTGAAGCACGTTTATGTGTCACGAGGGGGACTAATCGACATGCCTTTGTTACAATGAAACATCCACTTTGAGTTTTGACTGATAACTCCATTATTTAA
This sequence comes from Viscum album, assembly GCA_963277665.1. Lineage (NCBI taxonomy): Eukaryota > Viridiplantae > Streptophyta > Magnoliopsida > Santalales > Viscaceae > Viscum > Viscum album. The sequence continues at coordinate 818,943,589 of OY728126.1, forward strand.
TCAAATTGGACATATCTTATTTTCTTCAAAAATTGGGAAGATATAGATGAATTCGATGATCCAGAATCAAATAACGTATTGGATAAGTTTGAGGAAACGATTAATTTACCTGCCAACACATCATTACGAACTTTAATATCAGTAGTTGTGATCACAGAAGCTTGTCCATGCTCCCATGGCCTTTTTTGTTGCATATTTCATTAACGCATTGGACAATCGTTAGCATAGTGTCTCATCTCCTGACAATTATAGCATTGAACATTAATGGATTGTTTCTTCCCCTTGCAATCACCAGAAAGATAGATTTTTTTACCACATTTGTAGCATACTCATTTTCCCTTTATGCACGTACTAGGGTGTTTCCTTCCACAATTATCATATGGTGGAAATTCAACACTTCCCTTCTTCCCTATTTCCTTATTTCCTTTCCCAGAGTTTTCAGCGGCCATCTTCTTTTCTTGCTTTCCCTTAAAGTCATATGACTTAGAGAATTACTTTTCTGTCTTGATAGCACATGATACTATATCCTCATATGATGAAAAACTATGGGAGGCTAGTTCTCGTCGGAGGAATGGCTTTATGCCATCAAAGAATCGATAAATTGTTTTCCTTGGATTTCATTTATAGTCTACAACATATCTTTCTTACCTAGTGAAGTTAGCTTAGTACATTGCAACATTCAGATATTCCTTCTACCTCATATTCAAGAATTATCTCTCCATATCTACTATCTATTCACGAGGATATTATTTCTCAAGGAAGATTTCTTTAAAATCTCTCAGTTCTATCTCTTCTATTTCTTCCTCCTCCTTTGTGATTTGGATTAATGACCACCACAGATCTTCATCTCCAGATAGTCGATAAACTGCCAGGATGGCCTTATCTCTTTCATTACATCCCAAAGCAAGAAATATCTTCTCGAGGGAACTTATCCACTACTCAGCTACAAATGGGTTTGTATTCCCATTAAATGATGGAAGATGTTGTCTCATAAAGTGATCTAGAATAGCTCTTCCACATGGTGGATTCGTATTCTCCCTAGAGGTAAGGTTATTATTCATAACCTGAGTAAGTTTTCCCATTATGGTTATGAGTTGCTCACCACCAGTCCCAGCACCGGAGCCAACATCATTATCTTGCATTGGAGGAAAATCCCTACAGGGGACACATGCATTCGTGTGGTTTCCATTCCTTCTACTAGGCGCCATTTCTAGACAATGGAATACACTAGATTAGGTTATGAATCATAATGCATAATCTTAACTTAACAAAATACTTATCGCAAATTGAAATCCTATGCATGGCCAATCCCATAATAACAAAAATGATTTCTTCGAGGAAAATTTTACATTTAAATCCGTCATAATGGCTTGTAAAGAAAATGTGATTTTTCCTAAGAATATCCCCCAAGACTACCGTTACCAAGCGTGCACCAAGGTCCATTTTCGTACATGAGTTCATGTTAGAGTCCAGCTCAAATTGGTGTTTTCTAGTTTTACCCCTAAATACATATGTGCCAGAGCAGCCTCTACCTTCTCGTATCCAGACAGTGATGTATTTCATTAAAAGATACACATAATTTATTCCATACAAAAATACCAGGACGTTCATGTATATTTATCATCAAAACTATCTTAGGATCTCTTCCCAAATCCATATTTTCTAAATCCAGTTTCCTGATTTTTCTAGTAAACTTCCTCTGCTACCAACTACAAAGACCTGACCCAGGTTTCCCAGATCCGGTGCCTTATTGGAATAAAAACAAGGAATAATTATCCTGAAGGACTGAGTAGTTTAGTATTATTGGAAACAAAATACATAAATAATTTTATCATTATATCATGAAGGAAAAAACAATACAAATTTCTCCCACATGAAACATCCATGACACCTAGATTATGCTTGCAAGTCATTCACAATTTACTTCTTCACGCCCTATGGAAATAAAAAATAAGAAAGGGGTGAGCTCAAACACTCAATAAGGGTAAAAAATACTTCTCAAGATAATATAAATATTAGACATGGTGAATAATTGAAAACATGCCTTTAAAAATAAATTTGAATATAAAATGGCAGGAATACGAGCTGGTTAAATATTTCCATAATATAACATAATCATGGCTATTCTAGTAGTCAGATAACTACATGAACATTGAATTACTAGCTTTATAATGAGGTAAGTCCATATATCAGACATTCTAAAAACATTTTGTTAAGGCCTAGGACAAGACATTTAACGATTAAGGCCTCGGCCAAAATCCATATATCACATTGGGAAAGGCCTTAGCCAATTCCATGTCTATTTGTCTCATTAGGCCTACTGATGTATCAAGGGGCTATAGCAGGCCCTACCCATCACATAATAAGTCCAATAAATTCTTCATATAAGCAGGGATAAAAATAAACAATATATACATTCATATTGAAACTATCATATGAAATGTAACTATTTTTACCCAATCATTAAACATAAAACACTAACCATTCAGAGTAATATGGTGAATGGTTTTAGGATATATCATCCACAATAGGGTTAGTAATAAACCATTATATAAAATATGGTAGATGAATTCAAAAATTATTAAACCCAGTAATACATAAGAATCAACAAGAGTGTTGAATCAAATGAAAATACTCTAATAAAATCATTATGCAATCTTGAGATAAATACTCCTTTATATTGAGAAGAAGAGTTCTTTTGAAAAATATTTGTATAAAATTATAAGTGATGTAAGATTTTATTTTCATAATAAGATTATTTTTTTTAGAAATAAAATGGTTTCCAAAAAATAGATTATAGAGTGCCCTTGAAAATAGATATGAATTTGAGAAATTCTCTTGAATTGGGCTTGTATTTTGGAAACTGTTTTAAAAATTTCTTCTCAAACATGTAACAATCCATAAAATAGGGAAGGATTCTGGTTGTTTTACATATATTTAATACTCAAATAAAATTTATGAAGATTACATAATAATATATTATAGTTTCATTAAGGTAATTCGACAATGAAAGTAACCCGAATGAAAATGGAAGCTCGGGTGGAAAACCCATACCTTAACATCGAACAAGTTCCACTCTCGAAACGAATCTCGTGGAATATGAAATTATACTTATTAATAACTTATTTAAGATCCTATTAGACATGAATCATAATTCTGTTTAGTTCATTTTTGTCCTTATTGATATGTTTTTGTATTGAATTTTGTCGTTCTAGAGTGTTCGTTTTCATTATTTTCATATTCGGTTCACTTATTTTTAAGTATGTGGAATGGATGTAAATATCAAGAATTGAAATTATATTTTATTTATGAACATAAATAGGTTTTATTGGTCATTTATATAAGTTGTTTACATGTAATGAGGATGAATTATTATATAGAACATTAATGATGATTGTTATGGTTAATTTGTGGGTTTTGATAACGACGAACTCATTTTTCAATATAACATAATTCCATTTGTAAAAAGGGATTACAGAATCTGACATAAGTTATGTTACATATATAATAATCTGGTTCAAGAACAAAAAGAATGATTTTATGACCATAATTGAGAATGATAATAGAAATTGAAATCATATCGTCGTTTAATCTGAAACATTGACACATCTCGGCTGGTGTTCTTGCTACTAGTATAAACGAAGGTAAAAGAGAGAGATGATGATTAATTATTACACTATCATGAAAAAGTTATAGCACATATAAGTTTCTACATTAATCACAAAATTTGGATAAGGAGAGGTAATAGAAAAATAAAACAAATGAACTTGAAAAGATATACACAGAATTGAAAAGGGGAATTTACCTCTTGAACCAATCTTCCTTGAGAGCCTTCTTAAGGGAGAGGTTTTGGTATTTTTATGAGACCAATGATTTCAGGTCAAGGGAGAACAGGTTGGGAAGTTATTTGTACAGAATTTGTATAAGTAACAAGGCTTAATAGGTGTGAAAAGAATAGGGAGTGAGGGGGGGTTTATAGTGGAGGGGAGAGGGGATTTCTTAATATAAAATTCATTAATTTATTATTTCCCCACAAGACAAGGAATAGTGAGTCTTAAATGTCCAATAATAGTAATTTTATCAATTTAGTTCGAACCAAGTGGGATTGCATCACTAGTGATGTCATGAATAGTGTATTTAACTATTATATGGTATTTTACTGTATTTTACTATTCATAAAAAATTCATGTATTTAAGAAAAATCCCAAAAAATCACCCCAACCATTTTTCAACGTGTAGAATCCAAAAATGAATTCCATTTTTTGAAAATAATTTTATAAATACAATTAATTTAATATTTAATTATAATTATAATTTATTCTAAAAACAACAGTCTTAAAACATTTATTTACTTATTCCAAAGCATAGGTATATCCTACTTTCACTTGAATATTATTTATATACTATCATAGGTAAGGTTACTATTCATTAGGTTATATCACTATTCATAAGGGTATGTTAATATGAATTAAGGTAGGATTCTATTCGCCAAAAATTATGTTTCCCTTATTCGTCTCCAAATAACATACTGATCGCAACCGCGTATGTCAGATTTTCAAAATTCGCATCGCAGAAGTGACACAATTTTGTTTTAAGTGTCACATAGAACTTATTAGTTAATTATATTGTGAACTCATGTGATTATGACATATTTATAAGAAAGGAATTTCCATTGAAAAATATTGGGCCGTTATATTTTTCCCCCCTTTCGAAATTTCACCCTCGAAATTTCATTCTACAAACTAGGACAAAAAGAGATGAGGGTACTTTTCATAAATTACATCATCCAGTTACTATGTTTCCTCTTCATACATATGGTTTCACCATAGTACCTTGACCAGATGAGTAGTCTTGTTGCGTAGAACATTGTCTCTATGATCCAAGATTTTAACTGGCTGCTCATCATAGGAAAGATCATCCTCCAACAGTAACACCTCCGAAGAGAGTACCTGTGAAGGTTCTGGTAGGTACATCCTTAAGATGGATACATGAAATACATCATGTACTTTCTACATGGTAGGTGGCAGTTACAGTCGATAGGCTACAGCTCCGACTCGATCAAGGATCTCGAAAGGGCTGATATACCTGGGACTTAGCTTTCCTTTCTTCCCAAACCTCATGATCTTCTTCCATGCAGATATTTATAGAAATAACAATTCTAAAACTTTGAATTCAAGGTCTCATCGAAGGTTATCCGCATAACTCTTCTATCTACTTTGGTCTTCCTTGATATACTGATGAATATTTTTCACCTTCTCCACTGTTTATTCATGCATTTCAGGTCCTAGAATCTTACGCTCACCAACTTCATCCCAACACGTCAGTGTTCTGCATCTTTTCCCATAAAGGGCTTCATATGGTTTCATTCAGATGCTCGAGTGGAACTATTATTGTAGGAGGATTCAACCATTGGAAGATGATGGTACCATCCTACTTTGAATTCCATAGAACATGCTCTCAACATGTCTTCCATTGTATGAATAGTCCGCTCAGATTGGCCATCAGTTTGAGGATGATAGGTTGTACTGAAGTTCAATCCAGTGCTTAGAGAATTATTGATACTTTTCCAAAACTTCGAGGTGAATCTAGGATCACAGTCTCATACAATAGATAGTGGTACTCCATGCAGCCTTACAACTTCTTTGAGGTAAATCCATGCAAGTTGATCCAATGAGAAGTCCTCTCGAATCACGATAAAGTGAGCTGTCTTTGTAAGATTATCCACAATGATCCATATAGAATTGTTTCCTCAGGATGTTCTTGGATGTCCAGTAAAAAATTCCATGGAAATATTCTCCCACTTCCATGATGGTATGGGTAGTGGTTGAATCATCCCCTTATACATTTTCATCCCAGCATTCAATTGTTGAAATACCAGGCACTTTGATGTATATTCAGCAATCTCCATTTTCATATTGTCCCACCAAAATTTTTCTCGAAGATCTTGATACATCATTGTGATACCAGGGTGTATTGAGAAATTAGGTCTATCAGCATCATCCAATAGTTCCTTCATTAGATTAGGAATAGAGGGAACACAAAGCCTCTTCCCGAATTTTAAAATACCTCCTTCATATACGAATTCAGTCAAATTCCCATAATTTATAGCATTAATTTTCTTTTGAAACTTCACAACATCAGCCTGAGAACATTTTATCATTTCTAATAAAGAAGGATTGGAAACCATTTTAAAATGTTGTGATGTGTTACCTTCCTTGATAATTCCCATATCCATCTTTACTAGATCCATGAACAAAGCATCCCTTTCAACTCTCATCTTGTTCAGAACTCAATCATTCTTTCTTCTCAAATCATTTTCTAATGTATTTTCTTTCCTCGGGTTGTAGTGAATTGTGAAATCATAATCTTTGAGTAGCTCATTCCATATCTTTTGTCTTATGTTGAGTTCTTCCTATGAGAATATATTTCTCAAACTCTTATGATCTGTATATATCACAAATTTTTTTCCAAAAAGGTAATGTCTCCAAATCATTAGAGAAAATATTACCACTACTATGTCAGGATCACGAATTGGATAGTTTTCTTCAGGAATTTTTATCTACAAATATGCATAGGAAATCACTTTATCATTCTACACAATGACACAACCAAGTCCTTTATTTGATTCATCGCTATAGATAACAAACCCATCATTCCCCAATGGTAGGGTTTGGATCAGAGAGTTCACTAAACACCTCTTCAATCATTCAAAACATTCTTCACATTCCTTTTTTCAAACAAACTCAACCCCTTTTCATGTGATCTTGGTCATTTTGTTGGTTAAACGGGCAAAGTTCTGAATGAAACACCGATGATAACTTACTAAACCAATAAAACTACATACATTAGTTACGTTCGTTGGAGTAGGCCATTCTTGCACAACCTTTGTATTTTTAGGATCTACAGATATTCCATCCTTAGAGGCAATGAATCCTAGAAAGGAAACTTATTGAAGCCTAAAATTACACTTGTTAAACGTCCCATATAATTTATTTAAGTGTCTTCGGAATAGTGTGCATGTTATTTTCATGATATTTATAGATTTTAGAGTATACCAATATATCATAAACAAACACCAATAAAAATTCATCAATATAATCCTTTAAAACTCATTTCATTAGATCCATGAAGACAGATGGTGCATTAGTTAGTCCAAAAGTAACTACTGTAAACTCACAATGCCCGTACCTAGTTCAAAATACTGTTTTTGGAATGCCTTCCTTATTCATAAGCAACTGATGATATCAAAATCTAAGATCAATCATAGAAAAATATTGGGCTCCATGATGTTGATCAAGTTAATCATCAATTCTTGGCAGAGGACACTAATTCTTTTTTGTAATAGCATTGATCTCCATGTAGTCAATGCACAACCTCATAGTCCAATCTTTATTCTTTACGAAAAGAACAGGGTCTCCCCATGGAGAAATGCTTGGGATAATAAATCCCTTATCACTCAATTCCTATAGTTTTTTATTTAGTTCCACTAACTCCACAATGGCCATTATATAAGGGGTCTTTGAGATGGGCCTTGAACCAGGAATTAAGTTAATAGAAAACTCAATTTCCCACTCTAGAGGATGTCCAGGTAAATCCTCTGGAAAAACATCAACGTATTCTTTCACAAAAGGTACATACTATATCGATACATTATTCTCCATAACCATATTTATTTCATTCCCTTTCCTACCTAATAATTTAATTTAGCAGAGATATTGGGGGTGGATCTAGATGAGAATCACATGGTGAGGTTTCTGCTATAAAAATAAGGGATTATACACCATTCTCAAAAATTGAAACTTCCTTCTTCTTACAATAGATTTTCACATCATAATTTGATAGCCAATCCATACAAAGAATTATATCATAGTGAACTATCAGTATTATGATAAGGATATAAACTAAATCATGTTAATGTGTCACGAGGCTGACTAATCGACATGCCTTTGTTGCAATGATACATCCACTATGAGTTTTGACTAATAACTCCCATATTAATTCAAATTAGACCTATCTAATATTCTTGTAAAATTTAGAACATATAAATGAATGTGATGATCCAGAATCAAATAATGTATTGGCTATGTTTGAGGAAATGATTAAAGTACCTTCCACTAAATCATTAGAAACTTTAATATCAACAGTTGTGATCGTATAATCTTTTCCTTTCTCACTTGGTCTTTTCTGTTGCATATTTCCTTCACACTTTGGAAAAGCATTAGCATACTGTCCCATTTCTTGAAAATTATAGCATTGAAAATTAATGGATTCTTTTTTCCCTGTGAAATCACCAGCAATATGGACTTTTTGACAACATTTGTAGAAAACTAATTTTTCCTTTAAGAACGCACCAGGGCGTTTCCTTCCACAATTATCACAGGGTGTAAATTCAACTCTTCAATTATTCCATTTTTCCTTATTTCCTTTCCCATAGTTTTCAATAACCGTTTTCTTTTCTTGCATTCCCTTAAAGTTATAAGACTTAGAGAATACTTTTTTTGTCTTGATATCACTTGAATCTATATCCTCATATGATGAAATACATTGGAAGACTAGTGCATTCCGGATGAATGGATTTTGGCCATAAAATAATAAATAAATTTTCTCCTTGAATTCCGTATGTATTACAATGCATGTCTTGCAAACCTAGTGAAGTTAGATCCGTACTTTACAAAATTCTCATATTCTTTCTACCTCAGATTCAAAAAGTATCTCTTAATATCTACTCTCTGTTCACGTAGAAAGTATTTATCTAGGAAGATTTCAATAAAAGTTCTCCATTCCATCTCTTATATTTCTTCCTCCACCTTTTTGTTTTGGATTAATGACCACCACTGATCCGCATCTCCCGATAGACGATAAAATGACATGAAGACCTTCACTCTTTCATTACATCCCAAAGAAAGAAATATCTTCATGAGGGAACTTGTCCACTGTTCGGCTAAAAATGGGTTTGTAGTCCCATTGAATGATGGAGGCTTTTGTCGTATAAAGTGATCTATCATCGCTCCTCCACATGGTGGATCCGGATGCTCCATACAGGAAAGGTTATTATTCATAACCCGAGTAAGTTTTCTCAGTATGGTTATGAGTTGATCATCACCAGTCACAACACCAAAGCGAACATCATTATCTTGCATTGGAGGAAAACCCCTATAGGGGACACGTGCATTCGTGAGGTTTCTATTCCTTCTACTAGGCACCATTTCAAGATAATGGAATACACAAGATTAAGTTATGAATCATAACGCATAATATTAACTTAACAATATACTTAGCACAAATTGAAATCCTTGGCATGGCTAACCCCATAATCACTAAAATGGTTTCTTTGAGTAAAATTTTACATTTAAATATTTTATTATGGCTTGTAAAGAAAATGTGAATTATATTAAGCATATCCCCTGGGAGTTTCGTAACCAAGAGTGCAGCAAGGCCTGTTGTCATGCACCAGTTTTTATTCGAGTCTAGCTCCAATCGTTGTTTTTGAGTTTTACCCCAAGATACACATGTCCCAGAGCTGCCTCTACATGCTCGTATCCAGACAGGGATGTATTTCTTGAATGATCAACATAATATATTCCCTACCAAAATAACAGGATGTTCAGTTATGTTTATTCTCAAAACAAACTTATAGACTCTTCCCTAATCAACGTTTTCATAATCTGGTTTCCATGTTTTCTACAAAACTTCCTCTGATACCAATTCTAAGGACCCGACCATGGGTGTTTGGTGATGGTGCCTTATTAGCATAAAAACAATAACTAAGCATCCCGAAGGACCAATTAGTTTAGTATTATTGGAAACAAGATACATAAATAAGTTTATCATTACATCATGAAGGAAAAAAACAACACTAATTTATCCCATTAGAATCATCCCTGACTCATAGATTACATTTTCAAGTCATTCATAATTTACTTCTTCATGACCTGTAGAAATGAAACATAAGAAACAGGTGATCTCAAACCCTCAGTAAGAGTAATAAATGAAGTGGAAGATAGCATAGTTATTATACATGGTGAATAATTGAAAGCACATGCCTTTAAAAATAAATTTGAATATAAAATTGTAGGAATATGAGGTGAGTGAATATTTCCATTATATTACATAATAATGGGTATTATAATAGTCAAATAACCACATGAAAATTCAATTACTTGCTTCATAATCAGGGAAGTGCATATTATTGAAATTATGAAACATTTTCTCAAGGCCTCGGCCAAGACTTCTAACGATTTAGGCCTCGGCCAAAATCTATTTATCACATTGGGAAAGGCCTCGGCCAATTCCAAGTCTATTTGTCTCATGAGACCTACGAATGTATCGAGGGGATATAGAAAGCCCCACCCATAACATAATATTTCCAATGTATTCCTAATAGGAGTGGGGATAAACATAAACAATATATAAATTCATATTGAATCTATCATATGAAATGTAACTATCTTTCCCCAATCATTATACCTAAAACACTAACTATTATGAGTAATATGGTGAATGGTTTTAAGATAGATCATCCACAATAGGGTTAGTCATAATCCATTAAATAAAATATGGTAGATGACTTCATAAATTATTAAACCCAATAATAAAAAATAATCAACATGAGCGTGGAATCAAATGAAAATACTCTTATAAAATCATTAAGAAATCTGGAGATAAATAATATTTTATTTTGAAAAGAAGAGTTATTTTGGAAAATATTTGTATAAAACCAGAAGTGAAGTAAGTTCATATTTTCATAAAAAAAATTAGTGTTTTTGGATAGATAATGGTTTCCAAAAATAGATTATAGAGTACCCTTTAAAAAAGATGTGAATTTGAGAAATTCCATTAAATTGGGCTTGTATTTTTGAAACAGTTCTAAATGGTTCTTTTAAAACATGTAACAATCCATAAAATAGGAAATGATTCTGGTTGGTATACATATATTGATTACTCAAACATAATTTATGAGGTGTAAATAACAATATATAAGAATTTCATTAATGTAATTAGACAATGAATGTAACTCGAATAAAAATGAAAGTTTGGGTGGAGACCCCTTACCTTAAGTCCAAACGTGTTCTGCTCTCGAACCTAAGCTCCTGGAATATGAAATTATACTTATTAATAACTTATTTAATAACCTATTAGACATGTATCATAATTATTATTAGTTCATTTTATGTCCTTATTAATAAGTTATTGTATTGAATTCCATCATTCCGGAGTGTTCATTTTCTTTATTTTCATATTCGGTTCACTTGTTTTTAAGTATGTGGAATGGATGTAAATCACCGGAATTGAAATTATATATTATTTATGAACATTAATAGGTGTTATGGGTCATTTATATAACTCTTTTACATGTAATTAGGATGAATTGTTATATATAACTTTAATGATAATTGTTTCGGTCAATTTATGGGTTTTGATTACAATGAAATCATTTTTCTTTATAACTTAATACCATTTGTACAAAGAGATTACAGAATATTACATAGGCTATATTAAATATTAAATAATCTGGTTCAAAAATTACAAGAATTTTTTCATGACCAGAATTGAGAATGATAATAGAAATCGAAAGCCCATCGTCCTTGAATCTGGAAAATTGACACATCTCGGATGGTGTTCTTGCTACTAGTATAAACGAAGATAAAAGGGAGATATGATGATAACTTATTCCACTATCATGAAAAAATTATATAACATATAAGGTACTGCATTCATCAAAAAAAAATTATAAGGATAGGTAATAGAAAAATAAAACAAATTAACTTGAAAAGAATGAAAAACAATTGAAAAGATGAATTTACCTCTTGAACCAAACTTCCTTGAGAGTGTTCTTAAGGGAGAGATTTTGGTCTTTTTATAACAATAACTCTTGATTGACGTGGGATAGAAGGTTGGTAGGGTAGTTGGATAGACTTTGGATATGGAAAAAGGCATAAGAGGAGTAAAGAGAAGAGGGAGTGAGAGGGGGTTTTTATAATAGTGGGGAGAGGGGATTTCTTAATATAAAATTCATTAATTTATTTTTTCCCACAAGACAAATAATAGTGAGTCTTAATTGACCAAGAATAGTAATTTTATCATGTTATTTTGAACAAAGTTGGATTCCATCACTTGTGATTTCATGAAGAGTGCATTTAACTCATATATGGTATTTTACCGTATTTCACTATTCATAAAAATTCAAGTATTTCAGAAAAATCTCCAAAATTCACCCCAAAACTTTTTCAACATGTTGAATCCAAAAATGAAGTCCATTTTTCAAAAATGATTTTATAAATATGATTAATTTAATATTTAATTAAAATAATAATTTATTCTAAAAACTACAATCTTAAAACATTTATTTACTAATTTCAAAGCATAGGTCTATCGTACTTTCACTTGAATATTATTAATATACTATAATAGTTATGATTACTTCTCCTTAGGTTATATATAATTATTCATAATTGTATATTACTATTAATAAGGGTAGTTTACTATTCACCAAAAATTAAGTTTTTCTTATTAGTCTCCAAATAACATACTGATCGCAACCGTGTACGTCAGATTTTCGAAATTCACATCGCAGAAGTGACAAATTTATGATGTAAGGGTCACATAGAACATAATAGTTAATTATGTTGTGATTTCATGTGATTATGAAATATTTATAAGAATGTAATTTTTTTCAAAAATATTGGGCCGTTACATGGGGTGTAAAATATAGAAATTCTCCCAACCCTATATGCTGGTGTCTTGAGATTATAAAATTTTTTTCCATCCTTGTGGGATAGGGTGAGGTAGAACAGTGTATGGATTTCACCGAATTAGGGGTGGAAAATTTTAAAAACATTTCCATCTCTATGGGACAAGGAAATTCACTGTATGGAATACTTCTAGAGAGAGGTGTTGATGTATCATTATAAGTGAGAAATTCCATGGGAATTCCCTCAATTGTTTCCTAGTCTTCCTTCTTCTCTCATTGGAGTTGAGTGATTTGTTTATCTATAGAAATTTTCTTGTCATCTTCAAGGTACACTTTGGAAGAATCCATGACAAATCCCTTTCCTATATCAATGGTAGGGTGAGTGGGTGATGATGAGATCGACAAAAAGGACCCTAGAGACTAAGTTTGTTGTTTCCATTGGTTATATTCCCCATCCAAACTACACTATGAAATAAAAAACGGTCAATAATAACTTCTATATATTCTAGAAAGACACAATTAAACCCTCATTTTCCAATTCTTGAGGTAGATTTGGTGGAAAATACTATGAATTGGACGACTTAATAATAAAATGAATACCCTATTTTGGAGTGTTCCCTTCTGTATATGATGATAATTTCTCAGTTTCAATTGATTTCATTTTCACAAATCCATAAGTAGGATATTTCTCCATATCAATGGTGCATCTCGTTTGATGGTTTGGTGCCAGATATGTTTTTTGGTAATAATGTTACTAGTATACCATAGAGTGGTTCGACACCAACTATACCATTTTGGGGGTCAGTGTCTACGGTATCATTTAGTGTGTCAGTACCCATAGTAATATTTTGTGGGTTTGAACCTTAATTGGTTTCGATCCTAGGGTATATTTTGATAAAAAAATATTTTACCCATGTGATATGGGGTGATCCATGAGATTCTATAGTCACCATGTATAGTTTTGGATGAATTCATAGTCTCATAGAATTTGAGGACAAGGGATTGATTTCGGTCCACTATCAGGATAAATCAATAGGACATAGGTAGATTAAAGGTACCATGGATATAAGGATTCGATAAAGTTTCATTATTTTGATGAACCTAGTTTGATATCATATTAGATGCACCAATTTGGATGTTTATTTTGGTGACAACTTCCTCTACATATCCTTGTGGAGTCATGGTTGTATTTCGATGATGATGACATCAATAGATGGGATCCCTCCAAGGAAGCACCTAAGTTGATGAGTTGACATAGTGATTTTCCTCATGCACCACCCTTTGTTAAGTAATTAATATGTTCTAAACACTATATATAATATCCCAAAGTGGTTGATGGTGGAAATAAGAGCCACTTTATCTTCTGTGGATTTTCACGTGAATGATGGCCTACATGGGATCATCATCTTGAGGATTTCATGAGACGATTCCAAGGTCAGGATAGAGCCACTAATTTGGTACTCTTGGACCAGTACATACAAAAAATAACCCACTATATTTTTCATTGGTGACAACGTATATTAGGGCATAAGTTCCAAGGATTCCATGGAAGATGATAACCATGACCAGTCTGTCAACTAGTTTTTCAAAGAAGATTTAGGTGTTTTGAAGGCATTGTCAGCCTGTCCAGTTGACTCCAAATCAAAAGGAACCTTAAATGATTCTATTTTGATTATTTTTTAATATATAAGTCCTTGAGACGAAACTAGACACCTTAATAGTGAAACATCGCATATGATAGTACATGGTGGATCGATTACATACACTATTAAATGATGAAGTTGTGGTTCCTTATTTTTTGAAAGGTTTAGAACAATTAAAAAATGTGTTGGGTTCCCCATTTTGTTTCATATGAAATAATGAATAAGTTATCCTGATAAGAACCAGGAATTATATCCTTTTTTATGAGTTAATGGGATGAAACAATTAAGTAATTTAATATTAGGATAACATAGTTTATTTCATAAAAAATTGGATTGGTTTCGCTCGACACTTGGTTGTGAGTGTTTGAATATTATATCATAATGCTTTTATCCGGTTTACCATATATTTCACTAGTGGAAACTCTAAATGGTTCCCACATCCATAATTAGGACATAACTTATTTTTAATAGTAGTAATTCAATTGGTATTTCAAATATAATGATTCTTGGGAACTCACATTAGTTGAGTGGATGGGAAGTCTGGATCTTCATACACATTTGTGGGGAATTAGTTACTATTTAGGGAGTCTCTTATATATTTAAGATATTTTCATAAAATCATTTCCAAGACTAGATAAGATACCCATTACCATGTTCCAATGAATTTATCAAACCATGTGTTTCCATGGAAAAATGTATGTGTCTCACGTTCCCATTCTTTACTTTTTCATTTATGGTTATTTAATTTATATCCATGTTTGGGTGTTATAGAGTTTATCTCCATACAAGGAGTCATTTGGCGCTTTATATATGGGATTGAAACTATAAGAGATTTCATGTAAGAATAAGAATCATAACACATGTAGGTAATTGTACATAGATTAAGATTGGATGAGAGGACTATACCATGCTGTTTAACATCATGTAGAAAAGACATAAAAATATGGCTTGATCCTTATAGAGGAATCTTATGTACCATGTTAATAAAATAATAAGATTATACATAGTTACGGTAATAGGAATATTCTTAAAAAATATTTGAAACAAATTCCTTGCATTGGGCATAAGAAAGTAACAATACCTTGGATTTCCTCATTGAGATTATGACACTTTTAGTGAAGATAATATGAAATTGTGGTCACATCCCAATGAAGGGACAACACGAGATGCATCCTTATCATGTTATTGGTATAATCATCGATAGTCTCTAAGCCCATGTTAGTCATTGTTGGTTCTATAGATAAGTGATAGTAGTTGGATGCAAATATTTCATGATAGAAAATTTCAATTCAACTTATACATTAATGATTCCATTCATCGAAGTAGATTTCACCCTTAACTCGATAATGGGATTGAGTTACTTCAGGAAATGGTCTTAGATTAAAATAAAAAGCATAATTGTGAATGATCCCACTTCTCTTATATTGTAGGAAAATAAAAGATGGTAAACTTACAGAGGAATTTAATCCCATGAGTTAATAATATTAGAGATATGGAGGGACATACACTAGGTTGGATGCCCATTTTGGCACTGGCCTTGGGAAGGTGTCAAATGTATAATTTATAAACTGGAATCAAAATTCTCATTTTTAAATTATCCCTAACCCACTGATGGGTTTGAATTTGTTATTACACTTATAAGAATCATTTTTATCCCTCGGTTTTAGCAATGCTAAGGTATTATACCAGGATGGATGCCCATTTTTCATATTCACTCATTATCCTTTTGTGGGAAAAGGGATATGATGGCCATGAAAGGTATGTCTAATATGTTTTTTACAACATGGAGTGACAAAAAAGATCATGAAACAAGTAGGTCCACATGATTTTGTTACCATATCCCCTTATGTACACTTCCTTTATAATGGTGCACTCAACCAAAAGATCACATATGATGGTGTACATGGAGAGCATCCAAGTCTGTCTTTCAGAAAAGGTTGTAGTGTATTCCTGTTGTGTCATTATTTTTATACAAATTTTCTTGATTTTATACATAATATTACTTACTTTTCTTCCCAAAATTTTTTATTGTATTTTTAATATGTATTTATTTTCTATTTTAAACATCTTGATTGTATTCCTAGTATGTTCAGGGTGTCATTCTAAAATGGATGGAACGTCCACAGTTTTGTTAAAAACATTTCCAATATGTTTCACATGATAAAACCTAACATGTATAAGGTTATTTGTATGGTCAATTTAGACATTTACATGGCCCTTAGAATGACCAACTTACTTATTAGTGATTCTTTACAAGATCAAAGTGGATTGTCTAAGATGTATTCATATGAACAAATAATACATTTCCAATTCATTTTTTATAAACATCTAACTTTTCCACGATGAGATTCCATGATCAAAGAAGAATCAAACAAGTCCTATCATGAGATCAATGGGACATAACAAGGATGTCTTCACATAATCATAGGGAAATTTCTAGGATGCCTTTTCAGGATCAAAGAATATATGTCTAGGATGTCTTCTCATGATCAACCTAGATTTTCTTAAGCCTATCATGTGATCAAACTAATATTTTCAAGATGCAATAACATCATCAACCTGATTTTTCCATGTCATATCATATGATTAAAATAATATTTCCAATTCCACATAATCATCACGAAATAAATAAGGTTTAATGAGATTACATGTTCTTAAGGTAGTCATATGGTGGGGTCTTCTGAACATTCCCATGATCGTATTCATGTACAGGTGTTGCAGTTTCATGTTGAGGAGGATCATGTCTTAGATACATGGGAAACATTTTCCATGGGAGCAGAAGTGTCTGGATGATAAATTATACCATGACTGCACATCTGAGTGTATGTACAATAATGGAGTTCATGTCCGTGAGTTTTATCCATTTCATGTAAATGGTGTATGCCTACGGAAATCATTATGGGTGTCCAGCATGACTGAGGGCTTTCACCGTAAGGCTAAAAATTGGCATCGAGATACCAACAGTTCTTCCTATTAATTATTCATGGAAAGGAAAAATGTTCCCACGAATCATTCATTTATCACATAATAAAGTCCCACACGAGAGCATAGGAATTATGTCTACATTATCATGAAATTTTATAATATCTAAATAATCATGTGAGCTTTTCTAAAAAAAAATCCGGGCATGCATTTTAGTGTTGTATTCATATGAGAGGGATTGCATGAATGGGTTTTAAAACAAGTGACGTATCAATTAATCTCATAAATACTTTTCATCATCTATGGTGTTCATTGTGGTGTCACATGAAATTAATTTTATCTTTCAATCTCATGATAATTAAGGGATCACATTATAGGTTCTTGTGATCAGCTAGAGAAATTATTTCGAAGGTGGAAGCCTACTTTTCTTCGTTTTTTCTTATTCACCACTCATTTTATTTCCCTATCTCATGTATAAATTTTTTTGGTTGAAGGGTTTATATTGGTGGATTTTTTCCAAATGTATTACTATTTTCTACAAGGAACACACCGCCTACACAATATTGAGATGGTGGGGGCTTCACATGATCAACATCATGAAATCACAAAATGGATTCACATGATGGAATGCATGAAAATCATTGAAACATCCCATGATCATCTCTAAGTTGTATCATGATTACTATTTGTTCAAGCAATGGATCGCCAGGCAATTACTGAGGGCTTTTCATGATGGATTCAGAAGCTTCGTATGATCTTTTTCAAGTGTTTCATGTGACTGGATTGAATTTTTGTGATGGTGTTACGTGATCACATGATTGATATTCATATTGATTCATATGATCATCCATATGATGGAAGAAACTGCTACAAATTAATACACTGTTTTTCATGAGACCCTTGTGATTTCAATGCATCATTTATTCATGTTCATTTCTTGATCACATTACTCTTAGAAACCGTTGTGATATATTCTTCTAATCGTATTCTCAGGTTTATATGGTTCTCATGACATCCTTCATGATATGTCTCTATAATATTTAAAATAAGTCATACATTCGAAAAAAAAATGTTTGATGTATTGTTTCCAGACTCCATTAATGTTTCCTTCATCTTTGTTTGATCATCGGGGAAGGCTTATGAACACTGGACATGGTGGTTGATTATCTTAGGCTTTCACCAAACACCATAGAAGGATGTTAGGCACAACACGTGATGTCAATAAAGGGTTCATAGAGTGTAATATGTGAGAGGTAGGATGAATATGACCTGGGTTCATATTGAATGACTTCGATTACTTTGACTGAAAAACCATAATTGTGTCTGTATATTTTTTACATAGGATCAATGTGTGTTCTCCAATGGAATCCTTTATCCATTTCATGGGTTGTTTGAATCCGATTAATTAGGATGGTAGTGTCAACCACCACTCGATCCAGTAATGAGATCATAACCCACAAAACACACAACCATTCCCCCACCGTTTGTACACCCCCCATTCATGAACTACATCAAAAATAATTCCATGCACCATGTGTGATCAATTCAAGCACAATGTTTTCCAACTTCTTTAACCTCCCTATTGATGGGTCAGACATCTCTCAGGGCTTGGTTTGGGTGACTCCCACATGTTCCATTGTTTGATCTAGCCAGATAGGTACCTCGGATGGCCATTTTTTGGCTATGTAATTCCATAAATTCAATGAATATTTATCTAAAAAAATGTATATAATATTGGTTAATATATAAGGGCTTATAAGATGAAGCCCAATTCAGGCCCCTTCCAACACCTTTGTGAAAATACAATAGTATTTCCACATGGTCTTCGTAGTTCTTAAGTATTCAATTGAAAAGTGACTGGTGCATTATTATGGGAACCAACAATGGTTCTTTGGGAAAAGACATATCAATTTTACTCATTTAATGACATCAATTGTAATTAATTACTATATTTTTAATTATGTTTTTCATGTTGATGATTTGTGATAGAATTCAAAATGACAAATTTTTTTTAAAAAAAAATTATTTGTGATCAATTTATTATTTTTTATATTAAATATATATATATATATATATTAATATAAAGATATATTTATATATATTTATAATATTTTCTAGTTCAACAATGATCCAACCATAGTTTAACTAGTTAACATTGAACATTGAACTGGGGAACTAACAGATTCGATTTTTAGTCTTTTCACCTCTAAAAACCCTACTAGCCATCATATATACCTAAATAGACTTTTGAGGCGGGTTACTTTGTGGATTTTATATGTATCGTATCCATCCGCACTACAATTTGTTTCCCCCAAAACCTGTGACTACCAACTCTAACCACCAATAATGCACAGTAACACCCCATGTTTTATGAGCCCTTAATTTTCGATTATATTATTTCAAAATAATTACTAATTTATTAGAGAGTGGGATATACAAGATAAAAGAAGATAATTATGTGTTATTCAATTATAATGTGACATTGTAACAAAATTACATGAACCCTTTTACCACATACAATGTATTATTTCAAACCATGGGTGATTACATACATAAAAACTATAAAATTAAAAGTGTATAATTGAAAAGAATAATCTCTTTTAAATTATAAATCAATCTTGGACCACTTTCACATTTAAGAATGAAAATTAGTATAAAACATCCTAGAGTGATAAAGAATTTTCTGAATGTAGAAAGGATGTTGCAAGATCTAAAATGATAAGATATATATAAATGGGATGTGTGAATGGAATATGTTTAGTAATATTATATATATCAAGGAGATCATTCCAATAATATTATGGTAATTAAAAATATGGTCACTTAAGATATTTTCATTAGACATATATCAAATATCTATTCTAGGGTCATGTATTTTTAAGTAGACAAATTAACATAATATAACTCACATTGAAATAAAAACATGATATTAAAATATAATAAATATATATTTATTTATATTTATATTTATAAGTTATTTATAATTAATAAAAACTTTATTAAAATGTATTATAATTTATATAAAATAAAAATAAAATTTTTAAAATCAATGTAGTAGAAAAGTTAGCTTTTGGATTATAAAAAATTTATTTTAGTGGTATTTTTAAGGGGTATTTACTATAAAAGAAATATTTTATTTCAAAGAACCATTTCATAAGTGTTATATAAATTATCTTAGTATATTAAATTGAAATTTTTTAAATTATTATTATTTAATAACTAATAAGTTTGAAGATATTAAATTATAAATTGACATGAAATAATATGAAGAGCACAAGATGCTTAAAAAACAAAATATTTCTATAAAATTAACTTTTCTTTATATTTTTTTATTTTAATATAAAATATTACTTTATAAATATTATAATATGAGGTAAAAAATAATTTATTTTTCATATATATAATTTCAAATTTTCATATTAGTAATTTTTTAGTTATATTTGAAAAAGTTGATTTTTATTTAGAGAATAGCGATGTTGTGAAAATTATATTTTTTCATAATTTTATTTGCATATCATAGAAGATTAATAAATAATTTGTTTAAAAAATTTATATATTAATGGAATAAAATTATAAATTATAAAATATTTTTTGACCATAGATATACAATGTCAAAAAAATTTATAATTAAATGAAAGTAATACTTTAATAAAAAAATTTGGTCTGTTATTCTAAACAAGTTACATGATGTTAAAATTACTGTTTTTTCATTATTTTTGATCTAAAAACCATTAATTTTTAAAAAAATAATAAATTTTTTAATAAATATATTTATCGATGATAATTTAATCACTTACACGTATTTCTATCCCAAATAACACACTTTTCATATATAATTGTTCTTAAGCTTTATATACGCTTATATTAAAATATAAAATTCTACAATATATATATATATATATATATATATATATATTCCTAAACTATTTATAAAATTAATATTATAAGTTTAAAAATATTTATTTGTATGAATATTAATTTATTTTATTAATATTAATTACCATGTTTAAAATATAATTACCAATATAAATGTAGATTTAGGAAAAAAGTAAAATAGTTAAAATCGAAAGACTAAAAACACCCCTGGTTGTCTCCAAAATGAGTATATGAGGACAATCTCATCCAAAAAACACATACCATCAAAATGTTTTCATTTATAATATATTGAAATTAGAATAGTAGCATTATATTATTGGAAATGTATTTGTGTTTTTGAGAACTACCTTTCCATTTACTTATAAAAGGAAAAAACTTCTACTACTTCATGACTCTCAAATCCTATAGATTTTTTTCTGGAAAGTATACTATATTAATTATAATATAACCCAATACCATTTTCAAATTATTATGGTCATCGTTATTTATCCTATGTCCTTAATTTCCATGGAAAATTCCAAGGAAAATTCAACTCTTCATCATGACTATTATCACATACGTAGATTTTCATTCTAATTATCTTCATTCAAATTTATTCAATGAACACTAATATATTGATATTAATATAATTTATATAAATTAATTTTATTAAATAATATTAATTTTAATCACATATTCATTTATCCCATCCATTAAGAGATAACATAATCGTTGTTCATGCATGCGTGTAAACAATAACATCACGGTGTAATTAAAATTAAATTTCATCACCACCCATCCATGATATCTCCTAGAATGAATTTAATGAGGATATATTATATTTATGATTCTTTTTAAGTTGTTTTATGAAAAATTTTAAAACCTATTAAAAATATTTTTTATGAACATATATAAATAATTCCATCATTTAATACAAGTTTACTAATATGAAAAATATTTATTTCAAATCATTTAATATTTTTATATCCATTACTTATTCTTCTAATACCAATATATTTATACTATACCAAATTAATAAATTTTAAATTATATAATTATTTTACTACATTAGTGATATTGAAACAAAATCAACTCATAATCATCAATGATTGTGGTGTGTTAATGTTTGGTCAGTTTTACCACCTACTTGAACAATGTTAAGAAATAATTGCTTGAATGGTTATGAAAACATAATGAAATGTATTATATAATATAAATATATAAATAATTACTTTATTTTTTTTTACGAAAAATATACATCAACATTTGACTCATTAATTAAGAAAACACCACTCATAGGATAAAAATCACTTAAAGGTTTTCATTGTAAATTTCATAATATAGGATAAAAGAATAGGTACTAATTAAAGGAAATGTAAAAATTATAAGTTATTACTATTCATCCATTATAATAATTTTAATGAAATTAGAATGATGAACTTATGAAGAAGAACAAATACCAACACTCCTCTGGCGAACCTAGTACAAACAATCAACACTATAAACACTTGATATGGGAAAATATGAAAACAATAACTAGTATACATTTAAATGAGGAATGTAAATGAAAATTATAATTAATTTTTGGTATTAATATGGTTTTGAAATATTCTATGAATATTTAATTATTTTTTTAACAATATGTTAGAGCATATTCAACTATGAAATCACAAAGGAAAAGATTTTCATCTCAAATTCTATCATTCAAGACATGTTTCATATTTGGCACATATTTTCATTTATAATTTGTAGATACTTACTATTTAATATATAATATCACAAATTAACTTTTAATAATGATATTATAAGTTCAATTAAATTCCCAATCATTCATTTTGTTTGGATTAAAATGTTACTCAAGTCATATAAGGCTCCTTGCCTCGATTTTGAATTATTTAAGACATGTTTAAATAATACACCATGTTTAATTTTTAGTGGGGTAAATACTGACCCATTATCATTTTATCATTATTTATGAATTTTTAAAAATATTTGATGTTCTATTTTATTTTATAACTATCATATATATTTTATTAAAAACTAAAAAAAATGAAATTGGTTTTCATGACTCATTTTTTTCTTATGTAAAACTCAATCATATTTTACTATTATCTTACATGATTTTTCTTTTATATAATAATATAATGTAATTATTTATTAGACATTATATTCTATGGAAATAATGTTTTATTCCATCAATCTTTTTTATGATTTTTTTATTGAAATATGATATTTTGATAAGAATAATTTCCATATCTTTTAATAGAATTTCCCTCGATATCAGTGTTTTTACTTCTAGCCAATGATAACCTTTACGTAGTGGAAACTCAAATAAAACATAACTATGATTATCCTTGAATACCCTTTCATTAATTTTAATATAATTGTTTTGTTATTTATTTCAATTTTACTTTTCAAACAATGGTATTTTAAAATTTAAAAAAAGGTTTTCTATCCTTTC
The DNA here is from genome assembly GCA_963277665.1 of Viscum album. NCBI lineage: Eukaryota > Viridiplantae > Streptophyta > Magnoliopsida > Santalales > Viscaceae > Viscum > Viscum album. The sequence goes on from OY728126.1 coordinate 818,967,161, forward strand.
ATAATCAAATGATTTATCTTCCTTTCCAAATTTATTTATATCATTTATTTATTTCAATTGATTATTTTATTCTTAATATTTATAACACGTTTTCAAAAATACATTTCTCTACATTATGAAAAATAATATTAAAGTGATTTACTATTCGCTTTTAATAACATTTTCTAAATGTTTTTGTGTAAACTTTTGTATTTCACCTTATATTTTTTCTCAAAGGTTTAACTTTCATGACATAGTGTTTTGGAAATCCTATTTCTTTTATTATCATATTAATCCTTTTGGAAAATGAGATTTTTGATATCTTATGATATTCTATATTTATATTATATGATATTTTTTAAATGTTAAAGAAGCTTGTCCTTTTTCAATGGTTTTTTTATGTTATGTTTATAATTGATTTTGACTGGTACATATATTTATGTATGATAAAAGGTGGGGTAATATAAATCCTTGATATTAATTAGTTTATTTTTGTCTATTTTTATCTTCAAAGGGTACATAAGAGGATTTATCTCATGCCAAAGAGTATGTTGGAGAATTTATCCTAAGAATGAGTGGAACACAAGAAGTTATTTCCCAAGCCCATGGGTACACTAAAGGATAATCCCTATACCAACAATGTACATTTATAGTTATCCTAATACTACTAAGTGGTCAATGTTTTGGATGATATCATTAAATTAGGGTCTCTATTTTTATATTATTATCACACTCATCTTTCATAAACATGTGCCAATCATTATGAACCGGGATTCATGTTTAAAGTCTCATGATTCCACACACTTTTTCATGGTATATTTTTGTTCATTTTAGATTACATGTAATATTTTCATGACTTATGGAAAACTGAAAATTTTCCATGTAATTATTATGAATAAATTTCGTCCTTTCCCAGGTTTTATCATATTATTATGATCTAACCATTTATTACATGTTGGTACATTTTATCTTATTAAGCATTCGAGCTTTCCCCTTTCCTATTTTTTTCTTTCTCTACACTATGAAAATTTGTATAAACTTTTGAAATTATATAAGTGATTCTATAGTATTACGATTATATAGAAATTAATATTGATTCGTATTTTTATGCATCTCATCTTCAAGAGGCTAACCCTTCAGGTCAATGTATTATGTGAATGTTTGTGAGATATATTTTTTAAATCATGAGACTGATGTATCATTTATATTTTATTTAGCTTGGGTCACATTAGAAATGAACACCCAAAACTAACCATCCTTAACACCAATAAATTATGAACAACCTCAAACAATAGAAACACTAATGATCGAACTCTTCAGAGCTACAGTGTATCCACCATGGGTGAAGAATGGAAGCTCATGTGACCTTTGAAACCCCTCAAACCCAAATGGATACCCATAATGTCATAGGTCTATGTTTTTGTATTATGAGTTCTAAAGAACTAAAAACGGATATAACTGATTTATTTAGATACCCCCTATCCAACTATCCATTTTTAGTGATTTATAGGTGATAAATAAGTGATTTTGGAGATTTTGGTGTTATCTAATGGATTTTGTTTCTAATGGTGATTGACATGAATCAAAAAATATAATATTTGATGTTTTACTATCTTAATATCATTCACGAAATTTAAAAATAATGTTTTATTTCCCTATATTAATGACTCTTTTTACATTAAGTGTACTACTATGTATTTTATGGGGAACTAGTGTCAGGTTCAAGTGGATCCAACATGGAATTAATAAGGGAAGGATGGGGTCTTCTTGGGATTGTTGGGCCACTATTGTGTCATTTCTAATTCAAACTTTTCCCCTCAGGTAAAGATTATTGAAATAGTAAAAGTGGGTAATATATATGCATAGGGGTCTATAATTAGTTTTGAGTATCACCAATTAGAATTAGATAGGGATAGATAGTGTCCCTTTTTGGTTTTTCTTGTCATCATGGTGGGACTTCCCACATAGTAAATTTCCCCCTTAGGTAAAACCTATGGGAATGTTCCAAGATTCATTTTATTCTTATTGGGTGTCCTATGGTTAGAGCCAAAATTAATTGAAATTAGTTAGGGATGGATGGGTTCCCAATTGGTCTGATGAACCATCATGGGGGAATTTTAAATACAATATGTTCCTTTGTATTAGTTGTGTGGGGATTATATTAAAAAATTGTAGTTGAAATTATAGTTTTTTCTTATCACATTGTGACTATATTTCCTACTGTTTACATTAAAAATAATTAATAATTTTCTTTTATTATATTATTTTTGTCATTTTTTTATTTTTCAAATATAATTTTAATCCTAAAGATTTATGCTAAAAGAATTTTTTACATTTGAGGAAAATTTCATCAAATTTAGTATGTATTATTCTTCATTAACTTGTATTTAATTTTTATTTCTAAATCACTGTTAAAAATTTTATTTTTTTATCAGGAAACACTATAAGGTTGTCTAAGGTAGTCATTAATACTTGTTTTTCTAACCGCGGGTGGTGATCATTTATCTCTTATAACTAACTCCCAAATATTCAACTTTATCCTAACATTTCCTCTTTTCTCTCACTAGGAACTCTACAATTCTCATCTCCATACACACCACTCTCCTCCCCTATGTCACACTTTCTCCCAACTGTTTTTTCCTACCACCATTGGGATCTAAATTATCTCTATTTCTCACTTGAAATGCATGCTTAATTATCATGTTATGGATCACACATGTAACAGGAACACGTTGAGATAGATCCATAGATTTAGTGGGTTTTATTACAAAAACATGTCAAACTTGTGCGGACATAATTGTTTCATCGATAATATTCATTATATTTGTACATATTAAATTGAATAAATTAACGTTTTTTAGTACAATAATATTTGTATACATATTTTAAACAATATAAAAATGCTTAACTTTTATAGATTTTTATTTCTATTATTTATAAATCATGTATTTACATTTATAATATAATAGAATTTCTAAATATATATTAAAATTTATAATAAGGATTATGTATATATATATTAACATTAATATAAAAACGTTTTTAAATACATATTAATCTTTATAATATCATTTGTATACTAATTATTATTGTTTAACAATGATAAATATATATTAAATTACGTGGGTATTAATGATTATATATGAATGTAACTACATACTATATATATGTGTGTGAATATAAATATGTTAAGTTGAATGGACATTTATATGCATACATGTATGCATGTGAAGGATGTGCCTACGTAAATACATACATATATACTATTATACATACAATCATGGCCACATTCATACATACAAATTAAAATAACCATATATGAATTAATTCATAGATATATTTAAATATAAGTATATTCATATATAAAAATATGAATCTATATAAATATATTATGAAAAATATTAATACGATTATATAAAATTATACATATATAAAATTATATTCAATTATAATTGTACACATTGATGCATACATGCACATAAATAGTTATACACAAACATATATACATTGATGTGTGAATTTTATTATATAAACTATTAATATATTATCCTTAATATTTGTAGTAAATACATACATAGACACACATACACACACATTATTAATTTATTATAAATATATATTAATAGTAAATACATATAAAATTTACAAGTTAAAATATATATTATATATGTATTACACATGAATGCACACTCACACACACTCTCTCTAACATTCATATTATACCTATACAAAAATTTGTTAATGTAATTATTTATAAAAATACATAAAAATAGTTAAATAAAAAATTAATCTCTCATGGGAGATTGATAGCACCAATCATCACTAGGAGATTCACATTGCCAATCTGTACTGGAAAATATCGATATAAAGATTCATTGTTCTATTCTTTAGTGGGGAATCAGTAACACTTTGAGATTTTGTAAAATATTTTCATTTAATCAATTTGAAAATTGTAATATATTTAATTACACAAAATTTCTAGTTTATCTTGTATTTAATGAAACATTGAGATTAGTTTTTGTGACTAGGAATAGTTGTTGTAGTTTACATTATAGACAACACTTTGTTTAAATGAAATATAACTTTCTATTAAGAAATTATTATTTAATATGAAAGTTATCACATAGAAATTAGGATGGTTGGTATGAATAGGATAAACTATATTACAAAAATATATTTTTAAAAAAATTATGTAAAATTATTTCTTTTGTGAACAACTAATTTAATATGAAAATAAAAATTATTTGCAAATAAAGGATATTTCATTCTAAATAATAAATTTCATGAAAATAATGTTTTAAATAAATAAATTAAGACAAATATTTTTGAATTATTTTAATCAAATTTATGTAGTTTATATTTAATAAAATTATGAACATTAATCTTATATATTTCTATAATATATATAAGAATAAATCAAATTATACAATTAATAATTGTATTTTTCTAAAAATCAGTTTTGTTGACATTTTTGTGAACTTATCTTTGATCAATTTTGTTTTAATTTTATAAAACTAATTTTAAAAAAAATTAAAAACTATTTCCATATTAACATAGGATTATTTTTCGTGAATTTTCTAGAAAGATTAATTTTTTACTGAAAAGTGAAAATATAGAATTTTTATCGAAAAGTACCTTTTACTTTAAATTATTTATAAAGTTAAAATATATTCTAAATTATTTTTAATATAAATTTAGTTCAATTATATATCTTTTAATCTAATTTAGGTCATTGGAATCAATTTAATCTTGAAAATGGATATAAAATCTTTATAGACATTTGAACATTTTCTATTTCGAAACCCAATTTTTCGTCAGGTCGGTGAGATTAATTTTAAGCCAAAATTTTAAACATCTATGAATTGAATTAGAAAAATTATTCAATACTTAAAATAGGAATAATTTACATTATATAATAATATTAAATAAATTTTATTGGAAATTGAATCGTGGAAGCAGTAAAAATTATTTACTACAGTTAAGGTAAAAATTTGTTTATTAGGAGTTATATTAAAAAGATAAAGGTTTAAATGACATAAAAATATTTATAAAATATATTTTAAGGAAATATTTTGAAATTATTATATATAATTACCTAAAATATTCCATTTTGGATAACTTTGGTATAAAAAAAATGAGGATACACAATTCAAAAATTTCAAGTTTGCCACTCACCTCACATATAAAAGGAAACCCCAGTTCCTCTCTTATCCACACATTAAAAACTTTTTTAATCCATTATCTACCAAAATAATATCTGAAATTCTATAATATAATCAGAGAATTCATATTGTTGACATAAATTCAACATATGTAGGATTTTGGTGAAAATCATAGGAGGTAACCTGAAGAAGCGGTAACATTTTTCAACGAGCATTTTTATTTTAGTTCTTCCACCACCTCATTGAGATTTTATTTAAAAATAATGATATCATAAAAAAAATCAATATACTATTATTTTTAATGTTAATTTCATTACCTATAATAATCCCCACTTCTATCAAATGGGTTACGAAATCATCATTCTTGTGTAAAGAGAACTACCACCTTGCAAAACGATGTCATTCGTTATTCGATTACCACCACTTAAGGTTGCGTATGATGTGGGATATAATGTATATATATAATATTTATAACAAAATTAATAATTTTCAGTAATTATATCATATATATACCTTTTTTATATTCTATTCATTTTGGGATGTGATAATGATTCATGAGTGTATGACGGATTCCCCATCGTCAAGAACTATGACTTGTTTATCACCAATGACTTACATGAAAGGTAATATAGATAATGTTAGTGAATACACGTGATATAAATTAAAAAAATATGATATTAATTACCTAGATATCATTCGTAAAATTTAATATATCATTTTATTTATTTTCATTATACTCACTGAATGATGATAACATTGTTCTAGTATTTGAGGATTACCACCTTCCTTAAGGGATGTGACTACCTATTTTCATAAAAAAACATGGAAGATATGTATAATTATATATAATAAAATAATATTATATTAGTATCATTTTTAAATGATAAAATATTACATACCTAATTTTTATAATGATTTTTCAAAAATGGAAATTTTTGTTATGCGTACACACGGACAACCATCTCAATGATCGTAACATATATAATTCCTAAAAAATATCATTGATAATTGGTATTAAAAGTTTATATGATGTATAAATATGATAATTATTTCATAATAATTATTAAGTAAATAATGAACTTTCCCAGGTACCTTGGTAACCATATAACTGATCTAGAACTGATATGGAATGAAGGGTGTTCTCAATCCCAATGGGTGGGTTAATAGCCACGAATTGTCCCCCGAGGCCCATTATGTGACTACCCCAAGCCCACCTTCCTTAGGCCAAGGTATGGCGAATTGCATCAGAAAGGCGTATCCCTATAATAAGAAGGAATTTCATTAAAACTATACAAACACACAATCAATGAACGCAACACGAAGCAACCATAAAGTAAACTGATGTAGTAAAAAGTGTACAAAAAGTAAATGGGTCGGAATACAAGATAAGCTAGAAATAACAAGTACAACTAAAAGAGAAAATAGCTCCTTGAAATTCCACTGAGGATCCTACCAAAATGTTAGGTCCAGATCATGATCAGTATTCCTTACATCACGTCAAATAAAATGGTCCACCTTTGAGAATCGTCCAGTTCTAGAACCCTCAGCCTCGATCAACACTATCTGTCGACTGCAGAAGACACAACAAGGTGCAGTCACAACCCATGCAGTTGTAAGTATAACAATACTCAGTAGGAACCCCGATACCCATGAAGGTCTCCCAGAGTTCCACAAATGAAAATCCACAAAGCGACACCTCAATCACAAAGCAAGAACCAGTATTAATCTACTCTACATAGGTATATGACCACACATTTACAAAAGTTATCAAAAAAAAAATACTAGTCTCATACATGAGGAAACATAAGGCTCTAACTATTAAGCCATTTTCACAACTATTCCATGAGAGAAAAATACCGCAAAGGTAACACCATGAAGGTAACACCACAATGATAAAAGTACACCAAAGGAAATGCCATGATGTTAACACCAAGATGTTAAAAGTATCACAAAGGTAATTCCAAAAAGGTAAAGACTCTACTCACACCAGGTATATAAATTAAGTACAAAAGTACAATTGATTAGTCGTAAAACTAGGTCATCTTATTCAATCAAGAGGCTCTACTGCTGACCCACATCGGATCGATAAATGGTGACCCACTTAAGATACCTAGGCGCTGACCCACATAGCATTAAAATATACTGACTTATATAGGATTTCTAATCTTTGACCAACACATGATCGACAGATGATGACCCTTATAGGATCAATTTTCTTTCTTCACGTTACAGTCAGCCACTACATTTCCTCACTAAGCATTATTGATTACAGGAGGATTCGCTCCACAAGCCATCATTCATACCTCATCCATAAAGAAGTTCCTTGAATAAGTATTCTAATGGACAGCCTTGTTGTATGGGTTCCAACGTGACAGACAGGCCATTAATAGAACGCTCGGTGTGTATGTTATAAGTGTTTTAGTACCGATGGCCTGGATGAATTCAAGTTCTATCCAAATCATATGTACTCCAACATTCATCAAAACTCAAGTGGAGTATACCAAAAATATTATCTCACTCCAATGATCATAGAATCCTAGATGATTCATCAAATGGATGTCTGGTTCACAAGATAAGGTCCTTTTTGAAAAACTGGACTTAGAATGGTCTGGCCCCGGTCCGACCCGGATAGAGCCGACCCAACCCGGATAGGGTTGGACCTGGCCCTAACTAAAATGGCCTGAGCTAGCCTGGTTGGGTGGGGCCATGGTGGGCTCAGCCCGCTGGGCGGCGGACCAGCCCGACCCACCAGTGTGGTGGGGCCCACTAGGTAAGTGTGGCCTGACCCACGGAGGGGTGCAGTCTATTGTGCTCGTGTGGCCTAGCCCATGGAGGGGCACAACATGATGGAGCGGGGCTTTCCTTAGCTTTCATGGGGGCATTTCCCTCAATTCGGCAATTGGAGCGGCGGCACCGTAGGTCGCCTGTAGGACCCGTAGTGGGTGAGTCCTAGCCCTCCACTTCAGCTTCCGAGCTTTAGATGACTTCAGCAGCACATGATAGCATGCCGCTCGCTTTAGGCTGCGATCAGCCGGTTCCAGCCACTACTGTCTATCGTTTCTTTATGTCGTGACCTTCTCTCCGGCAGCACGTCGTTGCGCGCCACTCCGACTTTTGTGGCCCACCTTCAAAAAATCAATCAGGTGCCTATCCTGAGGATATCTGAGCACGTCAAGACTCGTAGTAAATGTCCCCAAGTAAAGCCTCCCGAACTCGCTGATGAAGTGGGTGAGTGATTATAATATACTGAAGGTAAGCTGCTCCATCTCTATCCAAAAATTATATTTGTAGCGCGGTTAGCTGCTCTATCACCCCACTCAGCAACTATAGACCAGTCCTCCTGCAGAGTATGTCTGCTACTACATTCCCCTTCCCATGAGTGTTGACTATCTCAAAGTCAGTGTTCTAGAGGAACACTACCAAACATCATTGTCTCATGTTCAGGTCCTTCAATGAGAATATATACCTGAGACTCTTGTGATCAGAGTAGAATGTAAAACGTTCTCTCATCAAATAATGTCACCACATCTTCAAGGAAAAGACCACTGCTACTAACTTCAGGTCATTGGAAGCATAGTTCATCTCATGTGGTCTCAGCAGTCAAGAACCATATGTGATAAATGAACACTCTTACATGTGGACACATCCATGTCTGGTCCCGGATGTGTCATAGTAGACTACGTTCCCAACAACCTCTTCTGGTAGCCTCAAGATGCGGTCAGTCGTCAGTCTCTTCCTAAGCTCCTGAAAACAATGTTGACATCTCTTTGCCCATATGAAGGGTTTTCTCTTCTTCTCCAATGCTTACAAGGGTGTTGCAACTCTGGAAAAGTACAGTATGAATTTTTGGTAGTACCCATCCAATCCTAGGAAACTCCACACCTCGGTCACACATCTTGGGGTCTCCCAAGAAAGCACTATCTTTATCTTCGCCGGATCTACCACAACTCCAGCCTCTGATATAACGTGTCCCAGAAATTCTACCTCCCTTATCTAGAAATGCCACTTCGAGAGATTACCATAAATTTGGTTTTCTCAAAGTGTATCTAGAACTATCTATATATGATAGGAATACTCCTCCTCTGATGTTTAGTATGTCATGATGTCGTCAATAAAGACCACCATAAAGTGATTAAGGTATGGATGAAATATTCTGTTCATGAGTCCCATGAACACTGTAGGGGTGTTGGTCACACCGAATGTCCTAACCAAGAACTCATTGTGGCCATACCAACATCTGAAGTATGAATTCTGCACATTTTTATCTTGTACCCTGAGCTATTGATAGCCTGATCTGAGGTCTATCTATCAAAAACATTGAGCTCCCTTTAACTAATCAAAGATGTCATCAATCATCAAAAGTGGATACTTGTTCATCACAGCCACCTGGTTCAGGAACCGATAGTCCACACAGAGTCTCAAACTCCCATATGCCTTCTGGGCGAACAAAATCAGGGCTTCCCATAGAGAAAAACTGGGCCTTATGAACCCCTTCCTCTATAAGTCCCCTAGCGGTACCCATAACTCATGATGCTCCGTGAGAGAAATCTGATATGCTGATGTAGATATCAGTGTCATCCCGAGGTATATGTCAATGTAAAATTCTACCTCTCTTCATGGAGGTAGTCCCAGAACATCATCAGGAAAGACATCGACATATTGGTCCACCACAATAAGATAGCTTGGACTCCCAACATCAACTACTCTGAGGGTATGTCTAGCCAACTGATGTTTGATTGGCCACACCCTCCTCTGGGAAAGTCCATCATATGTTGCAAAGGTTACCTTCTCACTGGTGAAGGAAAACCTGGTCCCATCCTCATGGACTCACCACACATTGTGCCTAATACATTCAATCTGAGCATGTACAGTGGATAATCATTCCATACCCAAGATGAATTCATATGGCCTTGATGCCACTTCTAAAAGATCCCAACCGAAGCTCTCACCTCCTAGAGTAAGCCCACACTGCTGGGATTGGTTTTTAATCATCGAATCCCCCATAGGAGTCTATAGATTTAAGGATTGAGCCAACAGGTCCATCAGAATCTCTAATCTCTGAACGAGGGTCAGGGAAATAAAAGAGTGACTAACACCTGTGTCTATGATTACTGCAGCTGGGGTGGAGTTGACACAAATTGTACCACTAATCATCTTTTTAGTGTCTTGTTCATTGGACTTAGCTTCCTAGAGCTGAGATTGTCCATTTCATCCTACTCCCTGTGGTCGGGGTGGACCACCTGGACGTGGTGGTGGTAAGACCTTGAATCATCGTCGACCACCTGCTGCACGACCATATCATCTACCACATCTTCCACCCTATGGAATTCCTTGCTTGAACCTCTGCCTCTACCTCGGTGGTCCCTCAACCATTTTCTGGTCATCCGTATAGCAGGTCGGGTGGTCGCGAGCCATCATAACCTTCCAGCCACATAAGTATCACTACCTTATCCTCATCTGTCCTCCTCTATCCAGTGAGACCCTCACTACCGACCCTGTATCCTGAGGACTTTCACCAGATGGTGTATCCCACTTGGGTCCCTATGTCATTCATCTACTGCATATTTTGGATGATTCTTCTACCTGACATCTGGTGGTGGCTCTCCCTGTTGGTGCCTGCTCAGCTAGAAAGCTCTCCACCAAAAGTGAATTCTCTAGCACCCCAGCTTGCATCGAAATGATGAACTAAATCATCGATGCTCGGATCTCCCATTAGAGACCCTTCACAAAGGCCCAAACCCAAGAAAAAGGGTCTCATACCATGTCTATTTAGTAGTAGGAGAGATCAGTAATCCTTGCCGAGTACTAGGCCACAGTCATGCTTCCCTGCTGTAAGTGCAGTAGCTTCTGTATACATGCTGAGTGTAGGGTATTAGGGATGAACTCTGCCCTAAAAGGCCCTCGAAATCCTCTCATGTGAGGTTCACCTCATCGTGTAATTGAAGTGTCAGAATACACCCTCTCCCAACAGCTCCCTAAAAGATATTGGCAGTTAGGATCACCATCAGATCAGTTGGTGTCCCAACTAAGAAAAAAACTACGGCCACAGCCTCTAGCCAATCCTCACCCACCTGCAGATCTGTCTCACCTAGGAACCTCAGAGGCCATCATCACCAAAACACGTGCAAGACGCTCATTCATCATGCAGCCTTTGCTGGTGGGGATGGGGGTAACATATTCCAAACAGGTAGTGGTGTTTCTGGTACACCATCCGAAGGTTACAACACCATAAGAGGGCCCTACACCGAGGCATCATCTCTTGGTAGGCCATCATCGTATACTCTCTCAAAAATCCTAGATGGCTATCTACGTGGTGGAATCCTGTATGAAAAAAGGTGTTCCATGGTCAATAAGTTATACCTAGTGAGCTGACTTAAAGAAATCACAAGAAAAAGTTTTCAAAACACACGCAATCAATGTTTTTGAGTTTTGAGTCAAAATTCAGAATTCCAGGTCTTGGTGTATGGATATATCGGCTGCCACACCAACACTGGATTCCCCAAACTAAAAACCACACTCATAACACTTAACACTATTGACACATTGAAAAGATCAAAGTTATAGTTCATCGGTAGAACCGACTACTCGGATACCACTTTGTCACAACCCGTCCCCCAGGGCCCCTGTCGTGACTAACCCACGCTCTCCTTACTTAGGCAAGGGGCTGGCGACTAGAACCGAATATAACTATCCCATTAACGGGAAAACATTTCCATTAATCCTATAAAAACACACAATCCATGAACACATCAAGAAGCAACCACGAAGTAAACTTCTTTAGTAAAAAGTGTAATGAAATTAAATGGGCCAAAATGCAAGTCCAACTGGAAAGTATAAGTACAACTGAAAGAGAAAACTACCCCTGTATGGTCTACCAAGGATCCTACCTGAATGGTAGGTATAACTCAAAATTAGTAGTCACTATGTCACGTCACATCAAATGGTCCACCCAAGGGCATCGTCCAATCCTGGCTACCTCAGGATCGATCAACGATGTTCATCGTCTGCACAACACACAACATGGTGCGGGAATATCCCATGTAGGGGTGATTATAACAATACTCAATTTGGACCTTGAGACCCCCAATGGTCTCCTAGAGTTCCACAAAGGAAAATCCATAAATCAAGACCACAATCACTAAGCACGAAGTAGTAGTCATCAACTCTACTTAGGTATATTCCCCTACATATAGATAATTTATCAAACAAATACCCATCTCATACATGAGGAAACATAAGGTTCCAAATTATAATCCATTTACATAACTGTTTTCCGAGGGAAAAATACCAAAAAGGTAACACCATTAAGGCAACACAAAAAAGGTAAAAAGTACCACAAAGGTAACACCAAGAAGGTGACACTGTGAAGGTAAAAGTACCACAAAGGTAACACCACAAAGGTAAAGACTCACCTCAAACTAGTTATATAACTTAAGTACATAAGTACAGATGATTATTATTAAAAATAGATCTTTTTATTCTGTCGAGAGGATCTACTACTGACCCACACATGATCAATAGACGCGGTCCCACACAGGATCTCTATGCACTGACCCACATAGGATTGATAGATACTTAACCACACAGGATCGCTAAGTGCTAACCCACGCATGAATGATAGATTCTGACCCACATAGGATCCATGTTATTTCTTCACCTTACAGTCATCGAATAGATTCCTTCACTAAGCATGCTTGATTCTGGGAGGTTCTTCTCCTCAAGCCATCAGTCATACCTCAACCACCATGAATTTCAACAAATAAGTATCCAAAATGAGTACTATGTCATAAGGGTTCCAGCGTGACATACAGCTTGTCAATTGGAAGCCTCGTCTCTAAGTTATAAGTGTTTTAGTACCGAGGTCCTGGTTAGATTCGGGTTCGATCCAACATGGCCATACTCCATCATTCTACAAAGCTCAAGTGGAGTATACCAAATGTACCATCGCACTCCAAGGATCCCAGCATCATAGATGGTTTGTCAAACGGATGCCTGGATCACAAGTTATAGCTCTTTTAGCGAAACTGAGCCTAGAAGGGTTCGGGTCTGGTTAGACCCCGTCGGACTGACCCCACCCGACCCAGTCTGGTCCAACCCAACCTGATTCAGATCGACCCAACCTAGTCCGGGTTAGACCTAGCCCTACCCGAACTGCCATGGGTCGGCCCGGTTGGGCTGGGACATGGTGGGCTCGGCCCGCTGGGCTGCGGACCAGCCCATCCCACCTAGGTGGTACTGCCGGTTGGGCTGGTGCGTCCCGCTAGAGCAGGGCCCTCCCTAGCTGGCATGAGGGGGGGGGGGGGGTTATTTCCCCCCATTCGGTAATCGGAGCGGCGGTGCCATGGGGCGCCGCTAGGTCACCCGTGGTACCCGCATGGAGTGGGTCCCGGCCATCTGTCGTGGTTTCCAAGATGTGACCGTCTTCAGTGACACACGACAGCCTACTGCTCGCCTCCTCCCAAAGTCGGATGATTTTACTCACCACTATCTATCACGGCTTTATGTTGCGTCCCTCTCTCCTGTTATGCGTCGTTGCACACCGCTTCGCCTTCCGCAACCGGTAGGAGCCAACCACCGTCCTCACATTATGTGGCTACGGCAACAACCTTCTTCGTTGGAAGTGCATAATAGCATTCCACCATCTATTCCACGACTGACTGGTGTCGTTCTCCACCATCACCTCCTCCGCCGGTACCGTTTGCCGATGGTATTCCACAGGTCCCTAGGTGAGCTCTGGTGGCCCGTTTTTCAATCCAAAGGTGCGAATAGACTCCCCAGAATTCCCTCTTCATCTCTAAACCCATCATTCCAAGTTTCATCCATCCCAATTAAATATATTGTGAATAACACATCAAAATTCAACAAAAGGAAGAGGTTCTGAGCCTTGTTCGGTTGTCCCACGTCCTCTGTAACAGCCCAAGATTTTATAAAAAAAAAATATATTCTTTTTAATTTTATTAATGTCTTGTGTTGTACGCTACACCAAAAGGAGCTTGCACAACACACATCCTTGACTTGTCTTGCATTACACGCAATCGTGACCTTCCTCGATAGCATGTGTAGTACGCAATACCGAGTTTCACTAAACAACGATATGCTATAAAAATATTATTAAAACTAGCCGTTATGAATAGTAATAACCACTTTTTGAAATCCAGTAAATATTATTTTTTCAAAATGAACTTTATTTTTGGATTCAGAGTATCGAATTTAGCCTAAGGTGAAATTTTGGTACTTTTCGGATAACTTTCATATTCTGATGAATAGTGAAAATTACTAAATTATAATTAAAAACAACTTTTTTAATCGAAATAATTAATAGTGATAAATCATTAATTTGAGTGGTTTTAAAGTATATTTAGAATATATTTTTACAATTTAATACAATGTTGGTCATTGGATGTAATTTCACATTTAAACTAGACATAAACAACTGTCAATCTTTTGATAGATATTGTTTCTTAAAAACACGCTATTTGTTTTAACAGCGGGATTTAATTATAAAATTAATTAATGCAACTTTTATGTTATGAATTTGGTAAAATAGACTTCATTTTTGAATTCGGAAGATGAAATATAGCTTGGGATGAAATTTTGGAATTGTTCTGAAAAACATCAATTTTTGATGAATAGTGAAACTACTAAGTGGTAGGTTAAAAACTGAATTTTTGCATAAAACTTAATTTTACCGCTTCTGTGAATGGAATTTCGAAAATCCGAGAGACACGGTTAATATCAAGGACTAAAATGTGGTTCAATGAGATGAAAATAATTTTTGGTGAATAGTAACTTTTTACTTTTTTTTACCGCGGTTAATAGTAAATAGGGTAACTAAGGGTAAATATGATATTAATATTACCCTAACACATGTCCTAATCCTATTGGACAAGTGTATCTCGACCAAAAACAACCTTAAGTGTAAAATATTATCATTTAGCCCCACTTGGATTAGATTAGGACATTTATTATTATTTAATTCAAAGAAGAGTTAAAAGAGTTAAAATCAAAGTTTATTTACTAAAACATTTTTAATATGGGGTTATACATAAGATAAATTCGATTGTAAATATTCATTAGAAATCTAAAAATATTTCCTACATAATGGTATTTTATTTTTAATTTTTAGACATCAAATAATTTAATTAATTTATGACACAAAGATGATGCAGTAATTATCTTATTTATGAAATATTGACATAATTGATGTTATAAACACCAAAATAAATGTAATTTGAGAATTTTTATGAATTCCACTAATTTTCTAGGTTACTATGATATATTAATGTTGATTTAATCAACTTGGTTCGAACATTTAATTCTTTTATGACTTTCACAAAAAATCATATATCAAATAGTGTCAAAATTGACACAAAATAGTTTTTAAATCAAATATTATATTATTAATTGTTATTTTATTCCTAAAAATCTAAGGTTCGGCCAAATGACTTAGATAAGGATATATATATTAATAATAAACAATTTGGGGTTCGTTTGGCATGTTATAGTAAGTGTATTAACCATATAGTGAAAGAAAACAAAAAGACACGGTAAAAGTTAAATTATTTAACTTAGAGTTAAATCTAATTGATAAGGTTTAAAATAAGATCCAAACATGTCTAAATTTGATTGGTTGAAGAGATTACAACCCTATCTCATCTAAGCTTCGAATATGAGTCATTTTTGGAGGTTTTTAAGTGGGGTTAGATTTATTATAAATTAATATTTTGAGATATTCCTAAGGTGCCCCTCTCCTCCCCTATAAAAGGACACCTCCTCCCCCTCCTCCTCACACCAATTTGAGCACTCAAGCTCGGCCAACCCCTGCCAAAATCTCTTCTCCACTTCCCTAAAAAAATCCTAGAGGTTCTGGTCTTCCTAAAAGACCAATTTTAGTGCCCTAAGAGGAGGTCTCAAAGAGGCACTTCAAAGAAGAGGTAATTACCGTTACCAATTCTTTCATCTTTATTTCTTCTTCCACTTCTTCTTCTTAGGTTGTTTCATTATGAAGTAATAACATCAGTATCACTCATATACTGATATGTTATTATAAGTATGAAACAACCCTATTTCACCATCTATCCATCCTACGGAAAAAGAAATCACCGCGCGTGCGTACGTACGGAATACCGTCTCCACGCCGTGGTGTAATCTATTTTCCACCACCACCTTACATGGATGGGTATAATGGTGTAAAGAATAACTATACATAGTTATTAGAACATCATATTGATTCTGATATATTGTATAATCCACTCCAATTCAATTCAATATTTATAGAAATGATATCATCGCTCGTGCGTACGTACGGACTACCGTCTCCACGACGCGATGAGATTCATTCTCCATGTTAACCATTTAAGAATGATTATAATGTATATATAAGAAATAATAATGAAATATATGACATTATAAAGCTACTGGATTTATGTATATATATACATATGTATGTCCTCTACTTACTTCCATTTCAAGACAATAAGGAAAGAAAAACAGCGTTCATGCGTACGTACGGACTACCGTCTCCATGAACGGTGTTTTTCATTTTATTTATCTATCTATTATGTATATATATATACTGAATATATATGATATATAAATCATATTTTATATTCTGGAAGTAGGTAAATCATGATATAAGTAATAATTATGTCAAGAACAACAAGTCAAAACACCTACGATAAATGAAACGATTTTACCCAAAACGCTTCTTTAACATGGAATTTACAAAAGAACGGGTAATATAATGTCATAAGTGAACCATATATGATATCACAACAATGAATATGATTCTATAATAAGTCAATAACATGATTTAAATCATTATACAGGAGGTTGGGACACTTACAAAGCAAGTCGGACCTAAGGTAAGGGAAATATCACAATCTCATTTTTATCCGAGATTGTTTATTCGTAAGTATTTACTGGGGTGTATTTTATTATCCACATCCATGTTACCTCAATATGTAATATTGTTTCCATCCACTTGCAATAGTTTAAATCCAATTTTACCCTTAGGTGAGTTTTTAGTAAAGAATATGAAAGGAATCTTTTGTCGTTTTTCCGTACGAGGTACTTTTTGACTTTTCCGACAAAAGTACGAAGAATGTTTTTTTAACTTATACGGCATGAATGGATTTTTAAAACATTACTTCAAAGAAGCTTCCTTTACAAGTTTTCAAGTTTATTTTTAATCAACTTATTTTATTTTAAAGTTGTATGACATGTTATGAAAGGAAAAATGTTTTTGAAGAAGAAAGGATATTTTCCTCAAGAATTCAATTCAAGTGTTTTATCAAAATTATTTTCCATCTAAGATAATAAAGGGTTCTGTTTCTATCCCTATTTTTACATTGGTTTGACTATGATGTGGTGGAATTATGTTTATGAATTCCTTTATCATATATGAATTGATTTATGATGTCATGATGTTTCAAGAATCCCATTTTTGTTATATGTGTTATGCGATGATGTATGTTTTATGATTATGTGGCACACATAAGAAAGGATTCATTATAAGATGGGTGGGACCTATATCTCCCTCCAATGCATTGGGTAATGATTTTATATCTCATGAGATAGGCATGGCTGGAACGGAAGGTTATTTCGGTTCAGTGATACAGGACTGAAACGAGGAGTGAACTCGGTTCAGA
This sequence comes from Viscum album, assembly GCA_963277665.1. NCBI lineage: Eukaryota > Viridiplantae > Streptophyta > Magnoliopsida > Santalales > Viscaceae > Viscum > Viscum album. The sequence continues at coordinate 818,984,952 of OY728126.1, forward strand.
AAGGGACTTTGTCCACTAAGATAGTCTTGGCAATGAGTCATGACTAACAAGAAATGATTTTCCATGATTATGTGTGCATGCCACAAAGTTTCAAGTTTCATGTTATGATTATGGTGATCTCATTTTCACTTCTATGATTTGTTCCATGTTAAGATATTATGATCTCTTTTGCAGGTTATGATTTTCAAAAAGATATGATATGATTTTTATTTCTTTTGTATACCCTTACTGAGCATTTGAGCTCACCCTTTTATGTTTTCTTTTCCCCAGGATATAAATAAAAGTTTTAGGTAAAAAAGGGAAGATCTTTATGGGAGATATTGAAGATCTTTCAACAAGATTAGAAGATTACGTTCTGAGTTTCCAAAGACACTAAACTATTACGATCCTTTAGTGTGTGTTTTTGTTATGTACTAAGTATTCCGCAAAAGTAATGTAAGGTCCATGTACGTCAAGATACGGGTCTCTACAGTTGGTATCAGAGGAAAGGTTTAGTCAACCTTTGGAAACTAGGATGCGAAAACATTAGTGAGATCCCTAGAGATATTTCTAAGGTATGTCTAGGGATGCCCCTAAGGATAAGTATACGTATAGGATATAGTTCTAGAACTATGGTAACGATATTAGATTAAACCAAAGATGATAGATATTTAAGTTACTCCCCCTTTATTATGATTTTTTCATCTAACACTATTCTTTTTGGGTTTTAGAAAATGGTTGGAAACAAGGTGATTCACGATAATGGAGGATATGATGGACAATGGAATGATATCCTTCATGAGAAACCAAATGAAATGGGATTTGGAAGTCCAAACATCATTATTATGCCGAATCAGCAATCTCATAATATGATCAATAAAGTAAAATTTGGTAAGTTTCCTGACTCGACTAATAAGAGAAAGATGGAGTTCCATGATGATCATAGAGGAAAGAAAGTTCAATTTCCCCAATGTAAATCATGAGGGAAGAGGCATCAAGGAGAATGTTTCAAGGGAACTGGAAGATGCTTTGGGTGTGGAAAAGAAGGACACAAAGCAAGTAAGTGCAAAGGAAAAGGGTCGGTTAACACCATGGATGAGGATAATGGTATTACTACGACATCAAAAATGGTTAAGTGTTTTAAATGTGGAATGTATGGGCATTATGCAAACAAATGCCCTAAGGGAAAGACTCATGAAGAGAATCAGTATTGTCATATGGGTAGTATTTATGTGGATGATGATGAAGAGACTACAAATGATATGTGAGATGAAAGAATTTTTGAAGCTCGGTCAATGGTTTGAGAATGTAGTGGAATGATTACATGATTATCATGTGTAATTTTGGAATAAAGAGACATCTATGGATTGTTACACTGTTGTCTTTCCTTGTGTTTTGAAAGTGTATGATTAATGTTACTAGTATCCATGAAAGGTTATTCAGATATTTTTGGAATTTAGATGATATGCGCATAATAAAGGGATAAGGAGAAAATTAAATGTTTGATAGTATTCATGAGCTCATGATTGATATAAGGACTAAGTGATATCATGGTTTGAGTATATAGAATTTTGAGGATTTTGGTATGTGGAAAGTGTTAACTTTTAACTACACTCATGTTTTCACTAAGGTATTCAAGAGAATACACGATTAAGGACTTTGAATGTTTGGAATGTGACCAACAAGACATATCTTATGATATGTGGGGATCAACGACAGTATTAAATCTCTGGTAATCGTTGACTGCAGTATTATGTATAAGCCTAATGATTAGACTGTATTATGTTGGACATAAGTTAGTATTGTTTAAGGATAGAAGATTTTCGATATTATTGATGGGATGTTATAGTAACGTAGTTTTAGAAAAAGGACAACCTGCAGGACGGGCGACAGCCCATCGCTTCGGACAAGGCTGTAGGAATCGAACCCACAACCGAAGTGCGACTGGCCTTTATCGCCTACCACTAGCCTACAGGAAGTCCCTGTTTAGTAGAAACTAGTTTTATTATATTAAGCAGTATGATATATGAAGTATAAGTCCATATGTGATTAATCTCACTATAGATCGACTTATGTATATAATTTTGCTAACCTTTTGTTTGAAACAGATGGAATGAACCGTCATTCTGTCACATGATCTGCTAACACTTCACGAATAACAAATTCAACTTCATTTATTTAAGAGATGAAGTGGAAATTGTTAAAGGCACGAACAACAGTGAGATTGTACCAAAATAAACTAAGTATTTATTCTAATTCAAATTCTTTAACATTAGGGAAATGATCTTGAAAACCAAAAATGTTGTCCTAGTTCTCTTATACCTGATGAATCAGATGGTACCTTATATCATCACAAATCTATGGATTTGTGATTACTGGCTTTTCCATAGCCATGTTCTCTACCACTCTCAATCAGAACATGATGCTTAGATTTCTCTTCCATATCCATATTTTCACCTATGTGGAAACCCAGTGATTAGTTTATTTGGGTAATCGTTACATTTCATACTTTAGTTTTTAAAGCCAAGTTTTGGTATTCCCTTTTACTATGTGGGTTTCTATTAAAGAAACTTTCAAATAGTAAACCATTTATAACCCCGACGAATTTCGAGGGCGAAATTCATTTTAAGGGGGGTAGAATGTAACAGCCCAAGATTTTATAAAAAAAAATATATTCTTTTTAATTTTATTAATGTCTTGTGTTGTACGCTACACCAAAAGGAGCTTGCACAACACACATCCTTGACTTGTCTTACATTACACGCAATCGTGACCTTCCTCGATAGCATGTGTAGTACGCAATACCGAGTTTCACTAAACAATGATATGCTATAAAAATATTATTAAAACTAGCCGTTATGAATAGTAATAACCACTTTTTGAAATCCAGTAAATCTTATTTTTTCAAAATGAACTTTATTTTTGGATTCGGAGTATCGAATTTAGCCTAAGGTGAAATTTTGGTACTTTTCGGATAACTTTCATATTCTGATGAATAGTGAAAATTACTAAATTATAATTAAAAACAACTTTTTTAATCGAAATAATTAATAGTGATAAATCATTAATTTGAGTGGTTTTAAAGTATATTTAGAATATATTTTTACAATTTAATACAATGTTGGTCATTGGATGTAATTTCACATTTAAACTAGACATAAACAAGTGTCAATCTTTTGATAGATATTGTTTCTTAAAAACACGCTATTTGTTTTAACAGCGGGATTTAATTATAAAATTAATTAATGCAACTTTTATGTTATGAATTTGGTAAAATAGACTTCATTTTTGAATTCGGAAGATGAAATATAGCTTGGGATGAAATTTTGGCATTGTTCTGAAAAACATCAATTTTTGATGAATAGTGAAACTACTAAGTGGTAGGTTAAAAACTGAATTTTTGCATAAAACTTAATTTTACCGCTTCTGTGAATGGAATTTCGAAAATCCGAGAGACACGGTTAATATCAAGGACTAAAATGTGGTTCAATGAGATGAAAATAATTTTTGGTGAATAGTAACTTTTTACTTTTTTTTACCGCGGTTAATAGTAAATAGGGTAACTAAGGGTAAATATGATATTAATATTACCCTAACACATGTCCTAATCCTATTGGACAAGTGTATCTCGACCAAAAACAACCTTAAGTGTAAAATATTATCATTTAGCCCCACTTGGATTAGATTAGGACATTTATTATTATTTAATTCAAAGAAGAGTTAAAAGAGTTAAAATCAAAGTTTATTTACTAAAACATTTTTAATATGGGGTTATACATAAGATAAATTCGATTGTAAATATTTATTAGAAATCTAAAAATATTTCCTACATAATGGTATTTTATTTTTAATTTTTAGACATCAAATAATTTAATTAATTTATGACACAAAGATGATGCAGTAATTATCTTATTTATGAAATATTGACATAATTGATGTTATAAACACCAAAATAAATGTAATTTGAGAATTTTTATGAATTCCACTAATTTTCTAGGTTACTATGATATATTAATGTTGATTTAATCAACTTGGTTCGAACATTTAATTCTTTTATGACTTTCACAAAAAATCATATATCAAATAGTGTCAAAATTGACACAAAATAGTTTTTAAATCAAATATTATATTATTAATTGTTATTTTATTCCTAAAAATCTAAGGTTCGGCCAAATGACTTAGATAAGGATATATATATTAATAATAAACAATTTGGGGTTCGTTTGGCATGTTATAGTAAGTGTATTAACCATATAGTGAAAGAAAACAAAAAGACACGGTAAAAGTTAAATTATTTAACTTAGAGTTAAATCTAATTGATAAGGTTTAAAATAAGATCCAAACATGTCTAAATTTGATTGGTTGAAGAGATTACAACCCTATCTCATCTAAGCTTCGAATATGAGTCATTTTTGGAGGTTTTTAAGTGGGGTTAGATTTATTATAAATTAATATTTTGAGATATTCCTAAGGTGCCCCTCTCCTCCCCTATAAAAGGACACCTCCTCCCCCTCCTCCTCACACAAATTTGAGCACTCAAGCTCGGCCAACCCCTGCCAAAATCTCTTCTCCACTTCCCTAAAAAAATCCTAGAGGTTCTGGTCTTCCTAAAAGACCAATTTTAGTGCCCTAAGAGGAGGTCTCAAAGAGGCACTTCAAAGAAGAGGTAATTACCGTTACCAATTCTTTCATCTTTATTTCTTCTTCCACTTCTTCTTCTTAGGTTGTTTCATTATGAAGTAATAAAATCAGTATCACTCATATACTGATATGTTATTATAAGTATGAAACAACCCTATTTCACCATCTATCCATCCTACGGAAAAAGAAATCACCGCGCGTGCGTACGTACGGAATACCGTCTCCACGCCGTGGTGTAATCTATTTTCCACCACCACCTTACATGGATGGGTATAATGGTGTAAAGAATAACTATACATAGTTATTACAACATCATATTGATTCTGATATATTGTATAATCCACTCCAATTCAATTCAATATTTATAGAAATGATATCATCGCTCGTGCGTACGTACGGACTACCGTCTCCACGACGCGATGAGATTCATTCTCCATGTTAACCATTTAAGAATGATTATAATGTATATATAAGAAATAATAATGAAATATATGACATTATAAAGCTACTGGATTTATGTATATATATACATATGTATGTCCTCTACTTACTTCCATTTCAAGACAATAAGGAAAGAAAAACAGCGTTCATGCGTACGTACGGACTACCGTCTCCATGAACGGTGTTTTTCATTTTATTTATCTATCTATTATGTATATATATATATATACTGAATATATATGATATATAAATCATATTTTATATTCTGGAAGTAAGTAAATCATGATATAAGTAATAATTATGTCAAGAACAACAAGTCAAAACACCTACGATAAATGAAACGATTTTACCCAAAACGCTTCTTTAACATGGAATTTACAAAAGAACGGGTAATATAATGTCATAAGTGAACCATATATGATATCACAACAATGAATATGATTCTATAATAAGTCAATAACATGATTTAAATCATTATACAGGAGGTTGGGACACTTACAAAGCAAGTCGGACCTAAGGTAAGGGAAATATCACAATCTCATTTTTATCCGAGATTGTTTATTCGTAAGTATTTACTGTGGTGTATTTTATTATCCACATCCATGTTACCTCAATATGTAATATTGTTTCCATAAACGTGCAATAGTTTAAATCCAATTTTACCCTTAGGTGAGTTTTTAGTAAAGAATATGAAAGGAATCTTTTGTCGTTTTTCCGTACGAGGTACTTTTTGACTTTTCCGACAAAAGTACGAAGAATGTTTTTTTAACTTATACGGCATGAATGGATTTTTAAAACATTACTTCAAAGAAGCTTCCTTTACAAGTTTTCAAGTTTATTTTTAATCAACTTCTTTTATTTTAAAGTTGTATGACATGTTATGAAAGGAAAAATGTTTTTGAAGAAGAAAGGATATTTTCCTCAAGAATTCAATTCAAGTGTTTTATCAAAATTATTTTCCATCTAAGATAATAAAGGGTTCTGTTTCTATCCCTATTTTTACATTGGTTTGACTATGATGTGGTGGAATTATGTTTATGAATTCCTTTATCATATATGAATTGATTTATGATGTCACGATGTTTCAAGAATCCCATTTTTGTTATATGTGTTATGCGATGATGTATGTTTTATGATTATGTGGCACACATAAGAAAGGATTCATTATAAGATGGGTGGGACCTATATCTCCCTCCAATGCATTGGGTAATGATTTTATATCTCATGAGATAGGCATGGCTGGAATGGAAGGTTATTTCGGTTCAGTGATACAGGACTGAAACGAGGAGTGAACTCGGTTCAGAAAGGGACTTTGTCCACTAAGATAGTCTTGGCAATGAGTCATGACTAACAAGAAATGATTTTCCCTGATTATGTGTGCATGCCACAAAGTTTCAAGTTTCATGTTATGATTATGGTGATCTCATTTTCACTTCTATGATTTGTTCCATGTTAAGATATTATGATCTCTTTTGCAGGTTATGATTTTCAAAAAGATATGATATGATTTTTATTTCTTTTGTATACCCTTACTGAGCATTTGAGCTCACCCTTTTATGTTTTCTTTTCCCCAGGATATAAATAAAAGTTTTAGGTAAAAAAGGGAAGATCTTTATGGGAGATATTGAAGATCTTTCACCAAGATTAGAAGATTACGTTCCGAGTTTCCAAAGACACTAAACTATTACGATCCTTTAGTGTGTGTTTTTGTTAGGTACTAAGTATTCCGCAAAAGTAATGTAAGGTCCATGTACGTCAAGATACGGGTCTCTACATCCTCCGCATTAACTTAATTGCAAGAGGGTAGTATAATGATTCAACAAATCATTAAATTAGGCAAGAAATAATCCCTACCTCAAGATCATTATAGAACCTCAGTGTTTTAGGAAGAGTCGGTGTTCATCCGTTCTTGATTTGGTGGCACTCGTCACCACTCGCCTGAACTAGTCTCATCCTCTATCTGGTTGGTGTCACTGTATTTTACGAGATCTTTTGTCGCTTGGTGAATTCATGTCAATACTATACCTCGTGCTACATATAAATAAGAGAGGGGGAGGGTGAGTATCTCTGTTGGGAGTTTATGAGGTTCATTTAATGAATGAACTTACCAAATTCCAATGGTGCTATGAAAAAGATTGAAGTGTCAATCCAATTAATGTTTTGACATGTTGTTGGTCACACCACCGCTGCTTGTCCATGGGAGGAAATGAAAAAGAGAAATAAAATAACTTTGTTATTTTCATATTCTTTTAAAAGTCCAAAATATATCTTTTTCTACCAACCGACTGCGGTTGAAGTAATGCCTTTATTAAGTGAATCCTGGTGCTATGGATTCAATAATGCTCTTATATTATTAATCCATGCACCAGTTCAAAAGATAGAGAATTTTGCTCACACGTTTACTAAACATACCTTAAAAAAGTACAAAAATACAATTCAGGCACACCGGACCTCATAATCATCCGCCGTCAATTTTCACAGACTCATAATAATTCCCCAAATAATATATAAAACAATTACAAGTAAAATTTGGGTCTTTAATTAATATCACATGGAATCATAAAAATTAATGGGGGAATGAATGTTCCACTAACAGTGTAGAATAAGGATAACAAATCAGCATGATCACAAGAAAAAATCTATTGGGATATGTGTACAAGAAGTCAAACAGGTAAGAAAACCCAAAGTACTGCCACAATTTACCATAAAATTAGAAGATATGTTGCCCAAGTCCCAATGGACGCAACTCTCCAAGTCCACAGATCAATAGCTAGACCCACCTCCATGAAGTTCATTACCCCTAATCTATCCTAGAATGAGATAATCTAAAAAACATGAAATCATAGGTAGCATGTGATCTAAAAGCCCAGTGGGTTCTCACCAAGGATTCCATAAAAAGATGCTAATATGAAATTAAATGAATAAAGTGATTTCATTTTTCCAAACAATTAGGTTTTTCTTCTAAAAATAATATTTCAACAAATAATTATTTACATTTCAAAATATAGAAATACACTACAAACCCAGTTTCACATTTACAAATGATGGATTTACTTTAAAAAATGATGCTTTGCACAAATTTCTTAAATAAAAACTTTTATATAAATCCACAAGGAATATAAAATGGTTATCAACAATGGAATACATTTAAATTTAAAAAATAAAAAAGTAATCAACATGTTCATATTTCAATATGTATAATAGATCAATATTTTGGGATCCATGCATAATCATCTAATAAACAAAAATGTTTACACATGTTCTTTAGAAATAGGAAGAGGGGACTCATAGATGACTCAATAGGGAAGAGTGATATTCTAATCAATGTTTTGTTTGTTTGGTAACTCACAAATCCATTATTAGAGAAATTACAACCTAGAGTGTTTTGTCATGTAACTAACTAAATACCTAGGCTTTCATTCTCTCTAGTACAATTCAACTATGGGAACTTTATTATATGAAAAATTAAAATACAATTAAGTACCATTCCCCCATTTCAAAAATTCAAATTTTAAATTAAAAACCAAAATATGTTGTGAATAAAAAAAACATTCAATTTTTCAAGATAAACACTAAAGGTTTATATCTAACCATTATAAATAAAATTTCACAAATATATATTTTAAGTAAATTCACAATTAAGTTTCACAATATAATTTCACAATTAAATTCAACAATATAATTTCAATTAATTTCAAATAATTTCAAAATAAAACCCAATTCAATGGAATTATTATTTTTGAAAACTTTTGAATCAAATCCACTTCAAAATATAAATTAAACAATTCAAATTTCACAAATTTCCATAAACACATACATATTCAATGGAATTCAGTGTTCTATAGTTACATGCCAAATCCCATTTTTATAACCCCAAATCAATGGAATTGGGTTTTCCTGAAAAACCAATAAGAATATATTTAATCAAAATTGATAAATATAATTTAATTCAAACAATTGAAATTAAATAAATCAATTTAGGGTTAAGAAAAATTAGGAATCTTGATGGAACCACCTAACTTGGGATCATCATATATCGCAACCCCAAACCCCACTTGGGATTTTCCAATGAAGAATTAAGATCATGTAAATAGTCAAACAAAGATCAAACCTAGGTTTAAAATACCAAAATAGAGGGAATTAGATCCATAAATCAATATGGGGATCCATAGAACTCTAGTTATAAGAATAATGATTGTGGGAGATAAATATCAAGGTGAGGAAATTAAGTGGGATAATATGAAAGGTAATTCCACATGAATTCAACCACTTATGGGGGTATCATAGAGGACAATAATTTATATTGTATGATCTCAAGGAATAAGAATTCATATCAGTTCGTGATATGTTATTTTGGCACTTAAAATGGGGGGTTTATTATTTTTAAGTGTATTTTAAAATAAAATAAATACCATGCATGGTTAGCTAGGCAGAGCTACATGGTTTGAAAAATCATATAGATGCACCATAAACCTATTATAAATAGGATTCATGGTTTCTACTTAGAGGGATCCTAGATGACTAACCGTGCACCAACCATTCACAATCCCACTGCCTTGGGTTTCATGGTTTTCTCTTTGAGGGTGAAAAGTTTTGGAAAACCATGCGCCAATTGTGCAATATTTTTTTTTAAACTCTAAAAATTTCAACCTGAAACAACCCCCAAAAAAAATACCAACCAATTATTGGTAAAAATAGGTGTCTAAGAATACATGAAAATAGAAACAAGATGTTACATCCTATCCATCATAGAGACTTTTTCTCCCTATGAAGCCTACTCATATGCTTCCATACTAAAGAGATGATTCCACTACCTATCATTAGAGATTCCCTCTCCAATGTCTCATGATTACCAGAACCATCCCTCCATAACACATGATCCAAAGGTATTTTCCTCCGATGAGGTAACATGGTTTCAGAATCAACTATCCTAACTAGTCATTTAGTCATAGATAAATCAAGTTCAACTTCAATATCATGCCATCTAATAACATGAGACAGATCATATATATACATTCACAGTACAGATGCATGGAAAAATTTATGTATCTACAATATCTATGGTTGATGTTATAAATGATAATAAATTTTAAAAATCCTACTCAATAACCTCAAAATGTCCCACAAAACATGGAGTAATCTTCCCTTGCCTCTCAAGTCATCAATGACCCAAATGGGGTGAAACTTTCAAGAACACCTAGTTGAAAAATGAAAACTAAAATGGCTTCTAATGATTATCATCATATGAATTATATAAGCATTGTTCCATAAAAATTATCTGATTAATTAAAAAAATTTCTTTTTTCATCTCTTGGTTCAAAATTTGTCCAACCAAGAAACTCTCTCAAATCCCAAACCAAAACAATGGAGATCTACTAGGCTAGCCATACAAGGCCTCAAAAGAATCCATTCTAATCGAAGACTGGTAACTATTGTTATAAGGAAACTCAACCAACCCAAAATGGTAATCCCAATATCCACCAAAGTCAAGAACATAATTTTGAATCATATCCTCAAGAATAAGTATGGCTCTTTTTGTTAGGCCATTCGATTGTAGATGTTATGTCATTCTCAAATGGATATGAGATCTTAGGTAAACTTGAAGGAATCTCAAAAAATGATAATTAATCCAAGGATTACAATATGAGAATATATAATATGTAACTCTCTACAACAGAAAAATATCTTTTACAAAGAGATTTCTTAAATCCCAAACTTTCGTTGTATCGCAAATGGGTATAAAGTGATCTGATTTAATTAGTACATCAATCAAATCCCATATAGAATTCTTATTTCTCTATGCTCATAGAAACCCAAAAACAATTTCCATTCATATTTCATCCATATTACAAGTAGGAACTTGTTGTTCTCGAACCAACCCCAAAGGTTTCTATTTCATGACCTTATCATGTTGTCACATATATTAACGAGAGACAGAATCAGTAATGTCTCGTCTCAATCCTGGCCACCAAAACTGTCACCTCATGTCAATAAAAATCTATTTGTTTTCCGAGTTCATAAAACACTATGAATTATGACAATCCTCCATCACATAATTCTATTCTACTAAAAAAATAGAGCATTTCTGAAAGTATATAATTAACACGTTGGAAAACAACCACCCAGTAATGGTCTCCCAAACATAAATAAGTTCTCTAATGCTGAAAAACTCATCATAATTATGATGATCTAGTATAATCAATTTAATAAGAGTGTATGTCAACTAAAAACTGATCAAGGAAACCTCATTCCCTACATCCTTGGCTCAAAAAAGAAATTGTGAAAAGAGATCCATCAAATTCCACCCTTCCGAAGATTATTTCACTTCTTGGGTCATAAGTTCCTTTCTCAATGAATCTACAATGAAATTCACATTTCATAGATTATTAGTGATTTAGAAGCTGAAATGTCAATTTTATCACACCCAATTCTTCTTTAAGAGATGCAGATATTTTTTTAGAGAAGATAGTACTCAAGAACTTCTGGTCAGAAAACATAATAAACGATTCTACATAATGGTAATTCCAACATCTCGTAAGCATGTGCATCGCAATTTCAAGTTTAGAGTCTGGGCTTGGATAATTAATATCCTGTGGATTAAGTTGATAAGATCTATAGGAAACAACATGATCACCTTGAATTCAAACAGAGCCCAAACCTGAACTCGATGGAACAAAAAAGACCAAAATTCCATGCCCATCCTCTTGAAGAGTCGTCATTGTAACAATAGTCAAAAGACATTTCATCTCAACATAATAACTCTAATATTTTTCATCCCAATTAATAATTACTCTCTTATATGATAAAATTTAGAGTAGTTATTATAGAAGGAAACATTGAAAAGTCATCAACCAACTGGTGATAATGCCCAAATAAACCCAAGAAGTTCCAAATCTCAAAAATATTTCATGGTTGTTCCCATGTCAAAACAACATTGACCTTCTCAAGATTTAATTATATCTTTAGTTATGATACCATGTGTCCAAATAATTTCACTTCTAGAATGCAGATTTCACAGATCAAACTCATGGGACAATGTTGGTGATTTCTTAGAAACTCTACAGCTATTCTTAGATTATGCACATGTTCTTCATCAGAATTAGTGTAGACAAGGATGTTATCCAAAAACAATTCCAAAAAGGTATCCAAATCCTTAGGGAAAAAAATTATTTAAATAAATAAAGACTACAGAAGTATTGGATAGAGTAAAGGGTATTACATGGTAGTCATAAAGGTCATACCAACTCAAAAAGGTTGTTTTCTGAATGATTGATTATTGTAACCTCACCTATTGGTAACCAGATCAAATATCAATATCTGAGAACTACTTATCCCCTTTCAACTAACCAAATAGATCATCAATTGATGGAAATAGATAAATTTTCTTTACCATAACTAGATTGATCATTTATTAATAAACTCAAAAGTAAATTGAACCGTCATATTTCTTAGAAAAGAGGATCAATGTAAATTAATTTGACTCACTCGGGAATATAAATCATTTCAATGCAACATCATCCAAATGATTCTTAAACTATTTCATCTCAGTTGGTGCCAAATGAAAAGAAATCTGTTGAGTGCCTAGAGCTAAATAAAAACATAACACTATTCTATTACCTGTGAAAATATATAGTAGTCATAAGGAAACATGTCTAGAAACTCATGGAAAACGGGATGGAGATCAATGATCAATGATTATAGGTTTAGATCAAAATAAAACACTAATATTACTATCCCAAACTCTTGATAATAAGTTATGACCTTTCTCAACCTTGTGATCCATTCTCCGTGAAAGACATGGGACACACCATTGGGTGTAGTGAATGAGACCCATCATATATTATAATCAATCTTGCAGTTAATAGAAATGATAAAATCCATTTCATAATATGATATAAATATGTTTCATGTCAAGAACCAGAAAACTCCATGCTTTCCCTACATCTATGATATAGAATGAAAAATTGGGACTACAAAGAACATGTTCCCTCCTCATACTAAGAGGTGTAATAATATTCATGAAATAAGATTAACGTTACATATGAATATTTAGTAGATTAAAAATACATGTTGAAATAAAAAAAAATTAGTGGCAACATTATCAAATACAATAGTCACTAAAGATAAATATATAGTGATGATACATCTCGTACTCACTGGATATGTATCTTATTTTTTAAGAGACTATTCAACTATGGTATGAAGCTTCATTCTGAATTCATGTGTCTGGAAACCATATTTAAATGAAGAATTTAATTTCTCCATAGTCTTAGAATGATATGATGATCTTCTTCCACTATGTGAAGTAGAATAAACATGGAATAATTTCTGTATGTGAACAGATCATCTATAAGAAACCCTACTTTAGGTTCCTTAGTGAAAACCCTCTTTGTATGTCCTAGATTTCCAAACCAGTTGAAGATAAAAAGATCTATTTTAGCTACTTCAGTAGGTCTAGAATGACCCAACTATTATGATCCACTGTGTGGATCATCATACTTTTTATTTCCTTTGAAATAAGCCACCTGGGTAACGAGAGACAAATTAGCTCCTAATATACCATATTTTCAAACCATGTACATTTCAACCACCAACGATCTATCCAGAACAATAGAATAAGAAGGATTCTTCAGCAAGAAAACTTGATAATCAATTTCATGAAGAAGTCCCAACATAAACATTTGTTCTTTTATAGTCTAGTTTGATATATTCTTATGTGTGAAAAGTATGAGCTTTGTAGAATTTTTTTTATATTCTATCACTGTCTTATCAGCCTAATCATGTTTGAAAAACTATATAGCCCTGTCCAACAGCATCGACTCTCAATAGAATGATTCAGTGAAATGAAATTTGATTTATTTCCACTCCAAGGCCTCATGCTTCTTATTTGTCAACATATTTTCCCACCACCTACAAATAGATCCCTCTAGTATGATAGTGGAACAATTCAGCCTATTTTTTTCATGTGTATCCAAGAACCCAAACAAACATTCCATTTTTCTCAACCACTCCTCATAATTTTTATGATCATTTCAGACATTCAACAGTGTTAGAATTTTTTGACAGAACTCTTGAGAAAAAATATTGATAATCTCCCTCCATGGTTCCATAGTTGGAGCCTAAATGGGGGTTTCTAGTTGTTCATGTCCCAGATCGTTGAATGTATGCACAATAAACTCAAACAGTGTCAGGTCCACAAGAAGATTTTCTCAATGAGGCTCAGTAGAGTCATTCTCCTATATTCAATTCTCATGTCTTCTTAGAGTCATGATGCTACAAAAAATCAACATAAAAAAAGGAAAATGTTATATTATAGTGATGCATAGAAATAAGGGACCATTTAATCCCAATAGATAAAAAAAATTATATTTGGGTTTCACTCTACCGAAATAAAATTAGCGAAAAGAATATATAAAATACCCAATACATATTTCCCTTACCACCATAGGAGACATAATGTTCATTATGGTGATATATGGCTGGGAACTTAAAAACAACGACCTCCTATGTCCTAAAAATATAACACAACTGCATACTGAAATCAAGGAAACATGTAAGACTTGTACCTCTAATACCACTTTGTTATGAACTAGATCAACTACCCTGGTAACATGATAGTTGAGTTGGAAATGACATGTCCCAAAAAGAATTACAAATCCCCACAAGTTGGTTACTAGTAGCTTCCATCATTAAAAATGTATGTGGGAATGAATTTACCATGAAAAATATGGAATCAAGTAAAAAAGAAGTATGCTCATATGAAAAATTCAATAAGTTGATGTGTACCATATGTCAGTGATGTATGAACACCAAATGTAGCACAACAAGGTACTCGAAAATAAGAATATAATAATCCCTAGTCTCCATAGAAGTAACTCTCCAATTCCAAATATCAGTATCTAGAACCACCTCCAAGTGTTTCCTTACCCCTAGTTGAGCCTGGAAGGATATAGTGTAGAAAAACCTGAAGTCACATGTTGAGTGTGAGCTAAAAAACTAGTATGGTATCTCTATGGATTCTATATAAATATTCCAATATCAAGTTATACAAATAATGTGCTCTCAATGTTTCAAAAAAATAGTGTTTTTATTAAATAGAATATTTCAAAAAATGAATTTTTTTACACTTAAAATGATGGAAATGCACCATCAAATCATGCATCGTATTTCAAAATGATGGAAATACATTCAATAATGGTGATTTACACAAATGGAATAAAATAACATTATATGAAAATTTTATATAAATACACAAGTCATGTAAATAACTTTTCATTAATGGAATACATTTATATTTAATATATCGAAAAGAAATGAAATTGGTCATCTTCCAAGAGGTATAATATTTCTAGGTTATGGGATCCTCATAAAATCATGTTATAAACCACAATGTGTACACATGTCTCGTGTAAATGGCTTGAGTGGACTCATATCCGTTATAATGTGTATGAAATATCTGTTGACTAATGTTTTGTTAGTGTTGTAAAGCATTAATTTGTTGATAGGGAAATTCCAAACTTGCATGTTTGTCTATATAACTCACTATATACCTAGGCTTTCTTATTCTCAAGTAAAATTCAATGATGGGAAGTTTAATTTTACGAAACCTTAAAATATAATTAAGTCTCATTCCCCCATTTCAAAAATTCCAAATTTCATTTAAAAAAATTTGTTTTTAATAAAAAACATTCCTTTTTTAAGATATAATCCCAAGGTTACTCAAAAACCATTTTAAGTGATTTTCACAAATAGATATTTGAAATCAATTCATAATTAAATTTCAAAATCTACATTCACTATTAAAATACACAATTTAATTTCAAACAATTTCTATCAAATTCAAAAAAAACCCTAGTTAATGGAAAAGGGTTTTTTCTAAACTTTTCCATCAAATCCATTTCAAAATATTAATTAAAAATTCAAATTTCACCAATTTAAATAAACACACCACAATTGAATTGAATTGGGTGTTTTCCAATTTCATTCCCAAAACCAATTTTTAGAAACTCAATTCAAGGAAATTGGATTTTTCTAACAAAACAATTCCAACCATTTAATCAAAATCAAAAAAGTTTCATTTAATTTAAATAATTGAAATTAAATAATTAAATTTATCTTTAATAATAATCAGGCATCATGATAGAACCACATATCTTAGGATCAAGGGAACTTACAAAGCCAAACCCTAATCGGGATTTTCCAACCAAGAATGATGATTACATAAATGGGGAATAATGGACCAATACTAGGTTTAAGATCCAAAAATTTATGTTATTAGATCCCAAAATCAACATCGAGATCCAAGAAACCATAGGGAGGAGAAGATAGATTGCGTGATAAAGAGATCTGGGTAACGAAACTATCCTCGAAAATATAAAAGGAGATTCTTTATGATTTAAATCACTTTTGAGAGTGATATGATGGGTCAATAATTTCTATTTTATTCTCCTAATGATGAAAAAATAATATGGGTTCATCATAGGTCATTTTGACACCTATAATGTGGTGATTGTCATATTTATGTTTATTTTCAGATAAATGAAATCCCATGTATGGTTACCTAGGCAGAGCCCCATGGGTTGAAAACCCGTAAAAACTAATCATGCGTCTATTTTAAATGGGCCACAAGGTTTATCATAAGAGTGCACACAACTGACTAATTGCGTCCTAACTATGAAAAATCCCACTACCTTGGGTAGAACAATTTTTTATTAGAGGTTGCACAATTTGGGAAAATCGTGTCCCAGCCATCCACTAGCCCATAATTTTAAAAACACTTTAAATTTCAACCTAAAACAACCCAAAACAAAACCCAACCAAGGATTGATAAAATAAGGGATTAATAATACCTATATATTTTAATAGGATATTAGACCATATATTATGGAACCATGATCAATGTAAGAGTACCAAAATTAACAAATAAAAATAAAAAAGTGGTTAGTACCTCAAACATGAATTTATCATGGAATTGATTAAAAATGTGTAACACAAGGACATAAGAAAATCATATATGGTATAATGTATGTACGCGTGGTGTTATAATATATGTATAATATACTTATATTTATTATATAGTATGTTCTAATGAGTATTAATTATTTCTATACTTATTGAAAGGGATTTCTATTCTCTCTTTTATTTCTGGATGAAATTTGAAAACTAAGACCTCATTTATTTTTTTTGGTGTATATTCATACCATTTTACATTTTATATCATGAATATACTCATTTTAAATATATTTAAAATTTATATTGATGTTATTATTTCTCGGGGAGTATAATTCAATAGATTACTAAAGTGGAAAGTTATTTTTGTCTCGCAATTGATTTTATTGGAGACACACATTATATGAACCACATGTTTATTTTAATTTGTGTTTAAAATAACCATGAAATTATTTTAAGATGCTTATAATTAATTTTTTTATTTACATATCCATTGTATGAACTATCTTTCATAAGATTCACTATTCAAAATTTAACCAATTGGTAAGTGTTTTTTGTTTCAATTTTCCTTCTTTGAAACATATGACTATATTATGCACTCATCTTCTTATACATGGTGTATATGTATACCATTTGATTTTTAATATCATGAATTGATTTGTCAAAATTTCATTTTATGTTTCATTTAATGATATTCTTTCATGAGTATTATGTTTCAAATATACCAAATTTTTAATGATTTTTTGTTACATTCTCAACATTTATTATGCTTCCATATGATTATGTTTTTGTTGATTGAATCTTATGATCCATATCTCAAGAATTAAAAAAATTTAGACTCCCTAATTTATTTCATGATAATAATTTTTCCATTAATTTTCTTCTATTTATATACAATTTAGTTCAAAAATAAATTTTTTAAGAAAATCATCTTTTCAGTCGAAAATCATTTTACTACCAAAAACATGTTTTCTAAAAAAATACAAATTGTTTTCAACATTATTAAATGATTTATAATTTTTTTTTACCCATGTCTGAATTTTAGTAAAATTTTAAAATTAATATTCATGAAGTTTTATAAAATAATTCCAATTTTTATTTAAATAAAAATTTGAAAGGAATATTTGTTTTAATGTGTGCTATGTGAATGTAATTTTACACCATAAATACCATAATCTTCACTGAAGTGTACTTTATATATTTTCATGTTTATTTTCAATTAAAGGGTTTTAAACATGTTTTATGAATTTTTAATCTTAAAATTTTATTCTCATAGAAAATATTTTCCCTCATAAAAATATTTATTTTATTTTCAAAGTATCTTTTATAATTTTCAAGTTTATTATAAAATAAAATAATTTACAAA
The DNA here is from genome assembly GCA_963277665.1 of Viscum album. Taxonomy (NCBI): domain Eukaryota; kingdom Viridiplantae; phylum Streptophyta; class Magnoliopsida; order Santalales; family Viscaceae; genus Viscum; species Viscum album. The sequence continues at coordinate 819,003,328 of OY728126.1, forward strand.
AAATTATGTTTTAAAATTTTCTTTTAAATAAAAAACTATCTCCCTAAAGAAATGTTCTAAATGATTTATATTTAAAAATAATTTCCAATCTTAGATGACATCATTTGAAACAACTCATTATTTAATGGAGATATGATCAATGGATACCAATCTTATTCATTCGTTGTATAATATATCATTAAAAGATATTTATGAAACATGTTTCTCTTCCATGGGTTATACCATGAATAAATTAATATTTAAATTGTTTCATTTAGCTTGATTTATACATTTATGAGATAATGAAATGATTATGAATCCTTTAAATTTTCCATAGGCCATGATATGATGAAATTTTTATGAAACCCATATCTTTTCCAAGGGTCTAGTTATAATGAAATAATGAAATAATTTTGAAGCAAATTTATTTTCTACATGTTTCTCTATGATTTAATTTTTTATCAAAACCATTTCACTTTGTGTGTTCTGCTATGATGACTCATTTATAACCTTATGTAACACATATGTATGGTTTTAATTATGTTATTGGTTAGACCTATATATCATTCCAATTAATTGGGTAATTATTATTGTTATATGAGCTCAATGGGTACATGAGAATCTGTCCTAAGCCCAAAAGAGGGTGCATGGGTGGTTATACCAACCTTGAAGCAGGTACACAGTTTGTTCACCCAATCCTAACAAGTTATGGGTTTTTTAGTGGGTATCATTGATAAAATATTTTCTATACTTATTTGTATGCCACAAATATATATCTTATTACATTTTTATTCCCTTATTTATCATGTTCTATGATTCCCTTATGATTCATGACTTATTCACTTTTAATGTTTCTAACATGACTCAATATTTTGATCTTTGATATTTAGGGTAGGGTTTTTATATGATAAAATAATATTCTCATAACCTTATTCTCATGTTATTATTTTCCACTACTAAGAATGTTTTCTCTCCATTTATTATATTTAAATTCCTTATGTTATAAAGAAACGTTTTATGTAGGGTTTGATTGTGAACATTACTATAAAGGATGATCTTTATGGGAGGCATTGAAGATCAATCACCAAATTAGAAGATTGTGTACCCAGTATCCAAGGACACTAAACTATTATAGTCCTCATTCGTGTGTTTTTTAATGTATTTAATTTTCATCTAAAAAGTTCTATTCCGTGTGTATGAGAATCATGGGTCACTATAGGATCTCTACTTGGGGATTTGCGATTTCTTATATTTATATATTAAATTTTTAAATAAATTCATTAATATATATGCATGAATGCATGTTAGTATTTATCTATCCAGGAACATACATATATATACATCAATACTTTATCTATAAGTGTCTGTGACAATATTTATATTCATGACCCTAAAAATTATTATTTTTTAATAAAAAACTTATATATAAAGGTTCATACACATAAGTGCGGTAATAAATACTCAATTTTTAATAAAAAAGTTTTAATAAACAAATATATAAGTGATAATAAATAATCCTTAATATATTAAAATTTTAATAAATATTGATATGTAAACTTTTAAAAATATATCAAATATATTTATAAGTTTTATTATATGAAAACATACAATATAATTACTATATAAATGTATACTGAAAAATATATTATAATGTTTATAAAAATTAATTTATGTTGCATGTGAAATTATATATGTTTATGAATGTATATGCATGTTTATGTGATATATGTATTTAAGTGTCAATATATTTCTATTTATATATACTTGTAAATAATTATATTTTTATATAACTTTATAACTTCATGAGTGTATGCATGTACATACATATAGTTTCATGTTTATAACTATGTGTTTTTGTGTGCATGTAATAAAATTTAGCAGCATGTATGTACATATATTAAAATAACATTATAAATACTTCTATTCATATATACCTACAAATATTATTGATCACACACACGTATATATATTTAATATATATATATATATATAATAATTAACGTGCTTATATACATATTAATATAGTTACATATAAACACATACAAATATCTACACATACAAATTAATATAGCCATATAGACACACAGTTAAAAACATATAATGAGGTATAATTACATACAAACAGATATATATATATATATATATATATATATAAGTACTTAAAAACATATTATTTCAGTTATATAATTAATTTAATTATTTAAAAATATATATACATAAATATATATTCACTAATATACAACTACACAAAAATTTCAGTATATTTCCATACATGTACATACATAGATATAAATATTATTATATATTAATAAATACACAAACATATAGTCATTTCTATATAAAAATACATCTATATTGAAACATGAATGTTTATATATAAATTAATGTAATATGAGAGATTATTATGGAAAGCATAAAATGTGATATTTGAGAGAGAAATCTACAACATGATATTTCTATTATAAATTTCCTCAGAAATATGACAAATTTTAAAGAAATTATCATATATGGATATAGAATAATTTTTATTGATCATATGATCACATTGGATGTGATGAATTTAAATTCTGATTCCATATTAAAATAATATATCCAATTAGATATTATTGGATTAAAAAATGAATGGATGATATCGAATATCAAATTGGTTTACCGCCACGCCTATGGGTATCTATGTAAATAGATTTTTACCATAGAAATGGTGGATATAGTAGATCATTCCACCACCCCTCCATCTGTGCATCAAAATATAAAAATGAACCCACCATTTTAGGTGGGTAACTAATATTATGATTTCCACCACTTTTATAGACAATTCTAGGCCAATCCATACCAGATTTTACACCATTTATTACAATAATCCTATTCCTGAGCTAATCCATCTTCGCCACCGCTACCTATAACCAATCCCATCAAATCCACAATCCTTGTTGTCACTAGTCATCATCCCTCCCCTCACACCCATAACACCCTTTGATATCCATGATATACCCTTCCCAAAATTCTAAAATCCTATGCTGTCCCCATTTTGTCATCACACATAATCATGAATCCACATGAACCCACGACCCCTTCCACCCCATTATATTTTCTTCATTTACAAATATTTTCATGTTTTGTCACTATTGAAACCATTAAACAATTATATTTTGATTTCTTATTTCCACTAGATTGTTATTATTATTATTGTTATTTATGAATTTTCATTATGATTTACAAATTATAATTTCATTGAAAATATTAAATGTTGTGATAAAGGATAAATTGTATTTGAATTTGTATTTATTATTTAATTTGGTATAATCAATGATAATTTATTGGGATATTTTTTGTTTTGTGAGATTAAATTCTATAATAATCCCTATCATTATGAGGAGTAGTAACTTATACTCATGTGAGATTTCATATAGGTTTTGTGTCTTGGTGATTCACCAAGATTTAATATATGCAAATAAAAAAAATAGTTTTACTTCATATAAATATCAATGATTTTTTATGGAATCATTTTTTTAAAGAATAATTTGTTTCACGATGAATATTTGAATGCTTTTTAATATTTATCGAATTATTTATTCTATTCAATTGATCTATCATCAAATTCAATTGTTATAAATTTTCATTTTTAAAATATTACATTATTTTAAGCATTGAAATTCCATAAGAATACAAAAAATGGATTTTTTTTCATATTTTCATAGTATTATACATTATAAGTCTTAAAAAAATTCAAATAACCTCATGAAAAAACCATCCTCCTATATAAATAATTGAAAAAATATAAAATATTGAAACTCGAAGTGTAAATGTTCTCTATTTCACTGAAAAACACACAAATACATAACTTGTTAGTGCTTATTCTACACATTATCCATCACATCCTCCTTGAAAAAACCAGTTAAAATATGTTATCTACCTTAATTATTTTATCTATTTATTTTTAAAATTGCTTGTTTTAGGAAAATTATATCATTATATCATATTATAAATTATTATTTTATTTTTTATATTATTTTATATTCCCAAAAAAATTATAATGTTTAAATCTAATTTTCCTTATTTATACTTGAATCTGTTAATTATATTAAAATTTTTCATGTTGAAATATAGATTTTCAAACAAATCTAAAGTACAATAATATTCAAGGCATATTTGAAATCCAAATGCATGAATAATTTCAATTTTCTAAAATAAGTGAAAACTTCAGTTTCCAAATAGACATTTCTTATGTTTTTTTTTGGTATTTATCTCAAAATGATTAATTTTCAAGTATTTAATTTGATTATTATTCTCTATTTTTTATTTTTTATCTTATGTTTTCTATATTTCCATTAGATAGTTTTCTTTAGTAATAATTTTTACTTTTTTATTTATTTTTTTCAATAGAACATTAATTTTTTACTATCACATTGTTTTATATCAAGTATCATGTTCTATAAAACATTTTTTTTTGGATTCATGAAAAAGGATCACATTTTGGATTTTGAAATCTCATTCTATGTTAAATTAAAATTATAAAACAAGTGTTTTAGTTTTCTAATATTTCCGGGACGATCATACAGAAGAGGAAGGTTCATTACATTAGTCATTCATCATAATATTCTTCAAAAAAAAACAAATAAATTTTGAAAACATTAATTTTTTTTAAAAATTAAAATATTACAAATTCATTGTGATGATGTTACCAATGATTCTTATTGATTTTATTTATTTCTATTATTATTAAATATTTGAATTTCAACTTGTCTAAAAGGAATTTTATCATTTTAATATCATTATTTTATACATGGGGTGGTCATGTGGATTAGAAAATTTTTGAATTATTATTTTCAACATTTTTTTCTTTTGTTACACTAGGAACTCATTGATTCCAAAAACATAATTTCAAAAATATTGTAATGGTGGATCTTGTTATTCATGATGAAGTTAGACCATATTCTACAAAATCATACAATAATGGTCCAGATATTCCTGGTCCATTAATTTTCCAAATCCTGATGTTTGAGGCATCTGGGGGACCATTAGTGACCCATTGATGAGTTTCCCGAATTTCAGGTCAAATGAACAGTGGCATCAATGGGGATTAGTGGCACTGATGGGATTTGGTGGCACTGATGGGCATAAGTGGCACAGATGGGTTTCGGTGGCACTGATGGGTGTTAGTGGCACTGTTCGGCATCGGTTCCTTGGTGATGGTTCTAGAGTGAAAATGACTCACCCATCTATGAGTCATTCCCAGCCCCTCCCGGACATTCCAATTTTTCTCTAGTAACATATCTTTTGACGTAAAAGTGTTTTATCACCCCTTTTATAGCTATTTTAGAGCCCATAAATGATATCTTAAATCCCCTAGGGGTGGGGTGACCTTTGATTACCAAAACATATGGCCTTTTCCTTGGTGTCGCACCATTTTCTGTGATTTCCAGTTTTACCCCCTATTACATTTTTTTTCTCTATTTAAAGGAAATCCATCGACTAACAGCTGTCAACTTTTCTATATCCACCATCTCCTAAAAGAATTATAAATCCCTATAAATTATAACACATGCAACCACCTATCCATGTGGTCAAACCATGATCCTATTTTAATGTATTTTTAGATTTTTCATCCCGTAACTCTAGTATCGGGTTCTTTAGAACATAGAGATATTATTCTTCCTTGGTCACTTTCTTTTCCTTGGTTCTCTTGGAGTCCCTCTTCAAGAGACTAATCATGTGCCTATGATGGAGCTCTTTCTTCTCATCCTTGGATTTCTTCCTGCACGTAGAGCTTCCCCAGTTCTTGGCATAATTAGAATGCATCAATCCATGGTCTTCCAAGTCAGGGTTTTCATTCGTCACTCTTTATTGTGCATCATGTGGGGTGGATATGATGTTGATCCTTTGGAACGTAGATAAAACCAACTTTAACAAAGATAATAAGCAGAATGTTAATGAATGAATGGGTGGTAAAGTCAAAGATGTTTCTATATTATATATTTGTTTTTATGTTGTGAATTGTATGGGCTTATGTACTCTGAAAATCATGGCTTTTGGTGGTCCTTTATTTCACACTAACGAATCTATCTTTCTTTGGAAAATCTAGTGATTAAATGGATGTAACAAAGAAAATGGTTAATCACGTAAACCAGGTTGATTAAATGGATGCTCGATGAATTAGAACCCCTATGTGATCACATCATTTAACAAAACAGAATGAAGGAACTTAGTGAATGTTGTTGGCTATATCTGATAACTTATTTTCACTATTATGTTGATTTTTATGGTAGCTCTATTTGATTCCTTGTGGGTGATGTAGAGGGAAATGAAAACTTTAGTTGAGGGGCTATTGGTTTTTGAATCCTAGGCCATGTGGAGCCAATATGTTGGGGCTTGGTTTTGTTACATTACTTCAAGGGATCTCAAATATCCCTTTTGATGTTGTTAGTTTATAAGAGAAATAGGTGTAAATGATTAAATGTTTTCGTGGATGTTTTCCATCAGATGATTTTTTTGGCTTGTGGTTATTCTTGTCAGTTTCCTAGTAGTGTATTAATATTTTAAATGGAATCACTTGAACATTAAAACATTAATGAGTATTATGGGGAACTGTTTTCCATAAATGGGGTTGGTTGTGGCTGTTGTGTACTTGTGCATATAGGGACAATAGTAAGATTGGTTGTGTATGGGAAGGTAGTCTGTTTCAGTACACTAAGGATGGGAAGAGTTATTTTTTACCTATATGAATTAAATTAAAATTTTGGGTTTCTTATATGAACCCCATCCATGTAGAAAACTACATGTCGAATACCCCCCATTTCAAGGGGGAGGGTTCTTTTCCCCAAATTCCAATGAGTGGCTAGTTATTAGCTCATTTTCTGCTCCATCTCCTAGGTATCCAACGACTTTTTGTTCCAGTTTTGATAGGATAAGGTTGATTAGTGCCAAAGACTCTTTAGGTAGGGTTTCTTTTGGTAGTTGGACCAACTGTTTATGGGATGGTTTGTTCCCCAAGTGTCTTTGAGATGAGGCCCAGGTGTCTTCATGCGTGGCAGCGCTGGTTTTGGCCTAGGTTTCATTTGGCATGGCGGTTTTTGTGGTAGAAAAGGTGTTTGTGGTCATGGTTATTTAAGGTTGTGTTGGCCTATGTTTATGTGGGAAATATGTGTGGTTTTGGTGGCCCATAAGGTTGTAGTTGGAGTATTAGTGGGACTGAAGTGGAACCTATGGAGGAGTTCTGACGCGTAGGATGTCCTAAATAACCAGTGGGGAAGCGGTGTGGGGTACCCAAGCATTGATGTGTCATTACTAGTAATTTTCCTAAATTGTGTTATTTGGGGAGTGTTCCTCGGTGAGACTGGGTGGATAGTTTCCTTACTAGGTGTTTTGGTTACCTCTTTTCTCATGGGTCATTAGAATGCCTCCCCACTTGTGCACAAGGGCTTTTGGTTTTCCCTACTTTGTATACCTATATATGCACCCTATGTATAAAACATCATTCCGGTTTGCAAGAGGACTTTGGGGACGGTTCCAGACCTTACTAGCTCAGGCTTTAGGAGATTTTTTATGATTTTCTTTCTTTTGGTACTTTTCATCATAGTTTTTCTTTTACTTTGTATCAGTTTATTTTGAACATGTACATGGCAATGGATTTTTAGATTTACTTTTACTTTCAGTTTTTGGAGTTGTTTGTGATTTTTCATTTTATCTCCCAATATTGTTCTATAAAAAGGGTAATTCCTTCCATATTACAATAGATTATATGACATTGGTGATATTCTCTACTCTAGGGCCTATTGAAGGCTAGAATTAGGGGATCATTATCTCTCCATAAAATTAAAGAAGGAAGGGTCTGGTTGTTTGATGCCCCTTCCCTCCTTGTCGTGAAGGCTGGTTGTGACAGAATGGTATCAAAGGTGATTGTTCAGAGATAGGATGGAGTACAGGGTTTGGAATAGTGAATCTTTCATGGTGTTGTATGGAAATAGTGTTTAGAAATCTTGGTGCATGAAATAGGCTAGGGAAAACTGACCAGGACACAATATTTTTTGTCCCCCCATGATCCAATGCAAGGACTCTGGACCCACAAAATGACCAAGTGAGGCTACACTGACTTCAAGGTAGAGGTCCTAGAAAAGGTACATACATCATAATAACTTTTTTTCTTTTGTATCTTGGGTGTTTTGGGTATTTAATATAAATAAAAAGTTTAAAAATATTAATTTGAATAATTTACACTACTCAGGCTTATGGATTTATTGTTTACCTTGCTGCTATAGAACCCGGGGGGTGTCCATGAGTAGTGCAGGAGATCGAGGCCTCGAAGGATGATTCTATCGATAAATAGAGGGATGATCGAGAGGAGTAGGGTGACTAGTGGTAGAATATGCTATGTTACTTTCAATGGAAGACTCTTCAAATGTATGAGGGTAGCGTATTGAATATGGAGCCAGGGAGCTAGCTCGAGGAGCTGGCGATAACTTTCAGCTTGATCTTGTCTCTAGTAGAGTACTAGGTTCTTCTATCAGGGAGAAAGATGTGGGGAGTGGCACGTCACTGGTGGATTCTCTATCATTTGTAGAAGAAGTAATATGAGGTTTTGTGGACTGACATTGAGAAGGAGTTCTGGGCAGAATTCCTTTCCTCTACGATGAATGCAAAAAAGTGGGAAGAGCAGCTCTCCCTCTAGCAAGGGAGTATGTCGGTAAGGGAGTTGGGGATCATGTTTAAGTATATCCTTTATTTCTCTCTATAACTCTTCACAGATGATAAGTTATAGGCAAGACACATAGAGGAGGCACTATGACCTTCTCTTCGGTACGTTGTAACTCCCTTCACACTACCGTCATACATAGAGTTTCAAAAGAAGGATGAAGTGGTGGATAGGATGCACACACTAGGAGGTGTGATATGAGAAGGGATCTAGTTGATCTCATCAATGGGGAAGGCTGTTAGAAGTAGGCCTCTAGCATGAGGTCCTTCCAGGTTTCAGTTAGTGGGGTGTAGGCCTCGGCAGTTCCAGTTCTGATCTCGTTGTCCTCGCCCTATCTCAAAGAGCCTGTGAACAAGGTGATTTATTTTTTTAGTCGTGGGAAACTTCATAATCAATTACCATACCGAGTGAAGTACGTTGGGGGTGTGTTGGTTTAGTTCTCACCTTAGCAGCACTAGTTTATGGATAGAACATTTTAGTAGGAGAAGCAAGGATTGTGAGCTCCTGCTCCACGAAGGGCAGACTGTGCCAGAGGAGCCTAACCTCAGGGCACTCCTCAGGTTTCTTAAATAGGGCATGGTTAGGTAGGCATATGATAAAAGAGGGTATGTGGAGCCTTGCATGTTTAGTTGCACGCCACAGAGTCAGTAGTTACAGCAGGTCTAGAGGATGTTTGAGGTAAAATCATTTTATTTAGTACTCTTATATGTGCCTTGTCTGATTCCAGAGATTCACACTCCTTAATTTCACCTATTCTATCCCATTCCTTGGGTATATACATAGATACTATCCATTCCCCTGGTGTTGAGAATTCCAGTTGGAGGTCAGACTAGCCTTTTTGATGTTTGTCGAGGATGCAGATGAATGTTTGGGTCGCATCTGTCCAATGAGGATCTCTTTCTACTACAAATGTTGCCATACAATTTCATCACAGGAATTGACTGAATTTTTTCCATTCACACTATTATAGAATGTTTTTGAATAAGGTTTTTGTTCTCAAATATGGCCAACCAGCATGTGGCTGTCATCGGAAAGCAGGGTTTCAAGGGGGAAACTGGCTTGTGGAGCCCCTTCTTTCCTTGTTAGATGACCTATCGGTGGATTCAGTAGACTCATAGATGGTGGAGGTTCTGGGGATTTTCATTTAGTTACTGGACATCCTCCCCAAAGAGATTGGGACTCTCCCCCTCGATGTGATGTTGAGTTCGGGATAGACTTACAGCCTAGTGCCCATCCGATTTTGATTTATCCCTATTGGATAGAACTTTCTGAGTGGCGAGAGTTGCAGATTCAGGTTGGTAACCTAATGAAGAATGGTTGTATCCAACCATGCGCATCTCCATGGGGTTCTCCAATCTTATTTACAAACAAGGAAGACAGTGGTCTCAGGATTTGCATAGACTACCGTAGACTGAATCAGGTGATAGTTAAGAACTGATACCCCCTCCTGATGATTGGTGACCATTTTGACCAGTTTAAGGGGTAGGTTGGTTCTCCAGGATCGACATATGGTCTGGATATCACCAGTTGAGGGTGAAGGAGGGTCACATCTTGAAGACCACTTTCAGGTGTAGGTATGGGAACTTTGGGTTCGTGGTCATGTCGTTCAGCGTTACGACTGCACTAATTTTGTTCATGGGGCTCATGAAATCCATTTTCCATGAGTATTTGGGCCATTTCATGGTCATGTTCCTTGATGAAATCCTTATTTAATCAAGATCATAGGAGGATCACGCCGAGAATCTGAGGACAGTTTTTTAGGTCCTCTCACACCACCAACTCTACATGAATTTGTCAAAGTGAAAATTTTGGACATGATAGATTCACTTCATTGGTCACGTGGTGTCCCGGTAGGGGATAACAGAGGACCTATTGAAGATCGAGGTGATTGTTCCTTGGGATGAACCTAAGAATGTGGCAGAGGTTCATAGTTTCCTCATACTCTAAGGTTACTACCGAATGTTTGTGCCCAACTTCTCTCGAGTTACATCACCTTTGACGACCTTGAAAAAAAAACACCAGGCTTTCGTATGGAGTATGAAGTGTCATTCATCCTTTAGTTATCTGAAAGGGAATCTAGTTAGTGACCCATTTGTGAGGTTTCTATTGGAAGGGGTAACGTTTTATGTGTTCTGTGATGCTTTCGATTAGGATTGGGATGTGTGTGGATGCAGCAAAAAATAGTGATCTCTTATGGGTCTTTCTATTTATGTACTCATGAACAAAACTATTCCACACACAACTTGGAGCTTTTTAAAGTGGTTTTCTCACTGAATTTGGGGTGTAATTACCTCATTGGGTAATGATTCTTGGTCTTTACAGATCAAAAGAGATAGAGGTATGTCTTCTCCCAGCGAGACCTGAAATTGCAGTAGTGGAGTTGGATGGAGTATCTTTAGGACTACAACTTAAATATCTACTAAAACTTAATAAAGGGGAACATGGAGGTTCATTCCTTGAACAGGATGTAACAGAAGGATGTGGTTCGTGAGTCAGCTGATGCATGGAAAGCAATGGAAGAGTTAGCTTCTTTACATATGGGAAAGATAGTGGAGGATGGTAGAGGATGTATGTTTCATATGATAGTGCACTCTACCTTGGTGAGGGAGGTGGAGGAGTCTTAGTTGGGATACATATAGGTTTATGTGATGTGTGGTCATGCTGACTAGGGAAATTCTCCAGAAGTATGGATGAAGGATGGTCAGAATCCGATTCTTTTCCATGAGAAGTAGTTTGTCCCGGTGGAAATGCATGATAGAGTTCTCAGAATGTTCCATAACTCACCCTTGGAAGTAAATCTAGGAGTCTCCAAGATTTATTGGGGCTTGATGGGTCAATTTTTAGTTCCCATAGTGAAGTGGGGAGTGGTGGAGTTTGGAACAAAGTGCCTTGTGTGTTGGCAAGAAAATGGTGAACACCATGTTCACGGTGGTCCGTTGCATACCTTAGATGTTTCCATGTGGAAGTGGGATTACATCTCGATGGATTTCATTATAGGACTACCCAATATTGAGGGAGTATTTGATACCATCTTGGTTATGGTGGACGGTTTGACAAAATCGACTCGCTTATTAGTGATTAAGGAGTCGAGCAGAGTGGATGACATAATACAGATGTACGTGGTTCAAGTTGTGTGGTTGTACTGAGTTCCTAGAACCATAATTTCGGGTGGGGATACACGCATTACTTCACGAGTCTGGAAGGGTTTCAAAAGTTCTTTTGGAACCCATGTATTCTTTAGCACTGCTTTCCACCCTCATATGGATGGGATGATAGAGCGGACCATCCATACGTTGGAGGGTATGCTGCGAGCATGTGCCATAGACTTATAAAGATTGTGGGTATGACACTTAACCCTGGTAGTGTTTTCCCACAATAATAGCTATCACTCTACCATTGACAAGGAAACGTTTGAAGTCTTGTATGGGAGACCGTATTGTTCGCCCATGTGATGGATAGAGGTTGGGGAGTCAGGTGTTCTTGAACCAGAGGTAGTGCAGCGCACGAAGGAGAAGGTCTAGCTTGTGCGTGAGAGGATGAAGACAGCTCATGACATGTAGATGTTTTTTTTGGTCCTAGGAGGATATTCTTGGAGCCCATGTTTGGGTACCACGTGTTCAGGAACATATCCCCTCAGCATGGATAATGGAGGTTTGAAGGGGGGTTAATCATTCTCCTAGGTTCATTCGACACTTCGAGGTGTTGAGACAGGTTGGCGAGGTGGCATATCAGCTGGAATTACCACCACAATTAGAGAGGATCCACAATGTCTTTCATGTATCTCAACTCTGTCTATATCAACATGATGACTCCCACATCCTTAACTTGGTAGAGATTGACATCGAGGATGATGTGATGTTTGTGGAGCGACTGGTGATAACCGAGAATCGCAAGGAGAAGTTGCTTCTCTGATGGACCATTCCCTTGGATCATTGATTGTGGAGGCATGGAGGCCTCTAGGAGAGTACTTGGGAATGGGAGGAACAAAAGAGTTCCCAGTACCCAGATATTTTTGAGTTTTGGTCTTATATTTTCTTTATGCCTTACATATGATGTAATGTTTGACCGTTCTTACTCTATGATAAACTATTTACATGTTTTATATTTTGAGTGAGAAGTCAAGACTATGGGGAAGGGGAAAATGAATCCCTAATCAAGATGAATTAATGTGGATTCCATTAAACACATGCGGAGGAGCCTACGCCGCCTGAAGAGCATTGTATATTTACATGGACAAAGGGACTCCCAAATCCATAAATCATGATGTTGAAACCTTCTATTTTTATGTGGTTTCATGGAGGAGAGGAGAGGTAGTGTTTCCATGGTTGTTCAGGAAATATATGAGAGAGGTGTTCATGGATGTCGTGATATATTCCATATTTCTATTAATACTTGGGTGGATTATCCGGGAGAGGTATCTTATGAAGTGGTTGTTCGGACCCCTCACTATTCTTCGGGTTGCTCTTAAATTCTCTAAGGGGAAAATAGATTGATAGGTATATGATGTTATGTCCTATATCTTCTTGGTCCATTAATTTTCAAAATCCTGATGTTCAAGGCATCCTAGGGACCATGGGTGACTCATTGAGGACTTCTCCAAATTTTGGGTCGAACGAACAGTGGCACCGATCGACATCGCTGGCACTGATGGGCATTGGTGGCACCGACATGACATCAGTGGAACCTATCAACATCAGTTCCAAGGTGAAAATTCCAGAGCAATGGTGACTCACCCATCAGTGAGTCATTCCCAGCGTCTCCCAGACTTTCTAGTTTCACTCTCATAATGTATCTTTTGACGTAAAAGTGTTTTATTACCCATTTTAAGGCCTTTTTAAAACCCATAAATGATATCATAAATCCAAAATGGGTGGGTAACCCATCTATTACCAAAAATATGTAGTATTTTCCTTGGTTTCACACCCTTTTTGTTTTTTCTAGTTTCTCCTTGGTTATGTGTTTTTCTCAATTTAAGGGAAATCCATCTACTCAAATCCATCAGTTGGTCTATCATCTCCATCTCTGAGGATAATTATTCAATCCAAATAAATTCTAACATTTGTAACCTCCCAACCACGTTGTTAATCCACGATCCAATTTTGGAACACATTGAGATTTCACATCCTGTAACTCTAGGATCAGGCCTTTTATCACACAATGATATTCTTCTTCCTTGGTCTCTTTCTTCTCATTGGTGCGCCTGGAGTCCCTCTTTGAGAAACAAATCATGTGCCCATGATGAATCTCTTTCCACTCATCCTCAGAGTTATTCAGGCATGTTGTGCTTCCCCAGTTCTTGATGTAACAAGAAAGATTCAATCCTTGATCATCCAAGTTTGGGTTTTACTTCGTTTCTATTTACTATTCATCTTGTAGGGTGGGTGTGATGATGATCCTTTGGGACATAGATTATACCAACTTTAACGAAATAATAAGTGGATTGTTAAATAATGAAGGGGTGGTAAATTCAATGATGTTGTTGTATTATACATTTTTTCAATTTTGTGAAGTGTATGTGATTATCTCCACTAATAATCATGTCTGTTGGTGGTCCTTTCTTGCGTAGTAATGAAGCTATATTTTTCGTAACAATATAAAGATTGAATTATAGTAACATGTAGACCCGATAATTATGTAATCTTAGTTGATTAAAGGGATTCCCGATGAATAATAACCCATATTTGATGACCCCGGTTAACCCAATTTAAAGAAGGAACTCAAGGAATGGTTTAGGCTAAATCTAAAGACTTATTTTCTCTATTTTGGAGATATGTATGGTTACTCTATTTGATTCCTTATAGAGTTAAGTATAGGGGAATGGAACCTCTAGTTGAGGGGTTATCCATTTTTGAATCTGAGGTCATGTGGAGACGGTATGTTGGGGCTTGTTTTGGTTTCATTAATTTATAGGATTTTACGTATCCCTTTTATATGTTGTTACTTTACAAGAGAAATGGGTTAAAATGTTTAAATATATGCTTGGCCATTTTCCGTTAGTTAATTTTGTTGGCCTATGGATATGATTGTTAATTTCCTGGTTGTGGAGGAATGTTTTAAATTGAATCACATGAACATGATATTGAGAATGGGTATGATGGGGAACTGTTTTCCAGAAATGGGTTAGGTAGTGGCTGTTGTGTATTTGTTCATGTAGGGATAATAGTAAGAGTGGTTGTGTATGAGATGGTTGTCTATTTTGGGACCCTTATTTTGGGATGAGTGCTTGTTTACCTATATTTATAAAATTATGTATTTTTGTTTCATATATTCACCTAACCCATGTTGATCACTACATTTTGAACACCCCCCCCCAAGTTTCATGGGTGAGGGTGTTTTCCCAACATTCCTTTGAGTGGCTGGCTATTAGCTCCATTTATGCTCTCACTCCCGGGTAGCCCAAAATTATTCAGGTAGGCTATGATGGCCTACGGATCATTATGTCACATTACTCTTTGGTAAGGTTGTGTTGATGTGGTTGTCCAAGATGTGTGTGGGTAGGTTTGTTTCCCAACTGTCTTTGGAATGAGGCCCAGGTGTCTTCGGGCACGACAGTGTTTGTTTTGGCCCTTGTGACTTCGGGCATGGTGGTTGTTATTATGGCCCAAGTGTCTGTGAGCATGGTTATGTGAGGTTTTGGTGGAAAAGGTGTCTGTGGGTGGGATGCGTGGTTATGGTGGCCCATAAGGTTGTTGTTGGGGTAGTATTGGGCTTTCAATGGAACCTATTGGGGAGGTTTGACACGTAAGATGTCCTAAATAACCATTGGGGAAGCGGTGCAGGGTACCCCAATATCAATGTGTTATTACTATTACGTTACATAACCTAGGTTATTTGGGGAGTGTACCTTGGTGTGGTTAGGTGGATAGTTTCCTTTCTAGGTGTTTTGCTTACCTCTTTTCTCGCAGGGTGTTAGAATTCATCCCCACTTGTTCATGGGAGCTTTTGGTTTTCCCTAACGAGTATACCCATATACTCACCCTATGTATAAAACATCTTTCATGTTTCTGTGGGGACTTTTAACACTGTGCGAGACCATACTAGCTTGGGCCTTAGAATTTTTCATTGCTTCTTTTCTTTCTTTTGGTACTTTTCATAAGATTTTTTCATATAATTTAAATTAGTTTATTTTGAACATACATATAGGAATGGATTTTTGGCTTTACATTTACTTTTTGTTTTTGGAGTTATTTGGTATTTAACATCTTATCTCCCGATATTGTTCTCTAAAATTTTAATTCCTTCAATATTATTTGAGCTTATGTACCCTTGGTGCTAGTCACCACTCTAGGGCCTATTGGAGGTGGGGCTTGGGGGTCATTATCTCTCCTTCAACTTGAAGAAGAAAGGGTCTGGAGGTTTTTTGTCCCTTCCCTCATCATGGTGAAGGCAGGTCATGAAAAATACAACACACCCATCCACAACTCCCATGGTTTGACCTTCATAATGAAGTTTTAGGAGTTCTATGGGGTATCACTTCCGTATGTGGGTCCTGGGATGGATTTCCCATACAAAAAAAACTAGATAATGTAGCGGAGCTGATGAAATAGAGAAATGATGATGGGGGAAATAGACAACAAGTATTATAGTTGTTTAGATATAAATATAGTAATATAGCTTCAAGGAATATATTTTAATCACTACGTTAATAAAGTAGACAAAATTATTAGATCTCTCACTATAGAAACTGAGGTATTGTAGCACAACGGTGCTTTATGAGCTCATTTAAAGCTATGGTTTCTATACTCTATGTGTGTTCCATGTAATATTCTCATAGATATAGTGAATATTATTCTTTCTCTCTGTGTATTTTTGAGATTATTCCTTGACCATGTAATTCTATTTTTCCATGTTCTTACTCATCTTGTTATTCACTTTCTTTATCTCTCTTTTACACCTATTTCTTGAATCATCTATCATTGGGGCTCGTGAAATTTGTTTAACAACTATTATTAGATCGCGAATTTATATGATCAAGCTCCTATTTTTCAAATAGACTAATTGAAATATATTAATTAAATATGATGACTGAGTATTTAAATATATATTACTCAGTTTATTGGGGGATGTATATTTGGGATTATCATTTTAAGAAAGATTCACTTACCTCTTCATTTTTTTAACCCAATAAATATTTATAAGTATGGGTTGGAGTTACCGAATTGTAATATTTTTGGTGGTCCATGCATTGGAAATAAATATTGTAGTTAACATCATAGAGTTTAATAATATGGTTGGGTTATTGAAGGTACTCACTAATATGTACTATAATCCCAATGAATCAAACATGGTTTATCGGATGAAAATATTTTTCAATATGATTTTTATTGGAGGGAATATTGTCATTAAAGATGTAAAGGAATTAAACACTATAAAAAATTAGTTGAAATCAACCAGAATTATGATTGATGACAACATTTTTTCCATAGTTTGATTTTCATCATTACCAAAAAGTTGGGAATCTATTGTAACAACCATGAGTTGTGCTTTGGGGAATACAAATTTAATGATGTATAATGTGAAATATATGATCCTTAGTGGGGATATTTGAATGAATGAATTGGAAAGATTCCATGATATCTCTATTTACAATGAAGGAAGAGGTTGATACATGCAATGAGATAATATGAAATTTTGGTCAAAATCAAGAGGAAGAGCCAAGTTAAGGAGAAGGGGAATGGTCCGTCATGCGGAATTTTTCAGAGGAACAAACACCTCAAATAGGAGTTCGGTGAAAAATTGAAATTATATAATGATGAGTTTTATATGATCATCAAATAAACATATAAAACATTTGATAAACCAAAACATAGGAGATCTTTCTTCAAGAAATCAACATGTTCATATTATAAAAAAATGGAGTACATAAAAAAATGAGTTCTAATATCTTACATATTCATCCTTTGATTGAGTTTTATTGGGAGAGATCATGAGGAGCAGTGAATGGAAGTAACCTGAATCTGAGTTGATACACCCAATGATTTCATCAGGAGGGTACCCATTAAACTGAAGGAGTAAAACTATATTCTCGTAAAAGATAAACAATTTATGAGAAGAATATAGGTTCAACATGGTCTTACTGATTTTGCACAACCGGACCCTAAAATAGAGGCTCTCATACTCCCATATTGAAAATTCCTTGGACATCACCTATTAAAAATGCGTCATATGAATTTCTATCTATTGGGGTAAAATTCATTATATTTTTTAAGGAATTTTATACGAAAACATTAATCCATTCATAATGGATTTTAATAGATGAATAAACCATCCAGGAGAAGCATATTTTCTAAATATACATCTCATGAATATTTATTATAATAGATGCCTATTTATTATATTTAACACACACACACAGACACAAACACACATGTATTTATATATTATATATGCATCATATGCATGAAAATATATATACAACACTATCATGTATTAAACATACAAATATGTATATATATATATATCACATCATATATCGTATATATACTGTATGCATTATATTCATATTTACATGAATCTCATGAATGTACCATTCAGTGAACATCCAAAAATATCCCACTTGAAATAAAATATCATAAAGACATTATGAAAAACATCACAACTATTTGTGAATCCATCCAAACTCTTTCTGATTTGTTTTTTTAAAATCCATTTATTTTGAGAAAACAGTTTTTCCATAATTTTAACCTTATTAACCGGAATAAACTTGCAACCCTACAAACCATAGTAGCATTTAAAAAACTATGAAAAGCCAATTTCAAAGATATAATAAAAGTCCTATCTCTTAAAAAGTGGAAATGATGGTCAATCCACTAAGGAGTCTGGTGTGAACATTATAAAACCCAAAAATATATCTACATGAACATTCATACTATAAGATGTATTGTATACATAATATGTATACCAATGTTATCTGTTTATCCCTAACATAGTTAAACCAATATATAATGAACATGTAAATACTATATTTTCCTCTCATCATTTCATGATTATTTATTAAATACTGAACTAGTCCATAATTACATTCCATGACATTCATCTATCGCATAAGCACATAACATGACACTTGATAATGTTTTTGAAAAAATATTTTGTGAAATAACTAAAAATGACAATGAATTTTTTCTATTTAATTGAATTATTGGATATATTTCATTTATTGTTATACATGTAGATATATTTCATATTGGTTTCACTCTGAATGATGATGTTATCAACAACATAATCGACCACCTTCCTATTAGCTATGTTCATAAGGAAAATCTTATTAGTAGGGTATCAAAGTATAAATGTTCTTATTCTCTGTATCTCTCCATCATCAGGTAAGTAAGATTGAAAAAAATAATACACCTTTTAATGTATAAAAAACTCTATTTTTCAAATAGGGAGTTTTGTTGCTTTTAATGGTTATCCTGTTTTAAAATAATTTTTCAAATCATTTAAAATTTTTATATAAAAACATTAACATGTTATTTAGAAGTGGGATATAAAATTTACATTGGCTGAATTTTTTAAAAAATTCAAATACCTTTCAAATTTTGATGAATATCAAAAATACATTAAATTTTAATTTAAAACAACTTCATTCATCGAAATAATTTATTTGTTTAAATTATAATATTGAATGGTTTTAATATATAAATAGAATATATTTTTATTGTTCAATATATTGTATTTTATTAGAATTAATTTTACATTAAAATGAGATATAAAAGCATCTCAGTTGTCTACAATGTTTTATCTATTAAAACTCATTCTCTATTTCTGACAACGGGATTAAATTAATTACTGTATCTTTTGTATTTTGAATTTTTTAAAATGGATTCTATATTTATATTTAGTAGGTCCAAATTATCTAAATAATTTTTTTTTTATTTTCAGGCATCTTGAATAGTAACTTTTGTAATTATTACTAATATAGTAAAAGGTTAAATCAGGTAACTAAGGGTAATAATACTATTATAAAATTACCCTAACAATTTTCATAATATCATTGGATGAGGTTTTTTCATCCTAAATTATTCCTAGGTAAAATTGTGTCCTTTGGAATCTAATTGGATACGATTATGATATTTAATTTATTTTATTTAACGAAAATTTAAAAATGTATCACTAAAATTTTAAAAATAAAATCACTAAGATTGTATATTTTAGGTGTAGAGTATGGTGTTTCCATGGAGATAGGATCAGGTTTTCCATTATAGTCCAAAGGGGAACATTTACAACATAGTATTTACTTTCTTGGAGGAGGGTGTAGCTGATAACAAACCAGTTTTCTAGCCATACTATCGATGCAGTGGATGAGAGGAGCCTATAGTTTCCTATACTGGTGGATGAGTATGGGGACATCATCACCGAGGATGTTCGAAGGTTACCTCCTTGTAGAGAGGTTGAATTTTTCATTTAGATATACCATAGGATGGAACTCATATCCACACCGGCATATCAGATGGCTCCCACAGAGCGTTGTGAGTGGAGGGTACAACTAGAGGACCTATAGAGTAAGAGCTTCATTAGGCCCAATGTTTCATCTCGCATAGCCCCAGTTTTGTTTTCCAAAAAATTAAATGGTAGTTTGAGGTTTTGTGTGGACTATCGGTCCTTGAATCAGGTGAATGTAAAAAAAATTCCACTCCTGCAAATTGATGACCTCTTCAACCAGCTGATGGAAGTGAGGGTGTTCTCGAAGATAGAACTCAGGTAATGAAATCATCAAATTATTATACGGGATTAAGATATACTGAAGATAACCGTCAGATATTGGTATGGACACTATGATTTCATGGTTATTCCATTCAGTTTGACTAATTCCGCATCAATGTTTTTGGGACTCATGAACAGGATATTCCATCCTTACCTTGACCGGTTTGTCTTGCTCTTCATTAATGATATCATGGTGTACTCAGCATCCGAGGAGGAGCACACGACACGCCTGTAGATAGTCCAAGACACTGACTAAGAGAACCAACTTTATGGGAAGCTGTCGAAGTGTGTGTTCTTGATTCAGGAGGTCCACTTCCTTGGATACATCATTTCCAATGCTAGGGTTTTTGTAGATCTAGTTAAGATGGAGGTGGTGCTTTCTTCATAGCCACCCATGAGTGTGACTAAGGTGGGGAGTTTCTTGGGATTGGTAGGGTACTATCAGAGGATTGTTCTAAACATTTACATCTTAACATCACCCTTATCATCTTTGAAAAGTAATGGATAACCCTTCGTGTTGATGGATAATTTCCATAAGAGCTTCTAGGAGATAATGCGAAGGCTGAAGAGTGCACATATCTTTCATCTTCCAAAAGAGGGATTTGGATAGGTTGTGTTCTATGAAGCATTAGGGATCGTACTAGGTTGTGTCCTGATATAGGGGAAAGTGATTATTGCCTATGGTTCATGATAGTTGAAGCATAATGAGAAGAACTATGTGACCCATGATCCTGAACTAGCAGTAGTTGTTCTCACTTTAAAGATGTGGTGGCGCTACGTGATGAGTGAATGTTTTACCATTTACTCTGACCACAAAAGTGTATTGTATATCTTCTCTTGGAAGGACTTGAACTTGAGGTAGTAGTGGTGGATAGAGTTCCACCAAGACTATGATTTCGAAATATTCTATACCCTTGAGATGGGGGGAATAGTGGCCGAAATTCTCAATTGAAGAACTGGGTTTCAGTTTCTATGTGAGGTGTCAATGTAGTTAGCTGTGATGAAGATATCCTTCATGGAGGGAGATGGGTCAGCCTACCTTCAGTCGATAGTTTTCACTCATCTACTCTTATATCAAGTTATGGATACACAACTTGGGGATGTTGACTGTGAGACCTAGTGTGCTAAATTATCCATAGGAAAATCCCCTAAAGGATATTTGATAGGTGAGGATAACGTCACCCATTTAATAGGGTGTACTTTTGTATCAGTGGAGTATTGAGAAGAGATTTTTAGGGAGTTCCAAACCTCCCCCTTAGCGGTGCTTCTAGAAGTGGAAAAGATATACCAAGATCTCTGACGTTAGTACTAGTGGCTAAAGATGAAGAAGGTGGTAGCACAGTTCGTTTCTCGGTGCCTCGCTTCTCAGCAAGTTAAGGCAAAGCATCCGGTTTGATCAGTATTGGTTCAAACATTTGAGGTTCCGAAGTGGATGTCTAATGGTATCTTGATGGACTTCATTACAGGTTTACCATGCACATCCAATGAGAATGATACCATCTAGGTGATCGTGGACTAACTCACCAGGTCAGCCCACATCCTACCCATCTAAGAGAAGGGTTCATTAGAGATATTGGGTGGCCTCTATGTTCAAGAGATAGTGCGACTTCATGGGGTGAATTCGACATTCATGTCAAACTGTGATTCTCACTTCACATCCTGATTGTGGAAGGGATTGCAGGAGGTGTTAGGGATGTGGTTTTGTTTGATCATGGTATTTAATTCCATTAAGGATTGTCAGACGGAGAATACTATCCATGTTTCAGAGGACATGATTCATGCTTGTATCTTGGACTTTCATCATAGTTGGGAGGATCACCTAACGCTGTTGGAGTTCGCGTAAAAAAATAGCTACCACTATAGCATTGGTATGGAACTGTTCTAGCAATTATATAGGAGACCATGTTGATCACCTTTATGCTAGAATAACCCAGGGGAGTCAGCACTCATGGTTCCCGAGTTTGTACGGGCTTCCACTGAAAAGGTGCAGATCATCTAAGAGTGGATTAAAACTATACAGAGCAGATAGAAATCTTATGCTGACAGAATATAGAGTCCCTTGGAGTTCGATGAGGGATACCATGTGTCTTTTGGGTCTCACCTCGATGGGGATTGTGGATATTTGGTCAGGGAAGTAAGTTTTCTCTAAGATTCATCGCGTCGTGTTAACCCTATTATATAAATAAAAGGGAGGAGATCACAAATCACATACTCTTTGAGGGGGAATGGCCCCAAGCACTATAGAGTTTTTTGGGTGAGTTTATAGCGTACTCATCACAGGACCTTTGAGATGAACTATTCTTGGAAAAATGGTTTTAGGGGATGGACAACATAGGCATAGAAATAATGGCTCATTCTATTATTCTCAACACAGGGTCGTGGTTCTTAAGAAAATCTACATACTGGACGAGTTATAAGGGGATTACCTTTTAGGTTGTTCAATCATCATAAGGACTTGTAGCTTACTGGTGGATCTGGTTCCCTTCATTAAAAACTAGAAAGAATCACCCTCTTTATGGTCACTCTACGTTTCATCCATAGTGGAACATTCCCCTTACATTGGGTTATAGGTCTAGTGGGTGCAGTGGCACAACCCAGATAATGGATTCAAGATTAATATGAATGGTTCATGCAAAGAGGGTATTTATTTCGGAGGATGGGTTATTCAGGATCAAGGGGGAGAATTTTTATGGCCTTTAAGTTCCACTATGGAAATGGAAATAGCATCCATGTGGAGTCCAATGCGTTGTTGTTTGGGATCAACATGAGAATTCAGAAGAATATTTCTTTATCTCAAGTGGATACAGTCTCATTGATCATCCATAAATCCTTACTAGGTAATGGCCAAACCTCATGGTCTATCACTTATATTATTAGGAAATGAAGATCTCTTCTTAACAATGTTATTAAGGTCAGTCACACTGAGAAAAAAGGAAATAATGTAGCAAATCATCTTGACTCCCAAGATGAAAAATCCCTTAAAGTCAACTATTCTCCTAAAATTTATTTATTTAAACCCAAGGGTCTATCTTTAATCTGAGTGGATACCCTCAACCTGCACTACTTGAGGCATCCTTATGCCCTATTTTTTTTTCTTGTTTTTTCATTTCATCCTTTAATAAAAATGGATCTTATGATTAGGATTGAAAGGAGCAGGACCTTCATGGGTGGTCTATTCCTCAGGTGTATGTTCAGTGGGAGCACATGAATACCAAGGATATCACTTGAGAGTGGGAGGGTCAGATTTATACTCAGTATGCCATTCTTTAGCCCATGTCTTCCCATTCAAGGATGTAAAGCCTTATGGTAGGGAGAATGTAATGTCCTATAATTCCATGTATTTTTTTTAATTTTATTGGATTATTTTGAGACTAGGCACTGAGACGACCCACTATTGGAATTTTACCCTTTACCAATGGTTCTGAACCAGTGGTAAAGGATAGGAAACCGTTGGTATGTTATATACCAACGGTTTCCCAAACCGTGGCCATGTAAGTCGTGGGTATAGTGTTATACCAATAGTTCTGTGTAAACCATTGGTATATGTGTTAAAGTAAGAGGTCTACCAACAGTTTCACAAACCATTGGTATATGTTTCCCTTATACCAACAGTTTAGAACTGTTGGTATATAGTGTACAATATACACCCAAAGGATATACCAATGATTTCAAAAACTGTTGGTAGAAGTGTATACCAATGGTTATATAAAACCGTTGATATAATATACATTAGAAGGCTATACCAACGGTTTCTAAAACCGTTGGTATACATATGTTGAAGCTCCACAACATCCAGTAGCCACCTTTAACCTGTAACTCTCCACCTCCAACCTGCAACTCTCTAGGAAAAAGCACATACATCTAGAATACAAAAGCCTACATGGGATGTTTAAAATTAATCCATAATTCAGTAATTTAGAAATTTAAAATTCATTCCTCACTCAAACCACCACACAAGAGAAAAATCAAGAATCCAATACATCCATAATTGAAATGAAATAACTCCCATAACACCAATACAAAATTAAAATCCAATACATCCAGAATCCATTACAAATAACAGTATTCAAAATTTATAATTCATTACCAATACAGCCAGAATCCAATACATCCAGAATTCATATATTTGGAATTGAAAAGCAATACAACCATAACAGTTTTAAAAATTTATAATTCACTCCTCACTCAAACCGCATAACCAATACACACAAGAGAAAAATCCTACATTTTATAGGAAGCACATGGGATGTTTACTCATGGTCTTGGGTTTACTATCCTAAAACCAATAGAAAAACCTGGATATAGTGGAAAAGGATTATGATACCCATAAGATAGAAAATAGTAGTGGTCATGTGATTAGACCTAGGACGAGTTATAGGAATCACATGGGATGTTTATATTCTTATAATGACTATATATCCATGTATAAATGCTTCCTGATGTGTTAGTGGGGAACATGGGCCAATCCCAACATATGAGATGGGTTACTAGAATAGCCTACATTTTTTTCAAAGACTTTTCAATTGAAATAAAAGGTTATGTGGCTAATTGTAATTTTTTCTCCTGGGTGTGATGTGAGATGAGTCCACATTTTGGGTAGTGGGTATGAATATTCAACTATGTCTTCTGTATCGGGTTCCCAAAGAGACTTTGGTTTGCTCTTAAAACTCCTTGTTTGAGGATGGTATTGGAGTATTAAATGACATGTGTTTTAGAATAGGGGTAAGAGTTCCTCACATAAGAAGTGGATTGTTTGAGGTTGGACCATGGATCTATGTACTAAAGTATCTAACACAATCTGAATACGTTTGGTCGGTTTTTCGTATGCGAGTTGTAGTTTTCACTTAAAATCTTGTCCATTTCAAATAAAAGTGAGACAATTTGAGTGGTAACTACAACCCCATGCCATGGATTAAGGAGGGGTTGACTTATAAAGTTCACAAATGACCCATGGATCGTTTTCATAAAGTATCAATAGAATCCAAATGTGTTAGGTTGGATTTTCGTATGCCAGTTGTTGTTTTCACATAAAATGTTGTCCATTTCAAATAAAAGTAAGACATTTTGAGTGGTACCAGCCACACCATGCCTCAGATTGAGACGGTCTGACTTGTACATGTCACAAATGACCCATGGATCCTTTTTCTAATGTATTGACACAATAAAAATATGTTTGTTCGGTTTTCCAAATGTGAATTGTTCTTGCTTAAAATATTGTCCATTTTAAACAATAGAGAGACAATTTGAGTGATACTAGCCACAACATTCATCAGATTGAGGCGGGGTGACACGTACACATCACAAATGACCCATGAATCGTTTTCCTGAAGTATCAATACAATCATAAAGTGTTTGGTCGTTTTTTTGTATTCAAGTCATTGTTTTCACATAAAATCATGTCACTTTCAAATAAAAGTGGGACAATTTGAGTGGTACCGGCCACACCGTGCCTTGTATTGAGGTGGGGCAGACTCTTACACATCAAAAATGAACCATGGATCGTTTTCCTAATGTTTCAATAGAATTAGAATGAATTTAGTTGGTTTTCCATATGAAAGTTGTTGTTTTCACTTAAAATGTAGTCCTTTTCAAATAAAAGCGAGAGAGTTTGAATGGTACCAGACACATCGTGTCACAGATTGAGGTGGGGTTGATTCATACATGTCAAAAATGACCCATATATCATTTTCCTGAACTATCAACAGAATCTGAATGTGTTTGGACAGTTTTCCATATGCAAGTTGTTTTATTCACTTAAAATGTTGTCCAATTAAAATAAAAGCGAGGCACTATGAGTGGTACCGGCCACACTATGCCTCGTATTGAGGTGGGGTTGACTTTTACATGTCAAAAATGAACCATGGATCCTTGTTCTAATGTATCAACACAATCCGAATACGATTGGTCGGTTTTGCGTATGCAAGTTGTTTTTACTTAAAAGGGTGTCCATTTATACAAAAGAAAGGCACTTCAAGTGATATCGGACACACCTTGCATCTAATTGTGGTGGGGTTGACTCATACACGTCAAATATGACACATGAATCATTTTACTAAAGTATCAACACAATTTGAATGTGTTTGGTTGGTTTTTCATATGTCAGTTGTTGTTTTCACTTAAAATGTTGTCCTTTTCAAATAAAGGTGAGACACTTTTTGTGGTACGAGACACATGATGCCTAAGATTGTGATGAGGTTGACTCGTACACATAAAAAATGACCCATGTATCCTTGTGCTAAAGTATAAAAACAATCAGAATATGTTTGGTCATTTTTCAGAATGTCTGTTGTTTTTACTTAAAACAGTGTCCATTTTAAACCAAAGAGAGACACTTTGAGTGATTTCAGCAATACCATGCCTCAAATTGATGCAAGGTTGACTCGTAACCATCACACATGACCCATGGATTATTTTTCTGAAGTATCAATACAATCAGAAAGTGTTTTGATGGTTTTCCTTTTGCAAGTTGTTGTTTTCACTTAAAATCATGTACATTTCAAATAAAAGTGGGACAATTTGAGTGGTACTCGCCAAACCATGAATCGAATTGAAGCCAGGTTGACTAATACACGTCAAAAATGAACAATGGATCATTTTACTAAAGTATCAATAGAATCCAAATTCGTTTGGTCAGTTTTCTGTATACAAGTTGTTGTTTTCACTTAAAATCCTCTCAATTTCAAATAAAAGTGAGACAGTATGAGTGGTACCAGCAACACAGTGCCTTTGATTGAGGCAGGATTGATTTTTAAATGTCACAAATGACCCATGGACCGTTTTCCCAAAGTATCAACACAATTCGAATATGTTTGGTTGGTTTTCCGTATGCCAGTTATTGTTTTCACTTAAAATGTTGTCCAATTCAAATAAACGTGAGACACTTTGAGTGGTACTGGGCACACCATGCCTCGGATTGAGGCAGGGTTGACTCATACACGTCCAAAATGAACCATTGATCCTTGTTCTAAAGTAACTACTCATTCTGAATATGATTGGTCGGTCTTTTATATGCATGTTGTTTTTACTTAAAAGGGTGTCCATTTTAATCAAAAGATAGACACATTGAGTGATACTGGACACACCGAGCCCCAGATTGAGGTGGGGTGGATTCGTACACGTCAAAAATGCCCCATGGTTCGTTGTCCTAAAGTATCAGTAGAATCTGAATGTATCTGGTTCGTTTTCTGTATTCTAATTGTTGTTTTCACTTAAAATATTGTCCAATTCAAATAAAAGTGACACACTATTAGTGGTACCGGCGACACTGTGCCTCGAATTGAGGTGGGGTTGACTCATACACGTTAATAATGAACCATGGATCCTTGTGATAAAGTATTAACACAATCTAAATACGATTGGTTGTTTTTCCGTATACCAGTTCTGTTTACTTAAAAGGGTGTCCATTTTAAACAAAAGAAAGACACATCGAGTGATACCAGCCACACCGTGCCTCAAATTGAGGCGGGGTTTACTCACACACGTCAAATATGACCCATGGTTCGTTTTCCTAAAGTATCAACACAATAAAAATGATTTTGGTTTGTTTTCCATATTCCAGCTGTTGTTTTCACTTAAAATGTGGTCCATTTCAAATAAAAGTGAGACACTTTGAGTGGTACAGGCCACACTGTGCGTTGGATTGAGTCGGGGTTCACTCATTCACGTCACAAATGACCCATGGATCCTTGTGATAAAGTATCAACACAATCAGAATACATTTGGTCAGTTTTCCAAATGTCTGCTGTTTTTAATTAAAACATTGTCCATTTTAAACAAAATATAGACTCTTTAAGTGTGATTTTCTCTGTAATCAAGGTAGGTGGTCCTTAGCCTTTTGTGAATTGTCGTGATGTTTTATAAATTCCAAATCACCACTCGCCCAATGTTGGGATGTCTGGTCGGGGGCTATCTGGGGTCTAGGGAAAAGGTTGGGGGGCTGTCTGGGGTCTAGGGAGGAGGGTGGGGGGTTGTCCGGGGTCTATGGGTGAGGGTGGGGGCTGTCAGGGGGGCTGTCTATGGGGCTATCCTAGGGGCTGTCCGGGGCATATCTGGGGGCTGTCCGGGGTCCAGGGAAGAGGGTGGGGGTTGTCTGGGGGGTTGTACGGGGTCTAGGGAGGAGGGTGGGGGCTGTCTAGGGTCTAGGGAGGAGGGGGTTGTCCAGGGTCCAGGGAAGAGGGTTGGGGCTATCTGGGGGCTGTCCAGAGTATACGGAGGAGGGTGGGGGCTATCCGGGATCCATCATGGAGGGTGGGGGCTGTCTGGGGGGCTATCCGGTGTCTATGGAAGAGGGTGGGGGCTGTCGGGGGGGGGGGGGGGGGGGGCTGTCCGTGGTCTAGGGAGGAGGGTGGGGGGCTGTCTGGGGTCCAGGGAGGAGGGTGGGGGCTGTTCAGGGGGCTATTCGGGGGCTATTTGGGGTCTAGGGTGAAGGGTGGGGGGAATGTCCAGTGTCTAGGAAGAAGGGGGGCTGTCCGGGGTCTAGGGAAGAGGGTGGGGGCAATCTAGGGGGTTGTCCGGGGTCCTGGGAGGATGGTGTTGGTGGGGGGCTGTCCAGGGTCCAGTGAGGAGGAGGGGCTATCCGGGGTCCTGGGAGGAGGGTGGGGTTGTATGGGGGGCTGTCTGGGGTCCATGGAGGAGGGTGGTGGGCTGTTCGGGGGGCTGTCTGGGGGCTGTCTTGGGGGCTATCCCAGACACATGGGATAGTATTTATATATTTTCATAGTAAATGTTTTCTACGTTAAAAAAATAATCTCAATATATCAACTTCTAATCAGAACATCAATTTTCTAAATTCCACTAAAAACTTACAATTTCATTAAAATATGTAAAATATGAAGATAATGTGACCTAACTAATCACACATATATTCAGGCACAACAAATCAATAAACATCAAAGGTCATTAATATCAGTAAAAAATGTAACGGATCAGTCTGTCCCTCATCACCATCACTATCATCTCTATCATCGTCACCCTCACCCTCATCCTCATTGTTGTCTCTATCATGGTCCCCACCCTCCTCCTCTCCCTTGTGCTCAGCCTCGGCCTCCTCATCACCCTCCTCCTCTACCTCAGCCTCCTCATCGCCCTCCTCCTTCACCTCAGCCTCCTCCTCAGCCTCCACCTCCTCCGCCTCGGCCTCCTCCTGGCCATCGTCTCGACCACCACTGGAACTTCCCCATGGTGCACCATATATAGAATTCATTGATGACATATATTCATCACAATCCGTGCTGGCCTCTGGTGGAAGTGTTGGACGTAAAACTTCCATCAGTTTCATAAATGTAGTGTTTTCCCTAGCAGACTATTATGCCTTCTCTATAGCCCTTTTTTCAACCTGTTCATCCTATTACTTAAATTTATACAACTCGATGGCACTAAAAATAATACCTGAGGAGGGATAATACATCGTCAGAACTATACTCTTCCTAGGTCAGCAGCGTACTCTACCAGGATGCTTATCTCCCAACCCCTGATGTAAGTGATTGTGTGGCACAAAATTATCAGGTTCATTTGGATCAAGGGCCTTTAAATAAGCCTGCTTCAAATTTAAATATATTATTATGTTAAAAAAATATAGATTAAAATTTTAAATCTACAAAGTAAAACTTTCAATCTGCTGCTGAGTCGCTTCATTAACCGCACTTTCATATTTCATCTTTCTACTAAAGAAAAAAAGTTTTTCTCGAGGCACACGTCCTTCTATATTAAAATTATTCCTCTACAATGACATTGAATTTAGAAAAACATAATTAAATATAGGATACCAAAAAATAGAGTAATTTCATAACTAAAATTATATAACAAATTTAGCAATCGAATAAATTATGGAGGAAGGAATGGAAAGTGAAAGTCATAAATAATGATTATAAACTTTCATACCTATTGTCTC
The DNA here is from genome assembly GCA_963277665.1 of Viscum album. NCBI lineage: Eukaryota > Viridiplantae > Streptophyta > Magnoliopsida > Santalales > Viscaceae > Viscum > Viscum album. Next base: position 819,033,585 of record OY728126.1, read on the forward strand.
TCATGATCTGGCAGCATAGTACTTCCCAATGTGTGGATGTATTTCTTAGAATCAATGTTTTTTTATTTCTTCCTGATGCATCCTAAATAAATTTCAATAATTATTATTAATGAAAAACATGAAAATTTTCATTTAAATACTTATAATTTGATTAATACCATAAATTGGCTAGTCGCCCAATGAGTAATCATATGTTGGTATTGTTATAATGGAAAATCATCCACGATAGGGAACAGCTCTAACTCTATGCCCACACTAGCATGCTATCCAATGTACAACTCATGCATATATGCTCTCCAAAGCTTGCTTACATCCTTTAGACATGCAGGCTGTGCGCCCTCACCATCGGGGAAATTAAACTGCAACTAAAACTAAAGTATTATTTCATATAAATAACAAAATTAATATATTGAATTAAATACAAAAGATTTTTTACCCATATCTTAGCCAAGGCTTTATCCATTACATCATTTGGCAGCTATCCCCATGAGATTGGGCTGAAAGGAATGATGTCGGAGTATTTGGAAAGTGTCGCCAAAAAACTCTGACATTTTTTCCCAGATTTTTCAATCATCTGGATATCTTTATTTTAGTCCACCATAGATTGCGTGTGGTGGTTCCACACCAAAAGCATTCTTGTATGCCCCCTCCCCCACCTTCTATTAGTAGATGTATCTGTTAGGAAAGAAAAACAAATATTTTATCAATACATATTATAATAAAAATAAATAATGGTGTAATAATTTGTTAGGGTTGTATAACTGTACATATAGTAGTCTGATTAATGGGCATAGCTAGATCCACAGAAAATGATGGAACACCTTGTACAGACGGAGTGGGTCCCAATGTCTGCTCTGCTGGGACATACTCTGGCGGAGTAGTAGTTGAAGAAGATGGAATATAAAATCCTAGAGAGAAGGAATCAAAAGTAAAAGAAGATGATTTGGATGGCTGGCCAAATGCTTGATAGGGAGTGGGAATCATCATCAGATATGGTATAGATGGGTGAGGAGGCTTAGATGTAAAGGGTGGTGAAAACATGGGAGGGCTAAATATATCGTGTGTCCCTAATGGCACACAGGGATTATAATGTGGGATGGATGGTATGTCAGTGGGAGGGGAAGGGTCTAATCGGGTACGCCGACAAGATCATATAGCTCCTGTACCACCCCCCCTCGTACGAACACCACATGTACTGGGACCACTACTAGGCTTCTCATCAAATAATTCTCTCCTAATAGATGGATCCTAAAAAAATGTTAAAAAAATTAATCACATGACATTATATATTATTTAAATAAATATATTTGAAATAAAAATAATCACTGCAGGAACTAGTGGTGGAATGCCCAACTCATCCATTCGATGACTGTTGTCCATAATCTATTTTCATCACCTCTATTAAATTGGTTTCATTTTCCAACAATTGAAAAAAAATATATGGAATTAAATAGAAAAGGATAACTAATGTGAAACCCAAAAAACAAAATAAATGAGAGTGAATAGTGGCATTAATGGATAATTTAACTAACCATTGTTTTAGGTGAGCGTGAAAAAATATATAATGAAGCCAATAAATCACACAAGATGTAATAATGAAATTTAATTTTTAGTAGGATAATTATTTACTAAGTGTCATCAGTCTATTAAAATCATTGAACATTGATTCTACCATATTCATAAGTGGTGAAGCAGTTGTCAAAATTAAGGAAAATTTTAATTTATTTAGATCAGGTAGATGATGTAGGTTTCAATACATGTTTTGTAGAATAATACAAACCATCATGTTCATTACCAGGTAAAATACTGAAGAGAGGTCTTAGAGACATATAAATTTCATACAAATCACTGTTGATGCACTGAAATATTCACCAAGTTAGAAATATTGGTTTCATAGGTTTAAATATAGATCAATTCCAAATTAAAAAATGAAATTAAAACAAAAATTCCAACCAATAAACATTGAAAATGCACATAACAATCAAAATGGATACAACATATTTGTAATCAATATTAAATCAATTTGAATATCACCAACCTTAACAATCCAACTAAAGGTAAACCAAAAGAATTAAGAACATGTATCAATGATTCTATATATTTTCCACCTCAACTTTAGGTTCACAATCAACACAGATAATTGATCTGTTAGAGTCATCAAAGGAAATAAATGGATTGGTTCCAATGGCTGTAGGGACAGTGTCAATTCCATCATCACCATCATCAAAAATATTTCTTGGAATTACATCAACTATGACACCAAATTCAGGTCGAAGTTGGTCTTTGACATAAAAAACATGTTTATCCATTGATGCCAATACATATGGTTCTTTAGTAGAAAGAGTGCTAGTCATATTAATTAATCAAAATACACAATCATCAAAAAATGTGCCCTATCTCGTCATCAAATCAAACCAATGGCATTTCATCATTGTGACTCGTCTATGAGAGTAATAATCCAATATTACTATTTTTTCAATGACTCTATAATAACCCACATTTTAAAATTGTGGTCTACTATCTAATGCACTGGCATAACAATCTGTTGTGGCAGTAACCATAACACCATCATGTTGTGTTCTCATGTTCTTTTCTCATTCAATGACAATATATTTGTACCCATTGATAACAATTGATTTACAGTCACGAACAACGGTATTAGGAACAAAAGCCAAAGATATTATTTCCTCAGAGACAGAGTCTGTAGGGAAACTCAATACCTGTAATATAAATGAATATTAAACTTAATTAAATATTGATTTAATTATTTTAAACAGTAATATATTTACCATCATTTTTAACCAAGAAAAAAACTTTTTTCTATGGAAAAACTCCCTCCTTATCGAAGATAATGAATGATGATTTCTATTTATCATTGTTTTATTTTCCCTGTAGATAAAAAATATGAATATATTAACATATATATATGTAATATATACATATTCAATTTAGTTACATGATGTTGTCATCGAACAAATCACAGTTGAACAAAACTATGTGATGTCCCATATCCCACTCATCAAGGATTAATGTCTTCAATTTATATGATCCCGGAATTCCTCCAGTTTGAGGAAGTGATAGAAAAATAGGTTCAATTTTCTCATATTTTTCTGATTCACCTTTCATTGTTCTGTTAATTCTTGTAGTAAGATCAGACAAATACATTGAGCAGAAATCCATACACTCTTGACCCAAGTAATCGTTCACGATAGAACCTTCAGGATGATTCTTGTTTTGAAAATAAGACATTAATGTGTACATATTTCATTCAATTGGATATATGAAATAAAAGGAAGCAGGTCCTCCAGGAAGTATATCAGTGGGAATATGGACAGTCAGATGCAGCATGCATGTGAAAAATAATGGAGGAAATATTTTCTCCAACTCACACAAAATTAATGGGGCATCTGTCAACATTTTTTGCAAGAATGTCCTGGGAAACTTCTTAACATAATGATCTCTAAACAAATGCCACACCAAATTAACAGTCACCCTTACATTATTGGAAAAAAGATGAAGGATTGCTATTGGAATCAACTCATGTAGAATAACGTGTTAATCACGAGTCTTCAAAGATTTTAGCTTTAAATCTCTTTTGTTTACCCATTTAGATATGTTTCTTTAATAAACATCAGGAACTCTAATAGTCTCTAATACTTTTAGAAATTGTTTTTTTTCATAGGTGTCATCACATAAGAAGCACATGGAACTTTCCACTTATTTTCAATGATAATCATAGGATGCAATTCCGATCTGATCCCCTAATCCACCAAGTCACGCCAAGACCGTAAATCATATTTTGTCTTTCCATTAACATTTAAAAGTATCAAAAGCAACATTTCACATATATTCTTTTCAATGTGCATTATGTCTAAGCAATGAAAAAAAAAATTGGTTGACCGATAAGGCAAATCAAAAAATATACACCTCTTCCTCCAATTGTAATAGGTTTTTGTGGAAACATTATTTATCATTCCAAATTTCATTTGACCCTTCCTGAATGAAAAACTGAAATCTTTCAAATCATTAAGCACATCAGTTCAAGATATACGCTGAGGTGGATCATCGATCTCTATGGTATTATCAAATCATCGACGATTATTTCTATATGGATGGTCTATTTGAAAGAATCGTTGATGTCTCATAAAACTGAAACTACAATGATGTTTTAGTCTTCTGGATCGTGTATTCTTCATACAAACAAGACATGACAGCTTTCTCTTCTTGCTCCATCTAGACATCATCATAGAAGACATAAAATCATTAATCATCCACATAAGCACAACATGCATCTGTAATATGACTTTTGAATATTCATTTTATGTGCGCACACCCACATCCCAAAAAAGTTTCAACTCTTTTATTAAAGGTTTCATGTATATGTCAATATCAAAGTCAGGATCAGAAGGGCTAGATATGATTATACTCATGAAAGTGAATGGTTTTTTCATACACAACCATGGAGGAAGATTATAAATGTGTATAAAAACTGGCCATGTGTTGTGCGAAGTAAGAATCTTCCAAAACAGATTAAAACTGTCGCAAGAAAGACACATCCTCACATTATGCACGTCAGCTGCAAAATCAGGATATCAAGCATCAAATATCTGCCATGAAAATCCATCTTCAGGGTCAACCAACTCATCATTTGTCTTCTTTCTCTCGGTATCATGCCATCTCATTTTTATTGATATTTCATCAGACATAGGAAGATTCTAGAGTCTGGGGATCAATGTAAAGTGCCACATTACTTTCTCCAGCATGCTGGATGGTGTTCCATCAGATTTTTACTTCCAGTAGGATGTGCCACATTTTATACCATCATTTTTTTCAGTGGTTTCCTCCTAGAATAAACTGAAATATTTCAGGAAAGCATGAATTTTATTTCTTGAAAATCCTAGTTCCTCGACAAAATTCAATGCCATATAGTGGTTTGAGGGAATATCTTCATCAACTGGAAGTAAATCCATCAATAAGGTAAGAATGTAATCGATTCCTATATTAGAAATCCCATACATATTTTTCACATGAAATAATCGGATTAAAAATTCCATAATTATCATTTTATCGCATTGTGGATATATTGGAGTCGTGGAAGCATCATTCAATTTTTTCACCCTAAAACCATCATCATTTTCAGTAGACGCATCATGTGTGCTCATATAAAAGTCTTCTTGGGTAAGAATCCATTCTTTTTCATGATGATGGATACATGGAAACTAGTTATATAACAAATTATCCACTTCAGTTCTCTCATTTGGATCATCAGTAATTTAATATTTCATTTTCCCCCAATTATGATACCACACATAGTATTTTTCTAGAAAAACATATTTGGTTATGTGGTAGTGGACTTCTTCACGGCTCAAAAAATGTCTTTCAACACAATTGGAACATGGAAAATGTATGCGACCACTATCTAAATCCTTTTGAAATGAAAAATCTAAAAAACACTCCAAATTGTTCTGAAAATAGCTTGATATTCGATCGGTTTCATACATCAAACGTCTATCCATTTTGTAAAAAAATAATTGTTGTAAGTAATTTTTTCAAAAGAAATTCAATAAGAGTGAAGTTTCATTGAAAATATATTTATGTAAACAAGAATTGTTCACGAGGGTGGGGGCTGTCCAGGGGGTATGGGTTGTCCGTGGGTGTGGGAGGGATGTCCACGGGGGTGGCGGGGGTGTCCACGGGGGTCGGGGGTGTCCACGGGGGGGGGGGGGGGGGGCTTTCCAGGGTGTGGCGGTTTTCCAGGGGGGTACGAGGTGTCCAGGGGGTGGGTGGGATGTCCAGGGGTGGTTGGGGTGGCGGGGCTGTCTAGGGGGGTACGGGGTCTCCATGGGGTTGGCGGGTTGTCCATAGGGGTGGGGGGTTTCCATGGGGGAGGGGGTGTCCATGGGGTGGGTGGGGCTATCCAGGGGGTATGGGGTGGGTGGGCGGACTATCCACGGGGGTGGAGGGGCTGTCTAGGTGGTACGGGGTGTAACACCCCGAGTTTTCACGATACGCCTCTCTTTCAATAATGCAATAGCTTCCATTTTACGCAAGTTCGAGTTCTAACACACCGCGACTAATCAAAGTTGCCGTTATGAATAGTAAAAACCACTTTTTAAAATTATAGAAATCTTATATTTCAGAATGGACTTCATTTTTGTATTCGTAATATCGAAATTATCCTAAGATGAATTTTTTGTAATTTTCTGGGAACGTCCAATTTTTTTTGAATAGTGAAAAAAACATAAAAACAACTTTTTTAATCAAAATAATTTATATGATAAATTAAACTATTGAGTGGTTTTAAAGTATAATTATAATATATTTTTACCATTTTATCCAATGGTGTTCATTATAATTAAATTCTCTTTGAAATTCGACATAAACGATTGTCAATCTTTTGATATATATATTGTTTCTTAAAACACGCTATTTGTTGTGACAGTGGGAATTAATTATAAAATTAATTAATGTAACTTATATGTTTGGAATTTTTTAAAATATACATCATTTTTGATTTTGGAATATCAATTATAGCTTAGGGTGAAATTTTGGCATTGTTCTAAAAAACATCAATTTTTGATGAATAGTGAAACCACTAAGTGGTAGTTAAAAAAACTGCTTTTTCATTTAAATGAAACACTACGACTTCTGTGATTTGATTTTAAAAAATCCGACATACATGGTTTTCATTAGGAAGTAAAATTTGGTTCAATGGGATTAAAATAATTTTTTTGTGAATAGTAACTTTTAAGTTTAATTAATCGCGATTAAAGGTAATTAGTGAAATTTAAGGTAAAATGATATTATAAAAATATGAAATGACCTTGAAACTTGTCCTAAACCTATTGGATGAGTCATGGACGACCAATAAAATCCATGGGTCAACTAGGGGACCCCATGGAGCCACTTTGGTAGGAAAAGGACATAAATAACTTTTTATTTAATGTTAAAATAAAAATGTCACAAACAAGAGTTGTTTTACTAAAACAATTTTTAAATGGGGTTATACAAGTCATATTCTTGGCTATAAATATTCATTAGAATGATAAAACTATATACTACATCATTCTATTTTTTATATAATTTTTAGACATTAAATAAATTAAATTATGTATGACACCATGATGATGCAGCGATTACCTCATTAATTAACGATTTAAATAAAATGAAAAGATAATGTAAAATCTAAGACTTACACTTGTCAAAAACCTATTGGGTGAAGATATTTAGAACCCTTATCACTTTATCCTCGAATTATATAAGTGTGGGACCTTTATAATCCGGAAAGCATTGTATAATAAAGTAACATTTCATTATTCTCCAACAGTGCCCCTCCTCTCCACTTATAAAAGGCCCCCCACCTCTAACACCTTATTCACACTTTCAAGCCATTTGGCTCGGCCACCCTCTGCCCAAATACTCTCCCAACTTTCCTCCCTTACTCCTAGAAGCCTCACTTTGGGCAGAAGTCTTTCCAAGGAAACCTTTGGCTCAAATCAAAAGAGTTACCCAATTTTAAGGTTATGTCTTCGCTTATGTTATTTTGTTTTATTTTTCTTATCCAACCCCCTAAACTCTTTTTATTCATTTATTTTGTAACAAAACCAGTATACTCAATATACTAGGATTTTGTTATATGAATTATTCGAACTACACTTACACACACCTACATCTAATGGTTAAAGAACAAACTGTTTCTGTGGATGGCGAATTTCTGCCTCACGAAACGATGATTGTTCAACACTCATATAACACCTTCAAAGGTGGCCATTAAGATGTCACTATATTTATATATGATATATAATATGTTTATGTTTTACTTAAGCTTCTTTATTTTTCATTTATGGAATACCTTTACGGTTTCCATTATAGGTAAACGCTATATTTTCATTTTAGAAAGTGCGGACTACCGCCCCCTCAATGTGATTTGAATCGTTAATTCCATATGTGGGATGTATAAAGGATGAAGTAAATGATATTATATATGATATTATACTGGAATTATAATATACCATTATATCATTATGATTTAATTAAATACAAAATATAAATGAAAGTAGCGTTCATGCGTACGTACGGCTTACCGTCTCCATGAACGGTGCATTTCATTTCTTACCTCTAAACGTTATGGAATATTATAAATGTTTGTATATACTGTATATATATGAGATATATGATATCTATATCATGAATATAATTCTGGATATAATGGATATTTCACCACATTAACAACTTGTAATTATAAGAAGTTTATTTTTTACTCAAGTACCAAAGATCTACAAAACGACCGTTATTAACTTAAATAAATACATAATGTTCATAACATGGTAATAAGTGATATAAAAGGAATAAAAAACATGAAAAATGTTCTTAAGAAATTATAAATTAACTCTAGTTTATTATTCAGGAGGTTAAAGAATGATCGAGTCAAGACAGGACGCAAGGTAAGGGAATTTCTTAACCCAATTTCCATTCTTTGGGTTAATCTCCTACATTCAAATTACGTCATGATATTATTATGTCCTATCTTGTATTTGTACTTCCTTTATGTGTAATTATAGTTAATACACATAATAGATCTATTTTATTTAAGAAAACTGATCTTTGTATGGGACTTCGTCTCAATATCCTTTCATTGAGGCATATTTTGTTTTATACACAACCTTCTTTTATACGGTGTATAAACCCCTTTGAATTTTACGTTTATTCAAAAGGAATATTTTTATACGAAGAATTTACTAAAGGACAAAAGGGAATGTTTTTGTTGTACGTATGTGGTGACAACGACTTCTCCGCCACCGTGACCATTATTTGAGTTTCGGTTTCCTCTACAAGCCATACATTTTTTTTTTAAAAGAAAAATAAATACCATGTTTTACTTTTCTTTTATTTTGGTATTGAAAATGGTTTTTAAAGTGTTTTTATTATATCAATGTGTTGTATTGATATCATGTGATTGAAATGTGGAAATGTTATGTTTCCTTTATGCATGTTTTATGTGATACGATTAGGTTATGGTTTATGATATGTTTAAACCTATTCATATGAGGAATGCATTGGACTTAATAAGTGACGGGCGGAGCCCGCTATAGCTCCTCGATGCATCGGCAGGTCTCATGAGACAAACTAGTGTCTTAGCACGAGACCTTGACAAAATATTATTTGTGGTCTTGGCACGAGGCCTTGGATACGTGGTTATGATAGTCTGGCATTATGCATTCCATCATTATAAAAGTGGTTATTGATATTTCATGTGATTATTCGACCAGTAGAATATTCATGTGAAGATGTAAATGGCATTATCTCATTTTACTTTTGCCATATTATATTGAATTTCATGTTTAAAAGGCTTTTGTTTTAGTTGTACATTTCCTTAAATGTTTATGTTTATTTATGAAATCTTCTGCTATATTGTTATCCTTACTGAGCATCTGAGCTCACCCCTTTCAATGTTTTAATATTTTCCAGGATGTGAAGAAGTATTTTATGAATGATCTGCAGGGATAGTCAGAAGAGGATATGAGTGGGGGTTATGGAGATATTGTTATTGTTGTTTTTTTACTTTATGATGTAATGTAAGACTTACGAATATATCTAGTGTTTCCAAGACTACTAAACTAATCGGTCTTTCGAGACTTGATCTTTTGTTATCATAGCAATGTTTCGAAGTAAGGCACCGACTCTGGGTAGCTGGGGTCGGGGCGTTACAGTTGGTATCAGAGGCAGTTTAGTACTAACCTTGGAAGCTAGATTTAGATAAACTATGATTAGAGCACATAGCCCGAAGATAGACTTTAAGGATTAGTATAGAAGAACTTCCTAGAATTTTGGTATTATAGATATTTTGTGAGTTTTCTGAGCAATACATCCCTGTATGGATACGAGCAGGTAGAGGAGGCTCTGGCACAGATGTACCTAGGGGTAAAACCCGAAAACACCGCTTTGAGCTAGAATCGAACGGGAACTGGAGCACGACAACGGGCCTTGCTGCACTCTTGGTTACGACACTCCCGTGGGATATGCTTAGGATAATTCTCATTTTCTTTACAAAGCACTATGAAGGGTTATGAGTATATACTTCCTCAAAGAATTTTTTTTTATGATTATGGATTATATCCATAAATAGTTACATTAGTGTTAAGTGTTTTACAAGTATGGAATTATGTATTTTGATTCATAAACTAATCTAGTTTATGCCATTGTTTAGAAATGGCGCCTAGTGGAAGGAATGAAAACCGTATCAATGCACGCACTCTGTGTAGGGATTTCCCTCCTGCTCAAGATAATTATTGTGGATCTGGAGATACAACTGGTTCTGATCAACTTATTACCATACTGGGACAACTCACTCAGGTTATGAATAATAACCTTACTCATATGGAGCACCCTGATCTGTAACGTAGAGGATCAATGTTAGACCGCTTCATGTAGCAACAACTGCCAACATTTAATGGGGGTACAAATCCATTAGTAGCTGAGCAATGAATAAACTCCTTAGAGAAAATATTCCACACCTTGGGGAGTAGCGAAAGGGAGAAGGTTATCATGGCAGTTTACCGCCTCACTGGAGATGCCGATCAATGGTGGTCATTGATTCAAAACACAAAGGAAGATGAATAAGTATCAAGTATGTAATGGAGAGAGTTCAAAGATCTTTTCTTAGAAAAATACTTTCCACATGACCATCGAGCAGATATGGAAAGGCAATTTCTGAGTCTGACACAAAAGGAGGATGAGAATGTCGCAAAGTATGAGGCTGACTTTACAAGGTTAGCGAGGCATGTAGTAGATTATATACATAACCCAAGAAGTAATATTGATCGTTTCTTTGATGGGTTAAAACCATTTCTCCATCGAGCTTTTGTCTCACAAATCTTCTCGACATACGAAGATATTGTCTCATGTGCTATCAAGACAGAAAAGGAATTCTCTAAATCTTATGACAATAATGTAAAGAAAGAGAAGAAGAGAACTGTGGAACAAGAGACAGATAAAGGGAAAAAGGGAAAGAAAGATTTTCCATTATGTGATAATTGTGGGAAGAATCACCCTGGTACTTTCCTAAAAGGAATGGGAGTTTGTTATAAATGTGGAGAAAAAGGTCACCAGGCATGTGATTGCAAAGGAAAGAAAGATGCTATCAATGTTGAATGCTACAATTGTAGAGAAATGGGTCATTATGCAAATGAATGTCCTAAGTGTCAGGGAAACTTACCTCAGAAAAGCCCAAGGGATCAAGGCCAATCTTATGTTGTTACTACAGTTGAAGCGGAATAAATAATGTATTGGTGCTTTTGGACTCGTGGATTATATTCTGGTTATTAGAATAATGGGATATATATATATAAGAATTGTACTGTAGTACTTGTTATTTCATTAAGGTTTTAATATGATGAAGGTAATTATATTTTTATTATGTGACAATATGAGAAAATTTACTTTGTTTGGTGAATCTGATAAATTGATTTTGGAATTAAGAGACCTTTTAAAGAAAGTTTGGACATAGGTATTTTGGATAACTATAATGGTTGGGATGGATTAAGTTGAACTTTGAATAGTATTGTTTAAGGTTAAAAACAATTCTGAAGATTATTTTTGGAATATTATAATACTATATTTTTAGGAAAAGGAAAACCTGCAGGGTGGGGCATAACCCGTCGCGTCGGACAAAGCTGTAGGAATCGAACCCACAACCATAGTGCGACAGGCCTTTACTACCTACCACTAGCCTACAGGAAGTCCCTGGATATTACAAAAAGTTTTCCTAATCTAAATGGTATGTGTTAATATTTAGAACCTTATACAATTAGGATAAATAGAATATTTTTGAGTTATGTTACCATTTGGAGTGAAATATGGGTTTGTGGTAAAAATTTATTAAGGAATGAAAGTCTACACGACAAGTGAGTATATTTCCTTACATTCTTAGAAAATCTCTTAAATAAATTCCTCAACTTTATAAAAGGTAACTTAAAACAAAAACGTTGTTGGTTAACTTTTCCAACTGGGGATTCAATGACCGTTTAAACAATCACAAGTTTGTGATTTTCTTATGGTTAACTTTCTCCTAATCCAGTTCTCTACAACTCTCCATCAGACCATGATGGTTTGTTTTTCTCCCATATCCATATTTTCATATAATTCTATTATGGGCTATCTCGGGTGACCATTGTAATTATCTTTCTTTCTTTTAAAGTTATATTTTTATTAACCTTATTTCCGATGTGGGTTTTCCACAAAGGTATTTTCAATTCTCAACCTTTTATTTTCAAAGAAAAATTTCAAATTGCAAGGACACAATTTATTGAAGGAGGGGAGAATGTAACACCCCGAGATTTCACGATATGCCTCTCTTTTAATAATGCAATAGCTTTCATTTTACGCAAGTTCGAGTTCCAACACACCACGACTACTCAAAGTAGCCGTTATGAATAGTAATAACCACTTTTTAAATTTATAGAAATTTTATATTGCAAAATGGACTTCATTTTTGTATTCGTAATATCGAAATTATCCTAAGTTTATTTTTTTGTAATTTTTTGGGAACTTCCAATTTTTAATGAATAGTGAAAAATACTTAAAAACAACTATTTTAATCAAAATAATTTATAGTGATAAATTAAACTATTGAGTGGTTTTAATGTATAATTAGAATATATTTTTACCATTTTATCCAATGGTGTTCATTAGAATTAAATTCACTTTGATATTCGACATAAACGATTGCCAATCTTTTGATATATATATTGTTTCTTAAAAACACGCTATTTTTTGTGAAAGTGGGAATTAATTATAAAATTAATTAATGAAACTTATATGTTTGTAATTTTTTAAAATATACATCATTTTTAATTCGGAATATCAATTATATCTTAGGTTGAAATTTTGGCATTGTTCTGAAAAACTTCAATTTTTGATGAATAGTTAAACCACAAAGTGGTAGTTAAAAAACTGATTTTTCATTTAAATGAAACATTACCACTTCTGTGATTTGATTTTCAAAAATCCAACATACATGGTTGTCATTAGGAAGTAAAATGTGGTTCAATGGGATTAAAATAATTTTTTTGGTGAACAGTAACTTTTAAGTTTAATTAATCGCGATTAAATGTAATTAGTGAAATTTAAGGTAAAAATGATGTTATAAAAATATGAAATGACCATAACACTTGTCCTAAACCTATTTTATGAGTCATGGCCTACCAATAAAATCTATGGGTCAACTTGGGGACCTCATAGATCCACTTTGGTAGGAAAAGGACATAAATAACTTTTTATTTAATGTTAAAATAAAAAGGTCACAAACAAGAGTTGTTTTACTAAAACAATTTTTAAATGGGGTAATACAAGTCATATTTTTTACTATAAATATTAATTAGAAATATAAAAAGATTTCCTACATCATGATTTTTTTTTATAATTTTTATACATTAAATAAATTAAATTATTTATGACACCATGATGATGCAGTGATTACCTCATTAATTAACGATTTAAATAAAATGAAAGGATAATGTAAAATCTAAGACTTACACTTTTCAAAAACCTATTGGGTGAGGATATTTCGAACCCGTATCACCTTATCCTAGAATTATATAAGTGTGGGACCTTTAGAATCCGAAAATAATTGTATAATATAAGTAACATTTCATTACTTTCCATGAGTGCCCCTTCTCTCCACTTATAAAAGGCCCCCACCTCTGACACCTTATTCACACTTTAAAGCCATTTGGCTCGGCCAAACTCTGCCCAAATACTCTCCCAAATTCCCTCCATTACTCCTAGAAGCCTCACTTTGGGCAGAATTCTTCCCAAGGAAGCCTTTGGCTCAAATCAAAAAAGTTACATGATTTTAAGGTAATGTCTTCGCTTATGTTATTTTGTTTTATTTTTCTTATCCAACCCCCTAAACTCTTTTTATTCATTTATTTTGTAAAAACACCAGTATAATCAATATACTAGGATGTTTTTATAAGAAATATTCGAGCTACACTTACACACACCTACATCTAATGGTTAAAGAACATACTGTTTTTGTGGATGGTGAATTTCGGCCTCACGAAACGATGATTGTTCAATACTCATATAACACCTTCAAAGGTGGCCATTAATATGTCACTGTATTTATATATGATATATAATATCTTTATGTTTTACTTAATATTATTTATTTTTCATTTATGGAATACCTTTATGGTTTCCATTATGGGTAAACGCGATATTTTCATTTTAGGAAGTGCGGACTACCGCCCCCTCAAAGTTATTTGAATCGTTAATTCCATATGTGGGATGTATAAAGGATTAAGTAAATGATATTATATGTGATATTATACTGGAATTATAATATACCGTTATATCATTATGATTTAATTAAATACGAAATATAAATGAATGTAGCGTTCATGCGTACGTACGGCTTGCCGTCTCCATGAACGGTGCATTTCATTTCTTACCTCTAAACGTTATGGAATATTATAAATGTATGTATACACTGGATATATATGAGATATATGATATCTATATCATGAATATAATTCTGGATATAATGGATATTTCACCACATCAACAACTTGTAGTTATAAGAAGTTTATTTTTGACTCAGGTACCAAAGATCTACAAAACGACTGTTATTAACTTAAATAAATACATAATGTTCATAACATGGTAATAAGTGATATAAAAGGAATAAAAAACTTGAAAAGGGTTCTTAAGCAATTATAAATTAACTCTAGTTTATTATTCAGGAGGTTAAAGAACGGTCGAGTCAAGAAAGGACGCAAGGTAAGGGAATTTCTTAACCCAATTTCCATTTTTTGGGTTAATCTCCTACTTTCAAATTACGTCATGATATTATTATGTCCTATCTTGTATTTGTACTTTCTTTATGTTTAATTATAGTGAATACACATAATAGATCTATTTTATTTTAAAAAAATGATCTTTGTATGGGACTTCTTCTCAATCTCCTTTCTTTGAGACATATTTTGTTTTATACACAACCTTCTTTTATACGGTGTATAAACCCCTTTGACTTTTACGTTTATTCAAAAGGAATCTTTTTATATGAAGCATTTACTAAATGAATAAAGGGAATTTTTTTGTCGTATGTATGCGGCGACAACGACTTCTCCGCTGCCGTGACCATTATTTGAGTTTTGACTTCCTCTACAAGCCATACCTTTTTTTAAAGAAAAATAAATACCATGTTTTACTTTTCATTTATTTTGGTATTGAAAATGGTTTTGAAAGTGTTTTTATTATATCAATGTGTTGTATTGATATATTGTGATTGAAATGTGGAAATGTTATGTTTCCTTTATTCATGTTTTATGTGATACGATTATGTTATGGTTTATGATATGTTTAAACCTATTTATATGAGGAATGCATTGGACTTAATAAGTGACTGGTGGAGCCCGCTATAGCTCCTCGATGCATCGGCAGGTCTCATGAGACAGACTAGTGTCTTGGAATGAGGCCTTGACAAAATCTTATTTTTGGTCTTGGCACAAGGCCTTGGCTATGTGGTTATGATAGTCTGGCATTATGCATTCCATCATTATGAAAGTGGTTATTGATATTGCATGTGATTATTAGACCAGTAGAATATCCATGTGAAGAAGTAAATGGCATTGTCTCATTTTACTTTTTCCATATTATGTTGAAGTTCAAGTTTAAAAGGATTTTGTTTTAGTCGTACATTGCCTTAAATGTTTATGTTTATTTATGAAAGCTTCCACTATATTGTTATCCTTACTGAGCATCTGAGCTCACCGATTTCAATGTTTTAATATTTTCCAGGATGTGAAGAAGTATTTTATGAATGATCTGTAGGGATAGTCAGAAGAGGATATGAGTGTGGACTATGGAGACTTTGTTATTGTTGTTTTTTTACTTTCTTATGTAATGTAAGACTTATGAATGTGTCTAGTGTTTCCAAGGCTACTAAACTAATCGGTCTTTCGAGACTTGATCTTTTGTGATCATGCCAATGTTACGAAGTAATGCACCGACTCTGGGTAGCTGGGGTCGGGGCGTTACACGAGGTGTCCAGGGGGTGTGAGGGTTGTCCACAGAGGTGGGTGCAATCCAAGGGGGTACTGGGTGTCCAGGGGGGGCTGTCCGCGGGGGTGGCGGGGCTGTCCAAGGGGGTCGGCGGGTTCCATGTGGTGGGGGGCTTTCCAGGGGTGGGGCTGTCGAGGGGGTATGAGGTGTCTAGGACATCCCACCCCACCCCCCTGGACATCCCACACCCCCACCTAGACAGCCCCACCCCACATGGACAACCAAAAACTCTTCCCCCACATAGACAGCACACCCCCACCCCCTTGGACATCCCAACCCCTTGACAGCCCACACCCCACCCCCACCTCCCTAGATAACTAACACCCCTCCCCCACCTGGACAGCCCACCCCCACCCACCTTGGAGAGCCCACACCCCCCTTGACATCCCACACCCCCTCCCCCACCTACATAGCCCACCCACCACCACTCCTGGACAACCCACCCATCCCTGGAAATCCCACCCCCCCCCCCTCCCGTGCAGCCCCCCTCCCCCCTCGACAACCCCCCTGGAAAGCCCACCCCCCCCCCCCCACCCACCTGGAAAACCCATTCCCCCCTAACTGGACAACCCACCCTCAATGGACAATCCATACCCCCACCCCCGCCTGGATAACACCCCCCCTGGACAGCCCACACCCCTCGCCTACAACCCCCCCCCCCAACCTGGACACCCCCCCACACACACCTGGACAGCCCCCCCTCCCACATGGATAGCCCACCCCCTCCCTGGACACCCCTCACCCCCTCCCCCACCTAGACACCCAACCCTAACCCCCCTAGACACCCCACACACCTCCTTGGGGCAGCCCAAAACCCCCTCCCCCACACCCCTATAGTATCCCCCCCCCCTGTGCAGCCCCCCAACCCCCTGGACAACACACCCCCACCTGTACAACCCGCCACACCTGAACAACCCCCCTACTCCTCCTACAGCCCCCCTTAGGGTATTTTCATTTAAAATCATTTTAGAAAATTAAAAATGCCAAACTATCATTTATTATCCATTTCACTAAACAAAAATCATAAATCCCCACTACATATAATACATAAAACCCCACTAAACATAAAACATAAAACAAACATAAAACAAACCCTTTACCCCACTAAACAAAAAGCATAAAACAAAACATTTACCCCTGCACAACCCACCCCCAACTTGCACACTGCCCCCCACCCACTTACAGAGAATCGCCCCTCCACCAGCACCCCCCACCTAAATAGCCCCCTCCCCCCACCCCCAGCTGCACAACCCACCCCACCCCCACCTCACCCCCGACATACTCCCCCCACTACACACCCCCACTTGTACATCCCCCTTCACTCATTGCAGCCCCCTCCCACCTAATCACTCGACCATCATACCCCCTCCCCACCCACTGCACCCCCACCCACTGCACCTCCCACAACCTACACCCCCTCACTTCAAATAAATTTATTCACACATGACATCTGAACAAAAATCAAAAAAAATCAAAAACGAAAACAAAAAAATAGTTGAAAAACATTAAACATAACTTATTACTTATATATTTGAAGTGTATAACAAAACAACATTGTGATTGAAGATGGATATGGTGGAAATTTTCTAAGTGAGAGAGGTATTAGGTCTTCACTTTAGCAATTCAATTGCATGGATGGGAGATCGGGTTCACTGGAAATTTAGGGGAAAACATTCCCAATGGTTTTTGAAAACCGTTGGGCAATCCTTCCTAAGTAAAGGAATTTACCAACAGTTTGTACAAACCGTTGGTAAAGGGAGAATAATTTGTGTATTTCCCAATGGTTTCTTCGAACCATTTGGAAATAATTCACTCAATTATCTTTTACCAATGGTTTGGATAATGTTTTTGGTAAAGGACCCCTATACCAACAGTTCTGTGGAACCGTTGGTATAAAAGTGTCGGGAAAACCCAACTTCCCAATAGTGACATGTGATTCTGAGGCCCAGTGATCCCAAAATAAATGTTTGAACATTTTTTAAATATCTCTAATATATCTCACATGTTTGGTTTTGAATTATTCTAAACATGTTTCTCGACTAAAAATAAGAGGGCAACGTTGAGTCCAGAATGAAGATGTTACCTAAGAAAGGACCTAGCCTTGACTGGCATATGTTGAGGGTAAATGTTAATTTTTGAGTGTTTTAAATAAAATATAATAAACATAAGAAAGTTTATTTTATTGAAATTTGTTTCTCTACTATGGAACATTAAGACATAAGTTTCATTTAATAAATGAAATAGAGTAGTAGAACTGGAACTGAACAGTAAAAGAAACACTACTTCGTTTTATAAATGATAAAGTGTAACAATGCGATGACTCAGAGTAACAGAAATGCTGAAATGATTTTCTTCAATTAATATCATAACAAGTATATGATATTTTTGGATGGTTCTGGATTTCTTCAAACCCTTAGAGGGATTGCGTTGTTGAGTGATGAATGGTGGAGAATGATTAATCATCCATGACAATGGGAACTACCCATTCTATTCAAGAGATTGCACCCACAAAAACGTATAGAGGATGATCACAGAAGGATCTACATCAACAAAAAAAAATTTTCCTCCTATTGATCATGTTTTCTATGTAATAGGTTTTGATTTCTGTGTTTTTTCCCTTCACCTATTATTCTTTCTAAATGATGAACAAGGGGAAATCCATGAACACATTAACCCACATATTGGCCAACTATGCAGGAATGGGGTTCTACATATAGGGATTTAAGATGAGATTATTTTTGTAGTAATATATATAACGTCTCCATTTTTTTTCTAACTTAATGATAGAAGGAAAAACGAACAAGGTCGATGATAGTTTCCTTGGGAGATCATTGTGATCTCCTCTCGCTCTTGTCTTCTTCTTTGATGGACCCATGTGGTCATGTTAGACTCTTTATGGAAGGTTCTGAATTTGACCAGACAATGGAATCGATGGTGAGACAGCTTGGAGTTCACTATAGTTGAGGTTTCAAGCCATGGATTACAGTGGATCATTTAGATTAGAAAAGAGACCACCAGAGTGACTCTAGTGGCCTGCGGAAGAACCTGTAGGCGCACCAGCAGAGGCCGCGTCCAAGTGGTCCGCAGAGGGGATGAATAGTGGAACCGGTGGGGCACTGCATTAGGATGGAAGACCCATGGTTGGGACGTAGTTGTTCAATGTAACATGGTCCACATGACCACATTTGGGGAAGGAAGTTGACCAGTTGTAGGCTGCCAGACACAGAGCTGACATGGTGCCTTCCATGTTTGGGCATGACAGAACCGACCTACTAAAATGGGCTGAGCCAGAGGGGGAACTGGGCTGCTGGGCAGCCCGACTGGACAGAAACTGGCATGCCAGTACGGGTCAGGCCGGAAGAAGGGAACCAAGCCACTAGGCTAGGACGGATTGGTTCGACTCGGACCCGACCATGTCGGGTTGGGTCTAACGAACCGAGTCTGGTCGGGTCGGACTAGGCCCAAACCCAACTGGACCCTGTTCACTAAAAGGATCATAACATTCAAACTATATGTCTGATAGATGAGCCATTTTTAGGGTTGGGACCCTCATGATGAGACGGGTCTTCTGATATACACTAAGTGGACTTTTGTGGATGTTGAGATATGAATGATGGATTGAGGAGTAGACTCTATCAGAATTAAGCATGCTACAACCAGGGATCCTACAGTTGGATGTCATTAGAAGAATGCGATGAGAGGGTCTTGGTGACCTAGTATGCCAAAGAGGTGATCAGGACTAGGTGACCCATTAGGCCATGGAGATGAGTGGGTCTAGGTGACCCAACATGCCAAGGAGATGAGAAAGTCTAGTCGACCTAGATTTCCTAAGTGATGAGTGGTTTTGGGTGACCTAACAGACCTAAGCACTCATCAAGGATGAGTGCTTCAACAATACATGGTGTTGATTTTTATGACTGTTATTCTTGTTTTCTATTCAATAGATTATACCTATGTGATATGATTATACTTGTGTGTACTTTCCATTGTGGTATTACCTTTTTGTTTTGGGGTCCTTACATATTATTGTATTACTCACCCCAGCACGGGATCTTCCTGCATTAATCATGTCTTTTGTAGATGACAGAAGATTCGACAAAGACCATGGTGGTCATGGACCAGTTCATGTCGGGTGAGATCTTCCAGATGAGACATACATATATATCATCAGGTAGGAGCCCCCTTCACCTACCCATCATGTATCGTTTACTACAGACAAACTTCAATAATTTGTACTTGTCTTTATTGGGCTTGTATTCTATCCCCTATACTTCTAATTTTGTACTGTTACTCTAAGTGGTTGTCTTAGTGAAATGATTGTTTACATTTCAGTAATTTGGGTTGGTGAGGTGTGTGTGTGTGTGTGCATGTATACAAGTACTCAAGAAAATTCCTCCCACTTGAGGGGTAATACCATTGGAACTAGTCTCCATCCCCCTTCCATGACAACCCCACACTCATCCTTGATAGAACATGGCTGACGACTAGTACCGATTATGGATATCCCCCAAATGGGAGGCATTTGCCTAAGATCCTGTACACACGCACCCATCCACTTGTGGGATAATTCCTTCTATAGTTAATCATCCTTGGGGGAGAGTAGTTCTAGGATCGGTGATCTTCTAGGAAGTACTCTCTTCCAAGACCCATCCCATGGGGCCTATTTTGTGACAACCCCAAGCCCACCTCCAATAGGACAGGGGTTGGTGTCAAGTTCCAAGTAGGAATATCACATAAATGGGAGGCATTAGCCTACAAAACTATATACATACACCAAACTCCAAGCCATAGGGATAGTGAGGGAAACACTAAGTAATGAAATATCATAAATAACCCTACAACCCAAAACAAGAATATTATAGAAATAAAAGCATTCAATAGAAACCACACTAGAAACTGAAGCCCATTAAAATAAAGACAATTGTAAAGTATGGCCTGCAAATAATGGAACTTATGCTATTGTAGGAAGCTGTCGGAGATACCTCAGCTCGTTTGATCCCACAAGGAACCATCATATTTTAGTCTTGGTGCTATCCTTCCTAATACATCACCATAATATTTATCACCTATACAAGACATGACACGTGGGGGTAAAGCCTGTGTAGGGGTGAGTAAAACAATACCCAATAGGGGACCCCGAAAACCAAAAAATAAATTACAACAAAGAAATCACCCCCAATAAGGTATAATCAGCTCAACATAGTTATATTTCAACAACAAATATAACAAGAACATCTAGATATACTCGTAATGGATTCCAAGATGCAATGTCTCATCCACTGCATGTCATATGGTTCCGTTTCTAGCACGCTCGATTCTGGGAGATCCCACTCCTTGTGTTATCTGATGGAAAGCACATAGAAAAATTCTACCAAAAGTATCCAAGTGAGCATCAAGTCTCAATAAGTCACAATGTTTCCCTGAGACGTCTTGTCTCATTGATACAAGGAGTCTCGATATCTTTTCCAATCCTTGGTCACATGATTCTGCTCAAGGCACGCTTATTTTTTGGGAACACTCTCCTTGATCCATGATTTTATTAGAGAACCTCAAAGAGGTCCTATTTCTTTGGGACCTTCCCAAAGAGAAAAAATGATAACTACCTGATTCACACTAGTTCGGTCAAGTCACAAAGGAATAAAAGATCTTGATACATAGATAGGGGGTCCTGCACCCAGGGATCCCTGGGGGACATCATGGCCCTACTGTAATTGTAATACTAGATATTGGTTGGGTGACCGTGTAAATATTAGTCACAAAAATGTCGCCAACCCTATCTAAGTTACCATGAAGAAAAGTTAGGAAATATTGGTCCTATCGGTGTGGTACATGTTCCACATAGATCTATTGGATCAATGATACCTGAGGAGTCAGTTCGGCCTGTTGGGTCACCTAGATCTGCCCGTCACATAGGCCTATTGGGTTACTATGATCCGATCTAAGCCAAATCACTTTATAACATGGGCCATTCTCTATGACAGGAATGAGATAATGTATCATACCTTCTTATATAATCCCAAGGGTATCATCTCAATATTTACCGTCAACCACTATGATGGGATCAGTATCCTTTATCGATATATCATAATAATGAAATAGAGAAGGCCACCAACCCCTTTTGGTCAAACTAAAAACCCATTTAGAAAACTCAAAAGGACCACCACATCACATGGTTCTCAAATCCGAAGACAACTCATTAATTGGACTGATGGTATAAAACTTATGGGTAGTGTAGTGAAAAGGGGTCCGGGTCCGATCTGACCCATTAGGGCCGACCCGACCCAACTCGGCCCGGGGACCGCTGACCCAACCCTGGTCTGACCTGTCCCACTAGTTCGGGATGTTATTCTCTGCTAGAAAGGTGTTGGGTGTCTCATCCCACCGACTGTCATTGTCTCAGGTCGTTGTTGTCATCCAGATAGACCACGAACTCCAGTCGGGTGATGCTGCTTGCCAGCTGAGTCTGACGAACCATCGGCGGCCTCTGATCCTGATCCACATCATATGCCACGAGCCTTCACATCCTCTATGGTGTGCCATCACCGCACACCACCTCCTACATGCAGTCGATGTCGACTATCGCGGGTGCCTACAAGTGCTTCCTAGGACCACCGGACTCCCTCCAGTGGTCTGTTTTCTTATTCGAAAGATGTTCAGGAGGCCTCATGTCTTGTTCTTCATCTCTAGGGGTTTGAAATCATACCACATCTTATTTTCAGTGTGAATGAATTACCATGTGATATCTATCATACCATGTCAATCAGATCACCACTGTCGTCATCACACCTCTATCATGTTTTGTCCATCCTGGACCTACAACATCAGATCATTGCTCAAAGGATCGGTTGCACAATGATCGATCGATCGAAGAAAGTCGAGTCATAGAAAAAATGAATAACACCCATGATGAACGTAGAAGGAAGGGAGGAAAAGAAATAATTAAAAAAGATGAATAGACCTTGATCTATGTTCATGTTTATTGGGGTTCGTTACCATTAAAATAGTAAACCAATAATCACTAAAAAATGTCTTGTCAAAACCCCACAAGAGTAATCCCATCCCGCAAAAATAATCAATACATGAGCCAATTTATTGGTTAATTGGTCATAATCCATCGTAGAATAACATGAATGGGGAAAGGAGAAGATTAAAATAATAACAACCCCTACCACGAGTTGGATCACTTGCAGAAGTATATTGAAGTCGCGTTGTCATGTCGTTCCTTGTTCTTCTAGAATTTGTTTATTCACCGCCACTTATCCCGAAAAATGATATGTCATCATCAGTGAGAGAGCCTCCTCTCCATTACATTATGGAAACTCTGAATTTCTAGAGAAATTATCTAGTGTAATTAATTTTAACGCTAGACCCTATCGTCGATTAATGGATGAAACACCATAACGCATTAACATGTTTCAACGTTACTATTTCTCTTTGAAATAATTTCATTGTGCTGCTTCATTCATGAAAGGGGAATGGGTTTCTCCATAGCTGCATCACAGTGTCGCCACACATAGAAATGTTAAAAGGAGATAAAATAAACTTCATTACGTTTATTTTATTCTTCTTTAAAAAATCACAAAAAAAAATATTTTTACCCTCTACCTACACCAGTCATGGTTAGGGTCTTCCTATAGAAATTACAGTTTAAAGATCTCAATGGTACTCTCAAATTTTGAATCTGGGTTACCATATATGAGTGATTAGTATTTGAAAAATAAAATAAAATAATTTAATTATTTTATTTATGGTGATTCTATTATTGTATTTTCTCACTACAGACCCATAATGTCTAATGTTAATTCGTGCCTAGGGAAAAACCACCATCCTGAATGGAACAGTGCACCCAGATTTCTGATCAGCCCCCCCCCCCATTTTAGTGGTATTCCACTTATTTTAGAAAAAATATCATATCCGTTATTTATAAACAAAACCTATTTTCGACGGATCATTATGGGAACTTTAGGCCTCAAAATCACACAACTTCTCAACTATTGGTCTTGTATTTTTCCTAAGAATTTTCGAAAAATAGAATTGGGAAAATTTGAGTCGTTACAGATAAATTTGATTATAAATACTAATTTGAAATCTAAAATGTTTTTCTTTATCATAGTAATTTATTTTTAATTTTGAGGAAATAAATAATTACCATAAATACATATACTTTGATGATGTAACAATTAATTAGATGATGAGAAATCAATAAAAAATTTATAAAAATACCAAAATCCATAAAAAGACCCAATCACCTGACCAAATATTATTATTCGAGTATATATTGATGATAACCATCCAATTTACATGTTATTGACCATTTGGAGCCTTATATAAGATATTAGTACACTTGTATTATTTTATTTATTGTGATTTTAGAGTTTCCACATTCATGGTTTTGAAATAATAAAATTTTAAATGTTGTATTTTCTATAAGATAAATTCGACTACATGTATTCTTATGAAATCTTGTAGATTTAAATTCAAAAAAGTTTGTTATTTTCAATTTTTATTCAAAAAATTAGTATATATAAAATAATTACACAATATTAATGTAGTAAATATTTTATTAATGGAGATAATAGATAAATATTATTAACAATATTAAAATAAATATAATTTGGGATAATTAATATTTCAAAAAAATTTGATATATGGCCTTGATAGCTTAGGAATATAATAAAATAATTTTTTCTATGTTAACTTTTTATCTTAATATTTTTTAAAATTAACTAATTTAATAGTGTCAAAATTGACACTATTTTTTGTTTAAGAAAATAATAGTTTATGAAATTATTTGAAAATCATATAAATTTTTTAAAAAAATTAGTAATTATGATATGGTGAAAATTTTTTAAGGTATTTATTTATTGTCTAATAGACTTAAAAAAGTCAATGTGACACCCTTTTTATATTTAAATATTTATTACCATAGTTAGAAATTAAAAAGAATAACTAAATGTTATATAAAATATTAAGGTTTAAATTTACATAAAACATGTCCAAACATTTTTGGCTTATGATATTGAAACCCTATATCATCTCATATTATAAATTGGAATAGTTTTGAGGTTTTGGGATGGTTTTATTTTGTTATAATTTATGTTATATGGAGTTTCTAAAACTGCCCCTCACCTCAATTATAAATAGGAACATCCTCCCTCACCTCTTCACTTTACATTGATTCTTAAAGATCAATAATTCCTTTCCATTTTCCCTTATCAACATCCCCAGTAACATTCGAGAGGTCCTTGACTTTTTCCAAGACCAACTCTAGTGATCTAAGAAGAGATTTAGAGGAAGTATGTCGAAGAAGAGGTAATCTCATCTACCAATTCTTTCAAACACCTTTCTTATTCTAATTCAACATTATGTACTATTTCATTATAAAGTAATAGTTCCAATATAACATATATACTATGATGCTATTATAATTATGAAACAACCATATTTATCCTTCTATCCATCCTATGAAAAATGAAATTGCCATGCATGTGCACGTACGACTTATCTTCTCCACATAGTAGTGTAATAGGTTCATCACCATAACCTTACATGGATGGGTATAATTATGAAAATAATAACTATATATGATTATTATAACCTGAAATTAATTCTGAAATATTATACACCATCCAATTCAGTACCATTCAATAATTAGGGGAATGATATCATCGCTCGTGCGTACATGCAACCTATTGTCTCCACAATGTGATGTGATTCATTCCACGTGATATTAATTAAAAAATGATTATATAAATATATAGAAAGAAATTTTGGTTTATATTATGATAATATAATTTTATTAATGATATAAATATGACCTAATAATAAGGATCAAAACATATTAAATAAACATGCATAACAACATAAATTAGATAATATCTGAATAACGAGTAACAATGAAATGTTACTCGCAAACAGATAGTAATATGATCATGTTGGATCTCATAATAAATATGAGTTTGGAATAATTCAATGGAATTATTTATGTCATTATACTGGAGGTTCTAATTAAAACGAAAGATATCATATTTGAGGTGAGGGATAATTCTGCAATCTCATTATTGTTTGAGATTGTTTGTATGTATGTTTTTAAGGGGAAGTATTTATCATCCACAAACATGTTTCATGAAAATATAATATAATTTTTAATCTTATAAAATTTTTTAAATTAAATTTTACCCATTAGAAATTTTTTATTAAATGGTATGAGAGGAATCTTTTGTTGTTATTCAATATGAGGTAATTTTTTACTTTTCCATCAAAATTTTGAGGAAAATGTTTTTTAACGTATACGGAATAAATAGATTTTTATGGATTAATATCTACTTATATAAATGAAGCTTCCACTACATGATTTAATTTTTATTTTCAAATAAATTATTTTCTTTTAAAATTACTCATCATTTTGTGAAAAGAAAACATTTTTGAAAAAGAAATGATATTTTCCTCAAGAATTAATTTAAAGTGTTCAATATAAATTATTTTCCATCTATGATGGAATTATTTAATTGTGTTATCTTTCTTGTATAATATCCTTATTATTCATATGATTTTAATGTTTTTATAATGTAATGATATTTATGAAGTTTATGTGTTTTACGTGGATTTTGTTAAGGTGGAATAATTTTTTAAAAAACCCCATTTTATTCCTTGGATTATGATGAGAGATTTACATTATTGTGGAGTATGTAAAAATGATTTCATTATGAGATGGGTGGGAACTATATCTCAATCCAATTAATTGGGTAAATATTTATATCTCATGAGATAGACTTGGGTGGAATGGAGAATGGTCTCGGTTCAGTAATACTGGGCTAAACGAGGAGCGAACTGGGTTCAATAATGCACTTTTTCCACTATGATAGACTTTGAAATGAGCCTTGACTTATATGAAATGATTTTACATGATTATATGTTTGTCTAAAAAACTCCATGCCTTATGTTAGGACTTTTAGGATTATGTTTATAGATTTTTAAGAACTTTCATGATTTATCCCATGGCATGATATCACGATCTTCCATATGCGTTATAAGATTTTCAAATGTTATATTCTTATGTATTATGATTATTATATGATTGATATCTCCCTTGTTTACCATTAATGAGTATCCAATCTCACCCTTTCATGTGTTTGTTTTCCCCAGGCCATGAAGATGGGTATTAAGTAAGATATGTGAAAAAGGGGTCTAATTATGACAAAATATGTGGGAGATAATGAATATGTTTTATGACCAATTTGACTCTGATTTTTAGTATCTAAATAAACTATACCTATATGGTCCTGTCGTGGATTGGTTATATTTTGTAATGAATATTCTTTAAAATTTAAGTAATATCAATGTATGTAATTTATGGCTCATTATAGTTGGTATTAGAGGAAAGGTATAATTATCCTTTAGAAACTAGGATGAGAAAACCTTAGTAAGAACCAAAGGATATGTTAAAGTATTGGATACAATACTAGGGTTTTATATGTGATCATGAATAACCTAGGATAAAACCTAAAGTTTCATAAATGGAAATTTTATTCTTGATTATGTGGTTTCCCCTTATGATTAGTTTTCTGACAGTATGCTTCTTGGTTTTATTAAATTCCTAGAACCTAAAGAAACATCGTTATTGCGGAATGTGATGGGAAATGTAATGGTTATATTCCTGAGAAAACAAATGTTATGAGAGATAGAATGAAAAATCAGGTAGATATTCTCACACAACTATCTCAATATATGAATCATGTAGGACATAAAAATGAGAAAAAGAGGGAATAGCATTTGGTTGAGTCCATCATGAGGTAGCATCCACCTTCTTTCATGATGACTTCTGATCTATTAGTGGATGAGTTCAAAAACATATTTTTCAAAAAGTACCTTCCCCGTATTCTTTAAATAAAGAGAGATAAGGATTTCCTTGAACATATGAAAAAAGATAATGAATCTGTTGGTACTGATGAAGAAAATTTTACAATCCATTCAAGGTATGCTTCTAGATTTATTATCCAACCTGAGACTAAAACTGATCGATTGTTTATTAGTATAAAACCATGTCTCCAAAGCGAATTTTCCATAAGGTACTTCAATTGCTACAAAAAAATCATTTTATGTTCTCTCAAGGTTGAGATTAGAGTAACCCATCAGTTATATGGCATTGATAAGAAGAGAAAATAGAATTGTAAGGAAAATCTAAATATCACACTGAAAAGAAGATTATTTTCCCTCTTATGATCGATGTGTGGAAAGAAATAGGGTGTAAATTTACTTAAACTGACAAGTATATGTTTTAAGTGTGGAAAATAAGGTTATCGAGAAGTTAAATCCAAAAGTGATGGGAAAAAGATGTCTAATTATGTGAATAATGAAAAGGTTACATAGAATTAACCTCCTACAATTTAATGATACAAGTGATAGTAAATGGATAATTATTCTAATAAATGCCCTAATCCAAGGGTTCCTGATGATGATCTATGTCAGAAAACTCTCAAGACCAAAGAAAAATGAATGTAACATGCAATCACTATTGGCGATGTGGTGTACGATAATGAATTTGTGAAAGGCACGCTTACCATCCACTCTAAAGTATCAAATTTTTTATTTGATTATGGATCCACACACTCTTTTATTTTTAAGGAATTTTCTAATAGTATTGTCATATTACATCCAAAATTATATGTTGAGTTAGTTGTGACAACTCCTAATGGCACAACAGTCACATCAAAAGTTTATAACTCTTATCCATTTTTTGTTTCTGGGAAATTGCTTCTTGAAAATATTCTGATCCTTCCTATAGTGAAATTTTATGTGATTATTAGAATGGATTATCTTTCTCTATATAGAGCTCATATCAATTGCTAATGAAGGGAAGCCACATTTCATATTCCAGAACAATCTATGATCATCTTTTGATGAATGAATGAGTACGACCTTCCAGCGAAAATATCTTCCATATTATGGGGTTGATTTCTATAAATGAATGAAATCTTTCTCACATGGTTGGTGAGAAACTCACAATTAAGAATACACCCATTTTATAAGAGAATATTGATGTATTTTAGAATAATTTCCAAGTTTTCTACCAAATTGTGAGGATTAGTTTTCAATAGAACCCATACTGGGTGTTATTCCAATTTTAAGTACACCTTATTGAATGGTCCCAATTGAGTTGAAGGAATTAAAGAAGAAAATATAAGGTAATCTTGAAAATGGATTCATATTCCTTAGTGCGTCACCTTAGAGTGAACCTATTATATTTGTTAAGAAGTAGAATGGATCAATGAGAATCTATATTGATTATTGAGAACTTAACAAGATAACTATCTTGAAAAAATATCCTCTTCTCCATATTGATGACTTATTCAAACAACTACTAATAGATCAATAATTTTACAATGTTGATCTTCATTCACTATATCATCAATTAATGGAAAGAAGGAGAATATACTAGAGATAGAATTCTATACAAGGTATGGACACTATGAATTTAAAGGGATTCCTTTTGGTCATAATAATTTTCCCTCTATCTTTATGTATCTAATGAATAGAGACTATAGAGACTATCGTGATTAGTTTTTGTTGTCTTTATAAATGATATTCTTTCCTATTTGATAATCAAAGAAGAGAATTAATATCACATGAGAATTGTGCTGAAGACCTTGTGAAATGAAAGTATTTATGAAAAATTTACCAAGTGTGAATTTTGGATAAAAAAAGTTACATTTTTTGGTCACATATTCTCAAGAGAGGGGATATCTATGGATCCGACAAAATAGAAGTTATTGAAAGTTGACCAAGGCCAAAACGATAACTGAAATTCGATGTTTTCATGGTTTTTATGGATATTATCAACATTTTGTGAAGGGATTTTCATGATTATCTAATCCAATCATCGTGTTTACTTGGAATGTTGTTAGGTTCATTTGGAAAAGAGGAATGTGAAGATAATTTCGAATATCTAAAATGTAGGTTAGTCAGTGAACCTATGGTCACACTACCTTGTAGTTTAGAATGGTTTTTGATTTATAGTGATGCATCCAATAAATTAATTACTTGTGTTCTCATGAAAACTTATATGGTGAAAGCTTATTCTTCAAGAGAATTTAAAATAAATGATCAAAATTATGAAACTATGGATTTGGAGTTAGCTGCGGTAATCGTTGAACTAAATTTATGGATGCATTATCTTTATGTAGAAAGGTGTAATATTTATATGGATTATAAAAGCATAAAGTATATTTTCACACAAAAGGACCTAAATATGTGTATAATAAGATAGTTTTCATTGATTAAAGATTATTACTTCTCAATACATTACAACATTGGTAAATTGAACACGATGGAAGATTCTTTGAGTTAAAAAGACCATGCTAGCCTATCCATTATGAGGATCACAAAAGATCCAATATTTATTGATTTACAAAGGATGGATTTTAAAATTATAATGGAAGGGTGGAAATATTATCTTTCTAAAATTAATGTTCTACCATTTATACAAGTGAATATGAAGGAGGAACAAAATAAATATGTAGAAATACAAAAGAAGGTGAGAAATGTTCTAGAATTCAACCTTGGTTGTGATGGAATAATAAAGTTGGGGAATCAAGTTTTTATTCCTCCCATATAAGAATTAATGAAGGGGATATTGGATGAGTAACATAGTTCTTCATTATATTATTCATATAGATGCCAATGAAGCTCTCCATGGAAAGAAGTGCATAAATCCAACTTGATGGGATGAATTTGGGGAAAACATCTATTAGGACATGATCTTGTTGATGAAATGGCAGAAAATTTAATATCTATTCGATAACACATAAGATCATCTCAGAGATGTAAAAAAGTTATAACGGCAACCAAATAAAAGTCCACGAGTTTGAAGTAGGTGATAAAGCATTTCAATGAATATCTCCCTAGAAGTGAGTAATGATATTAGGAAAATGGGCATGTTAAGTCCTAGGTTTATCGGTGCTTTTGAAATTCAGGATCATGTCGGGAAGGTAGCTTACTAATTGGTGATTCCACCGAATATATCTCAATTTCATGATCTATTTAATGTATATCCACCATGAAAGTATATACCTAATCCTTCACATGTACTGAACTTAGATGTCATACCACTGGAGCAAGATCTTTCTTATGAAGAACAACTAATATAGATTCTGGATTATAGCGAAAGAGTTCAGAAAAACAATACCACTCGCTTGGTTAAAGTTTTATGGTGGAACCACCAATTTGAGGAAGCTATGAGGGTACTCGAGGATATTATGAGAAAGATATATCATCATCTGTTTGAATCCAAGTGATGAATTTTGAGTGAGATATTCAGTTAGGGTAGAATGTAACACAAAAATATTTTTATGAAATGTTTTATCTAAATAACATTAATTATTCTATAGCTTGCAGTGCACGTAATCAAGAGTTTAAAAAAATGATATTCACTTAGTTTAAATAACCATTTTAATCTAGCTGTTAGATTATTGGGAAAAAATATAACTGACTTATGAAAATTAATGGTGAAGTCTTTCGCTACCAATTATTTATGAAAAATATGAATCAACTATATTTTTGTATTTTGTGTTAATAAATTAACTGAATTTAAATTTATAAATTAAATTAATGAAATATATCTGGTATATAATTCATAAAATATTTTTTATATTCATCCCATAGATATATTTTTTTCATAGGTTATAAATAAACCCTATTTGATGTATGGACACCTATATTTTTCAAAAGGGTAATATTATGCCTTTTAATGAAAAACCCCTTTTAAATTAATATATTGACACATTAATAATTTTTATATGACCACATAAAAATGGTCTTTGGATGTGGGATATAAATATTTACTTTGGATGAATTTTTAATATTTTTCTAATTACTTTAGAATCTTGAGAAATAGAAAAAATATGCAAAATTGTAATTGAAAACAAATTTTTTCATCGATATAATTTATATTGTTAAACTATTATATTTAATGGTATTAAAGTATAAATATAATATATTTTTATCATTAAATTTAATTTATGTCATTATAATTAATATTACATAGAATAAAAATATAGAAATACTTCAATCTTTTAAAAAGTTTTAACTTTTAAAACATGTTCTCTATTTCTGACAATGGGATTAATATTAAATTAATTACAACTTCTATGTTTTAAAATTTTAAAACTGTTTTCCATATTTTCTAATCAGTTAGTCCAAATTATTTAAATAACTTTACTTTTTTGGGCATTATTAATAGTAACATAGGTAATTTTTTAAATACGGTAAAAGGATAAATTGGGTAATTAATGGTAAGAATAATATTATAAATTTACACTAACACTTGTCTTAATATTAATAAATAATTTGTTTCGACCTATATTATACTTGGGTAGAAATGGTTTCCTTTGGAAACAACTTGGATGAGAATTGTAAATTTAATTTATATTATTTAATGATAAATTAAATATATCCCAATCAAATTTTCATAACAAAATAATTTTTTATATAAGGTTATACAGAATATAAATCCAATTATAAATACTCATTTTGAATCTAATTTCATTTAATTATAATTTAAATTTATTTTTAATCTTTTGGAAATAAATAATTACCTTAAAGACTTCTACATTGATGTGGTAAAAATTAATTAAATGATGAGAAATCAATAAAAAGGTTGTTATTAAAATACTAATAACAATAAAAAGACCCAAACACCTGAACAAATA
The DNA here is from genome assembly GCA_963277665.1 of Viscum album. Taxonomy (NCBI): domain Eukaryota; kingdom Viridiplantae; phylum Streptophyta; class Magnoliopsida; order Santalales; family Viscaceae; genus Viscum; species Viscum album. The sequence continues at coordinate 819,066,356 of OY728126.1, forward strand.
TAATTGGTTGATTATATCTCGACTGTAAACATTCAAGAGTCGATTTAGTGACTATTTGGAGCCTTATAGAAGAGATTGTGACACTTATATTATTTTATTGAAAGTGGTCTTAAAGTTTTCAAATACATTTTTTCAAAATTATAACATTTTTAATGTAATATTTTACAGGAGATAAATTTGAATACCAGTATTATAATCAAATATAATTGATTTATCATTGTCACAGTATTTTATTTTTAATTTTTATTCAAAAAATAAGTTTATTAAATAATTAGACAATATCGATGTAGTGACTATTTTATTAATAAAGATAAGAGATAAATTTTTTTAAAATATTAAAATAAATATAATTTGGATAATTAATATGTCCAATGAATTTTTTTGATTCCCTTGACTGTATATTAATATAATTTTATAATTTTTTCAAATTTATCTTAATATTTGTAAAAATCAATTAATTTAATAGTGTCAAAATTTACACTATTATTTTTTTAGAAAATAATTATTCATTATATTATTTAAAAATCATAAATTCTTTTTAAAAATATATAATAATTATTATATTGTCAAAAAAAATTTATTTATTTATTTATGGTCTCATTTATATCAAATAAGTAAATATTCCACCCTTTTGATATATAACAACTTATTACCCTATTTAAAAATTAAATAGAATAACAAAAATGATAATTAAATATAGTGTTTAAATTAAGAGGAAACATGTCAGAAAATTATAAGTTGATGACATGGAAACCCTAACTCATCTCATCTTTTTAAATTAGGGCATTTTGGAGGTTTTGGGTATGTCTTGATTTTATAATAAATTATTATTTATAGAGTTTCCAAAGGAGCCCCTCAACTCAATTATAAAAGGGAACCTCCTACCTCACATATTAACTTCACATTAGGCCTTAAAGATCTTCCTTCCCCTGCCCTATTCCATTATAAACTTCCCTAGTGAAATTTTATAGGTTTTTTCCTTTTTCCAATTCCAACACTAGTGCTCTATGGGGAGATTTAGAGGAAACACATCGAAGAAGAGGTAATCTCCTCTACTGATTCATTCAAAAATATTTCTTCTTATAATTCATCTACATGAGTTGTTTCATTATAAATTAATTTTTCATGTTGCACTTATGTAATATGATTTTATTATAATTATGATACAACCATATTTCACCTTTTATCCATCTAACAAAAAACAAAATCACCATGTCTGCATACTTACAGCTTATCGTCTCCCCACAGTGGTGTAAAATAATTTCCGAAAAAACCTTACATGGATGGGTATAATGACAAAAATAATAACTATATATGATTATTATAATATTATATTAATTATTAAATATTATACACTATCCAATTTAATACCATTCAACAATTATGGGAATGATATCAACATTTGTTCGTACGTACGGTCTACTATATTCATGATGTGGTGTGATTCGTTCTACCTGAAATTCATTAAATAATGATTATATAAATGTGAGAAATGAATAAATATGGTATATATTATGTTAATTTCATTTTTTAATGATATAATTGTGAACTAATTAAGAGAATCATAACTTATTTGACAAAACAAGCATAAGAACATAAATCAGTTAATATCTGAATAACAAGTAACAATGAAATTTTACTAACAAATAGATGATAATATGATCATATATTATATCATAAAAGTAGATATGATTATTAAATAATCCAATTAAAATTTTTAAATCATTATATAGTAGGTTTAGTTATATATAAAGGATATCATATTTAAGTTAAGGGATAATTTCACAATCTCATTATTATCTGAGATTGTTTTAACGTAAGTATTTAATGGTGTATATTTATCATCCACCATCATGTTTCATAAATATTTAATATTATTTTTATTATTCTAAAATTTTTTAAATTCAATTTTATCCATTGGTGAATTTTTTTAAATTGTACAAAAGGAATCTTTTTTTTATTCGACATGAGGTGATTTTTGACTTTTCTGGAAAAAGATTGAGGAGACTATTTTATTTACTTATACGGTATGAAAAGATTTTTCTATATTCATAGTTCTTTATTTTGAGGAAAATTATTCTACACGATTTCAAATATATTTTTCAATAAATTCTTTTATTTGTAAATTTCGTAGTAATTTTAGAAAATATAACACTTTTAAAGAAGAAATGATATTTTACTCAAAAATTAATTTCAAGTGGTCAATGAAAATAACTTTCCATAAAAGATTTAATTATTCAACAGGGTTATGTTTCAAGTATAATATATTTATTGTTACTATGATTTTATTTTGTTTATGGTGGAATTTTATTTATTAAATCCATTTTTTATGTATTATGTGAAGGTGGAATGATGTTTATTGAAACCCATTTTATTCCTTGGGATATGATAAATGATTAATGTTATTTTGGGAAACATGAGAATGATTTAATTATGATATGGGTGGGCCTATATCTCCCTCCAATGCATGGGGTAAATATTTATATCTCAAGATATAGACATGGTTGGAAAATTAAATGATCTTGGTTTATTAATATAGGGCTGGAATGAGGAGTGAACTCGGTTGAGTAATGGACTTTGTCAGCTACAATGGTCTTGGAATTAAGCCTTAACTAACATGAAATGATTTTCTATAATTGTGTGTATGCTACAAAACTTCATGTCTTATGTTATGACTTTTGGGATTATGTTCATTTCCTTTTATGAAGATTCATTATTTATCACACAGTATGATATCACGATCATTAATATGTAGGATAATAATTTTAAATGTTATATTCATATGTTTTATGATTATAATATGATTGATTTATCCCTTATTTACCCTTACTGATCATTTGAGATCACACTTTAAAATGTTTGTTTTCCACATGTCTTGAATAAGGGTATTAAGTAAGATATGTCAAAAAGGGGTTTAATTGTGAAAAAATAAGTGGGAGACAATGAAGTAGTTTTACGAACTTATTTTTTTATGTTTTCCAATTTCTACTGACATTATACCTATACAGTCCAATTGTGGGATTGTTATATATTGTAATGAATATTATTCATCTCTGAAGTAATATCAATGGATGTAAAGTATGGTTCATTACTTTATCGCCATACACTAAAATCCTCTAGTATATTATGTGAAGAATAGTTATAATTTTAGACTGATATAATCCTCTAGTTAATAGTGATATATACTTTCTCATAGTAACAAAATGTAACTATTTACAGTTTTCATTACTGTTACATATCCTATCTCTTTAGGATATAAATTAAATAATCACTTAAACTAAATTTGGATTAATTTTTAATTTTTTATTATGGAACTTCAATAAATCCAATGATACTCCCAGTAGTGTCATCAACATTGTATTCTTCGCATAATATCATGTTAACATTCGAGAAAAAATTATCTATTCTAGGTAATAACACATATTTACATTTATTTAGACTATTTAATAGATAATATATTATTTCTATACGATGTATGGTATTATGTGTGTTAAGAACCATTCAAATGGAAAAGAAGATGTTTTTAAAATATACTACCAATGAGTGGTATGAACACATACCTATATATTTTTATCAAATTGTTTGGTAAACTCGTTATCCTGGTGAAAAAACATTTTTCAAAATCTTCCTCTCAAAACATGTTATAGAAATAATTGAATCATAAACCACATGTATTCACATAATAATCTCATACTTGTTCATAAATTTTTTTATTATAGTATATCTTATCTTATCACATAAGATAAATGAGATGAATACACACATCCACTATACATATTAATTTCATCTATATAAAATCCATTATTTATAAATAATTTATATAGTAACTATTTACTACATCTTATGAGTAAAAAATATAGTCTCGATCAATTTTTACTTTGACTTTAAACTTCAATAGATTTACAACTCTTTATAAAAGATACATTTGTTACAACACACACATTTATGTATATGAATTTATTTTTATAACATAACTGACATGAACATTGCATAGAATTTCACAAACACATTCAATTATATTGTGGATAATCCAATAATATTGAATTATTAATTGTTCTTCCAGAAAACTCTAGATTTTTGTTGCATTGAATGACTTCAATTGCTAAACTTTTACATCCATCCTTTCTTCTTTAGGTTTGAAATTTTACCAACATGTACTAAATATACAATACCAAAATCCAAACAATATATTCTATATTCGTATATTCTAAAAGCACCGATAATGTTAGGTAAACGTTTCTTGAATTTATTAACATTGTAAGAACATTTAAAAAGATAAAAATATGATTATTTCTTTTAAATGAACAATCCTTATAGAAATTCATCAATATATGCAAACATATTATATCATAATGAAAATCATTAACATATCCAATCTTATTGATTAAGTGAAATTATAATTCTTTAGAAATATTTTTATCTATTACCTTCAAAAATTTACATGAATCATTCCATGATACTATAAAAAATTTGATTTTCTTGTTGAACAACATCAACACATGGTTAATCTGGAAGGAATCATTCAACCACATAGAATATTTCTTTTTACTTGTAACTTTTCTTTAGATTCGAATATTAGAAGATTCTTGCCTTATGCTTCTCATTTTAAGGATTAAATTAAATTTTTGTTTGATGATGATAATTAATTTATCTGAAATAAAACATTTTATGAGATGAATTTCATGTATTATATCTTTTCATCCATAATTTGTAATGTAACTAATCCCACTGATATTGATGACCATGTATATCATATCTATTTAATGATCCATGTTCAATATTTTATCATAACTTATAGTGGGTATCATTTAATTAATCCATCATTATATAAGAAAAGAATCATCTTAATCATATAAGTTATGGTTCAATGATAGTTGATTGGAATATCCAAATCCATCATATGGATTCACTCAACTCTATTCATATGGTATTATTAAAGATAAGATTTCCTAGATAGTGTAACCCAAAGAAAACACTAATAATAATCTAGCTATTAACAATCAAGGGATACTTGTTCTGATCTCACCAGATAAACAATATGGAAATCCTATGTTACTTATAACATTCTTTCCTTACACTAGATATTTCAAGGGTACTTTTGTTGATCTCAAATATAAATAGTTTTATTATTGAGGCATTGAAAAGTGTTTCATTGAAAATATACTCAAATAATGTATTTGAGATGTTTTTTTAAAATTTTACCAATTTAATATACGTCATATGAATATTAAATTCATTGGTATTACATTCTATGTAATAATAATATTCGTCTATTTTATTCCATTTTTATATATACATGACTGTAATGATTTTTTTAAAATCTCTATTCCAACATCCTAATTAATGCTTTCGTATGACATTAATGTGTAACTATTTAAAAAATAGATAATACTTTGTCAATAACCCAAAAACCTAATTCAATAACATTCAAAGATATCTAGATAAATCATATTTGTAAGGTACATGAGCACTTCATGAAAAAGGTATATAGTTATATGTGATTGACCAACTCCACGTGAGTAATTTTGGACTGTAAATTATCCAACCCCATTCGCTTTCTTAGCCAAGCATAATATCTTCGAGAGTAAGTGGTCTGACACCATATCCCACTACCTAGGGAAATATTAATCAAAAGAATATTCAATTCATGAAAAATAAAACTACCAATATGAAACAAATTATTCCGAAAAACATTTCTCTTGCTTTGAGCTAAAACTACAAACTGAGCTCAATATAAATGAAAAAAGAAATTTGATATGAAACCAATAATGTTATAAAAGTATCTATCCTAGAATAATTTTATCATATAAATGGGAATTCATATTCAAATTTCAAAAATAATTTACCAAACATGAATATTAATGAAATTTTTTAAAAAATAAAAAATCTATTAATTTTCCAAAATATGAGATATTTTTGAAATATTCCTAAAAAATACCAATTATAAAATTTGTATAATTTAGTAAGAATATATACATTTTATATTCATTTCAATATTAACCCCATCATATTTATATCAAATTATATTTAAATAATATTTCATAAATTATAAGCATTTTATAATTCAATATCTATTCTATAATTATATTATATAATAAAAATATCATATATTTTGTAATTTATAAATGTTTTATATATTAACTCAAATGATTTATAAATAATATTTTTAATTTTATATCATAATTACATCCATTTTATTTTTGAAAATGAATTTAAAATATGTACATTTATTATTTGAGAAAAAAATGTTTCATGAACATTAATTCAATTAATTTATAATATATCTATAAATTAAATATCCTCAAATACCATTTCACTTGGTCCATAAAAAAATTATAAACCATGAAAAACATTATTACATGTTAAAAATAGTTTTTAACAGTATTATGCATACTTCACAGAATCTATAATGACCCAATGTTTTATCAATGGAATTCTGTTATTATAATTGTGAATTATACTGTAATCCCATAATATTACATACAGAACAAAATAAAAACTTTATAAATGAATGAACAATTAAATAAAATGTATTATTATAAGTTAAGAAACTTATACCAAATGAATAGTAACATGACTTTTTAATAGTAATGTTACCCTTATGAATAATAAACTGACCAATTGAATAGTAAACTCACTAATAAAATTATAAATAAAATTTACTCATTTTATAAGGAACAATATGATATAATTATATCATATTATAAGCAGGTAAATATTTTAAAATTTATTATTTAATTTTTTGTATTTTTGTACGCCATAAATATTTAATTAAAATTCAATGATTAATTTAACAATTTAAAAGAGATTTTCTTTTCATAAAATTTATTCATAAGTTATTTTTTTAATCTATTATGACAATAAGATAATTATGTTTGATTCGTTTGTTAATTTTTCAAAGTGTTAAAAAATCACATATAATTTTATAATATGTATTTTTCGAGTAAATTATGATTTTAATTAAAAAATAAAATTTTCATATTTATAAAATTATTTTCATAAAATAGAGTTCATTTTATATTTCTACATGATTAAAAATGGTTAGGGTATATTTTTTGTATTGTTTTTGAAATACTTGAATTTTGTGAATAGTAAAATACAATAATTTATGGTATAAATACATTATAAGTTAAATACACTATTTATTGAGTCGTGGATGATGTAAACCAGTGGTTTGAACAAAAATGACTTAATTAATTTATTTAGTCTCAGTAATCAACACTATTTCTTTCCTCGTGAATACTAATAAAATAATGAATTAAATATTAAGAAAACACCCCTTTCCTCCACTATAAATACCACCCCTCACCACCTCTTCTCCTCACAACTCGAAAAGACTTGTGACTTATCTAAATTCAGCTAAAATATATTTCTGGGCCCCTTGAACATGTCCAAGAGATATTTTTATCATCAAAATACCAAAACCTCTTCCCTAAGGAGACTCTCAATGAGGATAAATTCATAGGTAAATTCCTTTTTATGTTAATTTCATTTTTTTTATTCAAGATCTTTAATTTCATTTTCTATCCACAACTACACTCATAAATATGGTATGATACCTCCATTAACATAAATATATTGTAATTTTTTTATTATAATGTAATAATTCCTCATCATCTCTCAGTCCCCTTCCTTTTATACTAAAAATGAAATCACCATCCAAGATGTGTTAATTTATCACATTTACGAATGGTGAAATTTCAATTTCTATTACTATTTTCAAGGATGTTCATCAAAACGTTTTTATGGTTGAAAAAAATTAAAATATATGTAATATATCGTATTTAATATTCAATAATCCTTTTTTATACATTATATAAATTTATAAAACAAAATGATTTTGTTGTGATAGATGAACCACCAAATTAATCCAAGTGATTATCTTTAAAATTTTATCTAATTACTCACCCTCATACAATATATTCAAATGAGTTTTATAACCATTATTCTTCAATAATTTCATTAATAAAATAAAATTACAATTTTTTAAGTCCATTCCAATTTGACATGAACTTCCATACACTTATTCAAGCAACCCGATCATGAAAACTAAGAAAACGAGCACTCATGAACAATGAAATTGTACACTATAACTCATCAAAAGGGAATAAAAGATCTGAATAAAATGATACAAAAAGAAATTACATGTAGAAAATGTTTTCTAATTATTAATTAATGAAAATATATTTATTAAACAAATCATTAAGATCGAGAGAAGAACACCTTCCCACATAAAGTAATAGATTCTTCCTAAACATCCATTATTCCTTAGGGTGACAATTTACTTCTTTTTACCCAAATGAAATCATCTATTCATATTATTTACATATTTTAAATGTTTTTATATGTTCTCAACTCATTTATCAAGATCTGATCATCCTTATTTCTTGGGGATATACATATTTTTAAAAGGTTCCCTACTCAATTCATCCTGATAAGCAAGCCAGATTTAAGGGAACTTCCCGAATTCATAGCCATAAGTGAACTATGTAATACATTTTGATCCACAATTATTTCATTAAAATAACTTTTTTTTTATTAAAACCTTCTAGGTTCAATTCTATTTATATATAAAATATTATTCCATTTTTTAAAATCTCATTAATATTTTCCTCAAACAACACTAAAATATTTTAATTCATAAGTTTTGTAAATAATTATTTTGCATGTCATCATGTTAGTTTGAAATCAATAGCCATGATTTGTTCCTATTTTAACTTATAAATGTTCATTTATGATTTATATCCTTTCGTTCATGTACCTCATTTTGATATTCTCTTATGTTTTTCTTGTTGACAAGATTATGATACCGAATTCTTACCATGGGTAACCCTTATGTTTATGATTGACTGTTAATGCAAAACATAAATTAGTGAAAATTTTATTATTGGTTTGACTAGATAGAACTTAAATACATTGTTTAAATTCTAGTGTCATGAGATGTTATGTGAAAAAGTCTTGGTGGTTATCCTTGACTCGTGATCCATGGGTAATGGTCTTGATGGTTAGTCTTAACTCATGCTCCATGTATAATGTTCTTGGTGGTTAGACATTAGTCATGCTCCTATATCTTCAACGAGATTTGAATTTTTCTAAATTCATGTTTTATGTTTCCCCCACATTACAATTATTCAATGATTATATAATCCCATGTTCTATATGTTATGATTCCATATGTTTATTCACGTTCCATGACTTTTTATATCATTATTTTAGGTCATATAACCCATATGATAAGCATTATTTTTATTTTTATTCTCATACTAGTCTTTTAGATAATCCCTTTTTTCATGTTATCCCCAGGTTATCCTATGTAGATGTATGATCACAATGGAAGTTAGGATCTCATTATGGGGATTAAATAAAAAATGTTTTTATGATGTTTAATTATGCACCTAATCATCCAATAAACTAGACTATATGATCCTTGGATTGTAATTTGATGTTTATTTATGATAAATATCATGTAATTATACTTGTAATAGTCTAGGGTTTCTAAAGTTGGATTCATAAGAAATGTATAGTTATATTTGGATATTAGTTATAGAGCACTTTAGAATGAACCTAATGGATAAGACTTTGTATATGAAAATGTCCCTAAATTTTGGTATATATAGAGTTATTGGTTTATTAATAAAATAAATCCATGTATGGATACTACAAGTATGAATGGTTCTAGAATAGATGTACATATGGGTGAAAATTCTGAAAAGGTATTCTGAGCCTAACTCGGGGTAACCTGGTACACGACAACAGGCCTAACTACTCACCTGGTTTGACACTCTCAGGGGATATATTATTTTGTAAATTCATAAGCTCATTATGAACCATTATTAATGTGACAAAAAATACCATAATATTACATGTTAGGAAACATATCATTTATAACCTAGATTGAAACCTAAGGAATCACAGGTTATGATATACTTTTCATTTAAGATTTTATTATTTTATGTTTAATGGTTCCTTTTTATTTGTAAAATCTATGTAGTAAATCCCCCGAATTGCACATTCTTTTTCATAGTTAATGTCGTGAAACTGAGGAACATCTGCCAAAAATAAATGTGATAGTAAATGTGATTATTTCCATAATGATATTCCAAATATGATGTGAAGGGTTACTTAAAACATTATGATAGTACTGGCTCAGCTGGCTCAATTAATGAAAAATAACTTGAATCGTATGGAATTACCTACTTATCTATGGAAAGAGAACATTTTTGTCTAATCCTTAATTTTTAAAATAAATCCCATATTTAGTTGATCTTCTAATCCACTCATCATGGAACCAAATATTAACTCTATTGAAATTATATTCTCTATCCTTCAATTCTCAGAAGTAGAGAATGTTATATCGGTGGTCTATCATTTTTATGGGGACGCTAATTACTGGGGGAAATTAATCAAGAATAAAAAGCAAAAGGATGAAATTGATTCCATGTATTGGGAGGAAATCAAGAAAATGTTTTTCAATCAATATTTTCCATGAACCATTCATATCAATATGGAAAGTGAGTTCCTAGTATTTAAGCAGAAGGAAGATGTGTCTATTGTGGAATATGAAACAAAATTTACAAGGCCTTAAAGATACACCTCGAGCATATTCATGAACAGTGAATGTGAGGTAGATCTCTTATTTAGAGTACTAAAGCCAAATCTATAAGAATAATTGTAAATTCAAGAGTACGAAAGTTATGATGAGATTGTTTTTTGTTCCCTCAAGGTTGAAATAGAGATCAAATACTCTCAGTGGTCTCATGGGACCAGTGAAACAAATTGGATAATGGATTCTAATATGGGTGGTTAAAAAAATAAATATCATAATAGAAAAAAGACCTAACATCCCATATGTCAAAATTGTTGGAAGAAGCATCATCGCAACTCTCTAAAGGGAACCATGAATTGCCTCAAATGTGGAATAATGAGATATTTGTAAAATAACTACCCAACGGATATATATAATTCCACTAACATGGAATAAGAAAAGAACATTCTGATTAACACTCAGCATGTGGTTCAATGTTACAACTTCAAGGAACATGATCATTATGTGAACCATATACCTAAGCCATTGTTTTTTGAGGAAATAAAAAAACAACCTCCAATGACCTAAAGATGGTCTTATTCTATCTCTATGGATTAGGTGGATCAATAAAATGATGTGTTGATAGGTATGTGGGTTATTTATTCAAGAAAAGAGAACATACTATTTTATTCTGTTTGTATGAATTCTTTCATATCTTTCATGTTTGTAAAACCATTCAAGAACCGACTCAAAATATGGAGGTTTAGTTATCCTTAAGAACACAAAATGTGGACATTATTTCTTCCCAAGTATATAAATCCTCTACAGTAAATGTTTATGGGCTTATCCTCTAAGAAAATCTTATCATACTCCGTTTGGGAGAGTTTGATTATTCTATATTTATATAAATCTAAATCAACTGTCTGGAAAGAGAGATCACTCTTGACATCATAAAGCATCCTCCAATCCAATACAAGTGTAAAGGGAAGATGAATCACTTCCATAATCATCGTCTCAACTATGGATATTATTGCTTTATGAGCTACTATATCTTGCTCAGTTGATTAAGATAAAGGGGAGAATCATGCTTGAAGACATGTCCATCATGAGTAATTACACTAATGTATTCCTTGGATAATTTCATGATCCTCCTCCAGAATGAGATGTTGAGTTATTAATTGAGATTATTCCTTCATCTCTGCATATATCAAAGAAATGTTATATAATGGAAACTATAGAGCTGGAAGTGATGAAGAAGCAGTTACAAGAGAATCTGGACAAGGGTTTTATATTCCTCATTGTTTCTCCATGGGGTGCACCAGTCCTATTCATTAAGATGAAGGATGGATTAATAAACCTCATAATTGATTATCATGAGCTCAATAAAATCATGATAAAGAATATGTATCCCCAAACATGGATATAAGACTTCATAGATCAACTACATGAGGCTAGTTATTTCGCAAATGTAGACCTTCGGTCGAGATATCACAAATTAAAGGTGTGGAAGGAATATATTCTCAAGAATTCCTTTCAAAGGAGGTATAGACACTATGAGTTCTTAATAATTCCCTTTTGACACACTAATAATCATGAAATTTTCATGGATTTAATGAATAGGGTATTTAGGGATTACATTGACAAATTTGTGGTTGTCTTTATCAATGATATTCTGATATATTCAAAGAGTAATGAGGGATATGTTGAGAATTTGAATACTCTATTGAATCTTTTGAAAATAAAGAAAAATTAAGAAAATTATAGTAAATATGATTTTCGGATGTAGGATGTATTATTCTTAGGGAATGTTATCACCAACAAATAAATATATGAAGACCCTTACAAGACAAAGGAAATCAAATAACAGTCCATGAAAACATCAATAATAGACATTCGTAGTTTTGTTGTCCTAGCTGGGTATTACTGATGATTTTTGAAGAACTTCTCATGATTGTCAAACCTAATGACAAAGCTAACATAGAAGGGAGTGAAGTTTGGCTGGACTCAAAAATGTGAAGAAATGTTTATGAATCTAAAAAAGTCTTATCATTGTTCTAGTACTCACAATCCAAACAAGTGGAGAAATCTTTACGGTGTATAGTGATTCTTCAATGAAAGGATTACATTATGTACTGATGAAAAATGGTAAAGTGATATCCTATGCCACATGTAGTTGAAACTACATGAGATAAAATATCCCACACATGATCTACAGTTGGCAGTTGTGATCTTTACATTGAAAATATGGTGTCAATATCTCTATGAGTTGAAGTGTGAGATATATACAGATCACAAAAGTCTCAAATATATCTTCACACAAAAAGCGATTAATATGAACTGGTGAATATGGTAGGAGCTCATCAAATGTTATAACTTCATAATACACTACCATCATTGTAATGAATATAAGGCAGCGAACTCTCTAAGTAAAAAAGGATCCAAAATCTTTATCGATGAAGATAATTGATAAGGATCCAATATTATTAGACTTGTAGTGGACAGATTTGGGAATCATTAAGAAAGGAACATCATCAATCCTTTCTCAAATTATTTCTCAACCATCTCTCATGGTGAAAATAAAGGATTCTCATAGAAATGATGTATAAATTCAAAAAAAGTTTGATGCTATAAATAATGGGAAATCCTCTAAGTTCAATACTGAGAAATATGGATTCATAAAATTCCAGTCACGACTATGTGTACCATCCAATCAAGAGATAAAGAATGAGATTTTTAATGATCCACATAGCTCCACCTTCTCCATTAACCCAGGGAGCACAAATATGTATCGAGATATATTGGAGAACTATTGGTGGGACAATATGAAAAAGGATATTGTTGATTATACATCAAAGTGTATTATATGTCATAAAGTGACGGCTAAAAGGAAAAATTCTAAGGGGATGATGAAACCTATATCCACACCATCATGGAAGTGGGAGAATATTACCATACACATTTTCACCAGACTTCCAAATACATCCAGGGAAAACAATACTATATGGGTTATTTCGGATCATCTTAAAAAGACAATTCACATTATCGCAATTTGAGAGGAGTTATCATTGGATCAACTCGCATGGGAATATATAAAAGAGGTGTTAAGGCTGCATGGAGTACCACGATCTATTTAAACCAAGATCTAAGAATCAGCCCAATGTTTTGGAAAAGTATCCAACATGCTCTAAGAACAGATCTGAACTTTAGTATGGCCTATCATCCTCAAAATGATGTCCAATCAGAATGAACTATTTAGAAACTAGATGAAATGTTGAGAGAATGTTCTATGAACATCAAAGGAGGATGGAACCAACATCTAGATATAGTTGAGTTATCTTAAAATAATAGTTTCTACTCAAAATTTTCAATGGATTTTTATGATGCCCATTATGTGGAGAGGTGCAGAAAACAGACATGCTAGGATGAATTCAGTGAGTGTAAGCTTCTAGGACTTGAAATGGTCGAAGAAATGGTGAAAAGGGTGAAAATCATTCAACAGAACATCAAAGCATCCCAAATTTGAAAAAATATTTATGCAGAAGAGCATCATTGAGACACTGAGTTCTGAGTTGGAGACATGTATTCTTCTGCATATCTCCATGAAAGAAGGTCGTGAGATTTGGGAATAAAGGAATGATAATTACAATGTATATTGGACCCTTTTAAATCCTTGATCATGTCAAAGCTATACTATATAGAATAGTAATTCCACCTACTACGTCTAATGTACACAATGTATTCCATGAACCCTATTAAATAAATACATACCAAATCCTTCTAATATACTAACTTTAGAGGTGTTACATTTGGAGAATGATCTTTCTTATAAGGATCACCTAGTGAATATCATATATCTTTGAGATAATGTTCTACGCAACAAGACCACTCGCCTCGTCAGAGTATTATAGTGGAACCATAAGTATGAAGAGGAAACATGGGAACTGAAAGAAGTGATGAACGAAAAGTACCCACACTTTTTTTCATCTTAGAATGTAAAATGAAATTTTGATGTTGAAATTTCACAAGGGGGGAGAATGTGACAACCCATTGTTTTATCAATGGAATTACCTTATTATAATTATTTATTAATGTATAATCACAAAATGTTACAAATAGAACAAAATAATAACTTTTTAAATGAAGAATGACTGAAATAAAATGTATTTCTAGATATTAAAGAACATATACTAAAGGAATAATAAATTGACTTTTTGAATAGTAATGTATCCAATATGAATAGTAAACTGGACAATTGAATAGTAACCTCACTAATGAAAGTAAAAATTAAAATTTTCTATGTTATAACTGAAAATATGATATAGTTATATCATATTATAATTATGTATGTATTTTAAAATCATTAATTATGTATTGTTTTATTTTTATGCCATAAATATTTAATTACAATTTTATAACTAATTTAATAATTTAAAAGAAATTTTTTTTTCATAAATTTTTTTCATAATTTAATATTTTTTGTCTTATGATTATATTCTAATTTTTAGGGACCATTGTGAAATTTTTAAAGTCCTATAAAATCAGTTATAATTTTAAAATATATATTTTTCATGTAAATTCTGATTTTATTTAAAAAATAAATTTCTCATATTTGAAAAATAATTTTCATAAAATGGAGTTAATTTTTGAATTATACATATTGAAAAACGGCTAGGTTTAATTTTTTATATTTTTCTTAAATACATAAATTTTTAATGAATGGTAAAATATGGTAACTTATAGTATATTTACATTATTAATTAAATACACTATTCATTTTGTTATGGGTGATGTAAAAACTATTTTTTCTAAATCACATGATCTAATTGCTATATTTTTTTCATTAAATATCACTATTTATTTTCTTGAGAAATATAATAAACTAATTAATTAAATATTGAGAAAACACCCCTCTCCTCCACTATAAATACCAACCCTCGCCACCTATTCTCCTCGCACATATAAAGGCTTATACCTTGTCAAAATTCTACTCTAATCTATTCTAAAGACACATCCCAATATACTGGATCTCTTGGTCCAATCAAAAGAATAAAATGTCTTCCCTAAGGAGGCCCTCAAGGAGGAAAAGTTCAAGAGGTAAATTCTGCTTTCCGTTTCTTTTGTTTTAATTTCAAGATATTACTTTTATTTTTCTCTCTAAACCTACCCTCATTAAAATAAAGTGATAACTCCGTGAAATTAAATTTACTAGAATTATTGTATGGTAATGGAATAATTCATAATCATCTATCCTTCCCCCAACTTTAATACTAAAAATTAAAACATTGTTTGAGATGTGTTAATTTATCACATTCAGGGACAACTGTTTTTTAATTTCTACTACTGTCTCCAAGGCTGGTCAGGAAACAATTTTTATAATTTAGAAAGATTATAATATATTTATTATATCTTATTTAATTTTCTATAATTTGTCTTATACATTATATTAATTTATAAAGCAAAATTAGTTCGTTCTGATCTATAATCTTCCAAATTAATCTAAGTGATTATCATTAAATTTTTCTATAATAATTCACCCTCATCCCATATAATCAAATCAATTATATACACATCTATTCTTCTATAATTTCATTATTATAATATAATTACACTTCTGGAAAAACATTCCCATTGTACATGAACTTCCATACTCTTATTCAACCGAACCGATCATGAAAACTAAGAAAACGAGCACTCACGAATGATGAAATTGAACATTATAACTCATCAAAATGAAATAAATGAACCTAATAAAAATTTATTTAATAAATAAATGTAGAATAATTTCTTTATTTATTAATTAATGTGTCTAATTTGATTATCCATTACATTAATATCTAATGAGGAACACCTTTGGACATATGGTAAGGGATTCTACCCAAACCTCCATTATTCTTTTGGGTTATTATTTACATATTTTTACCCAAAGTAAATTATATTTTCTTCTTATTTTAATCATGAAAATGTTGTGCATATGTTCCAACATCATGTATCATGTTTCAACCATCCTTATTTAGAGAGTATATACATATTTTTAAAATGTTCCATACTCAATTCTTCCTGATAAGAAATCCCAATTTAAGGGAACTTCCTATATTCTATCCCATTATGAAGAGAACTCTATAATATATTTTAAGAAACAATTATTTTTATAAAATAAGTATTTTTTTAATAAAAACATTCCTATTTCAATTTTTGTTTTATATTAAATATAATTCCATTTTATATTTTAAAATATCTATAATATTTTCCTTAAACCTCACTAAAATATGTTGATTCATATGTTTCATAATAACTCTTTTTTAAATGTTATCACTTCATTTTGAAATCTATTCTAATGTTCTATGCATATTTTACCTTATTAATTCCCTTTATGATTTATATCTATTTTTTCTTAGATCCCATTATGATATTCCCTTATATTATTCGTTTTTACAAGATTATGATACCCAATTCTTACCATGGGTAACCCTTTTAGTTATGATCGATTTTTTATATATGATTCTTCATGTTTATCACATATTCATAAACATATTTTGATGGGTATTCCCAAATAGTACTCCAATTCATTTTTTAAAGTCTATAATCATGAGACATTATGTGTAATGGTCTTGGTGGTTCGCCTTGATTTGTGCTCCATGTGCAATTTCCTTGGCTGTTAGACTTGAGTCATTTTTCTCTATATGAAATGATCTTTGACTCATGATATAGTTGTTTTTTATATTACTTCCACATTATTTTGATTAAATTATTATATAATACCATGTTATATATATTAGGATTCCATTTTTTAATCATGTTCAATGTCTTCCTATATCATTATGTTAGGTTTTCTAACCCATGTGCTAAGCTTTATTTTCACATTTATCCCCTTAATGGGATTTTAGATCATCACTTTGTTCATGTTATCCTCAGGTTATCCTATGTAGTTGTATGAGCACAATGGATTTTAGGATCTCATTAGTTATATAAAATAAAATATGTTTTTATGATGTTTAATTATTTAACTAATATTCCAAGACACTATACTTTATGATCATTGGCTTGTAGTTTTATTTTTATTTGTGATTAAATTCATATCAAGATATTTGTAAAAGGATAGGGTCCCTATAGAATCCCTATTATGTATAAGGGTAGATTCCCTATTACCCTTATGTAGATTCTCTGTGTAAGGGTAACTAATATTTTATAGTTCCTATATAAAGGTATTATAAATGATACCTTTACGTAGCTCAATTTGATAATTGTTTCAAAAAAGTAATAGACAGATTACCATTATGAAACTACCTCATGTAAAGGTTTTTCGTTTACACACCTTCTCTGCATAATGGTTTAGTCAATGTTTCATACATTTGTTATGGAAAATATTAGGTACTCTTACATAGAATATATATTACCTTTACACACAAGGGTAAAGTGATAATTACCCTTACGTAATCCGCGTTGTGTATGGGTACTACCTTTAAAAAACTCATCTACATAAAGGTAACAAATCTGTTACCCATACCCAAACCATATACATAAGGGTATCACACATGGGTATATAAATATCTACCTTTTTACAGTGGCTCATGTAAGGGTATAACCATTATGAAACCAACCTAAATAATGGTAAATTATATTTACTATTATTCAAAACACTTAAGTGTATTCAATTGTTCTCCATATGTATGATAACACTATTTTTTATTTTTTTCCCTTTGAAAACAACTTATCAAAAAACATTCAATTATTGATAAAAAAATCCTCTTATACAAATAATGGTTTTTGTTTCATCATCTAATGAACATACTCCATAGAACAGAACACAAATATAAGAAATATACCTTCATGAAATAAATGTGTTAATATTATCATAAAATAGTATACCTAAAAAACATGATTTACATCAGCTTCTATCTTTATACATCAAGGTAGAGTTCTTGAAATATATCACAAGGATTAGTGACAAAATAAAATTTCATCCACGTAGATACATCAACCAATGGATCAAATTATATATTTTTTGGACATTAAAGGAACTTAAGGGGTTCTAGATCCTTTTCAGATGAGATTAACAGTGCACGTGAAGAAGAGAGTCTTGTTAGAGGCTAACATGAGACGATATCATCAACAAATATAGTTGATGAATGAGTAATATCCTATTCATAATGTGTTGTATGTGTTTCTTTCTATTACGGTATAATTCATAAAAAAATTAATTAATTTAATTTAAATCCTTTAATCATTTCATATTGGATTGTAACTGATGAATAAACCATATGAAAGAAACATACATGATGATGTGCATCTCATGAATATTTATTATAACATATATATATATATATATATATTATACCTAACACATATATATATACATGAATAATAATATATATACATCACATTAATTTATTAAACATACACAAAATTTTCATATATAATATTGTATAGAGTATATATATTTCATGTATTAAATGCAGATATGTATTCATAACACAGTTGTTGATTTTAGTGTATGACCTATAGCTAAACCCAAGGATGTAAATACAATATTTTGGGGAAATGATGTTTTTTACCTATGGGTGTAGAAATCCCCTATGATATATTGATTTTAGAGATTTGGGAATCCATACATTCTATATTAAAGAAGGGATTCTTGAATAATTATGTTTTAGAGAATTTTTGAATGGTTCCTATTATTGATGAAAAAACCATGAAAACTTATGTAAGGGTTGATACACATATCAAAAAAATGATATTTTTTATAGAAGGTGAAATATATTCCTAGATTGAAAAAGAATCTCATTTCCATCTGGTAACATTATGATGTAGGTTTTAGAACCATTTATATTAGTGTTTCATGGAAAATTACCTAGTTATCTATGGCCATAGATCATTTAGAAAATAATGGAACACATTGCAATATAATAGAAAATTATAAAGACATGGTTTTCAATAAAACATTCTATTAAGGAATTACAACTATTAAATTTCAAATTATTCCACAAGAGTGATAAGGGTATAATGTTATTGACAATAAAAAGAATTCCACTAGAGATGATTCAATGAAATTTTTCCTATGAAATTATTACATATATATATATTAAAATAAGTAAACTACCACTAAATGAGGTATAACACCCAAGGTTATAAATTTATACCTAGTACAAACAGATGTTTGGGAACCTACACTAGTACATTTTTAACATCCCACACCCCCTAATTCTCTTTACAAGTCAAGGAAATGTTACTTTGGCTTATTTTATATACACAAGACACCAAAGTTTGGAATAAATTCCATGGTCCTCAAAAACAAATTGGGGGATAATTTTCTATTCGAATGATAAACCAACAAAACTACATAATAAAAAACAAGAAAAATATCAATATAATGCATGACTATAATATACAACGCAAATCATAACCAAACTAACAAATAATATCATAATAAAAGTGGAAACCAAAATACATACTCAAAAAAGGAAAAAATACCAAAAACACCAACTATCTAAAGTAAAATAAATTAGAAAAACCTAACCCACTCAATACTCTAACTCCCCATTGAAATCCCTAGGTATCATGATGCATCACAAATGAACTGAAAACCTTGCCTTTAGATGTGTCTGGATAGATGAATTCTACAAAATCACAATTGTTCCCCCAAAGTGGGGTGAATATAAATCTCAGTAGAATTTCTCCAATGACATCCCAACTCACACCACTAGGACAAAACTTTTTATAATAGTTTATAAAATAGCTTTAATGTAGTAAAAATAGTTTATAATAGGGATCTAAAAAAACTTCCATGGGTAACAATAAACTAATCATAAAACCATTTTATAATCTTATGTACAACCCATATACATGTTTCCACACATATCATGCTTTTTAATGTGATATTACAATAGTCCTTAGCAACCTCTCTTCAATTTGCCAAGTCATCATAAGGTAACCAATACAAGGTTCCACAGTTTCACATTCCCCTTCCTCATGGTCATGTCTAATAAAATTTAACTCACAACAACCATGGATTCTAAATTTAATGTAAATCTATTCCATAAAAAATTATTTCATTAAACCTTTTCCAAAATATTAAATTGGTCAAAAAACCAAAATTTTAAAATATCCATTTTAAAATCATAATCCAAAGATGTTTTCAAAAATCCAACCAATTGTCCCACAATTGGAAAATCCTATACCAAATCATGAATTCCACTAAAAATTTTACTGAAACATCAAAACAATTTCGATCAAATTTTTTAATTAAAGCTAATATTTCAGGTTGTAAATCAACTGAAGTTGAGAGAGAATCCACTTAACTCAAAACGGTTGATGAAAATGAAGAACGAAACTACACTTCACTAGATCCTATCACAACCAACATTCCCTTTAATATATCCATTAATATCTCATTATAAACCCATTCATAGCAGAAATATATTTCAATAATTGATTAGATATTAGGATCCAAGAGAGATAAGAACCATTGATCTAAGAATAAAAGGTAATAACATGTACTTACCTATGAATTTGGTACTCAATTTCACATTGAGTCACATAAGGATCACTCCCAAATCAAAGGGTATCCTCTTTCAATCCTAGAGAGAGAAAGGAATTTTTAATCTAGGGTTTTTAGGGTAAAACAATTAAAGGTACTAATTATTGATTAGATCAGGAATTTAAATAGGTATAAATATACACCTCATGGTTAGTACATATAGTTTACTAAACCGTTAACCAGCCTTATGGTGATACTATCTTAAGGCCACACGTCACATGGTTGGGCCACATGGTTGGCTCACATGGTTTCAAAAATTGGGCGCAATCTTTGATTTCTCCATTGATTCAAGATGAATAGTTTCTATAACGAATTATCATGATTTTTCCAAACCATGCACCAGATATTCACCTACCTAATGCCCACTATCTTCCCTTACATGGTTTATTAGATATGCTACATGGTTTCTACTAACTGTGCACCATAAGAAACACCTCTAAAACTTTCCAAAACAGCATAGAACCTCCTGAAAAATAACCCAAAAATTATATAGACTCAAAATAGCTAAATATAGGGTCATGTTCATGAAAATAGGGTTTCTATATTTTCCTTACCAATATCCTTTATGTCCTCAAAAATTATAAAATCATTTTTTTAGAAAGATTCCAGGCTATTACTACACCATTTCCTTCTCACACTATCGTCATTCTTACTAAATCAATCTATGTTTCCCTAAAACCATCACAGATTGTTTCCTTTTACTATGAATGATCTTGTATTTACTATCCATAATACATATAGACAGATTAATCAATATAGAATCTAGATCTTAGTCTATGGGATTCCACCGAATTATATGGTCATGATGGTCCTAGAACTTCTTCAACTGAGATACATGAACAAATTTTACATAGAATTGAACCTTGGTTTCAAGGAAAATAGATATCCCACTTCACCAACTCATTCAGGTATCTCAAAAAAATTATGTATGGAGGATATAAATTGACCTACCTATCAATACTATGCATTTTATGCTTTATACATTTTTTTAATTCTATGGTGAATATTCCATCTCGAATAGTGTAAGGAATTTAGAAGTTGTTCCTCACAAGAGAAAAGTAAAACCATTTGATCTCTAAATAATAACACTACATTCCAATATTGTATAAGACCCACAATTCTCACCCCATCATTATGTTTTGAACTCATAATTACTCATTCAATATTGGATTTCCAAGAAACTCTTACCTTCTTAACAAAATCAAGTATAACATAAACAAAAAATAGAATTACAAAATATCCTTATTCAAGGAAATATAGATTCATATCTTCAATAACTCTCATTAGTTCCCACATGTCTGGTGCATTTTTATGTAACTGGTGATATGAATTCCTACTCAATTCATATTCTAAAGAGTTCACATTACTTAGTGTATACATCAAGTCTAATTCAAACATCTACATATACTATTCCCAATTATTTTTTCTATATATTCAATCTCTATGATAGAATGTTTGTTTTAAATTCTTATAACTGATAAAAATTGTGAATTTACAAAAAAATATGCAATGGAACTAAGTACTCAAGCAATGGACCACAGTATATAATTCGATCTTTTGTAATGGGTAGTTCTTATCCATTAATTGTAACATCCATGAACCATAGTAAACAACATGATCTACCTAGAAGAGAACACATCCCAACCAAGATCTTGATGCATCTCAATAGAACACATAGCCCTTTATATGCTCTTGAAACATGGGGATATGTTCTATTGTATATATAAATTTATGTTTCTTAAAAAATGGTTACATTATTAATTCCATTAGAAGGGCACTCCATTCATCATCAAAGTATTAATCGGTGATTAAAATAATGATAAATCAAATGGAAGGAATTTTATGTATCCTTGTATTCCTAGGAAACTAATTATATCAATGTAATTATTTGATGCCTTCCTAGAGATCAAATATTCTTTCTTTTTCGAGTCCATAAACAGAAATTTTTCAGAAATGTCAAAGACAAGGAACCATACCTCTTGTATCTAGAAATAACACATTGATAACAAAAAATAAAAATTAATTTACCCTAATATACCCATCTCTATATCCATCTGTTTCTTATTCTATTCATTTATTCTACACTATATCATCGACCGAAAACACCATAATTGAATCTAGGTACCTCTTAAATATTCAATTCGTCAGTTCCCTGAAGATGGATAGTTCATTCATTCTACCAAAAGGCATAACGACATATTCATAATGACTATGTATACTTTTGAAATATATATTCAGAATACCCTCCTCTGAACTCACAATCGGTGGCAACAAGAATGTAACTCAATCTTATAGTATAATTTTTTCTGCCCTAAATTGATAAAAAATATTATCAATAAATGGAAAAGTAGATTGATTCATTATCAAAACATAAATAATATTTTGATAATATAAAATAACCCTATTGGTTCCATTCACCTTTTTCAAAAATACAACCAGTGCTACCCACAGATATGTACTAGTTCGAATGGACTCTTCCCATAGTAAATCATTTAATAGATCTTTTAATTACATCAATTTTGTTAGTATTGTTCGATAAAAATAATAAGGGATTGGATTGGAAATCATTATAACATCAATCATAAAATCTAGTAATGTTTTGTGTGAAAACCCTGAGAAATGTTTTGGGAAAACATCAAGAAACTAGTCAACCATAGATGGAAAATATCTATTATCAATATTAGTGATAGATTCTAGGGTACCCATTAGAAACTAATAGGAGATATTTCCATCCACTATTTCCAAATTTCCTGATCTGGTTTCTTTTATATCCCAAACTCCTCTAAATAGATTCTTGATTCCATCTAGAGATATGAAACTTACCTTTTTATAATAAAATTAGATTTAGTACATGAATGATGTTAAACAATCTGTACCCAAAATAAATTCATAGATATCCTCCTTAATCATACAGAAATTCCAAAGTAGATCACCCACATCGATAGTAACAGAACATGATTTATACATGAAGGCTCAAAACTCTCTTTGTCCATGATAAGATTAATGTTTTAAAAGAGAAGTAATCATATCAATATGAAAACCTGTATTATCTATAACACTTGAAGTAATAAATTAGTTGGATGTTCCTCTATAAAA
The DNA here is from genome assembly GCA_963277665.1 of Viscum album. Taxonomy (NCBI): domain Eukaryota; kingdom Viridiplantae; phylum Streptophyta; class Magnoliopsida; order Santalales; family Viscaceae; genus Viscum; species Viscum album. The sequence goes on from OY728126.1 coordinate 819,090,511, forward strand.
TAATATTATCATAAGGGTATAATTCTTAATAATTTCACCACTCACTATTTAAGGACTTGATGGATCATCCATGATCACTTGAGTAGCTCCATACAATTTATTGCATGCGTTACTTTTATCTACATTACCGTTTTGGGATTTCATTGCATGAGAAGTCATGGTTTTTATATAATCTCCCTATCTTTCACTATTTTGATGATATGAATTATTCTTCTGCAGTTTTCCCATCAAAGCATAATATTCCTGAGTAATATGAGATGTGTATCTTGGAGGGGACCTTAGATAATTGCAACCAGAGCATTGAATATGTCTCATGTAGCTAAAATTATGACATTTTCTAGGTGTTGGTATGTAATCTTTCTTCATATATTTTAATGAACCAAATCAAATAAATATTGTATTAATTTTTTAAGGAGGAATGTTCATTGATCCCATTTCTGAATTATAATATTTAGAACCATTATAGATGTAGGATTTCATAGTCATCTTGTTCCAAGAATTAGGTATCCCACCTATTCACGCATGAATAAAAATTCTCCCTCCAACTATTTTTCAAAATATACCTCTTTCTACCACCATTTATCTGTTGACCATCTCTATATAATCTATTATACATGGAATGAAATTAATTGAGATAATATCAAGCCTTAATCAAAAATCAATAATTTATTCCTTCAAGGATTCACTTGTAATAAATTCTTTGGAAAATTATACTAGATTCATAAATTTAGTAGAATACAATATCACCATCAGTTTCTCTTACATCAAAATAAAGATGTTTTTATAGAAATCTGAAAGTTTTGATGATAAAGAGGATATAATTGAATTTTAAATAATTCTTAAAATCCCCATTATCATTATTTTTTCCAATTTATCATCAACTACTAATTCTAACCATTGGGAAACCAAATCCTCTAGTATATATTTTTCAGAACTACCTTTCAACTCTACTGGTGTCCCAAGGAAATCAAATAATTAATTCATTTGATTCAACCAGTATACTTCTTCTAATGGATCGAACCCCCCCCCCCCCCCGAAATAAGGGGAAATTATTCTTTTGGAACTAAAATGAATGGTCTAATTACAAAGTTCCTTAGTTCCTATTACCCTTATCCATGTCTTGAAAATATTGTAAAATTCATTGTGCAAGATTTTGGTTCGTCTTTGGCTTAGGTGAAACCATATTTTACATAATGTTGTCTATTTTACTTCTATGACACCAACATATATTCATTCTGCATAATGGTAAAAAAATACCTCATTAATTTCAATCATTTGAAACTGAAGACATATAAATTTAAATTTACCCAATTATCACATATCACCACATACCTTTCTAAAATTAAACCATCATTATCATTTTATCTACTTTTGGAAACACCATAACCAATATTTTCAAAGTTTACCATTTTCAATATTTTCAATATTTTCAAAAATCAACACTTTTTTTCCATTTTTTAAACCATTAAACAATGGATGAACAATGAAATTCTATTGCATATTATTAAAATAAATGAATATAATTCAAATCTTATCAGGTAATCCCATGATTATGAGGTGAAAAATCCCCAATAAGTGTCTTAAAACACTCACATAACCAAACAATGTGGTAATTTGAAGTTATTCATAACGAGTTTTGTTATGATTTTGATTTTATAAATGTAAAGAAACGACTATATTACTCCTTACCATCATCCCAGGAAAACATGGTGACACTATTTCTAATTCTATAATAAAACTAAACTGACACTATTATTTCCAAAATCAATGACTAACTGAATAAACTAATAATAGTTCCTATATTAAGGATCAAACAAACAAATACCAATTTTAGCATCCCTCTCCTCCCCATTGTCTTAAAAAGAGGATGAGGTGATACAAGGAATTAGATGAAATCCATATGAAACCAATGTCGTGAATTAAATTCCAAGGGCCTCAAAAACATTTTGAGGAATGATTTAATATGAATTTTATAATAAGAAAAATTCATAATCAATGAGCAAAAAGATTAATATAAAATGCATGAGTACAAAATACAACCCAAATCATAACTGAATCACTGAAATATATCAGAGTACAATAGAAAACCAAAATAATTTCTCAAATAGGACTAAAGACCATAAAATCAAAACTCCAAGGTGACTTTAATCAGCAACTCCCAACCTACTCCATGTTCTATGTCTACACGCCATGCCCCAAGTTTTAAGAAGAGTCAGTAAAGAACTGAGCTACCTTTCCTTTACCTATGTCTCTATAAAGAAAACTTTCAAATACACAACTGTTTCCATGTAGGGTTTCAGCATAAAATTCTACAGGATTTCTCCAATAACATCCAAAATCACACCACTAGGAGAAAATATTTTATCATTATTTATAAAACAATTTCCAGTAGTAAATGAATTTTATAATAGGGACATAAATGTTTTCCATTATTAATAATAAAATAATCGTTAAAAATTCAATAATTTGGGATACCCATATACATGTCTCCACGCACATCATGCACATATAGATTTCAATTATATACTCATAATAATTCTCTCATTGATATTTCATGTCGTCATATGGTAACCAATATCATGTTCTCCAACGGTACAAGACCCTTCCATAGGGTCTCATCTAAGGAAAATTAAATCAATACAATGATGGATTAAAAATTTCACATAAGACAATTCCACAAGACTTTCATTATTGATTCCATTTCAATAAACCATATATTTGAATAAAAATGCATTATTTAATAGTCAAAATTTTTGAATCATAACCCATATGGGTTTTTTTAAATACAACCAATTTTCCCACAATTTCCAAATCCAATACCAAATAAGGATTTCCCCCTAGAATCACACAACAATTTATACATAATTTTAATCAACACATTTAATTAAAACTAATCCATCATGTCATAAATCAGGTGGGGTAGAGAGACATTCCACCTACCTCATATTGTATGATAAAAATAAATAACAATACAACACTACACTAGATCTAATCAAAATCCATGTTACCTTTACTAGACCCAATAATATTTCATCATAAAATCAGTTATAGTACATATATCTATAAATATAAAACTAGATATATGGTTCGAAGAGAGGGAATAACTATGGATTTATGAGTAACAAGGAAGAGAAAGTACTTTCCGATGAATATGGGCCTCTAATTCACTTTGATTTAATAATGGATATTTCTCGAAGTGAAGGGGGTCATCTCTCAATCCGAGGGAAAAATATAATAAGATATCTATGGTGTTTAGGTTGAAAAAATGGTTTAAGGGGATTAATTTATTTGATAACCATAATTTATGGAGTGCTAACTATACACAGCATGGATAGGGTGCATGTTTTGGAAAACGGTTCACCAACCATGAAGTTTTAATTTATTAAGGAAAAACCAAATATGGTTATCTCACAGGGTTAGTTAAACTTTTAACTAACCATGATTTTAATACTTTTTCAATATGCTTATTTCTCCAAGTAATTATTGTGGTTTGGCCAAATTGATCTCCTATCATGTGCCTTCCAAGTTGCCATAGGTTTCCCTTGTAAGGATTCCAAGAGATGCAGCATGGTTTCTTCTAATTTTTCAAAAAACATGAACCCCTATAAAGGAATCTAAAATATTTAAAACCCCTTTAAACCATCCTAAAACACAACATGAAAATTATATAAACTTCTAATACATGAATAAATTGTTATGTACCAAAAATAATGGTTTTTTAAAATTTCCATTTATGGTCATTATATTATGTTACATTTATCATTGAGTTATTAATGAAGGTATGTGTATAATTTTTTAAATGAAAATATAATGTATTTACTATGATTTAGTTGTGGAAGAAATTTATGGAAAATTATTAATGATCAAAGATGAAATGTTTGATTTCATATAATAACGGAGAAAATGATAATAAATAGTTCCAGGAATATTGGGTGAATAATGGAATTTGGTGGGAGAAAAATGTTATAGGTACACTACAACATAATGAAGTGATTAATAGGATAAAGATGCAATTGAATCTATATTCTTGTAGTTTGAGGCACACCTAGAGATTCTAAAGACCTTCTAGGTAGAGGTAGTTAATATAGAGTCATATTACATTAGTAATAGACCATTTTACCCATTTAATAACATCAACCCAAGGAACTCATATTGATAATGGAGGTAAGACTCTCATTATGAGTCTTTAATTGTTTGGTATACGAATACAAAAAATTTGATGCATAGGATAAGTTAAATTATAACCCTAACTCACAATTCCATAATTTCTATAGTGTTGAAATGCTTTAATATCTTTGTTATGATAATGATGGTAAGGATATCATTAGAATCCAGAATTTTATATTTAATAAAGGTTTTATTTATAATAATTTCCATATATTTGACTATAACATTATTTATAAAAAAATTAGGGAATCAAGTGAAATTTGATAATGATGGTATACCAGATCGTTTTTCAATAGAACTAGTGAATGCTTCCACTAAAGTGGAGTTGATAAAATCAATAACTATGATAATAATTGTGAAATGGTATTCATAAATCCTATTCTATTAATTATTGATTGATTCAAGAGAGCATGAATTCATAAAAGAGGCCTTACAGTTTAAATAATTGAGAAACTGAATAAATTTCTTCATTCAATAATAAAAATACATGGGATTTGACACTATTATCCAAAATGAATTAATTAATTATAGAAAAATGTAAATATACTATGATAAGGAATAATATTATGGTAAAAGGATACATGTGAAAATTTTATTAGTGAACGATTTTTATTTGAAGAAAAGTGAAAATTTCTCTGATATTTTTTCACATGTAATGAAATTTACCACCATTCATGTTTATTAGAATTTTTGTCTAATGTAACGAATAAATTTATTATTAGATATAAATAGGATTAAATATATATGGAGTACCAATATGTATTTTTTTAATTCAGAAAGGATGACCTAATATGAAAACTCTAGAAAAATTAATTTGTGTTATATAAGGTACTGAGATATCTGAATAAATTGTATCATTCATTCCTAGTAAAAAATGAATATTAGTAGATTTTTATGGACAAATTGTATTCCTACAAGTATTTTTTTTGTAAATATATTATAGTTCTTCTACATGTTAATTATAAACTCATCGTAATATCATATAGGTAATGGATTTAGGGGCTGAAAGGGCATATGGATGAAGAGTTTGAGATGAATGATCTTACAGTATCTGTCATGATATTTGGTCACTACATTAATGAGATAATTTAATGAAAGAACGCTAATTATATCATATATTAGCTTTACTGGTATAGTTTTGGGATGATTTAGTATATTGTAGAAAAATCCATATTATATTCCCTGGGACGTCCATTATAAATTGACTATGAAGAATTCAAAAAACACCATAAAATATTTTAAGAATAAATAAAAGGTTAATTAGTCATAATAGATCATAATAATGATGTATGTTAGGGTTTTCACCTAACATAATATTTTCCTTATAGTGGTATTTGTGAGAATATACATGTTTATCCCTAGAAAGAAGCATTTGAAAGTTGTGAAAGGAATACTAAGGTCTTTGATGGTATGTAAAGAGGTATCTTTGTGCTTTTTTAATGGAAATTCATTTCATGTGTATTTTGTTGTTGACATTATATGTGATTTCGATGACAGTAGTTGTAAAGAAACAATTGTAACGTACGTGAGAAATACATTACTTTTGTGAAATACTTAATACATGAAACAAACAGACTCCCAAAGACCATATTATTTTAGTGTCTATAGAAACTAGAAAAACATAAACAACTGGTTCAAAAAACATCAACATTGTCTCATGATTTTCTCCTTCACAACTAGAACTCCTTTATGACACATCATAATCAATACCTTTCTTCACATACTAGGGAAATGAAGGATAAAAAGGTTGATCTAATGTCCTTGTTAAGGGTAAACAAAGTAGATATCAATCATATCACAATCACAATATATAATAACATAACAATTAAAATCATATCCTACATATAATAGATCTTGGTATCATGTCATGGAATAAATCATAAAATATCATAAAGTATAAATGAACATATTCCCAAAAGTTATAACAAAAGAGATGGAATTTGTGGCATACAAATAAGCATAAAAAATAATTTAATATTAGTTAATGACATTTTCCAAGACAATAATAGTAGAAAAATTTCATTACTGAACCAATTTCACTCCTCAATCTAGCCCTATAATACTAAACTAGGTTTACATGTCATTCCATTACGGTATTACTGAACCAAGTTTACTTAATGTTTAAGCCTTATATCACTGAGCCGAGACCATTTCTCAATCATGTCCTTTCTATCTCATAATATATAAATCATTAACCAATATATTAGAGGAAGTTATAGGTCCCACCCATCTCATAATTAAATAATTCTTATGTTTTCCACAAAAACATAAATCATTAATCATTGCATAACCCAAGTAATAAAATAGGGTTCTTAAGTATCATGCAATCATTACATAATACATGTAAGAAAAATGGATTTAATAAATATAATTCAATTATAAACTTAATAAAGCAATATTAATAACAGGGATAATATAATTGATACATAATAGCATTAGATAATTCTATCTTATATAGAAATAATTCTTATAGAACTGTTGAAATTAATTCTGGAGAAAAATATCATTTCTTCTTCAAAAACATTTTCTATTATAGAAATAGAACACATTGTTAAAATAAATCAATTTATTTGAAAATAAACAGGAAATATTATGATGGAATATTCACAGAAATAATTCATTATTAATATTTATAATTCCATTCATGCTTTATAAGCTAAAAGAAAACCTTATTCTCGTACGTACTTTTGTTAGAAAGTCAGAAAAGTACCTCATATTGAAAACAACCAAAGATTCATTTCATGCAATTTAATAAAAATTTACCTATGGGTAAAATTGATTTTAAAATTTTTTATAATGATAGAAATATTATTTTGGAATACATATTTATGAAACATGGACTTGGATGATAAATATACCTAGTAAATACTTACATATAAATAATCTCAGAAAATAATGATATTGAAAAATTAATTGTTACTTTGTATCTAGTTTCATTCATACATGTCTGAACCTCCTATATCAGGGTTTAAATAAATTCATGAACTTATTCCAAAATCAAATTCATCTTTATGTTATAATAAGTTATCATATTATTACCTATTTTCTAATAACATGATTACTCATCTTTCACGTATTAACTACTTTATTTTCATTCACATGTTTTGATGAATAAGTGTGTGTTACTCCTCAAGTTTTACAGTTATATCCTTTATATAATTACAATAATATAATATTAATTATATTTTTTCAATATATTCATTTATTTAATCAAGATCTAACGAAGATCATGTAGAATGAATCACATCACATCGTGGAGATGGTAGGTTTTACGTACACATGTGTGAAGCTATCATCCCCTTAATTGTAAAATAATATGGAATTGGATGGTATATATTTTATTTAATAATACATATAATGTTATAATAATCATATATAGTTCTTATTTCTATCATTATACCCATCCAAGTGAAGTAGTGGTAAAAACTAGATTTCGCCGCGTCATGGAGACGGTAAGCCATACGTAGGCATGCGTGGTGATTTTTTTTTGTAGGATAGATAGAAGGTGGAATATGGTTATTACATTATCATAATAACATCTAAGTATATAGGTGATAATTTAGTTATTAATTTAAAATGAATAAAAATTAAGTTTATCCAAAAGAAGAAATGATCTTGAGTGAGTCGGTAATGGAAATTACCTCTTCTTCGGCGAGCTCCCTCTAGATCACCATGTAAAGTACTAGAGTTGTTCATTTGGGAGGAAAAGAACTTATATAATGTGAATAGGTAAATTTAAAAGTGAAATGGGTAGGTTATGATGCATATTTAAGGCTCAAAGTGAAGTTAATAAATGAGGGAGGTGGTTCCCTTTTATAATTAATGTTAGTGGAACCTTTGGAATATCCAACAATATTTATTTATAATAAACTCAATGCCCAAAAAACCCTCCAAAATGACATATTTAAAATATTAGATGAGATAGGATTTCAATATCATCAAACAATAAATTTATGATATGTTTCTCTATCAATTTATACCTTATCATTTTATTTGACCCCTAGTTATTCTATTTTAATTTAAAATAAGGTGAAAAATGCTTCAATATTAAAAGAGTGTATTTTTAAAAAAAAATCAATTAGACCATAAATGTAAATTTTATAATATTTTAAACCATATATTTTTTTTTATATTTTCAGAAATATTTTAATAATTTTAAATAATTTAATAAAACATTATTTTGACAAAATATCAATATTGTCAATTTTGAGACTATTCATCTCACAGATTTTTAAAAATATAAAGATAATAATTTAACCAAAAATAATATTTTATTACATTTATTGTGGGTCAAGGTAATTTATTAAATTCAGAGGATATATTAATCATCCAGAATTTTTTCTATTTTTATATTTTTAATATCAGTAATTTGATATTTTCATTAATAAAATTACTACTACATATGTTTTGTGTAATTATTTAACATAATAATTTCTTGGGTAAAAATTAATAATAAATTACCATATAGAAGATAGTTATTATATATTTCTTAATAATAATTATTTGCAAATATATCTCCAGGAAAATCCTCCATTAAAAATGTTATATTAAAAAAATGGAATGTGAGACCTTTAACTTCATTTTAAATAAAATATTATAAGTGTCATATCCTTTTCCATATGGCATAAAATAATCAATAACTCGAACTTTGGATGATTATGGTTGAGATATACTCATCAATGTATAGGGATTTAAAATAATTATTTTTTCCTAGAAATTCTAAATAAATTACAATGATAAATAAAAACATTTCATCTTTCAAATTAATGTTTATAGTTGAATTTATCTTCTATATAACCTTATTTTAAAAATGAAAATGTTTTTCAAATTTCACTGAGACATATTTTACTTTTCCTTAAATAAAATATATTAAATGATTTAATCTCATCCAAGTGGCTTCCAAATGATACTATTTAAACCCAAGAATGATTTCTATAGAAATTAACTCATACAATTATATGAGGATAAGTGTTAGGGTAATTTTATAATATTATATTTAAAATTAGTTACCATATTTACCTTCTTACCATATTAATAAGAATATTTAATGTTACTATTCATAATGGTAAAAAATAATGGAATGTTATTTATATAATTTGTACCAACTGATTCAAAATATGGTATATATTTTTAAAAATTCAATTAACATAAGTTGTAGTAATTAATTGTAAATTAATCTATTTTTCATAACGAGATACATGTTTTAAAAGTTAAAACATTTAAAAATATTGAAATTTTTTTACGTCTAAATACATGGTAAAATTATTTCCAGTGACCAACATTATATTAATTGATAAAAATATATTATATATATTTTTTAAAACTATTTAATAATATAATTCAACTATATAAATTATTTTAATGACAAAATTCGTTCTCAATTTCAATTTAGTGTATTTTTATTATTCATCAAAATATTAAACTTATCATAAATATATAGAAAATTTATCCAAAGTAAATTTGTATATCCCTTTTCTAAATAAGAAATTTCTTTTGTTAAATATATTATATAAATGTTTCAAAAACTATATTTAAAATTGAAGCTCCATAAACATGTGGAAAAGTGTATTTTTTAAAAATAAATCTTTTATCATAAAAATTTTAATTTGTTCTTATATCTTCTCTAGAAAACATATAATATGAATTTTAAAACTTATAGTGATTATATTACATTTATATTTCATTAATTAAATCCATAAAGAGTGATTTTATTATTTAATAAACTCACTTATTTAGATTTAAATAGTTTTTTAGAAAAACAATTCTTTTTTTAAAAGGAGTTTTATTTTAATTTATAATTAATTACCCACCAAATAATTAGGAATATTTTCATAATTCTTTTATTACATTTCATACCCACCGTTAGGATGACTAGGTTATAAGGAATCCTGATAATATTTAGTTATTTTCTTAAACTCATTCTTGTTTGAAATGAATTATATTAAAAGAAAATGAAATTCTATGTAACCTAATCCAAGTTTCATTTAGTGTATACTACTAGCTGTGACAGTGTTGAATGAACTGAAATATTTTCATAGTGTATCATACAACAAAATACATACAATAAATTAAATAATATATATCTCATAAAAAATTATGGTGTTACATTCATCCCCTTTAAATTGAATTTCAGCCTCAAAATTCTTATGGGTTATAATCGTGTTAATACTTGAATGTTTATTTCATAGAAACCAACATCATAAATACAAATACTAAAAGTTCATTTTAAAAATGAATTGTTATAAAATAAAAGTTACCCAATGTAAATTGAAACTAGATCTCTATGTATGAGACTATAGGTGTAGATATGGGAATGGAAGAACCGTGTAAATAATCAAAGAGATTGATAAAGATCACTAATCATAAGAAAGTGGGTCATCCAGAGAAATTTAACAATCACAAAACCATAAAATAAAAAATATTGAAAGAGGTCATTGATATCATAAAAAATAATGATAATAAGACACCCTTAGACATCACGATACTTTTCATAATGTTGAATAATTTTCATGAGAAGATATTCTTACATGATTTTAATACAATATCACCATTGGTCATGCCATGAAATTTTTCCACTTCTTCTCTTATTCAAAGAAATGAAGTTGAATATGTCATTCCTGAAAAATTATTAGATCATGTGATCCATAAATATAATGATAGTTCGTTCCATTTTTACTTTTCATATAAAAATGTTAGAACAAGTTATAAAATATGCATATGTATGCATATGGTGATATAATTTTTTATTCTAACAAGTTTCTTCAAAAGTTCATCTTAAAAATTCCATAAATTAATAACCTTACAATCCTTATGAATGCTAAAAATTGAAAACATTATAATGATGTGAACAAACTCATCTAAAAATTTAACCCCCATATATCAAAAGGTATCTCTTTTAGGTCACATTCTAAACATGTGAACATCATCATCATGTATTCTCTTCAGTCATGGAAATAAACTGAATTACTATATATCCTTATTGATAAAATTCATGTTCCCTTATTCCAAAACTTATTGGATAGATTCCTCATGACCCAAAAAGTATTATACATTATCCATGATATCATAACCCTCTTAACAAAAAATCCATAATTAGTTCCCAAGAAACCTGTATCATCCAATTTACTAACTAATATTAAACATATCTTTATCCAAACATCATTATATTAATATAAGGGATATGTTAAGGGTTGTCTTTCCAATAATCATGTGTTCTCAAAATATATCATATTAGCCTTAAATCATGTTTCTCAGTATTAAGAACTATTCAACATATCCTTTCTAATCTATAATGAAAAATTTATAATGAAAACACTTATATGTATCATGATTTTTATAAGCATATAATTCCAAAACATATACACCTAAATCTACCAACTATATTTTTAATCGATCACTCATGATCCATCATCTTAGTCTTTCCAAAAATATAAATCAAGTCTTAAGGTTCCACAACCTTAATATAACAAAGATTCATGGGTTTAATGTAAATAATAATGCTAAAACATCCCATACCTTTCACATTTCTTTTACAATATTTTTATCCTGAGCAGTATAACAAATAATTGTACCACCATAATGATTCTTTTTATGATATTTCTACTTTTGAAGTCAGTTTTCGTAATTCCCATACATTCCATATATGAAACATTCAAGGTTAAATATGTTCTATCTAGTTATATCTATTGACTAAGACTAGAAATTAAAGTGTGAAAAATACATTTCAGTGATTAAAAACACATAAGTAAGGTGAATTACTTATAATATTTCAATATATGATATCTTAGGATTAATCAAAGGTTATTCAATATTATCACTAAAATACTAGGATTGTAACCTATAATTAGACAGATCCTTAGGACATACAAATACATATATTTCAAAGTATTTTTAGGGACATCACTAAATTTTTCACAACATGGTCTCTAAAAGATTACTAAAACATCACTCTGATACCAACTAGAAATACCCAAGCATGACATATATGAAAATTACATTACTTTTGTGACATAGTAAATACATGAAACAAATAGATGCCCAAGAACCATATTAGTTTAGTGTCTTTATAAAATATTAAATCATAAACAAACTGTTCCTAAAACATCTATATCATCTCTTGCTTTTCCCTTCACAACAAAAAAAATTTTTTAACACATCTTACTTAGTACCCTAATTTATATCATATAGAAATGAAACATAAAAATGATGAGATCATATGTCTAGTAAGGGTAAATAAAGGAGATATAAGTTATATCATAATCATAATACAAAAGAAAATAATAATTGAAAATAATATCCTACATATCATAGATCATGATATAATGTCATGGAATGAATCATAAAATATCATAAAAAATCAATGAACATATTTCCAAAATTTGTTTCATAAGACATGGAATTTAGGGCATATACATATGTATAGAAAATAATTTTATATTAATCCATGATCATTTCCAAGACCATCACATTGGAAAAAGTCCATTACTAAATAGAGTTAATTCCTCATTCAAGCCTTGTATTAATGACTCGGGATTACATTATATTCCAACCCTATATTACTGAACTGGGATTGCTTTTCGTTCTAACCCTGAATTACTGAACTGAGACCATTTCTCATTCTAGTCCTATATATCTCATGAGATATAAATATTTACCCAATGAATTGTAAAGAGATAAAGGTACCACCCATCTCATAATAAAATCAATCTTAAGTGTTCTAAAAAACCCTAAATAACTCATCATATCATAACTCGAGGAATAAAATTACTTTCTTAAACATCATTCAATCATAACATAATCCATTTAAATAAATGGAATTTATAAATTGAATTTTAGAATAAACATTATAAAAACAAGTCAATAACATGGATAGTATACTTGATACATAACTCTATTAAATAATTTAATCTTAGAGGGAAAACATTTTTGATAGAACCCTTGAAATTAATTCTTATGGTAAATAAACATTCTTCTTTAAAAATGTATTCATTTCTCGGAATTCCACATTATTTTAAAAGAAAATATTTTCTTTTAAAATAACCTCAAAATCATAAAATGGTAGCTCCATGAAATTAATGTGTTATGGAAACATAAAAATTCGTCCATGTCATAAAAGTTAAAAGAAAACATTACTCTCGTACTTTTTTTGGAAAGTCAAAGAATGTAGCTCATATCGAAAACGACAAAAGTTTACTTTAATACCATTTATTACAAATTAAACAATGCTAAAACTAAAATTTAAAAATATAGGGGGATATAAAGAATATTTTTGAATACATATTTAGGAATCAAAAAATTGGATGATAAATATAACCCAATAAACACATATGTATAATCAATATCAAATAATAATGACATTGTAAAATTATCCCTTACCATAGGTCTAGGTTCGTTCATACATGTTGAAAACATTTGTATAAAGAAATTAAATAATTTCATTAACTTGTTCTAGATTCATATTAATTTTAATGATATTATAATTGATCATATTTTTACCCATTTGTTAATAACATTATTACTCATCCTTCTGGTGTTAATTAGTTTATTTTCTTACACATGTTTTAATGAATAAGTTCTTATAACAATCCATAAGATATAGTTATATCATTTTAAAAATTATATTAATATAATAAATGTCAAATTTTTTCATTATATACATTTATATAATCATGCTTTAATGAAAATCATATAGAATTATTCAATCGCATCATGGAGACAGAAGGACATCTCTACGAACGAGTGATGATATCATTCCATTCATTGTGAAATGGTATGGAAGTGTATAGTGTATATTTTATTTCAGAATCCATATACTGTTATAAAAATCATATAATATTGTTATTTATAAAACAATACCAATCCAAGTAGGATGGTGATGAACAATAGATTACACCACGACATCGATATTGTAAGTCGTACATAAGAACACGTGATGATTTCTTCTTTAATAGGATAGATATAAGGTGGGATATGGTTGTTCCATAATCATTATAAAATCTCACTATATATGTGACAATATATTTATTACTTTATAATTTAAATAAAAAAGGAATAGAATTTTTAAGATCAAATGATCTTGACTGAGTCGGTATTGGATATTAACTCTTCTTCGAAGAGCTTCCTCTAGATCTCCTCTTAAAGGCAATAGCGTTTTTGTTTTGAGAGGAGAAACGCCTCTAGAATGTGACCAGGGATTTTTATAATGGAAATATGTAGTAGATTTTTGAGATTTAAGGATCAATATGATGTGAAGAAATGAGGTAGGAAGTGCCATTTTATAATTGAGGTGAGGGAAACCTTTGAAATCCTCAAAATTATTAATTTATAATTAAATCAAAGGCAATAAAAAAACCTAAAAAATAACATATTTTCTAATATTACTTGATATGTTGATTAAATATCATAAACCAAAAAATATTATACAAGTGTTAATGTCAATATATACCTTATCATTATAATTAAACCCTAATTATTCTATTATAATTTTAACTAATGTAAAAAATGTTTCAATATAAAAAGTGTTTAGTTTTTATGAATTTTATGACAATTAGACCATAACTGAAACATTAATAATATTTTAAACCATATGAAATTTATTTTATATATTTAATAATATTTTATGATTTTTAAATAATTTAATAAAACATTATTTTTACAAAATACTAATACTGTTATTTTTTATTCTATTCATTTATGGGTTTTTAAAAAATAACAAGATAATATGTTACCTTGAAGAAAATATTTTATATTATTCATAAGGGGTCAATGAAATCTATAAAAATCATTGGATATATTAATTATCCTAATTTATATTTATTTTAATATGTTTAATAACCTTAATTTCATACTTTCATTAATAAAATAATTACTTCCCACATTTTCAATAATTAATTAATATGCTTATTTTTTGGGTAAAAGATTAAAAAATAGGATGAAACTAATTATTCAATATTTAATAATAATACTTATAGTCAAATATCTCTTTTGGAACTTCCAACAATAAAAATGTTATATGTAATAAAACCTGAATGTGACAACTTTAACATCACTTTAAATAAAATATTATAAATGTCACAATATTATTTATATGTTTCCAAATTATCAATAACTCCACCCTTGGATGATTTTGGTTGATATACACTAAATGAATAATATTTTTTCTGCTGTTTTAGTCTTTCAATAGTTATCATCATTTTAATAAAAATTATTATATTTCTTTTTCATTAATTAAATAATATATGCACAATCAATGTATAAGCCTTTAAAGTAATATTTTATTTCTTAAAAATTATAAATAAATTAGAATGATAAAAAACATTTAATATTTAAAATGAGTATTTATAAGTATAAGTTATCCTCAATGTAACCATATTTTAAAAATGATAAATTGATTAAAATTTGATTAAGACTTATTTATTTTTTCTTTAAATAAAATATTTTAAATATCCAAATCTCATCCTTATGGATTCTAAAGGATGATATTTGGACACATGTATGGTTTAGGAATAAAATAACTCATATAATTATATTATAATAAATTTTAGGTTAATTTTATAATATTATATTTACCCTTAATTACCTGATTTACCTTTTTACCTTATTAATAAAAATTACTATTGTTATTATTCATAATGTAAAAAAATAAATGAAATCTATTTAAAAAATATGGATCGACTAATTATTAATATGGAATCCAATTTTCAATATTCAACACACATAACATTAATTAATTAATTTACAATTAAACATGTTTTCGAAATGAAAAATGTTTTTTAAAAGTTAAAGCATTGCAAAAGATTGAAATTTTTTATATTTTATTATTGTTAAAATTAATTCCAAAATCAAAAATTATATTAACTGATAAAAATATAGTATATTTATATTTATAAATCATTAAATAATATAATTTAACCATATAAATGTTTTTGATGAAAAACTTATTTTTAATTTAAATGTATTATCTTTTTATTATTCATTAAAACTTAAACTTGTGAGGAACATATAAAAAATTCATCCAAATTATATTTGTATATCACAATTCAAAATAAAAATTTTATTGTTTTAGATATAATATAAAAAAAATCAAAATATTATATTTAAAATGGATGTGTCATCAAAAAGCTGCGAAACATCATTTTTTAAAAATACTTTTTTTTATAAAATTGAATTTATTTTTATATTAGGTCAAGAAAACATATAAGATGAATTTTAAACATTAGATTGAATATATTACATATATATTTCATTAATAAAATCTATCAATAGTGATTTTAATATTTATTAAACTCAATTATTTTTATTTAATTTTTTTTTTTAAAACTTTCCATTGGTTGAATAAGGTTTTATTTTTATTTATAATTAATTACTTACCAAATAATTTTGAATAAACTCATAATTCAGTTAATAGTGCCCATACCCACAACTATAATGACTACGTTATAAGGTGACATAATAATATTTATTTGTTAACTTAAACATATTCTTGTGTGAAATGTATTCTATCAAAAGAACATGAAATTTTGTGTAACATAAGCTAAGCATAGTGTTGTGTATACCACAAGATGGTATGATTTTGCATGTAGAACAATATTTTCTTGGTGTAGCATAGAACATAGGACATCAATTATTTTTCTTTAAAAAAATCTATCTTATAAAAACTTGGGGTGTTACTGTTGTACTACCACAATGTTCATCTGTTCTATAAAAAGAGATTTTGTGTTCACCGATAACCAATTTTACACTAATGAATATCAACAATTTTTTTTATAGAAAATACATTAATATTTATTTGTAAAATTTACTATTTAAATTTAAAAAGAAAATTTACATTGGAAACCATAATAATTTAATTTCTAGATATATATTCAATTTTTGAAAATTAGTTTTAAAAATTTAATCGATAATCATTTCCATAATAATCAACCTTAAAAATTTAATATTTATAAAAATTAACTTTCAATTATAATATAATTTTTTTTATTATAATTAACTATATAATCATGTAATATTTATTATCAAATAAATAGAAAAAATTACCATGATATAATTTATAATTTTCTAGGTAAATTTATAGTGTAAATTTACATCACAAATATGAAAATTTACCATGATAATTAAATATAGATATTGCTCAATTCACTATGTGTTTTTATTGAATAAACTAACATTGTAAATTTCCTATTTTAAATTCAAAATTCAAATTTTCTCTGTAAATTTGCATTTAAAATATGGGAATTGTCATTTTAATTTTACTCTAAATATATTTATATTTTGAAAATAAATTTACTCGGTAATGTGTAAAATTTTACTATATATATTTATTTTTTAATTGGAATAAAAAATTAATTATTTTAATTTACAGTGTAAATTTGTTATATATATTTCATTTGTAAATAATTTGATACATTTATAATGAAATTAATTAATTTTAATTCTCTCAATTTAGTAAATTTTCCATGTAGATTTACTATAATGTTTTAAATTAACCATTTAATATTTAAATTCAAATTTAATTTGTATATTTGTTTTGTAAATTTATTAGGTATATTTTTGTGTAAAGTAATAGTTTTTATATTTTATTCTTGTTTTTATGACTCTTTTGAAAAAACTATATTGCAAGTTTTGTAGTTGGTTGAATTAGCTTTTTTTCAAATGAGTAGTGATTTCCTTAATGTTATATTGGGTTTGGTAGTAATTTTATCATATTTATTTATTATAATATTTAATTTTCAAGTATTTAGTTATTGGAAATCTTTTTTATTGTATTAATGTTTTTAGTTATTTTAACAATGTTGAAAACATAATAGGTTTGTTAGTTATTCTATTATGGTATGTTAATTACCATAAAAATATTTATTGTTTTCAGTTTTTTGATTGACATTTAAAAGTTATTAAATTGATGTTTTTATATTATAATTTTGTTTGAAGATTATATTGAGTTTAGTGGTTATTATATTGATGTTTTTCTAGTAATAATATTGATAGCTATTAATATTTTCAATATTTTGATATTTTTTATTTATTTCATTGATATTTATTTGTCATTATATTAATGTTCAAAAATAGTATTGTATTTTTTATTTATTATATTGAATTTTCATCTTTTATTTATAATTGGAGTTATTACATTGTTTTTCCATTAATTATTAAATGAAATGTTATTTAATATGTTTTTCTAATTTTATGTTTTTTATATTCTGAAATAAATTTCTTAAAAAATGAAAATCTTATGTCAGTGAATTTTCAATAAAGTGTGGGGCTCGAATAGAATATTAAATCTATCAGGATTGCCTCATATCCCACCCGGCCTCGTTCAAAGCCCATCTGGACCTAGCTCGAAAAATAATTCCCCATGTTAGGTAGGGCTTAGGTCAAGGGGTTGGTTAGACTAGGTGAGGCCCACTATAATTTTCAATGGCACCGCCTCAAATCTTAACATGTAGGGTTATCCCAGATGCCTAGCAAGACAACCATTCCTATAGGCCCAAATATGACCCAAAATAATAAAATAATTTCTTAAAAATACTATAGTATGAGATATTTGATCCTCCAACCATTGTATTCTAATGGTTCACCTAAAAAATCTTGTCCACATGTTTCACATAATATATTAATATTATATCTATAATTATATATCAATTTCATAATAAATATTATAATTTAAATTTTTTAAAATACTTTTTTTTAATTTGATATAAAAGGCATGATCAACCAAGATTGTGGCCTAGCACTTGCGGGATCGATCCAGGATAGTTCGGGCCACATTTACACCCGTATGTTAGATATTATGATTATTATTCATTAATGTGAGCATTTTAATCATTAAAATTTCATCTAATGAAATAAATTAAAAACCTTTTTCATTAAATATTTGAAAAAAAACAAGGTATATTTTCCAATTGTTATAACGGATTGATGTCACTGATGCTTCCAATATCTAAGAGGATAGGTAATCGATAAATGACATGGAGAAACCTAAAGTTAATATTTAATAACATTTTAAACTGTAGAAGAATATTATGGTTCATATTCAATATAAATTTTGGCGGTAAAATTTGATCATGGTGGAGTGAAGATTAATTTGTATCTTTCAATTGTTAAGATTATACATATTTTGTTTAAGGGGTTTGTAAAAAATTGAGGTTTATATTTATTGATACAAATTTTGGTTTGTCATAAGGCCTAATAAATCTTTCCAATTATCAAAGGTTAAAAAATGTGCCAAGGTCATTGTAAATATCTTTAGGGAATGATACCTCATGAAAATTTATAAAATATGATATTATTTTCACATGGAAATATAACATGTTTATTCTGTATGTTAGAAAATTACACATATAAAATAATCATGTTTCAAGACATATAATATCCAAACTATACATTACCCACATATATAATAATAAATCATAACATCAACCATAAAACATAATCTTAATAATCAACTTTAACATATATCCAAAATTATATATAATGACCAAAATGAATCAAATAATGAAGGATAGAGGGGAATGGAATATGAAGTTTCGTAATATATGATAATTTCCTAAAATAAAAGACCAAAATTAATATAAGAAAACCTGTCATCATGTGACATGTTAGGAGCCTCCACTTTTCACCTATAATATACCTTGAAAAGCTATGTGATTTTTCACTATATCCATGTGGTTTATTCCCTTTATCTACATAATAGGAGATAAATTCTATATACACACCAATGTGTGTAAGTAACATTTGAAAAAGAAACCTACTAAGAAGAAAATTAATTATATATAAGTCCTTTTGGAAAACTAAAACATAACATTATTTTTTGGAATTTCTCAAGGAAAGACTCTTTATTTTTTTAAATCAATTTTCAAGAAATAATAAAATCCATATATTTTATTTCAAACGAATATAATTTACAATTTTTTTATTAAAAAAATACTTCCATGTATGAAATCATAAATGAAATTAGCCTCAACACTTTTTCATTTCCTATGGAATCATGATATATAAACTAAGAGTCTATGGAAAGCATCATTAATCTTAATTCCAAAATAAGAATTTCATCAACTCCGCTATCTAGAAGGGAAAACTAAAGTAGTTGAAAATCCCCAAGATATAGAAGAATCATAAAATAGAAAAAACGCCCAAGATGGAACTAGTGTTATGGGAATACAATACTAGTCCCTATTATCCATAGTATAATCATAGATATATTAGGCTTTTATAGGTAGAGTGTAATTATATCAAAAAGATTTACATATGATTAGAACCATTATTTGTTATCTCATTCTTCTAATGAGTGTTTGAAATTAAATACATAAAACAACTTATTTAAAATATAAATTTTAAACACTTATTAGCTCTTAAATGTTAGGTTTGGTGTGAAATTTTTTATGTTTAATTTGTTGAATCTCTAAATGTTCTATAAACAGATGTAATACTTGGGAGAACTATGATGGAGGCTACACACCATCACCATGGATTTCCATGTTCATAATTCTGAATTCATTTCACATAAATTTTATTATGTTATTGTGTTATTTCACCTAATATAGTAGTGTCATTTGGGAAAATGTTCAACCAGTTCTTTTGGTTGTTAGATCAATAGGTGAAGGCAGCTGGACATGGCACTCTTTAGAAGTCCAATGAGATTAAAATCACTAAATATTTATCCAAAATCAAATAGTATGATCAGAAAAGGATTATTTATGGATTCAATATGTTGTTTGATTCATGGTGGATTCAGAATGTTGTAATTTTTATGGTTTTTCAATACATTCATTCTAAATTGAATTCATGCTTCATGGGGATGATGTGAGGTACCTATAAGGGGAACCGTTTGTTAGCTAAATTATATTTCAAATGTAGTGAAGTTTGTGTAGATGTCATGATAAGAATACATAACTAATTATGTGTGGAGACCATCCCCATGGGTTTGGAAGGAAGTAAATGATTTTTCTATCATCAATATGAAGTGAAGGATAAGGTTTAATTTTCACCGACCATTAGTTGTTATGGTTTTTGATTCTATAGGAAATTGAAAATCGTTCATGACAATGGTTTCTCTACGAAAAATATTGGATTATATTTTTGATTGGATGAATGAAGGGACCCGCTATATAAGTTTTGTTCATATAACTATTAAAAGATAGATTTAAGAGAATTGAAAAGGCCTAACATAAGGTAGAGGTTTCCCTAGGAGGAGCACACCTAGGGATATCCAAGAATTAGAGGTTGATATTTGGAAGTCAAAATAATGGGGGAGGTGGGTCGGAAGATGGAATGACCAGAATAATCCAATGTAAAGTAGTATTTTACTAGACTATATAGTGTTGTAAGACATTTATATCCCTTATAACACAAATATTCTCCGATGTTTTTTGATAAAATAAATATGTTATCATTCCTCTATGGATGTAGGATAAAAATTTGAACAATATAATTTATTTTGAATTTTTTTTTATAATTTTTACTTTAATGTTTGTTAATCATGTGCTTACCTCAATTGTAAGTTATCTAAATTAAATATCATTAAATTAATAAAACTCAATAAATGTTGAATGACTTGACATGATTGCTTGTATTCTTAGAATTCTTACTTGTAAATATCAAAGTCGTTGTGGATGGTTTGATCTGAAGAATGAATGTTTCTAATGGTGGATGTTTTTCCATACTAGATATCCAGAAGGATGAACTTATAATGATATGAATCTGTA
Source organism: Viscum album (assembly GCA_963277665.1). Lineage (NCBI taxonomy): Eukaryota > Viridiplantae > Streptophyta > Magnoliopsida > Santalales > Viscaceae > Viscum > Viscum album. Next base: position 819,112,377 of record OY728126.1, read on the forward strand.
AAAAAATCCCCAAAATGATGTATCATTGTGGTTTTTTAGGAATACAGATACCAAAAAGTGGTATTAGAGAACTCGGTTTCAGTGTTGGATGGCATACCCTCATTGCAGGGTTTGTAGTAGAGTAATTTATCAAGGACTCATAAGGACCAAACTAGACGAAAAATTATGGTGCCAAAGGTTTTCCATAGATACCAAAGGTTTCCTTTATATGAAGGTGTCATGAGTCATGTTCTATTGTTGGTAATAGCCAGTGATTGATTGTATATTATAGGGTTTCTCCTTACTAGGTGGTCTATGAGGTTACCAAATGAATTTCCTCAGAGGATGAAACTAGTACCTATAGTGACTTAATGAATATCAAATTTCTAATTTACTGGAACATGTAATGTCACATATTTTATTAATTTGGTGTAGTTTTGTATTCAAGTGAATTAATACTAAAATTTAGGTGAAGTACAATGATCCCATACACAATTAAGATTTAATGGGACCTCATGTCAACAAAGGATAGTTTTTCAATGCTAATTTTTTAGCTTTATGATCTAATGGTGGATGTTATAGATCTTGTAGAATCTTGGGTTTGTTAATTTTATAGGTTTTATAATTTTATTGTACATATAATGCAACTAAGAAATGGTTATAAAAACTAGTATCTTAAAAATAAATCATAGGTATTTTTTCAAACATTTATGTTATGTAATAGTTTACTCTTGTTCTTGGGTGTGGTTGTAAGAATTGAAGATATTTATTGGTTTAAGTTCAATAATATTAAGTTGTTGAACAAAATATTTGTTCTTAGAATGTTAATATTCCCTAGTCTTAACAAACATATAGCTGAGAGGGAGTTACCAAAATTTTCAACAAGTATTCTCCAAGCCCATGTGTTATTTGAGGAAATGTGTTATGAGGATACATATATAATAACATTTTTTATATGAAATAGGTATCATTTTAATTATGGATATAATATCTTGTTTTTGTACTTATGTTAATTTTTAATGGAATAAATAATGTTTTTGAAGCATCTAGGGCTTGTTTGGATCTCAAAGATTTTGTTTTTTGAGAAAAATAATAGGCACGTAGTTCATTAAAACAACGCACCAAAGGCTGCACTATTTTTTAAAACCATGTATAGTGATACGAGAAACTATATAGGGGTCACACAGGATATACATGTTTTTACAAAAACATGAACATAGTATGTAGGGTTAGTTCCACTTGGACAGTGGGTGGACATGATTGGAACTTCGATTTCCCAAACCATGAGACCTTAAAAAATGGGTAAAACAACATTTTTTCCTTGACACTTTTTATGTTAATTCCTTCCTTTTCACTTCTCATCCATGTGAAAGACCTGCCCAACTGATTTTCCTCTCCCTTATATATCCAATATAATCTTTTATCATCCTCCCATATATGATATCAAAATCAAACTTTATTGGTACAATTAGATAGCTAGTTGTAATCTATCCAATCCTAATACATTAATTCATTGTTTATCATTACCTAATTGATTATATTTACATGTGATCTAATATTCCCTATATCTAGGGAATTTTGTGTACGTGATGTTAGACTTAATTCTTCTATAAATGAATAATCTTAAGGGGTTTTCTTCCCAAATTCCTTCCTTTGAGAAATATTTTGTATTATGAACATAATTTCACTTATAAGGTGAACATACTCTCAATTTAATATATCATATCATGAATCATTTTTTAAATATGATATTTTAAGTTCAATTACACTACCACTCTTTCAATTTGTTTTTATTAAAATGTTTCAGAAGTGGTAAGAGTTTCTTTGTCTCATATTTGAATCCCTGGATGACGGTTTATGTTATAGACCATATATTATTTTTAATTGTGTAAATACTACCCCATTGTCATTTTTTATCATTATTAAAAAAATTATGATATTCAAAGTTATATTTACTATTATACCTATCATTAATTTTAAATTAAATAATTAAAAATATTTAAGGGGTATTTGTCTATCAAATAGTTTCCTTGGGTAATAATAACTCTTATTTTATTGTTATCTTAGGATATTGATCAATTATATCCTATGATGATGTTATATTTTTTAGACCTTATATTATATGGAAATTTTGTTTGACATCATTATTTTTACTTGATAAATATATTTTATTACAAAAATGAAATTTTTCCTGGATTAATTCCAATATATTGTATGGTATATTCCCTCAAAACCATTACTTTTTACTTCCCACCAATTTTATCCATTAAAAAGTGTAAAATGAAATTGTTATTAACTATATTGATCCTTTTATTCCCTTTTATCCTTTTAAATAATATTTTTCTATATTATTTTTACAATTTATGTTTTTAGGAAATGGTATTTATAAATAATTTAAAAAATTGTTTTCTATCCTTTAAAAATAAAAATTTTCATATTCCACTCCAAATTTTTTGTAACCCTTTATGTATTTTTAAGTATATTTTATATTTAACTTTTTATAAAAGGTTTTTTTGAATAAATTATCCTTCCTCTATCAAAATATATTTTTAATGTAATTTAAACTTCACATTTTATAAAAATCAATAAAAGGTGTTTTTGAAAAATTTTGAATTTTCAATTCCATTTTTACAGAATGTTTTATCTCACATGAAGTGATGTTTTTAGAATCCTATTTATTTTATTCTGATGTTATTCATTTTTAAAAATGATATTTTTATGTAATATGATCTTTTATATTTATTTTATGTACTATTTTTTAAAAGGTTAAGAAACCCAAATTAGTTTAATTAAGATATGTTTATTATTGATTTTTAATTGTACACATATGTATGGATAATAATAGATGTCATACTATATCAACCTAAAATTCACTATTTTATGTTTATGTATCATGAGATCAATATGATTCACAAGGGATTAATCCCATGTCATAGGGTACATTTAAGGATTTATCACAATCCAATGGGGTACAAGAGATTTTATCCCAAGCGCAAGGGTACACATGGGGACTATCAAAAGCCTATATAGGTATATGGGTGGTCATCATGATCCCACCATGTAATTAATTTCTTATTGTATATCCTCAAATTAATTTTTATATTCTAATATTTATGTCACTCTATTGTTTCATAATATTTTTATTTTGGTTATACTTCTTGAATCATGATAAATGTCTGATGATTCCATGGAAAGTTTCCATGGTATATGTTTATTCATTTGAGATTACATGTCCTCCTGTCATGACAGATAGAATAATATTATAATTACATGTTATATTTAATAATTAATTTATATCCTTACAATGTTTTCTAATATTATTATGACCTACCCATTGATGATATGTTGGGTAATTTTATCTTCCTGACCACTTGACCATGGACCATTCATATGATTTCATTTCTATAGGTTATAAAAATAATTATATCATGTCCTATGTCTATAAGGTTTTGTATATGAATTTAATTATAGTAAAAATATTCTAGATTAATATGTTTATATAGATCATCATCAAGAAAAAAAACAATTATGTCCTTGGTTTGTGAGATTATTTTTTAGATTTATTATTTTACTCATGAAATTAATGTATTATTTATTTATTTTTTAGATTAAGTTACTTTATTACTAACCTCCCATTAATATTAATCCTAGACACCCACAAATGATTGAAATACTTTAAAAATATAATCACCCATTCTCCGACTCAGGATTCCATAGTTCTTACTCTGTGGGTGATGAATACAAGCCTAAGTTACCCTGTACACCCCCAAAACCCAAAAAATCTCAAAAAATTTCATATGTATATGTTTTTTATAGTGAGTATTAATGACCATGAAAATATGGTCACTAATGTATTAAGAGACCCTCCCCCCTCCCCACATGTTTCAACTTTATAAATTTAGAAGTTTTAGACTAAGGATTTTGGAAATTTTGGTGGCCTATAATGGATATTTTTTTAATATTGATTAAGAAGAATCAAACTTATATATTATTTTCTGTTTTAATATCATCATATCATCTGGGAAATTTTAAAATCATATTAAATTCTAATGAATTAATGCATTAGGGTACACTTTTTTGGAATTTTCTATATGTTTGGGGAACCTAGTTTAATGTTTGTGTCTAACAAATATGGAATTATTTTGGGAAGGATTGGGTCTTAATGGATTTTTTTGTCCATTATGGTGGAATTTGTCATAAAAACATTTTTCTCATAGGTAAAATATTATTGAAACATGTCAATTGGGAAATATATGATTTGGGGTATCTCTAATGAGGTTTGAGTCTCACCAATTTAGAATTATCTAGGGAAGGATATAGTCCCTTTTGGTGTGGAGTTCCATCATGGAGGAATTTCCCATAATGAACCTTTTCCCCATGGGTTATTCCTATTGGAACATGTTGGGATTCTATTTTTTTTCTTTGGGGTATTTATCTTGAAGTTCGAGTCACACTAACTCAGAATTAGTTTGGGAAGGATGGGGTCCTATTGGGTTTGGTGGGACATCATGGGGGAATTTTCAATACAATCTGTTTGATTTTATCTTTTGGGTGGAAATTATATTAAGAAAATTCAAGTGGAAATTATAGATTTATTTTCTATTACATTTTGTAGTATATTTCCCCTTTTGTAAGATAAAAACAACGAATAACATTAAATTAATTTATTACTTTTATAATTTTTTCAGTTTGAAAATATATTTTTAACCACTATGTTTTATATTACCAAAACATTATGTATTTAATGAAAATTTCATCAAATTTAGTTTGTATTAATCAAAAGAATATTTTATGAAATTTTTACTTTTATATCACTATTTGAACAAAAATCATAGGGAAGCATCCAAATATCATATTTAGATGTCACTAATACTTGTTTTTATTAACATGGGTAGATATTTAATTTCAATTATTCCTAACTCCCAAATTTCCCACCTCCTGGAAATATTTCCTATTTTATCTCACCAATCACTCCACTCCACTCCTCTCTATGAACACCACTATCCTCCCCATTGTCTTTTTAGATAAAATGTCATTCCCCCCACCAATGGGATCATATTCCTCTCAATTTCCCACCTAAAATGGAGTATTAATTCCCATGTTGTATAGAGAACATGTGTAATATGGATAGGTGGACAGAGTTCTTCTAATTGAAAGGGTTTTATTACAAAAATACAACAAATTAATATGCCCATAAATTAGACACCAGATGATAGCATTATATGTATATATATATACATAATAAAACTCCCAAATTCAAATTTATTAATACTATAATATTTATAGACATATTTTAAACCGTGTGAAAACGTTTATCTTTTATGAATTATTATCTCTATTTTTTATACATTTTATATTTATATTTATTAATATAATAACATTTCTATATATATTTTAAAATTTATAATAACATGTATAAATATTAACATTAACATACCAGAATTTTTAAATATATAATACACTTTATAATAAAATCTCTATATAAATAATTATTTTTTAACATTGATAAATATATTTTAATTGACATGGGTATTAATGAATATATATTAATGTAATTATATACTACATATATTTAAATTTAAATTTATTAAAATGAATGGCATTTTACATACATACATGTATGCATGTAAAGTATATAGCAATATAAATTCATATATACACACACTTATATATATATATATATATATTAATACACACTTGAATACATATGAACATAAAAATTAAGATAAACACATAAATACATACATTCATAAATATATTAAAATATAACTATATTCATAAAAACATATATAAATCAATATTAATATAATATAAATAAATTTTAATATAATTATATACATATAAAAATATATTAAATTACGTTAAATTATTAGTATACACATCAACTCGTACATATACATACGTATGTATACATAAACATATATACATTAATGTGCCTATTTTAATACATAAAATATATGGAATTGAAAATATATAATCCATAATATATATAATGAAAACACACACACACAAATATGTATTCTCATTATTTTTTTATTAAACTTGAAAATATATTAATAATGAATACAAATAAAATGTATAGTTTAAAAAAATACATTATTTACTCATTGCACATATGTGAATGCTCACACACACATAGTTACATTCAGTATATACATATATACAAAAATATTAATGTTTTTATTTTAAACAATATATCTATATAGTTACAAACAAAAACAAGAATCTCCCGTGGAATATTGATCGTGCCAATATGAACTAGTAAATATCAACTAAGAGATTCACAGTGCAAATCTACATAAGAAAATCTCCACTGGAAGATTCACATTGCCAATCTATAGTGGGAAATCTCAATTAGGATATTTCTGCATTCTTATGATTATATATTAAATTTCTAAATAATTAAATTAATATATACGCATGAATGCATTAAAGTGGGTACTTATATGTAGACATGCGTAAATATATATATATATATACGTGGATACATTATCTATATGTGTATGTGAAAAAATTTCTATTTATGACCTAAAAAATTATTTTAATTTTATAACCACATATATATAATGGTCCATACACATAGGTGTAGTAATAAATATGTATGTGTCAATAAAAAAAGATGTTTTAATAAAAAATTATATAATTATTAATCTATAATCATCAATATATATATCTTGCAATAAATATTGATATTCAAAAAAAATTAAAAAGTAAAAAAAATATTTAGAAATGTTAATATATTAAAACATACAATATCATTACAACATTAAGTGTATAAAAAATACATTCAATATTTTATAAAATAAAAATTATGTTGTATGTATAATTATATATATGATTATTAATATATTCATATGTTTATGTGATATATATATATATATGTAAGACTGTATATATTTTTATTTATATAAACATGTGAATAATTATGTTTATATATACTTTTATATGTGCATGAGTGCATACATGTACATACATATAGTTTCGTGTTTTTATATATATGTATGTATGTTCACATTATAATATTTAAATTCTTGTATCTACATTTATTAAAATATCATTATAATTAATTATATTTTTATAAACCTATAAATATTATTGATCAAAAAAATAAAAAAAAATGTATATATATACTCATACATACAAGTATACATATTAATACATTTGTATATAAACATACACATACATCTATACATAAAAATTAATATATTCATATACATACATAGTTGAATATATATCTTTTGGTATAAGTATATATATATAACTATAAATATATATTAATATATTTACATAAATATATATTTTTCCAATTATACAATTAATGTAATTATTTTAAAAGATAAGAACATGAATACATACATACATATGTATATATAAAGGAAGATACAACTTAAAAATTTGTCAGTATATTTTAATACATGTACAAACATACATCAAAATATTATTACATATAAATACATATATATATAAATACAATAATTTTTACATATAAATAAAAGTATATACATATATGAATTGTTTCATATATATTAATTTAATATGGGATACTTTTAGGGAAAATCTCCAATTGGTGATTCAAAAGAGAAATGTAGAGTAGTTGATTTGTAGTACCAATGAAATTTTTAATATGAAAAAAATTAAAATTCAAAATAATGTACCATATATTGGTCTATAATTATTCATATTGATGTAAGGATCACATTAGTAGTGATAGATAGAAATTTGGTACCATTTGAAAATAATATGTTAGATCAAAGATTATCTGTAACAGCCTGAGATTTTATGAAAAATATTATTTTTAATTTTATTAATGTCTTGTGTTGTAAGCTACACCAAAAGGAGCTTTCACAACACGCATCTTTGACTTGCCTTTCATTACACGCGATTGCAACCTTCCTCGATAGTGTGTGTAGTACGCAATACTCATTTTCACGAAACAACGATATGCTATTAAAATATTATTAAAACTAGCCGTTATGAATAGTAATAACCACTTTTTAAATTTTAGAAATTTTAGCTCTCAAAATGGACTTCATTTTTGGATTAGGAGTATCGAGTTTAGCCTAAGGTGAAATTTTGGTACTTTTCGGATAACTTTCATATTCTGATGAATAGTGAAAATTACTAAATTATAATTAAAAACAATTTTTTAATCGAAATAATTAATAGTGATAAATTATTAATTTGAGTGGTTTTAAAGTATATTTAGAATATATTATTACAATTTAATACAATGTTGGTCATTGAATGTAATTTCAAATTTAAACCAGACATAATCAAGTGTCAATCTTTTGATAGATATTGTTTCTTAAAAATACGCTATTTGTTTTAACAGCGGGATTTAATTATAAAATTAATTAATGCTACTTCTATGTTATGAATTTGGTAAAATAGACTTCATTTTTGAATTCGGAATATGAAATATATCTTAGGATGAAATTTTGGCATTTTTCTGAAAAACATCAATTTTTGATGAATAGTGAAACTACTAAGTGGTAGTTAAAAACTGAATTTTTTCATAAAACTTAATTTTACCGCTTCTGTGAATGCAATTTCAAAAATCCGAGAGACACGGTTGATGTCTGTAAGTAAAATTTGGTTCAATGAGATGAAAAAAATTTTTGGTGAATAGTAAATTTTTACTTTTATTTACCACGGTTAAAAGTAAATAGGGTAATTAAGGATAAGAATGATATTGATATTACCCTAAAACATGTCCTAATTCTATTGGAAAAGTTTATCTCGACCAAAAATAACCTTAAGTGTAAAATATTATCATTTAGGCCCACTTGGATTAGATTAGGACATTTATTATTATTTAATTCAAAGAAGAGTTAAAAGAGTTAAAATCAAAGTATATTTACTAAAACATTTTTACTATAGGGTTTTACATAAGATAAATTCGATTGTAAATATTCATTAGAAAGATACAAAGATTTCCTACATGATTCTATTTTATTTGTAATTTTTAGACATCAAATAATTTAATTTATTTATGACACAATGATGATGGAGTAATTATCTTATTAATGAAATCTTGACATAATTGATGTTATAAACACCAAAATAAATTTAATTTGAGACTTTTTATGAATTACATTAATTTTCTAGGTTACTATGATATGTTAGTGTTGATTTAATAAACTTGGTTCGAACATATAATTCTGTTATGACTTTCACAAAAATCATAAATCAAAAAGTGTCAAAATTGACACAAAATAGTTTTTAAATCAAATATTATATTATTAATTGTTATTTTATTCCTAAAAATCTAAGGTTCGGCCAAATGACTTAGATAAGGATATATATATTAATAATAAATAATTTTGGGTTCTTTTGGCATGTTATAGTAAGTGTATTAACCATATAGTGAAAGAAAACAAAAAGACACGGTAAAAGTTAAATTATTTAACTTAGAGTTAAATCTAATTGATAAGGTTAAAATAATACCCTAAACTTGTCTAAATCCTATTGGATGATAGGATTGAGACCCATCCCCACTTTAGCTTCGAAATAAGACCCTTTGGAACCATTATAAACCGATTTTGACTTTAATATAAAATAATATTTTGAGATATTCCTAAGGTGCCCCTCTCCTCCCTTATAAAAGGGCACCTCCTCCCCCTCCTCCTCACACCAATTTGAGCACTCAAGCTCGGCCAACCCCTTCCATTTTCTCCTATCCACTTCCCTAGAATAATCCTAGAGGTACTGGTCTTCTTCAAAGACCAATCTTAGTTCCCTAAGTGGAGGATTCAAAGAGGCGTTCCAAAGAAGAGGTAATATCCATTACCGATCTTTTCAATTTATTTCTACTTCAACTTCTTATTCTTTAGTTGTTTCATTATAAAGTAATAACATCAGTATTACTTACATACTGATATGTTATTATAAATATGAAACAACTCTAATTAACCTTCTATCCATCCTACGGAAAAATGAAATCACCGCGTGTGCGTACGTACGGAATACCGTTTCCACGCCGTGGTGTAATCTATTTTCCGCCACCACATTAATTGGATGGGTATAAAGGTGTAATGAGTAACTATATATGATTATTATAAAGTGATATTGATACTGAAATAGTATACATACACTTCAACACAATTCAACGACCATGGGAACGATATCATCGCTCGTGCGTACGTACGGACTACCGTCTCCACGACGCGATGAGATTCATTCTCAATGATTAACCATTCATGAATGATTATAAAGTATATATAATAAGTAATAATTCAATATATGACCTAATAATGATACTGGAATTATTTATATGTATGTCATCTACTTAATTCCATTCAATTCAATAAGGAAACGAAAACAGCGTTCATGCGTACGTACAGACTACCGTCTCCATGAACGGTGTATTTCTTTCCATTTACTGATTTATTATATATGTGTATTATTAATATATATATATAAATCATGTTTTATATTCTGGAATTAATTAATCATGATCTAGGTAATCATATGAATAATTACAAGTTAAAAACACAAACGACAAATGAGATGATTTTACCCAAAACGCTACTTTAACATGAATTTACAAAAGAACGGGTAATATAAAGTCATAAGTGGACCATATATGATATAATAACAATGAATATGATTCTGGAATAAGTCAATAACATGATTTAAATCATATACAGGAGGTTCGGACACTCACAAAGCAAGTCGGACCTAAGGTAAGGGAAAATATCACAATCTCATTTTTATCCGTGATTGTTTATACTTTGGCATTTACTGGGGTGTATTTTATCATCCACATCCATTTTTCTTCAATATGTAATATTTATATCCTTATACAATAGTTTATATTCAATTTTACCCTTCGGTGAATATTTAGTAAAGGATATGAAAGGAATCTTTTGTCGTTTTTCGTACGAGGTACTTTTTTGACTTTTCCAACAAAAGTACGAGAAGAATGTTTTTTTAACTTATACGGCATGAATGGATTTTTAAAACATCTTTTCCAAGAAGATTCCTTTACATTTTTTCAAGTTTATTTTTAATCATCTTCTTTTATTTTAATGTCGTATGACATGTTATGAAAGGAAAAAAAAATTTGAAGTAGAAAGGATATTTTCCTCAAAAATGGAGTTCAAGTATTTTATCAAAATTATTTTCCATCTAAGATAATAAAAGGGTTCTATTTTTATACCTATTATTACATGGATTTGATTATGTTGTGATGGAAATATTTTTATGAATTCCTTTATCTTATATGAATTGTTTTATGATGTCATGTTGTTTAAGAATTCCATTTTTATTACATGGGTTACGCTATGATGTATGGTTTATGATTATGTGGCACACATAAGAAAGGACTCATTATAAGATGGGTGGGACCTATATCTCCCTCCAATGCATTGGGTAAAGATTTTATATCTCATGAGATAGACATGGCTGGAATGGTAGGTTATACTGGTTCAACGAAACAGGACTGAAACGAGGGTGACTCGATTCAGAAAGGGACTTTGTCCACTAAGATAGTCTTGGAAATGAGTCATGACTAACAAGAAATGATTCTCTATGATTATGTGTGTATGCCACAAAGTTTCATGTTTTAAGTTATGCTTATTGGGATTTCATTTCAATACTATGAATTATCCCATGTTATGAAATTATGCTCTCTTTTGCAGGTTAAGATTTCCAAAAGTTATGTTCTTATGAATATGATGTGATTGATTTTCTTTTGTTTACCCTTACTGAGCATTTGAGCTCACCCTTTTATGTTTTCTTTTCCCCAGGATATAAGGAATGGTTTTAGGTAAAAAAAAGGGAAGATCTTTATGGGAGATATTGAGGATCTTTCACCACGATTAGAAGATTACGTTCCGAGTTTCCAAAGACACTAAACTATTACGATCCTTGTGTGTGTGTTTTTGTTATGTACTAAGTATTCCGCAAAAGTAATGTAATGTCCATGTACGTCAGGATTCAGGTCTTTACAGTTGGTATCAGAGGAAAGGTTTAGTCAACCTTTGGAAACTAGGATGCGAGAACTTTAGTGAGATCCCTAGAGATATTTCTAAGGTATGTCTAGGGATGTCCCTAAGGTTAAGTATACGTATAGGTTATAGTACTAGAATTACACTAACGATCATAGAATTTAACCTAAGATGTTAGATATTAAGGGTACTCCCCCTTTACTATGTTGTTTTCCTTAGCATTATTTTTCCTCTCACACTATTCTTTTTGGGTTTTAGAAAATGGCTGGAAACAAGATGATTCACGATAATGGAGGATATGATGGACAATGGAATGATATTCATTATGAGCAACCAAATGAAATGGGATTTGGAAGTCCAAACATCATTATTATGCCGAATCAGCAATCTCATAATATGATCAATAAAGTAAAATTTGTTAAGTTTCTTGACTCGGCTAATAAGAGAAAGATGGAGTTTCATGATGATCATAGAGTAAAGAAAGTTCAATTTCCCCTATGTGAATCATGTGGGAAGAGGCATCAAGGAAAATGTTTCAAGGGAACTGGAAGATGCTTTGGGTGTGGAAAAGAAGGACACAAAGCAATTAAGTGCAAAGGAAAAGGTTCAATTAACACCATGGATGAGGATAATGGTATTGCTACGACATCAAAAATGGTTAAGTGTTTTAAATTTGGAATGTATGGGCATTATGCAAACCAATGCCCTAAGGGAAAGACTCATGAAGAGAATCAGTATGGTCGTATGGGTAGTATTTATGTGGATGATGATGAAGAGACTACAAATGATATGTGAGATGAAAGTATTGTTGAAGCTCGGTTAATGGTTTAAGAATGTAGTGAAATGATTACATGTTTATCATGTGTAATGTTGTATAAGAAATCTCATGGTACTGTGGAATAAAGAGACATCTAAGGATTGTTACATTGTTTTCTTTCCTTGAGTTTTAAAAGTGTTTTATTAATGTTACCAGTATCCATGAAATGTTATTCAGATATTTTTGGAATGTAGATGATATGCGCATAATGAAGGGATAAGGAGAAAATTAAATGTTTAACAGTATTCATGAGCTCATGATTGATATAAGGACTATGTGATATCATGGTTTGAGTATATAGAATTTTGAGGATTTTGGTATGTGGAAAGTGTTAACTTTAAACTGCATTCATGTTTTCACTAAGGAATTCAAGAGAATACATGATTAAGGACTTTGAATGTTTGTAATGTGACCAACAAAACATATCTTATGATATATGGGGATCAACGATGGTATTAAATCTCTGGTAATCGTTTTCACTATGTTATGAGAGTGGACTGCAGTATTATGGATAAGACTAAAGATTGAAATGGATTATGTTGGACATAAGTGAGTATTGTTTAAGGATAGAAGTTTTTTTTCGATATTATTGATGGGATGTTCTAGTAATATAGTTTTAGAAAAAGGACAACCTGCAGAACGGGCGACAGCCCATCGCGTCGGACAAGGCTGTGGGAATCGAACCCACAACTGAAGTGCGACTGGCCTTTATCGCCTACCACTGGCCTACAGGAAGTCCCTATTTAGTAGAAACTAGTTTTATTATATTAACCAGTATGATATATAAAGTATAAGTCCATTTTAGGAACCATATATGATTAATCTCACTATAGTTCGACTTATGTATATAAATTTTGCTAACCTTTTGAGACAGATGGAATGACCCGTCATTCTATCACATGATCTGCTAACACTTCAGGAATAACAAATTTAACTTCATTTATTTAAGAGATGAAGTGGAAATTGTTAAAGGCACGAACAACAGTGAGGTTGTACCAACATAAAATAAGTATTTATTCTAATTCAAATTCTTTAACTTTAGGGAAACGATCTTGAAAACCAAAAATGTTGTCCTAGTGATCTTATTTCTGATGAATCAGATGGTACCTTAGATCATCACAAATTTATGGATTTGTGATTACTGGCTTTTCCATAGCCATGTTCTCTACCACTCTCCATCAGAACATGATGGTTAGATTTCTCTTCCATATCCATATTTTCACCTATGTAGAAACCCAGTGATTAGTTTATTTGGGTAACCGTTATGTTTCATACTTTTGTTTTTAAAGATTGGTTTTGATATTCCTTTTTACGATGTGGGTTTCTATTAAATAAACTTTCGAATAGTAAACCATTTATAGCCCCGACGAATTTCGAGGGCGAAATTCATTTTAAGGGGGGTAGAATGTAACAGCCCGAGATTTTATGAAAAATATTCTTTTTAATTTTATTAATGTCTTGTGTTGTACGCTACACCAAAAGGAGCTTGCACAACACGCATCTTTGACTTGCCTTGCATTACACGCAATCGCAACCTTCCTCGATAGCATGTGTAGTACGCAATACTCAGTTTCACGAAACAACAATATGCTATTAAAATATTATTAAAAATAGCCGTTATGAATAGTAATAACCACTTTTTAAATTTTAGAAATTTTAGCTCTCAAAATGGACTTCATTTTTGGATTCGGAGTATCGAATTTAGCTTAAGGTGAAATTTTGGTACTTTTCGGATAACTTTCATGTTGGGTCGGAATGAAACGGGGAATGATGGCAAGAGGGGGGTGAATTGCCTTTTAAAAAATTGATTAACAAATAAAAAAATCAAAGTAAAGAGCAGCGGAAATAAAGAAGGCAATCACACAAGAAATTGATAACGGAGTTCGGCCAAAACCCGGCCTACGTCTCCGCTCCCAACTCAACCGTTGAGAGATTCCTACCGCTTGCTTTTCAGTGGTTTTAGCAAGAAACCCACTAGGCTTTGAGGTAGCACTAGGACCTATTACAGCTTGCTTTTGTGGTTTAGCAAGAACCCACATGCTTTTAATGGTTTAGCAAGAACCCACTAGCCTTTTTAACGGGTGAAGGCTAGCTCACCGAAACACAAGCCTTTTAAAAGGAAAGGCTTGAAGAAACCTCTTCACACCTTAATGGTGGTGTGAGAACCCAAAAGAAAGGGGGTTGAGAAAAGGGTTTGGGGTTTGTAGGTACAAACCCAATTTTAAGCTCAAAATGAATAAAATAATAAAACCGTATATGAGGAGAATCCTTGGGCGCCTTTGATGATTGGAGATGTTGAAGGCTGCTTCCAAGCTTCTTTGAGGGAGCTCCTTGGATGTGGAATTGGATGGAGCTAGGAGGGTTCCTTTGAGGAAGTCCGCCGGAGGTACGCCAAATGATCAACAAGGTGTCTGTAGGCTTCCGTATAGTTCCGGTAAGTTTCCGGGGCTTCCTTGGCCTTTATTTATAGGCATGGAACCCATTGGGGGCCTTCGGAGCCGTTGGAGAGGCTAAAAGTGCCGTTGGGAGCCAAGAGAAGGTTGACTGGTCAAAGCCAACGGCTAGTTTGACTGGGCTACCGGCTGGCCGGTACAGGGCCACCGGCTGGCCGGTGCCTTGGCAGAGGAGAACCATATTGATCCAGGCTCTACCGGTCGACCGGTGGAGGAGCCACCGGCTGGCCGGTGGCAAGACAGTAGCAAACACTATTTGGGCTGGGTGCCACAGGTCGACCGGTGACAGAGCCACCGGTCGACCGGTGGAACCTGGCAGTGGGCAATGCCTCTGCCAGTTCCACCGGCTGGCCGGTGCTATCACACCGGTTGACCGGTGGACTGAATTTCAGTCCACTTCTTGTCCATTCGTGGGCCATTACTTTGGCAATCTTTTGCCTATCATCCACAACACTCAAAAACAAGGTTAGACAAAGATGAAAGTGATTGTGATCATGAAAATCGAAGAGTGTGGGGTACAACAATCTCCCCCTATTTTGATGATCACAATCACTTATCTAAGCAATGTAAAAACTTAAATTGAAAGGCATGCTTTAAATGATAAATTGAAAATAAACAATGCATGATCAAAAAGGTTTCTCCCCCAATCAATCAAGAAATTTCTCCCCCTTTGTGATTATCAAAATAGAATGGGGCATAAAACTTGATTGAGGGATAGGGTTTGAAAAACTAGAAATGAGAATTGAAAGATCAATTCAGATTTTTGAAATTGAAATGAAAATTCGAATAACAGTTTGAATTGAAAGTTTTGAATCAAAAGCCAATTGAAATTTGAAATTTGAAACCAAATGTTGAAATTGAAAGTTTTGAATCAAAAATGAATTGAAAATTTAAATTGAATATTTTGAAATGAAAATTTTGATACCAAGTGTTGAAATTGAAATTGAAGATTTTGAAATTGAAAATCAAAAGGGCTTAAACGATCCTAACTCCCCCTAAATAAAAACAACAAATCACCGGGGAGAGGGATTTTGAAAAGAGACAATTTTAGGCCCGGAGAGACTCGCTAAGAGGGATTTTTCAATCCACACTTGCCTTGTAGCGGGTCTTCTCCTATAGAATTCATCCGAATAAAAAATCGATTTGGGCCTACCATACCGGGCGTTTTTGCAATTACATTCATATATCATGTGCCCGGGTTTTTTACAATAATTACAAAATTTAAAACAAGAGCTCCCCCTTACAAAAACAGTTGGAGCATGGGAGGAGGAAGCTACATTGGTATATCCTAGCCCTTGGGTGGTTCTTGAAATTCGTTGGGAACCAAGCAATTTTGAAAGATTTTGTTCCCCTTGGGTGAATTTGGCTAGGGATTCTCTTAGGTCTTTAATGGTTGATTCCAAAGAATCAACATCAGGGAAATTTTGGATTTTTAGGGAGAGTTCCTCCTTCTCTTTGAGAAGTTGGTCTTTTTCGGAGGAAAGCTTTTTGAAATTCTTTTTCAAAGAAACAAATTTAGAAGAAAGTTCATGAAAACCATTTTCAAGTTGGTCTCTAGCATGTTGGAGTTCTTCATATGATAAATGATTAAAAGAATTAGAAGAAGTAGAGGATGATGAGGAAGAAGAGTCGGAAGATGATACCTCATGTTTTGCCATTAGGCATTTTTTACCTTGGTCCCTTGAGGAGAAGGAGGAGAAGGAGGAGCTATCACTCCATGTTGCCTTTGAAGCCTTCTTCTTTCCCTTCTTTTTCTTGGCCCTTTTCTTGTGAAGTGGGCAAGCGGGTTTGAATTTTTCGTCGAGTTCTTGCTCTTGAGCGGGTTCTTGCTTTGGAGCCTTGCTAGTACCTTCATGGGTTAGCTCTAAATATTTCCAAATATCATAAGAGGTAGTGCAAGAAGAAATACAATTAAAAACATTACGGTCAAGACCACAATGAAGAGCGTTCATGGCTTTGCCATCAAGCTCAAAATAAGCAATGTCATTGGGGGTCCATTTAGACTCATCGGGAGAAGAGAGCGTAAAACCATGCATAACAATTCTATAAATTGGATAACCAATACTTTTTAAAAAAGTGGTCATGCGGGTTTTCCAAAAAGAATAGTCAGTTCCATCAAACAATGGAGCACGACCCAATGAATGACCTTCAGGGGATTGAGAGGAAGAAGCGGTAGAAGCCATCAAAAAATAGGATCTTTAATTTGAAACCGGTTAGGGAATTATTCAAAAACCTCGCTCTGATACCAATTGTTGGGTCGGAATGAAACGGGGAATGATGGAAAGAGGGGGGTGAATTGCCTTTTAAAAAATTGATTAAAAAATAAAAAAATCAAAGTAAAGAGCAGCGGAAATAAAGAAGGCAATCACACAAGAAATTGATAACGGAGTTCGGCCAAAACCCGGCCTACGTCTCCGCTCCCAACTCAACCGTTGAGAGATTCCTACCGCTTGCTTTTCAATGGTTTTAGCAAGAAACCCACTAGGCTTTGAGGTAGCACTAGGACCTATTACAGCTTGCTTTTGTGGTTTAGCAAGAACCCACTTGCTTTTAATGGTTTAGCAAGAACCCACTAGCCTTTTTAACGGGTGAAGGCTAGCTCACCGAAACACAAGCCTTTTAAAAGGAAAGGCTTGAAGAAACCTCTTCACACCTTAATGGTGGTGTGAGAACCCAAAAGAAAGGGGGTTGAGAAAAGGGTTTGGGGTTTGTAGGTACAAACCCAATTTTAAGCTCAAAATGAATAAAACAATAAAACCGTATATGAGGAGAAGCCTTGGGCGCCTTTGATGATTGGAGATGTTGAAGGCTGCTTCCAAGCTTCTTTGAGGGAGCTCCTTGGATGTGGAATTGGATGGAGCTAGGAGGGTTCCTTTGAGGAAGTCCGCCGGAGGTACGCCAAATGATCAACAAGGTGTCCGTAGGCTTCCGTATAGTTCCGGTAAGTGTCCGGGGCTTCCTTGGCCTTTATTTATAGGCATGGAACCCATTGGGGGCCTTCGGAGCCGTTGGAGAGGCTAAAAGAGCCGTTGGGAGCCAAGATAAGGTTGACTGGTCAAAGCCAACGGCTAGTTTGACTGGGCTACCGGCTGGCCGGTACAGGGCCACCGGCTGGCCGGTGCCTTGGCAGAGGAGAACCATATTGATCCAGGCTCTACCGGTCGACCGGTGGAGGAGCCACCGGCTGGCCGGTGGCAAGACAGTAGCAAACACTATTTGGGCTGGGTGCCACAGGTCGACCGGTGACAGAGCCACCGGTCGACCGGTGGAACCTGGCAGAGGCATTGCCCACTGCCAGGTTCCACCGGCTGGCCGGTGCTATCACACCGGTTGACCGGTGGACTGAATTTCAGTCCACTTCTTGTCCATTCTTGGGCCATTACTTTGGCAATCTTTTTCCTATCATCCACAACACTCAAAAACAAGGTTAGACAAAGATGAAAGTGATTGTGATCATGAAAATCAAAGACTGTGGGGTACAACATTTCATATTCTGATGAATAGTGAAAATTACTAAATTATAATTAAAAACAACTTTTTTAATCGAAATAATTAATAGTGATAAATTATTAATTTGAGTGGTTTTAATGTATATTTAGAATATATTTTTACAATTTAATACAATGTTGATCATTGAATGTAATTTCACATTTAAACCAGACATAATCAAGTGTCAATCTTTTGATAGATATTGTTTCTTAAAAACACGCTATTTGATTTAATAGCGGGATTTAATTATAAAATTAATAAATGAAACTTCTATGTTATGAATTTGGTAAAATAGACTTCATTTTTGAATTCGGAATATGAAATATAGCTTAGGATGAAATTTTGGCATTTTTCTGAAAAACATCAATTTTTGATGAATAGTGAAACTACTAAGTGGTAGTTAAAAACTGAATTTTTTCATAAAACTTAATTTTACCGCTTCTGTGAATGGAATTTCAAAAATCCGAGAGACATGGTTGATGTCTGTAAGTAAAATGTGGTTCAATGAGATGAAAATAATTTTTGGTGAATAGTAACTTTTTACTTTTATTTACCACGATTAAAAGTAAATAGGGTAATTAAGGGTAAGAATGATATTGATATTACCCTAACACATGTCCTAATTCTATTGGACAAGTGCATCTCGACCAAAAATAACCTTAAGTGTAAAATATTATCATTTAGGCCCACTTGGATTAGATTAGGACATTTATTATTATTTAATTCAAAGAAAAGTTAAAAGAGTTAAAATCAAAGTATATTTACTAAAACATTTTTAATATAGGGTTGTACATAAGATAAATTCGATTGAAAATATTCATTAGAAATATAAAACGATTTCCTACATGATGGTATTTTATTTGTAATTTTTAGACATCAAATAATTTAATTTATTTATGACACAAAGATGATGCAGTAATTATCTTATTAATGAAATATTGACATAATTTATGTTATAAACACCAAAATAAATGTAATTTGAGACTTTTTATGAATTCCATTAATTTTATAGGTTACTATGATATATTATTGTTGATTTAATAAACTTGGTTCGAACATATAATTTTGTTATGACTTTCAAAAAAATCATAAATCAAATAGTGTCAAAATTGACACAAAATAGTTTTTAAATCAAATATTATATTATTAATTGTTATTTTATTCCTAAAAATCTAAGGTTCGGCCAAATGACTTAGATAAGGATATATATATTAATAATAAATAATTTGGGGTTCGTTTGGCATGTTATAGTAAGTGTATTAACCATATAGTGAAAGAAAACAAAAAGACACGGTAAAAGTTAAATTATTTAACTTAGAGTTAAATCTAATTGATAAGGTTAAAATAATACCCTAAACTTGTCTAAATCCTATTGGATGATAGGATTTCGACCCATCCGCACTTTAGCTTCGAAATAAGACCCTTTGGAACCATTATAAACCGATTTTGACTTTAATATAAAATAATATTTTGAGATATTCCTAAGGTGCCCCACTCCTCCCTTATAAAAGGGCACCTCCTCCCCCTCCTCCTCACACCAATTTGAGCACTCAAGCTCGGCCAACCCCTTCCATTTTCTCCTCTCCACTTCCCTAGAATAATCCTAGAGGTCCTGGTCTTCTTAAAAGACCAATCTTAGTTCCCTAAACGGAGGGTTCAAAGAGGCGTTCCAAAGAAGAGGTAATATCCATTACCGATCTTTTCAATTTCTTTCTTCTTCAACTTCTTCTTATTTAGTTGTTTCATTATAAAGTAATAACATAAGTATTAATTACATACTGATATGTTATTATAAATATGAAACAACTCTAATTAACCCTCTATCCATCCTACGGAAAAAGGAAATCACCGCGCGTGCGTACGTACGGAATACCGTCTCCACGCCGTGGTGTAATCTATTTTCCGCCACCACATTAATTGGATGGGTATAAAGGTGTAATGAGTAACTATATATGATTATTATAAAGTGATATTGATACTGAAATAGTATACATACACTTCAACACAATTCCACGACCATGGGAACGATATCATCGCTGGTGCGTACGTATGGACTACCGTCTCCACGACGCGATGAGATTCATTCTCAATGATTAACCATTCATGAATGATTATAAAGTATATATAATAAGTAATAATGCAATATATGACCTAATAATGATACTGTAATTATTTATATGTATGTCATCTACTTAATTCTATTCAATTCAATAAGGAAACGAAAAAAGTGTTCATGCGTACGTACGGACTACCGTCTCCATGAATGGTGTATTTCATTCCATTTACTAATTTATTATATATGTGTATTATTAATATATATATATATATATATATCATGTTTTATATTCTGTAATTAAGTAATCATGATCTAAGTAATCATATGAATAATTACAAGTTAAAAACACGAACGACAAATGAGACGATTTTACCCAAAACGCTACTTTAACATGAATTTACAAAAGAACGGGTAATATAAAGTCATAAGTGGACCATATATGATATAATAACAATGAATATGATTCTGGAATAAGTCAATAACATGATTTAAATCATATACAGGAGGTTTGGACACTCACAAATCAAGTCGGACCTAAGGTAAGGGAAAATATCACAATCTCATTTTTATCCGAGATTGTTTATACTTTGGCATTTACTGGGGTGTATTTTATCATCCACATCCATGTTTCCTCAATATGTAATATTTATATCCTTATACAATAGTTTATATTCAATTTTACCCTTCGGTGAATATTTAATAAAGGATATGAAAGGAATCTTTTGTCGTTTTTCGTATGAGGTACTTTTTTGACTTTTCCGACAAAAGTACGAGAAGAATGTTTTTTTAACTTATACGGCATGAATGGATTTTTAAAACATTATTTCCAAGAAGATTCCTTTACATTTTTTCAAGTTTATTTTTAATCATATTCTTTTATTTTAAAGTCGTATGACATGTTATGAAAGGAAAAATGTTTTTGAAGTAGAAAGGATATTTTCCTCAAGAATGGAGTTCAAGTATTTTATCAAAATTATTTTCCATCTAAGATAATAAAAGGGTTATGTTTTTATACCTATTATTACATGGATTTGATTATGTTGTGATGGAAATATTTTTATGAATTCCATTATCTTATATGAATTGTTTTATGATGTCATGTTGTTTAAGAATTCCATTTTTATTACATGGGTTACACTATGATGTATGGTTTATGATTATGTGGCACACATAAGAAAGGATTCATTATAAGATGGGTGGGACCTATATCTCCCTCCAATGCATTGGTTAAAGATTTTATATCTCATGAGATAGCCATGGCTGGAATGGTAGGTTATACCGGTTCAGCGAAACAGGACTGAAACGAGGGTGACTCGATTCAGAAAGGGACTTTGTCCACTAAGATAGTCTTGGCAATGAGTCATGACTATCAAGAAATGATTCTCTATGATTATGTGTGTATGCCACAAAGTTTCATGTTTTAAGTTATTCTTATTGGGATTTCATTTCACTACTATGATTTATCCCATGTTATGAAATTATGCTCTCTTTTGCAGGTTAAGATTTCCAAAAGTTATGTTCTTATGAATATGATGTGGTTGATTTTATTTTGTTTACCCTTACTGAGCATTTGAGCTCACCCTTTTATGTTTTATTTTCCCCAGGATATAAGGAATGGTTTTAGGTAAAAAAAAGGGAAGATCTTTATGGGAGATATTGAGGATCTTTCACCACGATTAGAAGATTACGTTCCGAGTTTCCAAAGACACTAAACTATTACGATCCTTGTGTGTGTGTTTTTGTTATGTACTAAGTATTCCGCAAAAGTAATGTAATGTCCATGTACGTCAGGCTTCGGGTCTCTACATTATCAGTGGAAAAAAATTGAATGGATGAGATTGAATATAAAATAGGGTTAATTATATGCCCAAGGTTATTTGGGTAATTAGAATTACTACTATATCAAATGGTGGTAGAGGGGGATCCATCCAATTTCTTCTACTCCACATATCACAATCTAGAAATGAACCCACCATTTTCATTATGAAACTAAAATGATGATTTTCTCTACTGCTTCCCACATTCCTAAACACATCCACCATAGATGTTACATTGTTTTTACATAGAACACTATCCCTAAACTGATAAATTTCAAAAACATCCACCTAGAACGACTCCTATAACACCCAAAACACCTATCATCACCATTCATTGACCCACTCCTCACACTTATATCCCCATTTTCCTTCCATAGTAGCCCATACCCTTGAATCAAAAATCCCCTACCATTATAAGTTTCTGATCACCCACAATCATCACTATCTATCATATGACCTCTTCTTATATTATGAAATATGAATGGGATTATCATATAGATATCACCTACATCTATTTCATGATGGAGTATGAGAAGCTAGAGAGATCACTTCTTTTGGAACTAGAACCTTGAATGTCTGATGCTCTATCTATGACTCATTAAGAGGTGGTGGAATTAGGGTATCAATACTAGAAAATTAACCTTTAACTATGGTTTTACAAAAACTGTGGTTATTTTTTTTGTGGGAAAAAATCCTCAGGAAAGACATATACCAACAGTTCTCCTAAAACTAGGGGTATAGGTTGACCTATACCTACAGTTTTTGGAGAATCATGGGAATAGGGTTCGCGGGAAAATTTATCTCTCAGGGAAGACCTATACCGATGGTTCTCAAAAAAATGTGGTTATAGGTAATGTTATACACATGGTCTTTTTAAACTGTAGCAATAAGTTTCACAAGGAAATAGAAATTTTACATATACCTATGGTTTGACTAAACTGAGGGTATATATCGACCAAATATTTTTTCATAAAAATAATAATTATAATTATAATTATAATTATAATTATAATATAATGTATATATATAATAATAATATATATATATATATATAAATAGATATATTATATATATGAACATAAAATTTCTGATAGACTAGTGGTAAAGTCACTAGACAGTAAGGGGAAAGTGATGGGTTCAAATCCCAGATGGTATTTTTTTTAATAACTGACCTATACCAATGGTCTACCAAAACATGAGTATAGGTATGAACATAAAAATTTTCAATACCAATGTTTTAAGACACATGGGTATACCCTACCTATACCTACGTCTTGGTTGCCAATGGTTCATAGAATCATGGGTATATTCTATACCCATGGTTTTTTTGGATATTCCCATAGTTTTTAGTCGGGGGTATAAGTAAAAATTCTAGTATTGTGTCTTAATGTGTGCTTGATCCTTCTCCCAATGTGTATGTGGAAGTAACTTACATCATCAAATAGAGGAACTGTAACATCCCAACCCCAGTTACCCATAGTCATTTCATTTTTACATAACATTGTCATGATCATAAGGAAATCATGTCCCAAAAGACCGATCAGTTTAGTATTATTTGAAACAAGATTCATACATAAGTTCAACTTTTCAACATGAAAAGAAATACAACACTAATTTATTCCATTAGAAACATCCAAGCCTCCTGGATTATGCCTACAAGTCACTCATAACTAACTTCTTCATATCCTGGGAAAAAAAACACAAGAAAGTGGTGAGCTCAAACACTCAGTAAGGGTAAGAAATACTGTGGTGGAAAACATAAATATTAGGAATGGTGAATAATTGAAAACACATGCCTTTACAAATAATAAACATGAACAATTTTATGGCAGGAACATGAGATATGTAAATAATGCTATAATAAAACATATTCATTGGTATTCTACTAGCCGAATTACCACTTGAACCATCAATATTATTTTCATAATGAGGAAATTTATGATTGTAGACATTCTGAAACATCTTGTCAAGGCCTCGTCCAAGAAGTATATAAAATGATTTAGGCCTCAGCCAAAACCATATATCAAATTAGTAAAGGCCTCATCCAATTCCACATCTAATTGTCTCATGATACCTACTGATGCACTGAAGAGCTATATCGGGATCCAGTTGTCACATACTAAGTCCAATACAATCTTCATATGAAATGGTTGAAACATAACATAAAAATTCATATTGAAACTAGCATACAAAATGTAAATAATTTAACCATAAACCATGAATGGTATATGTTTCACTCAGATTTCGGGAATGACCTCCTTTTGATGGGAGTTTCAAACGTTCCGATCAGTTTCTAACGGGTTTGTTTGTAGAATCGGAAACATCCAATGATTGCACATCCATTCAGGCCTACTTTCCAATGGTAGGTGCTCATTAATTTATGGACTGATGAGGTTTAGGTATTTGTATTGGTCGAGAGGATGGGAGGTCGGACTCATCACACCTTTTTGAGGGGAATTATTGTCTACTCCGGGACTCTCTTTATAGATTTAAGTTATGTTCGTGAATCCTTATTACGTTACCAAGTATAAAATGATCTTTCCTTCAGATCTGACAATCAATGATAAAATAAGTAGGAATTTTAGAGAATCATTTATATGTATTCGAGGTTCTTCATCGATAGAGAATCTTCTGTATTTATTAGAGATTCTTGGTCAATGGTACCCTTCGACACATTTATATAGAAGTATCTTGGTCATTATGATGACCATACTAGTTTTAAATCCACTCAGTGGGGCACTTGATGTTTATTTTCTTTCAAAAGGACATGGATTATTTCAGATTTGGGATCGAACCCACAGACGGGATACCTACATATCCTTTGTTTAGAAAAAGAATCAGAACCCATGTAGTTCGAGTAAGGGAGTATGATGTTTATGATTTATGGCTCAAAGAAGAATTTCATAGTCACTTTTACACTCTAAGCTCATGTGAGTCATTCTCGGTGTGAGAAACAAGAGGTATTGGTAAAAATTAGACAATTGTGCCATAAAAGATTCAATCATAAGAAATAATGTGGGAATTATGTATGTATGACTGCACAGATAAATGAAGGTTAGGATTTACTTTAGGGAAGAAATCCAGGAGAAGGGTCCATAAAGGTATATGTGCTTCATAGAGATTTTAAATATTCTAACTTGGGGATTACTCCTGAAAAGGAGGCCCAAATTAGGAGAGGACTTATGATTGGGTTTTATTTCTTAAAAGAAATCCCAGATCAAAGGTAAATTAGGACTGGTTAAGAGAAATTAATACTGGCTCTTACTCCTGAAAAGGAATCCCAGGTAAATAGATTTGAGAAATTAAGGGACTTGGGGCTTACTCTTAAAGAGGATGCCCATGTTTGAGACTGGGGCCTACTCCATAAAAGGAATCCTAGGTTAAGAGAATTACGGTTGGGACTTACTCCTAAGGAGGATTCCCATGTTTGAGGATTACGACTGGGGCTTATTCCTGAAAAGGAGTCCCAGGTTAAGATATTCTCTCATCTTAAAGGATGAGGTTGAATGAATGAAATCTTAATTTATAGTGACATAAAGATGTATAAATCACTAGGTTTTGAGATATATTCCATATAATTCCTTTCAGATAAGGAAGTCAAATAAAAAAACATGCCATAAATGGCTTTGAAGAGTGTCTTGAAGACTGAATCTTGAATAGGAAAGGTGGAATGGCTTAAGAGGGGTGAAATGGGAAATAAGGGAACCCAAAAAGGCAGGGGCGCGCAAGTCCTGGTAGGCGCGCAGGTACTGCGTGGGCGCGCAGGTCCCGGTCGCGCAGTTATGCCTGCGCGACACATGGGTTACTTGCACGATGGTTAACCAGCATGGTAATACTTGAGCGACTCTTGATTAAATCCTTTAGAATCCCCTTGCGGTTCTTCCAGAAGAGGGGCGCACAAGTTCTATTGAAGGAGTAAGGCGGCGCGCAAGTGTGGCCTTTTCCCTTAAGGGATGGCCACTCAAGTGCGCAAGTGTTGATGAGTTTCAACACTTAGGCCTTCCTCCCCCTCTTTAGATCTTCCGTTCTAGGTAAAAAATTACCTTAGAAGTGTTTCAGAAGCTATGAGAAGAGACTAGGGCACCGGGAGCTCAAATTCGAGTTTCTGGAAAAATTTCTTCCTTGAATAGGGGGCCCATAGGGTCTATTTATAGGCAGGAGAAGACCCTGGCCGGTTATCACTTAGGTCTCGCAAGTCACTTGTGCGACCATCATGCGTCGCGCAAGTAGACTTCCGCGACTATGAGGGAACTTGCGCCACCTATGGGAAATGTTCTCCTTGTTCATCCCTTTGTCAATTTTTGATATTTTCTTCAAAGGATGAATCAATTTAGACTAAGGTATTTCTCTTTTTCAATCTTTTAGACTCTGTGACGGAAAGGATTGTCAACAAAAGTCCCCCCTCATAGTTGGATCCGGAGATAAAAGAGGATTTGACTCTGAGATGAGAAGAAATAAGAAATATGGCAGTTTAATGTCATGCATGTCAGACTAAAAAGGCTAATGTTTAAGGTCAAAATAGCTTCGACCGAAATGGATTATAATTGACTCAATTCCTTGACAACTCATCTGAAAACATAGTACCATACTCAAGTATGAGTGAAAATATGTAAACTATGAGTTCAGAATATTTGAATCTGAGGAATGATATGAAAAAGGGCTAAAAGGAATTAGAATAAGTAGTTCTACAGAATGAAGTTACCATTATTTAACAAACCCGTTAGGGGGTTGAATTATGCAGGGCCACCTAAGGGTATTGGCTACAAAGTTAAATAAAATAGTATCTTTTGGCTAATAAGTCTGTTATGTAGACTTTTTATGCAAGGCCTCATATGGGCAAGTGCTATATAGTCAGGCAAAAGAACACTTCGAAATTTACTTTCCTAGTGCTAAAAGCCAGTGAAAGTTTATGGAGATTGAAATTTTACAATGTATATAGTTTTATGTACGGAAAGAGGTACTTGAATATGGAGAAGATATTTCCAAACCAGAGTATCGAAGAACTGGATGAATATCACTCCTACGAAGGTCTGACCCAAACGTAGGGAAGGAGAATATAATCCATAGACTTGAATACTTTCAGATCATGAAAAAGGATATGGGAAAAATATGTTAAGGATGGCTATTTTTTCGGATCCTTACATACTGTCATTTAAGACAAATAAGGAAAAAAGAGGCATTCTTCCCAAGAATGAAGTTACCACTATCTGAAAAACTCATTAGGGGGTTGAATTATGCAGGGCCACCTAAGGGAATTGGCTGCATAGTAAAATAATAGTATCTTTTGTCTAACAAGTCTGTTATGTAGACTGTTTATGCAAGGCCTCCTATGGGCACGTGCTGCATAGTCAGACAAAAGAACTCTCAGAAGTTTGAAATTTTTGCGACTAGAAGTCATGAAAAGGGTTATGAGGATCTGAAAATATTTAAGGTTAGGATTATGAAACATAAAGATGGATATTGTTCAATGTATACAGAGATACACAGATCAATGCTAACCATAATCATGTTGTGGCCGGGTCCTGAATTGAAATATTGTACTTCACTACATATCCCATAAAGATGGGAATCAAGCTCATATGTAGTTCTTATACTAAAGTTTAACGTCGTGTGGGACAAAAGGATTAGAGATCTTAGTTTAGGATCATAGAGCTTGGACCATTGTAAGAAATACACAATGTGTGTTTTCATGGGGACTTTTTAGCCAAGGGACTGAAAGTGGAATTCGGGGTTAGGCCCAAAGACTTGGGGATGGATTCGAGGGACACTCGATTATTCGTACGTATCCCATAAGGATGTGAATCAAGCCCACGTAGTTCTAGAAATACCCTTTGTACAAATTTGGTTCATACATGTGAAGGGTGAAAGGGGACTTTAGTACAATGATGGTTTAACCCAAGATAAAAGGTTTCGGCATTTCCATGTATGCACGTAGTCTTTGAAATGAAACATGATTGAAGAAATCAATGTAAATAATGGTTCCCTCTCAGGTGAGGGAAACAAAGAATATTGTAGTTTATTGTCATACTAGAAAAAAGTGTTGTATATTTTAACGTCGTATAACAAAGACGAAAGTGAACCAATGTAAAGATATTGATTCTACGGGCGGTTTCACGAATGAACATCGTATGAGATGGAGGTGAACCGATGTGAAGAGATTGGTTTTGGGCTTGAACCTTGGGAGGTTGCCTACGTTCCCAGCCTGGAAGACAAGGATCAAAGTCCAAGTAGTTCAATTAAAGAATGAATTAACAATCAAGTTGTTCTTGGGGACAATGACCTAAAAAATGATGTTGGGACTTACACATGGTTAATTGCCCAGAGAGAGTGTTATGGTTGAGGTTTTCTCTAAGCTCATGTGAGTCATACTCGGTGTGAGAAACAAGAGGTAACAACAACCTTAACGATGCACATTTTAATGTCATGCAGGACATATAAAGGGACTATGCAATTTAAAGTCTTGCAGTTAGGACTGTTGGCGTTGCACAGTTTAATGTCATGTAACAGGGACAAAGTATAGTTTAATGTCATATAGGACATATCAAGAACTTTCTGTACAGTTTAGCGCCATGTAGTTAGGATGATGGGGACAATATAGTATAATGTCATGTTGGACGAAAGGGGGGCTGTGCAGTTTAATGTCATGTAGTGAGGACAAAAGAGTACACCATTTAACATCATGTTGGACGCATTGGGGATTTTTTCCCCAGTTTAGCGTCATCTTGGACAAAAGTGATAATAGTTTAAGGTCATATGAATGGACCGTGGATTATGCAGTTTAAGGTCATACAGGACCTAGTTGCAGTTTAAGGTCATACTGGACCATTTAGGGAACTTTTTCACAGTTTGACATCATGTGGGAAGAAAGTGAAAATAGTTTAAGGTCATATGTATGGACCGTTTCTGTATAGTTTAACGTCATGTAGCAAGGACGAAAGAGGTACATTGCAGTTTATACAAAATTATTCTTTAAAAATTTGGCATTGGTTGGAGTAGTAATGAGTTCTCCATCCATTGAGATTAGTGAATAAGCTCCATTGGAGTAGACCCTATGTATTGAATAAGGTCCTTCCCATTTTGGCTCAAGTTTGGGAGGTTTCTTTCCTAGTATCATTGGAGTTCTGAGAACTAATACCAATTCTCCCATAGTAAATGAACGAAGATGAACTTTTTTGTTAAAAGCTCGTGCTATTCGATTCTAATAGACTTCCAAGTGGTGCAAAGTGCAAAATCTTTTCTCATCTAACTGTTCCAACTCATTCAATCGCTTTTGAGATTGTTCATCTGTAGATGATTGATCACAAATGGAAACACTGAGCAAGGGTGGTTGAACTTCAATGGGAAAGACGGCTTCTATTCCATATACTAATGAATATGGAGTTGACTGAGTTGTAGTGCGGGTGGTAGTCCGATAATCCCATAAAGCATGAAAGAGTTTATCAGGCCATGACCTATCATCTTTATCCACCATCTTTTTTAGTATATTTGAAATATTCTTGTTAAAGGCTTATATCTAGCCGTTGGCCACTGCATGATACCGAGATGAATGGTTGGATTTGATGTTGTATTCTTGATACAACTTCTTCACCTCAGATGAACAGAAATTGGTGCCATTGTCCATCAATATGGTATGAGGGACACCAAATCTGTTAATGATGTTAGAATTGGTGAAGCTAACAATGCATTTATAACTGACTTCCTTGAGAGGTATTTCCTCTGCCCATTTGGAAAAGAAGTTAGTAGCAGTAATAATGTACTTAAACTGCTTGGCTGTAGCCGAAGGGTAATGTCCCACCACATCCATTCCCCATGTGGGAAATGGCTATGAGTATTTAGCTGTATGAAGCAACTCTGGAGGTTGATAAATGAAGTTGGCATGTACTTGGAATGAATGACACTTCTTTGTGAAATCGACACAATCTCGTATCATTGAAGGCCAAAAGTATCCAAGCCTTAGAATCTGATCAGACAGTCTATGTCCAGACTGGTGGGCACCACAGACTCCTGCATGTACTTCTTTCATGACATCCATTGTCTCTTCACCGTCAATGCATCTGAAGAGAACTCCATCAAAACCACGTTTGTAGAGAATTTTCTCTAGGTGATCCGGGCTATCATAAAGAGTAAAATTAACCACATGTCGCCAAATTTGTTCTTTCTCAGCTCTATCAGATGGAAGTGTTCCATTTTGAAGGTATTCCCTAATAGGTGACATCCATCCTGTAGTATGACTATAAAGTTCATGAATTGGAAAAATTTCATTAATTTCCTCTGTTCTGATTCAAACATAAGGTGAAATTTCACGACGGTGGGCAATACTAATGGTTGTCTCATCCCGATTTGGATCCACCAGAGTTGTGTTTATATTAGCCAATGCATCAGCTTGAGTATTTTGTGATCTTGGGACATAAAAAATGTCGGTTCCAATGGTAATTCCACTATTAACTCTCTGATGTAATCATACAAAGAGATTAGTTCTTCTTTTCTGATGGCATAATCTCCATTGACTTGTTTGATTACCAGGTCTGAATCACCTTTCACCTTTAAGTGATTCACTTGTGCTTGAAGCGCTAATTCCAAGACTACGATGAGAGCTTGGTATTCTACTTCATTATTGGTACCACCTTCCCATAATAAAATGGAATAAGGTAACACTGCCTTTTCTGGAGAAATGAGTACAATTACTAAGCCAAATTTGTTGAATTTAGGATTTTCCATTTTCCTTCCTGTTGGACTTCTGGAAGCACCATCAAAATACATTTCCCATGCCTGAGGTCTTTCTTGAATAGAGAAGACTTCCTCATCAGGGAGTTCAATATATGAAGATGTATCTTCCACTGAATGGTGTTCATCCAGGAAATCAACCAGATCTTGGCCCTTTATCACCTTTTGAGACACATACTGAATATCGAATTGCTGCAAAATAACTGCCCATCTTTCTAGACATCCTGTAAGCATTGGACGACTAAGGATAAATTTGAGCGGGTTATTGAGAGATACCAATTGGACCTCGTGATGTTGCAGGTAGTGTCTCAACTTTTGAACTGCAAAGATTAATGCTAAGAATCACTTCTCGATACTTGAATACCGGGTTTCTGCTTCAAGCATGGCTTCACTGAGATAGTAGAGGTTGTTTTCATTCCCATCATCATTCTTTTGAGCAATAAAGGCACCCAATGATCGCTCTAGAACTGTCACGTAGAGGATAAGTGGTCTTACTTCAATAGGTGGAATGAGTACTGGTGGACTCAAGAGGTATTTCTTGAGAATATCGAATGCTTCTTGACATTCCTCAGTCCACTGGTAAGTGACTCCCTTCTTCATCAATTTGGTGAAGGGTAAACTTTTGCCTGCCAAATTGGCGATGAACCGCCGAATATAGGCTAAGTGTCCTTGAAGTCCTCTTAATTCGTTCAAATTTTGAAGAGGTGACATACCAAGGATTGACTTGGTCTTCTCAGGATTGACTTCAATACCACGATGGCGTACAACAAAGCTGAGAAATTTTCCTGAGGTTACCCCAAAACCACATTTTCAGGGGTTCATCTTCAAATTATGTTGTCGGAGCTTGCAGAATATGACTTCCAAATCAGCCAAGTGATTAGAACGTTTTTTGGATTTAACTACCAAATCGTCTACATAGCATTCAAAAAACTTCCTTAAGAAGGGTTTGAAGATATGATGCATGGCACGCTGATAATTTTCACCTGCATTCTTTAAGACAAAGGGCATTACTCGGTAGAAAAACACACCCTGAGGGGCTCTGAATGCTATAGAATCCTCTTCTTCTGGGGCCATTCGGATCTGATTATATCCGGAATATCCATCCATGAAGGAAAGTGTGTCATATTCAGCAGTTGAATCAATTAGAAGTTCTGTAATCGGAACTGTGAAATCATCCTTAGGACAACGCCGATTAAGATCTATAAAATCGATGGAAACTCTAATTTGTCCGTTCTTTTTCTTTACAGGGACAATATTAGCCAACCATTTGGGATATTGAACTTCTCTGAAGAAGTTATCTTTGATAAGCTTATCAACTTTAGCTTCAATTTTGGAATCATAAGTTGGGTGTGTTCTTCTTGCGGCTTGCTTAAATCCACGATGTTCTTCTGGTAAACCCAAATGATGAGTAGGAACATCATGATCAATCCCAAGAATTTCTGTATAGTTCCAAGAAAATATATCTCGATTTTTCTTTAGAAAAGAAATATAAATCTCTTGGTCTTTAAGAGTCATGGCCACATAGATTAAAGTGGGGCGTCGATCTTCTTTTGTACCCAGATTTATTTCTATGAGTTCATCCACAATGGTAGAGATACCCTCTTAAAATGATGGAGGAGCATCTCTGAGATCTTCCTCTTCTTATTTATCATGTGTTATTTCTTCCTTCTCTACTTGCATATTAGATGATAAAGTAGAATTCTCATGATCTGAAGAGATGTCAAAATTTTCATATCTTGAAGAAGAAGCTTCCATTTCCGACCCGATTGATGATGAAGGGTCTTCTTTGGGTATTAAAGAGGAGATGATGGATTGAGAATCGACATCATTGTTCACCTCCGATGTTTCTATAACTTCTTCTGGCATAATTGGCAAAGCATAGACTTGTTGGATTTCAGTATATGAAATGGAGACGTCACCATTTGTGCTTTCATCACTTCTTGGTAGATTACCAATTTCTCCCATGTTGTCTTGCTCGATTGCCGTAATTGATATTATGGATCTTTCTATAAGAGTATTTTGATTTGGGTCTATCTTGTCAATTTGACTAATAGGAAAAAAATAATCTATACTCACATGTATAAATGGATTTACTGGAATTTTTTCCAAACCATATAGAGCATTAACTTTTCTAATCTCCTTTGTTATGGATTTATCCCTTTGCTTCATGTGATAGAATTCTGCCTCAATGTATTGAGACTCACATGTCTTGAACGGGGCCTTATCACCATACAATGTCCCAACATGACCATCGAAACAATATTTGAGACATTGATGGTATGATGAAGGGATAGCTGCATGTTGATGTAGCCAGGGTCTTCCAAGTAAGATGTTGAAGGCTGAGTCTTGATCAATAACCATGAAGTCTGAATTGGATACAAGATCTCCAAAATGAGTTCTGAGTGTAACTTCGCCCAGTGGTTCTTGTTCATTTTTATCATATCCTTGTAAAATCATGGTATAAGGAGATAAATCAAATTCTGTGAGGCCCAATCAACGAGGTGTACAAATGGTCATGAGGTTGACTCCTGAACCATTGTCAATGAAATCTCTTCGAACATCCACGCCATTGACCTTATCAAACAAGTACAATGGTCTAATATGTCCATGCACAACATCATCTTCATCTTCATCAGTAAAAGATATTATTGCATGGCATTCTGCAGGATTATTCTCTATGTGATAGACTTCAGCTGCAACAATTTCAGTTTCAAACTCCTGAGGACTTGACCAAGCCTCGATGAGTGATTCCCGAAGAACTTTTGATAGATTCAGAGCATCCAGAATTGATAACATGGCTGGTACATGGGCCAAGTGTTTCAATATATCATACTTTTGATCCAGAGGTCTGCGTTTCCCAATAATAATATGTGGTTTAGAAGGTACCTTGGAAGAAGATGCTTTGGAAATTGATTCATCTTGTATCGGGATAGGAGTTGGTAATATTCCTGGTTTTGGAAGATTAGTCTGATTAGATCCATTTAATTGCGGAGAGGAAGATGATGGAACCATCAACAGGTCTTCCAAAATAATTTTTCCAGGATTGAATTTTCTATTGGTAGAAGAACTTGCTTGTTCTTGTTGAGCTCGCTAAAGACCTCTACCACGAGTTTCTACTGCGTATACAGTTCTAGCAGGGGTAGAATTGGAATAGTGGCTTCTGAAAGATCCATGTCTTCCCCTGTATCCTGATCCCCTGGAACATCCTCTGATTCCTCTGATTGGTACAGGGAATTCAGGCTCATTGAAATCGAAACTGCGACTGGCATATGGATCTGTTAATTGAATCATATTAACAGAACCAAAGATTAACTCTTCATCTGATGAAGACTCTGCCTGATTAACCTCTTTAGGTTGTGTCGTTTGGTGGGGCGGTGCCCGTGGCTTTGAAGTAGATGGCATGAAATCCTTCAAATTCAAAGACAACTTAGGCTTTGACACATACTCATCTTCTTCTGATTCTTTTTCTTTCTTTGATTCATGTCATTTCTTTGAGGACTTCCCCTCTGACGAAGAGGG
The DNA here is from genome assembly GCA_963277665.1 of Viscum album. Lineage (NCBI taxonomy): Eukaryota > Viridiplantae > Streptophyta > Magnoliopsida > Santalales > Viscaceae > Viscum > Viscum album. Next base: position 819,147,182 of record OY728126.1, read on the forward strand.
TTTTTCCATAACATTCATGGCAGAAGGCACAATTGGTTTCTTTAATTATGTTCACAAAATAGCATGAGTTCGATTGATTCTCTTTCTAACCATCCAATCATCATACTTCTGTACATTTTTTCTTTTGACTTCTTTCCATTCATCTTCCTCCTCTGGAACTGTAGCAGTGACACATGCTACCTGGGCTGAGGAGCCTTTTAATGTGACCTGTCCCGAGTCGACCATCTTTTGCAGGAGGTCTTTGAAGACAAAACACTCCTGGATGGGATGCCCCAACATTACATGAAAAGGAAAATAATTGGGACGGTCTTCATCTCCTTTATTGTTTGGCCTCTTGGGTATTGGCAATTGAACCAAATTGTTTTCCATAGCCGAAATGAAATAAACAGGAGCTTGTTCATTTCAGAAAGAGTATGTTTTTCTCTTCAGATCCTCAAACTGTTTTCGTCATTGATATCGTTGATCATCTGGACGAAAAGGCCTTTTTTGTTTGGTGCTCAGAAGGTGGAGCCCTTCGAGAAGATGAAGGTTTTGAGGTATAAACAGGTACAGGTGCTTGTTTAAGCATAACTATAGCAGTTTCTGCTTTACCCATTCTCCTTCCTGGAGCTGACGAAATTACACGAGATTTAGGCTTAACCTGTATAAGGGAGTCTTCAATTTTCTGAGCGATTGACGTAAGGTCACGAAACCCTCCTATGTATTTTATAGGGATTAACAGTGTGAGTAATTCTTCACGCAGATTTTCTACACAAATTGGCAACAATTCTTCTTGAGGGAGTGCTAAACTCAAGTAATATGTTAATCCCTTCCATCGAGCAATGAAATCAGAGACCCTTTCATTCTCCCTTTTCTTATAGTTTGTAAGATCAAAAATTGTTGTTTTTGGCAAAGTTGAGCTGAACTGAAGGAGGAATTTTTGGCGAAGATCCTCCTATCCGGTAATTTACCGGGATTGCAAGCTTGTATACCAAACAGAAGCTGGCCCTTGAAAGGTTCGAACGAAGCATCTGAGTTTCACTGCTTCTTGTTGTTCTGGAGTTCCCATCATGGGATCGCAAAAAGACACGTAATGCATCAAATTCTGTTCAGGATCTCCTGATCCTTTGAAAATAGGGAATACCAGATTCCCAAAACTGGATGGAGGATAAATTGAATCTACCCATTCAGAGTAAAATTTCTTTTCTGTTTGAACATGTGCACGTTTCCCTTACATAGTTTCTAACCGATCTGTTAATGACTCAATAGTAGTTATTACCTTTTGAGAAACATCTGGTTGAACATGGACTTGGGTAGGTGAAATGAATGGAGCATGGACAGATGTGGCGATTGGTGCAGCAACTGATGGTAGCACTGCCAACAGTTGTTGCACTTGACCCGTAGGATTAGACCTGTGAGGGTGTACAGATAGAGGAGGATATTCTTGATCCATCTCAGTAGCTGCAACAAATTCCTTTGGTTGACTGACTCTATCATGCTTTAGAAGAAGACTACTCTGAAGTAGTTCTGCATTCAACCTTCTTAATTCCTTCATTTATTCCTCTTGTTGTTCAAACCTTTGCTCTAGTGAGAGCGATTGACCTTCTCCAGAGGAAGGATATGTAACCTAGTTCTTTCCCTTCCCTTTGTTGGATCCTTTTCGGAGAGGGGGAAGTGGGTTACTCGAAGGATTACCTAGGTTCTGAGTAATCCTTTGACTTCGTGTACGCACGCCTTATTCATTTGTGTCGGTGTGTACATCTTCTTGAGCAGGAACCTCTTCATCTGAATCCCCTGATTGAGCCTCATTTGGTGGATCAGCAATAATGTCATGGATGAAATTTATTGATGCATAACTCATTGCATCCCTTCTATCAGCATTTTTGTGATATTGTCTTCTTCCATGTCTTTGATGAGACATTGCCTTTTGTTGATTCGATCCCTCAGGGAACTTCTTGACGAACCATAATTTTGAGGGAATCTCCAGATAATTTGGCTCCTCGTTCCTCTTGAGGTTTCTTCCCCAATCGAGAAAAGGCAAACTTTTCTGAGGAGTGGATTGATGATTTGAAAAAGTCCCCAGTACAGTGGACTGGGGCTGTTCCTGCTGTTCTCGCTCAACTCCTCGAATCCTATTTGTTGATTCTGAGGGTTGGTTTAAAATATTCCCCAGTCTGGTGAGATGGGGTTGTTCTTGACATGCTATGTCTGAGACTTTCTTGAAAGTCCTCCTGATCTTGCGAACCTTAGTCTGAAAATTAGCTGGATGCATTAACTTGTATCTGCTTTTATCACCCGGTTCAAAAGACCATTGGATGATTTCTGACACTTCTGTTACTTGGTGACGTGCTTGCTCCAAATGAGAGACCTGTTTAATATTCTCTTTTGCTTGATGCAAGAGAAATTCAATAACTTGTTCTCTGTATTCTTGATTTTGAGAGGAACTAGTTGAAGCATGTTCTTGGGAAAGCTTTTGATTACAAACAAAACCCATTTATTGTGGCTTGTTATTGGCAATAACATTGCATGAGACTATTTTCGGGGGGCTCTGCTGACCGGAGAGCACCATGAAATACCATGCTCCATGAACACCCCATCCTCTGACCTGAATACCATATGGGTCATTTGAAATTAACTGACGCAATCTTCTTAGTGTGCTAAGGCATGAACGTTGAAGGGCTCTTTGCTGCTTTTCAGCCTTCAGATATCGAGAGACTGATAGACACGCCAAATCAATCTGACGTTGTAACCCTTCTATTATATTAAGATTATTTTCATATTCATCATAAGATAATACTTTCTTTTTCAACTGACAAAGAGTTTTCCATATGTTGAGACGAATATCATGAATTTCATCTTCCGTCAACATTTCTGGAATATTATACTAAGAGTCAGCCAAAGGCCAAAACATGACTGGCACTTCAACTTTCGCCAGTTGTTTTCTCATGTTTAGCATTTCCTCTTTATCATTTGATGAAGATAATTCTACCTGATTTGACCAGAGTTGGTGTTTCTTTGTTTCTTCATTAGATTTGATAGGATTGGTAGAGAAATCATTGATCAAACTAGAAGATTCATGACTTAGGGGTGGTTCAGAGAATGACATACACCCTTGGCTATCTTCTGATTGATAAATTATTTCACCTGCTAGCGATGAAGCTTCAGACATGACGGGTTTTGCATTTTCAAGTGCCTCAAGATAAGAGGGCTTTCTCTGCACTACATTGTCCACTAGAGCATTTTCCGAGAATGTGCATCACTACTGCGGAGTGGTATTTCGCAGTGAAATTCATCATCATGGGGAGGACCACCATAATGGGTTATAGAAAAATATGAGATCTCTTACTCCTTGGTCTTCTGACCACACAGAGGGTTCTTGTGGCTCTCATCTGAAGATGAAACTTCGAGATCGACCGAATTGTAATGAATCAAGACTTCATGAGGATGTGTCTATTGAAGACCTTCAGAATTAATGTTCCCACTGTTGGGAACTGAGGGAGTATAATCTTTAATTCCAACAGATAATTGTCCGAGGGCTTCAAGGACTCCAGTATTGAGCAAGGCCTTGTTACAGATTGGCACTTAATCTCCTGAATGTGTTGGGCGGGTCTTTTTCTTAGACGCCTTCTTACTCACCTTGGAAACCACTTTTTGAAGAAAGTGGCTGCTCTGAGAAGGTGTATGTGCCTGATCAGGAAAGATGTCTAAGTTAGGCTGACGATCTCCTCTCAAATCAGGTGTATGTTCCTGACTTGGTTGTCCGTATGATATGGGGGAGTATGCCCTACAACCCTCTTGGGATAGAACATATGTGTGTGTCTGTTCCGGAGTGAACTGTTGATGTCTCACTCCATTGGTAGGGATAGGTTTATGTGTCTTTCCCTGAGATGCTGCTGAAGTTGTTATAATATCCTGGAAAGCATCCAGAATATGAGCAGGGATTTGTTTCTGCTCTTTCACCATTGAAAGAATATGATTGGTGACTTCAGCTGACGGAACGGGAATATAAGTCCATTTCGGGCTTGGAGCAGGTGTATGTGCCTGCTCCTGTCCTCCATTTCCTGTCAGTGAATCCTGACAGTACTCAAGTGTGGGGGCAGAGAGTTGAGTCTGCCTCCTATTTGTTGTTGGGGCTTTCCGACTAACATTTTCGAATGCTTCCAAGAGAGACTGTTGGTAGGCTTGAATAATACTAGTAGGTGTATATGCCTACTGATTGCACTTCGCCAAACGTGGATGACGAGATCCATCATATGTAGTCAGATGAGCCTTCTGACTAGCTGATGATGTATAAACAGGTGTATGTTCCTGCCTATAGTACTCTGCCAGAATTTCCAAGCGGGATTGGCGTGATGCTTCCAGACAAGTCTGCTGGACAGCGGAATTAAAATGGGCAGGTGTATGTGACCGCTCGTTGCTTTCCACAAAGTTATGTTGGTGGACTTCTCTGGAGATGGAATAGATTAGAATCTATTCACTATTGACCGGATTCCGCCTCTGGTGGTTCTTCTTTCTTGCTCGGGTTCGAGGAACCTGAGCTGAACGCCTGGAGTCGGTACCCTCATCATGTTGAGGGCGCACTGCCGCATGAGTCTGGCGGCGATTGTTGGTGGGAGCCCTTACGAAGGACTCCTGTCTGTTTGAATTAAGTCCCTGAGGGACCTTCTCATTCACCACCCCAGAATAAGGGAGCGAATGGTGATTGCGTTCCGTGGATAACGACCTGAAATGGATGGAGACGGTAGTCAGCACCACCTGCTTCTTGATCACTGGTCGTCGTTATCCGGACGATTGATGTGAGTTGTTTAATTGGAGGGCTTGTTAGGCAGCCTCCAGAGTTGGGATGGTACCGTGTTGACGGTACTCCTTAACCAGCGTGTTTGATACCCTGTGTTGAAGATGCTGAGTAGGTGATATCTTCCTTAGAACGGACGATGATCCAGTAAGAGTAGCGGTAGTGGCATTTGCAGCCGCAATATACACAGGTGTGAACATTAGAGCAGCAATTCTAGAAATGCAAAAGATCATGGAAAAGAGTGAATGTTTGATATAATAGACATAATCAATATAAATTCATCCACTACATCTTTTGGATGAGCACATTTTTCAATGATTGTTTTCGTTGGCCCTCTCATTGAGTTTTAAATAGGGGCCTAAAAATGGGCAAACCATTATTTTAACTTGGTTAAAGATTCACGTCGGGTTCACCATTATTGTTTCCCTCAGATTTCGGGAATGACCACCTTTTGATGGGAGGTTCAAACGTTCTGATTGGTTTCTAACGGGTATGTTCGTAGAACCGGAAACATCCAATGATTCCACATCCATTCGGACCTACATTCCAAAGGTAGGTGCTCATTAGTTTATGGAATGATGAGGTTTAGGAATTTGCATTAGTCAAGAGGATGGGAGGTCGGACTCATCACACCTTTTTGAGAGGAATTATTGTCTACTCCGGGACTCTATTTATAGATTTAAGTTATGTTCGTGAATCCTTATTACGTTACCAAGTATAATTTGAGATTTCCTTCAGATCTGACAATCAATGATAAAATATGTATGAATTTTAGAGAATCTTTTATATGTATTCAAGGTTATTCATCAATAGAGAATCATCTGTATTTATTAGAGATTCTTGGTCAATGGTACCCTTTGACACATTTATATAGAACTCTCTTGGTCATTATGATGACCATGATGGTTTTAAAGCCACTCAGTGGGGAACTTGAAGTTTACTGTCATTCATAAGGACATGGATTATTTCAGAGTTGGGATCAAACCCATAGACGGGCTACCTACGTATCCTTTGTTTTGAAAAGGAATCAGAACCCAGGTAGTTCGAGTAAGGGAGTATGATGTTTATGATTGATGGCTCAAAGAAGAATGTCATAGTCACTTTTACACTCTAAGCTCACGTGAGTCATGCTCGATGTGAGAAACAATATGTATTGGTAAAAATTAGACAATTGTACCATAAAAGATGCAATCATAAAGAATATTGTGGGACTTATGTATGTATGACTGCCCAGATAAATGAAGGTTAGGATTTACTTTAGGGAAGAAATCTAGGAGAAGGGTCCATAAAGGTATATGTGATTCATGGAGATTGTAAATATTCTAACTTGGGGCTTACTCCTGAAAAGGAGGCCCAAATTAGGAGAGGACATATGACTGGGTTTTATTTCTGAAAAGAAATCCCAGATCAAAGGTAAATTAGGACTGGTTAAGAGAAATTAGGACTGGGGCTTACTCTTGAAATGGAAGCCCAGGTTAAGAGATTTGAAAAATTAAGGGACTTGGGGCTTACTCCTAAGGAGGATTCCCATGTTTGATACTGGGGCTTACTCTTGAAAAGGAAGCCCAGGTTAAGAGAATTATGGTTGGGGCTTACTCTTAAGGAGGATGCCCATGTTTGAGGATTATGACTGGGGCTTATTCTTGAAAAGGAGGCCCATGTTAAGAGATTCTCTCATCTTAAAGGATGAGGTTGAATGAATGAAATCACAATTTTTAGTGACATAAATATGTATAAATCACTAGGTTTTGAGAGATATTCCACAGAATTCCTTTCAGATAAGGAAGTCAAATCAAGAAATCATGCCATAAATGGCTTTGAAGAGTGTCTTGAAGACTGGATCTTGAATAGGAAAGGTGGAATGGCTTAATAGGGGTAAAATGGATAAGAAGGGAACCCAAAAAGGTAGGGGTGCGCAAGTCCTGGTAGGCGCGCAGGTACTTCGTGGGCGCGCAAGTCCTGGTCACGCAGGTATGCCTACGCGTACTACGTGGGCGCACAAGTCTTGGTCGCGCAGGTATGCCTGCACGACACAGGGGTTACCTGCGCGATGATTGACTAGCATGTTAATAATTGAGCGACTCTTGATTAAAGCATTTATAATCCCTTTGAGGTTCTTCCAGAAGAGGGGCGCGCAAGTTCTATTGAAGGAGTAAGGCGGCGTGCAAGTGTGGACTTTTCCCTTAAGGGTTGGCCACTCAGGCGCGCAAGTGTTGATGAGTTTCAACACTTAGGACTTCCTCCCCCTCTTTAGATCTTCCATTCTAGGTAAGAAATTACCTTATAAGTGTCTCATAAGCTTTGAGAAGAGACTATGGAGCCGGGAGATCAAATCCGAGTTTCTGGAAAAATTCCCTCCTTGAATGGGGGGCCCACAGGGTCTATTTATAGGCAGGAGAAGACCTCGGGCGGTTATCACTTAGGTCGCGCAAGTCACTTGCGCGGACATCATTTGTCGTGCAAGTAGACTTGCGTGACTATGAGGGAACTTGAAAGACCTATGGGAAATGTTCTCCATGTTCATCCCTTTGTCGATTTTTGATATTTTCATCAAAGGATGAATCAATTTAGGCTAAGGTATTTCCCTTTTTCAGTCATTTAGACTCTATGACGGAAAGGATCATCAACAGTATACAAATAACACATCCACAGTCAAACATATCACAAAACCTTCAATAAAATATGTAATATTTGAATCATAATTAATCGATTTCAAACAAGTATAAAATCAATCAAAGGATGTTGACATAGATGAAATCAAAAAAAATTGACATAAATATTTATTTCTTTTTAAAATAATTTAATGCCAAATAATTATAAAAGAAAACACTTATTTTGAAAATATTCTTATAAAATTTTAAGGGATGCTTCGACGATATTATAACGGCGGAGATTAACTATACCCACCGTATAAGTTAAAAAAGGGAATTCTTACCTTAATTTTGTCAAAATGGTCATAAAGTACCTTGTTTGGAAAACAACGGAAAGGTTCCTTTCAAAACATATAAGGTAAAATAAGGGTATAAATGACTTTAACCCATAGTCTAGTAAATAGTAAAAATGTTTTGAAATACATTTTTAAGAAAACACGGATGTGGATGATAAAGAGGTCTCAGTAGATACTTAGGCAAAAACAACCTCGAATAATAAAAAGACTGTGGAATTAGCCCTTACCTTGTTATTTTACATGGTCGAGGGTAGGTTAACCTCATATATAATAGTGAAATAATTTTTATTAAATTATACAAGAACCATATACATTAATATGATATCATATATGATCTTCTAATATTGCATTGATAATGATGTTTCAATAGTATCATCATTTTGGGTGTTAACTGATTCGTTTTTCTTTATATGTTTTGATACATAAGATGTGTTTTTTATGGATATGATGTATTTTACTCATACCCATAATTATATTATGTTCTTAGTCATTATTCTTAATAACCAAATTAAAACTATTCTTGAATGGTTATCATGGGGAATGAATCTTATCGTGTTTCGTGTATACGGTAATCTGTACGTACGCACGAGCGACAATATCATTCTTTTGATATAAAAATAGTATATAATTGGATGTTATATAATATATAAAGAATCATTATCATTTTATATTTATTATTTAAATTAGTTATACTCATTATTATACACATCCAAATGATGAAATGTTTGAATAATAAACATCACCACGACGTGGAGATGGTAAGTCATACGTACGCACGTATGGTGACATTATCATTTATAAGATGGATAGAATAATGAATATGGTTTTACCATTTTTATAATAACATCAAATTATATAGAAGATACTGGAGTTATTATTCTATAATGTAAAAAACAAAGAAAGAGGAAGTGGAAGAAGAAAACAACTTGAAAGAGGGTGGTGAAATTATTACCTCTTCTTCATGTTCTTCCTTTTGATTTGATCAAAAGGGCTCCATAGTATGGCTTTATGACCAAAGTAAGGCATCTAGGATAAATTGAGGGAAGTTGGAAGGATATTTGGTCAGGTTTTGTATTAGCCAATTACTTGATAAGTGTGAGAAATGGGTATGAAGTGAGGGATTTTTATAAGGGATAGGAGAGGCTCTTTAGGAAAGTTTGAAACAATTATTTTATTATAAACTCATCTTCAGTTTGAAAATGTCAAAAATGGTTAAAGTCAAATTTAAGATGACTCCTAGTCAAAATAAAATAATCCAATAATATTTTGACAGGTTTTGGATATTTTTTTAATATTTCTAATCTTATTTATTTAAATCATTTAATAAAGAGGTAAATATTACATCATTATTGTGTTATAAGTAATTTAATTTATTTAATGTCCAAAAATTATAAAAAAATACCATTATGTAAGAAATAGTTTTATAATTTCAAATAATATTTATACTCTAAAAGATAACTTATATTAACCCATGAAAAAATTGATTTACTAAAAAATACTTGTTTATGTCATTTTTGTCCTTACATTAAATTAATTAATATAAAGTGTCATTATTACTCCCATGTGGCACCATGGGGTCCCAAATTAGACACAAAGATGACCATGGTCATATATTTAACATCAAATAGAATTACGACCAATGTTAGGGTAATTTAATATTATTATAATACTATATTTTATCCTTATTTATTATTTTTACACGTTAATCATGGTAAATAAAATATTTACTGAAGTAAATATTTAAAATGTCAGAAAATAAAAGTTAACTATTTACACAATTTGGAACTAATGATTCCAAATATGGAATCCATTTTACTAAATTCAATACAAAAAAGTGGAAAAAATTAATTTGAAATTAATTTCCAATGTCAAAACAAAAAACGTGTTTTTAGGAAATAATAACTATCAATAGATTGACACTTGTTTATGTACATTTTAAATGGGGAATTACATACAATGACCAAAATTAGATTAAATGGTAAAATAATAACCTAATTATACTTTAAAACCACTCAAAATTATAATTTAACACTATAAATTATTTTGATTAAAAAAGTTGTTTTTAATTAAAATTTAGTATTTTTCACTATTCATCAAAAATATGAAAGTTATCAGAAAAGTACCAAAATTCTCCCTAAGATAATTTTGATATTAAGAATCCAAAAATGAAGTCCATTTTGAAAAATAATATTTATAAATTTCAAATAGTGGGTATTAATACTCATAACAGCTACTTTTTTGGTCGCAGTTACTTAGAATCTCAAAGTTGCATACAATGCAAGCAATTGAATTATTCAAAGCGATGTATACCGTGGAAGCTTTGGGTGTTAAATTCTCCCCTCCTTCAAATAATTTCATCCTCAAAATTTCTAGAAAACTATATCAAAAAAATATTTGGGTGGGTTTTCATCATAAGTTCATTAGGTTCCCACGTTGCATCTTCTATCTTATAGTTTCTCCATTGAACTTTTACTAGATGAGTTGTCTGGTTTCTCAACACTTGTTCTCTAGTATCAAGAATCTTGAAAGTTTCTTCTCAATAAGACATATCAGGTTCCAGTTATAATTCCTCATAGGTGAGTACATGCGTCGGGTCAGGCGTGTATTTTCTCAACAGTGATACGTGGAACACATCATGAACTTTGGTGAGACTTGGCGGCATTGCCAAATGGTAAGCTATAGACCCAATTCATTCTAGAATCTCGAAAGATCCAATGTACATGGGACTCAATTTACCCTTATTGCCAAATTGTATAACTCCCTTCCATGGGGATACCTTCAAAAAAACATGATCTTCAACCTGAAATTCCAAATCCTTTATTCAGTTATCGGCATAGCTCTTCTGCGTACTTTGATCTGCTTTGATGTGGGTTTAGATAACCTTCACCTTTTCCATCATTTCATCAATAGGTTTTGGGCCTATGAGTTCTCTTTCACCAACATCATCCCAACACGTTGTTGTGCGTCATCTCTTTCCATATAACACTTCTTATGGTGCCTTCTGAATAGTTTAATGGAAGTTATTTCTATAGGAAAATTCTAGAAGAGGTAAATATTGATCCCACATGCCTTTAAAGTCAAGTGAGAAAGATCTCAACATGTCTTATATGTTTTTAATTGTCCATTTTGTTTGTCCATCAGTTTGAGGGTGGTAGGCAGTGCTCAAACAAAGTTCAGTATCCAGGGCTTTCTAAAGACTTTTCTAGAATCTTGATGTAAAATGGGGATCATGATCAGAAACAATTGATAGGGGTACTACATGACATCTTAAAAATTCATTAATATACAATCCTCCTAAATGTTCAAGTGGTAAATCTTCTCTTACACCAAGAAAATGTTCTACCTGGTAATACGATCAACAATGACCCATACTGCAGCATTCCTTCTAAGAGTCTTTGGTAGTCCCATGACAAATTCCATCATAATATTATCCTATTTCAACTCAAGTATGGGAAGAGGTTGCATGGATCCTCCAATATGTTTCCTTCCAGCTTCCAATTGTTGACAAACCATAAATCTTCTCACATAATTAGCAATCTCTCTCTTCATGTTGTCCCACCAAAAATGTTCCTTCAAATCTCTATACATCTTAGTGCTCCCTGTGTGTATAGAGAAATTGGAGCTATGAGCATGATCCAACAATTCCATTTTTAGATTAGGTATATTAGGAACACAAAATCTATTCTCAAGTTTCAAAATTACATCTTCATATAGAAAGTCAATCAATCTCCCATTGTTCATAGATTTTATAGAAATTCCTCATCATCAGTCTGAGAACTTTTTATCCTTTCTAGTAAAAGATGGTTTTGCAAACATTTGAAAAAGTATTGATGTTTCGACTTCCATGGTTATTCCCATATCCATCTTTAATCGATACATATATATAGGATCCTTTTCAACTCTCATCTTGTTCAAAAATCCATGATCCTTTCTGCTCAAAGCATCTACCACCTTATTTGCCTTCCTCGGGTGTAGTGTATCGTGTAATCATAATCCTTGAGTAGTTCAAGCCATCTCCTTTGTCTCATGTTGAGTTCTTTCTGTGAGAAAATATACATCAAACTCTTGTGATCGGTATATATGTCACATTTTTCACCATAGAGATAATGTATCCATATTTTTAGAGGAATGATTACAGCTTCTAATTCAAAAATCATTATTGGTATAGTTTTCTCATGAATATTTAGTTATCGTGATGAATAGGCAATAACTCTATCATTCTGAATAAGGACACAACCAAGTCCTTTCTTTGATGCATCACTATAAATAACAAACCCGTCATTATCTGATGGTAGAGTCAAGATAAAATCATTGACTAATATTCTCTTAGGTTCTTCAGAAAATTCTTCACACTCTTTTGTCCAAACAAATTTAACCCCTTTATGTGTGAGGTTGGACAATGGGTTAGCCAATTGGGAAAAAATTTGGAAGAAACGTTGATAATACCTTGCTAAACCAATAAAACTGTGTACCTTAGTTATACTCATCGGTGCTGGCCATTATTGGATTTCTCTTGTCTCAGAATGAACAATGGAGATTCCATCCTTAGAGACAATATGGCCAGGAAAATAAATCTACTTAAGCCAGAATTCACACATGCTAAACTTCCTATATAATTCATTTCTTCTGAGGGTTTTGGAAATCGTGCGAAAGTGATTTTCATGATCTTCGTAGATTTTGGAGTATACCAAGATATAATTAATAAATACCACAATAAACTCATCAAGATATTCCTCGAAAACACTTTTCATTAGATCCATGAAAATAGATAGTGCATTAGTCAGCCTAAAAGGCATTACAATAAACTCGTAATGCTTGTACCTGGTTCAAAATGTTGTCTTTGGAATGTTTTCCTTTTTCACACACAACTGATGATATCCAGATCGAAGGTCAATCTTTGAAAAATATTGTGCTCCATGAAGTTGGTCAAATAAATCATCAATGTGAGGTAAGGGATACTTGTTATTTATTGTTATAGCATTGATCTCCTTGTAGTCAATGCACAAACTCATAGATCCATATTTCTTCCAAAAAAAGGACAGGGGCTCCCCATGGAGAAACACTAGGGCGTATAAATCCATTATTACTCAATCCCACTATTTGTTTCTTTAGTTACACTAATTCCACAGTGGTCATTCTATATGGGTTATTTGATATTGGTCTTGAACCAGGAATTAAAACAATGGAAAACTCAACTTCTCGCTCTAGAGGATGTCCTGGTAAATCCTTTGGAAACACATCAACATATTCTTTCACAATAGGTACATCCTCTATTTGAACATTACTTTCACCACCCATAGTTATTTCATTCTCTTCCTCCCCGATAATTGAATTTAGTAGTGCTACTGGGGGTGGATCTAGATAAGAATCAGATAGTGACGGTTTTGATCTAAAGATAAGGTACTCTTTATCATCATATAAAATTGTAACCTCCTTATTTTTACAATAAATTTTCTCATCATGGTCTGAAATCCAATCCATAGAGAGGATTGTATCAAATTAAATCATGGGTATGATTATGATATCAGTACAAAAAGAACATTTATATGCCTCAATGGGAACTGATTCACAAAAATTTGATGCAATGATACTTCCATTTTGAGTTTTGACTGATAACTCCATTGTTAAATCAAATTGGAAATATAAAATGTTTTTAGCAAACTGGTAAGATATGAAACAATGAGATGATCCAAAATCAAATAAATAATTTGCTAAACTTGAGGAAACCATTAAATTACCTACCACCACATCTTTTGGAGCTTCAAACTCAGCAACAATGATCGCATAACCTTGGACTTGATCCCTTGGCCTTTTTTGAGGTATTTTTCTCTGATGATTTGTACATTCATTTGAATAATATCCTATCTCCTTACAATTGTATCATTGAACATGGGTACCTTCTTTCTTCCCCTTACAATCACTAGCAAGATGGCCTTTCATTCCACATTTGTAGCATACTCCTTTTCTTTTTAGACAGGAACCAGGGTGATGCCTTCCACAACTATTACAGGGTAAAAATTCAACCCTTCCCTTCTTCCATGTTTCCTTATTTCCTTTCCCAGAGTGTTCAGTAGATTTCTTCTTCTCTTTCTTTGCATTAAAGTCATAAGACTTAGAGAATTCCTTTTCTGTCTTGATAGCACAAGAAAAATTATCTTCGTACCATGAAAAGGATTTTGATACTGATGATCGATGGAGAAATGGATTTAACCCATCAAATAAATGATCAATCTTACTTCTTGGTTTATGTATATAATCTGTAGAATTCCTTTCTAACCTTGTAATGTTGGCTTCATACTTTGTGACATTCTCATCCTCCTTTTGCATCAGACTAAAAATTCCTATTCCATATCTGTTCGATGGTCACAAGGAAAGTATTTTTCTATGAAAATATCTTTAAACTCCCTCTATTCCATACTTGATACTTCTTTATCCTCATTTGTGTTTTGAATCAACGACCACCATTGATCTGCATCTCCTTTGAGGCGATAAACTGCCATGATAACTTTTTCCCTTTCGCTACTCCCCAAAGCATAAAATATTTTCTCGAAGGAATTTATCCATTGCTCAGCTACAAATGTATTTTTACTCCCATTGAATATTGGTGGTTTTTTCTTGATGAAGCGATCTAACATTGATCCTCCACTTTGTGGGCCAGGGGTCTCCATACGGTTAAGGTTATTATTCATAACCTAAGTGAGTTGTCCTAGAATTGTGATCAGATGATCATCACCAGTTGCATCACCAGCTCCACTATAATTATCTTGAGTAGGAGGGAAATACCTATTGAATTACGTGCTTTGATATGGTTTATATTACTTCCACTAGGATCTATTTCTAAACAATGGAATAAACTAGATTAGTTTATGAATCAAAATACATAATTCCATACTTGTAAAACACTTAACATAAATTGAACAGTTTATGGATATAATCCATAATCATAAAAATGTTTTCTTTGAGGAATTATATACTTATATATCCTTCATAATGGTTTTTAAAGAAAATGATAATTATCCTAAGAATATCCCCCAAGAGTGTTGTACCTAAGAGTACAGCAAGGCTTGTTGTCGTGCACTAGGTCTCATTCGAGTCTAGCTCAAAGCAGTGTTTTCGGGTTTTACCCCTAGATACATCCATGCCAGAGCCCCCTCTACCTTATCATATTTAGAAAGTGATGTATTTCTTGTAAAATACACAAAATCTATATAATATCAAAATTCTAGGAAGTTATTCTATACTAATACTCAAAGTCTATCTTAGGGTAATATTCTCTAATCAGAGTTTTTCTAAATCTAGTTTCCAAGGTTTGTACTAAAATTCCTCTGATACCAAATGTAACACCCCAGCCCTAGTTACCCAGATTCGGTGAACTTTTACATAACATTGGAATGATCATAAGGAAATCATGTCCCGAAAGACTGATCAATTTTGTATTATTCGAAACAAGATTCATACATAAGTTCAACTTTACAACATGAAAAGAAATAAAAAAAACTAATTTATTCCATTACAAACATCCATGCCTCCTAGATTATGCCTGCAATCCACTCATAACTATTATCTTCATATCTTGGGAAAATGATAAATATGAAAGGGTTAAGATCAAATGCTCAGTAAGGGTAAGCAATACAGCAGAAGATAACATAAATATTAGGCATGGTGAATAATAGTAAAAACATGCCTTTACAAATAATAATCATGATCACTTTTATGGTAGAAATATGAGCTGAGTAAATAATGTGATTATAAAACATAGTAATGGGTATTCTACAGGTATAATAACCACATGAACCATGAATATTATTTTCATAATTAGAGAATGTATGATGCCAGACATTCTGAAACATCTTGTCAAGGCCTCGGCCAAGACGTCTAAAAAATAATTTAGGCCTCGGCAAAAACCATATATCAAATTGGGAATGGCCTCGGAAAATTCCATGTATAATTGTCTCATGAGACCAACCGATGAACCGAGGAGCTACAGCGGGCTCCATCCATCACATACTAAGTCCAATATATTCCTCACATGAAAAGGTTGAAACATAACATAAACATTCGTATTAAAACTAGCATACGAAAGGTCAATACATTAACTATAAACCATGCATGGTATAAAAATAACACATCCACAGTAAAACATATCACAAAACCTTCAATAAAATATAGAAGATTTGTATCATGATGAATCGACTTAAAACAAGTATAAAATCCATCAAAATATGTTGACATAGATGAAATCAAAACTATTTGACAGAAATATCTCTTTCTTTTTGAAATCATTTAAAGTCAAATTAATATAAAAGAAAATTTTACTTTTGATATATTCTTATAAGATTGTAAGGGATTTTTTGACGATGTTATAACAGCGGATAATAACAATACACATCGTATAAGCTAAAAAAGGACATTCTTACTTTAAATTTCTCAAAAAGGTTATAAAGTACCTTGTTTGGAAAAGGATTGAAATATTCCTTTAAAAACATATAAGTTAAAATAAGGGTATAAATGACTTTAACCCATTGTCTAGTAAATAGTAAAAATGTTTTGAAATAAATTTTTAAGAAAACAAGGATGTGGATGATAAAGAGGTCCAAGAAGATACTTATGTAAAAACAGACTCATATAATAATGAGATTGTGGAATTAACTCTAACCTTGTTATTTTACTTGGTAAAGGGTAGGTTAACCTCTTGTATAATGGAGAAATCATTATTATTAAATTATAAAAGAACCATACCCATTAATATGATATCATATATGATCTTCTAATATTGCTTTGTTCATGATATTTCAGTACTATCGTCGTTTTGGGTGTTAATTGATTTGTTTTCTTTTATATGTTTTGATACATAAGCCATGTTTGTTATGGATAGGATGTATTTCAATTATATACATAATGATATAATGTTCTTAATCATTATGTTTTATAACTAAATGAAAACTATTATTGAATGGTTACGATAGGGAATGAATCTTATCGTGTTTCATGGAGAAGGTAATCCGTACGTACGCACGAGCGACAATATCATTCTTTTGATATTAAAATTGTATATAATTGGATGGTATATCATATATAAATAATAATTATCATGTTATATTTATTATTTACATTAGTTATAATCCTTTTCATACTCATCCAAATGATGAAGTGTTTGAATAACAAACATCACCAAGACGTGGAGACGGTAAGACGCACGTACGCACATATGGTAACTTTGTCATTTATAAGATGGATAGAATAACAAATATAGTTGTACCATTTTTATAATAAAATTAATGTATATAAAAGATACTGGAGTTATTATTGTAGAATGGAAACAACAAATAAAGAGGAACTGGAATAAGAAAAGAACATGAAAGAGGGTGGTGAAATTATTACCTCATCTTTGCGTTCTTTCTTTTGATTTGATAAAAAGGGCTCTTTATGTTGCCTTTATGAACAAAGTAAGGCCTATAGGATGAATTGAGGGATGATGGGAGGTTATTTGGGTAGGTTTAGTATGAGACAATGGCCTGAGAAGTGTGAGAAATGGGTAGGAAGTGGGGGCTTTTTATAAGAGAGTGGAGGGGACCTTTAGGAATGTTTGAAAAAAATTATTTTATTATAAACTCATCTTCAGTTTCAAAAGGTCAAATAATCATTGAATTCAAATATAAGATGAATCATGGTCGAAATAAAATAATCCAATAATAATTGGACAGGTTTTGGATATTTTTTTAAAATTTATAATCTTATTTATTTAAATCTTTTATTGATGAGGTAAATATTTCATCATTATTGTGTCATAAATAATTTAGTTTATATGATGTAAAAAATTATAAAAATAAATAACATGATGTAGCAAAATCTTTTTATATTTCTAATGATTATTTATATTCAAAAAGATAACTTATATAACCCCATATAAAAATTAATTTACTAAAAAATATTTTTTTTAATTTTTTTCTTTTGTTTAAATTAATTAATATAAAGTGTCATTATTATTCCCTTGTGGATCCATGGGGTCCCGATTTTGACCCAAGGATGACCATGGTCAGTTATTTATCATAAAATAGGATTAGGAAACATTTTAGGGTAATTTAATATTGTTATAATACTATATTTTACCCATATTTATTATTTTTACCCTTTAATCATGGTAAATAAAATATTTACTGAAATAAATATTTAAAATGTCTAAAAATAATAGTTACCTGTTTACACAATTTGTACCTACTGATTCCAAATATGGAATCCATTTTTCCAAATTCAAAACACTGAAGTGGAAGAAATTAATTTAAAATTAATTCCCCCTGTCAAAACTAAAATTGTGTTTTTATGAAATAATAACTATCAAAAGATTGACACTTGTTTATATATAATTTAAATGTAAAATTACATCCAATGACCAACATTAGATTAAATGGTAAAAATATAATCTAATTATTATTTAAAACCGCTCAAAATTATAATTTAACACTATAAATTATTTGATTGAAAATGTTGTTTTTTATTATAATATAGTATTTTTCACTATTCATCAAAAATATGCAAGTTATCAGAAAAGTGCAAAAAATTCACCCTCAGATAATTTCTATATTACAAAACTAATAAATAAGTCCATTTTGAAAGATAAAATTTATAAAATTTTAAAAAGTGGGTATTATTATTCATAACGGCTACTTTGATTGGTCGTGGTGTGTTAGAATCTCGAAGTTGCGTACAATGCAATCTATTGAATTATTCAGAGGGAAACGTACCATGGATGCTTGGGGTGTCACAGGAACCATAAGGCCTAAGAAGGCTTGATCATGAAAAGTGTAGGCTTGGGAAATGACACCTCATTTGAGCTTGGATCAAATATAACCAAGGAAAACATTGGATATACTAAAAATATAAATGGATCTCTTGCCTATAGGTACACACCAGAAATAGGTTATGGATGGAATGCTTGAGGTGTGACATCTTCTTATAGAATGGTTGGGGGATCACATGTTATAGGAAATAGTTTAAATCCACACCATTATGGATCCTCAATATTTGTAGCTACTGGAGGAGCTTCCTGAGCGGGAACCTCCTCAACCTAGGTTGGAACATCATATCCCTAAGGCGTATGATCAAGGATACCATCATGTAGAACATGATACACATACTTATGTGTTTAATAATCTATAAAACACGAGATAGTATGTAACGAAATTGTGTCTCTTAGTCATGATGATGTTGTGTTATAGGTTCCACCTATAATGTTCAACATTTAAGGTGATAAATAATGTGAAAGATATTGTACTAATTTAAATTATCATATAAAAACAATAAAGATGAGTTATCATACCAACTTGAACACATAGTTTCATGAAACACATTTAAACAAAGTTCCCGACCAACAAAAACATTGATTAAGGGAGGACATGCTCCCATGACCACATCTGAAAAATCATGATACATCCCATGTGATTACTATGATTAGATTGGTATTCCATGCACAATGATCTATATGTGTATACCAAGAATGAAGATCACCATGTGTATCTATATTTTTGATTAAAGTCCTCTAGTAGTTTCATTACACACCTTCACCAATATGATGGAAGGGACATCAGATTTCCAGACCCTTCCTTCTTCATGTTGAAGGAGAGATAATGACCCTCGAGACCCACCTTCAATAGGTTCTGCAGTGGAGACTAGAACCAAAGGTATAGAATCACATGCAACATGGAAGTAATTTCCCTTTTTATTTAATAGGATCAGTAGATAATATAGTAAATCCCCAAAAAACCAAAACTATATGTAATAGTAAAGACAAAAAAATCCACTCCCATATGCATGTTCCAATAATCAGTGTTACGAAAATACAAGAAAACTCTAATGGAAAGTACCAAAAGAAATGAAAATCAGAAACATCAACGGTCCCAATGTCTGAACTAGTAGGGTCCATCATGGACCTAGAAGTCCTATAGGAAATCTAAAGATTATTTATATATGTAGGTTAATAATACAGGTATACATAGTTGGGAAAACCAAAATGTCTCGTGCACAAGTGGGGAGGCATTTTAATGCCCCGTGAGAAAAGGAGATAACAAAAGAACCTAGCAAGGAAATTATCCACCCAAACCTCCCCAAGGAAAACTACCCAAATAAGACAAGTCAATTAAAGTAATAGTAATAACACATCGATGTTTGGGTACCCCACAACACTTTCCCACTAGTTATTGAAGGCATCCTACACATCAGACCTCCCCTACCATTCTCACTGCAGTCCCACAGCCATACCATGCCTGCACACACCTAGGATACCACAACAACACATCCCTATCACACACAATTTGGCTAAAACAACCACACATAACCACGCCTATAGACACCTAGGCCAGAAAAACTACTGTCATGCCCAAATACACCTGGGCCACATCCTGAAGACACTTGGGAACAAACCTGCCCGCACACACTTAGGAAAACCACCACAGCTATACTACCTGAAGAGTCTTGGCCTCTAATGGACCTCACTCCATCATAAAATGCCCGAAGAGTCCTGGGATACTCAGAAAAGGGAGCAGAAAAGAGATAATAACCGTCCACTCATAGGAGTGTGGGGAAAAACACACTCCCCCGTGAAATGGGGGTTTTCGGCATGATGTTCTCAACATGGGTGGGGCACAAATAAGAAACACATGAACTAAATTGTACATATAGGTAAACATGAACTCATCCCAAACTAGGGGTTCTGAAACTATCAATACACAAACACCCTCATTACTATTCATTCATAAAAAGCACAACAGCCACAACCAAGTCACAACTCATTCCCAAAAAACAATTCCCCATTGAACCTATTATTGTTATCACATTCAAGTGGTTCCATTTAAATAATTATTTTACTACCGGGAACCTAAGAGGCATAGCCACAAGCCATGTAAGTGAAAACAATCTAGCAGCAATTTATGCATTCACACCTGGTTCTCTCGTAAATTCAATACAACAAAAAGGGGTCTGCGGGATCCCATGATGTACTGGAACCAAACCAAGCTCCAACATATAGCCCCACACGGCCTCAGATCCAGAAACCAACAACCGCACAACATGGGATCACATCCCCATCCATGTCACCCCCAAGCATCAATCAAATACAACCACACATGTTACCAAGACAGATCAAGGGAGTTTTTCAGATTCAAACACACCATTCATTAATTTCCTTCTTTCCATTTGGTTAACCGGGATGATTACACAAAGATTATTTTTCACTGGACATCCATTTAATCAACCGAGTTTCCATGATTAACAAATTTCCATGTTAAAACCATTCAATCATCGCAGAATTAACCAAAAAATAGAGGTTTATTAGTGAGAAAGAAAGGACTACCAATGGCCATGATTTTCATTGGACATAGGTACACACAATTCACAACATATAAGCATTGATAAAAGAGTAAAACAACTTCATCAAATAGACCACATCATTCCTCTAAAACCATTTTTTATCTTTGTTAAGGTTTGGTTGCATCCATCCTCGAAGGAACATCATCATACCGACCCCACATGATACACAGTTAATATAGAAAAAGGAAGAACCCTACCTGGATGATCAACGATTAATGTTTTTCTCTATGTGCCAAGAACTGGGGATGTTTGACTTACAGGGGAGGAACCTTGGGGAATCTAAGGGTGAATAGGAAATTCTCCATCATAGGCTCACCACAAGCCTCGGGATGGGGGGACTCCAAACACACCAAGGAAAGAAAAAGAGACCATGCCAGAAGAAGAAATAATTCTCGTGTGATAAAAAGGTGAGATCCTGGAGTTATGGGAGACGAATTTTGAAAGGATTTAAAGGAATATCGTGGTTTCACCACGTGGTTGCAAGGTTACACATGATGTAATTAATTGTTATTTAATAATTATCATCAAAGAGGTGTCCATAACGGCTGTGAGTTAATGATTATCCTTTAAACAGAGAAAAACACACAATAGGGGTGGAACTGTAAAGTATGAGAAAAAGGGTGTGACACCGAGGGAAAGCCACATGTTTTGGTAAGTCATGGGTCACCCGGCTCATGGGGGATTTTTTATATAATTTATGGCCTTTCAAATTGATTTTAAAAATTGTATTGAAACACATTTACCTCAAAAGATATGTTTTGGGAGTGGAAAAGGTTGAGAACTGGAAAAGAACAATGGTGGGACACTGTTTGGTGAGACATCGTAACGGTACCACAGTCATGGTGCCACCCTCACGGTGCCACCTCTATGGTGTCACACTCATGGTGGTACAGTAACGGTGACACCCCACAGTACCATCGTCATGAAGGCACCATCAGTGGTGCCACTGTTTCAGTGAGTGACTGTGACGGTGCGACTGCCACATTGCCACCATCACGGTGTCGCTGCGACCAGTGCCACCATCATAGTTCCACTGTTTCGGTGGAACCATTTGATGGGACTGAGTTTTTGGAAAAGTAATGGACCATTAGGGTCTGTTCCATTACATCATATACCTCTCAAATTATTCTCATCCTCTAGAATTCAAGGATAAACCTGAAGAAAATAGAGGGGTCTGAACAATCACCTCGAAGATACCTCTCATGAGTAAACCTCATCGACATCTAGGAACACCTCTCCCTCAATTAACCACACAAATATATAATGTTCATACAATCCAGTCATATGGATTATGAAGTCCCTTCATCCATTTCATGATACTATCCACTTTGGGAGGCACTGACTCATCTGTGAAGGTTTAACCACATCATCTTTAATGCATCTTGATTAGGGATTAGGTCCACTTCTCCCCACAGTGAGGACTCTTCACACACATTTAGAGAGAAAAGAATAAAATCCAATTCATAGCTAATAAGGTCAACAACTACATCATAAACAAGTACAAAAAAATATAGAACAAATCTCAAAACAACCATTTGTATTGGGTGAATTTGTGTCTCTCGTTCCCAGGTACTCTCCTCGAGGCCACTATGCCTCCATAACACACGAACCGAGGGGATGGTTCATCCATGAAGCACCTTATCCTCATGATCCTTGATACTCACTGGTCGCTCTAAAAATGTCACATCGTTCTCTTTATCTATCTTCCCTAGTCACAGAATTTCGAATCCTCATGTAGATACTGATGGTGATGAGACACATGGAAGACGTTGTGCACCCTCAGTAGCGGTGGTGTTAGTTCCAGCTGATAAGACACTTCGCTGACCCACCACAACACCTCAATGTTTCTGATGAACCTAGGATAAAGCTTACTCCCCCTTCCGAATTTTTGTTGTCCATGTGGAGGCGAGACCACCAGGAACATGTGGTCCCCAACCTCAAACTTTGATTGTTTCCTTCTATGATTGGAATACAATTTTTATCGGTCTGGAGCCGCCTTTATTCTCTCCCGTATAATCTGAACCTTCTTTTTCATGCTCTGAACTACCTTTGGGCCTAGAGCACCAAGTTTACCAACCTCTTCCCAGCACATGGGTGAGTGACACGGCCTCCCATACAAGTCCTCGAACGAATCCATGCTAATGGTAGTGTGATATCTATTATTGTAGGCAAACTCTACCAGAGGAAAGTGTCATAACCACAATCCCCCGAAGTCCAAAACACATGCTCCTAGAATATCCTCCATTGTCTGGATGGTCTACTATATCTTCCCATCGATATGGGGGTGGAAAGCAGTACTGAGGCATAGGGGAGGTGCCAAAATCATGTCTCAATCCTTTCAAGACTCGTGAGGTAAACCGGGTATCCTGATTGGAGACTGTGGACCTTGGAACTCCATGAAACCGCACCACCTCATCCATGCACATCTGTTCTAAGGAATCCACCACACTCGACTCCTTGATTAATAGAAAGTGAGCTGATTTCATCATCCGGTCCACCACTATTCAGATATCATTGCAACCTTCTTGAACTTTGGTTAGTCCCATTACAAAATCCATCAAGATATTGTCCCACTTCCACTCGGGGACATCTAAGGGTTGTAACAGACCTCCTGGGACGCGGTGTTTATCCATCACCTACCGACACATGATGAATTTTGCCACAAAATCTTTCATTTGCCACTTCACCCTTGGCCACAAAAACTGACCCCTAAAGCCTTATTACATCTTGGAAACTCTTGGATGCACCGGAAAGGGTGAGTTATGGAAGTCACCAAGAACTCCCTTGCTCATTTCCACCGGGATGAACAACTTTCCAAGAAACAACATCATATTCTACCTATCTTCTTACCATCCTCCTAAAGCATCACCCGAGCTAACATGATCACACACAACTTCAAACTCTAAATCCCTCCACTGAGACTTCTCCACTTGCCGCAACAGAGCGATCTGCACTGTCATCTGGAACAGACAGCCTCTGTCATCCTTCACCCTTTCATCCAAGTGTAGGGAATCCAACTCCTCCATCGCCTTCCAAGAATCTTCTGACTCTCTAACTACATCTTTATGAGACTTACTATATTTGTCATCAGCCAACAAATTCCCCTTACCTTTAGTGTAAGTGATTTCAAAGTCATAGTACTAAAAAAAATCCATCCACCTTTACTGTGGTAAGTTCCGGTCTGACTGAGAGAAGATATAACTCAAACTCTTGTGATCTGTGAAGACCACAAAGCGCTCCCCGATGAGGTAGTTCCACCACAACTTCAGTGAGAACACGACTATTATGATCTCCAAGTTGTAGGGGCATAGTTACACTCATGGGGATGTAACTATCTAGACCCATAAGAGATCACTCCCCATTGATGCATCAACACACACGATAATCCTTCTCCTAAAGCATCACAAAACACCTCAAATGTCACCCCTTATTCTAGAAACCTCAGTACTAGGGAACTAACCAGCTTCCCCTTCAGATAACTGAAGGCTTCCTGGCACTGCTCACTCCATATAAAAGTTTGTTCCTTCTTGGTCAAGGCTGTCAAAGGTGCTACAAGTCGTGAGAAGTTGGGCATGAACCTCCAGTAGTAACCTGCTAGACCCAGAAAAATAAGAACCTATGCCACATTATTGGGTGCTTACCAAGAAAAAACATCTCAGACCTTCAACGGGTCCACTTATATTCCCTGCTTAGGAACCACGTGTCCATGGAAGTGCACTTCTCATGTCCAGAATATGCACTTGGAATACTTCCCATAGAACCGGTGTTGTCGAAGGAATTATAAAACTATTCTTATATTCTCGGCATGATCCTCATATTATGTTGAGTAGATTACAATTTCATCAATAAACAGGACTACCAACTTGTCTAGATATTCCCTAAAGATGGATTTCATGAGCCCTATGAACATGGCTGGTGTGTTAGTAATGCCGAACAACATGACCATGAATTCAAAGTACCAATATATACACATGAAGGTAGTATTTGATATGTCTCCCTCTTTCACCCTCGATTGGTGATATCCTAACCCCAGTTCGATCTTGGATAACCATCATTCCCCCTTCAATAGGTCAAAATGTTGTCTATCCTCAGGAGGGGTAATGGTTCTTGACTGTCATCTGGTTCAGCCTTCGGTAGTCTATACACAGCCTGAGACCACCATCTTCCATATTTGCAAACAAGACCGGGGCACCCCATGGTGACATGATTGGTTGAACAAAACCGTTTTTCATAAGATTGTCAATATTAATTCGTATCTCCCGCAACACAGACGATGCCATCCAATAGGGAGCCATCAAAATCAGATGGGCACCGGGTTGCAAGTCTATCCCAAACTCAACATCACATCGAGGGGGTAGAGTCACCACCTCTTCAGTGAGGATGTCCATGAATTCGTCGACGATCCACGAGACATCCATCATCTATGAGTATACTGACTCCACTAACAGCTACAATAACAAGGAAAGAAGGGTCTCCACTCACCGACTACCGTCATGGAAACTTCATTCGCTGACGAAAGTCACACGTTGTCGGACCATATCCAAAAACACGACCCTTATATAGAAGTAGTAGATAATAGTACACATAGATAATAGATATTCAAAGACTATAATGACATCATATGGAATCATCTACAGAAAAAGAAGGTCCCCAGTGGACTGATGCGATCCCAACATCAGTCTACATTCCCGAAAAACATGAGACAAGATTTTCTAACCATTGACTGGTGTACTCAAGACCATGGGTATGGGAAGTCTCTTTGTGTCTAATCTCATGGCATGAGATTGACTAGGCTCAAAAAAATATTGTGAAGCTCCTAAATGAAACGAGGAATAGGAAAGATTGTTAAACAAGTTGTTCATACCTCAAATGACTTCTAGTCCTACTGGAACTACTGCCTATGCAGCGTCCAACATTCCATGCCTAGCTCCCCTGCCCCTCAGTTGTCGTCCGCCTTCTCAACCATTCCATGTTCAAGGTCCCTAAGGAGTTCCCTAATCCCATCCTCCTCTTGCAATGTCTACTCTCAGAGGAGAGGGCGCTCACTGTCCCTACTACTGAAAGGGCCTATATTGTAACAATTGTTGCTAAGGTGGGCGTTGAACTTGCCCACCCCCACCGTAGTGCACTTGGTTGGAGCCATGATTCCAAAGATTCCCACGACTACCACATATAAATCATCTCGGTCCTGGGCCAGCAAAGAATAGGTGAGGACAAGGAGATCAAAACTAGATCTGTAAGGGTCTGCTCCCCACTGGCCAAATCCCAGAAGGCCCTGGCATTGGAGGCCTACTGCTGACAGCTTTCCCCTTTCACAGGACCAACTGGATAACCTCTCAGGTCACACCTCACAACATTTTCATTCTCTCAACCACTTACACCTTATTCTAGACCTCCAAGTAGGTTGGTAGGTTGAAGGGAGTAACAACATACTGAAGATAAGGTTAGAGTGCCTCTTTTAAATGTCTCTCGCAAGACTCCTCATCTGGAGAGGTCCGGGGCAAAGCTAAGGAGATCCTTGAACTTGATCCCCAAATCTCTCACTAACATTATCCCCTACTGAAGGGAGAATATCTTCTGCCTCTTGTCCACCTTCATCGTCGAAGAGAGGAATTCCAACTGGACCTCCCTCTCGAAGTCAGTCCACGAAAACTCAGCCTTCCTCTTCTCTCCAAGATAGACCGTATGCCACTGATGTGCCGCTCCCCACATTTGGATTACAGTTAGAGGAACCCAGTACTCCGTCGGAGCCCAGATCATGCTGAAATATATCACCAGCTCTTCAAGCCATCTCTCTGTCTCCATGTATGATAGGATTCCCTTGTACTACCCAAGGGTCTTCCACTGAATGGCAAGAAGCATCCTCTACCACTGGTCGTCCTCCTCTTCTCGATCATCCCTCTGCTGATCTGCCAAATCATCCTCCTTGTCCCTGATCATCCGCACTACCCGTAGTCACCGTCTAGGTTCCATATCTTCAAGGTAAATAAGGAATGGATAAGCCTAAGTAGTGTATAATATTTCTTTTAAATTTTTCTTAAATTTTTTGTTTATTTTAAATTCCTAAAATACCCAAGACACACATGAACACAAGTCATTATGATGCACGTACCTTTCCTTGGGTCCTTACCCTGTAATCAGTGTATCCAAACTTGGTCATTTGGAAGGTCTAGAGTCCCTACATCGGATAACGGGGGGGGGACCTAAAATTACATGTCCTAGTCGGTCTTCCCTAGTGTATTTCCAGCGCCAATATTTCCTAACACTATTTACCTACCATCCCATGAAATTATCACTATTACTAGCACTGAACTCTCTCCTATATCTCAAACTGCCTCTGATACTATTCTTTCACGACCCGCCTTCACCAAGATGAGAAAAGGGACATCAAATTTCTAGACCCTTCCTTCTTCAAGTTTAAGAAGAGCTAATGACCCCCGAGACCCACCATCAATAGGTCTCGGAGTGGCGACTAGATCCAAGGGGATAGAATCACATGCAAAATGGAAGGCATTACCCTTTTTATTTAGTAGGATTGGGAGATAAGATAGAAAATCCCAAAGAACACCAAAACTTGAAGTAAGATTAAAGACAAAACAAACCATTCCCATATCCATGTTTCAATATTAAGTTCTACGAAAATACAAGAAAACTCCAAAGGAAATTACCAAAATAAATGAAAAGAAACAATTCCAACTGTCCCAACGTTTTAACTAGTAGGGTCTGACACGGTCCTCGAAGTACTCCTCAAAATTTGAAAGTATTTCTATATACGTAGGGTTAGTATACATGTATACTTAGTAGGGAAAACCAAATGCTCTTGTGCACATGTGGGGAGGAATCCTAATTCCCCATGAGAAAATGAGATAACCAAAGCCCCTTAAAAGAAAACTATCCATACAAACCTCCTCAAGGAACAATACCAAAATAATGCAAGTCGATTAATGTAATAGTAATATCACATCGATGTTTGGGTACCCCGAACCACATTCCAATTGGTTATTGAAGGTATCCTATGTGTCAGACCTCCCCTTCCATTCTCATCGCAGTCCCACTTCCATACCCTACCCACACACACCTAGGCTACCACAATCACACATCTCACCCGCACACACCTAGGCCACAACAACCACATGTAATGACATCTGTTGGAACCTTGTCCAGAACAACTACTGCCACACCTTAAGATACATGGGCCTCATCCCGAATACCCTTGGGAAACAACATTCCCGCACACACGTGGGAAAACCACCACAGATACCCTGCCCAAAGAGTCTTGGGTTATAATAGACCTCAGGCCATCACATCTTGCCTGAAGAGTCTTGGTATACTTAGGAAAGGGAGTAGAAAATAACCTAATAACCATCTACTCATATGAGTGTTGGTGAAAACAACCTCTCCCATGAAATGGGGGTTTCCGACATGAAGTTCTCAACTTTGGTGGGGCGCGGATAAGAAACACAAGAACTAAATTATACATATAGGTAAACAAGAACTCATCCTAACCTAGGGGTTCCGAAACTAGCCCTTAAACAAACACCCTCATTACTAAAAACTCAACATCCAAAACCAAGTCACAACTAATTCAAAGAAAACAATTCCCCATTGAACCCATTATTATTATCCCGTTCAAGTGGTTCCATTTAAATAATTATTCACTTTTAGGAAACTAAGAGGCCTATCCACAAGACATGTAATGAAAAACAATCGAGCAACAATTTAAGCATTCACACCATGTTCTATTGTAATGTCACAATAACAAAAGTGATCTATGAGATCACTTGAAGTACTGGAACCAAAACAAGCCCCAACATATGGCCCCACATGGCCTCAGATCCACAAACCAACAACTGCACAGTAGGGGATCACATCCCCATCCATGTCACCCCATAATCATCAAGCAGAACAACCACACATGTAACCAAGACCGAGAAAGAGATTTTTTTAGATTAAAACACAGCATTAATTATTTTACTTCTTTCCATTTGGTTAACTGGGGGATCACAAAAATATTCTTGTTAACTGGACAACCATTTAATCAACTGAGATTATATGATTAACCAATATCGATGTTACATCTATTCAATCATCCTTAAATTAACCAAAAAACATAGGTTCATTTGTGTGAAATAAAGTACCACCAACGACCATGATTTTAAGTGGACATAGGACCATACAATTCATAACATATAAGCATTGATAAAAGAGTACAACAGCATCATTATATACAGCACATAATTCATTGAAAACCATTTGTTAGCTTTGTTAAAGTTTTGTTGCATCCATCCCATAAGGAACATCATCATACCCACCCCGTATGATACACAATAAATAGATATGAAGGAAGAACCCTACCCGGATGATCAATGATCAATGTTTTTTTCTACGTGCCAGGAACTGGGGATGTGCGACTTGAAGGGGAGGAACTTCGAGGACTCCAAGGGTGAGTAGAAAAGGATCCAATATAGGCGCACCACTAGACTCAAGAAGGGGGGGACTCCAAATGCCCCCAATGAAAGAAAAAAAGACCATCCCATAAGAAGAAATAATTCCATTGAGATAAAATGGGGAGATCCTAGAGTTACGTGATATGAATTTTGAACATAATTAAAGGCAGATTGTGGTTTTGTCATGCGGTTGGAAGGTTACACATGATGGAATTAATTTTTATTTAATAAATATCATCAGAGAGGTGGCCATAACGGTTGTGAGTTAAAGGGTTTCCTTTAATCATAGGAAAATGGTAAACATGGGAGGAACTAGAAAGTGAAAGAAAAAGGGTGTGACACCGAGGAAAAGCAACACATTTTGGTAACTAATGGGTCGCCCGACTCTTAGGGGATTTTAGATATCATTTTTAGGATTTTAAATGGCTTTGAAAAGGGTATTAAAACAATTTTATGTCAAAAGATACATTGTGGGTGAAGAAAAAATTGGAAATATAATAAAAACATGGGTGGGACACCATTTTGTGAGATACTGTAATGGTGGCATGGTCACAGTTCCACCATCATGGTGCCACTGTCACATTACCATCGTCGGGTTGCCACCCTCACAGTTCCACCGTCACCGTGCCACCCTCACGGTGCCACCGCCATGGTTCCACCCTCAGGGTTCCACCGTCACGATTCCACCCTCATGGTGCCACCCTCATGGTGCCACCCTCATGGTGCCACCCTCATGGTGCCACCCTCATAGTTCCACCACCACGGTGCCACCATTTCGGTGAGTGAATGTGGCGGTGTGACCGCCATAGTGCCACTGTGACTAGTTCCACCATCACGGTGCCACTATTTTGGTGGAATCGTTTGATGGGACCGAGTTATTCGAAAATTACTAAACCAAGAGGGTCTGGTCCATTACAAGTTTCAAGAGATACATCTTGTGGACATACATACTAGAGTGATCAATGAATAGTGTCCCTCTAATGAGCCGAAATATATATTTATGGGCATAACACATGTTATTCTACACATTTTCACCAGTGGGTAATAGTGCGATGTACATGTCCATACAGCTCATAGATATTAACCTTCCATCCATATAACCATCATCTCCTATAATGTCAAGACTAATAAAATGTTGTACAATATCTGGAAACACTTCATATAGGTTTCTTATAAAAGTAGTATACTGGAAAGGGAGACCTTTCATAACATCCAAATCCTCATGGGTGGTGGTAATATCTCCCTTGGGTGAGGGGAATGTATGAGTCTATGGTCTCCATCTCTCGATGTGGAATATAATTAGGTGATAATAAATGAATGTATAATCAGATACAATGATACTATACAATCCATAATAATGTAGGTATTGTTTTAATCATATACTAAATATCTACAATGTATCTCAATAAGAAATAATTTCACTATGATTTTAATTGAATCTTTTCATTAAAATAACTTCCAAAATATATTTTCCCCTTTTCAGCAAATATATCATCTAAAAATCTATGAAACTCATTTTATGATACGAAAACATTCCATTATAACTCATGAAAACATTCCATCTCTTCCTACTATTATTCTATTAGGGGTGGATTATTTATTATATATAGAAGATACTATATAAATACTAAATTTCTATCAAAATTACTCCCCAAATTCTTCAGTTTCCTCCCCTTCATCAATGTTCTCTTCAACTATTCAATCATTGGACACTTCTTCAAAATCAAAATTATCTTATTGCAGATATAGATTATCTATTTTTTATATTCTTCTTTATCATTAATATCCTCATTTTCTTAGTATATAACTTCTTTAAAGAATCTTTTATACCTATAACATAGAAATATTTTATATTTTTATTGTTTAATTGAAAAGTAATTATATAACTCCATCATGGAACTATCTGACCGTTGGGGAAACAAATTTGTTTCTTGGACCCAAACCTCATTATTATCCAATGGACAAGCTAAACTTCACAGTGTTTCCTAAAATTAAAAATTTATATAGATAATACATTAGATCAGTTGATTAATTCATAGATTTATATGATAAAAAGTTCTTTTATAATGTTCTCGTAGGGTCGCACAATCCTATTTCCTAATAATTATTGCTAGTTATATACTATAGAAAATCATTTCTTCATTTGAATAACCTTCCTATTATAATAGAAACAAGAAAAAGTGATTCTCTATATGAAAAATGATTCTTGATCAAAATTATGATTTTGAAAAAAATAACAATGATGAATAATCATGTATAATTTACCACACAATATTTACGTTACAATAAATTTAGAACATCTTCTTATATCTTCAAAGTTGACACTAATGTTTTATATTATAATTTTTAATATTAATAATGGTATGTTTAGTATTTTTTAAATATAATTTGATTCATCAAAATAATATCCCCTGGGAGTTTCAAAATATGTGTAAAACATGGATTGTTTTTATGCACAATTTCCTGATCATGTACATCTATATATGGGTTTTTAGGGTTGTCCCCAAAGGTACATTTGATCCAAATCCACATACACAAGTAGTACCAAGATAAAGATTTAATTTATTATATTACCATACAATACTTAGTTTATAGAAATTTTATAATATCTTCTTATATCCTGAAATATTACACTAATGGTTCATAGTACATTTTCCAAGATTCCTAAACATATCTTTAGTTTTTTATAAATATAATGTGAATCATTGGAAGAATATCTTTCATGAGTGGAGAACTAGGTTTTTAGTAGGTCATGTTTTCATGCACCTGTTTTCGATCGAGTCTGGCTTCATATGATACTTTCTGGTTTAATACCACTAGGTACATCTATAGTAGAGCCACATCCACTTGTATTATCAAGACATTGATTTCATTTTTTAGATAACTACAAAATGATTACTTTACCAATATTTTAGAAAATATTATTATATCCATAAATATGACACTAATGTTTCATAGTATAATTTATATTCATTCTAAGGGTATGTTAAGATTTTATAAAGATAATGTGAATCATCTAAATCATATCCCCCGAAAGTGTCAAACCATGTGAGTAGTAAGGTATGAATCATCTAAATTAGTGGTGTGAAAAATCAAGGGTCCAGTTAAGCCTCTTTATTATGCAGTTAACCCTTTTTGATCTGATGATAATTTTATATTACTATAAAGTTAATGTTTAGGGAATAATTATTTAATCCTAAGTTAATCCTTAGTTAATAATCACTTATTTATTAGTTACAAATTCATTAATTAATAGTTATTATGTAGTTAGTTTAATGTTAAATAATAAATAATAATTATTTAATCCTAAGTTAAGCATTACATAATCCTAAGTTAATAATTTCTTTGTCATATATTAATCATTCATCAATTATTCATTAATGAATAATTAATCACTTATTAATAAATTCTTAAGAATTATTTAATTTATAGTTATTATGTAGATAGTTTAATTTTAATTAATACTTAAGCATAAACTAATTATTTTTTCATTATTACTTCATCATTAATTAAATCTAAGATAGTTATTCTTTAATCATTGAATAATTATTCCTTAATCTTTGATTAATAATTATTTTACAATAGTAATTAACTATTAAATTATTAATTTATAATTATTTAATATTTAAATATTAATTCATTCAGGAATTCTGAATTATGAGTTACTTGTGCCTTAATCATTAATTAATCCCTTATTAATCATTCCTTAATTAATAATTATTACATAGTTGATTTAAAGTTTATTATAATTTTATTACTATTTAATAATTATTTAATTAGTGAGTTTATAGTTAATTAACTGTTACTCATTAATTAATTATATTAAGTAATTAATTCATAAATAATTAATCCTATGTTAATCACTCGTTATTTGTTAATTAATTAATATTTATTATTTACGTATTTTATGGACCGTTTTGGGTCAATTTATAGTTTATCATTGTTTAATTATTAGTCAATCATTATTCAATCATAAATTAATCATTATTTAATCTTTTATAAATAATTGGTAAAATATTATTTAATAATTACTTAATCATTCATTAAGAACTAGTTAATCATAAGTTCACTATGCATTTATAATTCTATAATCCCTTGTTAATAATTACATAACTAATAGTTTATAAGTAGTTACATTGAGGTTAATTATTAGTTAATTTTTATTTAATCATTATCTAATTAGGTACATTGTAGTTAAGTAAAATTTAATCATTAATTAATTATTGGTTAAACATTACATTAATATTAATTAATCCCTTGTTTTTTATTCCCAAATCGCTGATTAATCATTCTTTAATCACTATTTATTAATTATCTAACCATTCTTTATTCATTCACTAATCATTAGTTAATCATTATGTAATCATTCATTAAGCATTTGATAATCCTCAGTTAATTATGCCTTCATCATTCATTCATCACTCATTAATAATTACATAATTAGTATATATTAAGTAGTAACTCTATATTTAATTATTAGTTATTTAATAGTTATTCATTAAGTTATTATTGGTTAATTATTTCTTAATAAATATTTAATCATTCATTAATCACATGTTATTATTTTTTTCATTAACTAATCAATAATTAATCATTAATTTTTCATTAGTTAACCATTAGTTATTTAATAGATAATTATTGGTGATTCATTATTTCACTAATATTTATTCGTCATCAAGTTAGTATTAATTCAAAATTATGTCACTAATATTTAAAACTACTAAGTTATACTACATAATATTATTATTTTAATAATAAATCTATTACTAAGACTAATTGTAAATTATTTACAAGAAAAGTATCCATTAAATTATAATATTTTACTTACTAATATAAACATCTATTTTGAAAATTATATCCAACGAAATGAAAAAATATTTAAATAACACTTTTAAAACACTATAAAAAATAAAAAAAATAAGAAAATAAACCACTAAATGATATTTCCCATATTCCTCACTTTGAAAATTTGTTACTCCTTTTAGGCCACCAAAAATGTTCTACACAAGGTATAAAACATCCGAATTTCTAGAGAGAGAGAGATATATAGAGGGAAATTAGAGAGTGTTAGGATGAATTGAATAAGGATAAGGGGGGCTCTATTTATAGGTGGTGGGGTAATTCATTATCAAAAAATTCATGTGGCCTTAATTTAGGGGAAAGTTGTTCACACGTAAAACACATTTCACCTAAATTATCACCAAATGGATTTTTCACATAAAATCCTTTCACAACCTTTTTGATGTCATTTATCCATGTATATGAAAGTAAAAGGAGTACATGACCATAATTCCTTTCTACTTAAACTGATAGAAGGAATGGCTGATGCCTCTTTTCTGTATTACTTTTAAAATATATATTTAACCAATGATTAAATTAACTATTTTTTTGAAAAAAAAATATAAAAAATCCATGATTAATTTTATTATTATTATTATTATATGTGGAATTATTTTTTTCTTGTAGTTAAACAATCATAAAATTAACTTGTTTGTATTTTTTGATTGTTTTTAAAACTACTCTATTTTTGGCATTGAACATGCATTTGAATTCTATAACTCGGATAATTTTTCCACTTTCTTTGTATTATCCATTTGCAGTTATCAAATAACAATTACAAGGATAGAAAGCAAAAAAACAAACCTTCTTGAATAAATAATTGGACAAGTGTTAAATATTGAAACTGGTTATATAAAAAAATTATTTCATTGAAAAACACAGAGGTACCTAAAATAAGATTTATTATTCCATAGATTATCCATAACATCCTCTATAAAACAACAACATTAAATATATTAGCTACCTTAAATTTTCATTTATGCATTCAAAAACAAAAAATAATTTTTAACCAAATAATATAATTATATTCAATAATAAATTATTTTCCTATTTTTAATTTTTTTTATTGTAATCTTTTATATAATTTTTCAATATATTTTTTTGACATTATTATTGATTATATTAATTATATTAAAAATATGGAATGTGTAGCTATAGGTTTTGAAATAATCAAAGACTTAATAAGGTTAAAGAAATGTTTCAAATCGAGAACCCAGAACAACGTTAATTTCAAAAAATTGGTGGAAAGATTTGTTTCCAGAAAAAATGTTTCATATGTATTTTGAGATATTTATATCAATTTGAGTACTTTATTAGTGATTAATTTCAATTTTTTATAGTTATTATTTTTGATCTTATATTTTAATTATTTTCATTTCTTAGTGTTATTTTATATTTATTTTTCTGTTTTTATTTAATCTTTATCAATGAAACGGAATTTTTTCACTAACACTTTATGTTATATAAAGTTTCATGTTATGTAATGGGTGTTTTGGGATTCAGGAAAAAGGATCATGATATGGATTTTTAAATCAAGTTCCATGTTAATAAAAAATTTCATCATTGGTTTTAGTATTCTAAGTGTTCCCAGATGAAAGCAATTAAGTGGAAAGTTCATTATACTTATCATTTAACATAACCCACTACAGAAACAACATTAAATACAAGGAAAATACTAATTTTAAAAAATTATAAAAATTGAAAAAACATTGTGATGTTTCCATGGATGTTTATTGATTATATTTCTTATTTTTTTCTAAAAGAAATGAGTATATCTTTGTATAAAACAAATATTTACATTTCAATATCCTTGTTTTATAAGATTTATTTTTTGTGTTAGAATAGACAACATTACTATTGTCTATTAAAGCTTTAAAATTATATTACAATTCATTACCTTTCTGAATTCGAGTTATCATGTCCTTATAGGGATGGAATTGTGTCTTAGTGAATTTTAGTATTATTATTTTCAATAATTGTTTCTTCTATTCAACATAGATTTTTTTTCATAAACATTTGTTTATTAACTATTATAATGGTCGAGCCTGATCTATAACATAAAGGTAGTAAAAATGTTAGGGACTCATACTGCAGACACATCCAAAATACAAATGGTTTATCTTTTGTAATTCCATCAGAGGTGGTTTTAGGGGCCATCACTCCCCAAACTGGTGGCCGTGGGTCAAAGGTCCCCAACCCAAATTTTTGAGATATTGTAGTAGATATTTTGAAATATAGAGATACTGATAGAATAAATATATTAAAAGTATTATAGTTTTTTTACTTTGACATGGTATTGTATCTTTGTAGACTTTAGTGTCATAATTATTATTACATAGTGAACCATATCTATAGATCTAAAACTATAATAACACAAGTTAGTGAAGAAACTATGATTCTTTATGCGATCATTTTAATCTATGGTTTTCATACCCAATTTGTTTCCCTATAGTATACTCCTAGATATATTGAATATTGTTCTTCCTCTCTATGGATGTTGGGATTACTCTTTAACCATGTAATTGTTGTGTCTATGTTAATGTTATTATTATTATTTTCATTTTTTTCTCACTATTAATCTTATTTCTAGAATCATATACCATTATAGATCCAAAAATTTCAATATAAAATAATATCAGATTTTGAATTCAGAAGATCAAGGCCTTATTTTTCAAATTCATTTACAGATATAAAATAATAAAAGATGAAGATATAACCTTTTAATAGATCTGACTCTAGTAACTAAAGGATAGAGATTGAGGATTATCTTTATAAAAAATATTCACTAGAAACTTCTATATTTTAAACCAATAATGATAAATAAGGTTGAGTGTAACTTTCTTTATAGAAAGGTTTTGGGTGTTCCTCACAATGGAAAATAATATATTATTTAACAATATATAGGAGAATTATAATTTTGGTTTGATGAATATACTCACTAATATGTAGAAAAAAATATCTCTATCAAACATAGTGTATCAAATTCATTCATTAATTAATCTAAGTATTATTAGAGTCAATCTTAATACTGATCATGTCAATGGATTAAACACTGTCAATAGTCAAGATAAATAAATTGTAATTATGTTGAATGACCATGTTTGTAAACTTTATTTTTTGTCTTCGCAGCTATATTGTTTGTAATATATTGTAGGAATCATGAGTGGTTCTTTAATGAATCAAAATTTAAAGGTAAATGATATAAAATATTTAATCCTTAGTGACAATATTAATGAAATGTATTTAGAATATCCCATGGTATCTCTATGTACATGGAAATAAGAGGTAGATAAATTTAATTAGATCATATCAATGTATGTTCAATATTAAGAGGAAAGATTTGTGGTAAAGCATAGGGGTATGGTCCACCTTACAACCTTTGTGAAATTAATGAACATATAAAAAACAAAAAAAATTAAAAGTAACTAATGATGAGTTTTATATGAAATTATAATTACCATATATAGTGGAAGTCATCCCAAAACATAGGATATCTATCTTCTTAAAGTCAACATGTTCATATTATCATAAAACATTGTTCCTTGATAATGTGGGTTGTAACAGTTTCCATCTTCATCCTTTAATGAAGTGTGATTGGGGGAGATCGTGATAATCAGAGAATAAAACTACCCTTCCTCTAAGGTGGGACACTAACTAATGGATCCATGATCATTTCATGAGGATAAAAAAATAACCAAAAGGGAGTTACTTATTTATTGAATAAGAAAAATAGTGTACAAGAATAAGATAGGTATGATAGAGGCTTACTAATATCATACACCCACTCCTAATATGAGAGTATATCATCCACTTATATCGTCGAAGCCCAAGATATCACCTATTCAAAATGTTTCATATTCCATTCTATCTATTTGGGTATAATCCATTAAATTTATTAATGGATTTAATTAAAATCCTTTAATCTCGTCACAATGGATTGTAATTAATGAATAAACCATCTTAGAGAAACAAACATGCTAAATATGAATCACATTCATATTTAATATAATATATCTCAATATATTATATTTAACACAAAACACACACACACAAACACACACACACACACACACACATATATATATATATATTATATGTGCATCATATTCATGATAATATACATACATCATAAAAATTTATTAAACATATTATATAAATATAATATCATATACATATACATATAATTTATGGATTATATACATGTTTAATTGCATCTAATTATTTTACATGTTAGTGAAAATAAAAAAATATCCCATTTGCACTAAAATATCATAAGGACACTATGTAAGGATTCACAACTCTTTTTGAATCCATCCAAACTATTTCATACATGGTTTTTTTCAAACTATTTTCATTTTGAACAAAATCGTTTTCTAAAATTTTATCCTTATCATGTGGCCTAACCATATGACCCTATGAGCCTTTGTAGTGTTGAAAACAACTATGAAATCTAAATTTCAAAGATATATGAAATGTTTCTCCCTAGTAAAGAGGCAGTGCTGGTCAATATACTACGGGGTTTTGTGTGATCTCTATCAAACATACTCATATCACTATACAAACATATCTACCAAAATTTTTATCGTATAATTTGTATGTATACCTATATACATCATGTGTCCCTGACATCGAGCAACAACTATAAATAGAATATGTTATTCTAGTATTTGCCTCTCATCATTTCTTGATTCTCAAAAAAACTATAGAACAAATTAATAAATACAACACATGTCATTCATCCACCTGACAAGCACATCACTTGTTACTTATCCTTATATTTGAACACATGATATATGGAACAAATAAGAATGACCATGAATTTTATCTATTTAATTCAATCGAGGTCCATATGTGTTTAATTATCACACAAGTGAAAAATCTCATCTTGGTAGCATTCTAACCAATGACATGATCAACAACATACACGACCATCTCCATATTAGATAAGTTCATATGTTGAATTTCAAAAATAGGGTATCAAATTATGAAGGTTCTTATTTAATTTAAATCACCAATATCAATTATGAAGCATTGATAATATTAATACATGCCTAATTATATATATTCATGTATGAAATTCCATGAGATATGCTTTCATATATCATTCCAAGTAATAAATCTCTACTTACTTCCTCGTGAATATATTCATAATATCTGCATTAAAAACCTTTCTAATTAAAAGAATAATATATTTAGGTTGATCTTAACATATCATCAAAACCCATAATACTCTATGACGATTCAAAATTAAGAACAACCCAATGATTTGACATTGATGAGATATTTATCATTCAAACATTATGTAAAGTAAATTACATCACTCATGACTGAATGATAAGAAAAGATTGATTTTATTATAAATACATGATATGTTTACAATAAGTACAACTAATCACTTAATATCCCTAGATTTAACATGAACGTCATGTTGTTTTTGAAGTAATTGTTTTTGTATAATAAATCCATATGTATTTCCATCCACATCAATATGTGCCATCTGATAAAATATGCATTAACCTCTTAGTGAGTAACATTGATAGAGCAAGCTAGTTTGAAAAATGGAGAGTCTTAGGGTTTATATTCCTTAAATTCAACTCATTGAATTTTATTCAAACCCCTTAACATATTACATAAAATTTTATAATGTTATCTTCTCTTGTCTATATAGAAACATTTCTATGTACATCGCCATCATATTTGTAATGCTTTCCATAAAACACTTTCCTTGAATTTTTATTAAATAATTTAACTATTTACATTATAAATTACCAACACATCCTATAATCTTTTAGGATAAAGTTATATCAACATCATTACAGAAAATAATATAACTCTTTAAATTTATCTTTACCTCCATACCCTAAAATAATTTAAGATATTAAGTGAAGATTAATTAAAATTTTAGACTGATATAATCCTTTATTTAACATTGATATTAACAGTATCACAATAAAGAAATATAACTCTTTATATTTTTCTTTACTATTACATATCTTAACTCCTTAGGATATAAAGTAA
The DNA here is from genome assembly GCA_963277665.1 of Viscum album. Classification (NCBI taxonomy): domain Eukaryota; kingdom Viridiplantae; phylum Streptophyta; class Magnoliopsida; order Santalales; family Viscaceae; genus Viscum; species Viscum album. Next base: position 819,187,569 of record OY728126.1, read on the forward strand.
ATAATAAATTAAATTAAATATATTATAATATTTTGTTTTATAACATTGAAATTATATAAGTCCAGCCATAATCCCACTATTCTCATATAAATTGTATCCTTCTCAAAATATCATGCTAAGATTCAACACAAACTTCTTTATCCTAGGAAATAAAAATTATTTATTTTTAGTGAGATTATTCATTAAACAATCTCTTATTTACATATTACATTTGGTATTCTATGATTTACAATGTTTTAATTTTATATAATGACTTTATTGAAATATACCAACAATTGGTGGGATAAGAGTATTCACATATATTTTATAAAAAGTTTATAGATAAATAATTTATCTTGGAGAAAACACTTTTACCCAAATATTCTTCTAAAAATATTTTATAAAAACTGTTGAATCCTAAACGATGTGGACTCATTTAATCATATCATACTTTTTCATAATAATTTTTTATTATAAAAAATACTCTTTTTTAATATAAGTGAAATTATATTAAGATACACATACATTAGTTTGACTCATTTGAGCATAATAAAATCATTTATTTTAAAATCCATAATTTTTTAAATATTTAACGAATATCATGAATATAAAATACAAGCATGGTCATTTCTTTTGTTGATTTTCAACTTATTTAAATTTACATGCCTTGGTAAAATATAAATTCTATATAACATATGAATTAAAATATAATAATTAATTTATATAACACACATGAGATGTACATTAAAGGGAATTTCACAAACTCCTTCTGGTATATTTTGGATATTAAAACCATATTCAATTATTACTCTTACTTCCTGAATGGTATATATTTTAATGAACATGGAAAGCTTCTATTGTTTAACATTTTTAATTAATTTTTATTCTTCTATGTTGAGCTTTTACCAAAATTTATTGTCTATAAAATATAAAAAATGAGACATCATATGACCAGTTAATCTATTTTCAACAGTTTGAGAATATATGGTAAAATTTTATTGTATTTAATCACTTTGTATAAACATTTCAAGGGATAAAAATATAAATATTTCCTTAACCAGAAGTAGTATTATAGAGATTTATCAGTCTCTCCAATCATAATCGATCATATTGAATGTCATTAACATACCTAATCATATTGAGTATGTGAGACTATAACTGAAAATGAAAATTTTTATATAGTTAATATGAAATTTCAATTATTCATTTCACGCTTCCATATGAATCTTGACATTCTAGTAGAATAAATTCATCACTATGTGAATCTGGAAGGAACTTTTCAAACAAATAGAATATTTATCTTTCACAGGAACTTCTCTTAAGATACCAGTTGTAGTTTGTTTACCATAAGTGTCTCATTTGAAAGGTAAATTTAATGTTTATTTTGATGTTAATGATGCATTTAGATATAAAAAAAACTTTTTACCAGATGAATATCATAACTTATTTATATTCATCAAGGAATTTTTTTGAACCTTTTTCCAAAAATATTGATGACCCCAAATATCATATCCATTTAGTGAGACAATATCCATATTTCATCATAAATTACACTATTATCACTTCTGTAGTCCATGATTGTTTTGCTAGAGAATCATCTCGATCACAACAGTTATTATTCTTTGATCATTGAGTGAGTAAACACTTATCCAAATCCATCATATAGATTCAATCAACTCAATTTTTCTATTATCTTAACCATTAGGGAATCTGAGGTAGTAAATCCAAAAAAATAAAACAATAATTCATCAAATGAAAAGCAATGGATACCCTTGTTTTTCCCTACTACAATAACCATGAAAATCCTATGTTATTTACATATTGATTTCCTCACACAAGATAATACAAGGTTACTCATGTTAATCATGACAAAACATTATAGGATGATCGAGGTATTTAAAAGTGTTTCATTGTAAATAATCTCAATCTTAGAACTTTTGGTGGTTTTCCACTAATGTAACATCCTTTTAATATATGTCATATGTATATTAAAATAATAACTACTGTATCCTATATAATAATTATCTTTTCATATGGTATTTCATTTTATGTATACATTATTATAATTATTTATTTTGTAAATATCCATTCAAACAACCAAATTAATTATTTAATGAAACATTAATATGTAATTATTTAAACATCTTACAAGTCTATGTTAATAATCCAAAAAACATAATTCAATAAAATTCATTAATATCCAAATCCATCATATGGATAAGGTGCATGAATTATTCACATAAATTCATAGATTTATATGAGATTTTAAACTCCCCATAAGTGTGCTTGAATGATAGATAGCCAGCCCCATTCACTGTCTTTCCAGGTTTAGCCTCCAAAAATGTAGGTGGTGCAACCCCACTTCCCATTACCCAAGTAAATTTTATGAAAGGGAAAATTATATTATTGAAAACTCTAACACCCAATTTGCTACAAACTATTCTGAAAAACATTTGTCAATATTGTAACCAAAATTAAAAACTATGGTAATGGTAGATGAAAAAAATATCTGATATAAAACTGATCATGATATACAAGGCTCTGTACTAGAATAATTTATCATATAAATGGGCATAAATAATATTCACATTTCATAAATAATTTACTAAATATGGATATCATTGAAATTTAAAATATAAATAATAAATTTATTCATTTTCCAAAATGTAAAATATTAATAAATTATTAATAATTATATACTAATTATAACCATTATATAAATTAGTAACAATATTAAAATTTTATATTCATTTCAATATGAATCCCTTCGTATTTTATATTAAATTGAATTTATATGATATTTCAAGAATTATAAACATCTTATAATTTAATATTTATTATATGAATTTTTTCTATAATACAAAGATCAAATATTTTTTTATTTATACATCATTTATAAATTACATATTATGATTTATAATTAAAACATTTCTTTTTATATCATAAAGAATTCAATATGATTTTTCAAAATCTATTTTAATATTTTCACATTTAATATTTGAGAAAAAATATTTCATAAACATTTATACAATTAATTTAAAAAAATTTATAATGTAAATATCCCAAAATTATTTTTTAATAATAATTATAAAAAAGTTATAAACCATTAAAAAAATTTATTTGTTAAAAATTATTTTTAACCATATTCTACATACCTCACAGAATTCCTACTATGCATAAGGGTATCCTTCATATTACACTTATGTATATGCATTGTGTAAGGGTAACTACAATTTTATGAACACTATGTAAAGGAAATATAATGGTTATCTTTATGTATCAAGATTTGAAATCCGCTATGTATAGGTAATAGACATATTACCATTACACCACTCCCTTATATAAAGCAATTAAATTAATAGATGTCTGTTTTATAAGGGTTCATTAAAACTTAAACATAATGCATAAGGTAAACATCAACTGCCCTAACATAGAAACTCTATTACCTCTATATGTAATGGTAAAGTTCCAATGACACTTACATAATCCCCATTGATTGAGTGTACTACCTTTATGCAACTCATCTTCGTAAAAGTAACAAATAGGTTGCCCCTACACGAACTTTCTATATAAGGGTATCATGTATGGTAAATTCATATCAACACTTACATAATGTCTCATGTAAGGGTGTAACATTTATGTATTATACCTATGTAATGGTGAATAATATTTACTCGTACTAATCTCATTTAATTATCTTCAAATATTCTCTAGTTAAAAAAACACTTTTTAACATTTTTCTTTGGAAAACCTATGATCAAAAAACATTCAATTATTAAAGATATAGCCTTTGATACAACTGATGGGTTTTTTACGATCATAAAATGACCATGCAAAGTGGAATAAAACCCAATCCCAGAATATATGACTTCATAAAGTCAAGGTTTTTATATTATTGTAAAATAGACGACAAAGAAAACATTATTTTCAAAAGCTTCGATCCTCATCCATCAATGGATTGTTCATGAGAGACCTCACAAGGGGTAGTGTATGTAAGTGACTTTCCTCCAAGGTGATACACAAGGAAATGGATCCAAGAACATAAATTAATGATACCCAATAAACTATATGGGCTCTATCATCTTCATGAATGATATAAACAATTGATTGGAAGAAGAGAGGATCTATATAGGATTACAAATATCATACACCCACACCTAATAAGTGAGGATCCCATCCTCTTATATCATCAAAGACCTGGGCATATCATATTCATAATGTCATGTGCAAATATTTGTATATTAGGGTATAATACATTAGCAATAACTAATGAATTTAATTCGAAGCATTTAATCCATTCATAATGGATTGTAACTAATTAATAAACCATCCAAGTGTAATATACAGGCTAACTATGCATTACATGCATATTTAAAATAATATATTTAACATATATAAATATTCATGATAATATACAAACATACCAATAAAATATTAATCATACACTATATATATAATATCATATTATATATATATATATATATCATTCATCATATGCATGTGTACATGCATCCCATGCATGTAAATTTTAGTGTGCATCAAATGGTTAAAACCAAGGAATTAAATAAAACAGTTTATGGAATTGATGACTCCATAACTCTGAGTGTGGATATCACTTTGGATTCTAGTATTTTAGACATTGGATAATCCTTAAATTCTATATTAGATAAGGGATTTTTAAACAATTTTTTTATAGTGAATTTTATAATGATTTTTGTCGTTGATGATAAACCATTAAAAATTATTGGAATTGGTGATCTACCAATCAAAAACACAATGATATTTTTTTCCTTATTTTAGAGAATGTAAAATATATTCTTAGATTGGAAAGGAATATTATTTCCATCAGGTAACTTTATGATGTAGATTTTAGTTCCATGTCTATTAGTGTTTCATGTAAAATTTCCTAGTGATCTGTTTACATAGATCATGGAGTAAATAATGGAACCTAATACAATATAATAAAAAACATCAAGGGAATGGTTTCAAAAAAAATTATATTAGGTATTCACAACTATGAGATGAAATATTATGCCTCATGAGTGATAAAGAGGTAAATTTGTTGGTAATAAATGGATTTCCATTTGATATAAAGTCAACAAAAGTTATACTATGCAAGTATTGTATCATTAGAAATAGAAATTTGTAAACTATCACTAAATTATGAATAAAATCAAATGATATAAAGTTATACATAATAAAAACTAATATATGGGGACCTAAAATAGTACATTTGTAACATAACACCCCTCCTAATTGGATTGAAATGATTAAGAGACACTACTAAGTGTTTGGTGACATCCTCAAGGATCCAAAAGCTAGAAATAAATTCTAAGGGGATCAAAAAAATTTGGGGAATGACTTTATGTTTGAATGATAAAGCAACCATAACATTTAATAAAAAACCAAAAAAATGTATATATAATGGTTGAGTACAAAACACAACCCAAATCATAACCAAACTAGAAAAGTATATCAGAGTATAAGCATAAAGTAAAAGAAATAATCAAAGAGTACTAAAATACCAAAAACATCAAACCTCAAAAGTGAAATCAATCATTAACAACAAACTCACCCAAAGATGCAACTCCACAATCCATTCCCTAGGTATCAAGAAGCTTTAAAAATTAATTGGGAAACCTTACATTTTCCTTTTTCGGGATAAATGAAATGTGAAAACTAAAAATAGTTCGCAAGAAGGGGGTGAGTATAAAACTATACATAATCTTCCTAATTATAACAAAAATCATGAAACTAGGAATTAACATGTTATAAAAATTTATAAAATAATTTTATGTAGTCAAAAGTGTTTATAAAAATGATTTAAAAATTACCCGTGGATAATTTTAAATAAACCGTAAATCAATTTTAAATTCATTTGGAATAAAATATACATGTCTCTATACACAATATGCATGTCCATATGATAGTTTTATACTCATGTGTGGTCTATCTTTAATATTGAATGCCATTAAAAGGTAACCAATACCAATGTTCTAAAGGTAACACACCGCTTCTATAGGGGAATCCCAATGAAAATGAACTCACACTAAACATGGATACTGAATTTTATATAGACCCATTTAAAAAAAATTCATTCATTGTACCACTTACAAAAACCAATTTCTTTCATAAAAACCAAATATTTTAAAAATAAACATATTGAAATCATAATCCAAGGGGTTTTTTGAAAATACAATCAATTTTCACAAAATTTATAAAGCTAATAACTACTTGGAATTTCCACCAAGATTTGTAAAAGGATTTCACTGAAATTTCTACCAAAACATTTAATTAAAACTATACCTTCAAGTACTAAATCATGTGATGTCTAAAAATAATCCACCTACCATAAAACGGTTGATTAAAGAAAATAATGATACTGAAATTTACAAGATCCAGTCATAAATCATGTTTAGTTCACTAGATCCAATAATATTTCATTATAAAACCATTCATAAACCATAATATTAATAAGAAAAAGGAATAATGGGTACATATTGATGTATCTGGGCCCCCAATTCACTCTAATTCACCTAATTATTTCTCTCAGTTCAGAGGTGATCGTATTTCAATCATAGGATGAATATGGAATTTGATATCAACCATGTTTAGGGGTAAATGAGGGTTAAATTTATTAATTTGGATTATATCTACAATTTAAGGTGAGCCATCTATACACTGCATGATTAAGTTTCATGGTTTTTCCAATTGTGTGCCAATTGTATGGTGCTACTATATTATGGAAAAACCTTGCATAGTTGGATCACATGGTTAAGAGAACCATTGGAAAATGTTCCTCTGCCTTTTTTAGAGATTCATAGTTTATACTTGGTGTTCATATGGTTTCACTAAACTATGTACAAATTTTTCACCTTTTTATTTCCCATAATCATCCCTCAAATTATTTATTCATGATATTTTACTAATTCTAGTAACTAGGAACCTCCATAAAATCCCCTAAAAGATTCCACCAGCCCTTGAAACCTCATGATACATAACGTAAAAATTATATAGATTCAAAATAAATGAATAAAGGTTCAAATACTTGAAACATGGGTGCTAAAGTCTCCCAAATATTTGCCTTTCTATCCATAAAAAGTATTAAACCCCTTTTTTTATAGAATATTATTGGTCATTACTCCAAAATTTCCTTCTAAAGATCACATGTTTCTTCTTAAATTCATCCATGTTTCCATAAAACCCACACTAGAATGATAATTTTACTATAATATATTTTCTACTTCATATATTCAAATTGAATTGGAAGATATATCAAGATAGAATATGTCTCTTAGTCAATGTGATCCCATTGAATCACATGGTAAGGATCATGTTGGTACTTATTAAACTGAGATACATGAAACACATTGTGTGTTGAACTGATCCTCAGAGGAAATTCTAGCCATCGTGCCACATCAGCAACTCATTCACATATCTCAAAAGGGACTTTCTATTGAAGATATAACTAGAAAAAATTACAGAAACTATTTCTAAACACTTTATTAATTTTTGTTATTCCAAGTTAAATAATACATCTCAAATAGTAGTGGGAACTAAGAAGTTGTTCCTGATAAGTAAATGTTACAAGCATCCAATCTATAATGAAAAAAACTAAATTCTTGTCTATCTTCCAACCCTTGATGCTACCCCTCCATTGATTTTTGAACTCATAAAACACATTGAGGAACGTATTTCTAAAAATTCTTACATACTCAACCAAATCAATAACTAAATAAACTATAAAGAAAAATGCAATATCACCTTAGTATGAAAAATCTATATGAATATCTATTATTACTATCATTAGATTCTACAAGTTTAAAGAATATTTATCCATTGGATCATATGACTTCATACTCAATGCATCTTCCACAAATTTTTCTATACTAGTGTATGCATCAAGATAAAGTCAAACATCTAAAGATAATCTATCCAACTTTTCTATATTAAATTCAAATATATTTGTGAGAAAATGTATTTTAAACACTAATTATCAATAAACACTGTGAATGTATAACCAAATAGGTAATGATTCCGTGTCATAAAATAATGGACCACAACAGCTAATTCCATGTAATGTGTTGTGTATTTCATTTCATAAAACTCTAACTATCATGAACCATAAGAAAAAGCATACTCTCCCTACATGAGAACACATACCTTCCCCAATCTCAATTCATAAAAATAGACCAAATATCTCTATCCATACTCTAGAAATGTGAGCATATGTGATGATATATGTATAAAATTATGCTTTTATCAGATTTATAATATTCATCATTCCATTAAAATGGAATTTTTTTTTGTCAAATTTATCATTGGTGATTCCAAACTTTAGAAATAATGTACATAACATATAAAGGATCTCAATAATCTTGGAAATATATGTATCTCAATGATATTATTCATAAGTTTCTAAGATATAACATCATTCATATTTTCATGGCCCATAGAGACACCACTTTAATAAATGACATGGCCAAGGAATCCTACCTCTTGTGTACAGAAATTAATCTTTGATAAAATGGAATAATAAAAATGTGCCCTCGACATACCAAACACCATATAAAAGTGTTTCTCATGCTCCACTTTTATCCTAAGTATATCATCAAAAAACACCAAAAAAGAATCTTAATACCTCTAAAATAATCTAATCATAAATTCCATAAATATGGAAGGTGCATTTATTAGATCAAAAGGCATAATAGAAAATTCATAATGTACAAATCTGCTTCTACAAGAAATCGTTGGAATATCCTCTTTTTGAACTTGCAATTGGTGATACCCCAAAGGTATGTCAATTTAAGGGAACCACTAGACTCACCTAAATTGACCCCACATATCATTAATTAATGTAAGATGATATTGATTTTTATAATATATTTTTTAATACTATGATAATCCACAAAAATTCAAAGAGTTTCATCCACCTTCTTCAAAAATACAACATGTTTTGTCTAAGCAGATATGATTGGTCAAATCAATTGTTTGATTTCTATATTGTCCAACTGAAAATTCAATTACCTATATTATATTGATTCCATATGATAAAAAGAAAGTGATATAGGAAATTTCCCTAGTGGGATATAAATCATATAATCCACTACTCTTTTGTGTGGAAACCCAAAGAAATTATCTAGGAAAATATCAAGAAACTAGTCAACCATAATCAGAAAATCTATATTCCCAATTCAATCCACATATTATAATGTAATCATTATCAACGTATATGAGATAATTAAAACCACTGGTGAACATAATAATTCTCTAGTTTCCTTTACATCCCATTATCCCTTTTGTAGATTCTCGACATAATCTATATATGTGAAATTAACTATTAAGGCATAACAGTTTATGTTGGACTTGAATAGTGTAAACCAATACATTCTAAAAATGAACTCGAAAAAATACTTCAATAGAATAGTGAAATCCAAAAGAATATTATCCCCGTCAATTGTTTTAGAATAAGAATTTGAAATGAATGATTGACACTATCTTTGGAAAAAATGAGTTTTATGTTTTAGAACATAAGGTGTTATCTCAACATCAAACCCCATATTATCAAAATAATGAGAAGCAATAAAAGAGTGGGATCAACTGTATAAAATAAAGCATGAAAAATTATAGATTTCAAAAAGATTCATATCTATCACTGTTAAAGACAATATTTATCATCCAATATCACTTGATCTTATACATATCATTTTTTCTTTGAACACTTTAATCTTCGATACCCTATTAAGATTGCACTGGTTGGAGATTCATGGTGTTCGTAGAATCACCTTGGATCTCTGTATTATATTTATGAGAATTATTCTTCTACTCCCCTCCCAAAAAACATAATATTCCATAGAAACATGATATGTGTATCTGGAATCTGACCATGTGTCATTAAAAAAATAGCACTAATGATGTCCCATATTATTAAACTTATTACATACTCTAGGTGGTGTTGTAAAATATTGATTCATATGGACATAACAACCCCATTGAAAATATCCAGGATTACTTTTCAATTGATGAGGAATGTTAACTGATCCCATTATCTGATTTTGTGGTGTACACCATTATGGAAGTAGGTATCCATATTTTTATTATTTATAGAATTAGAGTCCCCACCATCTCCCATATTAATAATGATTCTCCCTCCAATCGTATATCCAAATATAACCCCTTCTACCATCATCTATCTATTTAACATCTCTATATAAGCTGTTATAAAAAACCATAACAATCAATGAATGAATATAAAACCTAAACCCCAAATAAAAAATGTGTTCCTTAAAGGACAAAATTTTAAAAACATCAAGGGAAAAGTGAAAAAAAAATTAATAAATTTTTCCACATACACTTTCATCATGAGTTTATCTTGCCTCAAAATGAATCACTAAACTATTCTACCAATTTGAAAGGTGTAAGGATATAATTTCATTTAATAAAATTCTCAAAAATCCTCCCACACCTTTCATTTGACCAATTTAGCATGAACTAAAAATTCCCACCATTCTCATGAAAATAATCTAGCTTATTGTTTTCAATATTACTTTCAACTCTACTGGTGTACCAAGGAAATTAAAGACTCAGTTCATCAATCCAACCAGGAAACCTTTTTCTAGCTCTGTGTCCCCCCCGAAACATGGGTGGATTTTTCTTTTGGAACTAAACTGAATGGTCCAATTTTTGAGGTTCATCATTCCATTTTCCCTTATCCATGAATTTAATTGTATATATAAATCTTTAGATTATATTTGGTTCACATGTGGCTCAATTGGAACCACATTTTTAGTATCTTCCCCTAATTTATTTCAACAATGCCTACCCGATTCTATCCGCTATAACAGAGAAAGTTGTGTTTAGACTCACCCATTAGAAACTGAAGGCTTATAAATTTTAACTTACCACATTAACACATATCACCACATAACATTCCAAAATTCAAACATCGTTAACATTTTTTCCACTTTTGAAAATAACATAAAGTTATTTTCTAAATCAACCATTTATACTTTTTTCAAAAATAAACACTTTTTTCCATTTCATAAACCATTAAAATATAATAGAAAATTCAATACTATAGGATATTATTACAATCAACGAATATTATTTAAATCTCCTCAGATAATCCCATGATGATGAGGTGACAACTCACTAAAAATTATCTTAAAACACTCATGTACCTAAACACTATGGTAACTTGAAATTCAGAATAAATAGGTTAGGTAACGTTTTTTATTCTATAAATATAAGTTTTTATGATCATAATCATTACTACCATAAAAATAATATAAAAGGATTCTATTTCCAACTAGAGAAAAAAATAGAACTAGTAACACTTTTCTGAATGTAAAAGAAGGATTATACATACATACATTATTTCCTCTGTCAATGAATAAAAAATATAATACCATTTGTAATATCCCACCCCCCTCATTATTTTGAGAAGATGAGGAGGTTATACTATTCCTTATGTGATAACCATAAGATACCAAATCCTATCAAAAATCCTAATTTTCTTAAAATCATTTGGGGGATTATTTTACCTTTGAAAGATAAAATAATCAAACTACATAATCAGCAACAAAAAATATAACTATATGATGAAAGAATAAAAAATAAAACAAAATTAATTGAAAAATTAATAAATTATATAATATTACAATAGGAACAAAAATTCATACTCATATTGGACCAAAATACCATAAAAATTAAAACTCCAAAGTGCATCAATCAGAAACACCCAATCCAATACATGCTCCGACACAAAATTCCATAATCATGTAATAAAAAATAATCACTATAAAAATGATATGAGTTTCCTTTACATGTTTCATGATAGATTGCATATATAGATGCATCACAGTTCACAATCCTGGGTGAGTATAAAACTCGGTAGGATTTCACCAATGACTTTCTAACTCATGCCACCAGTAAAAAATATTAGTATGATTTGAAAAAATGTTTTAAGAAGTAAGAATTGTTTATAACATGGCCATAAATTAATTACATTTATAATAAGAAACAAATGATTGAACCCCTTTACAACATTTGGCATACCCATATCCATGTCACGACACACACCATTTATATCCACGTGACAGTTCCTTAATTATTAGTGGTCTCCTATAAATCTACTACATCATCACAAGGTAACAAATACTTCGGTCCCCAAGGGAATATGTCTATTTAATAAGGTCGTGGATAACAAAGATGAACTCATACTAGCTATTGATGAAAAATTACATGTAAAACTATTCCACAAACCATTCATTCCTTAATCCATTTCCACACAAAAAATACCATGAATAAAAACAAAAAAAGTTAAATTCTTCACTTTAAAATCATAATCCAAACATGTTTTTTGATATACAAAAATTTTCCCACAATTTCAAAATCCAAAACCAATTTGTGATTTCCACCAAGAACCACACTAGGATTTAACCAAAAATTTTGTCAGCACATTTAATTAAAACGTTGCCTCAAAATTATAAAAAATGTTGATTTGAGAGAGAGACCACCTATCTCAAAACTCTTGGAATAATTTAAGAATGATATTACACTTTTCTTGATCTGATCACAACAAATAATCACTTCACTATATCCAAAAACATTTTTTCATAAATCCATTGATGGCACATGGATCTATACACAATTTTCTAAATATGTGGTCATGATAGAGATAATAACCATGAATCTAATAAGAAAATAGAGAAAAAAGTACATATTAATGAATCATAGCTTCTAACTCACTTCGATTCACCTAAGGATCCCTCCCATATAGAAGTGGATCATCTATTAGGACTAGGGAGAATTAGTAATATGAGATCAATGTCTTTTGGGGGAAAATAATTAAAGGTATTAATTTGGATTAGATCCAAAAGTTAGGGGGTCCAATTTTATATTGATTTATTTGGAAACTCATGCACTAACATTGAAATAATACTTTCTTAAGGCCACACCTCACATTGTTTTATTGCACAGTTAGAAAACTATGTGACAACCAAGATTTTCCTCCATTTCAAGAAGAATGGTTTCTCCTAGAAATATTAATGATTTGGTCAAAACATGCTCCAACTATGTTCCCTTCCGATGACCATTCTCTTACATTTCATGGCTTCCTGAAGACGTTACGTGGTTTTTACAAACCATGAACAAATTTCTCACCTCTATAAAAGCCTCTAAAACATGCCAAACCACCTCGTAACCTCTTAAAACATAACATGATAATTATATATACTTAGAATACAAGAATAAAGTTTCATAAACATGAATCAGAGGTTCTAAAATATTATATTAGATGGTAAATGTATTATATTACATTTATCGATGACTAAATAAGGATGGTATGTGTTTACTTTAAAAAAATAAAATATAATGTCTTTTATATGTTTCAGAAGTGGCATACATAGATGGAAAATTAGTTACTATCAAAGTTGAAATTTTTTAGGGTATATAATGGAGGATATTATGATAATAAATAGTTTGGTGAGTGTTTAGAAAATATTGGGAATCAGTGGGAGAAAAATGTTCAATGTACACCAAAATATAATGATGTGTCTAAGAGGATTAATAATAAACTTAATGAATACCCTAAGAGTATGAGACTACAGTCAATGTTTCTAAATCCCGTTTTAGTGGAGGTAGTGAATATATAAACATATCTTGTCAATAAAATTCCATTTTTACCAATTAGAGAATATATACCCAAATATATATGATAAAAATATAAGGTAAGACTCTCATTATGTGTCTTTAATTGTTTTGTATCTGTACACACAAATTCTAATGCATTGGACAAGCTACATTCTATTTCCAAATAATGTCTCATTAATTTTTATGGTGTTGAGAATTTTGGGTATCTCTTCTAGGATGATGACAATAAGAAGGTCCTTGGAATATAGAATGTGATTTTTAATGGAGGATTCATATTCAAGGACTATAATTTAGTTTAAGATGAAATTGGTAATAAAGAATCAAGGTGTGATGAGAAACTGGAGCTTGATGGTATACATGATCGTGTTTCAATAAAAACAGTAAATCTTGCATCTGAATTGGAGTTGTAAAGATTTATATTTTTGGGAAAACATCTGAAAAGGTATTTATCATACCTGTACTTTTATTTATTGACTAATGGTTGAAAGCCTAAATACTTCTAAGATGCATTATAGTTGAAATATCAAATAAGTTATGGGAAATTTATGATGGGGTAGATTAATTCCTTGCATGATAAAATACATGGGAGTTTACACCTTTACCAAAAGTAAAGAAAACATTTCCAGATAAATTTGTATACCATGTTAAGTATGAATATGATGGAAAGATGATATACAAGGAAAGTATAGTGGTTAATGATTTTCAATAGATATAATATACCAACTTCACAATTATTTTCTCACATTTAATGATACATAACACCATTCGGGTTGTTTTTATTATTATTGTATAATGTAAATACTAAATTAATTAATGATTATTTAGATGATTAAATTTATATAGAGTACAAACTAAATGTTTTTGAATTTGGAAGGAAAAACAAAATATGAAAACTCTATAAAAATATATTTGTTTCATAGAATGTACCTAGATAGTTGAATAAGTTTTTTGATTCATTTAAAGAAAAAATGCATTAAAATGTTGTTTTAGGGACCAATTTTATTTCATCAAGTATTTTGGTCATAGTTAAATTATATTTTTCTTATATATAAATTACAAGATCATGGAAAGTTCATGTATCCAAAGTATTGATGAGATGAAAAGGAAGGTAAGTAAGGATTTAGATATGATTGTTCTTAAGAGTAGCTAGAAATATTTTAGGGATGAATATCAGGAGATACTGGGTATCTAGAACCCTAATTTTATTATATAATAACTAAATTTTTATGTTTTAGGGATGATTTAGTATATTGGAGGAAAATCCATCATATATTACTATATAAATCCATTCTAAAATGACCTGGGAGTAGCACCAAATATAATAAAAGATTTTGGTTATATGGAAAAAGTTCCTTATGCATCATCTTTCATAATATTGATATGTTTCATGGTTTATACCAAACATTATATTTATCATATATATGGAGTTGGGAGAAGTTACATGCTTAAACCTAGAATGAAACATCAGAAAACTGTAAAGTGAATACTAGGGTACTTAATAGGAAGCAGGGAAGCATCTCTATGATTTGGGAAAAGAAATTCATTTCATGTGAATGTGGATGTTGACCTTGGAGATGATGTTCACAGTATTAGGACTCCCATTATGGTCATTCATTCTATGAAAATGGATTTGGTGGTTTCTAAAACCAATATTTCCACTAATAAATATAAAAAATATATAAAATGGATCAAAATTTATTTTGAAAATTAACTATTTCAATTAACTATTAAAATTTACATTGGAATCCCATCTAATTGTGTATATAAATTTAGATTCAAGGTTTCAAAATTAATTTTACAAATTTTATATAAACATTTTTACCTAAAAAATAACTCTAAAAATATAGAATGTATGTTTATCAATTATAAAACATTACAATGAAAATATACATTGAAAATATACTATGCTAATGTTTCCATAAAATTTTCTATGTTGACAAAGAAAATAAACTATGAAAAAAATTTACAGATTTACTATGATATCATTTATAATTTTTGAGGTAAATTTATAGTGTAAATTTATATTACAAAAACTATATTTTACAATAAAAATTCACTCTGTATATTTTTTAATAGACATTATTTTTTTACTGTATAAATTCACTATGTAAATTGTTTGGTGTAAATTAAAAATTCATTTTTTAAAAAATTTACATTGAAAACCATATGAATTATAATTTCAATTTTACTCAAAAAACATGGATTTTTGATTTGGAAGTTTTCTCAGAAATGTGTGAAATTTACTATCTACATTTATTTTTTTGATTTGAAGTGTAAATTAATTATGTTAATTTAATATCTAAATTAATTATATAAATTTATAGTTGAAATTAGTGTTCAAAATTTCCTTGAAATTACATTATTAAAATTATTCTAATTTATTAAATTTAGTATGTGTAATTACTATAACAATTTGAGTTAACCATTTAATAATTATATGGAAATATAATATGTAAATTTATCATGTAAATTTATTATGCATATTTACTATGTAAATAAAGGATGTATAAATTTATTAATTTTTTCCAAGACGCATTTGGGTAAATATATTACTAGTTTTGTAGTTTTCAAAATGAGTTTTTTTTTCAAATGAGTTATAATTGGATTACCATACTATTGTTTTTGTTAGTAATTTTATTATGGTTATTTTTTATCATATTTTATTTTTTTGTTACATATTAGAAGTATTTGTTTTTATATTAATTTTTTTACTTATTTTAACGACCTTTGAAAAATTATTAGTTTCACATTGTGGTTTGTTAATTTACATAAAAACTTTTATTTATTTTAATTTCATGATTCATGGTTACTAGTTATTTGGTTAATTTTTTTTCCTATTATATTTACATTTGAAGAATCGATTTTGTTTACTAGTTATTAGATTGATTATTTTTTAGTTATAATATTGATTGTTATTGACTTGTTTTCATATTTTAATTTTTCATAGATTATATTGATATTTATTTGTTATTATATTGATATATATAAACAATATTGGGTTAGTTTTTTATTATAGTAAATTTATACCAAGTATTTATAATTATTTTTTTATTTATTATTTAATGATATATTAGTTATGATGTGTTATTAATTTTAATTTTAAAATTTTAAAATTATAAAATAAATTCATTAAAATAATAAAATCTTGTGTTAGTGAAATTTCATGAAATCATGGTGTTAGAATTGGGGTGTAAATCTAGAATGACTACCTAAAATCCCACCAAACCCAGCACAGATATCGAAAAAACCCTACTCAAAAAGGTCTGAGCCTATACAGGGCATGCTCAGGTAGAGGGTTTGGTTATGTCGGACCTGGTCCATTATATTTTTTTATAATCTTGGATTAAAATTCCAACACATAGGGTTGGCTCGCAATCCTGGCACAACATACCTCCCTATATAACAAATTCCATCCTAAAACCCTATAAGAAAATACTAGAAACACATGTTATAGGGGAGATTTTATCCCACATACCATGTCTTCCACGGGTGGTCCAATAAAAACTAGTCAAAACACTCTAACAAATATATTTATATGATATCTATAAATTTATATTCATTCTATAAAAAATATACAATGATATATTTAAAAAACTATTTTCCTAACTTTTATATTAATGGACCAGTTACATAGGACCGTGTCCTGGCCTAAGAAGGCTCGATCTAGGATGGGGCGTGCCTCTTTTAACCCATTAGGTTAGAACATGAGTATTTTTATTCTATTGTTTAAGGATTTCCCTCATTAAAATCCCATGTATAGAAAGAAATTAAAATATGTTTTCCACATGTTAGAAATTAAACAATTTATTTTTCTGATTCGTAGAAATATTCGATGAAGTTCATGTTTCCCATCTCAAAGAGGTGATGAAACCAAGTAATGACATACAGAAACTACTAGTTATGATTAAGTCATATTTAGAACTTTATAAGAATGATCTTCTTGATATTCAATATAACATTTTGGAGGTAATTTATGAACATTGTGGAGACAAGATTAATTTATGACTTTCCATTTTCCTGATTGTAATTATGATTTTTGTGGGTTTATAACAAACCATGGATACACATTATTGATACCTATGACAGTATTTCATAAAGCCTCAACAATGTTCCCAATCTCCAAAGGATAGGAAAAGTTATATGGTAATTAGACATATATTTTTTGGGAATGAGTCATCTTGGTATTGTATAAAATAAAATATTATTTCCACATGAAAATCTAGCATGTCTGTTTCTAATATTGGTCAAGTCAGGCCTATAAAATAATAATATTTGAAGACAAGTAATATCTAAATAATAAATTAACATCAAAGAGAATAATAAATCATAACATTAAATGTTAAACATAATCATAATCATCAACTTTAACATTCATCCAAAAGTATATATAATGACAAAATAGAATAAAACAAATGAGGGATAAAGGGGAGGGGAATATGAAGTGGATAAAAACATGAAAATTACCCATAACAAATAAACAAACATAAACCAAGATAACCTATCACAATATTACAGGTGAGCATCCATCATAGGTCACAGCTGTTATGCCTAGACAATCTATATGATTTTACACTATATTCAAGTGGTTAGTTCCCTTTACTAACATCATTGGGGGGAAATATATATACGTAAACCAAATTTTGTAATTATTAAATGAAAAATAATTCTAGTAGGTTAAATATAATTTTTTATATAAATCCTTTTAAAAAATAATAACACTATGGTTTGAAATTTCAATTTTGAATAAACTGTTTATTTTGTTAAATAAATTATCAAGGAATTCTCACATTCATGTATTTAATTTTAAACAAATATAAGTTACCATTTTTTAAGTAGAAAAACCTGTGTATGTATATGAAATCACAAATGAAAATAACCTCAAAATATTTTATTATCATAAAAATTAATGAGATATGACCGACGATCCCAAGAAAAGTTTCTTTGATCCTCATTCCCAAAAAATAATTGCATTTAATTAGCTCATCTTAGGGTAATAGTAAACTAGTGGAGAAGAAACTATAAAGAGAAGAATACTAAACATGAAAAAACTCCCATGATGGAGATATTATGATCATAATATTGTACTAGTCCATATTATCCATAGATTAATCATAGCTATATTAGGTATATTTAAGAAGAGTGAAATTATAACATGGAATTTTATTTATAATTAGAATATTGAGTAGTTCCCAAAGAATTCACATGAGTTTTCCAAATTAAATACACAAAATAACTTAAAGAAATTAATATTTTTAAACACGTATCACCTCTAAACTGTAAGGTATTTTTTTAAATTTTTTATGGTTTATTTTCAAAATCACTGAATTTTTAGTCACATTAAAAACATGTGAGAGAACCTATATTGAATAAATAAACCGTAATTGTGGATGTCCACATTCATAATGATGGAGCCAGTTCACCATAATTTTATCACGTATCGGTGTTATCTCACTAGATAAAGCAGTTTCAATTGGGTAAAAGTTCAACATACTCCTTGGTTTTTCATATCAATAGATAATAACATTAAGAAAGTGAACTCTATGGAAGTTCAATAGTATTACATTCCCTAAATATCTAGCAATAATCACTTGGTATATTCATCAGAGTATATTGGATGGTTTCAATATATTGGGTGATGTACATTAGAGTCAATGTGAATGAATATTTTGGTTTATCTTCAACGAATTAACTTTGAATAGACTCCATGTTTCTTGAAGGTGATTTTAGGAAAATATAAGGGGAATCTTCTAGTATAAAAATAATTTTATAAAGGTTGTAATATTTGTGTGGACATCCTAATAAGAAGACACTAGTGAGAATGCATGGAGACCTTCCTCATAGGTTTTCATTAAAGGAAATTATTTTTCAATAATAAATGTTGAGTTAATGATAATTTTTATTGTTTATTTTCCATTGGTATTCATATATTTCTATGCTATAAGAAATTAGAAATAGCTCATATTAATGGTGGGTTCTATAAAAATATCATATGGTAGTTGGGACTAGAAGATTGACTGAACCCACTATATATGTGTGGGTTTTACACCTATAAAAAGGGATATTGAAGATATTTTATGGTACATAACACAAGGTGGGGTATACACTAGGTATAGATTATGTGGGGATATAAAATAAATATAATTTTAATTTTAGGGAAAAATGATGACGGAGTAGAGTCGGGAGATGAAACATCCAGAATAATCGATTAGTAGGAACTTTTTAGTATAATATAGGGTTGTATGAAGTTTGTATCCCTTGTAACACTGATGTTCTCCCATGTTGTTTGAATGAAATAGATGCTACCATTCCCCTGGAAGTAGGATGGAAATTCAAACCACATAATCCATTGTGAATTATTTTTCTAATTTTTACATGTTTTCTTGTTTACCAAATTATTGTCTCGCTTGTTCATTAGATGTAAGAAAGATCATGAAGTGACCAAAACTATATAAAGGGGGG
Organism: Viscum album; assembly: GCA_963277665.1. Classification (NCBI taxonomy): domain Eukaryota; kingdom Viridiplantae; phylum Streptophyta; class Magnoliopsida; order Santalales; family Viscaceae; genus Viscum; species Viscum album. The sequence continues at coordinate 819,207,660 of OY728126.1, forward strand.
TTGAAACCAAATGATTGTTGGTGTTTCTTAATTCTCAGTTCAAGACATTGATTTCATGGGGAATTATTTAGTCATATGTATGACTATTTCTAATTATAGAATTTTTTCTATGATGGAGATCTGGAAGGATAAATTTCTTGTTATCATCATATATGTTTAATCCCCAACATATGCTTTTAAAGTGTTTTTTTAGATTATCGGTATAAAAAATTGGTATCAAGGAAGTTGGTTTTTATTTCAAATTACATTGAAAAGTTGAAAGGTTCTTAGTAGTGTAATTTATTAAGGACTCGGAAGGACATTTCCAAATGAATAATGAATGTACAAGATATTTTTTGGGATATAAAAGCTTATCATGAAATTAAGTTGTCTTGATTTATGTTATGTTTTTGTTAATAGCCAAAAGATGATTTAATACTATTAGCTTCCTCATGGATAGGTTTTCAATAGAGTTACCAAATTAATTTAATCATAAGATGATAGTGGTATCTCTAGTGATGCAAGGAATATCGAGACTCGAATTTTCTAGAATTTATAATGTTACATGTTCAACTCATTGGGTGGAATTTTAGGATCTTTCTAAAAGTTTAAAAAAATATAGATGAAATCCAATGATCCAATACAGTATTTGGATTGAGTGAGAGCTCATGTTTTGTTGAACGGGTTAGACGTTAGCATATTGATTTGATTGTGCATGTTTAAGATCCTGTAGGATATTATTTCTTCTACTTATACAGGGTTGATAATATTGATGGATATGTAATTCAACTACAAGAAATTGTTATCATAACTAGTTGGAAACCAAATCAATCATGGTAGATGTCCTGGATGTTTTAGTTAGGCTATAGATGAATATTTTTCTTGGAAGTTGTTGTTAGATTTGAGTTAAATCAATATTTCATGTTGAGAAATAATTGGTTGGTGATCCAAAGTTTTGTTCTTAGAATATTGAAATTCTATATTACTCATAATACCATTGCTGAGAGGGGGTTACTAAACTTTTCAAAAAAAAATTCACCATGTCCAAGTGTTAAGTTAGGAAATAATCTAAAATATTCCATCTCTAACATACCCTATTTATAATGATGTACGTTTCCTTTTAATCCAAGTATTAATCTATTATTTTATCCTATTTTTAATTCTTAAACAAGTAAGGAAAATTTTAGGAGCATCTGACTCATGTTCAGTTATAGGAGTTCTTTTTTTGGAGAAACATTCATGGAACATGGTTTCCAAGAACTGTGCACCTAAGGTATCATTGTTTGTTAAAACCATGTATGTGCTATAGAGAACTGTACAGAGGCCACATGAGTTGTTCATGGTTTCCCAAAATTTTGCACCTATCATGCACTGTCAGTTTCACATGGACAATGGGTGTCCATGGTTGGAGCACGGTTTTCCCAAATTATATAGCCAAATAATACACCCATTAAAAATGGATGAATATTCCATTTTCAGCCTGACACTTTTTATGATCATTCCTCCCTTTTTCCTTCCCATCCACATGCATCACCACCCCAGCCACTTGATATCTCCCTCTCCATTGAATCAAGGCATTTATCCTTCTTCCTCATACGACATTGTAATCACTCCTCATGTGTTTTGTTTGATAACTAATAGTTAAATCTTCAATCCTCATCCCTCCTTTATTTATTTGTCTCTCTATCATGAATACTATTTATATATGAGCTAATATGCCTTATTTTTATTGAATTTTTCAGTTTCACTGAATCCTGTCATTCTAGCTCAAATATGAATATTATACTATATGTGGATTTCTCTACCGCATTAAGGTATGTGGTCTAGTGTTTAAACTTAAGTTTTCCTTTTTTCTGGATAATATTCACCATGATTCTTCAATGATGTAGTTTACACACTTTACCTTAAAATAAAAAAATCCCAAAATTTAAATTGTTTTTCATGCAATAAATTCCCCAATACACTCTTGTTGTGGTTGGAGGACATTCCTCTCAACTATTTCCACCCCTTGTGGTGATCTTATGAAGTTCCCTTGACCATGGAAATTTCTTATGTGACCATCCAATGCTGTATGCGGGGCTGTCTAGATAATTATGTTTGATTTTCTCAATTTAATGAAATGGAAGTGAATAGTAAAACCATTTCATGTCCCTTATTATAATTAATTAATTTTTTCAATGGATATTTAAATGTTAAAAATTTTGAAAACATCTTTATCCCACATTAAAAAATTATATACATGATGGTTTATTATTTTTATCTCTCTCCTAGGTATAATGGATATTGAGACATGGTTAAGTCTAGAGTTAGAAAAGACAATTCATGATCCTTTGATGTGTGATTATGGACATAACATCTTACAAAAATTATAGAATGTTTTAGATGATTTTTCATGTTCCTATGCAGGTTCTTGGACATGATATTTCACTTCACTCATTGGGCTGATGAATATGATGGCATTTGTATCCCTACTCAAATTCATGGGAAAGTATCATTATCTGTAACGACCCAATATTTTTAAAAGGAAATTCATTTCTTATAAATATGTCCTAATCACATGAAATCACAAAATAATTAACTATTATGTACTATGTGACCCTTAAAACATAAGATTTTCACTTCTATGATGCGAATTTTAAAAATCCGAGATACAGAGTTGTGATCAGTAAGTTATTTAGAGTCCAATAAGAAAAATTTAATTTTCGATGAATAGTATCCTACCCTTGTGAGTAGTAACATTCCCTTATGAATAGTGATATATCCTAATAAATAGTAACCTTACTTATGATATTATATAAATAATATTCAAGTGTAAGTACGATATATCTATGCTTTAAAATAAGTAAAAAAATGATTTAAAACTCTTCTTTTTAGAATAAATTATGATTTAATTAAATATTAAATTAATAATATTTATAAAATTATTTTTAAAATATGGAATTTATTTTTGGATTCTACACGTCGATAAATGGTTGGGGTAAAGTTTTGGGATTTTTCGGAAATACTTGAATTATTGATGAATAGTGACGTACCATAAATTACAAAATTAAGATAAACACACTAATTATAGAGTCATGTGTGATGTTATGCTGATGTAAGATAGCTTGGTTCAGGATCACATGATAAAATTACTATTCTTAGTCATGGAATACTCACTATTATTTGTCTTTAGGAGAAATAATAAATTAATGAGTTCATATTAAGGAAATCCCCTCTCTCCTCCACTATAAAAACCCCCCTCTAACCCCTCCTTCCATTCACTCATCTCAAGCCTTGTGACTTCTCAAAAAAATTTCCAAATACCCTCTCAACCTCCTCCCCCACTTCCAGCAATCCTTGGTCTCATAAAAAGTCCAAAACCTCTTCTTAAGGAGGTTCTTGAGGAAGTTTGGTTCAAGAGGTAAATTCCTCTTTTCAATTCCTTGTCTTTCCTTTCAAGTTCACTTGTTTTCTTTTTCTATTACCTCTACTTATCCAAATTTTTTGGTGAATCCGTTACCATATATGTACTGTAATTGTTTCATGATATTGGATTAATTTATCATCATATCCCCCTTTTTACCTTCTTTTATACTAGTAGCAAGAACAACATCCGAGATGTGTCAATTTTACACATTCAAGGATGATGGACTTTCGATTTCTATTATCTTTCTCATTTCTGGCCATTAAACCATTATTTTTATGGTTGAACAATATTATTATATATAATATAACCTATTTATGATTCTGTAGTCCCTTCATACAAATGGTATTAAGTTATAAAGAATAATGAGTTTGTTGTAATAGAAACCCACAAATTAACCAAAACAATTATCATTAAAGTTCTATATAATTATTCATCCTCATTCCATGTAACCAAGTTATATAAATGAAAAATAACACCTAATTATGTTCATAAATAATATATAATTTCAATTTTGGATATTTACATCCATTCCACATACTTAAAAACAAGTGAACCGAAGATGAAAATAATGAAAATTAACACTCTGAAGCGACGAAATTCAATGAAATAACTTATCAATAAGAACATAAATGAACTAACTAGAACTATGATAAAATAAATAAATGTCTTAAATAAGTTATTAACAAGTATTATTTCATATTCTAGGATCTTACGTTCAAGATAGGAACACAATTGGTGTTCAATTAAGGGTTTTCCACCCAAACATCCATTTTCATTCGCGTTACTTTTATTGTTTAATTTCCTCGATGAAATTATTATGTATAATGTACTCCTCATAAGTTCTGTCTGATTATTCTATATATGTACACCAACCAGAATCCTCCCATATTTTCTGGATAGTTACATGTTTTAAAAGAAGTTCTCAAAACTGTTTCCAAAAATACGAGCTCGAAACAAGTGAGTTTCTCAAATTCATATCTATTTTAAAGGGAAAGCTATGATCTATTATTGGAAACCATTATCCTTGTAAAAAAACCCATTTTATAATTAAATACTATCTTAATTTAGTTCTGGTTTTATGGAATGATTTTTTCAAAATAAAAGAGTATTTATCACAAGAATTTCTTAATGATTTTAGAAGATTATACTCATTTGATTCAACACTCTTGTTGATTATTATGTATTGTTGTCATTAATAATTTATGATGTCACATACCATATTTTATTGAAAGGTTTATGACTAAAATTATTGTGGATGAACTATCCAAAAACCATTCACCATATTATTCTGAATGGTTAGTGTTTATGTTAAATAATTGGGGAATGCTAGTTACATTTCATATGATAGTTTCAATATGAATGTATATTTTGTTTATGATTATACCCGTTCATATGATAAATTAATTGGACTTATTATGTGATGGGTGGGGCCTACTATAGCCCCTCGATGAATCAGTAGGTATCATGAGACAACTAGACATGGAATTGGTTGAGGCCTTTAACAATGTGATATGGATTTTGGATGAGGCCTTAATCATTAAATGTCTTGGCCAAGGCCATGAAAAAATGTTTAAGAATGTCCAGAATATGAACTTCCCTTATTATGAAGCTAGTAATTAAATGTTCATTTGGTTATTAGACTAGTATAATACCCATGATTATGTTTTATTATTGAATTATTTACTCAATTCATATCCCTGCCATATTGTGTTCAAGTTTATTATTAAAGGAATATGTTTTCAATTATTCACCATGTCTAATGTTTATATTATCTTCTATTGTATTTCTTACTCTTACTAAGAGTTTGAGCTCACCCCTTTATTATTTTTCATTTTCTTAGGACATAAAGAAGTAATTTATGAATGACTTGCCAGCATAATCTAGGAGAATTGATGTTTTTAGTGGAATAAATTAGTGGGTTATTTTCCTTCATGTGGTAATGATAAACTTATGTATATAACTTATTTCAAATAATACTAAACTAATTGGTCCTTTGTGATTTTGAAATCATTTTATATATTCTGACGTAATCAAATAAGGGGCTGCCTCCGAGCAACTAGGGTCGGGTCCTTACAGTTGGTATCAGAGGAAGTTTAGTAGAATACTTGGAAACTAGATTTAGAAAATGTAGAATTAGGGAAGTGTCCCTAAGTTAGTCTTTGATTATATACATACCATAACATCCTGGTATTTTGGTATGGAATAGATTATGTGGATCTTTCAAGAAATACATCCCTGTCTGGATATGAGAAGGTAGAGGCGGCTCTGGTACAGATGTATCTAGGGGTAAAATCCGAAAACACTGCTTTGATATAGACTTGAATGGGAACTGGTGCATGACTACGGGCCTTGCAGCACTCTTAGTTATGACACTCCCATGGGATATTCTTAGGACAATTCACATTTTCTTTACAATCCATTATGAAGGATTTAAATGTAAAATATTCCTCAAAGAAACCATATTTGTGAATATGGGATTAGCCATTCGCAGGATCTCAATTTTTTCTATGTATTTTTTTATGTTAAGATTATACATTATGATTCATAACCTAATCTACTGTATGACATTATCTAGAGATGGCGCCAGGTGGAAGGAATGGAAGCCGCACAACACACATGTTCCTTGTAGGTATTTTCCTCCGATGCAAGATAATGAGGTTGGATATGGTGTTGTGACTAATGCTGAGTAACTCATAACTATACTGGGACAACTTACTCAGGTTATGAATAATAACCTTACCTATATAGAGAATCCAGATCCAACATGTGGAGGAGTTATGCTGGATTTCTTTATGCGACAACAACATCCATCATTCAATGGGACTACGAACCCATTTGTAGCTAAGCAGTGGATAAGTTCCCTCAAGAAGATATTTCTTGTTTTGTGATGTAATGAAAGAGAGAAGGTTGTCATGGAATTCTATTTTCTATCGGGAGATACGGATCAGTGGTGGTCCTTAATCCAAAACACAAAGGGGGGGGGAAGAGATAAAAGAGATGGAATGGAGGGATTTTAAAGAAATATTCGTAGAAAAATATTTCCCTCGTGTGTAGGGAGAAGATATGGAGAGACAATTCTTGAATTTGACGTAGAATAAAGATGATAATGTCACAAGGTACAAAGCTAACTTCACAAGATTATCAAGACATGTAGTGGACTACATACGAAATCCAAGGAGCAAAATTGATTGATTCTTTGATGGTCTAAAGCCATTCCTCCGACGGGCAATAGTCTACCAAAGTTTTTCATCATATGAGGATATAGTTTCATGTGCTATCAAGACAAAAAAATAATTCTCTAAGTCTTATGAATTTACGGGAAATGAATAAAATAATAGGGCCGCCGAAAACCATGGGAAAGGAAATAAGGAAACGGGAAAGAAGGGAAGAGTTTAATTTCTACCATGTGACAATTGTGGAAGGAAACACCCTAGTGCATGCCTAAAAGGAAATGGAGTATGCTACAATTTTTGTTATAAAGGCCATCTTGATAGTGATTTCAAAGGGAAGAAGGAAGCCAATGATGTTCAATGATATAATTTTCATGAGATGGGAAACTATGATAATGTTTGTCCAAGGCGTCAAGGAAATATGCAACAGAAAAGGCCAAGGGATTAGGGACAAGCTTACTCAATCAAAACTGCAGAGGTTGGATTTCCCAATGATGTGGTGGCAGGTACTTTAATCATTTACTAAAATTTATCCAATACTTTATTGGATTCTAGATCATCGCATTCATTTATATCTTCCCAATTTTCCATGAAAATTCGATATATCCAATTTAATTTAATAAAGGAGTTATCAGTCAAAACTCTCAGTGGATGTATCATTGCAATAAAGGCATGCCGATTAATCCCCCTCCAGACACCAAAATGTGCTCTAGTTGCTAACCTTATCATCATACCAATGACTGAATTTGATATAATTCTCAGTATAGATTGGCTATCAAATTATCATGTGAATATTTATTATAAGAAGAATGAAGTCACAATTTCTAAAAATGGTGTAGAATCCCTTGTCTTTAGGGTGGAAACTTCACCACCAGATTCTTATCTAGAACCACCCCCAGTATCTCTACTGAATACAATACTTGGAGAGGAAAATAAACCAATAGATATGGGTGAGGAAAGAAATCTTCAAATTGAAGATGTGTACATAGTGAAAGAGTACATTGATGTATTTCCAGCGGATTTACATGTACATCCTCCCAAGCGGGAAGTTGAGTTCTCTATTGATTTAATTTCTGATGCAAGACCTATATCAAAGACTCCTTATATAATGGTCATTGTGGAATTAGTAGAACTAAAGAAACAACTAGAGGATTTGCATGAAAAAATATTTATTCAACCTAGTGTTCCTCTATGGGGAGCCCCTTTCCTCTTTGTCAAGAAGAAGGATGGATCCATGAGGCTTTTCATTGATTATAGGGAAATCATTGCTATTGCAATAATGAATAAGTATCATATGCCCCGGATTGATGATTTATTTTGCCAACTTCATGGAGCTCAATACTTTTCGAATATTTACCTTTGATTCGGATATCATCAGTTGCGTGTGAGAAAAGAAGATATTCCTAAGACATCATTTCAGACCAGGTATGGGCATTATGAGTTTACAGTGATGCCTTTTGGACTGAGAAATGCACCCTCTGTTTTCATGGATTTAATGAATAGTGTTTTCAAGGAATATATTGATAACTTTTTTGTGGTATTCATCAATGATATCCTTGTATACTCAAAAATATATGGAGACCATGAGAATCACTTGCGTGTTATTCTAAGAACTCTTAGAAGAAATAAATTATATGGGAAGTTTAGAAAGTGTGAATTCTGGCTCCAATCAGTTTCTTTCATGGGCCATATTTTCCTTAAGGATGGAATCCTAGTTGATCCTGCGAAGACAAATGCAATCCAAGATTGTCCCACACCAACAAACATAATTGAGGTATGCAGTTTTATTGGCTTAGCAGGTTATTATTAGTGTTTTGTTCATAATTTTTCCCTATTTTCTAACCCTCTAACAAAGCTCGCATGTAAAGGAGTTAAGTTTGTATGGAAAAAAATGTACATAATGATTCGGTGAATTGAAAAGAAGATTGGTCAATACTCCAATTTTGACTCTTCTGTTTGGAAGTGATGGATTTGTAATATACAGTGATGCATCAAAAAATGGACTGGTTTGCGTCCTTAAGAAAAATGATAAAGTTATTTCTTATGCATCAAAAAAATTGAAGACTCATGAGAAAAATTACCCAACTCATGATCTTGAGTTAGAAGCCATAATGTTTTCTCTAAAAATATGGAGGAATTATCTCTACGGAGAGAGATGTGAGATTTATACGGACCACAAGAGTTTGAAAAATATTTTCACACAAAATGAACTCAATTTTAGGCAAAGAAGATGGCTCAAGTTACTCAAAGATTACGATTGTTCAATACACTACCACCCAGGAAAGGTGAATAAGGTGGTAGATTCATTATGAAGGAAAGATCATGGACTTCTGACTCAAATGAGGATTGAAAGAGATCCTATGTTCATGGATCTACTAAAGATGAATATAGGAATTATTAAGGAAGGGGAAACAACACTTCTCTTTAAAATTATTGCTAAACCATCTTTACTAGAGAAGATAAAGATTTCTCAATCTGATGATGACAATCTGCACAAGAAAATTAATGCAGTTAAAGATGGGAGACTGGCGGACTTCATGTATGAAGAAAGAGTTCTGAAGTTTGGGAAGAGCTTATGTGTTCCATAAGTACCTAATCTAAAAAGTTAACTATTAGACGATTCTCATAGCTCAAATTTCTCTATACACCCGGGTATCACCATGATGTATAGAGATCTGAAGGAACATTTTTTGTGGGAAGACATGAAGAGGGAGATTAATGATTACGTGTCGAGATGTTTAGTTCATCAATGGGTGAAGGTAGGAAGACAACATCCTGGTTGATTCATGCAACCCCTTCCTATACCTATGTGGAAATGGGATCATAATATGATGGAATTCGTCATGGGGCTACTAAAGACTCCAAGAAAGAATGATACGATATGGGTCATTGTTGACCGTCTTACAAAATCTGCACATTTTCTTGTTATAAGGGAAGATTTACCACTTGAACGTTTAGTAAGGATATATAAAAATGAATTTGTAAGACTTCATGGTGTACCCTCATCAGTTGTTTCTGATCGTGGTCACCATTTTACATCACGATTCTGGAAGAGCCTTCAGAAGGCCCTAGATACTGATCTTCATTTGAGCACTACCTACCACCAACAAACTAATGGACAATCAGAATGGACTATTCAAACATTGAAAAACATGTTGAGGTCTTTTTCACTTTATTTTCAAGGCATGTGGGATTAGTATTTACCACTCGTAGAATTTTCCTACAATAATAGCTTCAATTCAAGTATTCATATGGCACCCTATGAAGCATTATATGGGAGGAGATGTCGTACACCAACTTGTTGGGATGATGTAACGCCCCGACCCTAGTTACCCAGAGTCGAGTATTATTACATAACATTGGCATTATCGCAAGGAAATCATGTCTCGAAAGATCGATCAGTTTAGTATTATTGAAAACAAGATTCATACACATGTTCAACTTTACATCTTGAAGAGAAATAAAACACAAATATATTTCATTAGGAACATCCAAGCCTCCTAGATTATTCCTGAAGGTCACTCATAACTAACTTCTTCATATCATGGGAAAAAATAAAACATAGAAAGACGTGAGCTCAAATGCTCAGTAAGGGTAAGTAATACAGCGGAAAATGACATAAATATAAAGCATGGTAAATAATTGAAACCACATGCCCTTACCAATAATATACATGAATACTTTTATGGAAAGAACATGAGATGAGTAAATAATGCCATAATAAAACATAATCATGGGTATTCTACTAGTCGAATGACCACATGAACCATCAATATTATTTACATAATGAGGAAATGTATAATGCCAGACATTCTGAAACATTTTGTCAAGGCCTCGGTCAAGACATTTAAAATTATTAAGGCCTCGGCCAAGACCATAAATCAAATTGGGAAAGGGCCTCATCCAATTCCACGACTAGTTGTCTCATGAGACCTACTGATACATCGAGGAGATATATCAGGCTCCGCCTGTCACTTACTAAGTCTAATACATTCCTCATATGAAAAGGTTTAAACATATCAAAAACATTCGTATTAAAACTAGCATATGAAATGTCAATACATTAACCAAAAAAAATAAATGGTATAAAAATAGCACATCCACAGTCAAACATATCACAAAAACTTCAATAAAATATGGAAGTTTTTTATCATAATAAATCAACTTCAAATAAACTTAAAATCCACCAAAGTATGTTGACATAGATGAAATCAAAACCTTTTTTTAGAGAGACATATCTGTTTATATTTTGAAATCATTTAAGAGTCACATAAAGAAAATATTTATTTTGAAAATATTCTTATAATCTTGTAAGGGAAGATTTGACAATATTATAATGGCAGAAAATAGCCACACCCGCCGTATAAGTTAAAAAATCATTCTTACCTTTATTTTGTTGAAAAGGTAAAAAAAGACCTTGTTTGGAAAACGACGGAAAGATTCCTTTATAAACTTCTTATAAAAGTCAAACAAGGATATAAATTACTTTAACCCATATTCTGTAAAATAGTAATAATGTTTTGAAATTCATTTTTAAGAAACATAGATGTGGATGATAAAGAGTTCCCAGTGGATATTTACGTATAAACAACCTCGAATAATGAAGAGATTGTAAAATAACCCTTACCTTGTACTTTTCCTTTCTTTATGGTAGGTTAAACTCTTGTATAATGGTGAAATAATTGTTATTAAATTATAAAAGAATCATATACATTAATATGATATCATATATGATCTTTTAACATTGCTTTGATTATAATATTTTAGTATTATCGTCGTTTCGGGTGTTAACTTACTCGTTTTATTTTACATGTTTTGTTACATAAGCTATGTTTTTTATGGATAGGTTGTATTTTATTCATATCCAGAATTATATCAACTCCTTAAACATTATTCATAAGCATCTAATGAGAATTATACTTGAATGGATACGATGGGGAATGAATCTCATCGTGTTCGTGGAGACGGTAGTCCGTACGTACGCACGAGCGAAAATATCATTCTTTTGATATTAAAATAATATATGATTGGATGGTATATAATATATAAAGAATCATTATCATGTTTTATTTATTATTTATATTAATTACACATAATTATTCTACCCATCCAAAAAATAATGTTTTGAATAACAATTACACCACGACGTGGAGATGGTAAGTCGTACGTACGCACGTATGGTGACATGTCATTCATAGGATGGATAGAGTACTGAATATGGTTGTAACATATTTATAATAACATCTTAGTATATAGAATATACTGGAGTTATTATTTTATAATGGGAATAACAAATAAAGAATAAGTTGAAGAATAAATGAAAAAGGGTGGTGAAAACATTACCTCTTTTTCGGGTTCTTCCTTTTGATTTGATCAAAAGGGCTCCTTAGGTTGGCTTTATGATCAAACATTGTCCTCTATGTTGAAGTGAGGGAAGTTGAGAGATTATTAGGGTAGGGTTTTGCCTAACCAAAAGGCTTTGAATATTTGGATAATTGGTTAGAAGTGGTGTCCTTTTATAAGGGGGGGGGAGGGGCACCTTAGGAAAATGTAGAAATATTATTTTATAATAAATTCATACTCGGTTTATAATGGCTAAAAAGTAAATTATTTATAGTTTAAAGAGGTTATGGTTTGAAACCCACTCAACCAATAGAATTTAGGCTGGTTTAGTTCATTATATTAACCTCATATTTTAGTTTTGACTCTTAGTTAATTAGTTTGAAACTTACCATGTCACTTTGTATTTTTATATTATATAGTTAATAAACAAACTATATACCTCCAAGAGACCCCCAAGTGGTCCATTAATGATACACCTATAATGATATATGCCTCTTGTCCTAACTGTAGATTTTTAGGAATTGAATATCAATTATTAATATAATATTTGTTTTAAAAACTCTTTTATGTCAATTTTGACACTATTGGGTATTTTGTTTTTGATAAATTCATAACAACATTATTACATAGAAAAAAATTTATATAAATAATACTAATATGTCATATTAACCTAGAAAATTATTTTAATTTATAAAAAGTCTCAAATTACATTTATTTGGGTATTTATAATATCAATTATCTTAATCTTTCATTAATACGGTAATTACTGCATCGTCATTGTGTCGTAAATAAATTAAATTATTTAATGTTTAAAAATTATAAGTAAAATACCATTATATATTAAATCATTTTATCTTTCTAATGAATATTTATAGTCGAGATTTCAACATATATAACCTTTTGTAAAAATTGTTTTTCTAAAAGATATATGCTTATGTATTTTTGTATTTATTTTAACTTAATTAATATAAAGTGTCCTTATCACCAACAAGTGGCTCCATGGGGTCCCAAAATCGACCCAAAGATTCCCATGGTCAGACATTTATCAACCAATAATATTAGGACACGTTTTAGGGTAATTTATTATTATTATAATATTATTTTTTTACCCTTATTTACCGGATTTACCCTTTAACCATGGTAAATAAAATATTTACCGAACTAATTATTCAAAATGTCTAAAAATGAAAGTTTCATATTTACACAATTTTTAAATCCTGATTCCAAATATGGAGTCCATTTTTCTAAATTCAAGACACATAAGTAGAAGAAATTAATTTAAAATTAAATCTCGTCTTAAAAAAAACGTGTTTTTAAGAGATAATAACTATCAAAAGATTGACGCTTGTTTATGTCCGGTTTAATTGTAAAATTATGTAAAATGACCAAAATCATATTAAATGGTAAAAATATATTATAAATATACATTAAAACCACTCAAATTAATAGTTTATCAATATTAATTATTTCGATTAAAAATGTTGTTTTTAATAAAAATTTAGTAATTTTCACTATTCATCAAAATATAAAAGTTATCTGAAAAGTACCAAAATTTCATCCTAGGATAATTTCGATATTCCGAATCCAAAAATGAAGTTCATTTTGAAAGATAAAATTTATAAAATTTCAAAAAGTGGGTATTACTATTCATAATGTCTACTTTGATTGGTCGCGGCGTTTTAGAATGTTGAAGTTTCGTACAACACACACTACTATATTATTCAAAGAGAAGCGTACTATGGAAGATTGGGCTGTTACATTCTCCCCTCCTTCAAATAATTTAGCCCTCAAAATTTCGAGAATATTACTGCATAAATAGACTCTGGTGGTTCTTCTTCATAAGTTCCCGGGTTCCCACATTGCCTCTTCCATTTTATGGTTTCCCCATAGAACTTTTACCAGACGAGTCGTCCGATTTCAGATCACTTGTTATCTCGTATCAAGAATCCTGAAGGGATATTCGCAATAAGAGAGATCAGGTTCCTGTTCTAATTCCTCATAGGTGAGTACATACTTTGGGTCAAGCATGTATTTTCTCAACAGTGATATGTGGACCACATCGTGATCTTTGGAGAGATTTGGCGGTATTGCCAAACGGTAAGCTACATCCCCAATTCGTTCTAGAATTTCAAAAGATCCAATGTACCTAGGACTCAATTTACCTTTCTTACCGAAACATATGACTCCCTTCCATGGAGATACCATTAATAAAATATTATCTCCTACATGAAATTCCAAATCCTTCCTTCGATTATCGGCATAGCTCTTCTGCCTACATTGAGCTGCTTTGATGTGGTTTTGGATTACCTTTACCTTTTCCATCATTTCCTCCACTAGTTCTTGGCCAACAAGTTTTCTTTCACCAATATCATCCCAACAGGTTGGTGTGCGACATCACTTTCCATACAACGCTTCATATGGTGCCATCTGAATACTTGAATGGAAGCTATTGTTATAGGAAAATTCCACAAGAGGTAAATATTGATCCCACATACCCTGAAAGTCAAGTGAGCATGATCTCAACATGTCTTCTAAGGTTTGAATAGTCTGTTCTGATTGTCCATCTGTTTGAGGGAGGTAAGCAGTGCTCAAACGAAGTTTAGTATCCAAGGACTTCTGAATACTTTTCCAAAATCTTGATGTCAAACGGGGATCACGATCCGAGACAATCGATAGGGGTACTCCATGAAGTCTCACAACATCATTAATATATATTCTTTCTAGATGTTCAAGTGGTAATTCCTCCCATATAGCAAGGAAATGTGCTGACTTGGTAAGACGATCAACAATGACCCATATTTCTTCGTTCCTTCTAGGAGTCTTTGGTAGTCCCATGACAAATTCCATCATGATATTATCCCATTTCCACTCAGGTATGGGAAGAGGTTCCATGACTCCTCCAGGCTGTTACCTCCCAGCTTTCACTTATTGATAAACTATACATCTTGACACAAAATCAGCAATCTCCCTTTTCATGTTGTCCCAAAAAAAAATCCTTTAAATCTCTATACATTTTGGTGCTACTAGGGTGTATAGAGAAATTGGAAATATGAGCATCTTCCAACAATTCCCTTTTTAAATCAGGTATATCGGAAACACAAAGTCTTCTCCCAAATTTCAAAATTCCATCTTCATAAACAAAGTCTCTCAATATCCCATCATTTACAGCTTTAATCTCCTTTTTAAACGCTTCATCATCAGCTTGAGAACTCTTTATCTTTTATAGTAAAGATGGTTTGGAAACCATTTGAAAAAGTGTCAATGTTTCACCTTCCATTGTTATTACCGTACCCATCTTTACTAGATCCATGTATATAGGATCCTTTTCAACTCTCATCTTGTTCAAAACTCCATGATCCTTTCTGATCAAAGCATCTGCCACCTTTTTTGCCTTCCCCGGGTGGTAGTGTATCGTACAATCATAATCCTTGAGTAGTTCAGTCCATCTCATTTGCTTCATGTTGAGTTCATTCTGTGAGAAAATATACTTCAGACTCTTGTGATCAGTATAAATCTCACATTTTTCACCGTAGAGATAGTGTCTCCAAATCTTCAGAGCAAATATTACAGCGGCTAACTCAAGATCATGAGTAGGATTGTTTTTCTCATGAATTTTTAGCTGTTGTGATGCGTAGGCAATAACCCTATCATTCTTCATAAGGACAAAACCAAGTCCTTTCTTCGATGCATCACTATAAATAACGAACCCATCATTCCCTGATGGTAGAGTCAATATAGGATCATTCACTAATATTCTCTTCAGGTTTTCAAAAAATTCTTCACACTCTTTTGTCTAGAAAAATTTAACCCCTTTACGTGTGAGCTTCGTTAATGGATTAGCTAATCGGGCAAAATTCTGGACGAAACATCGATAATGACCTGCCAAACAAATAAAACTACGTACCTCAATTATACTCGTCGGTGCTGGCCATTGTTGGATTGCCTTGTTCTTAGAAGGATCAACCGATATTCCATCCTTAGAAACAATATGGCCAAAAAAATGAATCTCCAGAAGCCAGAATTCACACTTTCTAAACTTCCCATATAATTCATGTCTTCTAAGAGTCTTCAGGATAATGCCAAAGTGATTTTCATGATCTTCGTAGATTTTGGAGTATACCAAGATATCATCAATAAATACCACCACAAAATCATCGATATATTCCTTGAAAAATCTATTCATTAGATCCATGAATATAGAGGGTGCATTAGTCAATCCAAAAGGCATTACTGTAAACGTGTAATGCCCGTACCATGTTCGAAATACTATCTTCGGAATGTCTTCCTTATTCACACACAATTGATGGTATCCCGGTCAAAGTTCAATATTTGAAAAGTATTGAGATCCATGCAGTTGTTCAAATAAATCATCAATTCGAGGTAGGGGATACTTGTTCTTTATTGTTATAACATTGATATCCCCGTAGTCAATGCACAACCTCATAGATCCATCTTTCTTCTTAGCAAAATGGACAGGGGATCCCCATAGAGAAACACTAGGGAGAATAAATCCATTATTACTCAATTCCTCTAGTTGTTTCTTTAGTTCAACTAATTCCATAGTGGCCATTCTATAAGGGGTCTTCGATATAGGCCTTGATCCAGGAATTAAATCAATGGAAAACTCAACTTCTCATTTTGGAGGATGTCCAGGTAAATCTTCCTGAAACACATCTACATATTCTTTCACAATAGGTTCATACTCTATTTGAATATTCCTTTCATCACCCATAGTTATTTCATTCTTTTCCACCCCAATAATTTAATTTAGTTGAGCTACTGGGGGTGGATCTAGATAAGAATTAGGTGGCGACGATTCTTCTCTAAAGATAAGGTGTTCCTTATCATCATCATCAAGAATCGTAACCTCCTTATTCTTACAATAAATATTCACATCATGGTCTGAAAGCCAATCCATGTCGAGGATTATATCAAATTAAATCATAGGTATGATGATGAGATCAGCGGAGAAAGAACATTTATGTGCTCTAATGGGGACTGATTCAAAAAACTTCGATGCAATGATACTTCCCTTAGGAGTTTTAACTGAGAACTCCATTGTTAAATCATATTGGAAATATCTAATTTTCTTAGCAAAATCGGAAGATATGAAACAATGCGATGATCCAGAATCAAATAATGCATTTTCTAAACTTGAGGAAACCATTAAATTTCCTGCCACCACGTCTTTCGGGGCTTCAACCTCAGCAGTAGTGATTGCATAAGCTTGGCCTTGATCCCTTGGCCTTTTCTGAGGTATGTTTCCTTGACACTTAGGATATTCATTTACATAATGTCCCATCTCCCTGCAATTGTAGCATTGAACATCGGTAGCATCTTTCTTTCCTTTACAATCACCATCCAGATGGCCTTTCTATCCACATTTGTAGCATACTCCTTTTCCGTTTAGACAGGAACCAGGGTGCTTCTTTCCACAATTATCACAGGGTGGAAATTAAATTCTACCATTCTTCCATGTTTCCTTATTTCGTTTCCTAGAGTGTTTAGCAGGTCTCTTCTTCTCTTGCTTTTATTTAAAGTCATAAGAATTATAGAATTCTTTTTATGTCTTGATAACACACGAGACAATATCTTCGTATGATGAGAAGGTTTGCGAGACTAATTCTCGACGGAGAAATGGTTTTAACCCCTCAAATAAACGATCAATCTTACTCCTTGGGTTACGTATATAATCAGCAGCATGCCTCGCTATCCTTGTAAAGTTAGCCTCATACTTTGAGACATTCTCATCCTCTTTCTGCCTCAGACTCCTAAATTTCCTTTCCATATCTACTCGATGGTCTCGAGGAAATTAATTTTCTAAGAACAACTCTTTGAACTCCCTCCATTCCATATCTGATACTTCATCATATTCCTTCGTGTTTTGTATCAATGACCACCGTTTATCAGCAACTCCAGTGAGGCGATAAACTACCATGACAACTTTTTCTGTTTCACTACTCCCCAAGGCATGGAATATTTTCTCTAAGAAATTCATCCATTGCTCATCTACTATGGGATTTTTACTCCCATTTAATATCGGTATTTGTTTCCTCATGAAGCGATCTAACATTGATCCTCCATGCTGTGGATCTGGGTGCTCCATATGGGTAAGGTTATTATTCATAACCTGAGTAAGTTGTCCCAGTATAGTGATAAGCTGATCAGCACCAGTTACATCACTAGCTCCACTATAATTATCTTGAGCAGCAGGGAAATCCATACATGGAGTGCGTGCGTTGATACGGTTTCTATTCCTTACACTAGGAACCATTTCTAAACAATGGCATAAACTAGATTAGTTTATGAATTGATATATGTAATTCCAAACTTCTAAAACACTTAACATAAATTCAACAATTTATGGATATAATCCATAATCATAAAAAAAAGTTTTCTTTGAGGAAGTATATACTCATAACCCTTCATAATGGTTTGTAAAGAAAATGAGAATTATCCTAAGCATATCTCCCGGGAGTGTCGTAACCAAGAGTGCAGCAAGACCTGTTGTCGTGCACCAGTTCCCGTTTGAGTCTAGCTCAAAGCGGTGTTTTTAGGTTTTACCCCTAGGTACATCTGTGCCAGAGCCGCCTCTACCATCTCGTATCCAGACATGGATTTATTTCTCAGATAACTCACAAAATCTCTACAATACCAAAATTCTAGTAAGTTCTTCTATACTAATCCTCAAAGTCTATCTTAGGGCTATGTTCTCTAATCAGAGATTATCTAAATCTAGTTTCTAAGGATTGTAATAAACTTCCTCTGATCCCAACTGCAACGCCCCGACCCTAGTTACCCAGAGTCTGTGCATTGTTACATAACATTGGCATGATCACAAGGAAATCATGTCTCAAAAGACCGATCAGTTTAGTATTATTGGAAATAAGATTCATACATATGTTCAACTTTACATCTTAAAGAGAAATACAACACAAATATATTTCATTAGGAACATCCAAACCTCCTAGATTATTCTTGCAGGTCACTCATAACTAACTTCATTATGTCCTGGGAAAAAATAAAACATTGAAATGGGTGAGCTGAAACGCTCAGTAAGGGTAAGTAATATAGTGGAAAATGACATAAATATTAATCATGGTAAATAATTGAAACCACATGCCCTTACCAATAATATACATGAATACTTTAATGGAGAGAAAATGAGATGAGTAAATAATTCCATAATAAAACATAATCATGGGTATATAACTAGTCGAATGACCACATGAACCATCAATATTATTTCCATAATGAGGGAATGTATAATTCTGAACATTCTGAAACATTATTTCAAGGCCTCGGTCAAGACTTCTAAAATGATTAAGGCCTCGGCCAAAACCATAAATCAAGTTGGGAAAGGGCCTCAGCCAATTCTACGTCTAGTTATCTCATTAGACCTACCGATGCATCGAGGAGCTATAGCGGGCTCCACCCGTCACTTACTAAGTCCAATACATTCTTCATATGAAAAGGTTTAAACATATCATAAACATTCTTATTAAAACTAGGATACGAAATGTCAATACTTTAACCATATGCAATGAATGGTATAAAAATAACACATCCACGGTCAAACATATCACAAAAACTTCAATACAATATGGAAGTTTTGTATCATAATAAATCAACTTCAAATAAACATAAAATTCATCATAGGATGTTGACATAGATGAAATCAAAACCTATTTTTTAGAGAGACATATCTCTTTATAATTTGAAATCATTTAATAGTCACATAAAGAAAATATTTATTTTGGAAATATTCTTATAAGCTTCTAAGGAAAGCTTTGAAGATCTTATAATGGCGTAAAATAGTTGCACCCACCATATAAGTTAAAAAAATATTCTTACCATAATTTTGTCGAAAAGGTTAAACAGGACCTTGTTTAGAAAACGACAGAAATATTCCTTTATAAACCACTTATAAAAGTCAAACAAGGGTATAAATGAATTTATGTAAATACCCGAAAAATTCAAGGAAATTTTTTTCTTAATTTTCTTTGTATTTTTACAAGAACGCAGTTTCTGATGGCACCTGATTCCGAGGCCCGGTGTGCCCGAAATCATTTTCTGAAGTTTGGCTCGAGTATGTTCAGTGAACGGACGAGCAGGTTTTTCTAACTTTTGAGCCGGTGCTCGGAATCGAATTCTGAGGGCACCGATGGAATCGCAGTGCCGGTATTTTCTTAGAAACGCCTTTTCTGGAGTTGCGTTTGCTCGGTTGTGGTGTTTAATTTTTGGGCTTAAAGTTAAGAAATAAAATAAATTGTACGACAAACTTTATTTTATTTCACTTAAGCCACTTGAAGCCACTTAAAGCTACTTAAGCTGAGTTGTTGCGGATATGGTGCTATCCAAAAATATCATACCCTCTTGGTAGGATATTTGTGAGGTGGGGCCCGCACGAGCCCCACCGTTTCGTTCCGCTAAGTAACGCACCCGCGAAAACCAGTCATTATGGAAGTCAACTGATGCGTTTTCTTAATTTCTTAACGCACCAATTAATTGGGCGGTTTTATTCATTGAATTAATTGGGTGGTTTTATTCGTTGAATTAATTCTATGAATTAATTTAATCGTTTCTTAACCTGTTTTCAATCCGTTGGCGTAATAAAAAAAAGACCAACGCACGACTTCTGGAAAAATGTTCGTTGATAGGATTTGATAGAAACCAAGAGTTATTCATCCTCCTTCACGAAGAACGCGAAGAACGCGAAGAATGCGAAGAACTCCGAGCCCTCGGAAATCGATGACGCGACGCCAAGTTCCACGACGCCGGCGATTCTTCTTCCGCGATGTTCTTCCGTGAAAATCCAACCCCGCGACAACCTTCGATCGGCAGCGACAAGGTAGGTGGTTGCGCTCTTTTTTTTTTAAATTTACTTTGTGGATTAAAATAATAATATGGATTTAATTATTATTAATTAAATCTGTTGTTTCTTGTTCCTCGGAGTTCGTCGACGCAACGCCGGATACCGCGACGACGCGACGATCCACTCCTTCCGCGATGATCAATTCCGCGAAGAACGCACGTGGGACGACATGACGAGGTAGGGGTTTTATTGAATATTTTATACTCCGTGAATGTTTCCGTTCACATTTAAGAACCCGGTTCATAAGAACAATTTTAATTCATTAAAATTGTTGTGGTTATGTTTTCTATGTGTTGATTAATCCTCCCAACTGTTATCGCCTAACGCGGAGGGTGTGGGCCAAACGAACACGGCCCGACAACCCTCCGCAGTTCTTCATTGTTGTGCGGATTTGGCGGGCGAGAACAAAACATGTCGCAGGGACGATCTGTTGGTTATGCAGTGAAGAATGGGACCTGGGAGGAGTTTCGGCGCAGACGGGAAGGAAAACGAACCACCGGAGCAACTCCGGTGGCCCGCGGAAGCCACCAGGGCGCGGGTCACCGGCACCCCGGCGCGCCGCCGGACAGGGCTGTCGCGGCTTCAGCCGCCGCGGTGGCGGCCAGTGGACCCGTGGCCGCGCGGGTCCGGCTCACACACACGGGACGCGGCCTTTGCCGCGTCCTCTGAATTCCAGCGCGGCCCCTCGAGGGCCGCGGAATTTCCATCCCGCGGGGGCAGCGCCCCGCGGCTGCCACGCTCGGCCGCTCGGCCGAGCCGAGCCGGGCCAGGTCGCGCCCTGGCCGGACCGGGCCGCGCCGAACCGGGTCTGACCCGGACCCGGGTCGGGTCGACCCGGTTTGGGCCGACCCAGGGGGGTTGGGCCGGGTCGGTCCAGGCCAAGACC
This sequence comes from Viscum album, assembly GCA_963277665.1. Lineage (NCBI taxonomy): Eukaryota > Viridiplantae > Streptophyta > Magnoliopsida > Santalales > Viscaceae > Viscum > Viscum album. Next base: position 819,229,319 of record OY728126.1, read on the forward strand.
CCCCGTCTTCGGACCGTTTTCGGTCTTTTTCCTGTAACATTAGCTACGGACCTCCGAACGATGTTCCGTCAGTGGCGATGCGATCCTTGGATCAAGACGGTCGTTTTGGTATATTGCACTCAAGGTTTCGAAATACTTTGGGTTCGGCTGGGTTGGTTCGTACACGAAACCAACCGGGCCCTCGGAGCGGAAACGCACATATCTTGAGCTTCGGACGTCCGATTGACGTGTTGTCGACTTTGTTGTTTTCCTCTAAGTGAGACGGATCTTTTGGAATACTCCGCCCGAGGTTTGGATGCAAGTGGAGCACGGTCGGGTGGGTTTTGCCTTAAAAACCAACTGGGCCCCTGGGACGAAAAGGCTAATATCTCTCAGACCGGGCGTCCGATTGACGCGTCGTCTGCGACGTTGAGTTCCTGTTGACGATATGGGACTTTTGGATACATCAACTTCGGACTTTGTGTCAGTTGATGTATCAGCCTCTCGGCTCATGGAGTGGACCCTCCCGAACGAGCTTGCTGTGTGCGGGAACCCTAGAGCTGGCTGTGACTGCTACTGTGACTGCGACGATGACTGTGCAGAGATCCTGAGTGGACTGCGACAACGACTGTGCAGAGATCCTCAGTGGACTGCGATGACGACTGTGCAGAGATCCTCAGTGGACTGCGACGATGATTGTGCAGAGATCCTCAGTGGACTGCGATGACTACTACACTCTGCGAACCTACGTGGATCAGTGCTACAGATCCTGTGTAGATCTGATCCTGTGTGGGTCAGCGCTCAGCGGTTCTGTGTGAGCCAGCGCCTATAGGTCATGTGTGGGCCAGATCCTGTGTGGGTCTTTTCAGGGGTTAGTTACCTATCGATCCATTGTGGGTTATTTCGGGGGTTAGTACCTATCGATCCTTCGTGGGTTCGACGATTTAGATGGATCAGTGATCATCTCTATCGTCATTTGAAGAAGTATACCTGTGTGAGCTGAAACTCCGTTTTACTTTCCTTTGTGGATTGTGTTGAGCTATCCTGTGTGGATTTTACGTTTTGCTTTCCTGTGTGGACTAAGTTGTGCTTGGGCTCGGATATTGGAGCCGAATGGGAATTGATGACTTATGTATATGTATGGGCATATACCTAAGCAGTGTTGGTTGTTACTTCATGATTGTATCTTTCCGTTGCGGTTTATCCTTTGTAGATTTCGGGAGACCTTCAGGGGTCTCGGGGTCCCTACTGAGTAGCTTATACTCACCCCTGCACGGTCTATGCCCGCACTTCGTTGTGTTGGTTTCAGACGATGGACAGCGCTGATCGTGGTGGAGGCTTGCGGAGCAGGACGGTACCTGGAGGTGGACCACTGGGTGGGACGTACTCGGAGCGGACGGCTGGACCGAGAAGAAATGGGGGCTATTTGTGCTCACCCTTCAGGTGGGACTTCCAGAGGACGGCTCGACGCTGCGGCTTTTCCTTTCTGTTGCTATTTTTCCCTTCAGTTGTACTTATAGTTGGGCTTGTATTTCCGGCCCCTTTTTACTTTCAGCACATCTTGTTACAGTTTTTACTTAGTGCTTACTTTTCCACTTTTTTACTCTTTGGTGCTTGTTTACTTTACAAAGGCAATGCCTTCCCTTTTTCCGGGATTTACGCCTTGGTGCTAGTCGCTAGCCCCTGTCCTATGGAAGGCGGGCCTGGGGTAGTCACGGCACGGGCCCTGAGGACGGGTCGTGACAAATTGGTATCATAGGTGGTCGGTTTTACCACAGACTCTGATATTTCTTCTATGTGAAGCAATAGTGTTTAGCGTATTGGGTGTGGTTATTAGTCCAGGGAGCCCAGTGTTGGTGTGGCGGCCGATGTATCCGTACACCAGGACCCTGACTTCTGATTTCTGACTTAATGCACGAAAACATTGATTGCATGTGTGTTTCAAGTTTTCTTTGTGATTACTTTGTATCAGCTCACCAGGTATACTGTTCTGACCGTGGAACACTTCTTTCCTTTTTCAGGATGGCCCCACGATGACAGCCAGCTAGGGTTCCGAGAGTAGAGCGCGACGACAGCCTGCCGAGCGACGAGGCCTCGGTACAGGGCCCTTTGACGGCGGAGGCACTGGCGGTATCTCTCCTCGCCGAGCTACCGATGCTCCCCGCCACGACCGCGGACGATGCATGTCTCCTCGGAGCTCTGCACGAGTTCCAGCGCCAGCGACCACCCAGGTTTCGTGGGGAGATGGACCCCCAGGCAGCCGAGGACTGGCTGGAGGCGGTCGTACGAGTTTTCAGGCTAGTGAGGACACCGGCAGACCTCATGGTGATCCTCACGGTGAGCCTACTGCACGCAGTAGAGGGCCAATGGTGGAGCTTGATGCTCCAGGTGCACGATGAGGAATCTCTTCTCTGGACGGACGTCGAGAGCCTCTTCCGCTCAGAGTTCGTCCCGACCACCCTCCGTGCGGTGCGCATCCAGGAGCTTCTTCAGCTATGGCAGGGCAGCTTGACGGTTGCCCACTACACGAAGAGGTTTACCGATCTTTCTCGCTACTCGACAGATATGGTACGAGACCCATTCTTCCGGGCTCGGACCTTTGAGCAGGGTTTGAGACACGAGATCAGGGCATCGCTGATCTCCCTCTGCATTCCGACTCAGGCAGCAGTGCTGGAGCGAGCCCTTCTGATCGAGAGCATTCTTGCTGAGTCTACGTCAGCAGCGAGACCTACCGGAGGGCGGCAGGTAGCGGAGTATTCGGAAGCAGGTAGCCGATGGATGACTCATGGGTCCAGGCAGACCAGACCTTCCGGCAGACGACCTCAGGACACTGGCTCAGCAGTGCGGGGCACACAGTGCGGAGCTAGTCTTTCGAGAGGCAGGCAGTGCTACGCATGGGGCGGGCAGGGCCACTTGGCTCGTGATTGCCCGACCCACCGTGCCGAGGAGCAGTAGACGGTGGAGGGGCCACCCAGTCAGAGGCAGAGGGTCGATCGTGGTGGTCTGCAGGGAAGAGGTGGATGAGGCAGAGGAGCTGGCCGAGCAGCAGGTGGTGGGTGACGCTTTGAGGCTCTGCCACCACCACCACCAGGAGGTCTGCCCCGACCATAGGGAGCTGGTGGGCAGAGACAGGCACAACTCTAGGCAGCGGAGGCCCACAACCACGGCACGCCTGAGATGATTCGAGGTAGGATCTCTGTCTATTCCACCCTTGCTACAGTTCTTATAGAGATAGGAACGAGTCACTCTTTCATAGCTGCTACCCTTGTTCGGAGCTCGGAGATTCTGACAGAGTCGTTGGCTGTATCTTTACAGCTAGAGACCCCTATGGGAGCAGACTCGACAATTAAGCACTGGTTCTGGCAGTGTGAGCTTACTCTAGGAGGAGAGAGCTTCGGCTGGGATCTTATGGTAGCGGCGTCTAGGCCTTACGACGTCATCTTGGGCATGGATTGGTTATCCACAGTCCATGCTCAGATTGACTGTATTAGGCGCAAGGTGCGATGTGTACGCACAGACGGGAGCAGGTTCACCTTCACCAGTGAGAAGGGAGCCTTAGCAGTATAGGATGGACTCACGCAGAGGAGAGGACAGCCCATCACTCATCAGTTAGCTAGCCTCATCCTAGGAGCAGTTGACGTGCGGAGTCCTAGTTTTCCTGCAGTGGTGGATCAGTATGCGGACGTCTTTCCCGATGAAGTTCCAGGGATACCTCCTCGCAGAGAGGTAGAATTTTATATTGATCTGTACCCCAGGACAGCCCCGATATCCACTCCAGCATATCGGATGGCCCCCACTGAGCTTCGAGAGCTATGGGTACAGTTAGAGGACTTGCAGGGAAAGGGTTTCATCTGACCCAGTGTTTCACCCTGGGCTTCCCCGATATTGTTCGCCAACAAGGCGGACGGGAGCCTTCGACTGTGTGCCGACTATCGTCGCCTGAACCAGGTGACAGTGAGGAACAAGTATCCTCTACCGAGGATTGATGACCTCTTCGACCAGCTCAAGGGAGCACAGTGGTTCTCGAAAATAGACCTCAGGTCAGGCTATCATCAGCTCAGAGTTCGAGACGAGGACGTGCAGAAGACGGCCTTCAGGTGTCGGTATGGCCACTATGAGTTCTTGGTTATGCCTTTCGGTGTAACCACCGCTCCAGCAGTGTTCATGAGCCTCATGAACATGATCTTACAACCATACCTCGATCGATTTGTCGTGGTCTTCATCGACGACATTTTGGTACACTCGACCACGGAGGAGGAGCATGCCTACCACTTGCGGGTTGTGCTAGACACACTCCGAGAGAACCAGATTTATGGAAAGCTCTCGAAGTGCCAGTTTTGGATACGTGAGGTCCACTTCTTGGGGCACGTCATTTATGAGGCGGTAGTTGTGGTGGATCCTGCGAAGATCGAGGCAGTGCTAGCTTGGGAGCCACCCAGGAGCGTGACAGAGGTGCAGAGTTTCTTGGGACTATCTGGATACTATCGGAGATTTTTTCCGGACTTCTCCAGAGTTGCGGCGCCACTCTCAGCTTTGAAGAATAATGGGAAACCCTTTGTGTGGTCAGACAGATGTCAGCAGAGCTTTCAGGAGCTAAGACAGAGATTGACCAGCGCACCTATTCTGAGGTTTCCTGAGGAGGGAGTTGTATACGTAGTCTACTGCGATGCATCAGGGACCGGACTCGGATGTGTCCTGATGTAGGAGCGAGCCGTGATTGCCTATGGATTGCGTCAGTTGAGGCCGCATGAGCAGAACTACGCCACACATGACCTGGAGTTAGCAGCAGTGGTATTCGCACTGAAGACTTGGCGGCACTATCTGATGGGCGAGCGCTTTATAGTCTTTTCTGACCACCAGAGTCTCAGGTACATCTTCTTGCAGATGGACCTGAACCTGAGACAGTAGCGATGGCTCGAGTTCCTCCAGGACTATGACTTTGAGATAGTCTATACTCTTGGGAAGGGGAACGTGGTAGCCGATGCTCTCAGCAGGAGGAAGGGCATTCAGCTACTTGAGGAGGCGACAGAGAAGCTAGCCACCTTGCAGATATCCTTCGTGGATAGGGATGGAGCAGCCTTCCTTCAGTCTCTCACAGTCTCTCCTCCACTTCTACAGCGGGTCAGAGAGGCACAGCGTGGGGACGCTGACTGTGAGACATGGCGTGCACAGATATCCTCGGGACAGGAACCTGATGGTTTCTCCCTTGGATCAGAGCGTGACATCATTTTCAGAGGACGTACCTTGGTACCAGTTGCTTTACAGGTGGTGTTGCTGAGAGAGTTTCACACTTCTCCTTTGGCGGTACATCCTGGAGTGGTGAAGATGTACCAGGACCTCAGACGACAGCACTGGTGGCCGGGCATGAAGAAGGTTGTGGAAGAGTTCGTTTCTCGATGCCTCACCTGCCAGCAGGTGAAGGCAGAGCATCAGGTACCAGCAGGCTTGGTATATCCCTTGGAGGTCCCGTAGTGGAAGTAGGACAGGATATCTATGGACTTCGTGACTGGACTTGCACGCACTTCCAAAAGTCACGACTCCATTTGGGTGATTGTTGACCGACTCACCATTTCGGCACACTTCTTACCCATCAGAGAGCAGGGCTCAGTGGAGAGCGTGGGGCATCTCTACGTTCAGGAGATTGTACGACTTCACGGAGTTCCATCATCTATCGTCTCCGATCGAGACGCTCGCTTTACTTACCGGCTTTGGAAGGGGTTGCAGGAGGCGTTCGGGACGCGGCTACGTCTGAGCACCGCCTTTCACCCTCAGACGGATGGTCAGACGGAGAGGACCATTCAGACTCTCAAGGACATGCTCCGCACATGTGTCCTCGACTTTGGTCACAGCTGGGAGGACCACCTACCCTTGGTGGAGTTCGCGAACAACAACAGCTACCACTCCACCATCAGGATGGCACCATACGAGGCGTTGTACGATAGACCTTGCAGATCTCCTTTGTACTGTACAGACCCTGGGGAGTCAGCACTTGTGGGACCAGAGATGGTCCAGGCCACGACAGAGAAGGTCCAGGTCATCGAGGAGCGGATGAGGACAGCTCAGAGCTGGCATATGTCTTATGATGACAGGTGGCGAAGGCCACTAGAGTTCAAGGATGGTGACCACGTCTTCTTGTGTGTCTCACCTCGACGTGGATTGCGGAGATTTGTCTGAGGCGGCAAGTTGTCTCCAGGCTTCATCGGACCTTTCCAGGTCATCATCAGGATTGGCGAGGTGGCTTATCGCCTGGCTCTACCACCTCAATTGCACCGGGTGCACGACGGCTTCCACGTATCCCAGCTGAGGAGATACGTGCACGAACCGACGCACATCATTGACCATGGGGAGCTAGACGTGGATGATGGGGCGACTTTTTTGGAGGTCCCGGTGGAGATCGAGGATCGACAGGAGCGGGTCCTACGTGGACGATCGATTCCTCTTGTGTGCATCAAATAGCAGCACGAGAACCTCTAGGAGAGAACTTGGGAGCGGGAGGCTCAGATGCGTGCTCAGTACCCACATTTGTTTCCCTAGTTTATGATATATCTTTATGGGGATGTAAATCCCATAGGTGGGAGTGATGTAAAGACCCGAAAAAATTCAATAAAATTTTTTTCTTAATTTTCTTTGGATTTTTACAAGAACGCAGTTTCTGACGGCACCTGATTCCGAGGCCCGGTGTGCCCGGAATCATTTTCCAAAGTTTGGCTCGGGTACGTTCAGTGAACGGACGAGCGAGTTTTTCTAACTTTTGAGCTGGTGCTCGGAATCGAATTTTGAGGGCACCGATGGAATCGCAGAGCCGATATTTTCTTAGAAATGCCTTTTCCGGAGTTGCGTTTTCTCGGGTGTGGTTTTTAATTTTTGGGCTTAATGTTAAGAAATAAAATAAATTGTACAACAAACTTTATTTTATTTCACTTAAGCCATTTGAAGACACTTAAAGCTACTTAAGATGAGTTGTTGTGGATAGGGTGTTATCCAAAAATATCCAACCCTCTTGGTAGGATATTTGTGAGGTGGGTCCTGCACGAGCGCCACCGTTTCTTTCCGCTATGTAACGCACCCTCGAAAACCCGTCATTATGGAAGTCAACTGACGCGTTTTATTAATTTCTTAACGCACCAATTAATTGGGAGATTTTATTAATTGAATTAATTGGGTGTTTTTATTCGTTGAATTAATTATATGAATTAATTTAATCGTTTCTTAACCTGTTTTCAATCCATTGGTGTAATAATAAAATAAGACCAACGCACGACTTCTGAAAAATGTTCGTTGAGAGGATTTGACAGAAACCAATAGTTCTTCATCCTCCTTCGTGAAGAACGCGAAGAACGCGAAGAACACGAAGAACGCGAAGAATGCTAAGCCCTCGGAAATCGACGACGTGATGGCAAGTTCCACGACGTCGGCGATTCTTCTTCCGCGACGTTCTTCCGCGACAATCCAACCCCGCGACAACCTTTGATCGGCAACGACAAGGTAGGGGGTTGCGCTCTTTTTCTTAAATTTCCTTTGTGGATTAAAACAACAATATGAATTTAATTATTATTAATCAAATCTGTTGTTTTTTGGTCCTCGGAGTTCGTCGACACAACGCCGGATACCACGACGATGCGATGATCCCCTCCTTCCGCAACGATCAATTCCGCGAAGAACGCGTGTGCGACGACTTGACGAGGTAGGGGTTTTATTAAATGTTTTATACTCCGTGAATGTTTCCATTCAAATTGAAGAACCCAGTTCATAAGAACAATTTTAATTCATTAAAATTGTTGTGGTTGTGTTTTATATGTGTTGATTAATCCTCACAACTATTATCGCCTAACGCGGAGGGTGCGGGCCAAACGAACACGGCCCGACAACCCTCCGCAGTTCTTCGTTGTTGTGCGGATTTGGAGGGCGATGACAAAATATTCCGCAGGGATGATCCATTGGTTCTGCAGTGAAGAACGGGACCCGGGAGGAGTTTCGGCACAGACGGAAAGCAAAACGGACCACCGGAGCAACTCTGGTGGCCCGCGGAAGCCACCGGCGGCACCGGCTGCCGGAGGCGGCGGCGCCCCGGCGCGCCGCCGGACAAGGCCGCCGCGGTGGCGGCGGCCAGCGGACCCATGGCCACGCGGGTCCGGCTCACACGCATGGGACGCAGCCTTTTCCGCGTCCACTGAATTCCAGCGCAGCCCCTCGAGGGCCGTGACATTTCCATCCCGCAGGGGCAGCGCCCTGCGGCTGCCACGCTCGGCCGCTCGGCTAAGCCGAGCCGGGCCGGCCCGATAGGCCGATTCGCGCCCTGGCCGGATAGGGCCATGCCGAATCGGGTCCGACCCGGGTTGGGTCGACCCGGGGGGGTTGGGCCGGGTCGGTCCGGGCCCAGACCCCCCGTCTTCGGACCGTTGTCGGTCTTTTGCCTGTAACTTGAGCTACGGACCTCCGAACGACACACCGTCAGCAGTGATGCGATCCTTGGATCGAGACGGTCGTTTCGGTATATCGCACTCAAGGTTTCTGAATACATTGAGTTCGGCCGGGTTGGTTCGTACACGAACCCAACCGGGCCCTCGGAGTGGAAACGCTCATATCTTGAGCTTCGGACGTCCGATTGACATGCCGTTGACTTCGTTGTTTTCCTCTAAGTGAGACGGATCTTTTGGCTTACTCCACCCGAGTTTTGGACGCAGGTGGAGCACGGTCGGGTTGGTTTTGCCTTAAAAACCAACCGGGCCCCTGGGACGAAAAAGCCAATATCTCTCAAACCGGGCGTCTGATTGACGCGTCGTCTGCGACGTTGAGATCCTGTTGACGATACGGAACTTTTGGATACATCAACATCGGACTTTGTGTCAGCTGATGTATCAGCCTCTCGGATCGTGGAGTGGACCCTCCCGAATGAGCTTGCTGTGTGCGGGAACCCTAGAGCTGGCTGCGACTGCAACTGTGACTGCGACGACGACTGTGCAGAGATCCTTAGTGGACTGCGACGACGACTGTGCAGAGATCCTGAGTAGACTGTGATGACGACTGTGCAGAGATCCTCAGTGGACTGCGAAGACGACTGTGCAGAGATCCTCAGTAGACTGCGACGACTACTGCACTGAGCGATCCTACGTGGATCAGTGCTACAGATCTTGTGTGGATCTGATCCTGTGTGGGTCAGCGCTCAGCGGTTCTGTGTGAGCCAGCGCCTACAGGTCCTGTGTGGGCTCGATCCTGTGTGGGTCTTTGCGGGGGTTAGTTACCTATCGATCTTTTGTGGGTCAGATCCTTTGTGGGTCATTACGGGGGTTAATACCTATCGATCCTTCGTTGGTCCGATGATTTAGATGGATCAATGATCATCTCTATCATCATTTGAAGAAGTATACCTGTGTGGGATGAAACTCCGTTTTACTTTCCTTTGTGGATTGTGTTGAGCTATCCTGTGTGGATTTTACGTTTTTCTTTCCTTTGTGGACTGAGTTGTGCTTGGGCTCGGATATTGGAGCCGAATGGGAATTGATGACTTAGGTATATGTATGGGCATATACCTAAGTAGTGTCGGTTGTTACTTCGTGATTGTATCTTTCCATTGTGGTTTATCCTTTGTGGATTTCGGGAGACCTTCGGGGGTCTCGGGGTCCCTACTGAGTAGCTTATACTCACCCCTGCATGGGCTATGCCCGCACTTTGTTGTGTTGGTTGCAGACGACGGACAATGTTGATCGTGGTGGAGACATGCAGAGTAAGACGGTACCTGGAGGTGGACCGCTGGGCGGGACGTACTCGGAGCAGACGACTGGACCAAGGAGCTGTGGAGGCTGTCTGTGCTCACCCTTCAGGTGGGACTTGCAGAGGACGGCTCGACGCTGCAGCTTTTCCTTTCAGTTGCTTTTTTCCTTCAGTTGTACTTTACAGTTGGGCTTGTATTTCCGACCCCTTTTTACTTTCAGCATAGCTTGTTACAGTTTTTACATAGTGCTTACTTTTCCGCTTGTTTACTCTGTGGTGCTTGTTTACTTTACAAAGGCAATTCCTTCCCTTTTTCTGGGATTTACGCCTTGGTGCTAGTCGCCAGCCCCTGGCCTATGGAAGGCGGGCGTGGGGTAGTCACGGCACGGGCCCCGAGGACGGGTCATGACACTTTAACCCATATTCTGTAAAATAGTAATAGTGTTTTGAAATTCATTTTTAAGAAACATGGATGTGGATGATAAATAGGTCACAGTGGATATTTACGTATAAACAACCTCGAATAATGAAGAGATTGTGAAATAACCCTTACCTTGTACTTTTCCTTGGATGATGGTAGGTTAACCTCGTGTATAATGGTGAAATAATTGTTATTAAATTATACAAATATCATATACATTAATATGATATCATATATGATCTTTTAACATTTCTTTGTTAATAATATCTTAGTATTATCGTCGTTTCGGGTGTTAACATACTCATTTTATTTTACATGTTTTGTTACATAAGCCGTGTTTTTTATGGATAGGTTGTATCTTATTCATATCCAGAATTATATCAAGTCCTTAAACATTATTTTTAATCCTAAAATGAGAATTATACTTGAATGGATACGATGGGAAATGAATCTCATCGCGTTTGTGGATACTGTAGTCCGTACGTACGCACGAGCGAAAATATCATTATTTTGATATTAAAATAATATATGATTGGATAGTATATCATATATACAGAATCGTTATCATGTTATATTTATTATTTACCTGAATTACACATCATTATTATACCCATCCAAATAATAATGTTTTGAATAACAATTACACCACGACGTGGAGACGGTAAGCCGTACGTACGCACGTATGGTGAAATGTCATTCATAGGATGGATAGAATAATGAATATGGTTGTACCATATTTATAATAAAATCTCAGTATATAGAAGATACTGGAGTTATTATTTTATAATGGGAATAACAAAGAAAGAATAATTTGAAGATGAAATGAAAAAGGGTGGTGAAAACATTACCTCTTCTTCGGGTTCTTCCTTTTGATTTGATAAAAAGGGATCCTTAGGATGGCTTTATAATCAAACTATGGAAACTATGTTGAAGTGACGGAAGTTGAGAGAGTATTTGGGCAGGTTTTGGCTAAAACAAAAGGCTTTGAAGGTGTGGATAATTGGTTATAAGTGGTGTCCTTTTATAAGGGGGAGGAGGGGCACCTTAGGCAAATCTAGAAATATTATTTTATAATAAATTCACATTCGGTTTCTAATGGCTCAAAAGTTGATTATTTAAATCTTAAGGTTGGTATGGGTCTAAAACCACTCAACCAATAGAATTTAGAAAGGTTTGAGTCATTATATTAACCTTATCTTATAGTTTTGACTCTTAGTTAATTAGTTTGACACTTACCATGTCACTTTGTATTTTTATATTATATAGTTAATAAACTTACTATATACCTCCAAAAGACCTCCAAGTGGTCCCTTAATGATACAACTATCATTATTTAAGTCGCTTGGCCGAACCTTAAATTTTTAGGAATTGAATATCAATTAATAATATAATATTTGTTTTAAAAACTCTTTTATGTCAATTTTGACACTATTGAGTATTTTGTTTTTGATAAATTCATAGAAGCGTTATTACTTCAAAAACAATTTATATAAATAATCCTAATATGTCATATTAACCTATAAAATTATTTTAATATATAAAAAGTCTAAATTACATTTGTTTGGGTATTTATAATATCAATTATCTTAATCTTTCATTGATACGATAATTACTTCATAATCATTGTGTCATAAATAAATTAATTTATTTAATGTCTAAAAATTATAAGTATAATACCATTATGTAGGAAATCTTATTATCTTTATAATTAATACTTATAGTCGAACTTTCAACATAATAACCCTATGTAAAAATTGTTTTTCTAAAAGATATATGCTTATGTCTTTTTGTATTTATTTAAACTTAATTAATATAAAGTGTCTTTATCACCAACAAGTGGCTCCATGGGGTCCCAAAATCGACTCAAAGATGTCCATGGTCAGACATGTATCAACCAATAAGGTTATCACACATTTTATGGTAATTTATTATTATTATAATATTATTTTTTTACCCTTATTTACCGGATTTACCCTTTAACCATGGTAAATAAAATATTTACCGAAGTAATTATTCAAAATGTCTAAAAATGAAAGTTACCTATTTACACAATTTGGACATCCTGATTCAAAATATGGAATCAATTTTTCCAAATTCAAAACACATAAGTGGAAGAAATTAATTTAAAATTAATTCTCGTCGTTAAAACAAAGAGCGTGTTTTGAAGAGATAATAACTATCAAAAGATTGACGCTTGTTTATGTCCGGTTTAATTTTGAAATTATGTCCAATGACCAACATATTATTAAATGGTAAAAATATATTCTAATTATAAATTAAAACCACTAAAATTCATAATTTATCACTATCAATTATTTCAATTAAAAAAGTTGTTTTTAATAAAAATTTAGTAATTTTCACTATACATCAAAATATAAAAGTTATCCGAAAAGTACCAAAATTTCATCCTAGGATAATTTTCATATTCTGAATCCAAAAATGAAGTCCATTTTGAAAGATAAAATGTATAAAATTTTAAAAAGTGGGTATTACTATTTATAACGGCAACTTTGATTGGTCGTGGCATGTTAAAATCTTGAAGTTGCGTACAACACATGCTACTATATTATTCAAAGAAAAGCGTACCGTGGAATCTTGGGGTGTTACAGATGATGTTGGTGAAAGAAAGATCGTGGGCCCAGAACATGATGATGAAACAATGAAAAAGGTGAAGATTATCTAGAACCATATCAAAACAGCTCAAAGTAGACAAAAGTTCTATGCTGATAACCGAAGAAATGATTTCGAATTTCAAGAAGGTGATCATGTTTTCTTAAAGGTATCTCCATGGAAAGGTATTATACGATTCGGTAAGAATGGAAAATTAAATCTCAGGTACATCATACCTTTTGAAATTATGGACTGAATTGGAGTCGTAGCTTACCGTTTGGCAATGTCTCCAAGAATCTCTAGGGTCCACAATGTGTTCCACGTGTCAATGTTAAGAAATTACATGCCATACCCAACACATGTACTCACTTATGAATAAGTATAATTTGATCCCGATCTATCTTATTGTGAAGAACCTATGAAGATTCTTGATTCTAGAGAACAAGTATTAATAAATCAGAAGAATCGTCTGGTAAAGGTTCTATGGAGGAACCATAAGATGGAGGAAGCAACATGGGAGCCTGAGTAGATTATGTAAAAGACATACCCAAATATTTTCAGGTAATATTTTCTAAATTTTGAGGATGAATTTTTTTTAAGGAGGGGAGAATGTAACGAGCCAAAAATATTAAATGGAAATTTATTTCTTATAAATATGTCATAATCACATGACATCACAACATAATTAACTACTATGTGTTATGTGACCCTTAAAACATAATTTTTTCACTTCTGTGATGTGAATTTCAAAAATCTGACATACACAGTTGCGATCAGTAAGTTATTTAAAGTCTAATAAGAAAAACATAATTTTCAGTGAATAGTAACCTACCCTTATGAATAGTATCATACCCTTTTGAATAGTTATATACCCTAATAAATAGTAACCTTACTTATGATAGGATATAAATAATATTCAACTGTAAGTATGATATATCTATGCTTTAAAATAATTAAAAAAATGTTTCAAAACTCTTGTTTTTAGAATAAAATATGATTTAATTAAATATTAAATTAATAATATTTAAAAAATCATTTTTTAAAAATGGAATTCAATTTTGTATTCTACAGGTTGAAAAATGGTTGGGTTAATTTATTTGGATTTTTCTGAAATACTCGAATTTTTTATGAATAGTGACATACCATAAATTGAAAAATTAAGACAAATAAACTAATTATAGAGTCATGTGTGATGTTCTGCTGATGTAATACCACTTGGTTTGGGATCACATGATAAAATTACTATTCTCGGTCATGGAATACTCACTATTCCTTATCTTGTGGAGAAATAATAAATTAATGAGTTTTATATTAAGGAAATCCCCTCTCTCCTCCATTATAAAAACCCCCCTCTCACCCCCCCTTCCATTCACTCCTCTCGAGACTTGTGCCTTCTCCAAATTATATCCAAATACCCTCCCAACTTCCTCCCCCACTTCCATAATTCCTTGGTCTCATAAAATACCAAAACCACTCCTTGAGGAGGTTGTCAAGGAATTTTGGTTTTAAGAGGTAAATTCCTCTTTTCAACTCCTTGTCTTTCCTTTCATGTTCACTTGTATTCTTTTTCTATTACCTCTACTTATCCAAATTTTGCGATGAATCTAGTATCTTATATATACTAGAATTTTTTCATGATATGGGAATAATTTATCATTATCTCCCCCTTTTACCATCTTTTATACTAGTAGTAAGAACACCATTCGAGATGTGTCAATTTTACACATTCAAGGATGATAGAATTTCGATTTCTATTATATTTCTCAATTATGGTCATGAAACCATTATTTTTATGGTTGAAACAGATTATTATATATAATATAATCTATTTAATATTCGTTAATCCCTTCATACAAGTGGTATTAAGTTATAAAGAAAAATGAGTTCGTTGTAATCAAAACCCACAAATTAACCGAAACAATTATCATTAAAGTTCTATATAATAATTCATCCTCTTTCCATGTAACCAAGTTATATAAATGACCAATAAAACCAATTTATGTTCATAAATAATATATAATTTCAATTCTGGAGATTTACATCCATTACACATACTTAAAAACAAGTGAACCGAAGATGAAAATAAAGAAAATAAACACTCTAAAACGACGGAATTCAAAACCATAACTTATCAATAAGAACATAAATGAACTAACAAGAACTATGATAAACTAAATAAATATCTTAAATAAGTTATTAATAAGTATAATTTCATATTCTAGGAGCTTATGTTCTAGAGAAGAACACTATTGGAGTTAAGGTAAGGGTTTTCCACCCGAACATCCATTTTCATTCAGGTTACTTTTATTGTCTAATTTCCTCGATGAAATTATTATGTATTATGTACTCCTCATAAATTTGGTGTGATTATACTATATATGTACACCAACTAGAATCCTCCCCTATTTTCTGGATAGTTACATGTTTTAAAAGAAGTTCTCAAAACTGTTTCCAAAAAATATGAGCTCGATACAAGGGAATTTCTCAAATTCATATCTATTTTCAAGGGAAAGATATAATCAATTTTTTCAAACCATTATCCTTATAAAAACACTCATTTTATCATGAAATACTTTCTTAATTTACTTCTGGTTTTATACATATATTTTTCCAAAAGAACGTTTCTTTTCAAAATAAACGAGTATTTATCACAAAAATTGCTTTATGATTTTAGAAGATTATTCTTGTTTGATTCAACACTCTTTTTGATTATTATGTATTGATGGGGTTAATAATTTATGTTTTGATATACCATATTTTATTGAATGGTATATGACTGACACTATTGTGGATGAACTATCCTAATACCATTCACCATATTATTCTGAATGGTTCGTGTTTATGTTTAATAAATGGGGAATGTTAGTTATATTTCATATGATAGTTTCAATATGAATGTATATGTTGTTTATGTTTTTCCTTGTTCATATGAGGAATTAGTTGGACTTATTATGTGATGGTTGGGTCCCACTATATCTCCTCGATGCATCGGTAGGTCTCATGAGACAACTAGACGTGGAATTAGCCGAGGCCATTCCAAATGTGATATGGATTTTGGCTAAGGCCTTAATCATAAGACGTCTTGGACGAGGACATGAAAAAATGTTTCAGAATATCTGGAATATGCACTTCCCTCATTATGAAGCTATTAATTGGATGTTCTTTTAGTTATTCGACTAGTAGAATACCTATGATTATGTTTTATTACGTCATTATTTACTCAGCTCATATCCCTGCCATATTGTGTTCAGGTTTATTATTAAAGGCATGTGTTTTCAATTATTCATTATGTCTAATGTTTATATTATCTTCTGATATATTTATTTATCTTACTAATATTTTGAGATCACCCCTTTCTTATGTTTCCTTTTCCCATGACATGTAGAAGTAATTTATGAATGACTTGCAAGAATAATCTAGGAGACGAGATATTTCTAGTGGAATAAAAAAGTGTGTTTTTTCCTTCATGTTGTAATGTTAAACTTGTGTATGTAACTTTTTTCCTATAATACTAAACTACTTTGTCCTTTGGGATTTTTTATTCCTCATATATATGTCAACGTAATCAATTTAGGTACCAGCTTCGAGCAACTGGGGTCGGGTCCTTACATTATCTAAAACCTGAAACTCTTACAAATATGCATAAACACTTGAGTTATACCTCAGGTCCAAGATAGTACTGCATATCTATATATATCTTTATATAAGTTACTATATATGTAGTTCATATATATAAATACATATCAATATACTTATATATAAATATGATGATGCATGTTCTGAGGTATCATGGATTAGTCTAATGATTGTACTATCAGCCTAGTGTCCTTTAGGAACCCAGACCAACTCATTTAAAATTCACATTTATTATTTACATTGCCATATCTTCACACTTCCATTTCATATGTATAGTATATGGATCATACAATATGTTTTTAGTGGCTTCTAGATGAGTATATCCCACACACTTTTAAGACTATAGATTGGTATCAGAATAGACATTTTGGTTACTGGTAGGGACGAAGGAAATGATCTAACTATGGATTCTTGATTTTCTATTTTATGATGCAGTGTATAAGTAGAGGATCATGGTTATTCCTGTGATTATGTTGGATATATATTTTGGTAACTTGTTTTTTTATAGAATGTTTTATATGTATTCTAATTTTTATCTCATGTATTTCCATACCTTTTGGAATTGTATCGTGATGTGAAATTGATTTTATATAACACCAGTTATATTTATCTAGATGATTTATTTATCATTCCATTGAATCCTATTATTTTTATCTTCCATTTTTTCTCTATATCATCTACTGTTTTGATCACTATTACATTAGGGGATAGTCTCTCCATGGTCAAACCATATGACCTCACTTCTTATGGGAAGCCTCTGGAATAAGGGGAGGCAAGCTTTAAGCCACGAAGATAGCTAGGATAAGCTATATAGAAGTGAACATAGTTGATGCAATTACATCATCGGTCAATATTCCTTGAGTTTAAGTGAGTACCATTTTCTAGAAAATATCTCCACTGTGATAGTTTTATATAGATAAAGATAAAAAGGAACATGGAATGATCCTGATTCATATGGATGTGAGAAAATGAAATGTAGGGGTATTTTTAGAAGTTATTTTGTATTTAATGATAGATTATTTCCAGTTATTGATCATATTGATAGGTTTTTTGATTAGGAAGGAACTGTATGGGATGAGTGCTGACATGCCACGGATAAGATGGCCAAAATATATAATTTGATTCATTCTTGTTATAAATACACATAAATAAGATATAAGTGAGGATAATAATCCTTATTCGTGTTATTTTTCATTAAAACATGGTAAAAATTGTGATCTCATAAGTTATGATTGGTGTTCATGATTTTTAATTATTTTTCATGGGAATATAAACATTGAATGATCTAAGGAGTTCTTTCTCACATGAGCCACTATATATAAATATACTTTATATGATGAAAGAAACGTGATTTAGGTGGACTAGAAGTTGGTATAGATAATGATATAGTGAAGTCAGTCGTAATTCCATATGATACATGGCTTGGTTTTCTTTTGTTGGAGATAATTGACCTTGTACACAATAAATTGGTGTGGTATAGCATAATTTGAATTATTTTCAGGAAATATCTTCTGGACAATACTCTAGATGTCCAAATATATTATAGTGTTTATATATCATCTAAAAAATCTAAATAATTTATAGACATAGGTTGTGGTAAATATAAAAAATAGACAAACCCATGTCCATGTGTGAGATTCATTACCCGAATTTAAACGCTACTAATGATCTTTAGAAGATTTACAAACTATCTGAAAGACCATATAAATTGAGGTGGAATACACAAGGAGTTGAATCAGTTCTATTATTAGTGGGATAAAAGGATGAAACTCATATGGGATTCACTGAGGGTATTTTTAGTGGGAGTTCAACATTACCATGACATCAAATTATCCAAAAATAATAATTTGTAGATGGAGATAATTTCTGATGATTTCACAAAATTTTAATACACCTAAAATATCTTTATTCATAGAGTCTTGGATGTTGAGTCTTTATAATCATATGTTAGACTGATTTGGGCGATTGACCTAGTGTGTAGAAAAACTAGTCAATGGGTTTTAGCAATGTTAGAAGATAATAACCTAGTTTCTATTTTATTTTTAGAAATTTCATGGAGGCATTCAAATGAGTTTTATGCATTCCACAAAATTGAATATTGTAGTCCAAAATAACTGATGAGGGACTTTTTAACGGGGGTCCTAAATTATGATAATGTTCATGGATCATAGAACTATGTGAATGTTACAAATTAATGTGAATGGATGTTGATCGAGGAATTTGGTGTGAGAATGATAATATCCATTTAGTGAAATATTTTTTTATATAACCTATAAAAAAATTTCTCAATATGGATATTGTTTGTTTTTTTTTGAATAATTTTTTAGGTCTTGTTTCAAAGATTTATTAGTTTATTAACTATAAGTAACACTTAGGATAATCTATATTAAAGAAAGATATCAAAACAATTGATGCCCAGATTTTGAAATTTTAATTCAGTTAATCATAATTTTAACATGTTGATAAGTTATTTAAATAGCTATAACTATTTCTATTGGTTGAAAAACCAATAGTATCCTTTGGTTTTTAGGTTAGAAGTTGAAGGTAGTATTTTGGGGTTTCACTATATAATCAGATAGAGAGAATTCAACATAAGTTCAATAAAAATCAATGATTGAGTTTTATAGAGGATATTATAAGGATTATATCTAGTGGGTGATTCATAATGGAGTATGAGTATGAAAATGATAAGCATGTTTTCTATTGATCCATGCACTATTTGTATTTGTCATGTTTTGTGAAGATGACGTGATTTTAAATGAAGGTTAAGTGGTTGGTAAAGAACAAAGTTCCAAAGACAATGACATTTTTTCCAAATTCATGATGATAATCCACTGGTGATTATTCTTCGAAATATTTTCTTGGGTTTTTTGGAATGTAAATGTTCTTTGAATCAATAGAGTGTAGTGAAGTATGGTGTGTGTTGTTCATTGTTCACTAATAGTATGAGTTTTGGATGCTATATCCAATTTTAAGTATATCATGTCAATAAGGGTAGTACATAAATGTTAGATGGTATTTGTGAATGGATGAATTGTTGGACATACTTTATAAGTTTAGTTGGTGCATGTATGAAAATATAGCGGAGATATATTTGATAGGGCCAAACAAGGGTGGAGGTGGCTCTAGGAGGAGAAAACCTAGTCCAATACAAGTGATATAGGTTAAAATACCAATGAAAAAACATGTGATGAGTTCTAGAATATTAAATGATAGGAAGAAGGTGTTGGTGGGGTATATTCTAGTATACCGAGCAGTGTTTCCAAAAGTTGATATCCCCTATAACTAATATATATTCCTTCCATAAATTAAATATATTCTTCCATTATCTCATTGATATAAAATAAAAATTCAAACCATTTAATACATTAAGAATTTTGTGGGTATTTTGTTCTTTGATGTTTGATAATCATGTGTTTTTCTCACTTCCGTGTTTTCCGGTGGAAAGAATATGAGATGATCAAAAACATATTAATGGTGGATGACTTTATGTAGTGAATATAGTTATTGGACTTCACCATTCTAGATGATAAAGTCATTGGATATGATTCAATCTGATACTAGGATACTTCAAAGTGGTTGAGGTTCCTCTATGGTAGACAATAAGAAGGATGAACTATCCATGATTAGAATCTTTTCCAAATCATCAATATAGAAAATCCTTAATGTAAAAAACATATTTCATTATAAGGATCCATCCTTAAACATTGAATAATAATGAATTAAGTTAATAATTCACATTTAGGATCTTTTTATGTTTTGATATTTACAAAATTAGGTCATAACATTTACATAACAATAGGAATATTACACGTAGACACTTCTACTCAGAATCCATTTTTCTTCATAAAATAAAAACTCTTAAAAGAAAAGAAACATGTTTAGTTAAATTTTTTAATAATCATTACTTTTCCTTGATCTCATGATTGACTATATTCCACTTTTAATCCTATGAAAAACATTTCAAAACTTTGTATGAGCATAAAAATATCAGTAAGGGATAAATAAAGAAGGAAAATTGTTAGTTTTTAAAAATAACATGTACACCATAAATACTTTTTCATAAGTAATACTTTTCACCTTTATGGAGTAGTAAATAATATTCATTGAATAGAATCTCATTGTTTATTTTTTTTATCCAAAATATTACTATAAAACCCTTAGAAAGAACACATAACAGAAAAGTTAACCTGAGACATAAACATACTTAAATGGAATAACCATACGGTCAACTTCTACACATATCACTAAATAGAATATACATACGACCAACTTCCATACCAATGCATTAGAGGTTATAAAATAACCACTCATCATAGGTTTATCACAGAACCAACCATCATTCGGTTTATCACGAAACCACCCATCAAATGTCCAACTACCATTACATAATCATAACACATAAAATATTGCAAATATCAACATATGATTAATAACATTTAATTTGAAAACACAAGATTTAATTTCAAGATATTGAAATAATCAAACCATTTCCAAAAACATTTTCAATACCAAAACACACAAAAACATAATAAGGGGTTTCTTTTTCACTTTAAAAAAACCTTAAGTCTTATAGAGGAAGCTAAATAACAATTACGGCGGTGGAGGGGTCATTGTCACCCAATACGTTAAAAAACATTACTTTTGACATTTAGTAAAATTATTTGTATAAAAAATATTCCCTTTGAATGAAAATAAACTTCAAAGTGTTTTATTATACACCATATAAAAGAATGAGTTTTATATTATCAAAATATGCCTCAATGAAAGGAAATTGAGACAAAGTCACTTACCTCATGTCCAACTTGTCTTGTATGTTTATTGTTCTTCCTGAATAATAAAATTAATTTAATTTATACTTGAATAAGAATATTTTTCAAGTTTATTATCCCTTTTATATCACTTATTACCTTGCTATAACAATTTGTTAATTATTTTAGTTCATATCAGTCATTTTGTCGATGTTCGGAACATGAGTCAATAATGAACTTGTTATAATAAAAAAATTTACATGTGGTCAAACATCCATTATCACTAGAATGATATTCAGGATTTAGATAGAATTTATATCATATATAACCAGTATATATGTATTTATAATAGTCCATACCATTTAGATATATGAAAATAAAATTCACCGTTCATGGAGACGGTAAGTTGTACGTACTCATGATCGGTACTTTCGTTTAATTGTTTTAATTTTTAAAGGAATTAAAACCAAATAATAAATAGGTATATTATTGTTACATTATAATATAATATTTTATATACAATATATAATTTCATTAAAACCATCTTTTATACGTTCCATGTATGGTATGAATGATTCATATCACTTTGAGGGGGCAGTAGTCTGCACTTCCTCAAATGAAATTATCATATTTATACAACATGAAAAGAATAAAAGTATGTTATAAATGAGAATTAAATAATAATAAAGATAAAATAAATATAATATATATAATATATAATTATAGTTCTATCATAATTTCTACCATGAGAGGTGTTAGGGAAAAATTGAGCAATCATTGTTTTGTGAGGCAGTAGTTCTCCGTACATAGAAATTGTATGTTTGTATCCATTAGATGGAGGTGTGTCTAAGTGTAGTTAGAATAATTCTCATAAAAAGAGCCTATTATATTTAGGATACTTTTTTTCATATTAAAAAAGAATAATAAGATCATAGGGAGTGGATAAGGAAAAAATAATGGAAAGAAACAAGAGAGAAGACATTATCTCAAATCAGGTAACTTCTTTTGATTTGAGCCAAAGGGATCTCTTGAATTTCCTTCATCCTAAGGTATAGATTCTAGGAGGAATTTAGATATGTTTATATCTTATTTGTGCATAGTTTGGATTATATAAGTGGCTTGAGAGTTTTTTTAATGGTTAAGAGTTGATGTCCTTTTATAAGAGGGAGGGGGTCTCTTTAAGAAAGTTTGAAAGTATTATTTTATTATAAAATTATTTTCGGTTTCAAAAGGTCCAAAAATCATTAAATTAAAATATTAGATGAATATAAGTCGAAATAAAATCATCCAATTATAATTGTATATGTTTTGGATATTTTTTAATCCTTATCATTTTTATTTAACCCTTTGTTATCTTATTTGACATTTACCATGTCTTCTTGTATATTCATACTATATGGTTAATATATTTACTATAAAATTCCAAGATACCCAAAATGGATTCTAAATGAAAATTTTAACATCATATATGTAATTTTCAAAAATAATAGATTTTTAGGACAATTTTATAATTTAATAAAATATTAATTGATTTAAAATATCATTTTTTCCAATTGATATACTATTCATATCATGACTTTTTGAAAATCTATATCAAATTGATCAATTTGAAAAAACATCCTTAATTAAAATATATAAAGTCATAAGAATCCAAAAAATTCTTGGATGGCATAAAACATTTCAAAATAATTTATTTTAATATTTATAATCTCATTTATTTAAAACATTCATTAATGACATAGTCATTAAATCATCATTGGGTCATAAATAAATTTATTTATTTGATGTCTAAAATTTATAAATAAAATAACATGATGTAGGAAATATTTTTATCTTTATAATTAATATTTATAGTCAAATATATCAATTCTATAACCCCACAATAAATTTTTTTAGAAAAACAATACAAGTTTGTGATATTTTTATTTCTACTTTAAATAAAAATATATTATAATAATTATCTTACCCAAGTGGCATCCAAAGGCCAAAAGTTCTACCAAAGGATTGTATTGGTGGGACATGACTCATCCAATAAGGTTAGTACAAGTGTAAAGGTAATTTTATATTATTATAATATTTTTTTTACCTTGATTTACCCTATTTACCTTTAACCGTAGTAAATAAAAATCAAAAGTTACCATTCACCCAAAATTGTTTATATCCTATTGAACCAAATTTTACATACTAATGACAACCATATATGTTTTATTTTTTATATTCAATTAACAGAAGTGATAAAATTTCATTTAAATGAAAAAGTTGATTTTTTAAATATTATGCACTGTTTTTCACTATTCATTAAAAATTTAACGTTTTCAGAAAAATACCAAAAACTCAACCAAATTTAATTTTGATATTACAAATTCAAAAATGATGTCTATTTTAAAAAATTCAAAACAGAGAAGTTCAATCAATTAATTTAAAATTAATTCTTCTTGTCAGAATAAGAATGCATGTTTTTTATGAAATAAAAAACCATCAAAACATTAACATGTGTTTATGTTCAATATAAGAGTGGAATTACATCAAATGAAGAAAATTGGATTAAATGGAAAAAATATAATCCAATTACAATTTAAAACCAATTAAAAGAAAAATATATCTATGTAAATAAATTAGATGAAAAAGGAATATTTGAATTAAAATGCGGTATTATTCATTATTCATTAAAAAAAATAATTTTATCAGAAAAATACCAAACATTTACCCAAAGTAAATTTTTATGTACCCATTCTAAAGAAGAATTTATTTTTTAAAATATAACATATTAATGTTACAAAACTATAATTGAAAAGAGTTTAATCTAAAGGCAGTAAAACAACCTTTTAAAAATTATTAGAGTATTTCATGCTTAAAATTGGATTCATTCTCATTTTAAGAGTCTAACATTTATTGGATAAATGTAAATACATTTAAGAAACATGTATACAAATATTGAAGTTAGTTCTATTCATTCCCACCAATACAATGTCTAGGTGTTAACTTCCATTTAAAATAATAAGATTACTATATTATTTTTTGGTATAACTAAGAATTGTGTGCAACATAAGATTTTGGAGAAATTGGTTATTGAGTGTTGAGTACGATATCATACATAGAATCCCATTTTAAGTAAAATTAATATTTAATTCAAAAATATTACTAAATATGAAAATTTCATATTCTTTATTCACCTAGGTTGCTACATCCTTCCCCCTTTTTGGGAATTGCATCCCTGAAATTCTATTCACTTATCCAATAAATGGGTGTATTTTATCCTTATATCATTTTCAGATTCCCATGTTTCCTCTTCCACCATACAGTATTTACACAGAACCTATACCTAATGAATTACCTTATTCTACAACACTTTCTCTCTTCAGTCAAAAATCTCGACTAATTGTTCCTCATAACAAATATTCTCTTCCAACTAAACTACCTCTGGACTCAAAACATGAGATGGATGTGAAATATACTTTCTCAACATTGAAACATGAAAAACATTATGTACATGGGAGAAAATTGGAGGTAAAGCCACTATGTAGGCAACTAATCCAACTTTTTCAAGGATTTTATAGGGTCTAATGATCCTTGTACACAACTTTCCCTTCTTACCAAAACACATCACACTTTTACATGGAGAAACTTTGAGAAATACATAACCACCTACTTCGAAATAAAGATCCTTCTTTTAGTTATCAACAAAACATTTCATCATTCTATGAGTTTTCCTCATGTGTTTTTGTGTCAATTGAACTTTCTCTTCCATCTCTTCAACCAATTCTGGTCCCATCGCATTCATTTCACCTACGTCATACCAAAAAGCTAGAGTTTGATTCATCTTCCCATATAATTCTTCAAATGGAGCCATCTATATACTAGAATGAAAACTATTATTAAAAGAAAACTTAACCAATGAAATATTCTTTCCCAAATACCCTGGTAGTCTATTGAACAAGCATGTAGAATATCCTCCAATGTCAGAATTGTTCATTATGGCTGCCAATCTAATTGGAAATCAAAAGTCATACTAAAATTTATTTCTGTACCTAATGACTTATGAAGGCCTTTCAAAAAGTTAGAAGTGAACCTAAAATCACGATCAGATAAAATGGAGAGTTAAAATCCATGTAACCTAACTATCACATTAATATAAAATCGAGAAAGTTTTTCAAGATACAGAGTATCTTTAATGGGAAGAAAATGACCAGATTCAGTCAATAGATCAATAATAACCCAGATTGTGTTATTACCTCGAGAAACCTTTAGTAATCTAACTACGAAATCCATGGACACATTTTCCCATTTCCACTCTGGCACTCATAAAGGATGAATCATACCTTTCGGTAACTGCAGATCTAATTTAACTTGATGATATGTTAAACATCTCAGGGTAAAGTCAGCAATATCTCTTTTCATTCCATCCCACAAGTTATACTCCAAATGATCTTGGTATATTTTAGTAATGCCATGATGAACTAAAAATGGAGAACTATGAGTGTCACATTAAAACATTTTCTTCA
Organism: Viscum album; assembly: GCA_963277665.1. Taxonomy (NCBI): domain Eukaryota; kingdom Viridiplantae; phylum Streptophyta; class Magnoliopsida; order Santalales; family Viscaceae; genus Viscum; species Viscum album. The sequence goes on from OY728126.1 coordinate 819,254,929, forward strand.
ACTGTGAATCACAAGGCATGCATAATCTCTTCCCAAACCTCAAAATACAATCATTATCAAAGTTAAATTCAGGAAACATACCCTTATGAACAAACTCAACCTTTTTCTACAACTCATTGACTTCCTTCTATGCTTTCTTAATTCTATCTAAGAGAGATGATTTCACTAACACCTGAAGTAAAACCGAGGAATTTTCTACTTCAACAACTTCTATGCCAAATTTTATCAAATCATTAATCATAAGATCTTGTTCCAAACATAATATTGTTAATGTAGCATTACTTTTTTGACTCAAGGAAACTACCACTTTATTTTATTTTTTGGGATGGTAATGAATCATGCAATCATAATACTTAACTAATTCCATCCATATCTTTTTTCTCAGGTTCAATTCTTTTAGAGTGAATATATTTTTCAAACTTTTGTGATCAATATATATTTCACACTTTATGCTATATAAATGATGCCTCCATGTTTTTAAAACAAAAAGAAACAACAGCTAATTCCAAATCATGTATAGTGTAATTTTACTCATGAGTTTTAAACTGACGTGAAGCATAAGTAATTACATGATCATTCTCCAATACGACACAACCAAATCCATTAAACGAAGAATCACTATAGATAACAAACTCACCATTTCTGGAAGGTGATTCCAAAACTGTAACATTCACTAATGACCTTTTCAATTCCTAAAAACAATCATCAAATTATTTTGTCTAGATAAATTTAACACCTTTTTGAGTTAACTTAGTTAGTGGGATAGATAACCATGCAAAATTATCAAAAAAACTTCTGTAATATCATTCCAAACCAAGAAAACTATGAATATCGGTTATATTTGTAGTTCTTGGTTGTTATTCAATAAACTTTATTTTAGCAGGATCAACAGTTACGCCATTTTTTGAAACAATGTGACTAAGGAATGAAATTTTTTGCAACCAAAACTCATACTTGAAAAATTTCCCATATAATGTTTTTTAATGTTTGCAAGAAAACCATTAAATGACTTTCATTCACATCTTTACTTTTAGCACAAACCAAAATATTATCAATAAACACAATCACAAACTTATTCAAGAACTCACAGATAATTCTATTCATTGTATACATGAATATCGTAGGTGCATAGGTTAACCCAAAATACATAACTACAAATTCATTATGGTCATATCTAGTATGAAACGCAGTCTTTGGAATGTATGTTTCCTTTACATTCAGCTAATGGTACCCTGAGCTCAAGTCAATCTTCAAAAAATACTAATCTCCCTAGATCTGATAAAAAATCATCAATGTGAGGGAAAGGATACTTATTCTTAATAGTGATATTATTCAAGACTTTATAATCAATTCCAAGTCTCATTGAACCATCTTTTTTCTAACAAAAAACACTGGAGCACCCCATAGTGATGTGCTAGGTCAAATGAAACCATTATCTGAAAACTCCTACAATTGTTTCTTTCACTCTAAAAGTTCAATTTGGGCAATTTGATAAGGGGGTTTTGAAATTGGATTAGAATTGGGAACTAAGTCAACAATAAATTTAACTTCCCAATCAGGTATAATACTATAAAACTCCTCAAGAAAAACATCAAGATACTCGTTTTCTACTGGCACATCATTAATCTGAACAGTTCCTTTTTTCATCAAAATGTGCAAGGTAACATTTATTTCCATCTTTCACTAGTATCTCAGCTTCCCGATATGTTATTAGAGGTAAGGGTTCATTCTTGTGCACAATATAAGAGTTGTTCTAAAAAGAAACCTCTTTATCTCTACAGTCAATCTTTTCATGGTAAACAAAAATCCAATCCATTCCCAAAATAACATCAAAATCTACAAGAGGAAAAACAACAAGGTTTGCAGGTAAATTAATTCTACAAAAATGATAGAAAGATACTTATAATTTATTTTTGCCTCAACATTTCCCTAGAGAATTTTTACCAAAATTTTAGGATTCATATCATGAGATGGAATTCCCAATTTACTAGAAAATTTCTCTGAAATGAATTAATGTGTTGAACCTGAATCAAATAACACATTGGAATAATCTGAAAAAATAAAAAAAATTATCTGATACCTCTTCATTATATAGTCCCACTTCAACCGTAGTAGTAGAAAAATAATTTTCCCCACCCTTCTTTTTATCTTTCTGGTTTCCACCCCAGGTAATCAACTTTGAACACACATTGGCATAATTCTCAAACTCATTGCAACTAAAACATCTTACTGTTGGATTTTCATTGCTTACTTGATCATCTTCCTTACAATTACAAGAAATATGACCAGACTTACCACACCAAAATCACTTCCCATCATTTGATAAAAATTCTCAAGGATTCTTTTTACCCCACATCTCACAAGATAGAAATTTAATTTTCTTATCTCCAGGATTCCTTGATGAATTCTTTCCTTTAGCTTTCCAACTTGACCTATTCTTTTTTTTCCTCTCTTGGAACACCTGGTCATCAGAAAAATTAATTTCTACATTCTTGGCACATCTAAAAAGTTTCTCGTAGATTTTGAATTTACAAGATTCTAATGCTCTTTGATATAGCGACATTAGTCCTAAGTAAAATCGATTTATCGTACTATCAAGATCTTGGATGAAATTTGGAGGATACCTTGTGAGTCGTGTGAAATTTTATTCATAATCATCCACTGAGTCATCCTCCTACCTCAATTCCAAGAATTTTTTTTCCATAATAAGTCGAACTTCCTTTTGAAAATATTTCTCAAGAAACATTCCTTTGAATTTTTTCCAACAAAGAGCATCAATCTCCTCATTGTCCCAGATATTTTTAACCATTTACCACTACTGATCGGCTTCTCCTTTGAAACGACAAATAGCAAGACTAACCTTTTGATTGTCTTTACAACCTAGGACATCAAAAATATTTTCTAGTGTGTTGATCCTCCCTTCAACTAGAACAGTTTCAAATGATCCTCTGAATGATGGGGGATATTGCCTCATGAAATTCCCCACTATAGAAATATTCCTTGGGGGTAGATATGGTTGATCTAATGCATGTATTCCACAACCATTTATACCCTGAGTCAACTATGTCATTTCTGTAACAAACTGCTCAGTTCTGATTTCTACCATCTCAGGTTGCTGGTTTGGAAGGTTTTTTACCTCTATATGCCTTCCCATAACTACTTCCCTATTTCCTCTCCAGAAAAAAATTATGAACACAAAAATAACTTAGGTGATGCCACATGGTATCCTTCAAATTCTATATCATTCCATTCTTACCATAAAGTAAAAATAATTTATGGATACTAATTGAACAATATTATAACTCCAAAAATTATCTAAATAGGCCTCTGATACAAACTATAAGGCCCCAGCATTAAATATTACATAATATTGAATTAAGTTAATAATTCACATTGAATATCTTTTTAGGTTTAGAGCTTTAGAGAATGAGGTAATAACATATACATAACAATTTCAATATTACATGTAGACACTTCTACTCAGTATCCATTTTTCATCATAAAATAAAAAATCCTAAAAAAATAAAACATGTTTAGTTCCATGTTTTAGTCATCATGAATTATCCATGATCCCACCCTTGACCATATTACAATTTATGTCATGTGAAAAAAATTTCAAAAACATGGCATGATCATAAAAATCTCATTAAGGGATACACAATGAATAAAAATGATTAGTTTTTCAAAACAACAAGTACACTATAAATAATTTATCATAAGTAATACTTTGAACCTTTATGAAGTAGTAAATGTTCTTTACTGAATAAAAGCTCATTTCATACCCTTTTGTAACCAAAGCAATACTATAAATCCTATAAAAAGGGAACATAACATATAATGGTAACTTGGGACATACACATACATAAATTGAATAACCATAAGGTCAACTTCCAAACATATCACTAAATGGAATAGTCATACAACCGACTTCCATACCCAATGAATTGGATGTTATAATGTAACCACATGTCCTTGGTTTATCACAAAACCACCCATTATTTGTTTTATCATGTAACCACCCATCAAATTTCCATGTACCATTACATAATCATAACACATAAAATATTGCAAATATCAACATTTCAATAATAACATTTAATTTGAAATCACAGGATATCATTTCAAGATATGAAAATACTGAATCCATTTCAAAAAACATTTTCAATACCAAAACAGCCAAAAATAGAATAAGGGGTTTTCTCATTTAAAAAAAATTATGTCTTATAGAGAAATCCAAATAAAAATTATAGCGGTGGAGAGGTCATTGTCGATGAATACATTAAAAAACATTCCTTTCGTCATTAATAAAATACTTCATAGAAAAAATATTCCCTTTGAATGAAAATAAAAGACAAAGGGGTTTATTTTACACCGTATAAAATAAAGAGTTGTATATTATCAAAATATGCTTCAATGAAAGGAGATTGAGACAAATTCTCTTACCTCGTGTTCGACTTGTCTTGTATGTTCCTTGTTCTTCGTGAAAAAAAATAAGTTTATTTGTACATGATCAAGATCCTTTTCAAGTTTATTATTACTTTTATATCATTTATTTCCTTTCTATATCAATTATTTAATTATTTGAGTTCATGTTGGAAATCTCGTCGATGTTCTGAACTTGAGTCAAAAATGAACTTGTTATAATTACAATGTGTCCATGTGGTAAAAATTAAATTATCTCCAGAATGATATTCAAAATGTAGATATCATATATTTCATATATATCGGGTATATATGTAATTATAATAGTCTATGTCATTTGGATATATAAAAATTAAGTGCACCGTTCACAGAGACGATAAGTCGTACGTACGCATGAACACTACTTTCTTTTCATTTTTTTTCATTTTTACAAGAATGAAAGAAAAATGTTAAAAAGGTATATTATTACTGTATTATAATATAATATTTTATATAAATTACATAAGTTCATTAACACCATCTTTTATACATTCCATCTATGGTATTAACGAGTCATATCACTAAGAGGGGGTGGTAGTCTGCACTCCCTCAAATGAAATTATCATATTTATACAACATTAAAAACATAATGGTATGTTCTAAATTATAATTACATAATAATATAGATAAAATATATATCATAAATATCATATATAATTATAGTTCCATCATAATGGCCACCATGAGAGGTGGTAGGGGAAAATTGAATAATCATTGTTTTGTGAGGCAGTAGTTCACCGTACATAGAAACAGTATGTTCGTATCCATTTGATGGAGGTGTGTGTAAGGGAAGTTAAAATACTTCTCATAAAAACGACCTAGAATATTTAGGATATTTTTTTTATATAAACAAATAATAAAAATATCATAGGCAGTGGAGGCATATAAATAATGGAAAGAAACTTTAGAGAAGACGTTATCTCAAATCGGGTAACCTATTTTAATTTGAGCCAAAGGGATCTCTTGAATTTCCTTCTTCCTAAGAGATAGATTATAAAATGAATATAGGGATGTTGGGATCTTATTTGTTCAGAGTTTGGATGATCCAAGAGTCTTTAGAGGTTTTATTAATGGGTAAGATTTGGTGTCCTTTTATAAGAGGGAGGATGGGCTCTTTAGGAATATTTGAAAGTATTGTTTTATTATTAAATTATTTTCTCCTTAAAAAGGTAAATAACTCATTAAATTAGAATATAAGATGAATATAATGATAAATAAAATAATCCAATAATAATTGGATAGGTTTTGGATATTTTTTAATCCTTATCGTTTTTATTTAACCCTTTGTTAAATTATTTAACTTTTACAATGTCTTATTGTATATTAATACTACATGGTTAATATATTTACTATAAAATTACAAGAGACCCAAAATAAATCATTAATGACATTTTTAACATCATATATTTTATTTGGAATAATATTATATTTTTACATCTATTTTATCATTTAATAAAATATTAATTAATTTAAAAACTCATTTATGTCAATTTTTATACTATTCATATCATGACTTTTTAAAAATCCATAAAAACAAGATAAATTAGAAACAACATAATAAATTATTATATAAAAAGTCATAAGAATCCATATAATTCTTGTATCACATAAAATGATTCAAAATAAATTTATTTTAACATTTATAATCTCATTAATATAAAACATTCATTGATGAGGTAATCATTACATCAACATTGTGTCATAAATAAATTTCTTTATTTGATGTTTAAAAATTATAAATAAAATACCATGATATAGGAAATATTTTTAGATTTATAATAAATATTTATAGTCAAATATGTCAATTATATAACCCCACATTAAAATTGTTTTAGAAAAACAATACATGTTTATGATATTTTTATTTTTACTTTAAATAAAATGTTATTAAAGTAATTATCTTACCCAAGGGGATTCCAAATGAAAAAAGTTCTACCCAAATATTTTATTTGTTGGCCGTAACTCATATAATAAGGTTAGAATAAGTGTTAAGGTAATTTTATAATATTATAATATTATTTTTAACTTGATTTACCCTATTTACCTTTAACCGCGGTAAATAAAAATCAAAAGTAACTATTCAGAAAAAAATTATTTCTTCCATCCAATTGAATGAAATTTTACATGCTTATGGCAACCATGTATGTCAAATTTTTGAAATTCAATTCATATAAGTGGTAAAATTTTATTTAAATGAAAAGGTATGTTTTTTAAATACTAAGCAATGTTTTTCAATATTCATAAAAAATTGAACATTTTCAGAAAAATACAAAAAATTAACCCAAAGCTAATTTTGATATTTTGAATTCAAACTTTTTGTCTATTTTACCTAATTCGAAATATAGAAGTTTCATTAATTAATTTAAAATTAATTCTCGTTATCAAAACCAGAAAGCATATTTTTTAAGAAGTAAATATCATCAAAAGATTGACATGTGTTTATTTCCTATTTAAAATTAGAATTATTTCCAATTACTAAAATTGGATTAAATGGTAAAAATATAATCCAATTACACTTTAAAAAAATTAAAATAATAATAAAACTATATAAATAAATTAGATGAAAAGGCAGTTTTGAATTAAAATGTTGTATTTTTCACTATTCATTAAAAATGAATTTTATTAGAAAAATACCAAAAATTTACCCAAAGTAAATTTTGATGTCCCGATTCTAAATAAGAATTTTAATTTTTAAATATAACATTTAAAAGTGAAAAAAACCATATTTCTATAGGTTTCTCCAATAAAAGGCGGTAAAACGATATTTTAAATAATATTAGAGTATTTCATGCTTAAAATTGGATTCATTCTCATTTTAAGCCTCTAAAATTTATTTTATAAATATAAATACATTTAAGAAACATGTATAATAATATTTTAGTTAGTTTTGTTCATTTCATCCAATACAATGGCTAGGCGTTAACTACTATATAAAATAATAATATTAATATATTATTTTTCAGTATAACTCAATATTATGTCCAACATAAGATTTTAGAGAAATCTATTGTTTCTTGTAGAGTAGTCCATCACACGTAGCATAAATTTTTAAGTATAATTAATATTTATTTCATAAATATTAGTAAATATGAAATTTTCATAATCTTTATTCACCTGGGATGTTACATTCATAAGAATATCAATCCATCATCATGAAATTATTTTCACATTGGATAGAATAATAATAGTGGGGTGTAATATCAGGGGTGTAAATCAAAAAATGATAAAATCATTGTAAAAATATAAATAAGACTTTATTATTTAAAATTATTGAATAAAACATTTTATCTATTTTATAATAAATTGTTTCATAAAACATCATTATTTATTCTTATTTAAAATATAAATTACATTTTATTAAACTACTCTCATTCAATAATTTATGAAAATAGAATTTAGAAATTTTTATAGAAAATATACTTTTGGGTCAAATGAAATCCAATGTAAAAACATGAAAATTCAATATAAAATCATTTCTGGAACATTATATTGAATTTATTTCAGTGTAAACCCTATTAAAATAACAAAAATTGTACGGCTATGTAAATATAAAATTTTTATAGAACAACCAATTTAAAATGGATTTTATCTATTTCTAATGATGTTAGTCCATAAATAAATGAAATATGCAATCCATAGAAGATTATTTCATTCCTTAACTAAACAAACCCTAATCAAACTTTTATGAATTGGCCTAAATTGAAAATTAATCAATAATGAATGATAATAGGATGAGGGATGGGAGAAAAAATGAATACTAGAATCCCTTAAAACCAATTTATAAAATAATAATGTCAAATTATTTATGGGAATGATGCTTGGTCAGTGTGGAGGGTTACTAAAATAAGGTATTTAACCATGAGATTAATTTAAAAATATTATAAAATTCCTGACCATTACACGTAGTTAGGGAGGCTATATTCCTTAACCATTAATCCTACAAATTTTTAAAAATTGTATATATTTTAAGCCAAAATGTTTTTGAAACAAATTTTAAAATTAATTAAAAAAATCATACATAATAGTGACATTATGATTGTCCCAATTATTCTCACCTTTACATTTTCTACATCATGAATTTCATCATAAAAATTATTGATCATAGAAATTTATATTTCTCTATTATTACAGATTCTCACACCAATGTATCATGAGAATCATTTCTTTATTACTAAATATTTCAATGAAAATGGACATAGTTACTTTCTAATAATATACTTAAATTAATTATGATTGAAACTATTTTTATACCAATGAAGAATCATGCTCTAATTCTAAATCCTACCAATTTAAAAAACGATAAGGATCAAGATGATACATTTTGATCTGGGAGACTGGAACACGTCTTTAATATATGTTATATGAGTAGGCAATTATATTTAATATGGGAACTTTAAATGTCTTCCCATAACCTCAAAAGGTAGAATATTTCTCATCATAATCATACATTGCTTCCAAAGTCATCTATAGACAATCCAAGGTAAAAATTTCACAAACTCTTGATCACTGACAGAAAATTACAAAGCCCTATGATGTTGATAAAAATAATATTTCTAGAGACTCAAATAAATCAAAAAACACTTCTAAATAAACTTAATTTTATACATTATTTGTTTTAATACATATTCCCACTATACAAGGTTCACCAGACTCAACCTAGTGTCAAAGAGATCATATATAATGTTTAAATAAACACTCCAGAGGGGTTATCTTTATCAAATATTGATTAATTTTTTTATGGGAAAATTAAATGAATGAAATATAGGTATGGAAATATCCCCTAAAATTCAAAACATATTATCATGATAAATATTATTGTCTAGTGATGAGATGTAGTTTAGGGGGTGAATTGGATTATATTTTGTTAGAAATTAAAATTATATTTTATGAACATAAAATAATTAAATAGAATAAATAAAATATTGATTGTTATGAATAGATTTAGAATTATAAGTTATAATAAATAAATAACTATATTTAGTGCTGTTGAAATATAAATGGATGGCAAGGAATAATTGATAAAAGATTTTGAAAATAATCCACACTGGATCCCTACATCTCCTCCCTCGAGTATCCTTGAGAGGTTTTGGTTTAATCATTTCTTTTTAATGGGTATACCATAAAAACCAAACTCTTTCTTTTTAGTGGTTAAAGCATGGAATGTTTTTATAAAAACTACACATCTAGTTTTTAGTTATCGGTACCAAGAAAATTAAAGCACATATAATCTTTTATTATTATGGATAAACACCCAGTCCCCCTCACTTTTAAGGAAGTTATCACCAATCCCCTCACACTCAACGGTAGTTAAAAATAAATCCATCACATTATTGGTATTAATAACATATCCCATGACACTCAATAGTAGTGAGCACCCGTGAAATGAAAATAAAATGATTTCTTTGCACAACACCATTATAGCTCACTCTAAACCTCTAAAAATGAATAGGAATAGAATTTGAGTGGAAGAGATACAAAGAGATGAGGTCGGAAAGATATTAAAACAATAGAAGCACAATGAGATCATGAGACGGTAAAATAGTAGTAATTTGGAATCCCTTGGTAAAGTGTTGAGTCCAAGCCTCCAAGATAGTGTATTTATAGACATTGTAGGTCCATTGGGGGTCTTGGAGCAATTACAGATTGATTATAAAAATTGTTAGGTAAGAGAATCCAAGGGGCACAACCTTCATTGAATATTTTTAGCTCTGTCCTAAGGCCACTGTATGGTCGATGGGTGTCACCTACTTTCGAGTGAGGTCCACCGGCCATCTGGTGGCATCCATCCAGGTAGTTTCTAGACCCTACCTTATTTTCACTTTAAATGAGTTCTACTAATTCATGTTTATCTCTCTGTTTGGTCTAAATGATTTATGGACTATTGTATATAATAGTATCACTAAACTCCAGAAACTAAAAATTTTAAAAACACAATTTTGTGTTTGAAATCTTTAAAACCACCCAAGAGAGTGAGATACACATCAAATATTATAATATTTGAATCAAAATTTCTATTTTTCATTCTAAGGTTGATATGTTGTGACTAATTATAATTGATTTCTACAACCTCATAAAACAATTTTCTTAATTATGAATTAAAATAGGGATCTCTATCAAACATAATCCTTGAAGGAAACCCAGTTAGTTTAATAATTTTCTTCATGTATAACATTCAATAACCTTAAACTTTTAAATTTAATTAAAGTGGATGGAAATGAATGATTTAGTTAGCCTATATATTTTTACCTAGATATCTTTTTCCAAAAGGTATTCAAGGAGATCTAATATTGAAGTCCCTGGATACCTATTCCTACTTCCATCATGGAATGTGTAAAAATAAATTATTCTTGTTATATTTTTCTATTCTTCCTTCACTTTCTAAAAAGTGAGGCCACAGTAAATATATTTATCAGTGTCCATTCTCATCATAGGCCCCCATTATAGATTATTCATATAATATTACATCATGTTCACAACTATATGAATAGCCCATTTAGAATAATGGAAGTCTATTATCAATGCCATCTTTAATGAATGTTGAACCCCGAAATGAATCTTGAAAGAAAAATGACATTGTTTTATTAATTTGAACATTCTAGCATGACCTAACACAATGAAGCCTACATGGTAAGATGTATAATTATTGTGTTAACCCATTTCCACCCCCAATAGGCCAGTGGATAGAAACCATCATCGATAAGGTGTAGCATACGCATGGGATGCCTTATTTTAAGGTACCTAACACATGCACCCATCTATAATCACCTGTATAATTTTGAAAAGAAATATATAACTAATGTAAAAAATATCACAAATATAAATAATATTAAATTATATTATAATAAAAATATGTTAAAAAATTATAAATACAATACCACCAAAACTATAAATTATTCCAACATGCTGTAAAAAAAGGTGGATATTAATGAGATGTAACTTTAGGAACCGACTACAGACCATCTATCCATAATACGATCAACCTACTATTAGTCCTTCTAGAAATCTATAAAAATATTTTATTAATTCCTAATACATTACATGGGAGGGAATATCCCATTACGGATGATTATAAACATGTCAAACAGGAATCCTAAAAAACACCAAACATAATGAATAAGAAGAGAATCAAATAAATATCACAAAGATAATTTAATCAAAGTGTGAGGGAATAACAAAAATAATAACTGATATGTTCTCAACATATACACTAATTCTCAATGTAAGTTCATTCCCTTAATTACATCATAGGATTACATTCATGGATCCAAGTTAGTATTCATCTAAGAGAACTCACTCCTTAGGTCTTATTAAAGCTAATGATTCTCGTCCAAGGGGTAATTCTTATTAGGCCTTTTCGTGATGAGGTACATTATAGAGCATGAATTTTTTTGATACTCAGGTAGGGGATCACACCTATGGCTTATGGGGGATACTTAGCACTCTTTGGATTTACCTCCTTGGATGGAAATAACATGACTGTAATGTTTATAATGAGATACCTAACACATCAAAGGGAAGAATTATATAGGATCACTTCTCAAACCACATGAAAGGATACCGGATTCTATCTAGGATTAACCCATAGAGGGGAACACACATCCTATTCTTAGGAATGGATTCCTCACTCTACTCTCATATTTATAGACTAAGGGAAAAGAAACCCATTAATTATTTTCTAGACTCGAGAGAATGAGAGATTTACACAACTTTGGGAGTGGTACATGATGTTTATTGAAAGTACATGATGTTTCCTACAACTCTTTTACCTACCTGGGACTGTATATGTGGCCATTTTCTTATCAATATTCCCATGTAATCAGGGAATTCCCATGTACTCTATTCATGTCCATGTAACATGGTCAATCTTAAGTACCCTGGCCATTTCTTTGCTGTTTTCCCTTGGGGTACATGTGGGTCACCATAAAATGGACACATGGTGTGTGATATTTATTCATATCCATTACCCTAGCCAAAGTAAAAAAGGGATCCACATAGTATGTGTTCTTACAAATTAAAAACCGTGTTAATTTAAAATTTATAGAACCCCATGGTCTTTAAGAGGATCCCCTCATGTTGCATCCTCCTTCACTCCAGCCAAAAATAACACCCACAAAACATAGATCTGAGCTTGAGAAAGAATGTTCATCGCTAGTGGTAAGATTCCAACCACAAAAATCTACTCATGAATTATTACTCGTCTCACCATGTCAACCAAAGGGTTGAACCAAAAAAAGTATGATTTATCATACTAGATCTACCATTTCATCACATCACACATCAATGTTTCATTCAATATCCAATCAGAATATGTAGAAATTATTTTTTTCACTAATTATTGGTTATGAAATAATTTTTTTTAGGTATAGTTGAACAACTAATAAAATTTAATATCAATGATAAACACATGAATAATGAGGGGAAAATAATAAAACAAAAAAATTAAGGAACAAATGTGTTCAAATTTATAGGTAGGATTGCATTTATTAACAAAGAAATAATCATGTAAATTTATTCAACAAAATCAACCAGATTCATAGTTCTGGGAATTTATGAAATTTATCACCCATAAATTTTCATCGAAACACAAATAAATTTGTTAAAATATTTTATTTTCATTCAAAATGACATAAAAATTGGGGACCAATCAAACAAAATAACTTTTTAACTTTAAGAATGACCATTCATTGATAAATAAAAATTACATGTTGTTGTTCTTAATAAGATCAATTAAATCTATTATTGAGATCTAATAACTATATTTTTGATGAAAAACTCATTGGAAAACCAATAATTAATCCACAATCATGTAATCATTCATTAAGGATATACTATATAGGCCTCTCCAATCACTATGGTTATACAATAAACCATAGGGTTTGGATATAAATTTTTTTAAATAGAGGCATTTTTAGGTCAAATACAGTGGTAAAAAACTAACAAATTAATTTTTTAATTTACTAATTTTCACACATATGCTATTAAACAAAACACCTGAAGTAAAAACAATTTATGTCACACCTAGGGTAAAATTTTCACTACATATTTAATGGAAGTCATAGTTTTCCCATGCGAGATCTAGTTTAGGATATATTCCATTATATCAAAATAAATATGTGCACATTATATATCATATTTAATATTTTTAACACACATAAACCTAGGATCCACAATCTATAGAATCTCTTGATGACTTCTGGGAAAAAATTAAAATTATTATTTGTAATATTTCAATGTTTTACGAGTGAAAAGAGTATCATTGCATTATGCTTGTCTTAGGAATTTTCATCTCAAAAAGAAAAAACCTAGTCAAATAGGTAAGGGTACTGAGCTCGTATCTTATTAAAACACTCCAAATATATCTCATTGAAATTACCATGTTACCATAAAATGTTCTAAAAGGTAATATCATTCCCATAATGAATATTATTTCACTAATCTTTGACCTTTATTGGGTACTCAATGATGGAAAATCCAACCTCAATTTCAAGCTCACCTAAATCGATGACATGTGTTTAGACATGAAAATACCTCCTCAAATGTGACATTTGGAAGTCATTTTTTACCAATTATAACTATGGTATTACAAATAAGTGGTATTTTACCTCACTAACCCTAAAAGTTATATATAAAGGGAAGATTAATCTCAAAGATAACTTGTTGGCCTGACTAAATATATGGGTCAGACTCCCAAAGTCTCCATGATCAGTCCATATATGGATTTTTATGTGTATGAAAAGTCCTCATCAAATCCATGATGATTTGAATCTTTTATGGCATCATTTTCATCAACTTTGTTCTCATGTGTGTCAACTCCCCTTGATTAGTCCATAAAGAAATTAATCTATAGGGTCTCTATTTTAAGGCCTAAAATGGTGACATAATGATGGTGTAGTGGTATCTGTTATTATATGAAAAATACACCAAGTGTAGGTGGCCCACCCAGTTATTTCCAAAGGCCAACATGTATTCATAATGCATGTCTCCCAGAACATTAGTGGCCTTCTCTTTCTAGTCTCTAGTATGGGGTTGAAACGTAATGATTAACTATAATATAGTTCTAAAGTTATCATTCTATTCTCTCCATAAATGTCATGTGATGTCAGAATAAATGTATGAAATGATATTCTAGTGTACTTCGCGAAGTTGTACTATTTATTTCATATAAAATCATCTCAAACTCACTACTGAACTTAACTCTCTAATGGAAAGGAAATTGGATGAATTGGTGAGCCGGTCTATGATAACCTATAAATCGCCGTGAATCAAAGATAATCATGGATTTACATTCATAATTTCCATAGAGATACCCTACAACATCCACTATGGAACCTTAAATGGATGAGTAAAATCTTTCAGATCCTACGATTCAGCCATCACCAACTGAAAAGTGAAGCATTTGGAGATAAACTCAGGTACACAACTCTTCATCCCATACCACAAGAACTAACATTAAAGGTAATAGTATATCTTTTACACACTTGGATGAACCACTTATGGGTATATATGAATCTTCCTAAGTACTTCTTCTTACATTGTGATTGTTACCATCATCAACTTTCAAGAATGGTTGGCATGTTCCGTACATTCAAAAAATCTATCTGGGGAACATATAGTGGATATCTAGAAACATACAGTCTAAAAATAGATATATAAAAGATTATAATCTCTAAAATGATGATGAATTAGAGGTGTAAAAATCATCTATTATAGGTACTCTATATCATTCTCATCCACTAAGAAAAAATACAATGAATCTAACTACTCTGGTATATTGTTTAAAAACTATGAACAAGATCTATTATTGAGAGCATCTACCACCACATTTCCCAAGTTAATATCTTTCTATGGATAGATATACCTGAGACTCCAATGGTCAGAATAAATGCTAAATTCTTATCCCATAAGTTAGTGTCACCAAATAATCATAGCCCAAACTACTACTCTCTACTCTAGATTATGGGTCATGTAGTTCTACTCACAGGGTATCACTTTATGGGACCAATAATTTTTCACCACAAACCTATATACTAGAATGGATCCAAGAACAATTATACAGGAATTGCATAACACCACACACTAAACACCCTCATATGACAATCACAAGATGGGCCACTCATCCACCTCTATCATAAGTCTGGGAAAACATAACGTCACCTCTCTATACACATGAATGGATTCCCTCATCATGTTAAGTTATTCTTGGGTTTTGAAATACTATATATATCCTACATGAATCTATGATAGTATCTTACTAACCCATGGAATCTTCTTAAACTCAGTCATACTCTTGCATGCATCCCGAAAAAGAACAACCTAAACCTTTAATGAATCCATAGATACTCAATTTTTTAAGATGACATTCTATAGGAAGTGAACCTATCAAATATAGAATAGACACATCACGATCTTCCCATAAATCTTGTTCTCTTAGAGTATCTCCAATACTATCATAAAGTGTCTATCATTATCCTCCTATGATGTTGAGTATACATGGATTTCATAAATAATGACTACTGTGAACTAGTCCATGGGGGCTGAATGATCTAGTTCATAAGTCCCATGAACATTGTTGGTGTGTTCTTCACACTGAAGGGAATCCCCCAATACTTAGAGTGACTGTAGTGGCACTATAATTTCATCTTCATTACATCCTCCTCTCAAACATGGAGTTGGTGATATCCCAATATGAGGAAAATATTTAATTTCCACCCCATCCCTTTAAACTCATCGATTCTTGGATGTGGATACTTATTCTTAATGGTAACCAGATTGAGGAAATTATTTTTCATAAATAATCTTAATATCTCATCCTCCATCATGGAGAACAGTACTAGGTTTTTTTAGTGGGACAAACTGGGTTTAATGCATCCCTTCCTTTAAAAATCCTCAAACTACACCTTCAACTCAAGAAGCTCTATAGGAGTTATCCAATACACTGGTGTAGATATCAGGTAATTCCAAAGGTTTAATTCTATTTAATAAATAAACTTCATGATGGAGAGGTAATCCTGACTCATACCCAAGTAAGACATCCTCATACTCCACCACTACTATAGGAAACTAAAAGTTCCTAACATTTTTTTCTCAAAGGGTAATACTTTCCAAAATATGATTAATTGGATGTTTCCCCTTAAATGTGATCCCATACTTCTCTTCCTAGAATTACGTCTCATAGATTTAGTTAAAACCTTTTCCCATAAACTCATACACACCACATACACCACCTAAATCAGTCAATCTATTTATAAAACTTGTATAGATATTTCATACCAAGAATGATTTAATAATTCCTAATCATGGCTATAAAGTGAAACTATAAAAATATTTATCTTACAATATTTAGATCAAGTTATTAGTAGAGGTGTTTGATCACTGAATCTCTCCTATTAAGAGTCTCTAATTGTAGGGTTTGATCTAAGGGCTATACTATAATCTCCAGATCATAAATAAGGGATATCGTAAGAAAATATATGATTATTCATATATGTATCAATACTATATCTATAGTAGAGAATGATAGAATAATATCTATAATCATTACTATAGCCTTTGGTTCATAAGCCTTCACTGCCTATAGCTTCCCACATCACTGATCACATGCTCCATAAGAATGGAATGGATCACTTTTGGGTGGTTGGAAAAATAGATCAAAACATCGACCACCACTCACTACTCTCTTAGATCCTCTTCCATGTCCCTGACCCTGACGAAATCCATTATAAAACTATTATTATTCTTGGTAATTTCATCTCCTGCCTCCCTATCATATTCATGGCCGGTCAGAGAATCTTGCATGATATGTTCTCTCCCATCATAAGAGTAGCATTGTCTATCGTTGAGAAGATAAGAACCATCCTTAAATACTTGAACTAAAGACCCTCAATATTTTGATTGTATTAAAAAACACCTCACATGCCTATTTCCATGAGTTTTATTGTCAACTACCATATTCCAAAATCTCAACTAGACAGTTCCCTATAACGAACCCTAATTCAATCAATATAATTTCTCATCTGGTGTGTCATATTTAGTAAATCATGGACCCAACATGTTAAAACCAAAAACATTTTATAATATTAATTTTAACATTACATTTGGAGAATAGTTGTGTCCATAAGAAATGAAAATATTAAAATAATAAAAAAATATAAAATAAGATAACAATAATAGAAAATTTGGATATGGTCAATCTCCCAAAATAATCACACTCTTGAATAATATTGTAGAAATGAAGTTGAATGTTAGTAATTTTATATTCATTTTAAAAATGAATATATATATATATATATATAAGAGAATAAAATTTAATGAATAATTAATGAATTGTTTGGTATTTATAGGAAGGGGGAACACTTATGACTGTTAAAAATATGACTGATGGAATGCTAATATGACTATTGGAATAGTAATATTACAGTTGGAATAGTAATCTTACAATTTGGAATAGTAAATTGTATTTTTGAATACTATAATAACTTATGGAAGTGTAAAATAATAATTAGTTTTTTTATAAAATGATAATATGATACATACTTATAACAAGGTATATTTAAATAAATGTTTTAAAAATGATAAATTAAGTGTGTGTATTTTTCTAAAAAATAAATTTCATAATTACAATTTTACAATAAAAATAATTATTTAAAAAAATTATTATTTGAAAAAATTGGTTTAAAAATTAATATTATTTCTTATTTTAATTATAAGATAATTTTATGAGGCTTAATTAATTTTTAAAGGGTCAGAAATTTGATCATAATATTAAAATTTTTATTTTAAAAAGAAATTGGGTTTTTTATAAAACCTAAATCTAAAATATTTAGAAATGTATTTTCATAAAATGGATTTGATTTTTTACAACTACATGTTGAAAATTGGTTATGGTTATTTTGGTTTCTAAATTAGTTGAGTTATTAGTGAATACTGAAATTTGAAAAATTGTCATATTTAGCATTATAAGCTAAATGCATGAATTCTTGATTTGTGGATTATGTATGAACCAGCTAGCTCAAAATCACATTAACTATTTACTATATATATTCACAAAAAATCAATACAATTAAAATTTTTGAGACAAAATAATAAAGTAATAATTATAATATTTAAACCACACCTCTCACCCCTATAAATACTACCCCTCACCACCTCTTGTCATCAAAACTTATAACTTTTGAGACACCCAGATTTTTACCCAACTCTATTACCAATACTCTCCCCCACATAAATGTACTACTAGTCTCATCAAAAGACCATTCCAAGGTTTCTTAGGTGTAATCCCAAGATGGTACATACAAATGAGAAGGTAATGCCCTCAACCGAGTCTTTTATTTTTCTATTCCTCCATATACTTCAAAATAATTCCATTAAAAATTGTATAATAACTCCAACATAATTTATATTCAATAATATTATTATTTTAATGGAATATATATCATCCATAATATTCTCTTATCATCAAATTATAAAAGTGAAAACATCATAGGTATTATGTCAATTTACTACTTCTAGGGATGATGATTTTGTGTTTCACATTATCTCCTTCATGGAAGTTCTAAATCAAATTATAATTTTTTTTAAATGACCTAAATAGATATATTATATTCTTTTCAGAATTGGGAATAAAAATGTCACCCTAATATTTAATAAAACGAAACTACTTCTTGATGGATAGTAAAATCTCAAAAATAAACTAACTAAATAACATTAATGCTTCACTCAGTAGATCATCCATATATATGAAAAAATAAAGATAAATGGCACCATTTTAATTTTTTATGGTTATGAATACCGTTTCATTTAACTTTTTGAGATTTATTAACATTTTAAGGGAACATCAATAATTATCCACAAGTTGTTCGACCACGGGACCATGAAATGAATTCCATCATAACAGTGGAATTAAAACTTATCTCACATAAAAATGGTTATAAATGAACATAAAAATTTATAAAATAAAATATAGATGAAAATTTTATTGAATTAATTAAAAAATGGATCATGGTTTATTATTCAAGAAAATAAGGGAATGTGTAGAATGATTCTAGAACATAAGGTAAGATATGGCTGATCCACCCTTTTTCTTTGAGTTATGGACATTCTATATCTGACTCAATTTATCTCTTTATTCATGATATTATGATTATTTGAGAAAATTTATATATTTATCTAACACATATTTCTAGCTCATTCTCCCATCCTTTGATGGTGTAATACATTCCATATGTTCATTTCTCTAGTTTCTTCATTAAAATCGAACCCAATTAATGGGATATTTTCTATCCATTTATCCTTTTATGTAACTCTCATTTAAAGTATTTATTCCCAAATTAACACCATATTTTGAGACCTATGATTATTTAATCATATATTAAAATCTATATTATTCAATTCCCTATTCTATTTTTAATATTTATATAATCACCTTTGATTTTGTTATGATGCTAAATTATGCTACCCATAACTATCCATTGTTAATTCTTGTCTTTATGACTTACAACTAATTTCTTTTTATGGATAACATAATAATGTACATGTTATGATGGGTGAAACTAGATAGAACTCGAATAAATATGGAAATTTTTCAATATCATGGGATGATATCTACGGTATTAGAGAGTAAACCAAATCTATGATGGGTTTCTTCCAACCATCTGATGTACCCTTTCCAGTTAGCCTTGACTAATTATTATTTCATATTATATATTGCTACAATATTATTATGTTTCCATGAACATATTATTATTAATTATTTACGTCATTCATTATTATGATAATTCATGATCCATATATTTTATGATATAATGTTGTGTCGTTGAATCACATGTTATTCTTCCAAAAACACTAGGCCTCATGATCCGTGGGTTGTATTTTTTAGATATTTATGTGAAAAATCTTATAAAAATATGGGTAAAAGTATTTTGTTTCTATAGTTTGTATTAAGGAAACAATTGGACATTTATGGGTATTAGAGCCAGTGTAATTTATTTATAACTCAATGGATATGTCTATGTATAGTTATCATTTTAAAATTTTCGTGAAGTTTAGAGTGGGTTTTTTCCCAGAAATTACATCTAAGTTTCAATACTAAAAATAGATGTGGATTGGGAACTATTGTAACAAGGGTTAATAATCGTAAAAAATGGATAATTGTGTACTAACTTGACCACCACCCAATTAACAAAAAATAGGCCTCGTTACAGACCAATTTTGACACTTCTAGAGGATTTGGTTTGTAAAATTCACAAACACATTAATGGAAACTATGAAGGACTTGAATATATTGTTAATATATAAAACCAAATAAGAAACACTACTATGGACAACCAATATTGGAAACTTGATATCCATATATTAGTATATATGTTTCATTTATAATTTATTCCTCGTATGTTCATATTTTCTATTTTTATATGATTCATAGTTTCAGTATTCTAATCATTTTTTATTTTAGTTATTGGTATAAATTGGAGGAACTATACTAACACCCAAGTGACATGAAATCTGATAATTTCCCTAATTTTATGGATAAACTTATATGATTATAAGATAAGAACCTCATGTATGTAATAGATTAAATAATTAATTCTATAATGATACCTTGAATCATGTGGAACACCCTTATTCTAAGAAAAATCAATTTGTGGTCGATTCCTTTATGTGACAAAGGCCTCCCACCTTTAGTGGATCTTCTGATTCCCTCATCATAGATTAATAGATTTACTCCAGTGATAAGATATTCCCTCTCCTCCAATTCTCAGAATAATTAAAAGTCATGATGGATTTCAATCATCTTGAAGGGAAAGTCAACTAGTTGTGGACACTAATCTATAAAAAAAGGACCAAAGGAGAAATTAAATACATTAAATGGGAAGGATCTAAGAAAATATTTTTTAGTAAATATTTTCCCTGGTATATGCATATTAAAATATAGAGATTTTTCCTTGAGGAATATAAAAAATAAGATGAGTCTACTTGAACATATATTAAAACATCACAACGAATACATAGTATTCCTTTGGATTTTCCATCAACATTGAATGTAATGAGAGTCATTTATTTTTTGGTTTAAATCTAAGTCTATAAATAATTATTGATTTGAGAAATTACTACTACTAATATATTGTATCTATTACCCTTATTGTCAATATGGGGATTGGTGGATGTAACACCCCAAGCTTCTACGGAACGCTTCTCTTTGAATAATGCAATAGTGTGTGTTGTACGCAACATCGAGTTCTAACACACCACAACCAATCAAACTAGTCGTTATGAAGAGTAATACCTACTTTTTGAAATTTATAAATTTTATTTTTCAAAATGGACTTCATTTTTGGATTCTGAATATCGAAATTATCCTAGGGTGATTTTTTGGTATTTTTCTGAAAAACATCATTTTTTGATGAATAGTGAATACACTAAGTGGTAGTTAAAAAACTGAATTTTTCATAAAACTGAATTTTACCGCTTCTGTGAGTGAAATTTCGAAAATCCAAGAGACATGGTTAATATCAAGGAGTAAAATGTGGTTCAATGAGATGAAAATAATTTTTGGTGAATAGTAACTTTTTACTTTTATTTACCACGGTTAAAAGTAAATAGGGTAATTAAGGGTAAAAATGATATTAATATTACCCTAACACATGTCCTAATTCTATTGGACAAGTTTATCTCAAAAAATACAACCGTAAGAATAATATATTATCATTTAGGTCCACTAGGATTAGATTAGGACATTTATTATTATTTAATTCAAAGAAGAGTTAAAAGAGTTTAAATGAAAGTTTATCTACTAAAACATTTTTAATATGTGGTTATACATAAGATAAATTCGATTTTAAATATTAATTATAAAGATACAAAGATTTACTACGTTATGGTATTTTATTTATAATTTTTAGACATTATATAAGTTAATATATTTATGACACAATGGTGATGCAGTAATTACCTAATTAATAGAATATTAAAATAATTGATATTATAAATATCAAAATAGATGTAATTTGAGACATTTTATGAATTACAATAATTTACTAGGTTAATATGACATATTATTATTTATTATATAAAATTTTTTCGAAGTAATAATGCTGTTATAAATTTATCAAAAACAAAATACCCAATAGTGTCAAAATTGACCTAAAAGAGTTTTTAAAACAAATATTATATTATTAATTTAAATTCAATTCCTAAAAATCTAACTTTCGGCCAAGATACTTATATAATGATAGGTGTATAATTAATGGACCACTTGGGGGTCTCTTGGAGGTATATAGTAAGTTTATTAACTATATAATATAAAAATACAAAGTGACATGGTAAGTGTCAAACTAATTAACTAAGAGTTAAAACTGAAAGATAAGGTTAATATAATGACCCAAACCTGTCTAAATTCTATTGGTTGTGTTTTTTCGATCCATCCCCACCTTAACCTTTAAATAATCCACTTTTGATCCATTATAAACCGAATATGAATTTATTATAAAATAATATTTCTATCTATTCCAAAGGTTCCCCTCACCCCTCTTATAAAAGGGAACTCCCCCTTCTCACTAATTCACACATTCAAAGCCTTTTGGCTAGGACAACCACTACCCAAATACACTCTAAACTTCCCTAAATTAAACCTAGGGGCCTTATTTGGATCAGAAAGCCATCCTAAGGAGCCCTTTTGATCAAATCAAAAGGAAGAACCCGAAGAAGATGTAATGTTTTCACCACCATCTTTCAAGTTCCCTTCTTCTTCAACTTCTTCTTTCTTTGTTATTAACATTATAAAATAATAAATCCAGTATCTTATATATACTATGATGTTATTATAAATATGGTAAAACCATATTTAGTATTCTATCCATCCTTTGAATGACATGTCACCATACGTGCGTACGTACGGCTTACCGTCTCCATGTCATGGTGTAATTGTTATTCAATAAATTATTATTTGTTTGGGTATAATAATGATGTTTAATTCATGTAAATAATAAATATAACATTATAATGATTTTTTATATATGATATACCATCCAATTATATATTATTTTAATATCAAAAAAATGATATTGTCGCTCGTACGTACGTACGGACTACCGTCTCCACGAACGCGATGAGATTTATTCTCCATCGTATCCATTCAAGTATAATTATCATTTCATGATTAAAAGTAATGTTTAAGAACTTTATATCATTATGGATATGAATAAGGTAAAACCAATCCATAACAAACATGACTTATGTAAAAAAAACATATAAAAGAAAACAAGTAAGTTAACACCTGAAACAATGATAATACTAAGATATTATTAACAAATAAATGTTAAAAGATCATATATGATATCATAATTATGTATATGGTTATTGTATAATTTAATAACAATGTTTTAACTGTTATACAGGAGTTTAACATACCATCGACTAAGGAAAAGTATAAGGTAAGGGTTTATTTTGCAATCTCTTCATTATCCGAGGTTTGATTATACGTAATAATCTACTCGGATTTCTTCATCATCCACATCGATGTTTCTTAAAAATGTATTTCAAAACATTTTTACTATTTACAAGAATATGGGTTAAAGTCATTTATACCCTTTTTTTACTTTTTATAATAGTTTTATAAAGGAATATTTCCGTTGTTTTCCAAACAAGGTGCTTTTTAACCTTTTCGACAGAATTAAGATAAGAATGTTTTTTTAACTTATACAGCAGGTGCGGCTATTTTTCGCCGTTATAAAATCTTCTAAGCTTCCCTTACAAGATTATAAGAAAATTTTCAAAGTAAATGTTCTATTTTATAATTATGTGACTTTTAAATGATTTCAAAATAGCAAGAGATGTTTCTCTAAAAAGAGTTTTGATTTCATCTATGTCAACATACTTTAATGGATTTTAAGTTTATTTGGAGTTGAATTATTATGATACAAAACTTCCATATTGTATTGATGGTTTTGTAATATGTTTGACTGTGGATGTGTTATTTTTATACCATTCATGGTTTATTAAGAAATTATTGACATTTCGTATACTAGTTTTAATACGAATGTTTATGTTATGTTTAAACCTATTCATATGAGGAATGCGTTGGACTTAATAAGTGACGGGTGGAGCCCACTATAGCTTCTTGATGAATCGGTAGATCTCATGAGACAAACTAGTGTCTTGACATAAGGCCTTGACAAAATCTTATTTGTAGGCTTGGCATGAGGCCTTGGCTATGTGGTTATGATAGTCTGGCATTATGCATTCCATCATTATAAAAGTGGTTATTGATATTGCTTGTGATTATTCGATTAGTAGAATATCCATGTGAGTAAGTAAATGGAATTATTTCATTCTATTTTTTCCATACTATGTTGAATTTAATGTTTAAAAGGCTTTGGTTTTAGTTATACATTGCCTCAAATGTTTATTCTTATTTATGAAAGTTTTCTCTATATTGTTATCCTTATTGAGAATTTGAGCTCACCCCTTTTCTATGTTTTATTTTTTACCAGGATATGAAGAAGTAATTTATGAATGACCTACAGGGATAGTATGAGGGGATAAGAGTGTGGACTATGGATACTATATTGTTGTATTTATCAATTTATTATGTAATGTAGACTTTATTAATGTATCTAGTTATTCCAAGGCTACTAAACTAATTGGTCTTTAGAGACTTGATCATTCTTGTGATCATGCCAATGTTATGTAATAATGCACCAAATCTGGGTATCTAGGGTAGGGGTGTTACAGTTTGTATCAGGGGAAGTTTAGTACAAAACTTGGAAGTTAGATTTAGATAAACTCTGATTGGAGCACATAGAATTAAGATGGACTTTGGGGATTAGTATAGAATAACTTCCCAGAATTTTGGTATTGTAGAGATTTTGGGAGTTTTTCGAGCAATACATCCCTATCTGGATACGAGTAGGTAGAGGCTGCTCTAGCACAAATGTACCTAGGGGTAAAACCCGAAAACACCGCTTTGAGCTAAATTCGAATGGGAACTGGTGCAAGACAACGGGCCTTGCTGCACTCTTGGTTACAACACTCCCGGGGGGATATGCTTAGGATAACTCTCATTTTATTTACAAATCATTATGTAGAGTTTTTGAGTATATACTTTCTCAAAGAAAACATTTTTATGATTATGGATTATATCCATAAATATTTCAATTTATGTTATGTTTTTACAATTATAGAATCATGTATTTTGATTCATAAACTGATCTAGTTTATGACATTGTTTAGAAATGGCGCCTAGTGTAATAAATGGAAACCGTATCAATTCACGCACTCCATGTAGGGATTTCTTGCCTGCTCAATATAATTATAGTGGAGCTGGTGATGCAACTGGTGCTGATCAACTAATCACCATACTGGGAAAACTCACTCAGGTTGTGAATAATAACCTTACCCGTATGGAGCACCCTAATCCAGAATGTGGAGGATCAATGTTAGATCGCTTCATCAGGCAGAAACCACCAACATTCAATGGGAGTACAAATCCATTAGTAGCTGAGCAATGGATAGGTTCCCTTGAGAAAATATTTCAGGCATTAGGGAGTAGCTAAAGGGAAAAAGTAGTCATGACGGTTTATCGCCTCACTGGAGATGCTGATCAATGGTGGTCATTGATTCAAAACACGAAGGAATATGATGAAGTATCAAATATTTAATGGAGGGAGTTCAAAGATCTGTTTTTAGAAAAATACTTTCCTCGTGACCATCAAGATGATATGGAAAGGCAATTTCTGAGTCTAATACAAACGGAGGATGAGAAAGTCACAAAGTATGAGGCTAACTTTACATGGTTAGCAAGGTATGCTAGAGATTATATATGTAACCTAAGATGTAAGATTGATTGTTTCTTTGATGGGTTAAGACTATTTCTCTGTCGATCATTAGTCTCACAATCCTTCTCATCGTACAAAGACATTGTCTCATGTGCTATCAAGACATAAAAGGAATTCTCTAAGTCTTATGACTTTAAAGAAAAGCAAGAGAAGAATAGATCTGCTGATCAATCTGGGAATGTAAATAAGGGGAAGAAGGGAAAAGTTGAATATCCAACCTGCAGTAAATATGGGAAGAAACACCCTGATACTTTCTTAAAAGGAATGGGAGTCTGTTACAAGTGCGGTGAAAATGGCCACCAAGCTCGTGATTGGAAGGGGAAGAAAGAAGCTAATGATGTCCAATGCTACAATTTCAAGGAGATGGGACATTATACAAATTAATCTCCTAAGCGCCAGGGGAACTTACCTTGGAAAAGGCTACGGGATCAAGGCCAGGCTTATGTTATCACTACTACTGAGGTAGAAGCTCCAAAAGACGTGGTGGCAGGCAATTTAATGGTTTCTTCAAGTTTATCAAATGCATTATATGATTATGGATCATCGCATTGTTTCATATCTTCCCAGTTTTCTAAGAAAATTAGATATTTTTAATTTTATTTAACAAAGGAGTTGTCAGTTAAAACTCCTAAGGTAAGTATCATTGAAACGAAGTTTTGTGAATCAGTCCCCATTAGAGCACATAAATGTTCTTTATTTGATGATCTCATCGTCATACCTATGATTGAGTTTGATATAATCCTCAGTATGGATTAGCTTTCATACCATGATGTGAAGATTTATTTTAAAAAGAAGGACGTTGCGATTTATGAAGATGATGGTAAGGAACACCTTATCTTTAGAGCAGAATCGTCACCACCTAATTCTTATCTAGATCCACCCCCAATAGCTCAACTAAATTCAATTATTGGGGAGGAAGAGAATGAAATTACAGTGGGTGGGGAAAGGAATGTTCAAATAGAGGATGTACTTATTGTAAAAGAATATATAGATGTATTTCGGGAAGATTTACATGGACATCCTCCAGAACAAGAAGTTGAGTTTTCCATTGATTTAATTCCTGGACCAAGGCCGATATCAAAGACCCCTTATAGAATGGACACTATAGAATTATTTGAACTAAAGAAACAACTAAAGGAATTGATTAATAAGGGATTTATTCGCCCTATTGTTTCTCCATTGGGAGACCCTGTTCATTTTGTTAAAAAGAAAGATGGATCTATGAGGTTATGGATCGACTACAGGGAGATAAATGCTATAACAATAAAGAACAAGTATCCCCTACCTCGCATTGATGATTTATTTGACCAACTGCATAGAGCTCAATACTTTTCAAAGATTGACCTTCGATCTGGATACCATAAGTTGTGTGTGAAGAAGGAAGACATTCCAAAGACAGCATTTTGAACCAGGTACGAGCATTACGAGTTTACAGTAATGCCTTTTGGATTGACTAATTCACCCTCTGTATTCATGGATATGATGAATATATTTTTTAAGGAATATCTCGATGAATTTGTGGTGGTATTTATTGATGATATAATGGTATACTCCAAAATCTACGAATATTATGAAAATAACTTTTTCATTATCCTGAAGACTCTGAGAAGACATGAATTATATGGGAAGTTTAGCAAGTCTAAATTATAGCTTCAGGAGATTTTATTTATTGGTCATATTGTCTCCAAAGATGGAATCTCTGTTGATCCTTCTAAGACCAAGGCAATCCAAGAATGGCCAGCACTGATGAGTATAACTGAGGTACGCAGTTTTATTGGTTTGGCAGGTTATTATCGACGTTTCGTCCAAACTTTTTCCTGGTTGGATAACCCATTAACAAAGCTCACATGTAATGGGGTTAATTTTGTTTGGACAAAAGAGTGTGAAGAATGTTTCGAAGAACTGAAGAGAATATTAGTCAATGATCCTATATTGACTCTACCATTGGGGAATGATGGGTTTGTTATTTATAGTGATGCATCAAAGAAAGTACTTGGTTGTGTCCTTATGCAGAATGATAGTGTTATTGCCTATGCATCACGATAGTTGAAAATTCATCAGCAAAACTATCCTACTCATAATCTTGAGTTAGCAGCTGTGATCATTGCTTTGAAGATATGGAGGCACTACCTCTATGGTGAAAAATGTGAGATTTATATTGATCACAAGAGTTTGAAGTATATTTTCTCACAAAAAGAACTCAACATGAGGCAAAGGAGATGGATTGAATTACTCAAGGATTATCATTGTACGATACAGTACCACCTGGGAAAAGCAAACAAGGTGGAAGATGCTTTGAGAAGAAAAGATCATGGAGTTTTGAACAATATGAGAATTGAAAGGGATCTAATTTTCATGGATCTAGTGAAGATGGACATGGGAATAACCAGATAAGGTGAAACATCAATGCTTTTTCATGTGGTTGTCAAACCATTTTTACTAGAAAGGATTAATAGTTCTCAGACTGATGATGAATAATTTCAAAAGAATATTAAAGGTGTGAATGATGGGAGATTGAGAGAATTTGTGTATGAAGAAGTAATTTTAAAATTCATGAAGAGACGTTGTTTTCCCAATATACCTAGTCTAAAAAGGGAATTCCTGGATGATGCTCACAGTTCCAATTTCTCTATACACCCTGGGAGCACAAAAATGTATAGATATTTGAAGGAACATTTTTGGTGGGACAATATGAAGAGGGAGATTGATGATTCTATGTCAAGATGTATAGTTTTTCAATAAGTGAAAGCTAGAAGGCAACAGCCTGGTGGAGTATTGCAACCTCTTCCCATACCTGAGTGGAAATGGGATAATATCACGATGGTCTTTGTCCTGGGACTACCAAAGACTCCTAGAAGGGATGATGCAGTATGGGTTTTTGTTGATCATCTTACCAAGTCAAAAAAGTTTCTTGCTATAAGAGAATATCTAACACTGGAACGTCTAGAAAGACAATATATTAATGAAGTGGTGAGACTTCATGGAGTACCCCTATCGATTGTTTCTGATCGTGATCTCTGTTTTACTTCAAGATTCTGAAAGAGTCTTCAGAAATCCCTGGATACTAAACTTCAATTGAGAACTGCCTACCACCCTCAAATAGAAGGACAATCAGAATGGACTATTCAAACCTTAGAAGACATGTTTATATCTTGCTCCCTTGACTTTCAAGGTATGTGGGATCAATATTTACCTCTGGTGTAATTTTCCTATAACAATAGCTTTTATTTGAGTATTTATATGGCACCATATGAAGCATTATACGGAAGGAGATGTCGCACACCAACGTGTTGGGATGGCGTTGGTGAACGAAAACTTGTAGGCCCAGAACTGGTGGAGGAAATGATGGAAAAGGTGATGGTAATCCAAAACCATATCAAAGCAGCTCAAAGTAGGCAGAAGAGCTATGCCGATAATCGAAGGAAGGATTTGGAATTTCAAGTCGATGATCATGTTTTCCTGAAGGTATCTCCATGGAAGGGAGTCATACATTTTGGTAAGAAAGGTAAATTGGGTCCGAGTTATATTGGGCCTTTCAAAATTCTAGAATGAATTGGGGTTGTAGCTTATGTATTGGAAATGCCGCCAAGTCTCTCCAAAGTTCACGATGTGTTCCACGTATCTCTGTTGAGGAAATACATGCCTGACCCAAAACATGTACTCACCTATTAGTAATTATAAATGGAACCCGATATGTCTTATTGTGAAGAGTCCATCAAGATTCTTGATACGAGAGAACAAGTACGGAAAAACCAGACGACTCGTCTGGTAAAAGTCTTGTGTAGAAACCATAAGATGGAAGAGGAAACGTGAGAACCCGAAGAAGAGGTAATGTTTTCACCACCCTCTTTCAAGTTCCTTTCTTCTTCAACTTCTTCTTTATTTTTTATTCCCATTCTAAAATAATAACTCTAGTATGTTATATATAATGTGATGTTATTATACATATGGTACAACCATATTCAGTATTTTATCCATCCTTTGAATGACATGTCACCCTACGTGCGTGCGTACGGCTTACTGTCTCCACATCATGGTGTAATTGTTATTCAATAAATTATTATTTGTATGGGTATAATAATGATGTGTAATTCATGTAAATAATAAATATAACATGATAATGATACTGTATATATGATATACCATCAAATTATATATTATTTTAATATCAAAAGAATTATATTGTCGCTCGTGCATACGTACGGACAACGGTCTCCACAAACGCGATGAGATTCATTCTCCATTGTATCTATTAAAGTATAATTCTCATTTGATAATTGAAAGTAATGTTTAAGAACATTATATCATTATGGATATGAATAAGGTACAACCTATCCACAACAAATACGACTTCTGTAATAAAACATATAAAAGAAAACAAGTAAGTTAACACCTGAAACAATGATAATACTAAGATATTATTAACAAATCATTGTTAAAACATCATATATGATATCATAATTATGTATATGGTTCTTGTATAATTTAATAACATTTTTTAACTATTATAAAGGAGGTTAAAATACCATCGACTAAGGAAAAGTAGAAGGTAAGGGTTTATTTCGCAATCTCTTCATTATCTGAGGTTGTTTGTATGTAATAATCTACTAGGATTTCTTTATCATCCACATACATGTTTCTTAAAAATGTATTTCAAAACATTTTTACTATTTACAATAATATGGATTAAAGTCATTTATACCCTTGTTTTACTTTTTATAAGAGGCTTATAAATGAATCTTTCCGACCTTTTCCAAACAAGGTTCTTTTTAACCTTTTCAACAAAATTAAGGTAAGAATGTTTTTCTAACTTATATGGTGGGTGCGTCTATTTTCTACAATTATAAAATCTTCGAAGCTTCCCTTACAAACTTATAAGAACATTTTAAAAGTAAATGTTTTTTTTATAATTATGTGACTCTAAAATTATTTCAAAATATAAAGAGATATTTCTCTAAAAAGAGTTTTGATTTCATCTATGTCAACATCCTTTGATGGATTTTAAGTTTATTTGGAGTTGATTTATTATGATACAAAAATTCCATATTGTATTGATGGTTCTGTGATATGTTTGACTGTGGGTGTGTTATTTGTATACCATTCATGGTTTATGAAGAAAGTATTGACATTTCGTATGTTAGTTTTAATACAAATGTTTATTTTATGATTAAACCTGTTCCTATGAGTAATGCATTGGACTTAATAAGTGACAGGTGGAGCCTGCTATAGATCCTCAATGCATCGGTAGGTCTCATGAGACAAACTTGTTTCTTGGCACAAGTCCTTGACAAAATCTTATTTGCAGTCGTGGCATGAGGCCTTGGCTATGTGGTTATGATAGTCTGGAATTATGCATTCCATCATTATGAAAGTGGTTATTGATATTGCATGTGATTATTCGATTAGTAGAATATCCATGTGAATAAGTAAATGGAATTATTTCATTTTATCGTTTCCATACTATGTTGAAGTTAAAGTTTAAAAGGATTTTTTTTAGTTATACATTGCCTTAAATGTTTATTCTTATTTATGAATGTTTTCGCTATAATGTTATCCTTACTGGGCATTTAATCTCACCCCTTTTCTATGTTTTATTTTTCCCAGGATGTGAATAAGTAATTTATGAATGACCTGCAGGGATAGTATGAGGGAATAAGAGTTTGGACTATGGAGACTATATTATTGTAGTTTTCATTTTATGATGTAATGTAAACATTATTAATGTATCTAGTTATTCCAAGGCTACTAAACTAATCGGTCTTTCGAGTCTTGATCTTCCTTGTGATCATGACAATGTTATGTAATAATGCACTGACTCTGGGTATCTAGGGTCGGGGCATTACAGTGGATCCTAGTGGTCTTGTGGGCCTATAGATAAAATGTTTAAAATAGAGTTAAATTCAAGAGGATCTATGAGTAAATGTAAGATAATAAATAAAATCCAACACCCCACATGTGAACAATATTGGAAGTGGCATCCAAAAAATATCCCAAGGGAATTAGGAGATTCTTCATGTGTGGAACAGAGGATAATATAACCAATAAATACTTAAGTGTAGTAAATAATCCCACTAATTTGATGGAGGGAAACAAGGTTCATATCATTACTCAACTTGTGGAATAGTCTTTCAACATCAAGGAATGTTTTCGTTCTGTGAACCACTTCTATAAGACATGTTTTGTTAGAGAAATCAATGATAACATCCTATAAGGCCTAGAGATAAATGAAGGGAATATTTTATCACTGCTTATGAGGTGGATCTCGAATATTATGTGGTAACATGTGTTCTTATTATTCATTAAATAATAGAAAATGTACTTTTTGATTCTGGTTATACACATTCTTTCATATCTTGAATGATTAATAGAACTATACTAACTCAACCTCAATATATAGGGTTGAGTTATCTATGAGAATTGATAATAGAGAAATTATTTAATCCCAATTATATAACTCATCCCTAATTGATGTTTCTAGTTTAAACCTTCCAAAACAAATCCTAACATGCATCCTTTAGTGTAGTTTGATGCTATATTATTCATGGATAGATGAACTGTTAATAAATCCATCGTCATATTTTAGGAGTGGGATATCAATCATCACATCTCGATTCATCCTCTTATTATGTACAACTGTAATGAGGAGGATGAATCTCCTTTTGGAATCTTCATCTAATATCTGGATATTATTACCTTATGAGAAATAATATCTTGTTCAAATGATTGAAAGAAATCATTATTGAAGATATTTCTATTCTGTGGGACTATATAGATGTATTCCATAGATAATTGTTAGGTATTCCTCTTAATTGATTTCTTGAGTTCTCAAATTAAAATTATACCCAGATCTTTACCCATATCCAAGACTCCTTACAGAATGACCACCATTGTGTTGGAATAATTAAATGAGGAGTTACATTAGAATCTGAAAAAGGGTTCTACACACCCAAGTGATTTACAACGGGGTGTAGAGGACCACTTCTTTTTTAAGAAGGATGAGTTAATGTGCTATTGTTTTGATTATTATTAGATAAAAAATCCCGATAATTAAAAATAGTCCTCTTCCACATATAGATGAATTTTTCTATCATCTAGGTGGGGACCAATATTTCACTAAAATGGACCTTTCATCAGTATTTAAAAAATTAATGGTGAACAAGGATGATATCACCAAGACTATATTTTGAACATGGTATGGACAACTTTCGTTCATATAAATGAACTTCGGGGTCACTTATTCTCCAAAAACAATTATGGAATTAATTAATGGAGTCTTTAGATATTACCTTGAGAAATACATGGTATTATTTATCTATTATATTCTAGACTACTAAAACATCAAGGAGTATTATAAGGTGAATTTGTATACAATACTAAAGCATTTTTAAGAGGAGAAGATATATGAAATGTATTGTAAAAGTGAGTTCCAGATTGGGTAAGTTTCATTCTTGGTGATTTTTTCATTGGAAAAGGATATATTTGGATCCTTTTTAAGAAAAATGAAGTAGAGGATTGGCCCCAAACAACATATAAAATAGATATCGACATTTTACATAGGGTGTCTGGTTATTTTCCATTATTTTTGAGAAACGTCTTCTGTTTTTAAAACCTACTAACCAAGATCACATAGAAGGGAGTAATGTTTTTCTGGACTGATGAATGTGAATAAAGGATAAAATAATTGAAAAATATTATTATCATTATATTATTACATACACTATCCACAATTAGAAACATATTCATGGTACACAACAATGTTTCAAAGAAGGTATTAGGGTGAATATTAATATGGAATGATAATCTGATAGCCTACACATCTAGGAAGTTGAATGTTCAAGAGAAGAACTAGCCAATACATAATCTAGAGTTTTATGAAATGATATTCAAATTGAATATAGGGTGGAACTATTTATATGTAGATAATTCTAATATTTATATGGATCATAATATCCTAAAGTTCATATTAACAAATAATAAGATTAATATGTTCAAATAAAGATGGTTGAGATGATCAAGGATTATGACTACTCAATCTAGTACCATCCTGGGAAGGATAACAATATAGAAGATACCCTATGTTGAAATGATATTGAAACATTTTCAATGATGATAATTTATAAGGATCCAATACTCTTAGACATACAATGAATGGGATTCAGAATCGTAAAGGAAGGAACATCATCAATATATACTCAAATGATTTCTCTACCATCCCTTTTAGAGAAGACAATGGTTTCTCAAAGAGATGAAGTTTAAATTTAGAAGAATGTATAAGATATAAGAAAATGGAAATCCTTAGAGTTGAAATTTTAATTAATTAATAATTTTATGATTTGATTCATGAAAATGTGTATCATCAAATCATGAGAAAAAGTAGAAGTTTTTATGCACATTTCTCTACCTTATCCATCCACCTATGGAGCATGAAAATTCATAGAAATCTCCAAGATAGTGGGGTAATATAAATAAAGTGATCAAATAATACACATCAATGTTCTAGTTATGTGATCAAGTATATGATTTAAGGTAAAAGTCTAATAGGACCATTCAACCATTACCCATACCTACATGAAAATGGGAAAGTATCACCATGTTACTAGAGTTCTGAAGACATTAGGATGAAGTGATGATATATTGGTTTTAGTGAGTCATCTCATAAACACTACTCATTTAATTGATATTTGAGAGTACTTCCCAGTCAATCGATGGGCAGTGATACACAAGAGAGATTTTTTGAGTCTATATGAAACACCACTATAGATTATATATCACCATTATATGAGATTTACCTCTATGCTATGAAAAACTATCCATCGTTATCTATAAACTATGTCAATATTTAGAATATATTATCCCCAATAAACTAATGTCTTATCTAAGTGGAGTATCAAGAAACCTACGGAAATATTTACAGCATGCTTTATATACATGAAAGAAGAATGATAGCTGCATATCTATCAATTCAAGTTCTCAAACAATAATAGTTTCCACTTAGGTATCCAAAATTCTCCATACAAAGCTCTTTATGGGAAAAAATTGTTAGGTCGGAATAATACAAAGTAATATAAGAGGGGTTGAATTGGTTCTTTTCCAGAAACTTCCACAATTATAGATTTTGAATCCCTTTATGACATTTGTAGATATACAATATTTTTCTTCAATATGAAATATAAGAAGTGGATAAACATAAAGAAAGAATAGAACAAATTTATAGTGGTTCTAGGCACAAAGGTCCCCTAGTCCACTCCATCAGTTACTCTCCCTATAAGTTTGGTGAATTTCACTAACAATGTTCTCTTATCAAAAGACCAAAAATACAAAACTATTACATGTTGTTAACACCAATATAAAAAATTCTAAATAAGGCCTTTTGGTTCTCTAATACGGAACTAGTTATCCAAAACATAGATCTACAAGTTTATACTCCACGAAAATTTAGTATGAGAAAATGAAACCAAAATAAAAATTAAAAGAGGTTGATTGGAAGATACATCAGGCTGCACATCACAATTTCAGTAGAAAAAATTTACAATAGATGGATCTTTTTCTTTAGAAAAATAGTCTTTATGAAAGGGTAGTTCTGAAGGATCCCTGTTTTAAAATGATCTTTAAATAAAATTAGCAACAAATAGTAAAAGTAATATTAAAGTACTAAAATACTAAACATATATGTCTCAAAAGTATAGCCTCTTTCACAATAGATCATTTGTTGTGGCACACTATAAAAGATATTTTCAACAATGAAATTGTATATCAAAATTTGTGACTTTTATATCCCGAATATTGAAATGATATAGTGGTAGAGTATATAAATTATAAATCCTGCTTCAGAATTCCATATCTATGAAAGTTTCCAAAAAGATTGTGAATATTCACATTCAAAAATATACTCATGAGTCATAAAATCCACTAAAAATAGGAGTGAATTTCTATATTGAGTACAATCCTTTGAATCATACATATCTTTCTTTAAATCAGTTGAAAAAAAATCTTTGAAACAACATGTAATTTTATCAGTATTGTTGCAAAAATCTCAGATAAATCAAGAAATTAAACCTCTGAATATAAAAAGACAAATGTACAGTTCCTTTATAAAAAAATACCATATGTAGGGTTAAAATTTTTAGAGTTCTTTATTCAAATGTAGGGTTCAAAATGTACGGTTAATCATTAAAGTAAGGTTGATGAACCATACATTTGTGTCCTCAAACATAGGGTTCCTTACTTATGTAGGATTATATAACCAAACTTTCTTCTCTTTACAAACGTATGGTCACACCCAAACGTAAGGTTCTTTATCCATATGTTCCTTCTATTGTAGGTTTGATGACCCATACGCACCTTCTTCCAATGGAATGTTGAATACCAATGTAAGGATCATAATCCATACACAATTTTCCAAGCATAGGGTTTATTTCTTATATTATGTTATGATCATAGGGTATGAACTGTGTTTCCAGAATACACCTAAGAGTGTTCTGAAGAGTTTAACAAATATTCCTTACGAATTTAAATATTGAATATAATCCTAGAATAAATTTTTTAATGAATATTAATTTCCTGAAATATAATTAAATTAAAATAATTATTAAATCAAATATGGATATTTTTGAGCATTAAATGAATAATATTTATAGAGTATTTTTGACACAATACATGACCAATAATCTCCCTTTTTTATGATCACAAAACCCATAAAATATCTACCCAAAAAATTAAAATTTTTTAAAGACGTTAATGAAAATAAAAATTATAATATTGATTTCGCAAAACTATTTCAAGAAAAAAATGTTTTTTCACACAATTTTCTCCCCCTTTTTTGATATAAAAATAATCTATAAGAAAAAGTATTACAACACTTTCAATTTTGAAAAGAAAAATAAATGAATGTTTATAATGTACTATTTGGATAAATAAGACATTGATTCTATGAGTAGAGATAAAAAATAATAAATAAATGAAAAGAAAAAATATATAAAAAGATTATTGGAATTTTATTATTAATAGGTTTAAATTCATTAGAAGATATAGTTAAGGTAAAAAAGTTATACATCTAGTCTTGCAGAAGGTGAAATGATTTGGTCAGGGTTAGTTGTTGGTTCTAATGGAGCCTGATCCACTTTAAAACTTCATTCAATTCTGCCAGTAGAGCTTGTATCATGTCTGCAAAATTATCTCCTAACTTACTTATCCAAGTTCTTGAATCTTGACTGACTTTCAGATTTTCAATCCAATTTACTTTTAAAAATTCCTGAAAATTTTTCTCTGTATATAAAAACTGAGCTAATGTGTAATTGATATTATTGAGAAGCAACCAGATACCTAGTTCACATGAAGTCAGTTTCTCAAAAAGATACTTCTGATTTTCCAATAGAACAAATAAGGGTTCATTATTGCATTGAAAATTATATATTATATAATTCATATCTTCTATAACTATGGTGGTGGCTAGAGACCATCTGATAAAATCTAGTTATATTGTTGGGGAAGAGGTAGAATCTCTATCCTAGTTGATAATTCCCATGATGGATTCAGACTGACTCCCCAAATACATTTTTAGATCTATAGAATCATTTTTTGAAACAGATCCAGATTTGATCTTCCAAAATTGATCCAACATCTCTCTTTTAAAATCATCAAAATCTTTTTTTGACACATTACTTTCTTTGAGTTTTTAAAGATTAGTCTTAACATACTTCAACTCTATCCTCTGAGCAGCTGAATTTTTAAAATCATCAAAATATTTTATTGAAACTTCCAACTCTTATCTGATATTATATGTCTCCTAAACTTTGTTTAAATTGATCACAATATCATCAATCTGATTTTTTTAGTGAATCAAATGTCCCCTCATATGGATTATTTGACAAATCACCATCTTCCTCAATAGCTAAAGGATTATAAAAGGATTCTTCCATAGACTTATTACTTGATAATGTTAAATTATTAAGAACGTATGTCCTTTCTCATGAAACAAATGCAGTTATATTTATTGAATGATCAATAGTTGAGGTACCTTGATTGTTAACAATATCAATGCCCTGAGTGATTGATTTATAAACTAGATATTCTTCATGAGAAACTTTGTCTTCCAATTTATATGGTTGGGGGAAATCTTGAAGATCATGAGCCCAGATCTCTGTTTCTTGATCCTTATCCTGGTCTATTTTTTCCAAACGATCAGAATGAGTTTATTCTCTAGATCCTAACATTGGTTCTTCATGTTGTGGTTCTTCTCTGATCCTTTTCTTAAAAACAAGTTCATCTTGAACTTATTCTTCTTCTCCCTCTTCTACATAATTGTTTGCAGTATCATCATGTAACGCCCCGACCCTAGTTACCTAGAGTCGGTGCATTATTACATAACATTGTCATGATCACAAAAGATAAAGTCTCAAAATACCGATTAGTTTAGTAGCCTTGGAATCACCAGATACATTCATAAAGTTTACAATACATCATAATGTCAAAACTACAACAACATCTTGTCTCCACGCTCATATCCTTTTATACAATCCATGTAGTTCATTCATAAAATACTTCTTCACATCCTAAGAAAAATAAAACATAGAAAGAGGTGAGCTCAGATGCCCAGTAAGGAAAACAATATCGCGGAAACATTCATAAATAAGCCTAAACATTTATGGAAATGTATAACTAAAACAAAATAATTTTAAACTTGAACTTCAGAATAATATGGAAGAAATAAAATGAAATATTTCCATTTACTTATTTACATGGATATTATACTAGTCGAATAATCACATGCAATAACAATAACCACTTTCATAATGATGGAATGCATAATGCCAGACTATCATAACCACATAGTCAAGGCCTTGTGCCAAGAGTACAAATAAGATTTTGTCAAGGCCTTGTGCCAATACACTAGTTTGTCTCATGAGACCTACCGATTCCTCGAGGAGATATATCGGGCTCCACCCATCACTTATTAAGTCCAATGTATTCCTCATATGAACAGGTTTAAACATAACATAAACATTTGTATTAAAACTAGCATACGAAATGTCAATACTTTCTCCATGTTTGTTATGGATAGGTTTTATATTATTCCTTTCCATTATGATATTAAGTCTTTAAACATTATTTTTATTCATCAAATGAAATTTAGTCTTGAATGAATACGATGGGAATGAATCTCATCGCATTCGTGGAGACGATAGTCCGTACGTACGCACGAGCGACAATATCCTCATTTTGATATTAAAATAATATATAATTGGATGGTATATCTTATATATAGAATCATTATAATATTATATTTATTATTTAAATCAATTAAACATCATTATCATACACATCCAAACAATAATGTTTTGAATAACAATTACACAACGATGTGGAGACGGTAAGTCGTACGTATGCACATATGGAGGAATGTCATCCAAAGTATGGATAGAATAATGAATATGGTTGTACCAAATTTATAATAACATCAAATTATATATAATATACTAGAGTTATTATTTTAAAATGTAAATAACAAATAAAGAAGAAGATGAAGATGAAAGGAACTTGAAAAAGGGTGGTGAAAACATTACCTCTTCTTCGGGTTCTTCCTTTTGATTTGATCGAAAGGGCTCTTTAGGTTGGCTTTGTGATCAAACTAAGGCCTCTAGGTTGAATTGAGGAAATTTGAGAGAATATTTGTATAGGGGTTGGCCGAACCAAAATGCTTTGAATGTGTGAATAATTGTTTATAAGTGGTGTCCGTTTATAAGGGGGAGGAGGGGCTCTTTATGAAAAACTTAAAGTATTATTTTATAATAAATTCATATTTGGTTTATAACGGATAAAAAGTGGATTATTAAAATTATAAGGTGGATATGGGTCTAAATCATTTCAAACAATATATTTTAGACATGTTTGTGTAATTATATTTACCTTATCCTTTAGTTTTAACTCTTAGTTAATTAGTTTCACACTTACCATGTCACTTTGTATTTTTAGATTATATAGTTAATAAACATACTATATACATCCAAGAGACCCCCAGGTGGTCTATTAATAATTCACCTACCATTATATAAGTCCTTTGGCCGAACCTTAGAATTTTAGGAATAGAATATCAATTAATAATAGAATATTTGTTTTAAAAACTATTTTATGTCAATTTTGACACTATTGGGTATTTTGTTTTTGATAAATTTATAACAGAATTATTACTTTGATAAAAATTCATATAACCAATTTTAATATGTCATATTTACCTATAAAATTAATTTAATTCATAAAAAGCTTCAAATTATATTTATTTGGGTATTTATAATATCAATTATCTTAATATTTCATTAATTAGGAAATTACTGCATCACCATTGTGTCATAGATAAATTAAATTATTTAATGTCTAAAATTTATAAATAAAATACCATTATGTAGGAAATCTTTTTATATTTATAATTAATATTGATAATCTAATTTATCTTATGTATAAACCTATATTAAAAATGTTTTAGTTATTAAACATTGATTTTAACTCTTTTAACTCTTCTTTAAACTAAATAATAATAAATGTCCTGATCTAATCCAAGTGGACCTAAATGATAATATTTTAATCCGGAGGTTTTTTTGGGTAGAGATACACTTCTCCAATAGAATTTATACATGTTTTAGGGTAATATTAATATCGTTTTTACCCTTAATTACCCTATTTACATTTAACCGTGGTAAATAAAAGTAAAAAGTTACTATTCAAAAAAAATTATTTTCATCTTATTGAACCAAATTTTACTACTAGATATTAACCATATCTCTCAGATTTTGAAAATTCCACTCACAGAAGTGGTAAAATTAAGTTTTTGGTGAATTTGCAAATTCTCCTAGGAGATGGGTAAAAGGCATTGAAAAGTTAAATAAAATTTTTATATTTCTAAAATTATTATAAACTGACTCCAATGAATTAAAATGAACTTATATAGGTATTATGTATCTATTTTGACCAAAAATAAATTAAAATAAAATAAATAATTATTTAAATAAAAATTCAGTTTCAACCTATAATTCAGTGTTTTCACTATTCATCAAAAATTGAATGTTTTCAGAAAAATACCAAAACTTCACCCTAAGATAATTTATATATTCTGAATCCAAAAATGAACTCTATTTTATCAAATTAAAAACATATAAGTTGCATTTATTAATTTAATATTAATTCTCATTGTCAAAACAAATAGCGTGTTTCTATGAAGCAATAACTATCAAAAGATTGACACTTGTTTATGTATAATTTCAATGTGAAATTAATTCCAATGACAAACATTGTATTAAAGGGTAAAAATATAATCTATTTATACTTCTAAACCATTAAAATGTATAATTTAACACTATAAATTATTTTTATTAAAAAAAGTTGTTTTTAGTTAAAATATAGCATTTTCATTATTCACCCAAATATGAAAGTTATCAGAAAAACACCAAAAATTTATTGAAACTAAATTCTTATGTCCTTATTCTAAAGAAGAAGTTTATTTTTTTCAAATTGAATATATTAAAGTTTCAAATATTGTATTTAAAATAGGTTCTCCATTAAAAGGGGGTAAAATTGCATATTTTGAAAAATACTACTTTTATCTGAAAAAAATGAATTTGTTCTTACATTATGTCTAATAAACTCATAATATGGATTATAAAATTATAAGGATCATAAAATGTTAAAAATTCATTTAATAATATTCATAACCGCTTTTGAATGGCTAGTTTGGTAAGTCACGGTTCGCTTGAAATCGGTATTGCGTGTAGTGCAAGTTATTGAATTACTTTGAAACAATAACGTACTCTGAAATCTTGGGGTGTTACACATAAAATGTATGTTTTCTCTTGGTAGACTTAGGAACACCTTCTGTTCCAGATTCATCAAATTCTTTATTTCTTAAAGTACTTTTCTCCCTCTGAACAGATGATCTAGATTTCTGTTGATCATCCGCACAAATAGGCATTAAATTTCCATTCACAATACTCAAAAAGAAACTAAATTTTATAAGAGTCCCAACATTAAACAAATTATTTTTATGAAATTTAATTCATGTATCAAAAATTAATGAGAATTTATTTCTATATAGAATTAGAGAAATTAATCCTTACATAAGGACAAACTGATATCCTTACCTCTCAATGTCAGCAATAAAATAAATACCTCAACATATATTTAGGAAAATTCAGTGTGATTTCACTAATAAAAAGAAAAATTAGATACATATCTTGGAATATAATCTTATCTATCCCAAAAACTATTTAAACAATAGAGATTTGAATAGACTTGACTAAAATATATTGGTCAGCCTCATGATCCTTTATGAAGATTTTACTAATGTTTGTTGAGCCAAACAGAAAATAAATTATATCATCAGACTTATGATCTTGATTTCCAATTGATCTAAGATAAAAATTTAATAATCATTCATGATGGAATTTCAAAATTTGATCTATTTCAAAAAATGATATTACAAATTACTTATCTTCTATTTTAGAAGATATCGTATCTTTATATTAACTAAAACAAAAGTAATTGAAAAAAAATATAATTATAATTTCATGAAATGAAATAAACTGATATTTATTTGAAATTAAATAAACCAAACTCTCCCTTAATAAAATCAATATTTGTATTAGAAAGTGTTTTAGTGAGATTTTCAGCTAATTGATATTCGTTATTAACAAATCATAGTGATAAGTCCTCTTTAAGAACATGATCTCTTAACAAATAATTCCTTATATCAATATGATTAGTCCTAGAATAAATTATAATATTTTTTTTAAATGTTTATAGAAATAGTATTATCACATAAGATATGTATATTATTAAAATTTAGTCCAAATTATAGTAGTTTGTTTTCTATATACAATTCTTATTCATGGAAAATACCAGCAGAAACATATTCTACCTCGGCTATTGATAGGGCAAATGAGTGTTGTTTCAAACTTGACCATGATACAAA
Organism: Viscum album; assembly: GCA_963277665.1. Lineage (NCBI taxonomy): Eukaryota > Viridiplantae > Streptophyta > Magnoliopsida > Santalales > Viscaceae > Viscum > Viscum album. The sequence goes on from OY728126.1 coordinate 819,298,177, forward strand.
ATATTTTCAATCTAATATACAACCTCCAAAATCAGCATATGAATGTGAAATTAAATTAAAATCATATGTTTTAGGGTAAAGAAGATATTAAAAATAGTTCCTTTTAAGTATCTAAAAAAAATTAGTAGTGATATGGGATTCATTGGGATTTGATTTAAATCTATTATATATAAACACAAAAAACATATTGTACTATCTTCTATTAGTAAGACACAATAAACTACCAATCCTAACACTATATAACATTTTGTCAATTGGTTTTCAAGATCTATCCAAATGACGTTTTATATTAGTAAACATAGGAGTTGTGTATGTCTTACTATTCTCAATTACAAACATTTTCAATAATTATTTCATATATTTACTTTTATTTATAACGTTTTATTATTATTTTTGAAAAAAATAAAATCTTAAAAATAAATTCAGTTCTCCCATCACACTCATTTCAAATTATTTTTTACATTAGTTTTTTAAAAAATAATTAAAAATATTTTTATTAGGTGAATTGAAAATAACATCATCAAGCTAAATTAGTACTAATAAAATATTAGAACACAAAATTTTCTTAAAAATTGTTGCATCTTCCAAAATAATAGTAAATACATTTTTCAAAATAAAAGAACTTAATAATTCGTACCAAGCACTTGGTATACTTTTATTTCTATACAGATCTTTGTTATGTTTAAAAAAGAATTTGGTTTCTGGGGATTTTTAAAACAAGGAGGTCATTCAACGTAAACTTCCTCCATTAAATATCTATTTAAAAAGGTTGATTTAACATCTATTTGAAACAATCTAGTGTTCTTATGGTATTTATAATCTAAAAGGACTATAAATGATTTTAATATAGCTACTGGAGAAAAGTATCACCATAATATATACATTCTTATTGATTATATCCTTTATCTACTAATCTAGCTTTATTTCTAGTTATGATCCCTTGATCGTCCTATTTATTTCTATATACCCAATTAGTTTCTATAACTAGATAATTGGATGGTCTTTTTAATAATTCCAAAACCTCATTCCTTATAAATTATTTTAGTTTTTTATGCATTACTAACATCCAACTCTCATCTTACAAGGCTTATTCAATAGAATTAAGTTATAAATGAGATATAAATCCCGATAATTAGACTACATTTCCAACATTTCTTTTTGTTAAAATTCTTGTATCTAGGTCACCTATAACTGTTTCTAAAGGATAGTTCTTTAGGGTTCTATATTGTCTAGGAAAGAAACTTTCAGGTTCATTGCTATCATATTCTTCTAAACTGAATTGAATTTTATAATTATCATTTTAAAAACAATTTTAGGGATTTAAAGTATCATGTTTTCAACTGAATTAATAACTTAATATGTTTGATATTTTTCTTTGATGAAAGGGTCTGTTTCATCAGACTTCATAATAACTAATTCCTCAACAATCCTTTACTTTTATTTAAAAAAAATTATAGGATTTAGAGGTAGCATAATATCCTTAAAATATTTCCAACTTACCAAGATTTTTTATTAGTATTTAGGATATAAACCTTTCATCCCAAAACATTGAACTATTTTACTATTGGATTTATTTTATTCCAAATTTCATAGGGTTTCCTTTTGAAAATAATCCTTATTAAAAATCAATTCATGATATAGCAGGATGTTTTTACAGATTCATCCCAAAAGTATGTAGGTAGACTATATTCATTTATAATAGTCTTTGTCATTTCTTGAATAGTTCTATTTATTCTTTCAACAATTTCAATATTATGAGTTGTTATTGGTAAAGATAATGTGTGTTTAATACTAATATTTGAGAAAAAATAATTAAATTCATTATTCTCAATTTCTCCACTATGATAACTTCTTAATGAAATTATTTTCAAACCTTTTTAATTTTGAAAAAAAATAAAAAACTATGAAAGATTCACTTTTAATTTTTAGAAAATATGCACAATTTAATAGAGAATAATCATCAACTAAAAAATAAACATATAATTTTCCAGACAACCTTTCTACTTTGGATGGTCCAAAAAAATCCATATGGATGTATTCTAAATTATTTCATGTACCAATTTTTTTAATAGATTTGAAATAATATTTGTTATGTTTTCTCATTTTTCATGCTTTAATAAATCAGTAATTATCAAATTTAAGACATGGAAAATCAGAAACTAACTACTCCTTAAATTATTTATTTCATAATTAAATATTACAATGACCAAGTCTCATATTATAGATCCATGACTCATTTTTCTTAGTAATTAAACAATTTACTTTCTATTTAAACAAGGATTTTAAATCAATGGTATAAACATTATTAGTTTTAGGTCCTCTAACATTAATTATTTTATGATTAAAGACAAATAATGAGTTGATAAAAAACTAAAAATAAAAACCATCATCACAAATTTGATAAATACTTATCAAATTGTGAGTTATCCTTTACACATATAGTACTTTGTTGATTGAGATGGTCTTTTAATTTCCAACAGTTCCAACTCCAATGATATTTTTTTTGAATTATCACTAAAAGTGACTAAACATTCATTAATTTGAGTTAGTATATAAAAATTTGTTGAGTACCCACTCATGTACGTGGAATATCCACAATCCATATACCATAAAACCATTTTATTCTTGTGTCTTATTTCCTGTAAAAGAAATTAAAAATGTTTTTTTGGTACCCGTGTTTTTCTTGGTCCTGCAGTGTTAGAAAGCAATGATTTGGGAATACAAATATTATTTATGTTTCTATAATTCATATCACTTGATTTAGATAAACTTTTAGAAATAAATGCCTTTCTAATACCACTAACCAAAGGATTTCTAAAATAAAGTTGTTGGTGACAAGATATTTTATTCCAAAATAATAACATGTACCATTTTTTTAATTGGGAACAAAATAATTCATATGAAATTTTGATTTTTATACCTTACATCATATTATAAATCATTCTCATTTAATAAAATTATTTCCATGAATTTCATTTAACACTTTTTACCCTTTGGTAAAATTAATTACAGTACCCTTATAAGATTTTACTTCATCCTGTAATTCTTTAATCCTTTTTTCATGATCAATGCAGTTTTTTGTATATGAGTTGAATTTTTCAACTAGTTCTTTATTTTGTTTTAGTAGAGTGTTTCTATCACCTAAAATACCAATTCAAATATTTTTCAATTATTTTTGTCTATTTTACAAGGATTCAAATTTATCTTTTAACATAGAACAACGAACAGTTAATTAAACATATGAGAAATTACCAGAATCAAAAGAAGAGGAGTAGTAGTATTGTACTTCTTCTTCTTCCTTGTCTATAAAACACATATTAGATTTTTGATCGTGTGTCTCTTTCCTTGAATGAGGTTTGGGAGAGATTGTAGAGTATTAATATCCACTCCACTTAATATTCATTTGTCTTTTTTACTTTATACTCATAATCATCATTCTTTTGATAATTCATTTCTGGCCTTTTTCATCCATCTATCAATTGAGGGAAATCGGTTCTAATATGACCCAAATTATTGCATTCATAGAATTAAAATTCTCTTGATTATTTTCTATCTTTATTAATTGACTTTATGAATCCCCTTTTTAACTTATAAATTTTCTAAAAATTCTAGCTAGATGATCCAGTTCAATTTTAGAATCTGAGGAATCTAAATTTATCTCTATTTTGTCTTCTAGTTTCGGTTTTCTTCTATGCTTATGAAATTCCACCTTGAGATAAGTATTTTACGTTTTCTATATGATTTTATGAACTTCAACTTTGGATTGAATTTCTGATTTATACATCATTAATTATACAATTAATTCTCTCATAGATAGATGGGTTCTCCCAAGGCAGTAACATTATTAACTATCTCTATCAACCATCCATTAATCTACATGATGCTTTCACCATCAAGTATTCTAATGGTTTAAAAAATATTTAGTATACATCATTTTTCTTGCATTTTTTTTCCTTCTTAGTCAACAGAAATAGTTTTTAACATCTCATATGTTGTAGGAAATGTTTGAAACATGATTAAATTCATTAGGTCCTAGTCCATAAATTATATAATTATATATTTTCAATTGATATCATATTCATCTTTTTTTTTGCATTCCATGTCTATGGTTTATCTATAATTTTATAAGGAATAATTATATTTGAATAAAAATTGAATAAAAATTGTTTAGATAGATAATCATTATAGTTTAACAGCATCCATGTTTTTCTCCATTAAATTATAGAACATGAATCATAGACATTCCTTATCTTGGATCAGTCATTTCCATCTTCTTTTTATGGACCTTAACCTTTTATATTTATATATATTTATCTCAAAATCTCACCTCTAATATGAATTGTTCTATCATAATAATAAAAAGTAACACAAGAGGGGTTGAATTGTGTCTTTTCAAGAAACATCCACAATTCTTGATTTTTAATCCTTTTGTGAAATATGCAGATATGCAGAATTTTTCTTCTATATAAAATATGAGTAACAAATAAACATAGTGAAAGAAAATAAAAAATTTATAGTGGTTTAGGGTATAATGGTCCCCCTAGTCCACTCTAGAAATTACTCTCTCTGTGAGCTTGGTGAATTTAACAAGTATGGTCCACTTATCATAACACCAAAAATTAATAACTGGGTATAGGTAGTTGAATCCTTTACAAATGAGTCTTAGAAATTACTTTTGGTTTTCTATCACGGAATCGATTATTCACATCACAGACTGAGAAGTTGATACTCCACCGCAACTGAGTCTGATTAGTTTAAAATTCAATAAATCAAAAGATATTTATTTGAATATAGATATGGTTGAACTTCACAATAGGAGAAGTATTAATTGACAGTATATGGATATTCTGCTTTAGAAAATAAATCCTTTAAAAATGGTAGTTCTAAAGTGATCTGAGTTTCCAAATGATCTTCAAATAAAAGTAGCAACAAATAGTAGCAGTAATATTACAGTAGTAAAATATTGAACATGTATGTCTCCAAAGTGTGTCCTCTTTTAGAATCAATCGTTCGCTGCAGCAGCACTATAAAATATATTTTTTAATAATGAAATAATATATGAAAATATGTGACTTGTATATTCTCTATATTGAAATTATTAACTAGTATAATATATAAATAAGAAATTATACTTCTTAATTCCATATCCAAGAAATTCACTTTAAAGATCATGAATATTCAAATTCAAAAACTTCGGTAGGTTTCGTAACTTCCCTTAAAAATATGAGTGAATTCCCTATTGATTAGGATAATTGCAATTCATATCAATCTTTGAATTAGTTTAAAACATTCTTTGAAACAGCCTGTAGTTCTATCAGGATTATTGTAGAAATCTCAAATAAAATCATGAAATTAAACCTTTGATGTTGAAAAGTCAAACATAGGGTTCCCTTAAAAAATGAAAAAAATATCAAACATAGGGTTCAACTTTATAGCATTCATTATCCTCATGTAAGGTTGACAACATAAGGTAGATCATAAAATTACGGTTGATGAACCATATGTCTGTGTCCTCAAACATATGGTTCCTTACGTATGTAGGGTTCCTTATCCATACTTTCCACTTTTTACAAATGTAAGGTTACATCTAAATGTATGTTTCTTTATCTATATTTTTCTTCCATCATGGGGTTGATGATACATACACACATTCTTCCAATAAAAATTTTAATACAAATATAAGGTTTATGATCCATACATGTAGTTCCAAGTGTATGGTTTATTCCTTACATTATGTTTGAAACGTAGGGTATGAACAGTGTTTCCATAATAAACTTAAGAATGTTCCGAACACTTTAACAAAAATTCCTTGTGAATTAAAATATTGAATATAATTCTAGAATAATCATTGTAATGGGTATTAATTTCCAAAAATATACTTATTGAAATATCATTTTAAAAACAATTAAGGGTATTTTTTAGCATCAAAGTCACTACAATTTATAGAAGTATTGTTGAGAAAATACATGCCCAACAAAAAAAAATATCTACATGTTGAGATGAATTTTGAGAATAAAATATTCTATGACATAAAATGTTTAAGAGAATTATAGAAATGGTTTAGACCATTTACTTTCACAATAGAGTTTCTAAGAGTTGACATAAGAACTATGCTGAAAATCATCGATGAGTCCTAGATTCTGAGGATGAAGATAAAGTGTTCCAATACATATCCTTATGGAAGTGTCTCATAAGATTTTGATAGAAGATAATTCTATGCCTCTAGTATATCATCCCATTTGAGATTCTTGATCAAATTGGAGTTATAGAATATCGACTAGCAGTTTTTTTAAAGGTTGGGGCCGAAGCCTCATTAATTTTTAAAGCAAAAAAAAGACCTATTTTAACTGGGTAGAGCGAGACCCATTACATAGCCCAAATGCCCGGTGGGAATTTAGCCAATTACATGGCCTGTAGGACCATTTTTTTGGCCCAAAGCCCATTCGGTGAATAGTACTGCTACAGTGCCCGCGCTGTTACAGTACTGCACAGTACATGTCGCTGTTAAGTACTCTGTCGCCGCTACAGTGACTCGTGGCCACTACAGTGCCCATCGTTGCTATAGTGCCGTTGTAGCTATAGTACACTACAGTACTGCTACAGAAACCTGCACCCAATGGGTTTTGAAGCACCATTTTTCATGTAGAATTAAGGGGTGCTTACCACTAATCTAAGCCCCAACTACATCTCGACTAGAACTTCAACCAACCATGTCTCTAGTAGATAACATATTCCCTGTATCTCTCTTAAGGGAGTTCCTACTAGATCCTTTTCATTTACATAAATAAGAGGTGGTATAGCTTGAGAATGATCTCTCTTATTAGGATCAACTAGTGAAAATCTTGGATCGTAAAGTAAATGTTATAAACAATAATACAACTCACCTTGTTAATATACAATGATGATTCCATATGTACGAGAAAGAGATGTGCGAAACATAGGTAGTGGTGAAGAAGAAGTAACCTTACTTTTTTTAACATAGTATCATAAATTTCTTGATGCGAGGAAGGAGGATGTTGTGACACAGAATTCTATCAATGTAATTTATCTTTTAATGTGTCATATTTATTATATCACACAGACCACAAGATGAAAGAAAAAAATTATTATATTAATTTAAAAAGTGAATTTTGTGACTAAATATGTCCATAATAATTTAAAATATTACAATAGATAAAATATAATATAAATTAAAAAATATTGTAAAATTTTGACAGTCTCAATTTTCCATAATAACCACACTCATTAATAATAATATAGAATTGAACAAGAATTTCATTAATGACATAAAAAATTTAAAAATAAATATATACATATCTTAAAAAGATAATAAAATCTAATAAAAATGAATTAATGATAGGTTATTTATAGGAATTTGGAAAGCCATGTGTCTGTCACAAATCTGATCGTTAGAATAGTAATATGACTATAAGAAATAATAAATTCACCATTGGAATATTAAACTTACTTATGTTAGTGTAAAATATTATTTAGTATAGTACCTCAAGACCTTAACATATTTTCCTTTTATAATAAATTTAAAACATACAACACCTGATTTAAACAAAAAAATATTGAGTCACATTTTTCATAGTCATTTAAATTATTATAATTTTAGAGAGTTTATATAGTAAATTTATATATTATTTACCCAAAAATATATTTTTAAACTCACCTTAAGTATTTTAGATAGGCATAATATAAGAAAAATCCCAATATTACACATAACTATATTTTTATTAAAATTAGCCTTGCCACCTTTTTGTGGAGAAACCATTTTAAATAAAAATTATGATCCTTTAATAAATTTTATACTCTGAAATTATATTAGTATTTTAAATAGAAAAAAAATGTTTTGAGGAATTTATTATATTTTCCTATTAAGTCTCAATTTATAAGGAATAGTGAAGATACTAAATTTTAGTTAAATTAGTTTTTCATTTGATTTATTTATAATGTTACATTATGTTTTATATTTGTTTTTAAGTTTAATTAGATAATGATTTTATCAAATAATAAAATTTATGTTATTATAATCAATCTCACTTTTAAATTGACTATTAAAACATAGAAAACTTTGGGACGTGTTTACCTTCAAAAATAACATTGACATCCCATCTGTGGGATTAAAGTTAAATTAATTCATGCCACTTATGTGATTGGAATTTAGAAAAATGTATTCCTTATTCAGAATCATCATAATTTATAATGTCTAACAAGTTCTACATGGTATTTTACCAACATTATTAGTTAATTTAATTAAAATTATTTACCATTATTAAGGAAAATTTAAGCTTAAAAAGAGACTAAACCTAATTCTAATGGGCCAGTATAACATAGAAACTTGTAAAAAATACATTTCATTCCCATATTTCTACCCTATAATCCATTTTCTATAATTGGGTCCATTATTGGATCTACTTTCTATATGAATTGTATGGGGAGAATTCCTTGGTCAAAATATTACAAGAGTACCACTTCTCATCCACTATCAAATGACATCACCACTCCCCATTCAGCACACCTATAATATAATTTATTCTTTGAAATGATCCACCAAAATATCTTCCCACCATCTCCCCTATTCCTTGATTCTTCAATTTGGTCATAAATACTTCCAAGTAATCCCATTGGTATAAACCCAAAGGAGTTACCCAATTTTAAGTTAACATTACCCAACAGTATCTTTTCTTTATTTTGCTTCTCCCATCCCAATACAAATATTATTCCATGATTTAATAACAAAACCATTTTCCTCAATGTAATAGGATGTTTTTATATTATTAATTATATTTATGATTACAAATTCCTCCATTTAATGGGTAACGAATACATTGCATCTGTGTATGGAGAAATACTAACTCACGAAATGTTGATTGTCCATTTTTCCTTTACCACATTTCATGGGGGACATTATGATCAAAAATATTTATATATATGATATATATTATATTTATTATGTATTTATACTTATTTAATACCTCTCTAACGCATACCTTTTATACTTCTCATTTTCCATTAAAACGATAACATCGTTTGAGGATATGTGTTCTACTTCTCCCTCGAAGCAATGTGATTTGTTCACGCTATAAAAGGAACGTACTAAGGATGATTTTAATGAACCTATTTAACATATATAACATATATATAATATTATAATTATAATATAAATATTAATAATTTTTTTTCATTATTCTAATATTACAAATAAATTAAAGTAGTGTTTGTGTGTACATACTGCCTACTATCTCTATGAACAGTGAACATCATTTCTTATCTCTAAATATTATGGACTATTGTAAATACATATTTAGTAAATATATATGATAATTAATCTGAGGATTACATTTTCGAGATGATGAAATCATGAACTATAAAATAGTAACAACAACTAACAATTCAAAACATAATTTAGAAAACTATGCAATTAACACCTAAAATAGTTAAAATAATTGAAGAGTGTTTTCAAAAGGGTAATAAAATATAGTAAGAAGATAATATATGATATTATCAACATGAGTATGGTTATGGTATAAGTTATTAACATATTTTAAACCACTATATAGTAGGATAAATACCACACACAAAAATTATGGTTAAGGTAAGGGATTTTATCCCAATTTACATTCCACTGAGACTTATTAGTTATTATACACAAATTCCCACTTATTCCATATATTTAGTAAAGATTAACATGTTATATCATGAATCTCCATATCATAATAATATTATATTTTTCATTTAATATTATTCCTTAACGGTGTTTATAATTTAAATGATTTAATGTGGTATGGGACACATTGGAATGTCTAAAATGACATTTCCCTCAAGATTTTTTTTATAATCCTTCAATAGTATTTCTATTCATTAATTTCAAAAACCCTTTTTGTTACTTATCCACATATGAGGTATTATTTTTATATCCATATTCCTTACTCAAAATGGCAATTTGATAAAGAATATTATTTATTTTATATATGAGGAATGCTTTAGACTAGTACAACATGGGTGGGGCCTGGATACAGATAACCCATTGATGAATCGGTGATATCATGAGAAGAATCATTTGGCCAAATAAGATGAGTTTTTACCCAATATGTTCTAAAAAATATTGTGATATGTCTTAATAGAAAAGGTACCATACACCTAAGAAACATGGCATCAAATATTTAAGCATTTCCCTCATTTGGATTCCATTATTATTCATCCTTGAGATTTTGCATTGTAATATCTATGTATACATTTTATTCTATGTATATTGAATTACAAGGAATGAGTTTCAGTTTCATACATTTTTATATTGATATTTCCTCATCTAGTTATTTTAACACCATTTATTATCAGTTATTTACCTTTCCATTTTAAATTATTCTTATTGATTGGTTATCGTTTCCTCTTTAATTATCCTTATTGTGCATTTGAGCTCACCCTCTTTATGTTTCCTTTCCACAGATTATAAAGAGGAAATATATAAATAAGAATTAAATTATTCAATTTATTTCTTTTTATTATGTATCATATTTTAATTTCTTATTTATAAATGTATTATGGGTATCATGTTTATTATGTGGATTTCCAACACTGCTAAACTGATCGGACCTCTCGGATTTGATTCCTTGTATTTATTCAAATGTAATAAAATAATGTATCATCTCCAGGTTTCTAGGTTAGGGAATTATAGTTGGTATTAGATGAAGTTTATCAGAAACCTTAGAAACTAGATTTAGAAAACATATATAATTGAGCATAACCCTAAGATAGAAATTGATGATAAGAATACAACAACATACTAAAATTTTATAATGTAGAGATTTTGTGGGTATTCCTAGAAATAAATCCTTATCTAGAAACTAAAAATGGATGTGGGTCTAGTATAAAGGTACATAGGAGTAACGACTATAACAAGGTGTTCTGAGCCTGACTCGGGGTAACCTGGTACATGATAATGGGCCTTACTCCACACATGGTTTGACACTCCCAAGGAATATGATTAGGATAATTCACATTATCTTTACCTTCCATTATGATAAATTTAAATGTAAGAATTCCCTAAAATGAAAAAATAGCATATGATTTAAGATTAATTTATGTTGAGTGTCATACCATATTTGAAATTCATGATTTTATGAGATAATACAATATATGCCATTTTTAAGAAATGTCACCTATAAGGATGAATGGTATTAATAATCATGGAAAATGAAGATATTTTCCACTGAGGAAACCAATACAACTTCTATTAGAATAGATAAAATTATATAAATATTAGGGTAGTTTAGTCTAGTTGTAAAAAATAACCATTCTTGAATGGAGAAACCAATTCCATGGAGAGTATCTCATATGTCGATTCACTTTATGTGGTAGAATTTCCCATAGTTTAGTGGGACTAAAAAACTAAATGTATATGACAAATGTATTGTCTCTGTAGAATATATTTATGGAATTGGAATGTAGAAAAAAATATAATCGTTATAGTTGTGTACAATTCCCACCAAGGTGATGCTGATCAGTGTTGGTCCCTAATCCAGAATACTAAGGAGGAAGACAAAATTTCACTAATAGAATGGAGGGATTTTAAAGAGAAATTATCAGATAAATACTTACCTCATGATCAACAAATTGAGATGAAGATAAATTTCCTCAATTTAAATAAAAAAGAAGAATTCATTGTTTCAAATTCTAAATCTACCTTTACAAGGTTATCTAAGTATGTTATGGATTATATACACAACACAAAGTTCAAAATAGACCACTTATTTGAAGGTATTAATCCAAATCTTCAAAGGGAACTATTTTATCATCATTTTTTGTCATATGAAGAAATATTTTAATGTGACATCAAGGAAGAGAAATAATTATCAGGATTCTATTTATTTAAAGGAAACCCAAATAATAAGAGGTCTTCTAAGCATCAATAAAATTGGAATGTGTCAAAAAATAAGATGAAGATGAAAAAACTCCCATCATGTTATAATTGTGGAAATAATCACCTTGTGAAATGATTTAAGGGAGAGGGAGTTTGTTATAAATGTAGAGAAATAGGTTATAGTGTTAATGAATGTAAGAGGAAGAATGAAAACACTGATATTTTGTGTTACAACTATAAGGATATGGGGAACTATGAAAATGAATACCATACAAATCAATGCAATCCACCATAGAAAAATCTAAGAGTAGATGGAAAAGCTTATGAAATCACCACATCGAAGGTGGGAATACCAAATGATGTGGGGGAAAGTACATTAATCCCATCTTAAAATTTTTCCAATGAATTTTTTGATTCCCGATCATCGCACTATTTATATCTACCTAGTTTTCTAAGAAAAGTAGTTGTTACCTTTTGATCTAATAAGGGTGTTATCAGTCAAAACTCATAAGGAAAGCATCATTACAAAAAATATGTATTGGTCACTCCCCATTGTAACCCATAAATGTGCCTTATGATCTAACCTTATAATCATACCTATGGTTGACTTTGATATAATCCTCAGTATGGACTGGCCCAATAAATATGATGAAAAATTTTATTACAAGTGAAAGGAAATTATAATTTTTGAGGAAGAAGTAGAATCTCTAATCATTATAGTAGAAGCTTCCTCAACTGTATCTTATCTAGATCCACCCCTAGTAGCTCTACTAAATAAAATTCTTGGGTAAGAAGAGCTGAAAACATCTAGTTATTAAAAAGGTAATATTCAAATTGAAGATGTAACTATTTTGCATAAATACATTGATGTATTTTCTGAGGATTTACATGGACATCCCCTAGAGCATAAAGTTGAATTTTACATTGTTTTAATTCCTGATGCAAGGAAATTATCAAAAAAAATTATAAAATGGCCATAGTGAAATAAGTGGGATTGAATAAAAAACTTGATGTTTTTGGTAAAAAGGGATTTATTCTCTATAGTGTTCCACCATGGGGAGACCTAGTTATCTTTGTTAACAATAAAGATAGATCCATGAGGTTATGTGTAGATTATAGGGAAAGAAATTCAATTACAAGAAAGAAAAAGTATACTCTACTTCACATTTATGAATTGTTTGATCAACTGCACAGAGCCTAATATTTTTCAAGGATTGATATTTGTTCTGGGTATCAAAAATTGCGAGTGAGGAATGATGACATTCCCAAGACAGATTTGTAAACAATGCAATGACATTATACGTTTATGGTTATTCCATTTGGATAGACTAATTCACCATCGATTTTTAGGTAATTAATGAGTAGATTATTTGAGTTATTTCCATAAACTTTGTAGTGGTATAAATTTATGATATTATCGTGTATACTAAATGTTATGAGGACCATTAAAATCACATGCAAATCATTCTTATGTCTCTTAGAAGGGAATTGTTATATTAGAAATTCAGTAAATGTGATTTATGGCTTCAAGAGGTTTCTTTTCACAAATGTATTGTCTCCAAGGATGTAATATTAGTTGATCCTACAAAAAAAGTTTTTATAGAATGGTCTACACCAAAAAACACAACAGAGGTATGTAATTTCTTTGGGTTGGTAGGTTACTATCAGATATTCATTCAAAAAATTTCTTAATTGGCTAAACCCTTAACCAATAATACTTGTAAAGGTGTTAAGTTTGTCTGGACAAAGGATTCTTAAGAATAATATGATTATGTAAAGATAATATTAGTCCATTCTTGTATCTTGAATATATTACCTAGTAGTGATGGGTTTTTTATATATATCAACGCATCGAATAAGGGAATGGGTTGTGTCTTAATGAAAAATGATAAAGTTATTTCCTATGCATCAAGGCAATTGAAAACTCATAAACAAAACTTTGCAACTAATGATCTTAAGTTACTAATGGTAACAGGCTCTTTGACAATATAGATACACTGCCTCTATGGTGAAATATGTGAAATATACATGGATCATAAAAGCCTGAAATATATCTTCTCACATAAAGAACTCAATATGAGACAATTATGATGACTCAAGCTACTCAAAGATTATGGTTTCTCAATACACTACCACCCAAGGGAAGAGAATAACATAGAAGATGCTTTGATTATGAAGGATCATATAGTTCTTACCCAAATTAGGATTGATAAGTATCCTATGTTCATGGATCTAGGAAAGATGTATATGAGAGTATCTAAGGAAGGGGATACATCAATCATTTTTTAACATCTTAAAAAACAATATTTTCTAGAGAGGATAATGAATTTATAATCTAATGATGAGGAATTTCAAAAGAATATATAGGTTTTGATCAACTGAAAATTATCAGACATTGTTTGTAAAGATGGTTTTCTAAATTTTGGAAAAAATATATGCATTACATCTATACCTGAAGTAAAAAAAACTAAATTGTTGGATTATTCCCATAGCTCAAATTTCCCTATACTCTTTGGAAGAAAAAATATGTATAGGGACTTACAGGAACAATTTTTGTGGGATAACATGAAGTGGGAAATAGTGGATTGTGTTTCCTGATGTCTAGTTTTTCAACAAGTGAAAGATGTAAGGAAGAATCCTAAAGGAGTTATGAAACACCATTCTATTCCTATGTGGAAAGGGGATGAAATTACTATGTAATTTGTCATAGGAATACCAGATAATCCAATAAGGAATGATGAAATATGGGTTATTGTTGATCACTTAACCAAATATGTACATTTTCTTACTATAAGAGAAGACCTTCCACTTGAGTGCCTCACAAAGATCTATATTAATGATGTTTTAAGACTTCATGGAGAATATATATTAATTGTCTTTGATTGAAACCCCCACTTTACATCAAAATTCCGAAAGAGTACTCAGAAGGGTCCTGATACTAAGCTTCATTTGAGAAGTGCCTATCATCCTCAAACTAATGGACAGTTTGAAAGAACAATTCAAACAATGTATGACATGTAGATATCATGATCACTATACATTAAAGGTATGTGGGATTAGTACTTACCTTTGGTATAGTTCTCCAATAATAATAATTTCCACTCAAGTATTTAAATGAAACCATATTAAGAATTATATGGAAAGATGTTCTGAGCTTCAACTTGTTGAGATGATGATAGAGAGAGGAAACTCATAGGCCCAGAACTTGTTGAAGTGACAATGATAAAGGTAAAGTCTATTCAAGATCATATTAAATCAGCTCAAAGTATGTAAAAGTTTTATTCCAATAATAAGTGGAATGATTTAGATTTCCTAGTGGGATGTCACATTTTTTTAAAGTTACCTCCATGGAAGGGTGTTATAAGGTTCAATAAGAAAGGGGAAATGAGTCCAAGGTATATCGGAACCTTCAATTATTGAAAGAGTTTGAATATTTGGATATTATTTTCCAATGTTGCCAAATGACTCAAAGGAACATGATGTGTTCTATATATATCTACTAATGAAATACATGCCTAACTGAACACATTTTATCACCTATGATGAGATAGATTTGCAGCCAGACCTTTCATACTATGAAGATGTCACACCCAAACATCTATAGAATTTTTTTTTGTAATGTTTTATTTGGCTTTAAATTTTTCATTGTTGGAGTGTGGGCCGAACCTGATGAGAGTTTTTTTAATTTGGTTGGTAAATGAGTGTTTTGGCGTGGTAATGTATGTCATGTGCACAAGGCACGGTCAAAGCCGTGAGGCTTCACCAGACCACCGTGGGGCCTGCCCGATGCGTGGTTAATTAATTAGTGGACTGAATGAATATTTAAGTGAACACTAATAATAAAAATATTTCAAAACTATTTAAAATAATAATAATAATTTTTATTATTGGATTAAGGTTATTATTGATTATTATTATTATTATTATCACTATCATCATCATTATTTTAATCAGGTGGTTTATATTAAATATTTTCCAAATTATGAAATTATTAGCTTGTTTTTATTATTATTATTATTGTTATTAATTTTTGTTAGTTTTGATTTTCACTTAGGTTTTATCTTTATTTTCTTTCTTATCTTTTCTTTTCTTTTTCTCTCTTTTTATTATTATTATTTTTCACTCTATCTTGCTCTCTCATCTCTCCCTGCACAGATCCCATTTTTTCCCTACAACCCTAGTGTGCCGCAAAGCCCTCCATGGCCACGCCATCCTGATCCCATCCAGATCACCTCTCCGGCATCCCCACCACATGCTTCCCCTTCATCACCCTGCTTATTGGATGCACACCCTATCTCGGAAATTCCTGCCAGCACCTCTTCCTCCCCAGACCTGCTGCACGCGCCGCACCCCCCTCCCATGTCCATTCCTCTCCTTCTCTAGGTCGCAGCTCTCCAGAACCTCTCCCCTCTGGCTCACCTAGCATCGTTGCACCACCATACTCTTCTCCCATTTAGAGCTTCCCAGACATCCTCCCCATCCATTGCTTCCCCATCCGGTTCCCTCACCAGGTGTCTTCCGGCTCTCCGACCACCTCGCGTCGTACTACCCCCAGCTCGGAAACCTCCTCTCTGACATAATGGCCTTCTCCGGTGCACAGAAACCCACTTCTGCACATCGCCTCCCCCCATAAGCAGTCGCCTATCATTTATCTAGCCACGCGCGCACCTCCCTCAACTTCATCTGAATCTCTAGAAGCCTCTTCTCTTGGTTGAACCTCTTTTCGGTGGTTCCCTCATTGCTTCTTCAGCGCCACGCAAACCCCGACATTCTCCATCATCCTCCGGGAATCCTCTCAGACTCTTTGTCATAGGTGTGAAGTACCTGGGTTGATCATCTTTTTATTTTGGGTGTTTGTTGTGGTTAGGGTTTAGCTGTGTTTGGTTTATTTTTAATGCAGATGTAAATTACTTTGTTTTCGAGTCCATTAGAGACTCCTTGTGGTGAGTTCATCATGCGACAGGAGTTTTGCACAATGCCTACAAGGATTCCTACACCGAGGTAGGTGGTTCCATGCTTAATTATTATTTTATTAATTTAGCATACTGGTTAATTGATTTTTATAGTGCGAAGTAGATCTTTTCTGAAGTTTGATTTACATTTGGAAGATTTTGTAGCATGTTTATATTAATTGTTCGGATTATTTATTAGGATGTGAAAAGGGTGGGGATGGTGTTTTGGCTTAGTACCTATATGAGTTGTGTCATAAATGAATATTTGGGTGAGTTTTAGGTGTTTAAAGTTGGACGACATTTTTTGAAATGGTATGGTAAATTATCCTGACGGCTGGTTTAACCATAGAAATGACACTTTTTTTAACTATGGGATGGTTTAATGAGTAATTGGTGTCAAGCTCCTTAAAATTTATTTATGAAAATTCTAAAGGTTTATTTAAATAATTATTAAGGGTGAAATTTTGTTTTGGTTGAGTTTTGAAATGATTTTTGGTTTTTAAAGTCATGTGACATGTGTTGAAATTGTTTAAAAAATTATTATAATGGTGTGTCTAATGATGAAATTGATTCCATGACTATGTATTAATTTTAATTGGTTGTTTAAGTGATGCATATTTAGTTTTGGGTTATTTTTAGTGTTTTTTTATTTCAAATGGATTTTGTTTGTGAAAATGCTGGTTTTCGCGTTCATAGTGTCTTGTTTGGTTTGAGTATGTGATTATGACATATGACATTAACTCTGAACCACTTGAGCACAAATGGTAAGCATGGGTACTAGGTTTCCGTACTAGGGATAGTGTGCTAGTGATACAGAAGTGGCATCAGATCGGTTTCACTTAGCAAGATTGATGACGACAACACTAACTAAAATTTTGGATGATGTTTAGAGACCACTAGGTTATGGATGTGTTTCCTTACTTGTGGCTTGTGCAAGAGAATTTATATTGTTGTGTTTCTATACAACTGTTCACCGAGACACGATGTTTTAGGGTCCCACTTCTCGCTGGTGTCTTTAGGACCTCTCCCATGTTTTGTGAACCTCTTTTGGTTTGCGCTCACCATCGGCACACAGTGTCTGTGTCTATGTCTGTGTTCTAATTTATGTTGTTTTCCTTTAGAGTAGTTTTCCTTAAAAATTGTTTTCATTAAAATTGTTTAATCACTTATTTATTTTTATTAAGTTAAATTGTAAATTGATTTGTCATTGAATAATTATATGTGGAACCCTTTTCTTGGTGGAATCCTATTGGGATTTTGGCTCACACCCTATATACACCCTTGGGTGAATGTAGATTCTATTTCTTATGTTTTCTATGTTGTGGAATCAAGCATATCAAGGGTGGTTTGTCATGTCAGTGGAACCCTCGTGTCGGTTTGGTGGAAGTGGCTTGAGGTTGTCGCACCTCATGTTGCTTGGAGGTTTGTTTTAGTGTTTTTAGTTCTTCCTTTATTCTCGTTCCCTTTGATTTTTGGTTCAAGTTGTAAACATTAATTTTTACCTTACTTTTAGGGACTGTTTGTTTTTTTATTCTAGTTTTAATTTATTCATGTTGCAGTTTGTTTAATATTTATCTTTTCGGGTAAACCATTCCCATTTTTTATTTTTGGCACTCGGGCACTTGTGCCAGCCTGTGGGGATCGGGAACGCCCTTCGGGCCTTACCACGGACCAGTTCAAGCGTTAGTTTGATGGAGACTATGCTTGGTTTGTGAAAAAATGGTATCAGAGGAGTTTTTTTCTTGTTATTTGGTGTCAGGTAGATCGAAGATTGGATTGTCGGTACTCGAGGGGTAGGTGCGGGAAGAGCGTCATGAACTCTTGCTCGTTCCGATCCTCGAGTAACCAGGGGTAGTTCAGGATTTATGTTTTTGTATTTTCTCTGTGTGGATGGGGGATGATAGTAGGAGTAAATCAGTATTGTGTGCAGTCTCACATGGAGTAGCAAGCCATGTGATGCCTGAGAGTATGGTTCGACACTACTAGTGGTTGGTGCTTGCCTAGGACATTGTCTGCGAAACCATGTAGCCAAGTTGGGCATGACCACTAGTTCTCTGTCCAAGTTATTTAGTGTTTATAATGTCTTGCTTCCGTTTTGGTATTTGCACGAATGTGTTTTTTTTAAGGAACGTGGACCTTGGGGTTGCTCTTATTTTATTTTTGGTGTGTGTTTGGCATGATTTTTGGGATGAGTTTGTTTTTAACCTTGTTTTTGGAATTTGGCATTTTATTTTTGGAAATTGAATTCCTAAAATAATTTCTTAGATTATCTGAAATTGAAGTGGGTTGTTTTAGAAATAGAAAAAAATTGAAAATTTGCCTTGAATTTTTTAACTCGTTTTGGAAGGAAAAAATGGGTATTTCTGGAATATTGGTAATGTTTCGATTTGAAATCAGAAGATCCTTATTTCATCTAGTGGTATTCCTATGGGTTCTCTTGTGTGCATGTGGACGTGATTAATTCATAGTTGGTGGATCATGTGGATGAGTGCATGACTGGTACAAAAAATTCTTATCTGCAAGGCATCCCGGAATATCAGTGGTGTGTGATTGATTTCTAAGGATGCTTCTTGTTTCATGAAAAGTGGGTTTTTCTCTCAAATGGTTTATTTGTGATTAAATGGTTTTGAAAATTTTAAAATGGCTTTGAGTCCGAGGTGGAAGCAATGGGATCAAAAGAGTTGTTGATTTTTATTGAAATGTGTTTGGTTCCTCAAGAAGGTGTTTTTCTTTAAAAAATTGAATTGATGTTCTAAATTTGAATTACTGGAATTATGTATGAGGTGTGGATTTTTTTTTGTGATGTGTATGGGTTTATGGAAGGTTGTTTTTTGTTTATTTTTTGGGATATTCCCATAGAAACGTCCCATGGGATTCCAGAAGGTCTCTCGGTTCTTCACTAAGCCCAGACTCCTAGTGGAGTGGTGGAATTGGGTTTCGCTCGGGTGTGTCGAATGTTAGTAGACATCGAGGTCGGTTGAATATTGTTATGTGTTTTGGAAAAGTTGACTGTTTTCCTGGTCTTTAGAGGAAAAACAAAAGTTATGTGGGTGTAAGTTGTCTCGAGTACGTCTGGAGGAGCAGTACTAAACCAATGAACGGTGATCATTCCATTTTTGTTGCGAATGGGGATGTATTGAGAAATCCCTAAGACAAACTTTATCCTATGGTAGTACCTGTGGAAGTGAAGGTGAGGGAAAGTGGTGTATCTTATAGGTGCTCGACTAGTCAATAGGCAGAAAAGGAGGTGTGTTGACCATTCTGATGAGCTAGTTCTATGTTCCCCATTACTAGTGTGGAGTAAATATTTTAAAACTCGTAATAGTTGTGGTCTTGCTTATATTATGGTAGGTGAAGGTTCCTTGTCCGACTAGGAGTGTGAACCAAAGTGTCTTGTTGTTGGAGTTCCCCTTTCATCAGTTTGTGTCGTGTGTTTGAAAGACCGCTCAATTCCCTATCTCTAGTGTGGTCAGTTGGGCACTCTATGTATCATTCCGCAATTCTCAGTTGGTAAGTTGATGTAGTGGCCACATGGGGCATGAGGAGAAGTATGCCAGTTTCTTTTTCAGTGTAGGAAGTTCCAGTCAGAGGTGGTCAGCTTATGACAATGAGGTGGTATTTGCTTCAGACTTCAGGGCCCCAACCATAGTTCCCGGGGTGAAGCTTGTGCGCAGTCAAAAACTCATTAGACATGGGATGATCTTCGTCTGACTTAAGTCCATAGTGTTATGATGGGGACAACCTAAATTTCCTTTTTGTGGTATTGTCTTTTAAGGATTCATTTTTGTCGTGATGGGCATGAAGCCTTGTCTCCTTTTGATGGACTTAATTTATGGGAGTCCCTCTTGGCCCTTATAGAGGTTCAGAGAACCCATATTCCTATAAAGACAGTGGGTGTACTCTATGAGCCTCCTTGTGGGTCGGCAAGGAATCAAAATTGTACTCATTTCAAATATGCTCTCCTCTTGTGGAATTGACACGCGCTTGTCCAGTTTGCCTCCTGGTTATGGGTTTCTACTATCAAGACTATCACACATAGTGGAGTATTGGTTAGGGTAGGAATCATTCGTGCAGTATGAACCGTGTTGGTGGGTTTGTGATGAAGAGTTCATTCAGTATTGCTCAAAGTAAGTTGGGAATGCCCGTGTGGGTGTCGTGGTGCTTGGGAAATTTTAAAATGGTGGGGACACCCACCTCGATTCTCGTTGATGTCCCCTCTTGTGTTGGTTGGTTACACTTAGGGAGCTTGGATGGTCAAGCTAGTGTTAGATGTTTGTCTGGGTTGTGATTTGTTTGGGTTCGAAGAACCAATGTTTGAAGAGAACCCTAATATGATCGGAAGAACACCATAGGATGAACTTGTGGAAGACTATGTTGTCAAAGTGATCTTGGTGGAGAAACGCCTGACCTCGACCATGGTAATTGGTTAGCTTAGGTAGTGAGTCATTTGACGAGTGTTCGTAGAGATATCGAGTGGCCCTGGTGATCCCTAAGATAGGGGTGAAAGTGTTTCATGTTCTAGTTGTGTTTGGAGGTGATTTCCTTACTATTGGTTATTTTTATTTGTGATTATGGTTCTGAGATCATTGGATTTTCAGGTCATGGGAATTTTTAATTCTCATTATTTAGGTGATTGATGTTTTGTTTAATGTTTCTTCGCAATCTTCCTTGGAATCTTGGGTTGGTCATGTCTTTTTAGACTTTGTGGGGGCCCAAAGTGTCATGGTACGGAGAATTGTCACACCCAGGCATCTGTAGAATTTTTTTTCTGTAATTTCATATTTGTCTTTAAATGTTCTTTGTCGGGGTGCAGGATGGACCTGACAAGGGTTTTTGTGTTTTTCTTTTAAACGAGCATTTTGGGGTGGTAATTTCTATCACGTGTATAGGTCATGGTCGAAGTCGTGTGGCTTCACTAGACCAATGTGCGGCCTCCCCGGGTCGTGGTTAATTAATTAGTTGACCGAATGAATATTTAAGTGAATTCTAATATTACAATTATTTTAGAATTGATTAAAATTATTATTATTATTATAATTATTATTATTATTATTATAGGATTAAGGTTATTATTTATTATTATTATTATTCTAATCACTATCATCGTCATTATTTTAATAAAGATGTTTATATTAAATATTTTCCAATTTATAAAATTATTAGCATGTTGTTATTCTTATTATTATTACTAGTGTTATTAATTTTTTCAAGTTTTGATTTTCATTTAGGTTTTATTTTGTTTTTCTTTCTTTTCGTTTATTTTTTCTTTTTCTCTATTTTTATTATTCTTTTTTTTCACTCTATCTTGATCTCCCATATCTCCCCATGCAGATCCCATTTTTTCCCTTGTAACCCTACAGCACCGCATAGCCCTTCGTGGCCACGCCCTTCTGGTCCGGTCTAGATCCCCACTCCAGTCTCCTCACCACGTGCTTCCCCTCCTTCACCCTGCTCCTTGGTCGTGCACCCTATCCCAAAATGGCTTTCTAGCGCCTCTTCCTCTCCAGACCTACTGTGTGTGCCACACCTCCCCTCCCCAACCCCATTCTCTTCTTCTCTAGGTTGCAGCTCTCCAGAACCTCTCCCCTCTGGCTCACCTAGCATTGTCGCATCACCATCCTCTACTCTAATTTGGAGCTTCCCAAACGGCCTCCCCATCCAGTGCTGCCCCAGTCGGTTTCCTCGCCAGGTGCCCGCCAGCTCTCCGACCACCTCATGACGCACTTCCCCCATATTTCAGAACCATCCTTGTCGGATTCCTGACCTTCTCCAGCGCACCGAGACCCCCCCTGTACTAACCCCCTCCTCCCATCAGTGGTCTCCACACCTTTATCCAGTAGCGCGCACACCTCCCTCGGCTTCATTTGATGCTCTGACAACCTCCTCTCTTAGTTGCGCCTCTTTATGGTGGTTCCCCCATTGCTTTTCTGGCGCTGCACAATCCCCAACAGCCTCCATCGTCCTCCAGCCAGCCTTTCGGACTACTCACCATAGGTGAGAAGTACCTGGGTTGATCATATATTTATTTTGGGTGTTTATTGCGGTTAGGGTTTAACTGTGTTTTATTTATTTTTGACGTAAATGTAAATTACTTTGTTTTAGGGTCCGTTAGAGACTCCTTGTGGTGCGTTCGTCGTGCTATGGGAGTTTGGCGCCAATCCCACAAGGCATCATACACTGAGGTAGGTTTTTCCATGCTTAATTATTATTTTATTAATTAATTTTCAATTTTTATTAATTTAGAATATTAGTTAATTAATTTGTATAGTGCTAAGTAGATCTTTTCTGATGCTTGATTTGCATTTGAAAGATTTGGTAGCATGTTTATATTATTTGTGTGTCTTATTTGTTAGGATATGAAATGGGTGTGAATGGTGTTTTGGCTTATCGCATATATGCGTTGTGTCATAAATGAATAGTTGAGTGATTTTTTTGTGTTTAAAGTTGGACAACATATTTTGAAATGGTTTGGTAAATTTTCATTATGGGTGGTTTAACCCTAGAAATGAACCTTTTTTAACTATGGGTTGTTTTGGTGAGTAAGTGATGTCATGCTAATTAAAATTTATTTATGGAAATTATAAAATTTTGTTTAAATAATTATTAAGTGTGAATAATTGTTTTGGTTGAGTTTTGAAATGATTTTTGGTGTTTAAAGTCATACGACGTGTGTTGAAATTGTTTAATAAATTCTTTTCATGGTGTTTCTGATGATGAAATTTATTCCTTGACTATGTAGTCATTTTAATTGGTTGTGTAAGTGATGTGGATTTAGTTTTGGGGTATTTTTAGTGTGATTTTTATTTCAAATGGATTTTGTGTGTGAAAATGGTGTTTTTGGCATGCATAGTGTCTTGTTTGGTTTGAGGATGTGATTATGACATATGACTTGAACTCTAATCCAATTGATCGCTAATGGGACGCCTGGGTACTAGGTAGGAAGTCTAGGACTAGTGTTCTAGTGATATGGAAGTGGAATCGGCCGGGTTTCACTTAGAAGGATTGAAGACTACAACACTAACTAAACTTTTGGATGATGTTTGGAGACCACTACGTTATGAATGTGTTTCCCTAATAGTGTCTTGTGAAGTAGAACATATATTTTTGTGTTTCTATAAAAATTTTCATTGAGACGTGATGTTCTATGGTCCCACTTCTCACTAGTATCTTTAGGGCCTCTCCCATGTTTTGTGCTCCTCTTTTTCTTTGCAGTCATTGTTGGCACGCAGTGTGATTTTAAGTTTACCATGAAATTTTGTGTGTGTGTGTGTGTGTGTGTTAATTTAATCTGTTTTACTTTAGATTGGTTTTCCTTAAAAACTATTTTCATTAAAAACATTTAAGAACTTATTTATTTTTATTCCGTTAAATTGCTATTGGATTTGTCATTTAATAATTATGTGTGGAACCCTTTTCTCTGTAGCATCCTACTTGGATTTTGGCTCACACCCTATATACACCCTTGAGTGTATATATATTGTGTTTCTTCTATTTTCCAGGTTATGGCATCAAGAATATCATGGGTGGTTTGGGTTATCTGTGGCACCCTCGTGTCGGTTTTGTGGAAGTGGTTTGAGGTTGTCACACCTCATGATGCTTGGAGGTTTGAGTTAGTGTTTTTAGTTCTTCCTTTATTGTCATTCCCTTTGGATTTTTGGTTCGAGTTGTAAACTATAATTTTGACCTTAATTTACTGGTCTGTTTGGTTGTTTGATTCTAGTTTTAATTTATTCAGCTTGCTGTTTGTTTTATAATTATCTATTCAGGTAAACATCTCACATGTTTTATTTTTGATACCCGGGAACCTGTGCCTGCCCATGGGGATCAGGAACGCCCTTCTTGACCTTGTCACGGACTGGGTCAGGCATCAGTTTGATGGTGACCCAGCTTGGTTCGTGACAGAAGAACCCATCCAGATTCTTGATACCAGAGAATATGCATTGGGGAATCAGATGACTCATCTGTTAAATGTTCTCTAGAGAAATCACATTATCAAAGAAGAAATATGGGAACCAAAGGATTCTATGAAGGATAACTACCAACATATTTTATAAGGTAATAAACATAAAATTTCTAAAATGAAATTTTTTTGGAGGTAAGAATTTATCACCCCAAAACATTAATATAGTATCCTTTTATAACAAATTGAATACACAAAATGATCGATTTAAACAAAACAATAGTTAGTCACTTCTTTCATAGTCAATTAAATTATAACAATTATAGATAGTTTATAGAGTAAGTTTTAATATTATATACCAAAAAAAATTTATGCTCATCTAATATATTTTAGATATGCATAAGAAAAAAACAAACCCATTATTACACATAAAATACTTTATTTTTATTACAAGTAGTCTTTTTATATTTTGATGGAGAATATATTTTAAATAAAAATATTGACCCTTTTATTAATTTAATACTACCAAATAAACTTAATATTATAAAGAGAAACAAAAAATTTAGTTTTTGGTGATTCTTTGGTATTTTTCTCTTAAGTCTAATTCTTTAAGGAATAGTAAAAATACATAATTTTAGTTCAAAACTGCTTTTTCATCATATTTATTTATAAAGATCGGTTATGTTTTATATTGGGTTTAAAGTTTAATTAGATTATATTTTTATCAAGTAATCCAATTTAAGTTACTATAATAAATTTCAATTTTAATTTGACTATTGAAAAAAAGAAAACTTTTGGATGTTTTTATACAAAAAAACTCGCATTATCATCCCGTCTATGGGGTTAAACATAAGTTAATTTATGCCACATATTTTCTTGGAATTTGAATAAAAAAGATTCCATATTTTTAATCAACATAATTTATAATTTATATTAAGTACAACTTAGTTTTTCATCAAAAATATTAGTGAATGTAATTAAAATTAATTACAACCATTAAGGGAAACTCAATCTTTAAAAGGGACTAATCCTCATTCTTAAGAGCCAAAATGACTTAGATAGTTGCTGAAAATCCATTTTATGTCAATATTTTGTCCCTATAATTCCTTTTTTATAATTTGATATATTATTGGATCCACATGCAACATGAAAAAAGTTGAGAGAATTATTTTTTCAAAATATTACAGGAGTGCCACTCCTCGTCCACTATAAATGGCCACCACTTATCCCCATTAGTCACACATCTAAAACCACTTAATATTTTCAATTATATACCCAAATAGATTCTCAAGATCCCTCACCTATACCTCAATGCACCCCTTTGTGTATAAATCTTTCCACATAATCCCTTTCGTATAAACCAAATGGAGTTACCTGATTTTTAAGGTAATGTTTTCCACAACTCTCTTTTCATTCATTTTCATCTTCAATCCCTATACTCTTCTTATTCCATGAATAAATAAAAACACCAGTATCATAAATATAATGAGATTTTTTTATTTTATGATTTCTACCAACACTTAAAAAAACCTCCATCTAATAAGTAATGAATATATTGTTTCTAGGTACGGTGAACTACAGCCTCACGAAATAATGATTGTTCATTTTCCTTTACCACCTCTCACGAGGGAGATTACGATGGAAACTATATTTATATATGATATTTATGATATTTATTATATATTTATACTTACTTAATACTTTTATAAATCATTTTTTTAATACTTCCAATATTTTCATTAAAACGATAACATCGTTTGATGAAGTGTGGATTATCGCCCCCTCAAAGCGATTTGATTCATTCACGCTATACATGGAACGTATTAAGCATAATTTTAATAAAACTATGTGACATATATATCATATATATGATACTGTAATTTTAATATACATATTTTTCATTTATTTTTCATATTTTAATATGAAAAATAAATGAATGTAGCATTCATGCGTACGTACGACCTACCATATCCATGAACGGTGCACTTCATTCCTTACGTAAAAATATTATGGACTATTATAAATACATATGTAATAAATATATAAGATAATTAATCCATGTTTTAAATTTTTGAGATGATGAAATCATGATCTAATAAATAGGAACAATAAGTAATAAGTCAATACAAACTTGAAAAAACTACGCAATTAACACCTGAAATAGTTAAAATAATGAAAGTGGGTTAACAAAAGAGTAATAAAATATTATAAGATGTTAGTATATGATATTAAAAACATGTTCATGGTTCTATTATAAGTTTATAACATATTTTAACCCAGTATATAGTATTATAAAATCCACACACAAAAATTAAGGCTAAGGGAAGGGATTTCATCTCAATTTTCATTCCATTGTCACTTATTAGTTATTATGCACAAATTCACATTTAATTGGTGTTTTTTAGGAAAATTAACAAGTTATATCATGAATTTACATACCCTCATGATATTCTAATTTTCATTTAATATAATTCCTTTAGGGGGTTTAAGATTTAAATGTTTTAATGTGGTATTGGAATGATTGGAATATTTAAATTATAATTTCCATTAAGATTGCTTTTATAATCTTTCAATGGTAGTTCCATTAATTAATGTCAAAAAACAGTATTGCTAGTTAGCATACTATGAGGTATTATTGATAAATCCATATTATTTACTCAATATAGATATTTGATAATGCAAATTATTTTTTTGATATATGAGGAATGTTTTTGATAGGTACAACACAGGTGGAGCCCGGAAATAGACAACACATCGATGCAATGGTAGTATCATGAAATGAATCATTTGAAAAAATCAGATGGATTTATAACCAATATGTTGAAAACCATATTATGAAAGGTCTTTATGGTAAAGGTACCATATACCTAGGAAACATGGCATCCAATATTTAATCATTTCCCTCATTTAGATTCAGTTATTATTCATCCTTTGGATTTTGTGTCGACATAACTATGGAGGCATTTCATTTTCTATTTATTGATTTAGAAGGAATGAGATTCAGTTTCTTACTATTCCATGTAGATATTTCATTATCTAGTTATTTTAATGGCATGTGTTATCAGTTATTTACCTTTCCATGCTAATTTATTCCTATTGATTCATTATTGCTTCAACATTGTTTATCCTTACTGTGAATTTAATCTCACCCTTTTTATATTTCCATTCCATAGTTTATGAATAATAAATATTTGAATAAGGTTTTAATGATGATATTTATTTCTTTTTATTATATATCATGTTTTTTTTTCTATTTTCCAATGTATTATGGGAATCATGTTTGTAATCAGAATTTTCAAGAATGATAAACCGATCGGAACTTTGGGATTTTATTCCTTATGATCATACCAATTTTATAAAATAATTCACCATATCTGGGATATTGTTAAGGGTTTTATAATTGGTATTATTGTAATTTGATAACAAACCTTATAAAAAAAATTTAGAAGACATCGATTATGGAGAACAACAAAAAAATAGACATTTAGGATAAGTATAAAATAACATCCTAAAATATGGTAATGTAGATATTATGTGGGTATTCCTAGTAATACATCCCTGTTTGGATATTACAATTGTTTATGGTTCTAGTATAGATGTAATAAGGAGCAAAAACACCAACAAGGTGTTTCAAGCCTGACTCAGGGTAACCTAGTACATGATAATGGTTCTAACTATGCATATGTTTTGACACTCTTGGGGGATATACTTAGGATAATTAAAATTATCTTTACAAAACATTATTAAGGATTTATATGTAAACATTCCCTCAAAGTAACAAAAGTTGTGAATTAAGATGAATTTATGTTGAGTGTTATACCATATTTGAGACTAATGATTTTATGAGCTAATACAGTATATGACATTTTTGGAAATGGGGCTTGGAATGATGAATGGTATTAATACTGGTGGAAAATGTAGAGATTTTCCCACTAAGGAAACCAATAGAGATGTTATTAGAATGAAGAAAATTATTGAAATATGTGTTTATTTTATTATATTTATGAAAACAAATCTTTCCCAAGTAAAAAAATCTATTCTATGGAAATTATATTCTATTCTAGATCAGTTTGTGCAAAAAAATCCCCCATAGTTTAGTGGGACTAATAATCCAATCATAGCTATGAAATGGATTAAGTCTTTAAATAATATATTTATGGACTTGGAATGAAGAAAAAAAATAATGGGTTATACTTGTGGTCTATTTCCACCAAGCTGATGCGGATAAGTGGTGGTCCCCGATCCAAAATTCTAAGGAGGAAGAAGAAATTGAACTTGTGGAATGAAATGATTTTATGGATACATTATTTGATAAATAGTTCCCTCACGATCAATAAATTTAGATGAAGAGAAATGTCCTTATCTTAAATAAAAAAGAAGAAGATAGTGCTACAAATTATAAAACTACCTTCCCAATATTATCCATGTATTTTATGGATTATATACACAACACGAAGTGAATGTTGACCAATTATATGATTTTCTTAAGAATATTACCCAAATGGAACTGGTTTATCATCATTTTTTATCACACGAAGATATATTTCTATTTTCCATCAAGATGGAGAAGGAATTCTGAAGATCTTATGAATTTAAGGGAAACCTAGAGAATAAGAGGTCTTCTGAGAACCAAGAAAATGGGAATAATTCAAACAAGAATATAAATATAAAGAAATTCCCATTATTTTATAATTATGGAAAGACTCAACATGGGAAATTAGTTAAGGGAATTGGAGTTTGTTAAAAATGTGGAGAAAGTGGTCTTAGTGTAAATGAATGCAAGGGGGAGAATGAAACCACTAATATTCAGCGTTATAACTTCAATGATATGGGAGAATATGAAAGATAATTCTGTAAGAATCAATGGAATCCACCACAGAATAGGCTAAGACTAGATGTACAAGTTTATGAAATCATTACAGTGGAGGTGGGAGTAAAAAATTACGTGGTCAGAGGTACACTCATCCTATATTCAAATTTTTTTCAATGCATTATTTCATTCTGGATTATCACACTCTTTTATATTAACCAAGTTTTCTAAGAAAATTAGACACTTACCTTTTCATTTAATAAGGGAGTTGTTAGTAAAAACTCCTAAGGGAATTATCATTGTAAAAAATATGTGCCAGCCAGTTTCCATTGTGAAACATAAACACTCCTTTTGTGCTATCCTTATAATCATACTTATGGTTGACTTTGATATTGTCCTTGGAATTTAATAGGCCAAAAAATATGATGAAAAAAATTAATGAAAGTTGAAATAACATAAAATTTTTGAGGAAAATGTATAATCCCTAATCATTAAAGAATAATCTTACACACCTACATATTCTCTAGAACCACCCCCAGTAGCTCTAAAAATGAAATTCTTGGGGAAAAAGAGAAGAGAACATCTACTAATGAACGAGGCAATCTAAAAAATGAATGATTTACCTATTTTGTAGGAATACATTGGTGTATATCTGGAGGATATACCTAAACATCCCCCAAATCCTAAGGATGAATTTTTCATTGATTTAATCCCTGATGATAGGCCATTATCAAAGACTCCCTATAGAATGGACATAGTTGAATTAGTGAAATTGATGAAAAAGACTAAATTATTTGGGTAATAATGGATTTATTCACCCTGGTGTTTCCCCATGGGGATCCCGGTTCTCTTTGATAAAAATAAATATGGATCCATTAGGCTATGTGTTGATTATAGGTAAATCAATTCCATTTAAATATATGAAAAGTCTCATCTACCTCGAATTAATGACTTATTTGATTAACTTCACAGAGCCTAATATTTTTCAATGGTTAATCTTAATTATATGTATCACCAATTATGAGGGAAGAAGGAATACATACCAAATACATATATTCAGATGAGGTATGAACATTAAGAGTTTATGGTAACTCCATTTGGACTAACTAATGCACCCTCAATTTTTATGAACACAATAAACAGAGTATTCAAGGAATATCTTCACAAATTTGGGGTGGTATTAATTTATGATATTATGGTTTATTCTAAAAGTTATGGGGACCATTAAAATCACATGATGATCATTCGTAAGAATCTAATAAGAAAAGTGTTATATAGTAAATTCAGTAAATGTTTTCTCTATCTTCAAGGTGTTTCTTTTCATGGACATATTATCTCAAAGGATGGAATGTCAGTTGATCATACAAAAACATATGCATCCATATAATTTATTATGCCAAAAAATATAACTGAGGAATGTAGTTTCATTAGTTTAGAAGGTTACTCTCATAGATTCATTCAGAATTTTTCTTTATTGGCTAACCCCTTAACCGATCATTCCCATAAAAGTGTTATGTTTTTTGGGACAGATGAATGTGAAGAATGATTTCATGAATTAAAGAAAAGATTAGTCAATGCTTCGATCTTTAGTCTTTTATATGGTAGTGATATGTTTTTCATATATAGTGATTCATCAAAGAAGGGATTGGGTTGTATCTTAATACAAAATGATATAGTTATTTCTTATGCATCAAGTCAATTGAAGACTAATGAAAAAAACTATCCAACCCATGATCTTGAATTAGTGGTTTTAATCTGTGCTTTGAATATATTGATATATTACCTCTAGGAAAAAATATGTGAAATATAAATGGACCATAAAATCCTAAAATATATCTTCTCATATATAGAACTCAATTTGAGACAAAGGTGATGGGTCTAGATAATCAAATATTATGATTTCTCAATACAATACCACCCATTAAAATCCAATATTGTAGGAGATGCTTTGAGTAGGAAGGATCATAGAGTTATAACCCCAATGGGGATTTAGAAGGATATAATGTTAACTAATATAGTAAATATGAATGCAATAAATTCTATGGAAATGGGTACATCAATCATTTTCCAAATGATTGATAAACCATATTTATTATAGATGATAAAGAATTTTCAATATAATAATGAGAAATTTTAAAGAAAAATTACAGATATGAATGATGAAAAATTTGCATAATTTGTTTGTAAATATGGAGTTCCAAATTTTATAAAAAGCCTATATGTTCCGTCTATACATTAAGTAAAAAAAAGGGAATTTTTAGAGGACTCCCATAGCTCAAATTTATATATACACCCTAGAAGCACAAAGATGTATATGGACATGAAGGAACATTTTTTGTGGGATAACATGATGATGTAAATTACAGATTATGTTTCTTGATATCTAGTTTTTCAACAAGTGAAAGATGTAAGGAATCATCCTATAGGATGTTTTCAACCTCGTTCTATTCCTATGTGTAAATCAGACAAAATTACAGTGGACTTTGTCATAGGACTTACAATGAATCCAAGATGTAATGATGCAATATGGATTATTTTTTATCACTTAACAAAATTCACACATTTTCATTCTTTAAGAGAATAAATACCTCTTTATTGACTCCCAAGGCTATATATTAATGAAGTTTTAATATTTCATAGAGAACCTCTATCATTTGTTTGTGATCGATACCCCCTATATACATCAAAATTTTGGAAGTTTCTTAATAAGGCTCTAACACTGAGCTTCTTTTGAGAACTCCATACCATCCTCAAACTGATGGATAGTTTGAAAGAATAATTAAAACAATGGAAGACATGTTTATATCAATCTCACTATACTTTCATGTATATGGGATCAATAATTACCTTTGGCACAGTTTTACTATGATAAAAGTTACCACTAAAGTATTCAAATATAACCATATGAAGCATTATATGGAAAGAGATGTTTTGCTCCAACTTTCTGGGATAATGTTGGAAATAGGAAACTCATGGGCCTAGAAGTATTGGAAGATACAATGAAAAAGGGAAATGATATTCAATCTCATATTAAATCAACCCAAAGTAAGAAAAAGTGTTATGTTGGTTATAGAAAGAATGATTTAGAGTTACTGTTGGGAGATCATGTTTTCTGAAGGTATGTCCATTGAAGGGTGTTATGGGGTTTGGTAAGAAGGGGAAACTGAGTCACATGTGTACCATACCCTTCGATTCTTTAAAGCGTTGTAATCATTGCTTATCATTTTCCAGTGCATCCAAATCACTCAAAGGTCACATGATGTGTTCTATATATCTCTAATGTGGAAATACATGCCTAACCAAACACATGTTATCACCTCTAATGAGATAGATTTGGAACATGACCATTTATACTGTGAAGTACCCATCCAGATTCCAAGTTCCATAGATCCAGAATTGAGGAATCAGATGACTCATCTAGAAAAGGTTCTCTGGAGAAATCACAAAACGAAAGAAGAAATATAGGAAACAGAAGATTATATGAAGGAGAATAACCCATATATTTTTTAAGGAAATAACCCGAAAATTCCAAGGAAGAAATTTTTTAGGAGGGAAGAATGTTTCTCCTTGATACTTTTTAATATTTTCGTATTAGAATAAATTAAATACACACAACACTTTATTTAAACAAAACAATAATTAGTCACATTTTTCATAGTCAATTAAATTATCAAAATTTTAGAGAGTTTATACTACAAATTTATGTATTATATACCCAAAAACAAATTACCATCATCTAATATACTTTATATTTCTATAAAAGATAAAATCCAATATTACACATAAAATACTATATTTTTATTAAAATTAGTTTTTCCAATTTTTGACGGTGAACCCATTTTAAATTAAAAAATCGACCTATTTAAAAATACAATATGGAAAAATATAATTGATATTTTAAATAGAATCATTAAAATGTGTTTTAGGATAATTTTCATTATTCTTCACTTAAGTATCATTTTTTAATGAATCATGAAAATTTAGATTTTATTTCAAAAATGTTTTTCATCTAATTAATTTATAAGTAAAAAATTAATTTTTTTAATGTATAATTATAAAATATTTTTATCATTTAATAAAATTAAGGTTATTATAATAAATTTTACTTTGAAATTCACTATTAAAATATATCAATCTTCTGGACGTTTTTACCTCAAAACCCTGAACTGTCATCCCACCTACGGGGTTACATTTAAATTAATTTATGACACTTCTGGGATGGTAATTTAGAAAATTAAATTCCATATTTTGAATAATAATAATTTATAATGTCTAATAGCTCCAACATAGGTTTTTACCAAAAATAATAATGAAATTAATTAAAATTAATTACAATTTTAAGGTAAAATTTTGCTTAAAAGGGCCTAAACCTAATTATAAAGGACCCAAATAAAATATAAAATTTTACATAATCCATTTTTGGGACATATTACGACCCTATAATCTATTTTATTGAATTAGGTCCATTATGGATCCACTTTAAATATGAAAAACTTGGGGAGAATTTATTTGTCAAAAAATTAAAAGTCTTCCACTCCTCCTCAACTATAATTGGCCACCACATCTTCACATTTCTTACACCTCTCAAACCACATAAGATCAGCCAGTATCTAACCAAATATCTTTCCACCCTCCACCCCCCCCCCCCCCCGACCTTTAATCCTCCCTTTTTAAATAAATCCTTCCAAGGTATCCATTTTTTTTAATCCAAAAAAAGTTACATGAATTTAAAGTAACGTTTTCCAGTGCTCTCTTTTCATTCCATTGATTATCCACTCACTGGTATCTTTTTATTCCATGTTTCATAACAAAAATAGTATCATAAATATACAAGGATGTTGTTATGTTATGATTTTTACCTACACTTACACATGCCTCCATCTAATTGGTAATGAATATGTTGTTTCTATGTATAGTGAACTACTTCCTTGTGGAATGATGATTGTTCATTTTTCATTTACCACTTCTCATGGTCACAATTATGATAGAAAATCTGTTTCTATATTATATAAATTATATATTTATATAATATTAATAATTTCTTTGTAATTTTTAAATCCTTTTATAACACATACCTTTAATACATCCCATTTTGCTTCAAATCGATAACATCATTTGAAGAAGTCTGGACTACTACCCCCTCAAAGTGATGTTATTGGTTCACGCTATACATGGAACATATTAAGGATTATTTTAATAAACATATATTACATATATAACATAGATATAAAAATATAATTATAATACACTTAGGTATCATTTGTTTTTCATTATTTTAATACGAAAAAGTAATAAATGTAGCATTCATTCATACATATGGTCAACCTTCTCCTTCAGTGGTGAAATTGATTTAAAATCTCCAAATATTATGGACTATTCTAAATGAATATTTACTGAATATATAATATAATTATGTCAGGGTTTAAATTCTAGATATTATGGAATCATTATCTATGAAATAGGAACAATAAGTAACAAGTCAAAACAAACTTCAGAAAACTAGGCAATTAACACCCAAAATAGTTAATAGCCCCCTTCAAAGCCCCACCACTAGTTGTCCCAAGGTAGGTAGTGAGAACCGGTGGTATAAAAAGGCCACACATATGAGATTCATTACCCATAATATAAAAAAAAAATAGGAATGGCATACTGGAAATAAACCACCAACCAACTCTATTACATAAGGAAAAGTGAAAAAAATCACAATATCCACAACACATGTCATGTCACATGAATACTATTAACATTTAAAAGTAAAACATCAAAGAAAATTGTATTTAATAAACTCAAAAAAATTATATAAAACCCAAGATAATAATTTCAACTTTAGGCCCTGAATTCCTCCTAGAAACTTGATAAACTTTTTATATATATGTAGGGTGATAATAACTTATATTTATAATAGAATCATACACAAAGTCACTTATACACATGAAAAAATTATATACTAATGAACCAAGGATAAAAAAACATAACTAATAACACCTAAATATGTCAACTAACTAATTACATCCTTAAAAATTCATACTCACCAAATAACAATTCCAATTATAGTAAAAAAAATATGAATATTATCAATAAAAGGGTACCCCTCACCACTCTCCCAATTATTTTCTTCTCTCATACCCCAAGATAATATGTCTTGATGACCCCATATTTTCCAAAAATATATTTCTCGAAGACAACTTGGAAACCACATACTTCCAAGAACCACATGTTAAATTGACCATCACATCACATCACATCTAACATGAGAATACCTAGGCCATCACATCCTCCCATAATCATTGTCATGTATCCAAGATAGTATGGTGTTATGAACATGAAGTACATCAACCACATTCCCTCCTACGATGCGTGACTCCCACTATAAGCCACCTCATGAACCTCATCAACCCAACAATAACCACTCTATATCCACAATTCATCATAACATGTGCATAATAACCCCATGGAATAGAGAATTGGGAAGAGTTGGTAACCATCCATATTTCCTCACTATCATGCATGTTGGGAAAAATACCCCAAAAAAATTGGGTGTTAGAACATGGTCCTCAATGCGGGTGTCATGTGTATAGAAATCACAATGAAAATACAATATATAATAGTCACACAAATAATAATAGCCTATGGGTTTTCATTAAGAATAAAATCACACATTCAAAATTCCCACAAAGGTCTCATAACCTCCACCACTTTTGTTACAAATTATAAATGCACAAATCCACACAAGCATTCCATAAACCACACCCCACCCAAATCCCTCTTCAATTACAAGTTCTTACATTTATAAATTATTGTGTTTTCATTATTTACAATTCACCAACACAATCTATTTCATATTTTGATATCCCATTCGTTTATCTTCCAATTTATTTAATCCAATTTCCACACATCAATTTATTATCTCTCAATTAAACCCATTAAATTCAAACTATTTTCACATTCATTAATCATTTCCTCAAATTGAAATTAAAAAAAAATTCCAATATAAATTTTACTTATTTTCATCCCCAAACTATTTCATATTATGCATCATCCATTTTAACCACAATTCCAATTTGAATTTAAGTGTTCATCAATCATTCCAATACATTGGCCAATTAATCCCATTATCCATCCTAGTTTCACTAATAATAAATTATTTTTTTACTACCAATAAACTAGAACAAAACATCAAAAACATAAATAATAAATATTTATTGTGTATTAAAGCCCCAAATAATCCCCATCACACATCACAACCACCTCATTATCAAAACTGCCACATATCACAAACACATCTCATCACATCCAAATCTCATCACATCCACCCCACACACCAAAATCATACATAAAAATCACTTTCAAAATATTTAACCAATCTATTTTTATAATTATACAATTTTATTTCCATAACATTTATCTTCATTACATTTCAAGGGAATTCTCAAAAAAATTATAATTTCCATAGGCAACCAAATTATTTGTTGAATATATATTATTAGATAATTTTATTAATGGTGATATCTAACAATCATGAAATAAGGTTTCCATAATAATATAACTATAATAAATACATGGTTCCAAAAAATAATTATTTTAATCAAGAAAAAAAACATGTATAATGCCGTAAACAATATCACAAATTAGTAAAAGCATTTACAGACACCCTTTTCAGGAAAATTAATATTAATTCTGATCCTATGATAATAAATTATCCATTCCATTATAATAATATATTTATATATATTAACACATCATCAAATAATAATAATAATAATTTATTGTGCATGTAATATTTTCCAGGGAAACAATAATCAACAACATGAGGAAACCAAGTAATATTCTAGAGAAACTCTACATTCATTTCAATTTTAGATTTCATCTAATTGATTATCATATTTAGTAGATTAATAATATCATACCCAATGATAAATACAAGAATGATCCCATGTACATGTAAAATTTCAAGAATCACAAATGATCCTAAACATAGTGATGGTATTGTATTTACACAATACACAACGTTATAGGAGATATAATGGCTTTTCACATCTGGAATTTGCAATGGAAGATTCTAGAAAATATTCTAAAGTGTGATGGATCTAATATATGGTCTTAGGGTCATACATATGAATATAAAATGAATAAAAATTAAGGTATAAGGGTTTGGGTATTTCAAAATAGCATCAATTAATAAAATTGAAAAGTGGCATTGAAAACCCCATTAAATTTTCCCAACAATTTACAGTTAGGAAGTTAATTTTGGATCAGCCAAAAAATCCAAAAATGAGTTTCAAATCATTAATCAATTCATTTAATTTAATTCCCCTAATTTTATGATTTTTAATAATAGAAAATGTGTTCCAAATCAAAGATAATATATAAACATGGACTCTAAGAAAAATATGCTACCCCTATGCATCGCGCACACACTATGTAAGGGTAACCTGGTCATACCCTTATATCAAAACCATTATGCATTCTAGGATGATTTTTAAGGGTATATGTTTTTACCCATATTCAACACTACGTAAGAGCTCATGTAATGTTAATTTTGGAATTACCCTTATGTATGATTTTATAATTCCACCTTACCCTTACATAAGTATTGGAGGTTTGGTAAGACCCTTATATGGAATTTAGAATCAGAAGGCTACCATTATTCAAGGTTTTCATTATCCTTATAGGGGGTTTTGAAAACATGACTTACAATTATGTATCTTTTAGAGGCCTCTTATGAGATCTTAGGGATTCATGGGTTACCCTTACACAAGATCGGCATGATCTTTACACATTGCAAGGAAAATCATGGATACCCTTATATGAGGCATGAGCTACATTTAATTGATATAAAGAAGACCCTTATGCAGCTAATAATAAAATTGTATTACCTTTATGTGAGCAGAAGAAACCCAAAGCTACCATTATAGAGTAGAGGACTGTAACACCCAGAGTTTTTATGAACCTTTTTTCGAATAAATTACATTTAACTGATTTCTTAAATAAAATCAAAAACCATGTTAATATTACATTATATTATACACCAATTAAATCTTTCTCTACATGCAATATCAGCTTATCTTTCATTAAACACGACACTGAATTTCTTTGAAAAAACAATTTCTTATTATTATTATTTAAGAAAAACAGTTATACCCATTCTAGTTAATGTAGTAATGTGAATAGTAATAATTAATTTTTAAATATTATTTATTTATTTTTATATAAATAATATATATTTATGAGGAAATATATAATTTTTAATAAATTCGATTTGTATTGAAAAATACTACTTTCTTAAAAGAATTTGTTTTATGTCTTTCAATTAAATACAATAAAATTAATTTTTGAATATTTTCAAATTTTAATTTTTTAAAATACAATTTATTTTTGAAATTTTAATTTCAAAATTATATTAGGTTGATTTTTTGGTATTTTTTTATGAAGATTCATTTTTGGATTACTAGTGAAAAATAATGAGTTTTAATGGAAAACTAAATTTTAGTTTAATTTATTTTTAATGTAAAGTTATAATTTAAGTTTTATTTAAATTATATTTACGTAAATTATAAGAATATTAATAAAATTTATGTATTTGGAATCAATTTTTCATTAAAATTGGATACAAAAACATTTCAAACACTTGAAATTTTCTTCCTTAAAAACATGTTGTCTCATCCCCTTCATTGGATTAATTTTAAATTAGTTTCATCCGCTTCTATGTTTCAAAATGGGTAAAATAAATTAAATATTTATAATCATAAAAATGTTTAATTTATAGTATGTTTGACTTAGTTTTTAACCAAAAAAATGGTGAAAGTAATTAAAATTAATTACAATGTGTGAGGTAAAAATCAGTTTAATTAATGGTTTAACATTAATATTTAAAGGAATAATGACCTAAATTTTTTCTAAAAGT
Source organism: Viscum album (assembly GCA_963277665.1). Taxonomy (NCBI): domain Eukaryota; kingdom Viridiplantae; phylum Streptophyta; class Magnoliopsida; order Santalales; family Viscaceae; genus Viscum; species Viscum album. The sequence continues at coordinate 819,337,609 of OY728126.1, forward strand.
CATTTTATAGATATATCTTGGCTATATATAACCTTTTATAAAATATGGAAATAAATTTATGGCACCTGATTTGAGGGATACCTCTCAATAGTGTTTTACTTTTTATATTTACAATAATTTCACTCCTCCTTCACTATAAATGGGAACCCCCCCCCCCTCACTTATTAACACATATAAATCCATTTTGATATGAAACAAATACCCAAATATCCTCCCAACATCTCTAAATTCATTATAGAGGCCTCAAATGTGGCATAAATATGACAACCCTTCTTTTATTACAAACTTAAACATGATTTATTATATAAACTATTCACATGATACAACATGGATGATCGAGAGGCCTAGTGTCTTTGGGGCTCAGGATCATTACATAACAACTTAAAACATGAAATAAAACCTCTTTATTGAAAACTTCTTTTTCATGACCACTACATTCCCCCATACTTAGCATTGCATGGGATAACCTGAGGGCATGCATAAGAAAAGGGGTGATCTATAAAGCCCAGTAAGGGAATAAACATGGATTAAATGAGGAGTACAATACATGTTAGAAAATAGGCATATCAATAGAGCATAATAGAAACATTAACATAAAGTCATGATAAAGCATGATAATCATAACATGGAAATGTGGCAACAGCACTTAACATAGAATTAGCATGAGCCAAGGCTCATTGCACATTGAGCATGAGTAAATTCTTATTTCACATGAAGCACGAGTAAAACCATGTTTCACTTGAATTAGAATGAGTCAACACTCATTGCACATGACGTATCATGATACTATACTTTACCCAATTCAGTGGAGCGCTATAAGGGCGCAACCTTCTCAAACATTTCATTTCATGTATAAGTGTGCCACATGGATTATAAAACATGGATACAAAAAACATAATCATTTATTCCATGAAAAAGGAATGTGGAATGAAACTTTATAATCAATAAGTAAATTTTCATGAAGGTTAATACCCTTTATGGAGAAATGGTCATGGTATTTACTAGACAATGGCATTAGCTTAGAAAATCTGTGTAATTTCGGCAGTGTAACGGCGTGATATAAGAATTCATAAAAAATGGTTGATGAGAGATAAAGGGGTGTCTCATCATATCTACATGAAATGTAATGTAGTTGGGTTCATATAGATACATGTCCCAACAATTATAATGGAATTTAGATTCATCATACAAAAGTATTGCTTCAATGTAAATGAGAAGAGAGAAGTTTCTTTCGGAATTTCGGCATAGTAACGGGTGTACATGGAAGGCATTTAAGGAGAGAGAAAGGGGTATCCCATCATTCAAACAAAAAGAGTGAAGTATGGGGGATGTTTGAAACCATACCCTAGCATTTATAATTGAAATTAAAAGGGAATAACAATATTAAGAAAATTGGACAAAAAAGTGAAACGAAGAAAACCCTTTAATTGGAAGTGTGCTTCCAAAGGCTTGAGTGAGGCTTGAGAGAGCCTTGATAGAGGCTTCATGAGAGCTTGGGGCACCTTGGGGGGATTCTTGAGAGATTAGGGCAGAGTTTTTACGAATTCCAAAGGCTTTGAGTGCGGTGGAAGTGGGATCTTGGGTGGGTTTATATAGGAAAGGTGAGTGAATTGTTTATTAATTAGGTTTGGGACCCCTTGCATTAAATTAATCCAAACCACAAATCAGCTCATGGTTTTTGCCCATGGTTTTTGGAAAAGTAGATATTAAAGCAATATTTTATACGGCCAAAGTCCGAACTTATTAAAATAATGGGGTTGCTTTTGTGGAGGTGATTCACACTCCCATGGAAAATAATTTAAAAAGACAAGATGTTTAATAAGTCTTGAGGGGTCCATTAATGCTTTGTAAAATAAGTCAAACAAACCCAAAATCACATTATTTTAATGGTAAAATATATATTGGCCGAACATAAAGCTTATAGTATTTTATTACATCAATATTGGGTCATTATGATGTCATAAAACACATTATATATTTAAACGGTATTTAATTTTTTACCCAAAAATTTGACTGTCTCGGAAAATTATGAAAAATTCATCGTTTGGATAATTTTAATGTCCTGATTCCAGAAATAACATTTATTTTATCTAAATAATTTTCCAAATATGTTAATTTTCACTTTTAAAATAAAAACCGACATTTATAGAAAATTCACGGGTTTTGACAAAAATGGATTTCAAACTTTAATAAAAATTACAATTGCCTTCATAAAATTATAAGATCATTTATATTTAATTAAAATTAATTTAATAATAATAATAATAATTTATTAAAATATTATTTAATTCCAAAATACCTTAATTTAATAAAATATAATTCTTAATTAAATAGTAACTAAAAACACTATTTGTACTTTAAAAACTATTTACAAAGTGTCAATAATGACAACAAGGTATATTCATTATGCAAAAAAAATATACATGAACATAGTACTAGAGATCTGTTACATAACCCCTTAAAATAGCCGCATAAGTCCTAAGGGTAAGGTGTGAGATGGTGACAGACTCTTGGGGTGGCTCGGATAACATCGCTCGAGTGGAAATCTCTAACAACTTCCACTTTTCCCATAGACGGTCTCGTTTGAGCTTGACATGATAAAGCTTAGCTTGGGATTGGTCAAGAGCGAAGCCCAAAGATGCCACCTCTTTTCCGAGCTCAGAAAAATGTGCTTTGTATGGAGTAATTCTACTGGATGAGGCCATCGCTTCCTTTGTCTGGGTAAATTTGGTTTGTTAAAGCCCTATATTTATACTAATCATGTGATCACTGTTCAAAGGATATAAAAGCAACAATCACAATTCTTAACATAATACCAAATAATTTGACATTTTATATAAACATTTTACATAAAGAGACATTTAATTATATCAATAGGGATTTCTATTAATGAAACTTTGGGTCGTTACAATATTCCCCCCTTAAGATATTTCTCCCTCAAAATTTCCTTTTCCCACATTAAAACAGATGTGGGTAACCCAACTTCAACATTTCCTCCGATTCCCAAGTTGTTTCTTCAAACTTGTGGTTTCTTTACAACACCTTGATGAGGGGAATTGTATTATTCCGTAGAAATTTTTCTCTACGATATAATATCTTCACTGGTTTCTCCTCATAAGAAAGATCATCCTCCAACTGTACCACCTCAGAAGAGAGTACATGTGAAGGGTCTGGTATGTACTTCCTTAAGAGGGATACATGACATACATCTTGTACATTGGCCATGGTAGGTGGAATTTCTAGTCGATAGGCCACAGCCCCAACATGATCAAGAATCTCTAAGGGGCCGATATACCTTGGACTTAACTTCTATTTCTTTCCAAACCTCGTGACCTTCTTCCATGGAGATATGCGTAGAAAAACCATGTCTCCAACTTTAAACTCAAGGTCTCATCGACGGTTATCTGCATAACTCTTTTGTCGACTCTGGGCTACCTTGATATGTTGTTGAATGGTTTTCACCTTCTCCACCATTTCTTTGACCATTTCTAGTCCAAGCATCTTACATTCACGGACCTCATCCCAACATGTCGGTGTTCTGCAACTTTTCCCATAAATGGTTACATATGGTGCCATTTGGATGCTCGAGTGGAAACTATTATTATAAGAGAACTCAATCAGAAGAAGATTTTGATTCCATCCTCCTTTAAAGTCCATTGAGAACACTCTCAACATGTCCTCAAGTGTTTGGATAGTCCACTCGGATTGGCCATCAGTTTGATGATGATAGGCCGTACTGAAGTTCAGTTTAGTATCCAGATAATTTTGAAGACTCTTCCAAAACTTAGAGGTGAATCTTCGATCTCAGTTAGAAACAATAGATAGTGGCACTCCATGCAGCCTTACCACTTCCCAGATATATATCTGTGCTAGTTGATCCAATGAGAAATCTTCCTGAATAGCAATGAAGTGTGCAATCTTTGTAAGACGATCCACAACAACCCAAATTGCATTATTGCATTTGGATGTCCTCAGATGTCTGGTGACAAAGTCCATGGTGAAGTTCTCCCATTTCCATTATGGTATGGGCAATGGTTGCATCATCCCCTTATACTTCTGCCTCTCAGCCTTCACTTTCTGGCACACCAGGCACATTGATGTATATTCAGCGATCTCCTACTTCATATTATCCCACCAAACGTTTTCTCAGAGATCTCAATACATATTTGTGCTCCCTGGGTGAATAGATAAATTTGAACTATGTGCATCATACAAAAGTTCCTTCTTCAGCTCCGGACTTGATGGAACACATAGTCTTTTCCCAAATAACACATTTCCTTCTTCATTAACATTAAACTATGAGGATTTCCCTTTTTCGATAGCTTCCACTTTTTCCTGAATTCCCACATCATCCTTTTGAGCATCCTTTAACCTTTCCAAAAGAGACGGTTGAGAAATAATTTGTGAAAGGATTGATGATGTTCCCTTCTTTATGATTCCCATGTCCATCTTCATCAAGTATAAGAATATTAGATCCTTCTCAATTCTCATTATTGATAGAATTACTGGGTCCTTTGTACTTAGGGCATCTGCCACCATGTTCACTTTCCCAGGGTGGTAATGTATTTAATAGTCATAAACCTTTATGAGCTCTATCCATATTCTCTGGAACATATTAAGCTCTTTCTATGTGAATATATATTTAAGACTCTTGTAATCAGTATATATCTCACATTTCTCCCCATAGAGATAATTTCGCCAGATTTTCAAGGCAAAGATCACCACCCCCAACTCTAGATCATGAGTTGGATAGTTTTTCTCATGTATTTTCAACTGTCTTGAGGTATAGGGTATCACTTTATCATTCTGCGTCAGCACACAGCCTAAGCCCTTCTTCGAAGCATCACTGAATATCACAAAAGGTTCCCAACTTGTGGGTAATGTGAGCACGGGCCTAGTGGTAAGACTTCTTTTCAACTCCTTGAATCTTTCTTCCCATTCATCACTCCAAGAAAACTTTACTCCCTTTCGAGTTAGCTTGGTAAGAGGGTTGGACAATCGTGAGAAATTTCTCACAAATCATCGATAATATCCAGCTAACCCCAAGAAGCTATGGATATCTGTTACTGATTTTGGCCTCGACCATCCCTCAATTGCATCTGTATTAGAGGGATCTACAGATATCCCATTGATTGTGATGATATGGACAAATAATGAGACCTCCTTCAACCAGAACTCACAATTTTTGTACTTTGCATAGAGCTTCTCCTTGCGCAAAATATCTAGTATAGTTTTTAAATGATCCTCATGATCCTCCTTGGTTTTGGAGTATATTAGAATATCATCTATAAAGACTACCACGAATTTGTGTAGGTAATCTCAAAAGACTCTATTCATCAAGTCCATGAAGATTATTGGATCATTGGTGAGTCTGAAAGGCATTACTATGATTCATTGTGCCCGTATCTTGTACGAAAAGAAGTCTTAGGGACATCTTCCTTCTTCACCCTTGATAATATCCCGACCGCAAATCTACCTTGGAGAAATATTTTTCTCCACACAGTTGATCGAACAAGTCATCGATCCATGGAAGAGGATACTTGTTCTTTATCGTGATTTTTTTATGTTCACGATAATCGATATGAAGACGCATTGTCTCGTCCTTCTTCTTGACGAAGAGGACTGGTGCACCCCATGGTGAAGCACTTCGGCGTATAAACTCTTTATCCAGATTCTCCTATAGTGGTTTCTTCAGCTCTTCAAGCTCAACGACAGCTATTCTATATGGATTCTTGGATATTGGTAGTTCCCCATGTATAAGTTCAATTGATAATTCAATGTCTCTTCTAAGAGGAAGACCAGGCAGTTCCTCGGGAACCATTTCTGTGAATTCCCTCACAATAGGCATTTATTCAATGATGGTTTCTTCCTTGGACTCAATCATCTGAGATAGATACGCATGCTCATAGGGCAGTAAAATCCATGCTTGAGATGATGGAGCTAAATGAGATTCATCTTCCTCCTTACACTTGTAAAGAATCGGGGGGTCGATCCTCCATATAGAGTGTGATTTCCCTCTCCCGACAATTTATGACGGCTTTGTATAAGGAAATCCAATCCATGCCAAGAATTGCATCACATTCCACTAGAGGGAGTATGACGAGGTTCGCTGGGAAGTTCAATACATAGATTATAACAGGGGAGTAATTATTTTCATGGGATGTAATGATTTCCCCATTTGTAGTACTCACCGACATTTTCACTTCCATGATTTGTGGTGGTGGTGGTGGGATTGTTTTACTAATCTTTTGAGATATAAAAGAATGTGTAGAACCTGAATCAAAAATTACATTCACTATTATTGAATGAATAACTAGCGTACCTATAACCACATCATTTTCGGGGTTTACTTCAGCAGAAGTGATGGCAAAATATCTTCCTTGCTGCCTTGGAGGTTTTTGGTTGCCTCCGGAAACCCTTGGATTATGGAACTAATTTGAAAAATGCCCTGGTTCTTTGTAGTTATAGTAATGAACAACGTGTTGAGGATCGAACGGAGCGTTACTCTCCTCTGTTGTAGTCGCAGGTCTTTCTTGCCGACAGTTAATAGTTAGGTTCCCTTGTCTTCCACACCTAATGCATTTCCTCATCCCTTTAAGGAAATTTATAGGGTGCTTCTTTCTGTACTTTTGGCATGTGGGGTGCTACATCTTCTTAGCACCGTTGGATTTATCCATCAGACCGCCAGTGTAACACCCCAGGTAAATAAAGAATATGACATTTTTTATATTTATCCATATTTGTGAATAAAATATTAATATTACTATAAAGGGGACGCTATGCTCGATGGCATACCTAACACGCAACAATGAGTTTCTTAGGAATCTTACGTTGCACTCTAATAATAAAATAATATTATTTTAAATGGTAATTAACGCCTAACTGTTGTGATGGCGGGAATGAATATAACAAACTACAAAATGATTATATATGTTTGTCAAATATTTTTACTTTTTACAATAAATGTTAGAGGATTAAAAATGCGAATAAATCCAATTTTAAGCGTATACATTCTAATATTCTTTAAAAGGTCGATTAACCACCTTTTGATGGCGATCCTTTTTTAAATCCACTTTTTGATTATTTTATGTGTTATATTTGACAAAATAAAATTCTTCTTTATAATAGGGACATCGAAATTTACTTTGTGTAAATTTTTGGTATTTTTCCGATAAAGTACATTTTTTAATGAATAGTGAAAAATGTTGTATTTTAATTCAAAACCTCTTTTTAATCTAATTTATTTATATCATTATATTATCTTTAAAATTGGTTTTAATGTGAAATTAGAATATATTTTTATCATTAAATCCAATTGTGGTCATTGGGTTTAATTTCACTTTGAAATTGGACTTAAACTAGCGTCAATCTTTTAATAGATATTATTTCTTAAAAACACGCTATTTGTTTTGACAGCGGGAATTAATTATTAAATTAATTAATTAAACTTATATGTTTTGAATTTTTTAAAATAGACATCATTTTTGAATTCGGAATATCAAATATATCCTAGGGTGAATTTTTGGTAATTTTCTGAAAAACTTCATTTTTTGATGAATAGTGAAACCACAAAGTGGTACTTATAAAAACTGATTTTCCGTTTAAATGAAATTTTGCCACCTTTTTGTTTTGAATTTCAAAAATCCTAAATACATGGTTGTCATTAAGAAGTAAAATATGGTTCAATGGGATTAAAATAATTTTTGGTGAATAGTAACTTATTATGTTTTTAATCGCGATTAGAGGTAATTAGTGTAGTTTAAGGTAAAAATAATGTTTTAATAATATGAAATGACCTAGACACATATCCTACCCTCATTGGATGAGTCATCGCCGACCAATACAATCCATGGGTCAACTTGGGGACCCCATGGAGCCACATTTCTTGGAAAATGACATAAATACCTTTTTATTTAATGTTAAAATTAAAATGACACAAACATGAGTTGTTTTACTAAAGAAATTTTTACATTGGGTTATACAAGTCAGATTTTTGACTATAAATAGTAATTGGAAATATAAAAAGATTTCCTACATCATATTAGTTTTTTTATAATTTTTAGACATTAAATAAATTAAATTATTTATGACATCATGATGATGCAGCGATGACCTCATTATTTAACGATTTAAATAAAATGGAAAGATAATGTAAAATATACGACCTAGACATGTACAAAACCTATTGTATGGGTATATTTCGAACCCTTATCACCTTATCCTCTAAACACATCAATGTGGGACCATTAAAATCCGAAAATCATTCTAAATTAAAGTAACATTTCTTTACTTTCCAAGAGTGCCCCGCCTCTCCTCTTATAAAAGGCCCCCACCTCTACCTCCTTACCCACACTTCCAAAGCCTTTGGCTCGGCAAAACCCTCCTCATTTTGCCTCTCCACATCACTATATTACTCCTTGAAGACTCAATTTGGGTAGAAGTCTTTCCAAGGAAGCCTTTGAGCTCAAACCAAAGGGAGTTACCCGATTTTAAGGTAATGCTTCACTTGTGTTCTTTTGTTTTATTTTGCTTCTCCAACCCCCTAAACTCTTTTTATTCATTTATTTTGTAACAAATACAGTATCTTCAATATACTAGTATGTTTTTATAATAAGAATTCGAGCTACACCTACACACACCTACATATAATGGTTAAAGAACATACTGTTTCTGTGGATGGCGAATTTCTGCCTCACGAAACGATGATTGTTCAACACTCATATAACACCTTCAAAGGTGGCCATTAAGATGTAACTATATTTATATATGATATATAATATGTTTATGTTTTACTTAAGCCTCTGTATTTTTCTTTTGTGGTATACCTTTATGGTTTCCATTATGGGTAAACATGATAATTTCATTTTAGGAAGTGCGGACTACCGCCCCCTCAAAGTGATTTGATTCGTTAATGCCATATGTGGGATGCATAAAAGATGGATTTAAAGTTATTATATATGATGTATGTTACATATAAATTGTTAATATAATTCGGGAATTAAAATATACATACATCTCATTTGATCTTAATTCCATTAATATGACATAGAAATGAAAGTAGCGTTCATGCGTACGTATAGCTTACCGTCTCCATGAACGGTGCATTTCATTTCTTACCTCAAAATGATTATGTAATATTATAAATACATGTATATTATGGATATATATATGATATATATTATATAAAAATCATGAATATCATTCTAGATATAATGAACCTTTGACCACACGAACAACATGTAATTGTAAGAAGTCCACTTTCGACTTAAGAACCGAATATTGACAAAACAAACATTATTAACTTAAATGATTTCATAATGTTTATAACATGGAAATAAGTGATATAAAAGGAATAATGAACTTGAAAAAGGTTCTTAATAAAGTTTAAATTAACTCAAGTTTATTATTCAGTATGTTAAAGAACGATCGAGTCAAGTCGGACCCGAGGTAAGGGATCCTACCCCTATCTTTCTTTTTAAGTACACTCTTTTATGTCATTCCTTTTAAGCTCGTCTTTATTGTGATTGGGATGTTCTTTAATATTAATCTTACTGTAATTTTTATGTTCATATGATGAGAGACCCTATTCTCTCTCATCAATCCATTTTGGAAGTTTTGAGTGGCATCGTTAGGCTGCCGAATTTTCATAAGAGATCTAACCTCTCTCTTTATCTTTAAGTACTCTCCTTTATGTCACTTATTTTAAGCTCCTATTTGTTATGATGGGGGGTGTTATTTTATATTCCTATTTCTGTACATTTTATTGTAATATTATTAGATACCCTATTTGATCTCATCAATCCATATTCGTAAGTTTTAAGTGGCACTGTTAGGCTGCTGAATGTTCGTAAGGGATTTTTCATATCACTTTTATTCCCGTGAGATTTATACTACATTTGCCACAATTTCCTTTGAGTGGTGTATGTACTACCCATTATTTTACTCATTGTGTAATATAATTTCATTTATTAGTATTTACATCAATTTTGTATTGTCCTTCTTTCACGGGGTGTATGTTTCGAAAGATACCCATGTCGGTAAGGGAACCTTTCACCCTCTTCTTTTTAAAAGACTTATTTTGTTATGTCTTTAAATTCACATACTATTATGTTGGGATATATTATTATATATCCTTATTGGTGTAAATTTTATGTCCAAGTGATGAGATACCCTTTTTATCTCTCTTCAACTCTTTTTCTGAATTTTGAAGTGACGTCGTTATGCTGTCGAATTTTTGCAAGGGAACTTCTTAACCCAATTTTGATTCTTTGGGATAAACTTTTACTCATTGAATATGTTGTTCTATGAATATTTTTGAATTTCCTCTTATTGTTTTACACTTAATATCCACTTATATTTGGTGTATTCATTTTTCACACGTAATTATGTAATTGATTTATCCTTAATCCAAGGATTCCGTCTTTGTATGGGACTTCGTCTAAATCTTCTTTCATTGAGGCATATTTTGTTTTATACACAACCTACTTTAATACAGTGTATAAACCCCTTTGACTTTTACGTTTATCTGAAAGGAATCTTTTTTATACAAAGAATTTTACTAAATGACAAAAGGGAATGTTTTTGTTATACGTATGCGGCGACAACGACTACTCCACCGTCGTGACCATTATTTGAGTTTCGGCTTCCTATACAAGACATACCTTCCTTTTAAAAGATAAATAAATACCATGTTTTACTTTTCTTGTATTTTGGTATTGAAAATGGTTTTCATAAGGTTTTTATATCAATGTGTTTTATTTATATCTTGTGATTGAAATGTGGAAATGTTATGTTTCCTTTATGCATGTATTATGTGGTATGATTATGTTATGGTTCTTGGGCATTATTATGAAGACGGGTGGTTTCGTGATAAACTAAGGGTGGGTGATCCCGATATAGCTCTCCAATGCATTGGGTAAATCGAAGGAGTAAAACGTTAAGGTTTCTCCGAAGAGATTTAGGAAATATACTGTGGTGGGTATTCCAAACGTAACCAAGAGGGTTACTCCTTACGTAAGAATGTCATGAATGACTCAAGTTACCTTTCTGTCTTATGATTTCTATGATTTATTCATGTTTTGATTAGGTATGTTAATATGCTTATGTTTTATGGGTAAAGTATGATTTCATTCATATGTATACATGTACTCATTTTCCTTTCCATATTTTTATATCCCTTACTGATCTTTTTATGCTCATCCCAAGTTTTTGAAATGTTTTTCACAGGTCAAGGGAAGGGTACATGATATGATGATAGTTTCAAGGAAGTTTCAATAAAGAATCCATGTTTTATTTTAAATATGTTTCTGTTTATGGGAAAAATGAATACTATATTTTATGTAACCACTTTGTTTAAATGTGGAATGTAATGTGAGTTTTATGATCTAATTCTCTAAAACTCTAAACCTGGACAGATCATCAATGTGTAATCTTGTAATAACTCAAGATTAAGTAAGGTTTAAGGCTGGGGCCTTATAGTTGGTATCAAAGGTTGGTTTAGATAACATTAGAGGTTAGGTTATTCTTTAAGCATAAGTGAAATTACCATAATGGTTAGGATTTCAGAAAGAGTTCTAGTTTTAGATAAAGTGAATGAGTAAGTATATCTTAGTGTTTATCTTCCTCATTAGTACATGATGGTTTTGTTGATATACTCACACTGACCTTTTTGGTTTTAGTAAATGGCTGGATCTAGCAGGCACCAAAGTGACAATAGGTTTGAAGGAAACTGTGGTGGTTCTCTGATTAAGAGACTGGATGAAATGGGGGATTCAATGAGGAAACTCATGGTTGTTCTAAACCAACTATCCAAGAGTCATGATCAACCAATTGCACCTTGGTATGTTCTATAATGCATCATGTACGAGATGACCAATCGATGTGGAAGTTCAGGTAATAATTATTAGCGTTTATATGATCCTTAATTTTGAGGTAATTATGGGTTATTATATGTTATGGTGGAAAAAGAAAGGCATGAGATAAACATGCGGTTAAAATATGTTATGATTATTTTTTAAGATTTTATCTCGTTTTGGGGAATGTTTTAAGAATTATATAGTTTTGGAAAAAGGACAACACACTGACCGTGTGACAACCCGTCGTGTCGGACAAAGCTGCGGGAATCGAACCCACAACCAAAGTGCGACTGGTATTCATCGCCTACCACTGGACTACGTGAAGTCCCTGGTTAGTTTGACTAATTCTTTTTAGTTAGATGATTTTATGAATTAAGAGTAAGTTGATTTTGGGTTATGTATGGAAATTTATTAACCTATCATGGAGGATATGTGATCAGGTTAATTACTTTTCAATACGAGACATTAAGAGTAACTGATGTTGTTTGGAGATAAATGTTACGATTTAACTTAGAGGACTATGTGACTAAATCCTTCAAATATTTGGGTTTCAATCTTAGTTTGGTTTACTTTGAAGAATTTTATGGAAAAAATTTTTATCGAATGGTCCTCGTTGAACTTTGGGTTTTGTTGGACAAATTTTGGAGATAAAGAATAGATTTTCTTTTTATAAAGGGTTATGCTTTTCTGGATTATCTGATCTTGTACTAACCTTTTTGGTTTTGGTTAAAGTATAAAGACATGGTAAGTATATATTTCTCTTTTTTGGATTAGGTGATTCTCTAGATGTTGATTATAGTACTCTTAATGTGAACAAGTTTTCCTAAATACTCGTCTTTTAAAGAAAATATGAGTTTCTGTAAGGAATCTAATAAAAGTTGAAAGTCAACATGATAAGTGATTATGTTTCCTTATGAATAAATTACTCAATAAAAAGTAACTTAAAACAAAAATTTTGTCTATTAACTTTTCCAACTGGGGAATCAAATACCGTTTAACCCATCACAAGTTTTTTATTTTTTGTGGTTAATTTTCTCCTAAACATGTTTTCTATCACTCTCCATCAGAACATGACCCTATGTTTTCTCCTCCATATCCATGTTTTCCTACATGGAATCCTAGTATGGGTTAACTCGGGTGACCTTTGTACTTATCTTTCTTTATTTTAAAGTGATTGTTTTACCGACTCTTGTTCCAATGTGGGACTTTCAAGGATGTTTCCAAGACCTATTTTAAAATTGCGAGGACGCAATTCCCAAAAGGGGGGAACGATGTAACACCCCAGGTAAATAAAGAATATGAAATTTTTATATTTATCCATATTTGTGAATAAAATATTAATATTACTTTAAAGGTGACTCTATGCTTGATGGCGTACCTAACACACAACAACGAGTTTCTTGGAAATCTTACGTTGCACTCTAATAATAAAATAACATTATTTTAAATGGTAGTTAACGCCTAGCTGTTGTGATGGCAGGAATGAATATAACTAACTAAAAAATTATTATATATTTTTGTCAAATATTTTTACTTTTTACAATAAATGTTAGAGGATTAAAAATGCGAATGAATCCAAGTTTAAGCGTAAACATTCTAATATTCTTTAAAAGGTCGATTAACCGCCTTTTGATGGCGAACCTCTTTTAAATCCACTTTTTTATTATTTTATGTGTTATATTCGTCAAAATAAAATTCTTCTTTAGAATCGGGACATCAAAATTTACTTTGTGTAAATTTTTGGTATTTTTCCGATAAAGTACATTTTTTAATGAATAGTGAAAAATTATGTATTTTAATTCAAAACCTCTTTTTAATCTAATTTATTTATATGATTATATTATCTTTAAAATTGGTTTTAAAGTGAAATTAGAATATATTTTTACCATTAAATCCAATGGTGGTCATTGGAAGTAATTTCACTTTGAAATTGGACTTAAAGTAGTGTCAATCTTTTAATAGATATTATTTCTTAAAAACACGCTATTTTTTTGACAGCGAGAATTAATTATTAAATTAATTAATGAAACTTATATGTATTTAATTCTTTAAAATAGAAATCATTTTTAAATTTGGAATATCAAATATAGCCTAGGGTGAATTTTTGGTAATTTTCTGAAAAACATCAATTTCTAATGAATAGTGAAACCACTAAGTAGTACTTATAAAAACTGATTTTCCGTTTAAATGAAAATTTTCCACCTTTTTGTTTTGAATTTCAAAAATTATACATACATGGTTGTCATTAAGAAGTAAAATTTGGTTCAATGGGATTAAAATATTTTTTGGTGAACAGTAACTTATTAAGTTTTTAATCGCGATTAGAGGTAATTAGTGTAGTTTAAGGTAAAAATAATGTTTTAATAATATTAAATGACTTAGACACATGTCCTACCCTCATTGGATGTGTCATGGCCGACCAAGACAATCCATGGGTCAACTTGGGGACCCCATGGAGCCACATTGGTTAGAAAATGACATAAATACCTTTTTATTTAATGTTAAAATAAAAATGACACAAACATGAGTTGTTTTACTAAAAAAAATTACATGGGGTTATAAAAGTCAGATTTTTGACTATAAATAGTCATTTGAAATATAAAAATATTTCCTACATCATATTATTTTTTTATAATTTTTATACATTAAATAAAATAAATTATTTATGACATCATGATGATGCAGCGATGACCTCATTATTTAACGATTTAAATAAAATGGAAAGATAATGTAAAATATAAGACCTACACATGTTCAAAACCTATTGTATGGGTGGATTTAGAACCCTTATCACCTTATCCTCGAAACACATCAATGTGGGACCATTAAAATCCAAAACTCATTCTAAAATAAAGTAACAGTTCTTTACTTTCCAAGAGTGCCCCTCGTCTCCTCTTATAAAAGGCCCCCACCTCTACCTCCTTACCCACACTTCCAAAGCCTTTGGATCGGCCAACCCCTGCTCATTTTTCCTCTCCACATCCCTATATTACTCCTTTAAGCCTCACTTTGGGTATAAGTCTTCCCAAGGAATCCTTTGAGCTCAAACCAAAGGGAGTTACCCGATTTTAAGGTAATGTCTTCACTTGTGTTCTTTAGTTTTATTTTGTTTCTCCAACCCCCTAAAATCTTTTTATTTATTACTTTTGTAATAACTCCAGTATCTTCAATATACTAGGATGTTTTTATAAGAATAATTCTAGCTACACCTACACACACCAACATCTAATGGTTAACGAACATATTGTTTCTGTGGATGGTGAATTTCTGCCTCACGACACGATGATTGTTCAACACTCATATAACACCTTCAAAGGTGGCCATTAAGATGTAACTATATTTATATATGATATATAATATGTTTATGTTTTACTTAATCTTCAGTATTTTTCTTTTTTGGCATACCTTTATGGTTTCCATTTTGGGTAAACACGATAATTTCATTTTAGGAAGTGCGGACTACCGCCCCCTCAAAGTGATTTGATACGTTAATGCCATATGTGGGATGTATAAAGGATATATTTAAAGTTATTATATATGGTTTATGTTACATATAAATGATGAATATAATTCTGAAATTAATATATACATACCTCTCATTTGGTTTTAATTCCATTAATATGACATAGAAATGAAAGTAGCGTTCAAGCATACGTACGGCTTACCGTCTCCATGAACGGTGCATTTCATTTCTTACCTCTAAATGATTATGTAAAATTATAAATACATGTATATTATGGATATATATGATATATATGATATCCAAATTGTAACACCCCAAGCTTCTACGGTACGTTTCCCTTCGAATAATGTGATAGCGTGTGTTGTACGCAACACCGAGTTCTAACACACCATAACTAATCAAACTAGCCGTTATGAATAGTAATACCTACTTTTTGAAATTATATATATTTTATATTTGAAAATGGACTTCATTTTTGGATTCGGAATATCGAATTTAGCCTAGGGTGAAATTTTGGTACATTTCGGATAACTTTCATATTTTGATGAATAGTGAAAATTACTAAATTTTAATTAAAAACAACTTTTTTAATCAAATTAATTACTAGTGATAAATTATGAATTTGAGTGGTTTTAAAGTATATTTAGAATATATTTTTACCATTTAATATAATTTTGGTCATTGGACATAATTTTACAATTAAACCGAACATAAACAAGTGTCAATCTTTTGATAGTTATTATCTCTTAAAAACACGCTTTTTGTTTTAACAGCGGGAATTAATTTTAAATTAATTTCTGCCAATTCTGTGTTTTGAATTTAGGAAAATGGATTCCATATTTGGAATCAGGATGTTCAAATTGTGTAAATAGGTAACTTTTATTTTTAGACATTTTGAATAGTTACTGTGGTAAATATTTTATTTACCATGGTTAAAGGGTAAATCCGGTAAATAAGGGTTAAAAAATAATATTATAATAATACAAAATTACCCTAAAACGTGTCCTAACCTTATTGGTGGACACATACCCGACCATGGGAATCCTTGGGTCAATTTGGGGACCCCTTGGAGCCACTTGTATGTGGTAGGGACACTTTATATTAATAAAGTTAAAATAAAAATAAAAATGGCATAAGCTTACATCTTTTAGAAGAACAATTTTTACATAGGGTTATACATGTTGGATTTTCTATTATAAATATTCATTAGAAATCTAAAAAGATTTCCTACATAATGATATTTTACTTATAATTTTTAGACATTAAATAATTTATTTTATTTATGACACAATGATGATGCAGTAATTACTATAATAGTGAAAAATTAAAATAAGTGATATTATAAATACCCAAATAAATATAATATGAAACTTTTAATGAATTAAACTAATTTTCTAGGATAATATGATATATTAGGATTGATTTAATTGACTTTGTTCGAAGTAATAAATCTGTTATGAGTTTCAAAAAAATCAACTAATGAATAGTGTCAAAATTGACATAAAAGAATTCTTAAAACAAATATTATATTATTAATTGATATTAAATTCCTAAAAATATAAGGTTCGGCCAAGAGACTTATATCATGATAGGTTAATCATTAATGGACCACTTGGGGGTCTCTTGGATGTATATAGTAAGTTTATTAACCATAATATATAAAATACAAAGAGACATTGTAAAAGTGAAACTAATTAACTTAGAGTTAATACTTAAAGATAAGGTTAATATAAGTACCCAAACCTGTCTAAATTCTATTGGATGAGTTTCTTTCGACCTATCCCCACCTCATCATTTGAATATTCAACTTTGGAGCCTTTAGAAACCGAATATGAATTTATTATAAATTAATATTTCTAGCTTTTCCAAAGGTGCCCCTCACCCCTCTTATAAAAGGGCACTCCTCCTTCTCATTTCTTCACACCTTCAAAGCCTTTTGGTTCGGCCAAACTCTGCCCAAATACTCTCCCAACATCCCTCAATACAACCTAGAGGCCTTAGTTTGATCAGAAAGCCAACCTAAGGAGCCCTTTTGATCAAATCAAAAGGAAGAACCCGAAGAAGAGGTAATGATTTCACCACCCTTTTCTAAGTTCATTTCTTCTTCCACTTCTTCTTCCTTTGTTCTTACCATTCTGAAATAATAACTCCAGTATCTCACATATACTGTGATGTTATTATAAATATGGTACAATCATATTCAGTATTCTATCCACCCTTTGAATAACATGTCACCATACGTGCGTACGTACGGCTTACCGTCTCCACGTCGTGGTGTAATTGTTATTCAATATAATATTATTTGGATGGGTATAATAATGATGTGTAACTCATGTAAATAATAAATATAACATGTTAATGATTCTGTATATATGATATACCATCCATTTATATATTATTTTAATATCAAAAGAATGATATTGTCGCTCGTGCGTACGTACGGACTACCGTCTCCACGAACGCGATGAGATTCATTCTCCATCGTAACCATTAAAGCGTAATTATCATTTTATGATTTAAAAATGATGTTTAAGGACTTGATATCATTCTGGATATGAATAATATACAACCTATCCTTTACAAACATGTCTTACGTAACAAAACATATGAAAGAAAACAAGTAAGTTAACACCCGAAACAACGATAATACTAAGATATTATTATCAAATCAATATTAAAAGATCATATATGATATCATATTAATGTATATGATTCTTGTATAATTTAATAACAATTATTTCACCATTATACAAGAGGTTAACCTACCCCAACCAAGGAAAAAGTACAAGGTAAGGGTTATTTCACAATCTCTTCATTATCCGAGGTTGTATTATACGTTATAATCTACTGGGATCTCTTTATCATCAACATCCATGTTTCTTCGAAATGTATTTCAAAACATTTTTACTATTTACAAGAATATGGGTTAAAGTCATTTATACCCTTGTTTGACTTTTTATAAGAGTTTTATAAAGGAATCTTTCCGTCGTTTTCAAAACAAGGTCCTTTTTAACCTTTTCGACGGAATTGAGGTAAGAATGTTTTTTTAACTTATACGGCGGGTGCGGTTATTTTCCGCCGTTATAAAATTGTCGAAGCTTTACATACAAGCTTATAAGAATATTTTCAAAGAAAATGTTTTATTTTATATGGATCTTAAATGATTTCAAAATAAAAGGAGATACTTCTTTAAAAAGAATTTTGATTTCATCTATGTCAACATCCTTTGATGGATTTTAAGATTATTTGAAGTTGATTTATTATGATACAAAACTTCTATATTGTATTGAAGGTTTTGTGATATGTTTGACTGTGGATGTGCTATTTTTATACCATTCATAGTTTATGGTGAAATTATTGACATTTCGTATGCTAGTTTTAATACGAATGTTTATGTTATGTTTAAACCTTTTCATATGGGAATGCATTGGACTTAATAAGTGACGGGTGGAGCCCGCTATAGCTCCTCGATGCATCGGTAGGTCTCATGAGACAAACTAGTGTCTTGGCACAAGGCCTTGACAAAATCTTATTTGTAGTCTTGGCACGAGGCCTTGGCTATGTGGTTATGATAGTCTGGCATTATGCATTCCAACATTATGAAAGTGGTTATTGATTTTTGCATGTGATTATTCGATTAGTAGAATATCCATGTGAATAAGTAAATGGCATTATTTCATTTTACTTTTGCCATACCATGTTGAAGTTCAATTTTAAAAGGCTTTTGTTTTAGTAATGCATTGCCTTAAATGTTTATTCTTATTTATGAAAGTTTCCGCTTTATTGTTATCCTTACTGGGCATTTGAGCTCACCCCTTTTCTATGTTTTATTTTTTCCCCAGGATGTGAAGAAGTAAATTATGAATGACCTGCAGGGATATTATGAGGGGATAGTAGTGTGGATTATGGAGACATTATGTTGTTGTAGTAGTTTTTCATTTTATGATGTAATGTAAAACTTATGAATATATCTAGTGTTTCCAAGGCTACTAAACCAATCGGTCTTTCGAGATTTGATCTTTCTTGTGATCATGCCAATGTTATTTAATTAATGCACCGACTCTGGGTAGCTGGGGTCGGGGCGTTACAGTTGGTATCAGAGGAAGTTTAGTACAAACCTTGGAAGCTAGATTTAGATAAACTCTGATTAGAGCACGTAGACCTAAGATGAACTTTGAGGATTAGTATAGAAGAACTTCCTAGAATTTTGGTATTGTAGAGATTTTGTGAGTTTTCCGAGAAATACATCCCTGTCTGGATACGAGCAGGTAGAGGCGGCTCTGGCACAGATGTACCTAGGGGTAAAACCCGAAAACACCGCTTTGAGCTAGACTCGAACGGGAACTGGTGCACGACAACGGGCCTTGCTGCACTCTTGGTTACGACACTCCCGGGGGATATGCTTAGGATAACTCTCATTATCTTTACAAATCATTATGAAGGGTTTATGAGTATATACTTCCTCAAAGAAAAACATTTTTATGATTATGGATTATATCCATAAATAGTTCAATTTATGTTAAGTGTTTTATAAGTATGGGATTATGTATTTTGATTCATAAACTGATCTAGTTTATGCCATTGTTTAGAAATGGCGCCTAGTGGAAGAAATGGAAACCGTATCAATGCGCGCACTCCATGTAGGGATTGCCCTCCTGCTCAAGATAATTATAGTGGGGCTGGTGATGCAACTGGTGCCGATCAGCTAATCACCATACTGGGACAACTTACTCAGGTTATGAATAATAACCTTACCCGTATGGAGCACCCTGATCCGCAGCGTGGAGGATCAATGTTAGATCGATTCATGAGACAACAACCACCAACGTTCAATGGGAGTACAAATCCCTTAGTAGCTGAGCAATGGATATTTTCCCTAGAGAAAATATTTCAGGCTTTGGGGAGTAGTGAAAGGGAAAAAGTTACCATAGCAGTTTACCGCCTCACTGGAGATGCTGATCAATGGTGGTTATTGATTCAAAACATGAAGGAAGATGATGAAGTATCAAACATGGAATGGAGGGAGTTCAAAGATCTGTTTTTAGAAAAATACTTTCCTCGCAACCATCGAGCATATATGGAAAGGCAATTTCTGAGTCTGAGAGAAAAGGAGGATGATAATGTCACAAAGTATGAGGCTAACTTTACAAGGTTAGCGAGGTACGCTGGTGATTATATTCGCAACCCAAGAAGTAAGATTGATCGTTTCTTTGATGGGTTAAAACCATTTCTCCGTCGAGCATTAGTCTCACAATCCTTTTCATCGTACGAAGACATTGTCTCATGTGCTATCAAGACCGAAAAGGAATTCTCTAAGTCTTATGACTTTAAAGCAAAGCAAGAGAAGAAGAGACCTGCTGATCAATCTGGGAATGGAAATAAGGGGAAGAAGGGAAAGGTTGAATATCCATCTTGTGGTAAGTGCGGGAAGAAACACCCCGGTGCTTGCCTGAAGGGAATGGGAGTCTGTTACAAGTGTGGTGAAAAAGGCCACCAAGCTCATGATTGCAAGGGGAAGAAGGAAGCTACCAATGTTCAGTGCTACAATTGCAGGGAGATGGGGCATTATGCAAATGCATGTCCTAAGCGTCAGGAGAACTTACCTCAGAAAAGGCCAAGGGATCAAGGCCAGGCTTATGCTATCACTACTGCTGAGGTAGAAACTCCGAAAGACGTGGTGGCAGGTAATTTAATGGTTTCCTCAAGTTTAGCAAATGCATTATTTGATTCTGGATCATCGCATTGTTTCATATCTTCCCAGTTTGCTAAGAAAATTAGATATTTCCAATTTGATTTAATAAGGGAGTTTTCAGTTAAAACTCCTAAGGGAAGTATCGTTGCAACAAAGTTTTGTGAATCAGTCCCCATTAGAGCACATAAATTTTCTTTATCTGCTGATTTCATCGTCATACCTATGATTGAGTTTGATATAATCCTCGGTATGGACTGGCTTTCGGACTATGATGCGAAGATTTATTGTAAGAAGAAAGAGGTTACGATTCTCGATGATAATGATAAGGAACACCTTATTTTTAGAGCAGAATCGTCACCACCTAATTCTTATTTAGACCCACCCCCAGTAGCTCAACTTAATTCAATTATTGGGGAGGAAGAGAATGAAGTAACTATCGGTGAGGAAAGGAATGTTCAAATAGAGGGTGTACCTGTTGTGAAAGAATTTGTAGATGTATTTCCGGAAGATTTACCTGGACATCCTCCAGAACGAGAAGTTGAGTTTTCCATTGATTTGATTCCTGGATCAAGGCCTATATCGAAGACCCCTTATAGAATGGCCACTGTAGAGTTAGTCGAACTAAAGAAACAACTAGAGGAATTGAGTAATAAGGGATTTATTCGCCCTAGTGTTTCTCCATGGGGAGCCCCTGTTCTTTTTGTTAAAAAGAAAGATGGATCTATGAGGTTATGTATTGACTACAGGGAGATCAATGCTATAACGATAAAGAACAAGTATCTCCTACCTCGTATTGATGATTTATTTGACCAACTGCATGGAGCTCAATACTTTTCAAAGATTGACCTTCGATCTGGATACCATCAGTTGTGTGTGAAGAAGGAAGACATTCCGAAAACAGCATTTCGAACCAGGTATGGGCATTACGAGTTTACTGTAATGCCGTTTGGATTGACCAATGCACCCTCTGTATTCATGGATCTGATGAATAGAGTTTTCAAGGAGTATCTCGATGAATTTGTGGTAGTATTTATTGATGATATATTGGTATACTCCAAAACCTATGAAGATCATGAAAATCACTTGCGCATTATCTTGAAGACTCTGAGGAGGCATGAATTATATGGAAAGTTTAGCAAGTGTGAATTCTGGCTTCAGGAGATTTCTTTTCTTGGACATATTGTCTCTAAAGATGGAATCTCTGTTGATCCTTCTAAGACCAAGGCAATCCAAGAATGGCCAGCACCTACGAGTATAACTGAGGTACGTAGTTTTATTGGTTTGGCAGGTTATTATCGACGTTTCGTCCAGAATTTTGCCCGATTGGCAAACCCATTAACGAAGCTCACACGTAAAGGGGTTAAATTTGTTTGGACAAAAGAGTGTGAAGAATGTTTCGAAGAACTGAAGAGAAGATTAGTCAATGCTCCTATATTGACTCTACCATCGGGGAATGATGGGTTCGTTATTTATAGTGATGCATCAAAGAAAGGACTTGGCTGTGTCCTTATGCAGAATGATAGAGTTATTTCCTATGCATCACGACAGTTGAAAATTCATGAACAAAACTATCCTACTCATGATCTTGAGTTAGCAGCTGTGATCTTTGCTTTGAAGATATGGAGGCACTACCTCTATGGTGAAAAATGTGAGATTTATACTGATCACAAGAGTTTGAAGTATATTTTCTCACAAAAAGAACTCAACATGAGGCAAAGGAGATGGCTTGAATTACTCAAGGATTATGATTGTACGATACACTACCACCCGGGGAAGGCAAACAAGGTGGCAGATGCTTTGAGCAGAAAAGACCATGGAGTTTTGAACATGATGAGAATTGAAAGGGATCCAATTTTCATGAATCTAGTGAATATGGACATGGGAATAACCAGGGAAGGTGAAACATCAATGCTTTTTCAAATGGTTGCCAAACCATCTTTACTAGAAAGGATTAAGAGTTCTCAGACCGATGATGAAGAATTTCAGAAGAAGATTAAAGCTGTGAATGATGGGAGATTGAGAGACTTTGTGTATGAAGATGGAACTTTGAAATTTGGAAAGAGACTTTGTGTTCCCAATATACCTGATCTAAAAAGGGAATTGCTGGATGATGCTCATAGTTCCAATTTCTCTATACACCTTGGGAGCACCAAAATGTATAGAGATTTGAAGGAACATTTTTGGTGGGACAACATGAAGAGGGAGATTGCTGATTTTGTATCAAGATGTATGGTTTGTCAACAAGTGAAAGCTGGAAGGCAACAGCCTGGAGGAGTCATGCAACCTCTTCCCATACCGGAGTGGAAATGGGACAATATTACGATGGACTTTGTCATGGGGCTACCAAAGACTTCTAGAAGGAACGATGCAATATGGGTTATTGTTGATCGTCTTACCAAGTCAGCACATTTTCTTGCTATAAGAGAAGATCTACCCCTGGAACGTCTAGCAAGACTATACATTAATGAAGTTGTGAGACTTCATGGTGTACCCCTATCGATTGTTTCTGATCGTGATCCCCGTTTTACTTCAAGATTCTGGAAAAGTCTTCAGAAATCCCTGGATACTGAACTTCATTTGAGCACTGCTTACCACCCTCAGACAGAAGGACAATCAGAACGGACTATTCAAACCTTAGAAGACATGTTGAGATCTTGCTCACTTGATTTTCAGGGTATGTGGGATCAATATTTACCTCTGGTAGAATTTTCCTATAACAATAGCTTCCATTCGAGTATTCAGATGGCACCATATGAAGCGTTATACGGAAAGAGATGTCGTACACCAACCTGTTGGGATGACGTTGGTGAAAGAAAACTTGTAGGCCCAGAACTGGTGGAGGAAACGGTGGAAAAGGTGAAAGTAATCCAAAATCACATCAAAGCAGCTCAAAGTACGCAGAAGAGCTATGCCGATAATCGAAGGAAGGATTTGGAATTTCAAGTCGGTGATCATGTTTTCCTGAAGGTATCTCCATGGAAGGGAGTCATACGTTTTGGTAAGAAAGGTAAATTGAGTCCCAGGTACATCGGACCTTTCGAAATTCTAGAACGAATTGGGGCTGTAGCTTACCGATTGGCAATGCCGCCAAGTCTCTCCAAAGTTCACGATGTGTTCCACGTATCTCTGTTGAGAAAATACATGCCTGACCCAACGCATGTACTCACCTATGAGGAATTAGAACTGGAACCGGATCTGTCTTATTGTGAAGAGCCCGTCAGGATTCTTGATACAAGAGAACAAGTACTGAGAAACCGGACGACGCGTCTGGTAAAAGTTTTGTGGAGAAATCATAAGATGGAAGAGGCAACGTGGGAACCCGAGGAACTTATGATGAAGAACCACCCGAGTCTTTTTTATGCAGTAATACCCTAGAAATTGCGAGGACGCAATTATTTGAAGGATGGGAGAATGTAACACCCCAAGCTTCTACGGTACGTTTCCCTTCGAATAATGTGATAGCGTGTGTTGTACGCAACACCGAGTTCTAACACACCATAACTAATCAAACTAGCCGTTATGAATAGTAATACCTACTTTTTGAAATTATATATATTTTATATTTGAAAATGGACTTCATTTTTGGATTCGGAATATCGAATTTAGCCTAGGGTGAAATTTTGGTACATTTCGGATAACTTTCATATTTTGATGAATAGTGAAAATTACTAAATTTTAATTAAAAACAACTTTTTTAATCAAATTAATTACTAGTGATAAATTATGAATTTGAGTGGTTTTAAAGTATATTTAGAATATATTTTTACCATTTAATATAATTTTGGTCATTGGACATAATTTTACAATTAAACCGAACATAAACAAGTGTCAATCTTTTGATAGTTATTATCTCTTAAAAACACGCTTTTTGTTTTAACAGCGGGAATTAATTTTAAATTAATTTCTGCCACTTCTGTGTTTTGAATTTAGGAAAATGGATTCCATATTTGGAATCAGGATGTTCAAATTGTGTAAATAGGTAACTTTTATTTTTAGACATTTTGAATAGTTACTGTGGTAAATATTTTATTTACCATGGTTAAAGGGTAAATCCGGTAAATAAGGGTTAAAAAATAATATTATAATAATACAAAATTACCCTAAAACGTGTCCTAACCTTATTGGTGGACACATACCCGACCATGGGCATCCTTGGGTCAATTTGGGGACCCCTTGGAGCCACTTGTATGTGGTAGGGACACTTTATATTAATAAAGTTAAAATAAAAATAAAAATGGCATAAGCTTACATCTTTTAGAAGAACAATTTTTACATAGGGTTATACATGTTGGATTTTCGATTATAAATATTCATTAGAAAGCTAAAAAGATTTCCTACATAATGATATTTTACTTATAATTTTTAGACATTAAATAATTTATTTTATTTATGACACAATGATGATGCAGTAATTACTATAATAGTGAAAAATTAAAATAAGTGATATTATAAATACCCAAATAAATATAATATGAAACTTTTAATGAATTAAACTAATTTTCTAGGATAATATGATATATTAGGATTGATTTAATTGACTTTGTTCGAAGTAATAAATCTGTTATGAGTTTCAAAAAAATCAACTAATGAATAGTGTCAAAATTGACATAAAAGAATTCTTAAAACAAATATTATATTATTAATTGATATTAAATTCCTAAAAATCTAAGGTTCGGCCAAGAGACTTATATCATGATAAGTTAATCATTAATGGACCACTTGGGGGTCTCTTGGATGTATATAGTAAGTTTATTAACCATAATATATAAAATACAAAGAGACATTGTAAAAGTGAAACTAATTAACTTAGAGTTAATACTTAAAGATAAGGTTAATATAAGTACCCAAACCTGTCTAAATTCTATTGGATGAGTTTCTTTCGACCTATCCCCACCTCATCATTTGAATAGTCAACTTTTGAGCCTTTAGAAACCGAATATGAATTTATTATAAATTAATATTTCTAGCTTTTCCAAAGGTGCCCCTCACCCCTCTTATAAAAGGGCACTCCTCCTTCTCATTTCTTCACACCTTCAAAGCCTTTTGGTTCGGCCAAACTCTGCCCAAATACTCTCCCAACATCCCTCAATACAACCTAGAGGCCTTAGTTTGATCAGAAAGCCAACCTAAGGAGCCCTTTTGATCAAATCAAAAGGAAGAACCCGAAGAAGAGGTAATGATTTCACCACCCTTTTCTAAGTTCATTTCTTCTTCCACTTCTTCTTCCTTTGTTCTTACCATTCTGAAATAATAACTCCAGTATCTCACATATACTGTGATGTTATTATAAATATGGTACAATCATATTCAGTATTCTATCCACCCTTTGAATAACATGTCACCATACGTGCGTACGTACGGCTTACCGTCTCCACGTCGTGGTGTAATTGTTATTCAATATAATATTATTTGGATGGGTATAATAATGATGTGTAACTCATGTAAATAATAAATATAACATGTTAATGATTCTGTATATATGATATACCATCCATTTATATATTATTTTAATATCAAAAGAATGATATTGTCGCTCGTGCGTACGTACGGACTACCGTCTCCACGAACGCGATGAGATTCATTCTCCATCGTAACCATTAAAGCGTAATTATCATTTTATGATTTAAAAATGATGTTTAAGGACTTGATATCATTCTGGATATGAATAATATACAACCTATCCTTTACAAACATGTCTTACGTAACAAAACATATGAAAGAAAACAAGTAAGTTAACACCCGAAACAACGATAATACTAAGATATTATTATCAAATCAATATTAAAAGATCATATATGATATCATATTAATGTATATGATTCTTGTATAATTTAATAACAATTATTTCACCATTATACAGGAGGTTAACCTACCCCAACCAAGGAAAAAGTACAAGGTAAGGGTTATTTCACAATCTCTTCATTATCCGAGGTTGTATTATACGTAATAATCTACTGGGATCTCTTTATCATCAACATCCATGTTTCTTCGAAATGTATTTCAAAACATTTTTACTATTTACAAGAATATGGGTTAAAGTCATTTATACCCTTGTTTGACTTTTTATAAGAGTTTTATAAAGGAATCTTTCCGTCGTTTTCAAAACAAGGTCCTTTTTAACCTTTTCGACGGAATTGAGGTAAGAATGTTTTTTTAACTTATACGGCGGGTGCGGTTATTTTCCGCCGTTATAAAATTGTCGAAGCTTTACATACAAGCTTATAAGAATATTTTCAAAGAAAATGTTTTATTTTATATGGATCTTAAATGATTTCAAAATAAAAGGAGATACTTCTTTAAAAAGAATTTTGATTTCATCTATGTCAACATCCTTTGATGGATTTTAAGATTATTTGAAGTTGATTTATTATGATACAAAACTTCTATATTGTATTGAAGGTTTTGTGATATGTTTGACTGTGGATGTGCTATTTTTATACCATTCATAGTTTATGGTGAAATTATTGACATTTCGTATGCTAGTTTTAATACGAATGTTTATGTTATGTTTAAACCTTTTCATATGGGAATGCATTGGACTTAATAAGTGACGGGTGGAGCCCGCTATAGCTCCTCGATGCATCGGTAGGTCTCATGAGACAAACTAGTGTCTTGGCACAAGGCCTTGACAAAATCTTATTTGTAGTCTTGGCACGAGGCCTTGGCTATGTGGTTATGATAGTCTGGCATTATGCATTCCAACATTATGAAAGTGGTTATTGATTTTTTCATGTGATTATTCGATTAGTAGAATATCCATGTGAATAAGTAAATGGCATTATTTCATTTTACTTTTGCCATACCATGTTGAAGTTCAATTTTAAAAGGCTTTTGTTTTAGTAATGAATTGCCTTAAATTTTTATTCTTATTTATGAAAGTTTCCGCTTTATTGTTATCCTTACTGGGCATTTGAGCTCACCCCTTTTCTATGTTTTATTTTTTCCCCAGGATGTGAAGAAGTAAATTATGAATGACCTGCAGGGATATTATGAGGGGATAGTAGTGTGGATTATGGAGACATTATGTTGTTGTAGTAGTTTTTCATTTTATGATGTAATGTAAAACTTATGAATATATCTAGTGTTTCCAAGGCTACTAAACCAATCGGTCTTTCGAGATTTGATCTTTCTTGTGATCATGCCAATGTTATGTAATTAATGCACCGACTCTGGGTAGCTGGGGTCGGGGCATTACACAAATCATGAATATAATTCTGGATATAATTAACCTTTGACCACACGAACAACATGTAATTGTAAGAAGTCCACTTTCGACTTAAGAACCAAATATCGACAAAAGAAACATTATTAACTTAAATGATTACATAATGTTTATAATATAGAAATAAGTGATATAAAAGGAATAATGAACTTAAAAAAAGTTCTTAATAAAGTTTAAATTAACTCAAGTTTATTATTCAGGACGTTAAAGAACGATCGAGTCAAGTCGGACCCGAGGTAAGGGATCCTACCCCTCTCTTTCTTTTTAAGTACACTCTTTTATGTCATTCCTTTTAAGCTCATATTTCTTGTGATTGGGATGTTATTTTATATTAATCTTACTGTAATTTTTATATTCATATGATGAGAGACCATATTCTCTCTCATCAAACCATTTTGGAAGTTTTGAGTGGCACCGTTAGGCTGCCGAATTTTCGTAAGACATCTAACCTCTCGCTTTCTCTCTAAGTACTCTCCTTTATGTCACTTCTTTTAAGATCCTCTTTGTTATGATGGGGGATGTTATTTTATATTCCTCTTTTTGTACATTTTAATTTAATATGATTAGATACCCTATTTTATCTCATCAATCCATTTTTGTATGTTTTAAGTGGCGCTGTTAGGATGCCGAGTGTTCGTAAGGGATTTTTCATCTCACTTTTATTCCCGGGAGATTTATGCAACATTTGCCACAATTTCCTTTGAGTGGTGTATTTACTGCCCATTATTTTACTCATTGTGTAATATACTTTCATTTATGAGTATTTACATCAATGTTGCATTGTCCTTCTTTCACGAGGTGTGTGTTTCGAAAGATACCCATGTCGGTAAGGGAACCTTTCACCCTCCTCTTTTTAAAAGACTTCTTTTGTTATGTATTTTAATTCATATACTATTATGTTGGGATATATTCTTATATATCCTTATTGATGTAAATTTTATTTCCAAGTGATGATATACCCTTTTTAACTCTCTTCAACCCTTTTTATGAATTTTGAAGTGATGCCGTTAGGCTGTCGAATTTTTGCAAGGGAACTTCTTAACCCAATTTTGATTCTTTGGGATAAACTTGTACTGCTTGAATATTTCATTATATGAATATGTGTGAATGTCCTCTGATTATTTTACACTTAATATCCACTTATATTTTGTGTATTCGTTTGTCATTCATAATTATATAATTGATTTGTCCTTAATCCAAGGATGTCATCTTTGTATGGGACTTCGTCTCAATCTCCTTTCGTTGAGGCATATTTTGTTTTATACACAACCTACTTTTATACGGTGTATAAAC
This sequence comes from Viscum album, assembly GCA_963277665.1. Classification (NCBI taxonomy): domain Eukaryota; kingdom Viridiplantae; phylum Streptophyta; class Magnoliopsida; order Santalales; family Viscaceae; genus Viscum; species Viscum album. Next base: position 819,367,134 of record OY728126.1, read on the forward strand.
CCCTTTTACTTTTATGTTTATCTGAAAGGAATATTTTTTTTACAAAGCGTTTTACTAAACGACAAAAGGGAATGTTTTTGTCGTATGTATGCAGCGACAATGAATTCTTCACCGCTATGACCATTATTTGAGTTTTGGTTTCCTCTACAAGACATACCTTCTTTTTAAAAGAAAAATAAATACCATGTTTTACTTTTCTTTTATTTTGGTATTGAAAATGGTTTTCATAAATTTTTTATATCAATGTGTTTTATTGATATCTTGTGATTGAAATATGGAAATGATATGTTTCCTTTATGCATGTATTATGTGGTACAATTATGTTATTGTTCTTGGGAATTATTATGAAGACGGGTGGTTCTGTGATAAAATAAAAGCGGGTGAGCCCGATATATCTCTCCAATGCATTGGGTAACATGAAGAAGTGAAACGTTAAGGTTTCTCCGAAGAGATTTATGGAATATACTGTGGTGGGTATTACAAACGTAACCAAGAGGGTTACTCCCTACGTAAGAATGCTATGAATGCCTCAAGTTACCTTTATGTCTTATGATTTCTGTGATTTATTCATGTTTTGATGAGGTATGTTAAAATGCTTATGTTTTATGGGTAAAGTATGATTTCATTCATATGTATACATGTACTCATTTTCCTTTCCATATTTTTATATCCCTTACTGAGCTTTTTATGCTCATCCCAAGTTTTTGAAATGTTTTCCACGGGTCAAGGGAAGGGTACATGATATGATGATAGTGTCAAGGAAGTGTCAAGAAAGAATCCATGTTTTATTTTAAATATGTTTCCGTTGATGGGAAAAATGAATGCTATCTTTTATGTAACCACATTGTTTAAATGTAGAATGTAATGCGAGTTTTATGATCTAATTCTCTAAAACTCTAAACCTGAAAAGATCCTCAATGTGTAATCTTGTAATAACTCAAGATTAAGTAAGGTTTAAGGCTGGGTCCTTATAGCCAGCATTGAAGTCCACCTTACGCTTCATGTCCCCATGATACCCCTCTGATTCCCTGATCTCCATTTCAACCTTGAGGGAACATCAGACAATTTCCTCATAGCTGTCGAAGTCACGGATCGCTAATTCTTTCCGTAGGCTAGGATTCAGCCCACCAAAGAAGCGGTCAACCTTGCATTCAGGGGTAACTACAAAGCCAGAAGCGTATTGTTCAAGCCTTGTGAAGTTTTCCTCATACTCTCCAATAAATTCTTCTTCTTTTTTCTTCACGAAAAATAAGTCCCTTCCCATATTAATCCAAAAGGTGCGCGGAAAATATTTATCGAAAAACATCTTCCGGAAATCCTTTCATTCCAATGCCTCGATCTCCTCCTCATGCTTCGTATTTTTGATCAACATCCACCATTGATCAGCTTCACCCTTCATATGATAATCCACCAAGAGAACATTCTCTTGTTTAGAACATTGAAGGATGGAGTAGATATTTTCAATGGAGTTGATCCATTGTTCAGCGATCGTGGTATCGGATGATCCACAAAAAGTAGGAGGCCTTTGTCTCATGAAGCTCTCGATAGATCCTTGTTCCTTCTTAGTTGGGTTTAGACGTTCCACTTGACCTGTGATTCTATTCAAATATTGAGTTAGCTGAGAGAGAAGTGTGACAAAGTTCACGATTCCCGCTCTCATTGGATTGGGCATTTCATTAGTACAGTCATCACACTGATCTTCACATCTGTTGTTAGCCCGAGTCCTCCTATTACCAGCCATTGGCTGGAATAAAAGTAAAGTTTGGGGGTAACACATAAAGGCTAATCCAAAGACAAAAGTTGATGACTTATAAATAAACTTTTATTTCTTTAACTCATGAGTCTATAGGAATCAATCTAGGATTTTCATGATCTACTATCATATATTCTTAGGGGAATTTTTTTAATTCCATTAATAAGGGTTCATAATAATCTTGTAAATTTATCAAAACATATCCCCGGGGAGTGTCTTAAACAAGAGTGCAGCAAGGCCTGTTGTATAGTGCACCAGTTCCCGTTCGAGTCTAGCTCAAAGCGGTGTTTTCGGGTTTTACCACTAGGATACATCTGTGCCAGAGCCGCCTCTACCTGCTCGTATCCAGACAGGGATGTATTTTTTTGATAAACCACTTACTCAGTACTTACGAAAACATAGGGATGTTTTTATTATACTTACTCTTGTCTCTAAGGCTTTACTAGGGTTTTCTAATCCTAATCCCAAAAATATCTAAACCTCCCTCTAATACCAACTATGAAAACCCTGCTTTTATTACAAACTTAAACATGATTTATTATATAAACTATTCACTTGATACAACATGGAAGATCGAGAGGTCTAGTGTCTTTGTGGCTTAGGATCATTACATAACAACTTAAAACATTAAATACAACATCTTTATTGAAAACTTTCTTTATATGACCACTATATTCCCCCGTACTTAGCATTGCATGGGATAACCTGAGGACATGCATAAGAAAAGGGGTGATCTATAAATCCCAGTAAGGGAATAATCATGAAATACATGAGGAGTAAAATAAATTTTATATAATAGGTATATCAATAGAGAATAAGATAAACATTAACATAAAGTCATGATAAAGCATGATAATCATAACATGGAAATGTGGAAACAACACTTAACATGGAATAAGCATGAGCCAAGGCTCAATGCACATGAAGCATGAGTAAATTCTCATTGCACATGAATCACGAGTAAACCCTTGTTTCACTTGAATTAGAATTATTCGACACTCATTGCACATGAATTATCAGGATACTATACTTTACCCAATGCATTGGAGAGCTATAAGGGTGCACCCTTCTGAAACATTTCATTTAATGCATAAGTGTGCCACATGGATCCGAAAACATGGATTCATAAAACATAATCATTTATTCCACGAAAATGAATTTGGAATGAATCTTTATAATCAATAATTAAATGTGCATGAAGTTTAATACCCTTGATGTAGAAATGGGCATGGTATTCACTACACAATGGCATTGGCTTAGTAAATCGGTGCAATTTAGGAAGCGTAACGGTGTGATATAAGAATTCATAAAAAATGGTTGATGAGAGAGAAAGGGGTGTCTCATAATATCTACATGAAATGGAATGTAAGGGGGTCATATAGATACATGTCCCAACAATTGTAATGAAATTTAGAATCATGATACAAAAGTATTGCTTGAATGTAAATGAGGAGAGAGAAGATCCTTTCGAAATTTCGGCATAGTAACGGGTGTACATGGGAGGTGTTTATTGAGAGAGAAAGGGGTATTCCATCATTCAAACAATAAGAGTACAGTATGGGTGAGGTGCGAAACCATACCCCTTCATTAATAATTGAAATTAAAAGGGCATAACAATATTAAGAAAATTGGACAAAAAAGTGAAAGGAAGAAAAACCCTTACTTGGAAGTGTGCTTCCAAAGGCATGAGAGAGGCTTGAGAGAGGCTTATTGGTAGCTTGGGGCACCTTGTGAGGATTCTAGAGAAAGTATGGAAGAGTTTGGATGAATTCCAAAGGCTTTGAGTGAGGAGGAAGTGGGATCTTGGGTGGGTTTATATAGGAAAGGTGAGTGAATTCGTTATTATTTAGGTTTGGGACCCCTTACATTAAACTAATCCAAACCACAAATCAGATCATGGTTTTTTCAAATGGTTTTTGGAAAATGGGAGAGGGAAAAAATATTTTATAACGCCAAAGTCTGAACTTCTTAAAATAATGGGGTTGCTTTTGTAGAGGTGATTCACACTCCCATGGAAAATAATTTAAAAACACAAGATGTTTAATAAGTCTTGAGGGATCCATTAATGATTTGTAAAATAAGTCAAACAAACACAAAATCACATTATTTTAATGGTAAAACATATATTGGCAGAAAATAAATCTTATAGTGTTTTATTACATCATTATTGGGTCATTATGATGTCATAAAACACATTATTTATTTAAACAGTATTTAATTTTTTACCCAAAAAATTGACCCTTAGAAAATTATGAAAAATTCACCATTGGATAATTTCGACATCCTGATTCTAGAAATAACGTACATTTTATCTAAATAATTTTCTAAATATTTTAATTTTCACTTTTAAAATAAAAACCGACAATTATCGAAAATTGACGGGTTTTGACAAAAATGGCTTTCAAACCTTAATAAAAATTGCAATTGCATTCATAAAATTATAATATCATTTATTTTTAATAAAAATTAATGTAATAATAATAATAATATTTTATTAAAATATTATTTATTTCAAAAATCCCTTAATTAAATAAAATAGAATTTTTAATTAAATAGTAACTAAAAACACTATTTGTACTTTAAAAAATATTTACAAAGTGTCAACAATGACAAGAAGGAATATTCATTATGAAAAAAATATATACATGATCATAGTACTATAGATTTGGTACATAACCCCTTAAAATAGCCGCATAAGACCTAAGGGTAAGGTGTGTGATGGTGATAGACACTTAGGGTGGCTCGGATAACATCGCTCGAGTGGTAATCTCTATCAACTTCCACTTTTCCCGTAGACGGTCTCGTTCGAGCTTGACATGATAAAGCTCAGCTTGGGCTTGGTCAAGAGCGAATCCCAAAGATGCCACCTCTTTTCTGAGCTCCGAAAAATGGGCTTCGTATGGATCAATTCTATTGGATGAGGCCATCGCTTCCTTTGTCTGAGTAAATTGTGTTTGTTAAATCCCTATATTAATATTAATCATGTGATCACTGTTCAACGACTATAAAAGAAACGGTCATAATTCTTAACATAAAACCAAAGAATTTGACATTTTATATAAACATTTTACAAAAAGAGACATTTAATTAGATCAAGAGGGATTTACATTAATGAAATGTTGGGTCGTTACAATAAATCCAACATAATAATCCATTTGGGGAAAACCAAAAGGTGTTACCCAAAGAAGCGGGAACATCCTTCCATAAGCACTTTTGTTTTATTTATTTATACCCCCCATATATTATTCATATATCAAGATTATATAAAAATATCATTATAATAAATATAAATAGATTTTTTTATGTGAAGGTTTTCACAAACACTCGCATACACTTCTATCAAATGGGATATGCATTCATCGTTCGTGTGTACGGTGGACTACTGCCTCACGAACTGATGTCGTTCTTTATTCTAGAACCATATATAAATGTCAGTAATAATTATATTATTAATTATTTTATATTATATTTATTACGTCTTTAATTATTATATAACATTTACCTTCTTGTTTCCATTTTTATAGAATATGATAGCTGTGTTTGTCGATGTGTGGACTACCACCTCGAAATAGGAGATTACATCGGTTCGCACATTATATGAAATATATTAATAATGGTTTTAACAAAAATATTTAATATATATGAAATTATTATTATTATTATTATTTATTAATAATATGTTTATAGATTTCATTTAATTTTGTTTCTTTCAAAAATTTGATAAGAAAATGAGAACAGCCTTTATACGTACGTATGGCTTACCTTCTCCAAGAACTATGTAATTAATTTTCTATTAATATATTTTATATATTATTATAAATACATATATAATGAATATATATTATATTTATATCATGGTTTACAGTCATTAAATAAATATATCGTGATCTATTTAAAGAACTAAGAATATCCCGTCAAAAAATATACGAAAAATGAATCAGTTTTTACCCGAAATGTAACATTAAGATAGAATTGTTAATAAATGGGTAATATAAAGTCCTCAGTAAAAAATATCTCAAATTATATATAAGAATATAGTTCTATAATATATTAATTATAAACTTAATTTTATTATATTGTATGTTTAAATGAGTATGATGAGAGTCAATACATAAGGTAATGGGGTGTCTAGTCTCAATTTTATTTCTGTGAGACTTATGCCTTATTCAGCACTCGTTTATTTTTTGTGGTGTATATAATAACCAATAATTAATTCTATAATTATTATACTTAAATTTGTGGGTATATATATATCCATTTTATGACCTCTATTTTATACATTTTATGGTTCAAAAGTAACCAAGTTGTAAGGTAATTCTTGACTTATTTTTCCTTCTTTGAGACACATGTTATGTTATTCACGTAAATTATTTTATGTGGTATAAGTAAGGAACTTTGACATGTTTTATCATTAATATCAATATTTTTTTTTTAACCTTTATTTATTTTTTCCCCTCATCTGTATGATAAGTTAATGTTACCAAAGTGGTAATAGTTATTTCTACAATATCATCGTTTATCATGATTGTTTATGATTATACTTCCATCGATTAAATAATATGATACATAACATAATAAAGTTCGTGAATTAACTTCTCCTATGGTTATTCAATATATCTTCATGGATTAGTTCCATTTTTAAATTCCTTTTTATTTAATATATTTATTAAAGTGTTTTTATTGAATTATGACCTTATTTATCGCTTCAGTCAGAAATCTATTTTCTTTAATAACCATGTTTTTTAAAATATTTTCAATTTCATTAAAAATAAAATTTTAAGATAATTTTCAAGGAAAACCTATTTTGAAATTTATTTATGGTTTTCAAAGCTTCCTTATATGTTTTCAAATCAATTTTAAAGGAAAAATGTTTTCAAAAATGTTTGATTTTTTAGAAAAAAATGAAAGAAGAAATGATATTATCCTCATGAAATGTTTTTTAAAAAAAAATTCACCCTTATTTTCCATCAATATTACATATGTTGGTGTTAATCATTAATTTCTGAAAATATGATCTAAGGGGTCTATTCATATTTTTTATCTAAATGGTTTTTGTTTTGAGGTCCTGATGTTTATAAAAACCATTTCTCTTTCATGATTTATATTTTTATGAAACCTATTTCTATTTCATGGGTTATATTCTTATTATACTAAATTATTTTCATGGGTTATACTTTGATGAAATGATTATGAAACCCGACTCTTTTCCATGGGTTATGATATGATGACCTATTTATGATACCCATTTCATTTAATGGGTTATGAAATGATTTTTTATGATCTTGTATCACACTTATTTTTTATTTCATTATGATATTGTTGAGACTTGTATCTCACAATAATTATTTGGGTAAATACTTTTGTCTTCTTAGATATACATGTCTGGAATGAGAAGTGAACTCAATTTAGTGAAGGAATTTTTCTACTATGATGGTCTTGGGAGTGAACCTTGACTACTAAGATGGTCATGGGAATGAACCATGACTACCAATATGGTTTTGGGGAGTGAACTCATTATACTATGATTGAATTGGAATTAAGACTTAACTACTATGGAAATAATTTTATATTCTTATATGCCTACGATAATTACATTTCTTATTCCAATGCTTATCTTTCATGGTACATGATATTTATTCCTTTTTTATTCATGTCTTATGAACTACCAATCCTTATTCCATGATTATTGATTATGGTCTTTGATATGTGTAGGATCCTCTGAGTGGCATTGGCTTCCCCTCTCCCTCACCTTAGGCTTTTCCTCAGCGGTGATTTGAAGGGGAGATTTTGGTGCGCCTTCTCTGGTGCCTCCCCTCCCACTTTTCCTCTCATATCTACCTCTCCTTCCCCCTTATTTTCTCTCATCATTTTTGATTTCTCGATGATGCTATGTTCTTTATCCTTGATGATGATGACTCTTTCATGTTGGTGGTCTTCTCATGGCGACAGTTCTCGTTGGCATTTTTTGTTGTTCTAACAAAAGTTGTGATATCAAATCCCTGGGTTGATCATGCCCTAATCTGACCCCTTATTCTATGACGAATCTCCAAGTCGGAGATGGAGTGGCTTCAATAAAGTGTTTTTGGTTTTTGGTGTGGTGGCCGAGGGTTTTCATAGTGCTACCAGAGTCAAATATAGTTTGTCGGTTTTCTTGCGATGACGTTCTTTCATTCTGGTTTTCGGGATGTTACTTTCTAGATGTGGTGGTGGTAGTTGGTATTGGGTGACCATGGAAATATGGCCTATTTGTGGCCATTTTTTTCTCCATACTTTTCTCTTACACCAGGATTCCACCAATCATCTCCTAGTTGGATTTATATGGTTGTTTTCAAGGTGTTTTGGGATGTGAGTTTAAGCCGTTGATGATGCTAAAGTTCAAGTAACTTATGGTGGATTCTTATCCATTTGTTCCACTAGGTTGATCCTCAAATTTGGTGTGGTGCTTACTCAACTATATATCTGGTCATTAACTGTGGTGGGTTTCAGATGAAAAAGTTGATGGTGATGATGTTCTTGATGATAGTGAGAGGAAGTTCTATCCTGGTTCTACATCTTGGTTATCCTTCTCCGGAAATCGGCTCCAGTGGTGTTAGGGTGACAACCCAGATAAGTAATAAGGCTGGTGTTTCTGGTTTGTTTGGTTTTCTCCAGTCATAGGATCTGGTGGTTTGGGGGGTTTTGATGTTGATGACTATGGCATACCTTGGTGATGATGGAGGATGGAAGCGACGCAACTCTGGCTTACGCAGTGATGCTTGGATCGAGGTCTCCTTGGGTTTGGTGTGGGTTTTGAATTTCAAATTTTGTATAATCCTCATGTAACTTTGGATTCATGTGTGGTGTAATGCAGTTCACCTCTTATACATAAAGAGGCATTCTCGAAAATAAAAATGAATTTTCAGTCAGTCAGCCCTTGATATGTGGGGTATGATCTTCTAATGTTATTACCATGTTCTCATACCCTTATTCTTCTGATTATGATTATAAATTTCCCTTGTTTACTATTATTAATATTTTTATCTCACCCTTTATAATGTTTATGTTCCCCAAGTTATGAATATACATATTATTTATGATGTTTCTAATATGTTTTCTAGTCATGAAAAAACTAGTGGTAGATAATTTATCTCACTTATGTAGCAATTGTTTATGTTTCCATATTTCCTATAACACTAAAATTATATGGTATTTTGGAATCTATTTGTGTAATGTATTAAATGTTTCATAAAAGTGTTGTAATGTATATGTTTAAGAATAGAGGGTTTCTTTAATTGTAATTATATTAATGGTTTAGTTAAACATTGGAAACCAAGATGAGAAACCATAGTGAGAACCCTAAGGACATGACTATGGATATGTCTAAAGATGAGAGAAAAAATAGGAAAATGCTCTAGAATTTTGGAAAAGGATTAAGAGAGTGTTTTCCTACCAATAAATCTCTATCTAAATACTACTAGTGGATGTGGCTCTTGAAATTATGTACATAGAGGTGACAACCATAAAATTAATGTTTTGAGCTAGACTCGGCCAGGAACTGGTGTACAACAAAGGGCCTTGTTGCACAGCTTCTTTTACTCTCATAAGAGATATGTTTTGGATATTCCAAAAATATTCATGAAAAATCAAGAAGGATTTAAATTTATGTAGATATAAATAACTTAGGATAATCCTAGGGTGTTAGTTCTTAATTAAAGTTTCATAATTTAAACATATTATTAATGTGTATTCATGATTATGTTTTTTCCCAATATGATGGTTGTTTCTTACTCTATTTTTTTTGTTTTTTTTAATGGATGGAACCCGAAATAATCATGATAATGCTGAGTGTGAAAAAAAAAGTAATGATTTTTCTCCTGAGACATTGAATCCTATGGGATATGGAATGAAAAACTTTTTTGATATACTCACACATCTTTCTCAGGATATGAATCATGCTGAACTTCCTAATGAGAAAAAGAGGGAACAACATTCTATTGATTCCATAATGAGGAAATGTCCACCTTCATCTAGTGAATCTTCTGATACAATAGTTTCTGAATAATGTCTATGTACCAATAAGAAGTTTTTTTCTCTAATGTTTATAACTTGATAAATTAATTCTAGAGGTTTATTATTTCAAATTAGAAGTGGACCAATGGTGGACTATAATCAAGAATATGGAGTAGTAAGATAAAATTCAAACCATGGATTGGGATTAGTTTAAGAACATATTTTTAAATAATTAATTTCTTAATATTATTTGTAAAAATATACTTAAATAGTTACCTGAGTTAAATCAAATGGATAAAGAATCCATCAGTGCCTATGTGGCTAATTTTACAAGATGTGTTCGGTATGCTTCTGGAATTTTCATCCAACATGAATGTAATTTTTCCCAATTCTTTAGTGTATTAAATCCAAGTCTCGTAAATGTGTTATCCATAAGAGACTTTAGTATCTATGAAAACATTTTTTGTTTCAAAATCAAGGTTGAAATGGAGTTTGGAGTTACATATCAATCTCATGGTTTTCACAAGAAAAGAAGACATAGTGCAAAGGAAAATTTAAAAACTATGGTGAGAAAAAGGTGATATTTCATTTATTCTCTATGTGTGGAATAAATCATAGAGGAAATTGTCTCAAGGGGTCCAATAAATTTTTTATGTTTTTAAAGGATGGTCATTGGGTATTTGATTTCTAATTTGATTGGAATAAGTTATCTAACAATGTGAGTAGAGAAAAGGATTCACATAATGCACCTCCCCCACATTAAGGAATCGAGTATAAATAGAATTTAAAGTATTCTAAAAAACCCCCAAACCATAATTTTAATGATGATGATTGATGTTAGAAACCTATTAAGACAAGGGACATGGTTAAATATCATGGAATCATTATTTCGGATGTGGAGTACAATAATGATGTGGTTACAGTTTCACTTACCATCAAATCTAAAATTCCTAATGTCTTCTTTGATTCTAGATCTACCCACACTTTCATATCAAATGAATTTTCTAAGGGTAATAATATTCCACCAAAATGATTATATTTGAAATTACCAATGAATTATTTAATGGTTGGATGATTTCATCTCAAGTGTATAATTATTCTCCATTTAATATTTGTGGGAATGTCCTTCCTGAAAGTCTTGTTATTCTTCTTCTGGTAGAATTTGATGTCATATTAGGCTAGGATTGTCTTTTCCTACATAAACCCCACATCATTACTCAAGGAAGGAGAGTTACATTTGATACTTAAAATAAAGATATGATCTTCTATCAATGTGATGATAAGTATGAATTTACTATTTAGAATAAAACCAGTTTATGGGTATTAATTCCCATTTTGAAGGCATATTTATCTCAAATGGTTTCTAAGAGACTCAATATCGATGATATGCCTATTATTCAAGAATTTGTGTATGTATTTCTAGAAGAGTTTCATATCCTTCAAACAAAACGTGATGTTGAGTACACAATTTAATTCCTACCTAGTTCCACACAAATTTCATAGACTCCCTATAGAATGTCCCTAGTTGGATTAGAATAATTGAAGAAGAAACTCCAAGAAAAACTTGATAATGTATTTATCCATCCAAGTGTGTCACAATGGGGTGCACCTATTATTTTTGTGAAAAATAAAGGTGTTTAAATGTGACTCTGCATATATTATTAGGAGTTGAACAATATCAGTATAAAGAAAAACTATCCTCTTTGGGATATTGATTAGTAGAATGATCAACTGCGTGCAGCTAAATTCCATTACAAGATTGGCCTGCATTCTGGATATCATTAATTAAGGGTCAAGAAATATGATATACCCATGATGAAATTACATATAGGGTGTGGACACTAGGAATATATATTAATATGTTTTTTTATTATTAATTCCCCTACTATCTTCATCAATTTGATAAATAGAGTCTTTACAGATTACCTTTATCATTTTGTGGTGGTATTTATAGATTATATTATCATATATTCAATGAGTAAGTAAGAGTATGAATACCAACTGGAAATTGTATTAAAGACCTTATGTAACAATAAACTATAAACAAAATTTACAAACTGTGACATTTATCTACCAAAGGAATCATTAGTGAATCATATAACCACAATAGATAATATATCATTATATCCATCAAAGATATAGGATATTGAATATTGGACTAGACCAACCATAGTTACAGAGATCTGTAGTTTTCTTTGTTTAGATATATATTATCAACTAATTGTGGAGAATTTCTCATGCATATCTAGTCCTCGAACCAAGTTAACTCAGAAGGGTTTCAGGTTTCTATGGATATATAAATGTGAGTAAAATTTCATGAAAATGAACATAAGGTTAGTTATAGAACATTTTATTGCATTACCTTTTAGTTTTTAAGGTTTTGAAATCTATAGTGATGCATTAATAAGGTATTGGGATGTGTTCTTATAAAGAATATCATGGTTATAGCATATTCCTCGTGAAAATTGTAGATTCATGATAAATTTACCAAAATCATGATTTGGACCTAACATGGGCAATTTTTGCATTAAAGATATAGAGGCATTATATTTATAGAGAAAAGTGTGATATATATACCTATCATAAAATTTTAAAGAATACATTCACATAAAAGTTGAAAATGCTCCATAGAATATGGTTCGAGATAATAAATGATTATGACTACTCAATATAGTGCCTCCATGGGAAGGTGAACAAGGGGGATGATTCTTTGAGTCAAAAGGATCATGATACCTTATCAACGATGGGGTTCAAACAAGATACAATATTTTAGTATTTTGAAAGGAGGTACCTATAAATCCTATAGGAAGGGGAAAATATCATATTTCCTGAATGAATTTTCAACCCTTTATCAAAGTGAGGATTAAAGAGGCTTAAAAAAATATGTAGAACTGCATAAGATGTTTATAAATTTTCCTTTGTTTAACCATTATCATGATGGAGTGATATTTTTTAGGAACCATGTATACGTTCCGTCCATACCAAATTTGAGGAAGGACGTGTTTGATGAAGCTTATAGTTCTTCATACTTTATTCATCATGGATGTATAAATATGTATAGTGATATGAAAGAATATTTTTTTGGGGTGGAATAAAGAGATATATCCTAGAGTTTTTATCTTTTTGGTTAGAATTATTGAAAGTTAAGGATAAAATAAAAAATTCTAAGGCGATGTTGCATTTATTACCCATACCAGAAAGGAAATGGAAAAACATCACTATAGATTTTTTCGTTGGACTCCCCAAAATATATAAATGGAATAATTATATATGGGTATTATTCAATCACCATACTATGTAAACACACTTAATTACTATCATATAATAGTTCTCTATGGATAATCTTGTCAGAATATACATTAAAGAAGTGGTAAGGTTTCATTGAGTACCAAATTCCATTATATCCAATCAAGATTCATGGTTTACCTCAATGTTTTGGTGAATTATTCATAAATACCTTAACATATATTTTAGTTTCATCATTTCTCATCATCCTAAAATGGACGGTTATTCTGGATGAACAATTCAAACTCTAGTTTATATTTTGAGATCTTGTTCTCTATACTTCAAAGGTGTTTGGGAGAAACACCTTCCTCTATTTGAGTTCTCTTATGAAAATAACATTCACTCAATAATTTATATGAATTTTTATTAAGAAAACTACATAATGAAATGTTGAGCTCCAATGTGTTGGAATGAAGTTAGAAAGAAATCTATTGGCACCTGAGATTATTGAATAAATGGCAGAGATGGCTAGAAACATTCAGCAACTGATCCATGAAAATCAAACTCAGTAGAAAAGTTATGATGAAATCTTTTTATTTTCTCTAAAATTTTATTTTAGGGTAGATTTATTTCTAAAAATTAATCCTTGGAATACGGTTATGAGAATCAGGAAGAAAGGGAAACTAAGCCTTAGGTATATAGCTCCCTTTGAAATTCTTGATTACATAATGATATTATTATATCACACGGATCATCCACCAAACCAATCCCAATTCAATGATGTGTTCCAAATATCTCTCTTGAGTAATTATATACCTAACCCTTCAAATGTACTGCACTCAGAGTTCATTCTTCTAAATCAGGAACTGTCATACGAGGAACAAACAGTTGAAATTATGGATCATAGAGAGAAAGTTCAATGATACAAGAACACTAACTTGGTTAATGTTTTGTAGATAAATTTACATATTGAAGATATATGAATGGGAACATGAGGATATGATAAATAAGATATATCCTTATTTTTTTGTATGATAATGGTTAATTTCAAGGGTGAAATATATTTTAGGGGGTAGAATGTTACACCCAGAATTTTTATGAACCATTTTTTTCAAAAATTTAATTTCTCAGACTTCTTTCATATCATTCTATTACAATTTTATATTATATTATACCATACACCAATTTATTCTTGTGATACATTCAATTTCATCTAATCTTACATTACATGGAACCCTGAGTTTCTACGAAACAATATTCTATTATTATTATTATTATTATTATTTAAGTGAGATAGTTATAACATATCCATTAAACATACTTATATGAGTAGTAATAGAGAATATGTAGATATTATTTACAATTTTTTCATATAAATAAAACAAATTTACAATGAAACATATACTTTTTAGTAAACTCTATGTGTTTGGAATATATTATTTTCTTAACAAAACTGCATTTTATTTCTTTCTGTGAACAATAATAAAATTAATTTTTTACAATTTTATAAATATAAATTGAGAAATTATATTAGTGTTATTTTTGGGTATTTTATGAGAAATACCCAAAAAAATTAATTGAGAAATTATAATTGAGAAATTATAATTATATTAGGATTATTTTTTGGGTATTTTATGCGTTTTATATTTGGGTATTTTATTTTTTTCCGTGAACTATAAAAAAATTAATTTTTTACAATTTTATAAATATAAATTGAGAAATTATATTAGGGTTATTAGGGTTATTTTTTTCATATGCGTTTTATTTTTATTATTAATTTTTTTTTGGGTATTTTATGAGAAATTATATTAGGGTTATTCTTTTGTGAAACATATACTTTTTAGTAAACTCTATGTGTTTGGGTATTTTTTTTAGGGTTATTTTTTTTTGGGTTATTTTTGTGTTTGGTTAATTTTGGGTATTATTTGGGTATTTTATGAGAAATTATATTAAGGTTATTTTTGGGTATTTTTGGGTATTTTATGAGAAATTAATTTTTTTACAATTTGATAAATATAATTTCTAAAATCATATTTTCATAATTATATTAGGGTTATTTTTGGTTATTTTATGAGAAATTTTGTTTTTTGGATGAATAGTGAAAATAATGAATTATAATTGAAAAATACATTTTCATGTAATTTATTTATGTAGTAAAATTATAATTTAAATTTTTTATAGTATATTTAGATAAATTATACATCTATGAATATAATTTAATTCATTGGAATTGATTTTAAATTAAAATTTTATGTAAAGGCATTTCAAGCTTTGGAATATTTTACTTTAAAAACTCATTTCCACATCCCATCAATGGAATTAATTTTAAATTAAGTTATGCCAACTATGTGTTCAAAAATTGAAGAAAATAAATTACATATCTAGTTTCAGAATAATTTATAATATATTGTAAATTAAAATTATTTTTTGACCAAAAATATTAGTGAAAGTAATTAAAATTAATTTCAATGATTAAGGTAAAAATGAGTTTACTTAGATGGTAAACTTTGACATTAAAAGTAAAAATGACCAAAACACATTTCAAAATTTCATTTTATGTCCTTATATAGATCATATCCTCCCTTTTATATAATATAGACTATTATTGGAGGAACATGATGTATGGGATACCTCTCAATATGGTTTCCTTTCTATATTTACAATAATTCCACTCCTCCATTGTAAAAGGGAACTCACCCCCACCCCCTCACTTATTCACACCTATAAATCCATTTTCTGAGTACAAACCCAACCCAAATATCCTCCAAACATCCCTCTATTATTCCTAGTTCCCTCACATTTCGCATAATAACATTTAAGGAAGCCCTTTGGTGAAAACCAAAATGAGTTACCTAAATAAGATATAACATTCTTACACAAGCACTTTTGTTTTATTTCATTCTCAACTCCCCTGAATTATTCTTATATCAAGATTATATATAAACCTTAGTTTCCTAAATATACTGATATGTTATTATGTTACATTTTCTATTCACCCTTATACACAATTTCCTAAAATGGGATACGCAATCATCATTCATGTGTACAGAAGACTACCACCTTATGAACTGATATTGTTCATTGTTCCATTACCACCTTTCATGGTTGGGAATAATGATCGAATTATAGTTTTTATAGTATATATATATTATTTATGATATATTTATTTTCATTAATTATTATATAACACATACCTCTATGACTTCCATTTTTTGAGAATATGATAACATCATTTTTGGACCTGTGGACTACCACCTCCTCAAAGAAATGTGATTCATTGACGCTTTATAAGGAATAAATTATGGATGGTTTAATAAAAATATGAAAAATATATTACATAATAATTATACTATAATTATAATTTATTTATATATATCATTTACCTTTCTTTATTTATAATATACGACAAGAAAATAAAAACAGCATTCATGCATACGTACGGCCTACTGTCTCCAAGAATGGTGTATTTCATTTCCTATTACAATTTTTTTATAATCATTATAAATTCATATATTATGAATATATAAAGTATTTATATCATTTTTTATATTCCATAAGTATATAAATCATGATCTATTTAAAAGGACTAAGAATGGAAAGTCAAAACACGTATGAAAAACAAAGCGGTTATTACCCGAAATGTATCTTTAACATGGAATTATTAATAAAAATGTATTATATAATCATAAGTAAATAATATATGGAATTATTTATATGTATAATTCTATTTTATTGATTTATAATAAGCATTAATTATTTATTTAGTCATTCTAAATTTTTACTATGGGAGTGAAGACATAAGTTAAGTGGATTTCTAGTCTCGCTATTATTTATGTGAGACTTATTCCTTATTCACCACTCATTTATTTTGTGTGTTGAATATAAATCCCATAAATTTATTATATTATTCATGTATTTAAATTTATGTTTTTTTATATACCCATTTTATGATATTTATTTCATGTGGTTTATGCTTCAATACTTTCCAAATATTAAGGTAATGTTTGTCTCAATTGGCCTTCTTTGAGACACATGTTATGTTATGCATCTATATAATTTTATGATGTGTATATAATGACCTTTTAAATGTTTTATCGTGAATATAATTATTTAGTTATATTTTAAGACTCATTTAATGTTATTATCTCATGTGGATTATGATCCAAAGTTACCAAATTGGTAGTAGTTTATTTCTACAATCTCATTATTTATTGGGATTGTATATGATTATGATTGCATTGATTAAAAATTATGATCGGTCTCTCAAGAACACTCATGAATTTTATTATCCTATGTTTATTCATGATATATAAATGTATTCGTACCATTTATTCATTCTTTGGTACTTAAGATAATTATGATCTTCTTATTAAGAAAATCATACCTTATTTCTCTCTTCGGTCAGAAAAATATTTTATTCAAAAACCATGTTTTAAAAATTTTATAGAAAAATGTTTTTTAAAAATGATCTTTTGAGATAATATTCAAGGAAAAAGGATTTTAAAATTGTTTGATGGTTTTCAAAGTGTCCTTATATGTTTTCAAATATATTTTCCAAGAATAAGGTTTTCAAAATTTTCATATGTTTTAAAAAGTGTTTTGTATATCAGAAAGTGTATTTTCCTCAATAAATTTTTAAAAAAACTATATTTCAAAATTATTTTATATTTAATATGAAATTTCTTGGTTTTAATCATTCATTTCCAATAATATGATATAAGGTTTCCATTAATATTCATTCTCTTAATGGTTTATGTTTAGATTGCATTATATTTATGAAACATGTTTCTCTTTCATGGGCTATATGTTTATGAAACCAATTTCTATTTCTTGAGTTATATGATTATGAAACCCACTTATTTTCATGGGTTATTATTTGATGAAATTTTTATTAAACTGATCTACTTTTCGATATATTATGATATTATGACTTGATTATGATACCCATTTCATTTCATGGGTTATATTATGATTGTTTATAAACTTGTGGGGAAAATATTTTTGATTTCATTATGATATGGGTGGGACCTATATTTCCCTCCAATTCATTGGGTAAATATTAATATTTCATGAGGTATACAAGGATGGAATGGGGATTGAACTCAATTTAGTAAAGCACTATGTGTTCTAAGATGGTCTTCAGAGTGAACCATGACTACTAAAATGGTCATTAGAGTAACCCATGACTACCAATATGGTTTGGGGAGTGATCTCATTCCTCTAATATATCATTTTAATTATGACTTTACAACTATGTAAATAATTTAATGTGATTGGGTGTCTTCCAAAATTCCATGCCTTATTCATATGTTCTTTTTTGATGCCTTATTCTCTTGATAACCTTTTGAATCGTATATTATGAACATATAGTCATTATTCTATGAATCTTGACAATGATATTTGATATAAAAGGCGTAATATTATAATGTTATGGTAAAGTTACCATAACCATATGTTCAGGATTATACTTACATATCCCCCTTTATTACCCTTATTATGCATTTTAGCTCACCCTTTCTCATTATTATTTTCCCAAATTTATGAATATATGTCTTATATATTGTGTGACTAAGAAAGGTTCTAGTCATAGAGATCCTATTTAGATATAATTTAGATCACTTATGTACTAGTGTTTATGTTTTCATGTATCTAATAGCACTAAACTAATATGGTATTTGGGAATTTATTTGTGTAATGCATTAAATTTACTTGCAAAGTGTTGTAATTTCTATTTATGAGATATGATGGTCACTAAAAGGTCTGCCCTTATGAAAATCATGGAAACTCTCTAGTACCCTTACATAACTCCAAGATTTTGTATCCACCCTTAAAAAAGAGTTCAGAAACTAGTTTTACCTTTATATGGGGTTAAAAAATCAATCTTACCTTTATACAAGTTAATAAAAACCACCATTACCCTTAAAATACTTCAATTTAATTTGTAATGGTATGTATTTATCAAAAACATTATTTATAAAATTACTCTAAATTATAAATTATTATAAAAAATGTGTTTTTATTACTATTCAAATTCTAAAATACTTCCAAAAAAATTAGAATCATTTTCAAAACTCAAAAAAACATTTAAAATATTTGAATCACTTTCCAAAATTTATGATTAGTTTCTCATGTAAATTTCTAAAACATTAAATTCACATCCATTATTTTCAATCAAATTTTTAATGATACTTTATAAATTAAAAATCAGTTCTACACAACTTTTAAAATATTTTAAATCCCTCTAGAACCACCTAACATCCTGGAATCAAAATTTAAGGGTTCATGAAAACATATACCCTTACATCTAACACCTCTCAAAAACTTCATATCCTAGAGAATTAATAAATGGGGAGAAGTGGGAAAATGTGGGGGGAAATCAACCTCTATATGAGATACCACTAAAGGACCTATCCAAATTTAGAACACAATGACAACTGTAAAGAGAATATCTCGTGGGTGACACATCTCAAACAAGAAAAATGAATTATAGATATCCAGAAAAAACTAAACAAGAAATACATGTTAATCAAACAATTAATAGAAAATAACATCATAAAAGAGAACACTGTCAGAAAGATTCACTTCACATTGATTTAAATAAAAACCATAGAACTTAATAAAGGATAAATTATTATTATATCCATCACTTAAATACAATTATTTAGTAATTCAATATAAATAAATTCTATACATGATGTATCCTCATTTATAATGCCAAAAAATTGAAATTTATTACACTAAAATTTAATCTTTCTTGACAAGTTAAAAACTAAGTAAGTTAGAATTATTTTACAAGAATTTTAAAAAAAAATAGATATGATATTTATAACATTTCATTATGTCATGGTTTTCATAGAGGGAAAAAATCAAAGGATTCCTATTTGTCAGAGTCATGTCAAAACATTTCATATTCAAATATGTCAATTTCAAAACCATGTTGATAAAAACTTTTCACCAAGACACTTATGAAAAAACAACCAAAACAAGTTTTCAGCACTACCTTTAAAATAAATAAAAGTCTCATGGAAATCACTAATTTAATATTTAAAAAATTCCCAAAATATACTTTTCTAAAAACATTTTATTTCTAATTTCTCAAATAAAAATAGGTAATAAATTATTCAATTGAATTTCATTGAAATAATGGATTTTAATTTATCCACCCACCATAGAAATTTCAACCATTTGATAACTATGAGAAATTCAAAACATGAATTTATAAAATGTGCTCTATTCAGCCAATAAATATCTTCCATTATCTTTAGAAAATTAAAATAAAAATCAATACAAATAACTTCTAATTAAACATGTGACATTAATTCTAAACAAAGAATAATGTTTAAACAATACACTCTCTGGATTAATTATTTTTCCAAGTTTGGGAAAAAATATTTATTCACTAGGTTCATAATCATGAAAAAGATACAAATGATATAATGTACCACTTTCCATATGTGTAGGCCATTACATTCAAGGGTATTCATATTAACATCATATAATATTCTGAAAATAATCACATGCACCAAGATCAATAGAGTTGTCGTAGGAATACAAATCATAAGAACTAATATACTATACAAAGATATTATACTCTTTGGGAGGTACTGCCTTATATAAAAGGTTTTAAATTGTATCATAATGTAGAGCATCATGATATGTGAAGTTTCCCCTCTCATTAAATACTCCAGGCCGTAGCATATGTACACAAAATGAGAGAAACCCATTTCAGGGATGTTAGAAAACTAGACTACATCCATTAAATGAGAATATTCATTATCAATCAAGAATTCCTACTTTCAATACAAAAACAATTGGAAATCCCATATTTAACCAATTTTATCGGTCCCAATTCCTTCCCCAACACCACTACAGAAAATAACACATCTGACATAACATGATAATATCACCACTATATCTAGTACCATGTTCCACCATCACATCCTTGGGAATCCCTACCCATATCTCATCAATCCACATCCTTTACTAGACCACATCACTTCACATACAAAGGATCACACCCAAAGAAAATAAAAAATGTAGAAAACAACAAACTAGGTCAATAGGGAATCTAGCCCCTAAAATAAGGCATCCATCCTTTAAATGAAAATGTGATCATTCAACACTAAAAAATTACTTTTATCAAACAACCATTTTTATTACAATCTTTGATTAATTAATATATTCATTAGAGGTCACAACCAATGGTTACCTAAGGAATCAGCTATATTATTCCATAATTTATTTATATATTCTCTCAAGAATATCTTCTATTTTCAATGATATTTATGCAATAACATTCTCTTTTACATGCCTCATAATTATTTCGAACCATATACATTTCCATCCTAATATTATTTATCTAATTCCATTATCATTTTGAATAATATTTCTAATTAAACATGCATCAGAAATAATTTTATTTCTATAAAATTATAAGAATCAACGATTTCAATAATAATTCCTTTTTAATTTTTTATCCAAGCAACTTTTTCAGTTTCAAGTGATTAACTTTTTCCCATTAGATAGTGGGATATTCCATCAAAATAACCAAAAAACAGAATATAGTAAAGATACATAACCCCAACATGAAGATAAATAATCTCAAATATCACATGGTTTTATAAGTTAAGGAATATAAAGGTTCCATGGATTAGGCTTCATTAAGAAAATCCTGCTTAAATATATTTTAAAACATAATATTATACTTTATTAATATTTTTTTATTTAAGAATATAAACATATTGGTGTATCAAAAAGTAAACAACAAAACCACAAACAATGCTCCACATTTTAATGTTATTCAAAGGGAAACATCACTCTCAAATTTTAAATATATCTAACATGCAGCAAATTTAATGATGAAAACTAGACATGAATCATCTCATGCATCATATTTAACATGATTGAGAAAGGGATTATAGGTTTATACTATTACATAAGAAACACAATTCCAACTGAACTATAAAATTTTAATATGAATGATTTTTTTTCTTAATAAAAATACCACATTACATATAACAAATGCTTTCAGAATTCATAAAATAAAAAAATTCTCTTAGATAAAAAAAATAAAACTACTAATGTTGTATTAATATGTTCCATCCCTATCAGGCTCTAACTAATAATAATTTAAACATTTTCATTATTCGTGAAAACATGATTATATACTGAAATAAGGTAACATGATTTTCATTCCATATATAAATAAAACATGATTAGTACATAACATTCTATCATAATATAAATATATCATATTAAACAAGTTTATTTATTCAAACTCATAAAATAAAAAATTTATAATTAGTAAACAAACGTTTCATACATCAGGAATACATACAATAACAAAAAAACATTGATTAACATGTGAGGAATAGTAATTTCAGTGCTAATTTTTTTATAAATCGTTTAAAGAATAAGTTCAATCATTTAAATTTTTTAAATCCTAAACTATTTACCGATAATAATGATTATTATTTTCCATAAATTTTAAAACAACCACCAAAATATAGACTTACAATAAATTCCAGAAACATGATCATGATAAATTAAAAATGTGAAGAAATAAAAAGAATATTAAATTTCATGGAGTATATATTACTTCTAATCATGGTTTTCAAAAAAAATCATTTTGGTAAATATTTACAAATTTTTTTCAATGTAAATTTTTTTTATTCTAAAATTCATCAATTATTTATTGTAAAATACACTAATCATAATTATATAAATAATTAAAATATTAGGAAAATAGGTTATATTAATATTTATTTTAACAATGAGAACAAATTTAATTCATGAAGAGTCATGTTACAATATGAAATGAAATAAAACATTTAATTCTCAACAAGGTGCCAAAAGAAGAATTATTTCTTTAAAATCACCATTTAACTATTTTATTTTAGGTTATACAACTAATTCAACAAATAGTATATTTAATTATCCACCACAACATGGCCACAATCTGAGATATATGAATAACAATTTTGGATTTCTTAAATTAAATTCCTTAACATCCCAAAACCACATCATTAGATCACAATCACAATCAATCAGGATGAATGTACCTATCCTAGGTATCTACCCTGCATGTAGTACAATGCCACTTAGTCATTTGGTAGGGTCAAAGTCCTTTCATTTCATCATGGGGTTCCATAAAATCTCATTTCCAAGCTAGTTTCCCAGACTTATATCACAATCCATGGTTGACTAGAGTTGTTTCCTTACCAAACCATGAAATCCTAAAAGTTCATATCTATAAACTCCATCACATCCCTCAACATAAACCTCAAATAACACTTTTTTATGAACTCTCCCTACAATGGTACCCCACCTGGGATGGAAAATGAAAAATAGAGGTGATGAACCCTGACACATTACCATAGTATACCTTAGGTTGGTGACTAGAACCAAGGGTATAACATAGTCACACATATTGGAGGCATTAACCTCGATTAAAATAAAATTTGGACCAAGAGATTGGTAATAAATAACTAAAAAACTCCATAACATAATGGAAAGAGGAAAACCCTATAATATTCATAATTAAATTAGTGTCATATGAATATAAATAATGTTTCTATGTAAAACATTAAAGATAATCCTATGGTAGAAACTCGATAACAACTCTAATTACCAAGTAAGTAATATTTAGATCAGTCCCTAAATTTCTCCTAGAAACCTGAAAAATAGTTTTTATATATATAGGTTGATAATAACATGTATACTCAATAGGATCATATCAAAGTCTCCCATGAAATTGAGAAAATAAAATATTAATGATCTAGTTAGAAAAAAAAGAAGAACCAACATCTCCAAAATTGGCCAAATAACTAATCATATCCTCACCAAGGTACACTCACCAAATAACATATCAAATAATAGAAACATTATAAGATAAATGTTAATAATAAGTGTACCCCACACCACTTTCGCATTGATTTTACACTCTTACACACCAACTTTGAATATCTTGGTGCTCTCATTTAATTTATAGAATCCTTCAAAAGACACCTCATAAAATGCATTGTTTAAAGCTCCCTACATGAAAATTTCAATGACTTCATGTTCACCTAAAGACTCTCACGATATCACATCATGTCACACATAATAACACTTGATCCATCCCATCACCTCTCACCCAAAAATACATATTCCTTCATATCCTACCATAACTAGAGTTATGTATGCAAGATAGTAGGGTATCATGGACATGAAGGACACCATCCTCATTATATCCTCTGACCATGAACAACCCCCACTATATTCCACCTCATCAAACACATTAATTCAACCACAAGTTCACTATATCTTCCGTTCATCATAACATGTGTCTAAGACAATCACATGGAAGAGAGAGTGATGAAGAGGGGTATCTATCCATCTTTCCTCGCCATCTTGGATGTTGGGAACAACACCCCCTCCCTCCAAAACATTTTGGTATTGATACATGTTGCTCAATATGGGATGGGTGAATTTAGAAATCTAAATGAACATGGAATATAGACTGACCGAATTGATTGAAGGCCTTTATTTTTTTTATTTTTTTTTATAATCCACCTTTCAAGGGTTTAGGTGGAACCCTTAAAACGCCTAAAGGATTAGAGACAATTACATGACTGAAAGGTCTTAGAGGGAATCACCCAGATAAGACAACTGGGGGTTGCTCCTCTTTAGCACATGTCATGATATTAGCACTCCAAATTCGTAGGGCTAGTCGAATAGCTATCTTGTGTAGATTTTCATAGGCCCGATATAGATGGAAATTTCCTACCTATTATTCTTTCACTTCTAGTTACCTCTCCTCTGGTGAATGCACCTGCTCTGAATCCACATTTGGAGCCTTTTACCTTGTATTCTCACTGGTAAATCTGCATAATCAAGTTGCTTGAAGTTCTGGGGGGGGGGGGCTCAAAGGCCTTGAGGTGGCCCAATGTTCTTAGGAGACAACTAGCTTGAAGGCCTTGGGTAGCCCGAAAGCCTTGTAGGACCCAAGGACCAAACCGGTGGCCCAGAGGACCAGATGGATGATTAGTTCCATCTATGAAAGTAGCGAACATTCCCTGCTAGATTTTCTTCTACAGTACCAACTATAGTAGCTGATACAGAACTATTACAGTAACTCAAATATATGTCTCTATACATATTTGATCTCAAGTCTCTTGGATGCACTTTTTGATTCCTTACCAACCGGGTTGAGGCTCATGTGCAACATGGAATATATAATTATCACATTAATAATCCCAACCTAGGTGTTTTAATCAAGAATAACATTCCACTAAGAACATCACCACGAAGTACTCACAAACTCCACCACTTTTTTTACCACTTCTAAATGAACAACACCACAAAAGTGTGAAAAAAACCATAAGAAACATAAATACCACTTCAATTAAAAGATATTTCATTTTACAAATTACTGAGTTCCCATTAAATCAAATTCACCAAGTCATTAATTTTCATATTTACAAATCCCATTCAGCATTCGTCCAATTTATTTAAGCGAATTTCCACATATTAATTTCATAGTTCTAAATTAGACACATCAAATACCAACCATATTAACATTCATTAATTAATGTGTTCATAAATAATTCCAACCCACTGGTCAATTATACATCATTAAACCATATACATTTCAATTTTATCCAGCCCAAAACCATTTCATATTAATCATTAACCATTTTAACCATGCTTCCCATTTCAATTTATGTGTTCATCATTAATTCCAACCCATTGTTCAATTTATACCCTTAGCCATCCAAGTTTCATTATCATAGAATTATTCCATTACTATAGGGAAAATAAAAAAAAGCATCATGAAAATAAACAACTCTTCCTTCTTATATCAATAAACCTCACATTTTCACTATCACATAGGCCAACCACTTCCTTATCACTACCACAACATATCACAACCACACCACATCCCACAACCCCACATCATATCCATTTTTTATTAGTTTCATATATCATATTTCATATTTATATAAGGGTATTTCAATCAAAATATTCTTCTTAACATTTCAAGGGAAATCTTGCATAGTCCAAAATTTTCATAGGAAACCAATTTATTATCCTGATATGTATTCTTAGACAATTTCATTAAAGGTGATATCAAAACATTACACATTAGCAGTTCCAAAATCATATAAACTATAATACAGAAAATGATCTCAAAAATCATTATTTTTTGTAAGGAAGAAAACTGTGATAATCCTTTAAACAAAATCACATTCATGTAAAATCCTACGATGACTCCCATTTAATAAAAAATATTTTTAATTATCTCTGTCTCATAATCACTTTTTATTTCATAGATATTATTTCAATTATAAAAATTAACAGATCATCAGATTACATAAATAATAATTTTTTATTAATGCAATAAATATTTCCAGGGAAACAATTTTCTGAAACATATGGAAACCATGTAATATATATGGGATACTTTCCATTCCCTTAAATTTCATATTTGAACTAGTTAATTTTCATATTGATCTGGTACATAACATCTTCCTAAAGGATAAATAAAATAATATTCCACCCTCAAGTAAAAATAGAAGAATGAATAAGGATACCCTACGTGGTGATTGTACTGGACATGAAACACACATAAGGATAGAGTTGAGATAACAATTTTTCCCCAGATAGAATATGCAAGTGAAAAATATAGAAAATACTCAAAAACATAATGACTTGAAGAGATGGTCCAAGAGTCTCCTTTATAAGTGGAAAATAAAGGAAAATAAAGGGATAAGGGTTAAATTATTTTAAAATAATAGTAATGTTTAAACTTCAAAATTAGTTTTAAACCCCCATTAAATATTCCCAATATTTTATAGTTTGGATGTTTTATAAGAATCAACCAAACCTTCCAAAAAGGAGTTTTAAATCATCACTAGAGTCAAGGAAATTAATTCCAATGATTTTAGGGTTTTAAATCAATGAAACATAATTTTTAAATTGAATATAATACATAAACATGGATATTAAGAAAAACATGAAAACCCAATGCCACTCGCCCATGTTACAAATGGGTAATATAGTTTTACCCTTATATAGTAGGATAACGTTATATAGGTTGGGGGATTTGTGTAAGGGTAACTTGTTTTACCCCTATGTAGTACAATGCAAGAGCTCGCAAAAGGGTAACTTCTAGATTACCCTTATGTATGATTTAATAATTATATTTTACACTTATGTAAGTATAGTATGTTCGATTGGACCAATAAATGAGATTTCAGATCACCATGTTACCTTTACATAAGGATTTTATTACCATTACATGGTGTTTGGAAAACATGGAAAACCCTTACACAGCTTTGGGGGGGCTTACATGAGCTTCAAGAATCATGTGTTACCCTTACACAATATGGGTAAGACATTACTGCAATGCTTTGGAAACAACAACTACCCTTACACGATTCATAATCTACCTTTACGTGAGCTAGAGAAGAGCCTTACATAGATATTAAAAAATCAATCTTAACTTTACACAAGAAATACGAATATGTAGATACCTCTATGTTGCATAGGACTACCCTTATGAAATACTTTAAAGAACCTAAATACCCATATGAAACTTTAAAATTCACTATATTTCATTATGTAAAAGTTCAAAACCCAATTTTAGCATTATATAGTGTTAATAAATCAATCATTCCTTTATGCAAGATATTAAAAATTAAAAGTACCCTCACACAACATAAATTTCATTTTTAAGTGTAAATATTTCATTGAAAATATTAACATTTCAATTAAACTAAATTATAAATAATTATTAAAAAGGGTTTATTATTATTTTAAATTTTTAAAACACTTAGAATTTTTTTAAAATAATATTTAAGAATCTAGAAAAAATTATAAAATATTTGAATGATTTTAAAAACATACAATTTATCTATCCAATAAAAATTTATATTTATTAATTTACTTCCAAAATTTTCAAAAAAACTTCTTTATTAATTAAAAAATCATTTCGAAACAGCTTCCAAAATATTTAAAATCACTTATAAACCACCATAAACCCTATAATAATAAAGGAAGGGTATTGTAAAATAAAGAAACTTATAGGTCTCCACCCACCAACCCCAAAAATAACACTTTAAAAAAGCATTTCATGAAAATTTGAAAATAAAGATACCAAATAGGGTATCTAGAGTTTACTTTCACAAAACAAGTATCAAACAGTTTTCCTTTAAACCATTGATTTTCTAAAGTTTGAGACTTTTTCATAAATAAAACCATATTTTATATCCTTTTTTAAAAAATATAAATAAAAAAATGTTATATCAGTACTTAAAATAAAATTAAACATAGTTTCAGAATTTTACAAACAACTATACATTGAAAAATATACACACATCTTCATTGAGGAATCCAAAGGTGATAAATGGAAATGGTCTAGAACAAAGTCAACATGGGCATTAAGGAAGCATATTTTTTGTGTGGTAAGAAAAATAAACATCAATAGATCTCTGTATAAATTGTCAGTCATATCCTATCCTAGCTTATATGAGGGGAAACATCCCATAGGATGACCTATATCCTGCATAGGGCCACTGGCCATAGAATAATTCTAATACAGTACACATGTGTACCAAGACTTCCACATAGCTATTCAAGTCTTCCCATGACATCCAAATGGATGTGAAAATTTAATAATAATTTCATATCATATTAGGTTTACAAATAACTATAATTCTCTCTCACACCTCCAAACACACACATAGGGACATCCCCTTTATCAACCATATTAATTCAATTCAATTTATCCCAATTCATCTTCCCATAAAAGAGACATTACAATAAAATCATTTATACAGTCATCATTTCCATTATACATAATGGGGTATGTTTTATGGTTTTTCATTTTCAAATAACCCATTTAATGTTCCACCCAATACACCTCACACTCCACTCAGAATACAGAGTCTTTCAAAACAAAACAAGTTAATTTACAGAAAAATTTATGAATCATCACACTTTATTAAATACTATTTTAGAAATAATTTTATTAAAAATTCCCAAACACACCTGATATTATAAAAAAAAAGTTCCCCTTCATTTTGGAAATCAACATCCCAATCATCATCAGATACAATAATCCAGATCCCACCAAAAATTTCAACTTCCAAAACAACGGAGTATTCTTTGAAAATAGTTTTTCATATTAAATCGTATTAAACACCCCACCCTATTATTAAAATCCAATGAAAATATACATCTTTCAAATATCTACTAGATATAAAAATAGAACATTTTTACATTGAAAACTCGTGAAGAATGCATAAGATATCATTGATCAAATTTCAAATGGGGATGAGGAAACCTATATTAACCACTTGGATATTCAAGAATTTGAGTGGAAATTACAAGACAAAGTGGGATATAAGGATTTAACAAGTTGAGAGGGATAACTAAACCATAATTCTTAAATTCAAAAACTAAGATTGAAATAACCCTTGACTACCATATCCTTTGGGTAAAATGAAACATGAAAATTATGGTAAAGGACCAAGAAAAACCACATACCTCGAAGCACATAGAACACTCCAATTTTCTGAATATAATAAAAAACAAATATGTAATAGAAATAATAAAACAACAAGAATATATACTAATTCAAAAAACTCACATTACAAAAAACAATTTATAAATCACTAGGATAAAACGGTAAAGGGTTTTACTTACCACAACAACATCTCGCATAACTATCAAGGTAATATGATCTCTATTTCCATGATATTTATCTCATAGGAAGGATGGAAAATAATAAAACTAAACCAATCATCCTAAAATATAGGGAAACATAGGTATTAATAGACATAAAAAAAGTTCAAAAATCATTAAAAGACAACTCATAAATACAGTACACACCTTATTAAATGGGCTTAACTCCAAATTATGGTACAATCAATCAACTGTTTCAATATCATGAAACTAACAACATAATTGTGTGGTTAAGGTTCACCACTCCCATAATGGTATTGATTTCACCATTAAATGAGGACCTACACACCCAAATTTCATATAATATCCTAGAGATCAAGTGTTTTCTTTCTTATACATAGCTTTCTCCATTACCATAGTGGGTCCTAATTGTCCATGGCACATAGGGATACCACAAGTGGCTATACATTAGGCCACTCCATGATTTGGGCATGGGGGATCATTAAATTTTACTCCGAATATAATAAATCAAATCATGTCTTCCACCACAGTAATGGGGCTCCCCATTTTTCACCAAAATATTCCTAAACACCAATTTCAAGAAACCAATACACTCTTATTGTCACGACCCGACCTCGGGGCCCGTGCCGTGACTACCCCAAGCCCGCCTTCCATAGGCCAGGGGCTGGCGACTAGCACCAAGGCGTAAAATCCCGGTAAACAGGGAAGGCATTGCCTTTATAAGTAACAACCACCACAGAGTCAGCAAGCGGAAAGTAACTACAAGTGCAGAAAAGTAAAGGGGGCCGGAATACAAGCCCAACTGAAAGTAAAGTACAACTCGAAAGGGAAAACAACAACTGAAAGTACAAGAGGCTCTTGGGACGTCCTCCTCGATTCCTACCTGAAGGGTAGGTACAGATGGCTCAGCTCCTGGATCGTCCACCACGGATCCTACCTGAAGGGTAGGTACAGATAGCTCACAACTCCTCGGGTCCAACTGTCCGCTCCGAGCACGTCCCGCTCAGTGGTCCTCCTCCGGGTACCGACCTACTCCGAAAGCCTCAACCACAGTCAGCGCTGTCCGTCGTCTGCAACCAACACAATGAAGTGCGGGCATAGCCCGTGTAGGGGTGAGTATAAGATACTCAGTAGGGACCCCGAGACCCTCGAAGGTCTCCCGAAATCCACAAAGATAAACCACAAGAAGGATACAATCACGAAGTAACATCCAGTATTGATTAGGTATATGCCCATACATATACCTATGTCACCAATTTCCGTTCGGCTCCAACACCGAGCCCAAGAACAACCCAATCCACAAAGAAGAGTAAACAGTAAAATCCACATAGGATAACAGTACAAGTCCACACGGTTTATAACAAGTTTATGAAA
Source organism: Viscum album (assembly GCA_963277665.1). Classification (NCBI taxonomy): domain Eukaryota; kingdom Viridiplantae; phylum Streptophyta; class Magnoliopsida; order Santalales; family Viscaceae; genus Viscum; species Viscum album. The sequence continues at coordinate 819,398,164 of OY728126.1, forward strand.
TCAACGGATAACCATTACCCAGGTATATGCCCATACATATACCTAAGTTATCAAGCGACCCATCTCAATCATGAGGAAACACAAAGATCATTGACTCAGCTCAAACCAGGATTTTCATTATCGAAACCGTAGCTGCTGAAGAGCCCCGTCTCTGAAGTGTGCAGTAGTCCTGTCACGACTCCGAGGTACTGCTCACTAACCTATGACTGCTGAGGTACTCCTCCTGTCGAGTACTGCGGGTCTGCTGCCAACTACTGGGCGCTTCGTCCGCTGAGGGTCTGCGGCCAACTACTGGGCGCTCACCCAAATAGCCTACTGAGGTACTCCTCCTGTCGAGTACCGCGGGTTTGCTGCCAACTACCAGGCGCTCCGTCCGCCGTGGGTCTGCCGCCAAATACCGGGCGCTCCGTCCACTGGGCTAGTCGACTCACTCCAAGTCGAGTCGGTCAAGCAGTCGTCAGGTCTCAGCCGGCTACACGGTCTCCGTACTCTGCACGCTCGTCTCCGGGAGGGTCCGCTCCACGAGCTACTGGTTGATACTCCAAGTATCACAAGTCCCGCAAAGAAGTGCCACAAACGTCCTCTTCGTCAAAGGAGTCTCAACGCAACAGACGGCGCGTCAATCGGGCGCCCGGTCTGTGAGTTATTAGCCTTCTCGTCCCGAGGGCCCGGTTGGTTTCGTGAGCGAACCCAACCCGGCCATATCACAACTGTACCCTGAACTTCCATAGGGTATTCTCAAAGGGACCGTTACTCAACGTAATCACCAACGCCGCTGACGGTTCGTCAAACGGACGTCCTGTCTGAAAGATATCAGCTTTTCCGTTCCAGGGGCCGGTGGAATTTCGGATACGATCCAACCCGGCCATACTCCAACTGTATCCAAAACTCAGGCGGAGTATGTCAAAAGTTCATTCTCATCAAGAGGAAGTTATCGCGACAGACGGCGCGTCAATCGGACGCCCGGTCTGTGAGTTATTGGCTTTTTCGTTCCAGGGGTCCGGTTGGTTTCGTGTACGAACCAACCCGACCGTACTCCGTCGGCACCCAAACCTCGAGCGGAGTAAGCCAAAAGATCCGTCCCACTTAGAGGATTCCATAAAAGTCGACGGCACGTCAATCGGACGTCCGGAGCTCAGGATATGAGCGTTTCCGCTCCGTGGGCCCGGTTGGTTTCGTGAACGAACCAACCCGGCCGTACTCCACCTGCATCCAAACCTCGGGCGGAGTATGCCAAAAGAACCGTATCACTGAGAGGAACACAACACAGCTGACGGCACGTCAATCGGACGTTCGTAGCTTAAGATATGAGCGTTTCTGCTCCGAAGGCCCGGTTGGTTTCGTGAACGAACCAACCCGGCCGAACTCAAAGTATTCCGAAACCCTGAGTGCGATATACCAAAACGACCGTCTCGATCCCAGGATCGCGTTTCCGCAGACGGTTCGTCATTCAGAGGTCTGTGGCTCAAGTTACGGGCAAATAATCGTTCTGGTTCGAGAAGGAAGGGGTCCGGGCCGACCCGGCCCGAACCGGCCCGGCCGGCGGCGCGCGGGGCGCGCGGCTTCGCGCGGCGGCACGCGGCGGTGCGCCGGGGCGGCGCGGCGGTGCGCTGGGTGGCGTGGCGGCGCGCTGGGGCGGCGTGGCGGTGCGCTGGGGCGGCGCGGCGGGGCGCGGAGGCGGCGCGGCGGTGCGCTGAGGCGGCGCGGCGGCGCGCTGGGCGCGCAGGCGACGCGCGGGCGAGACCCCCCCCCCCCCCCCCCCGTTTTTCCCCCTGGCGGCGCGGCACGTGCCGCGCCGGTTTCAAATTAAACCGCCCCCTCACATGAGGGGGCCTGCTGGACGACACGGGGGGCGCTGCCCCCCCCCCCCTTCTAAAAAATTAACCGGCCCCCAATTTAATTGGGGGCCATGAACGGCTAACCGGGGAAAATAAATTTCCCTGGTTTGACTTCCTTCCGGCCGGCTCGACCTGGCCGGCTGGTTCCCTTTCGTCTTCCGACACCAACGGCCCGGTTGGCCGCCGGTCTTCTCAAACCGCCGTGGCCCGGAACTGGCCGCGGCCTTCGTCGTCCGGCGCGGTGCGACGGCACCGCGCGCCTTCGCCGCGCCCCGCTCCGGCCGCGGCGCCTTTGTTTTCTTCTCCGATGCGGCGCGGCGGCGTTGCATCCAACGGTCGCACTTCCTTTACTCCGCTGCGGCCAACGGGCCGCGCCTCATTGCTCCGGCGGCTTGGTCAATCCGGCCGTGGGAGACCACTACGGCCCTCGTCGTCCGGAGTGGCGTGTCAATCTCTTGCACTCCCATGAACCCCTTGCGTCCAAGCGCGGTGTCACGGCACCGCTCCGCCTCTTCTTCGAACCACGAGTAAAAATCCAACAACAAGGTTTGGGAGGAGGATCGACCGTGTTTGTGCGGTCTGATCCCCTCCCATGTTAAAGATAACAAGCGGTCCAATAATTTATTTACGAAGGCGTAAATTAAATTAGGAAATAAGGTACAACCCCTACCTCGAAGGAATCTCGCGAAGCTCGTCAACGATCCGCGAAGGACAAGCGTCGCGGAGGTCGGACGTCACGGAGGTAGACGTCGTCGGCATCGCGGTTATGGCGTCGCGGTAGACGGACGTAGGTTCACCGCGAGAGGCACGTCGCGGAGAGGATGCGTTGCGGCGTCGGACGTAGGTTCGCCGCGGAAAGCACGTCGCGGAGAGGATGCGTTGCGGCGTCGTGCAAGAAATCCAACGCGTTGCAGTCCGACGTCATGGAAGAAGGCCGCCGCGTTCTTCATCGGAGGAGAACCGTTCGTCACGTTCTTCGTCGAAGATGAAGAAGATCTTCAAGTTTCTCAACGATTCTCCCAATCCTCTCAAGTAAAAAGGAACTAACCCAAAAATAAATCAAGCTTACACTTAATTTATTAACACAACCCAACCTTTGGAATTCAAGAGTTTGAATTTCAAATACTCAAAATTAAACTCACTTATTAATTATACATGTTTTGTATAATTAATTAAAAGTTAAGTTGTCAATCCTTTAAGAGGGAGAGAGGGGAGTTAGGGAATTTGAGGGGTTTTGGCACATTAAGTGCAAGGGAGTTTAAGGGGGTAGAAGAGAGTTAAGGGGAAGGTGAAGGGTTGGGGCTCATGTGGGCCCCACCTCACCTTAATCCTCACTTGGTTAGTTAGGAACTTGTGATTCCACCCCAACTTCCACACTTAGGATAAAACCACTTAAGAAGATAAATAAAATAAATATTGTATAACAAATTTATTTTACTCTTCATTTCATCCAGAAAATTAAACATCTCCTCCTAGGCAAACGCAACTTCGGGAAAGATCTCCTTAAGCGAATATCGGCGCTACAAGTTCATCGGTGTCCTTGGATTTCAATTCCGAGCACCGGATCAAAAGTTAGGAAATCCCTCTCGTTCGTTCACTGAAGGTACCCGAGCCAAACTTCGGAAATTAATTCCGGGCACTCCGGGCCTCGGAATCAGGTGCCGTCAGAAACCGCGCTCATGTAAAATTCCAAAGAAAATTAAGAAAAAATTTCCCTTGAATTTTACGGGTCTTTACATTACTCCCACCTCAGGGCTTTACGTCCCCGTAAAGCTTCAACTCACACTTAAGGGAAACAAAGTAGCACTGAGCACGCAACTGATCTTTACGCTCCCATATGCTCACCTGAAGATCTCGTGCTACCCGTGAAGCACCCCAGAGGAAGCAACCGTTCACGTAGAACCTGCTCCTGTCGATCCTCGTTCTCTACTAGAACCTCTGTGCTTGTCGCCCTGTCATCGACGTCCAACTCCCCGAGGTCGATGAAGTGTGAAGAAACATACACGTATCTTCACAGCTGAGACACGTGGTGGACATTATGCACCCGGTGCGACTGATGTGGTAGGGTCAAGCGGTAAACCTCCTCGCCTACCCTGCTGAAGATTAAAAAGGGTCCATCGAACTTCGGAGATAACATGCCACCTCGGCCACATCTCCGAAACCTCATCGGGTTGAGACCGTATAAGAACGTGTTCATCACCCTCGAACTCAAGAGGTTTCCCTTTTTAGGTTAGAACTGAAACTCAAAACTCCTGCTGCCACAAGGGTAGGGTTGACCAACTCAAGAGTGATTGGTCACACCCTCTTATGCCTGAGTTTAACATGTGCTGCCCAGGGTTTCCTTTTCGCCGACCAAGGAAAACCCGTTCCGACGTTTGCCTAAAACAGTCAACCGGGGTATAATTTGTGAATCAAAACCATACCCAGATCAACGTCGTAAGGCCTCTACGCTGCCACCAAGAGATTCCAACCGAAACTCTCGCCTCGAGGTCAAATCACACCGTCGGCGTAAGTGTGATTATCGAGTCTCCTCCCAAAGGTATCTCCAGACGTGAGGGTCAAGTCTACGGCTTACCCGGAACCTCTAGGTCTGGGACATGATTCGTGGAAGGGTAGAATGATTGGTTCCTATGTCTATAGATATGGCAGCTCGTGGTAGACATAATTCATACCCCGAATCATTCGTAGAGCTTCTGGGTCACACTCCTTGACCGCAATGCAGCTACTCTCCTCCCCAGCCCTCCTGCTCCCTGAGCCTGGCTGGGACTACTAAGTCGGGTGGTCGTAACATGTCGAAATGTACACCACCACATGCTGCTCTCCAAGCTCCGCTTCCACGTCTGCTACCCTGCAGATTCATCTGTCCTTAGCACTTCCTCCTCCTAAAACATTTTACACGCCCGAGTCTCTGAGACTGGCGCTAGTTTCCTGCCTTTCACTGCTAACGTTCACAACCAAAAAGGTTCTCTCTAGCATCCTATCATAGGTAGGAATGCCTAGAGGAAAAGTAATGGTTCGGATGTCCTTTAGACACACTTCGCTCAGAAGTTCGAGTCTAAAGAACTGATCACAACGTAACCAACGAGTACCAAGATTGATTGGTAAGCCACGTTGAGTGCTCTGCTTCCGACATGTCGTACTGTCGAAGCTGTATTAGCTCCAGAAAACTCACAACCACCTCCTCAAGCCAGTCCTCAGCCGCCTACGAGTCAGCCTCACCTCGAAACTTGAGGGATATCTGGTGCTAAAACATAAGTAAGGCACTAAGCCTGTGAGTCTCTACTACCGGTACCGCCGGTAGTGTCTGCTGACCAACAGGTAGTGACATAGCTGGCGTACTACCCGTAGGTACTATCCCAGGTATCGGTTCGCGTACCGAAGCCTCATTACTAGTATCCAAGCTAGGCGTAGAACTCTAGTAACCGCCTCCATCCAGTCCACTGCTGCCTGGGAAATCTGTCTCGCCTCGTATCCTCAGAGGCCTCTACTGCTGGAACTCGTTCATCGTGCTCTGCTAGCGTGCACCATCAGCTAGTGGCATCTGCTGCCTAACGGGTGGTGGTGCTGCTGGTACACCACCCGAAGGTGCCAACACTGAAAAAGGGCCCTGCACCGGAGTCTCGCTGCTCGGTGGGCCATCATCGAGAATTCTCTCGGAACTCCAGCTAACTATCTGCATGGTGACATCCTGAACAGGTGTGTCACGGTCAACGATTTATACCTGGTGAGCTAACCTGGTTTGAGCTGAATTTAAACCTTTTGGGAAACACCCACGCAATCAGTGTTTTCGTGCATTAAGTTGGAAATCAGAAGTCAGGGTCCTGATGTACGGATACGTCGGCCGCCGCACCAACACTGGACTCCCTGGACTGATAACCACACTCAATACACTAAACACTATTGCTTCACATAGAAAAAAAAAGATCAGAGTCTGCGGTAGAACCGACTCCTCTGATACCAATTTGTCACGACCCGACCTCGGGGCCCGTGCCGTGACTACCCCAAGCCCGCCTTCCATATGCCAGGGGCTGGCGACTAGCACCAAGGCGTAAAATCCCGGTAAACAGGGAAGGCATTGCCTTTATAAGTAACAACCACCACAGAGTCAGCAAGCGGAAAGTAACTACAAGTGCAGAAAAGTAAAGGGGGCCGGAATACAAGCCCAACTGAAAGTAAAGTACAACTCGAAAGGGAAAACAGCAACTGAAAGTACAAGAGGCTCCTGGGACGTCCTCCTCGATTCCTACCTGAAGGGTAGGTACATATGTCTCAGCTCCTGGATCATCCACCACGGATCCTACCTGAAGGGTAGGTACATATAGCTCACAACTCCTCGGGTCCAACTGTCCGCTCCGAGCACGTCCCGCTCAGTGGTCCTCCTCCGGGTACCGACCTACTCCGAAAGCCTCAACCACAGTCAGCGCTGTCCGTCGTCTGCAACCAACACAACGAAGTGCGGGCATAGCCCGTGCAGGGGTGAGTATAAGATACTCAGTAGGGACCCCGAGACCCTCGAAGGTCTCCCGAAATCCACAAGGATAAACCACAAGAAGGATACAATCACGAAGTAACATCCAGTATTGATTAGGTATATGCCCATACATATACCTATGTCACCAATTTCTGTTCGGCTCCAACACCGAGCCCAAGAACAACCCAATCCACAAAGAAGAGTAAACAGTAAAATCCACATAGGATAACAGTACAAGTCCACACGGTTTATAACAAGTTTATGAAATCAACGGATAACCATTACCCAGTTATATGCCCATACATATACCTAAGTTATCAAGCGACCCATCTCAATCATGAGGAAACACAAAGATCATTGACTCAGCTCAAACCAGGATTTTCATTATCGAAACCGTAGCTGCTGAAGAGCCCCGTCTCTGAAGTGTGCAGTAGTCCTGTCACGACTCCGAGGTACTGCTCACTAACCTATGACTGCTAAGGTACTCCTCCTGTCGAGTACTGCGGGTCTGCTGCCAACTACTGGGCGCTCCGTCCGCTGAGGGTCTGCTGCCAACTACTGGGCGCTCACCCAAATAGCCTACTGAGGTACTCCTCCTGTCGAGTACCGCGGGTTTGCTGTCAACTACCAGGCGCTCCTTCCGCCGCGGGTCTGCCGCCAAATACCGGGCGCTCCGTCCACTGGGCTAGTCGACTCACTCCAAGTCGAGTCGGTCAAGCAGTCGTCAGGTCTCAGCCGGCTACACGGTCTCCGTACTCTGCACGCTCGTCTCCGGGAGGGTCCGCTCCACGATCTACTGGTTGATACTTCAAGTATCACAAGTCCCGCAAAGAAGTGCCACAAACGTCCGCTTCGTCAAAGGAGTCTCAACGCAACAGACGGCGCGTCAATCGGGCGCCCGGTCTGTGAGTTATTAGCCTTCTCATCCCGAGGGCCCGGTTGGTTTCGTGAGCGAACCCAACCCGGCCATATCACAACTGTACCCTGAACTTCCGTAGGGTATTCTCAAAGGGACCGTTACTCAACGTAATCACCAACGCCGCTGACGGTTCGTCAAACGGACGTCCTGTCTGAAAGATATCAGCTTTTCTGTTCCAGGGGCCGGTGGAATTTCGGATACGATCCAACCCGGCCATACTCCAACTGTATCCAAAACTCGGGCGGAGTATGTCAAAAGTTCAGTCTCATCAAGAGGAAGTTATCGCGACAGACGGCGCGTCAATCGGACGCCCGGTCTGTGAGTTATTGGCTTTTTCGTTCCAGGGGTCCGGTTGGTTTCGTGTACGAACCAACCCGACCGTACTCCGTCGGCACCCAAACCTCGAGCGGAGTAAGCCAAAAGATCCGTCCCACTTAGAGGATTCCATAAAAGTCAACGGCACGTCAATCGGACGTCCGGAGCTCAGGATATGAGCGTTTCCGCTCCGTGGGCCCGGTTGGTTTCGTGAACGAACCAACCCGGCCATACTCCACCTGCATCCAAACCTCGGGCGGAGTATGCCAAAAGAACCGTATCACTGAGAGGAACACAACAAAGCTGACGGCACGTCAATCGGACGTTCGTAGCTTAAGATATGAGCGTTTCTGCTCCGAAGGCCCGGTTGGTTTCGTGAACGAACCAACCCGGCCGAACTCAAAGTATTCTGAAACCCTGAGTGCGATATACCAAAACGACCGTCTCGATCCCAGGATCGCGTTTCCGCAGACGGTTCGTCATTCGGAGGTCTGTGGCTCAAGTTACGGGCAAATAATCGTTCTGGTTCGAGAAGGAAGGGGTCCGGGCCGACCCGGCCCGAACCGGCCCGGCCGGCGGCGCGCGGGGCGCGCGGCGGCGCGCGGCGGTGCGCCGGGGCGGTGCGGCGGTGCGCTGGGTGGCGTGGCGGCGCGCTGGGGCGGCGTGGCGGTGCGCTGGGGCGGCGCGGCGGGGCGCGGAGGCGGCGCGGCGGTGCGCTGCGGCGGCGCGGCGGCGCGCTGGGCGCGCAGGCGGCGAGCGGGCGAGACCCCTGCCCCCCCGTTTTTCCCCCTGCCGGCGCGGCACGTGCCGCACCGGTTTCAAATTAAACCGCCCCCTCACATGAGGGGGCCTGCTGGACGACACGGGGGGCGCTGCCCCCCCCCCCTTCTAAAAAATTAACCGGCCCCCAATTTAATTGGGGGCCATGAACGGCTAACCGGGGAAAATAAATTTCCCCGGTTTGACTTCCTTTCGGCCGGACCGACCTGGCCGGCTGGTTCCCTTTCGTCTTCCGACACCGGCGGCCCGGTTGGCCGCCGGTCTTCTCAAACCGTCGTGGCCCAGAACCGGCCGCGGCCTTCGTCGTCCGGCGCGGTGCGACGGCACCGCGCGCCTTCGTCGCGCCCCGCTCCGGCCGCGGCGCCTTTGTTTTCTTCTCCGATGCGGCGCGGCGGCGTTGCATCCAACGGTCGCACTTCCTTTACTCCGTCGCGGCCAACGGGCCGCGCCTCATTGCTCCGGCGGCTTGGTCAATCCGGACGTGGGAGACCACTACGGCCCTCGTCGTCCGGAGTGGCGTGTCAATCTCTTGCACTCCCATGAACCCCTTGCGTCCAAGCGCGGTGTCACGGCACCGCTCCGCCTCTTCTTCGAACCACGAGTAAAAATCCAACAACAAGGTTTGGGAGGAGGATCGACCGTGTTTGTGCGGTCCGATCCCCTCCCATGTTAAAGATAACAAGCGGTCCAATAATTTATTTACGAAGGCGTAAATTAAATTAGGAAATAAGGTACAACCCCTACCTCGAAGGAAGCTCGCGAAGCTCGTCAACGATCCGCGAAGGACGAGCGTCGCGGAGGTCGAACGTCACGGAGGTAGACATCGTCGGCATCGCGGTTATGGCGTCGCGGTAGACGGACGTAGGTTCACCGCGAGAGGCACGTCGCGGAGAGGATGTGTTGCGGCGTCGGACGTAGGTTCGCCGCGGAAAGCACGTCGCGGAGAGGATGCGTTGCGGCGTCGTGCAAGAAATCCAACGCGTTGCAGTCCGACGTCATGGAAGAAGGCCGTCGCGTTCTACGTCGGAGGAGAACCGTTCTTCACGTTCTTCGTCGAAGATGAAGAAGATCTTCAAGTTTCTCAACGATTCTCCCAATCCTCTCAAGTAAAAAGGAACTAACCCAAAAATAAATCAAGCTTACACTTAATTTATTAACACAACCCAACCTTTGGAATTCAAGAGTTTGAATTTCAAAAACTCAAAATTAAACTCACTTATTAATTATACATGTTTTGTATAATTAATTAAAAGTTAAGTTGTCAATCCTTTAAGATGGAGAGAGGGGAGTTAGGGAATTTTAGGGGTTTTGGCACATTAAGTGCAAGGGAGTTTAAGGGGGTAGAAGAGAGTTAAGGGGAAGGTGAAGGGTTGGGGCTCGTGTGGGCCCCACCTCACCTTAATCCTCACTTGGTTAGTTAGCAACTTGTGATTCCACCCCAACTTCCACACTTAGGATAAAACCACTTAAGAAGATAAATAAAATAAATATTGTATAACAAATTTATTTTACTCTTCATTTCATCCAGAAAATTAAACTTCTCCTCCTAGGCAAACGCAACTTCGGGAAAGATCTCCTTAAGCGAATATCGGCGCTACGAGTTCATCGGTGTCCTTGGATTTCAATTCCGAGCACCGGATCAAAAGTTAGGAAATCCCGCTCGTTCGTTCACTGAAGGTACCCGAGCCAAACTTCGGAAATTAATTCCGGGCACTTCGGGCCTCGGAATCAAGTGCCGTCAGAAACCGCGCTCATGTAAAATTCCAAAGAAAATTAAGAAAAAATTTCCCTTGAATTTTACGGGTCTTTACACTTATGTCCTTCTGAACACAAAATAAAATAAATTCAAAAAATAAAGTTCGATATGTTACAAAATTCCAATGATAACACTTTTTTTCTCCAAAATATATTTAAGGATAATGGTTGATCAATAGGAATGAAAATAAAATAACACAATGGGAAATGAAAACCAAAGCTACACTATTAAACCTAAACAAAAAAATAACTTCAAAAGTTCAACTCCCTTTGAAGGAAATAGAATGATGATCTAGACTAAAACAAGAAAGAGACTGAGATTAGAAGACAATAAATCGAAAGACTTGATCTATAAAATTTTAAATTCAAGGAAACACAAAATACTTAATCAGGTTTGGCTGAGAATATTTCTGAAGAAAAAACTCACCAAGCCATCTATTTTGAAAAACAAGTTGAGAGATCCTAAAATACTCCAATGGTGATTAACATAACAATCAGAATCCTGAAGATACCTCAAGATTAATATTCGTGATAATCCATATATGTAACATTGCTAAAATGGGTTTAAAAATATTACCACATCTATAAAAACAACAAATATAGATCATGAAAGAAAAAAAATATATGAAAGAATAATTTCCTATGACTCAAATAGAACCATGACCTAAAAAATATATTTTATTTTTATGTTAATTGTCAGTAAAATTGGGTCATTATTCCATAAAATTATATCTCTGAAATTCCAATAAAAACACAATATCACATGGAAATTAGCTATCAATTTTTTCAATACCTTACCATTTCTTCCATTGTATAATCATTCAATGAAATATCCCATTAGAAGTCCCACTTCACACAATGTGAGGAGAGAACCAAAATCACCAAAAAATGAACATTCCCAACACAACCATTATCCCACATAGGTTAAGTTAAAGTAAATATTGGAGAAAAAACTATACATGGAAACCTCAAGGGTTTCAACATATTGGGGATAATCCCCTCTCCCAAACATCAAATAGATAAACACAAACTACTCCAATTCAAGTTTTGGAAACCCTTCCACATGGAAAGATAATTGATTATGGTCTCTTCACTGTTTTGGGATTTTCCTTGGATTCAAACACTTCAAACTCAACTAATCAAAAGCTATAATATATTGATATGAGATACATATGAATAATGAAACCACATCAATGAATTTTTACATCACTAGGGTATTAATAAACAAGGATATTAATGATTTCAACACTTAACTATAATAATTTCATAAATATATAAACAATAAACTTCCAATATCATGATGTAAATAAGAGGATATGAAATACATAAAATAAAACTAAAATGGTGTTTACTCTGACATAAGGACCAACAAGCTGAACCATAGGATATTTAGAGGGGATAAAATCCACTCCACCTTTATTTTTAATATCCCTTTTATATAAACATTTAAAATGAAAAATATGACCACAATCACAATAGGATTAAGTAGGCTTTCAATCATTACACTTTTTATGACCTACCGTTCCAAAATAGTACAAATCCATGTGCTTATTTCCAGATAAATCTAATGATAAGAAAATAAATAAAATTTTGATAGTACTATAAAAAGGGTTACACATATCACACTTCATTTTCCCATTCTGGAGCTTCATCTACCAAACCTAGGACTACGAAAAATATCAAATTCTTCTAGTTATTATTTAAAGCCTACTTCAACCCAGATAGTATTCTTCACCACCGTTTTGTATGAGTAGATGTTGATAGAAATCACAACATGTGATAAATATGACTAAATACCTTAATGAAAGAGGTATTCATTTAAATAATATTCTATAATGAGATAATAAAAATATTCAATGAAATTGATAAAATGAAAATAATACTCCAAAAATATTTTATATCCTTGTTGGAGATAATGAAATTACAAAGCCTTTGACACCTTTATCAAATTAGATATGAAATCATGAATGAACCATGCCTTGAAAGTTTCCAAGAATGATCCTTCTATGGATTTTTACAGATGACATACATCCACCACTTTTAACTCAAACCCTCTAAAATGAAGGTTATAAAACTATACTTATGTGATTCATGATGTTCAAGTAGGATGAAAACATCTGATATCTAATTCATCCATGTAACTTCTTTCTAAAAATCAAGAGGCCCTAATAAATGTGGGGGATTAAATTTTTGGAACTCTGGAATGAAATACTATTACTAGGGAAATATGTAATGAACACAAATCCCTAAGACTAAATCTGATGGATAAACTATTCCAAGAAGATATTGATCAATCCTATAGTACATTTAAATATGAATTAGAATTCACATTAATAATATGGAATATAAAAATCATCATGATAAATTCAAAAAGTCACACCCCATAAATAAAGAATAAATCAATAAGAAATCTAAAAATAATTTAATAAAATTTAAAATCTTTTATTTATCAAATCATCAACTAGGAATCAAATTTATTTTTTAATAAAAAAAATGAAATCCGTGTCTTAAAATAAGAGAGTTTTATCAAGAAAAAATTCAAAAATAAGTTCCATTTTTTAAAAAAATGTTTAATCTCACTGGAAAAAATTTAAAGATAAATTTCATTATAATTTAAATATTTTAAAAACCCACATTGAAAATTTTCATACATAAATTTATTTAAAATATTCCAATTAAACTTTAATGAAACATTGAAAATTATTAGGAATCTAACATGCTCCATGAAACATAATCATGTTTTTCAAAAAATAATATCTTTTTAAAATCCAAAATAAAATAGTAGTAAAAATAAACATAATTTCGAATTCAAAACATATAGAAAAAAATTATAAATTTATAAAATTAGTGCCAAAACATTAAGAAAAAATTCAAAACCATATGTTAATTTAAACCCCTTTTCAAAAAAACTTATGATTTCAATTTTTTAACTTAAAATAAAAAAAAATATCAACAATGTGTTGTTTTTCCAAAAAAATTGGAATTTACACCAATCATGTTAAGTTTAATGGAAGTATTCTAGGTTTTGATATATGAAATACACAGTCTTTTATAAGCCATTAATAGTAAGTGTGAATCCTCTAGATTCCCTTCAAGATTCATTAAAAAACATGTAGCTACTCAATATAGATAATTGAAACTCAATACTATAACGCCCCGACCCTAGTTACCCAGAGTTGGCGTTGTATTAAATAACATTTTCATGATACAAGGAATCATGTCTTGAAAGACCAATCAGTTTAGTATTATTAGAAACAAGATACATACATAATTTTAACATTACAACTTTAAAATAAATACAACACTAATTTATTCCATTAGAAACATCCAAGCCTCATAGATTATACCTGAAAGACACTCATAACTAACTTCTTCATATCTTGGGAAAATAAAACACAAGAAAGGGGTGTGCTCAAATTCTTATTAATGGTAAGAAATACATCAGAAGATAACATAAACATTAGGCATGATCAAAATCTCAAAACACATGCCTTTACAAACAATAAACATTAACACTAAATGGAGGGAATATGAGATGAGTAAATAATTCCATAATAAACCTTTTTTATGGGTATTATACTAGTCGAAAATTCACATGAACCATCATTATTATTTTCATAATGAGGGAATGTATAATGCTGGATATTCTGAAACATTTTTTCAAGGCCTCGGCCAAGACGTCTTAAAATGATAAAGGCCTCGGCCAAAACCATATATCAAATTGGGAAAGACCTCAGCCAATTCCACATCTAATTGTCTCATGAGACATACCGATATACTGAGGAGATATAGCGGGCTCCACCTCTCACATACTAAGTCTAATACATTCCTCATATGAAAAGGTTGAAACATAACATAAACAATCATATTAAAACTATCATATGAAATGTCAATACGTTAACCATAAACCATAAATGGTATAAAAATAACACATCCATGGTCAAACATATCACAAAACCTTTAGTACAATAAGGAATATTTGTATAATAATAAATCAACTTCAAACAAGTTTAAAATCCATAAAAGGATGTTGACATAGATGAAATGAAAACTATTTGAAAGAAATACCTCTTTCTATTTTGTAACCATTTGAGAGTCACATAATTATAAAATAAAACATTTATTTTGAAAATATTTCTATAATATAGTAAGTTAAGCTTCTATGATGTTATAAAGGCGGAAAATAGATGTGTGTTCCGTATAAGTTAAAACAATATTCTTACGTTAATTTGGTCGAAAAGATCATAAAGTTCCTTGTTTGGAAAATGACGGAAAGATTCCTTTCAAAAAATATAAGGTGAAATAAGGGTATAAATGTATTTAACCCATATTCTTGTAAATATTATAAAATTTTTTGAAATACATTTTTAAGAAAACATGGATGTGGATGATAAGGAGGTCCTAGAAGATACTTACGTAAAAACAACCTCGGATAATAAAGAGACCGTGAAATTAACCCTTACCTTGTAATTTTTATTATTCGATGGTATCTTAACCTATTGTGTAATAGTTAAAACATTTTTATTAAATTATACAAAAACTATATACATAAATATTATATCATATATGATCCTCTAATATTTCTTTGTTAATAATATTTAAGTAATATCATCGTTTTGGGTGTTAACTGATCTGTTTTCCTTTAAATGGTCGGTTACGTAAGCCATGTTTGTTATGAATAGGATTTATTTTATTCATATCCATAATTATATTAAGTTCTTAAACATTATTTTTAATCATAAAATGAAAATTATTCTTGAATTATTACGATGGGGAATGAATCTCATCGCGTTCATGGAGACGGTAATTTGTCCGTACGCACGAGCGAAAATATCATTATATTGATGGTGAAATCATATTTAATTTGATAGTATATAATATATAAAGAATAATTAACATGTTATATTTATTATTTACATCATTTATACTCATTATTATACCCATCCAAATAATGAAGTGTTTGAATAACAAACTACACCACGACGTAGAGATGGTAAGTCGTACGTACGCACATATGGTGACTTTTTCATTCATATGATGGATAGAATAATGAATATAGTTGTGCCATTTCTATAATAACATCATATTATATATAATATAATGGATTTATTATTCTATAATGTAAACAACAAAGAAAGGGGAAGTGGAAGAAGAAAAAAACATGAAAGAGGTGATGAAATATTTACCTCTTCTTCAGGTTCTTCCTTTTGATTTGATCAAAATGGATCCTTAGGTTGGATTTATGACCAAATAAATGACTCTAGGATTAATGGAATAAATTTGGGAGGATATTTGGGTAGGTTTTGGCTGAGCCAAATGGCTTTGTAGGTGTGAAATTAAGAGAAGGGGAAGTACCCTTTTATAAGAGAGGTGAAGGTCACTTTAGGAAAAGCTTGAAATGTTATTTTATAATAAAATCATTTTCGGTTTATAATGGCTCCAAAAATAATTTATTTAGAGTCTAAGGTGGGTACGGGTCTAAAACTTTTCAAACAATTGGTTTTAGACAGGTTTCGGTTACCATATTTACCTTATCTTTTAGATTTAACTCTTAGTTAAATAGTTTGTCATTTACAATGTCTCTTTGTATTTTTATATTACATGGTTAATAAACTTACTATAACAATCCAAGAGAACCCCATGTGGTTAATTATTAATATATATAATCTTATCTAAGTCCTTTTTTCCAAACCTTATATTTTATGAATATTATATCAATTAATAATATAGTATTTGTTTTAAAAACTCAATTATATCAATTTTGACACTATTTAGTATTTGGTTTTTGTAAAAATCATAACAAAATTATTACATAAAAAAATTATTTAATCAACCCTAAAATGTCATATTAACCTATAAAATTAGTCTAATTCATCAAAAGTTTTAAATTACATTTATTTGGGTATTTATAATATCAATTATTTTAATCTTTCATTAATAAGGTAATTATTGCATCATCATTGTATCATAAATAAATTAAATTATTTAATATATAAAAATTATAAATAAAATACCATTATGTATTAAATAATTTTATCTTTCTAAAGAATATTTATAGTCGAATTTATATTGTGTATAACTCTATATTAAAAATTGTTTAGTTATTAAACTTTGAATTTAACAATTTTAATTTTTCTTTAAATAAAATAACAATAAATGTCCTAATCTATCCAACTGGACTAAATGGGATCATATTTTCTTCCTAAGATTGTTTTTGGTCGAATTAAACTTATCCAATAGAATTATGACATGTGTTAGGGTAGTTATGATATCATATTTACCCTTAATTACCCTGTTTACTTTTAACCGTAGTAAATAAAAGTCAAAAGTTACCATTCACCAAAAATTAATTTCCTCTTATTAAACCATATTTTAATTACTGATATTATCTGTGTCTCTCGAATTTTTTAAATTCAACTCACAGAAGCGGTAAAATTATGTTTTATTAAATTTTCAAATGCTCCTAGGAGGTGGGTAAAAGACGGTAAAAAGTTCAATAAAATTTTTATATATCTAAACATATTATAAAATGAATCCAATGATTTACAATGAACTTATATAGTTATTATGTATATACTTTGAACTAAAATAAATTTAAATAAAATAAATAATTATTTAAATAAAAAGTCAGTTTTAACCAATAATGCAGTGTTTTTCACTGTTCATCAAAAATTGAATGTTTTCAGAAAAATACAAAAAATTCACCCTAAGCTAATTTCAATATTCCAAATTCAAAAATGAAGTCCATTTTAAAAAATAAAATTTATTAAATTTTTAAAAGTTGGTATTACTATTCATAATGGTTAGTTTTATTGGTCGCAGTGTGTTAGAATCTCGAAGTTGCGTACAATGCAAGCTATTGCATTATTCAAAGGGAAACGTAATGTGGAAGCTTGAGGTGTTACATCCTTCCCTCCATAAAATAATTTCTTCCTCAAAATTTCTATAATACTACCGCATAAAAAGATTCGGGTAGTTATTAATCATAAGTTCCTCTAGTTCCCACTTTGCCTCTTCCATCTTATGGTTTCACCATAGAACTTTTTCCAGAAGTGTCATCCGGTTTCTCAGCACTTGTTCTCTTGTATCAAGAATTTTGACAGGCTCTTCACAATAAGACAGATCAGGTTCTAGTTAAATTTCCTCATAGGTGAGTACATGCATTGGGCCAGGAATTTATTTTCTCAATAGTGATACGTGGAAGACATCGTGAACTTTGGAGAGACTTGGTGGAATTGCCAAATGTAATCTACAACCCCAATTCGTTCTAAATTTTCGAAAGGTCTGATGTACCTGGGACTTAATTTACCCTTCTTACTAAATCGTATAACTCCCTTCCATAAGGATACCTTCAAGAAAACATGACCTCCTACCTGTAATTCCTAATCCTTCTTTCAATTATCGCCATAGCTCTTCTGCCTACTTTGAGCTGCTTTGATGTGGGTTTGGATAATCTTCACTTTTTACATTGTTACCTCAACAATTTTTGGTCCTACGAGTTTTCTTTCACCAACATCATCCCAAAAAGTTGGTGTGCGACATCTCTTTCCATATAATGCTTCAAATGGGGCCATTTTAATAATTTAATGGAATATATTTTTATAGAAAAATTATACCAAAGGTAAATATTGATCCCACATACTTTGAAAGTCTAGTGTGAAAGATCTCAACATGTCTTATAAGGTTTTAATTGTCCATTATTATTTTCCATCAGTTTGAGGGTGGTAGGTAGTGCTCAAACAAAGTTCATTATCTAGGGATTTCTGAAGACTTTTCATAAATCTTAATGTAAAATGGGGATCATGATCAGAAACAATAGATAGGGGTACTCCGTGAAGTCTTACAATGTTCTTAATATCAGTAGTGGAAATAATGTTTAACACATCGTCATTTTTCAGGTTGGTTCTATATAACCAACATGAAAATATTTAATGATTGATATATCACATCGGTTATTTTATAACCGATGTGATATATCGACCAGGAACCATATTTTATGTCAGTTATAAAATAACCGATGTAAAATATACAGAGATTAACTTTTTTACGTCGGTTATTCTATAACCAAATTGAAAATCAAATCTGGCATGCTTTATCATGTCGGTTATAAAATAACTGACGTCATAAAGGCAAGCTCAGTGCTTTATCACTTCAGTTATTTTATAACTGACATGATAAAGGAAAGCACGGCACTTTACCACGTAGGTTTTAAAAAAACCAACGTGATAAAGCCAATCTCATCAATTTATGGTATCGATATAAAGCAACATATATCTCATTTTTTATAAAATAACCAACATGATAAATTGTTTTCTACATTGGTTATTAAATACCTAACGTGATAAATCTTTTAAATGATTTGTCGCACCATGTATTCAGTCATTCTGTTTTCTTCGATCGGGCGACCTGCGACTCGTCTCTCTCGCATGGAAAACCTAGAATTGATTCATCGAAGTCATGCCCTCCAGCCTCATTTTTCCAACATCACTCTTCATATTTATTATTATCAGATCTATTAGGTCGACTCACAGTACTCAAGTAATCCTCACACGACTCCTTTTTAGTTTTTTTTCCACGATGCCCTAAACTAATTTTTTGAGATGTTATTTTTCTTTGTTATTGATATCATGGTTAGTTTCATAGTGTCCTTCTATACCATGCTAAATTCATTTCTGGTAAAATAATCCTATTGAAGTGATATCATACAAGTTTACAATTTTTGTGCGTTCTATCATGTGTGTGTGCGCGTATAAGAGGTTTCCAAGAGGGTGGGGGCTGTGCAAGTGGGTGGGGGTGTCCAGGGGCTGTCAAAGGGGGTGGGGTGGTGTCCAGGGGGTGCAGGGATGTCCAAGGGTGTTGGGGAGTCCAAGGGGGTGTCTGGATGTCAAAGGGGGTGGGGGTGGTGTCCAGGGGGTGTGGGGGTTGTCCAAGTGGGCGGGGGCTGTCCAGAGGGTTTGGGGGGATGTCTAGAGGGTTGGGGGATGTCCAGGGTGTCCATGGAGGTGGGGGGCCAGTCCAAGGGTGTGGGGGGGGGGGGTCCATGGGGGTGTCGGTGTCAAAGGGGGTGGGGGTTGTCTAATGGGGTGGGGGTGGGGGCTGTCCAAGGGGGTGGGGTCATGTCCAGTGGGTTTGGGGGTTGTTCGGGAGGGCTTTCTATAAGGTTGGGGTGTCCAAGGGGGTAGGGGTGGGGTGGTGTCCAGGAGGGGTGGAGGTGTTCAAGGGGATGGGGGATGTCTAGAGGGGTGGGGATGTCTAGGTGTGGGGGCTGTCTAGAGGGGTGGGGGATGTTCAAGGGGGTGGCAGTGTCTAGGGGGTGTCCAAGGGTGTGGGGGTGGTGTCTAGAGGGTTCGGGGGGCTGTCGAGAGGGTTGGGGATGTCCAGGGTGTCCATGGTGGGCGGGGAGGGTAGTCTAGGGGTGTGTCAGAGGGGGGGTCCAAGGGGGAGGGGGCTGTCCAACGGGGTGGGTGGGGGCTGTCCAAGGGGGTGGGGGGCTATCCAGAGGATTTGGGGGGTTGTCTGGTGGGATTTTCCAGAGGGTTGGGGGTGTCCAGGGGGGTGTGCAAGGGGGTAGGAGGTGGGGGTGGTGTCTAGTAGGTGTGGGAATGTCCAAGGGGGTGGGGGTTGTCTAGAAGTGTGGGGGGCTGTCCAGGGGGTGGGGGGATGTCTAGAGGGGTGGGGCTGTTTAATGGGGTGGTTGTGTCTAGGGGGTGTCTAAGGGGGTGGGGGTGGTGTCCAGTGGGTGGGGGGCTGTCCAAGGGGGTGGTGGTGTCCAGGGGGTGTCCAATGGGGTGGGGGATAATTGTGAGTTGTGATTGACTATTGCATTGTGGTTTGTGAGATTATTACATGATGATTGTATTGTTTCATGGATTTTAGGATATAATTTATTAGTTTTGTTTAAGGGGGTGGGGGTGGTGTCCAAGGTGGTGGGGATGGTGTCCAAGGGGGTCGGTATAGTCTATGTTTGAGGTTTCCACTATGATTTTTAGGTATTAAAGCATTATGAAAAGATGAGGGGTGTTTCAATATGATTTTTTCTGGTTATATATATTTTTAACATTCATTTACTATGAGAAAATTATGGTTTATGGGGGAGACCATGTCATGGTTTTCAAAGATGCGCAGTTATCCTGACCCCATTGTGTTGTCATGATAGTCTTTACACTGTGATTTTCTCCATCTGAGTTTTTATTTTTTAATTTTATTGGATTCTCAGGTTTACTCCATTTTATCCAATTTTCTATCAACCATTGGAGGCCCCATGGTTTTCTTGGATTCCATTAAATTTCCTTAAATAATTTACTTATTCCATGTTCTTCTTCTTTTATTCTTTGTTACTTTTTTTCTTCTTCGTCCACTTCTTCTTCTCCTTAGTTCCTTCTATTATTAGGGATGTTTGGTCATTTTCAAATTGATGGTTTAATAGTAATAGATGTGTTCTAGGGTTATTAGAATTGGTGGGGGTGTCCAAGGGGGTGGGTGATGTCTAGAGGGGTGGGGGCTTTCCAGAGGGTGGGGGTTGTCCAGAGGGGTGGGGGGTTATCCAATGGGGGGTGTCCATGGGGTTTCCAAGGGGTTGGGGGTGGTGTCCAAGTCGGTGGGGGTGTCCAGGGGGTTCGGGTGTCCAAGGGGGTGGGGTCTATCCAGAGGGGTGGGGGCTGTCAAGGGGGTCGGGGCTGTCCAGAGTGGTGGGGGTTGTCTAAGGGGGTGGTGGTGTCTAGGGGGTGTCCAAGGGGGTGGGGGTGGTTTCTAAGGGTTGGGGGATGTCCAAGGGGGTGGTGGTGTCCAGGGGTTATCCAAGGGGGTGTGGTTGGTGTCCAAGGGGGTGGGGTGGTGTCCAAGGGGGTGGTGGTGTTTTCCAAGGGGGTATGGGTGTCCAGGGGTGGGGGTGGTTTCCAAGGGGGTGGGGGCGATGTCTAGGGGGTGGGGGTGGTGTCAAGGGGGTGGGGGATTTCCAGAGGGGTGGGGAGGTTTTCCATAGGTTTCAAATCGTTAGGATCTATGTAATTTTCAGTAGTGAATGTATACATATTTTAATATTTATACTTCATATTTCTTTTTTATGGAAGGGTAAATTTGGTATCCAGTTGCACCAAAATGTATTCTTTGTGAACCTTAAGAACAAAGGATCCAAGATGAATTTTAAACTATTATATCTAACTATATTTTATTTTTAAAATAATATTCAAGCATATTTTTTTAAATATGCATAGATTTGTTTTATATTTCAACATTGTTTTACATTGAAATTATGATTGTTTTCATATAAACATATATTTTTATTATCTTAAAAATATTTGTAATTTTGATATTTGTTATAGGTAATAATGAGTCGAAGTTTGATTACGGCACATCAAATGGGCAATAAATATGAGGAAGGTGTTGATGCCATTTTGTAATTTTCTAAACCAAATGTTCCAAGTAGTGAAATTCTTTTCTATCCATGCCTGAAATGTTTGAATATGAAGAAGTTGAAAAGTATAGAGATTAAAGATCATCTGATTTGTCATCGTTTTAATCCGACTTACAGCCCTTGTATTTGGCATGGTGAAACTAGATAGAATGTCACTGATGATGATGATTCTCAAGATGGTAAATCTGAACAAATTAAAGAAATGATTTGCGATATTACAGTAGAATAAATTGAGATAGAACTGAAAGTTATGCGTCTATATGGTGTTGCTGAAAAACCATTATATCCTGATTGTACAAGTTTTACAGTTTTGTCGGTGGTGTTATGATTGATTAACCTGAAGGTGAACCATGGATGGTGTGACAGAAGTTTTATAGAGCTCCTATAATTGATGAAATACATTCTTCCAAAAGATAACGATCTTCCAGATTCACATTATAAGGCCAAGAAAATATTATGCCCGATGGGATTGTGATATAAAAAAATACATGTCTATCTGAATGATTGTATGATATATAGGAAGGAATATGAATTTCTATTAGAGTTTCCTAAATGTGGGACATCACGGTATAAGGTGAAAGAAAAATCACAGGCTGATATAGAGATTACAAAGATCCCTATAAAGGTATTTTGGTATCTTCCTATAATTCATCGTTTCAAACTTTTATTTGCTAATTCACATGGTGCAAAAAGGTTAATATAGCATGGTGATGAGCGGTTATGTGATGGGAAAATACATCATCTAGGTGACTGTCCACAAAGGAAGAAAATTGATGAGCAGTATCCTACATTTGGAAATGAAATTAGAAATCTTAGACTATGGTTGTTCACAAATTGAATGAATCCATACCGAATCCCCAATAGCACACATAGTTTATGGATTGTTTTATTGGTAATTTACAACCTCTCTCCTAAAGTTTGTATGAAGTGAAAATATGTCTTGTTGAGTATAATAATATTTAGTCTGAAGAAACCCGGAAATGATATTAATGTTTTCTTGTCACTGTTGATTGATGATTTGAAACTTTTATGGGAGGATGGTATTAGGGTGTATGATTCTTATAAAATGGAATATTTTCAACTGCATGAAGTTCTTTTCTTCACTATAAATGACTTCCCGGCATATACAAATTTTTCTGGATGTAGTGTTAAAGGGCATAAAGCATGTCGAATTTTTGAACAACAGACTTCATATTGTCAATTGCATCATGGGATGAAAACTGTTTACATGGGTCTTTGAAAGTTTTTTCCTATGGATCACTCTAATAAGAGACTAAAAAAGGAATTCAATTGATCACAAGAATTTCATATTTCTCCAAAACCTTTATCCCCTGATTTTTATTTTTAAAGGGTGGAAAACCATGATGTGACATTGGGAAAGACACATAAATCTGGTAATGATATACATATTTGGAAGAAAAGGTCAATATTTTTTGAGCTACCATATTAGAGATATCATGAAGTTAAACATAATATTGATATGCATGAGGAGAAGAATATATGTGATTGTTTGATTGGAACATTGTTAGATATTAAAGGAAATACAAAATATGGGTTGAATGCAAGATTATACTTACTATCAATGGGAATACGTTTAGAGTTAGCTCCCACTTCTAATGGAAGATGAACATTTCTTCCCCCGTCTTGTCATACATTATCCAAGATGGAGAAAATTATATTTTTTTCAGTGTCTTCATGATATCAAAGTGCCTCAATGTTATTCTTCAAATGTAAAAAAAATTTCTTATTTAACAACTTGAAGTTGATAGGTATGAATTCTCGTGATTGTCACGTCACGATGAAGCAACTTCTACCTGTTGCATTGTGTGGAATATTGCCCATCCGTGTCAGAAAGACTATAATGAAGTTGTGTTATTTTTTCAATTCAATTTGTAATAAGGAGATTGATGTTAATGATTTGAATATTTTGGAAAAGGATGCAATTTGTATACTTTGTAAATTGGAAATGTATTTTCCTCCAACTTTTTTTGATATAATGGTGCATTTAATGATTCATTTGGTTCGAGAAATAAAGCTTTGTGGACCTATATATCTTCGTTGGATGTATCCTTTTGAAAGGTATATGAAAATATTGAAGGGGTATGTTAAGAATCCATATCGACCTGAAGCCTCCATTATTGGAAAGTGTATTTCTGAGGAGGTTGCAGAGTTTTCTACGAGCTATTTGGTTGTGGCACAGCACATTGGTTTGCCTCCATCTCGCCGTGAATGAGTTAATAATGAGGGAAAGGGGATTTGTGGATTGAAATTAAATTTTTTTTCAGCTGAACAAATGAAGAAGTTAAAATCATACATCTTGAATAACATAGCGGATGCTCAATCATATATCACATTTCATATTAATGAGTTGAAATAATGTCATCCAAATAAGAAAGAAATGTGGATTTTGAATGAGCACAACAAAACATTTTTGTCATTTTTCAAAAATACCTTGCTTATTAGATCCTATGTATCAGAGACATTAAAATGGGCAGTGGGTGGTCCATGTTTAAATGTGATAACATGTTCCAGTTATGACATTAATGGATATAAATTTCATATGGAATCTCAGGAAAATAGAAGTGCAGTTCAGAATAGTGGTGTATTTGTGTTTGCAGAAGCAATGCATTTTTCGAGTGTTAAAGACAAAAACCCAGTTTCTGCATCAAGTGCATATTATGAAGTGAATGAAGACATATGGGAGGTTGATTAATTTAAAATTAAAGTTCCTATTTTTAACTATAAATAGTTTATTGGTAACAACAGTTTTAGACACGATGAATTTGGAATGATAGTTGTTAATCTAGATAGATTGGAAGACACAACTGATTCTTTTATAATAGAAATACATGAAAAACAAATTTTCTATATAGTAAATCAATCAGATATACAGCAGGATGTTGTTTTACAAGGGAAAAACAATATGTTGGTGAGGATGAACTTCATGAAGATGCTAATTTATGTGATATCCCTACTTCCATGGAAATATTAACATACCATAATGATGAGCATGTTGAATACATGGTTTGTGCCATAAAGAATGATCATGATGAAGGAATTTGGGAAAACAATCCATTTTTACATTCCTAAAATTAAAGGTAACATTTGTTTATTTCTTTTTTACATTTATTATTTTCATAAAATGTTATTTATTGTAAGTTTTTTATTTATTAAAACATTTATTAAAACAAAATAATTATAAGTTTTTTTTGTTTTAATTTTGTTTAGTTTACTTTATCATGTTTACCATTACATAAATTATATATCTATTATTTTTTGTTCAGTGAAAATTAATTTACCATGTTTACCATGTTTACTAGGTTTACCATGTTTACCATGTTTACCATGTTTACTATCATTACCATCTTTACCATAATTACCATTGTTTAACATGCTTACCATATTAACCATGTTTATTATTACATAACTTAGTATAATTTTCTATTTTCTGTTTACATTAGTATTGTAATATTTAAATTTTTATATTTTTTAAGTAATGTTTATTTTTTTATTTTAAGGATAATGACAGATCAATTAGTTGATCAACCACATGATTCTAGAGATGAGCATATAGGTCATACCTCTGGGGAGTAACATTCACATGCTCTTCTTGATATTCCCCAATCTTCCTCATGTTCTCCCATTACAACATTGAGTTCAAGAGTTGGTAAACTTGGGTGTACACATTTACCAAAATTATCACTTGCTCGTATGTATGATCAGAGTATACTCATTGAGTTTGATGAGGATGATATTACTATAGGTCCAAATGAAAAATATTTTAAGAGTTTTTTATCAACTCAAGGTAAGATAAAAGTAATCATTTTGTATGATGATTGGAGAAGTGTGGACAAAGCGATAATCTATCAATTGTGGGAGTTGATTTTGGTAAGATATTTTTCTGTTGTTTTCCTATTCATTAAATGTTTCTAGAATATATAATATGTTTAACCTCTATTTTATCATATGAAATTTGATATTCCTGACACTAGAGGAGTCAAGAAGAAATGCTTATCGATTGCTGCCAGGAGATGGAGTGATTTGAAATCAACCCTCTCATCTGATTTCATTTTTGGTCATAGGAGTCATGACAATCCATGTCGTATATATCCTTTCATAGATTAAGACACATGGAGATAGGTTTTTGAAATTAGAAGAAAAGATTCATTTTTGGTAAGGGTAATGTAAACTTTTATAATATTTCTTATATAAATGATCTTATTAATGTTTTGTTAATGATTTCTTATTCTTAATTTATAGAAAAAAATGAAATCTCATCAAGATATCCAATTTAAAAATGTATACCCTCATAGTTTATCTCGGGGAGGGTATACATTATTGGAAGAACAAATTATTGGAAAAAAAGGGTAATATATTTCGGAATATTCAAGAATCATAGCTGAGAGGATTGTAAGATATCTATTTTATTTATTTAAGTTAACTATTTTCTTCATATAATTTCAATCAATATAGAAATGTTCAATTAATTAATATAGGATTCTCTTGAGGAGTAGAGCTCACAGGGGGTATTTACAGCTACGGGGAGGCAGGATATTTTATATGGAGCATTAGGAAAGCCCAAACATCCTAGTCATGTACGAGGATATATGGTAGGTGTATTGGTAAGAAAAAATTTTCAATGTTCTTCAACTTCTTAAGTTGAGGGTGTTTATAAAAAATAGAATCCTTGGAGGCTGAAGTTTATAATATTAATGTGACAATGGAGGAAAATATTAGAGCGTCGGTACAGTCTATGTTTGCAGACATGAAAAGACAATTTCATACTGCACCTCCCACTCCTCCAACTCCCCCTACGGACCCTATTTTTTATCCTCCACCTCCACCAATAGCTCCCACTCCCCCACCTCAGCTTGCGGACCCCATTTCTTATCATAATCCTATGTCGCAGCTTCCTACTTATTGTGAGTTGTATGTCGATGATCTTCAACATCATTTAGTTTCATATGGGTTGGTATATTGTATAGGAGATACAGTTCATCATCAACAATTAGAGGTAGAGAATTAGAGGGTCATTATACAGGATATTATAGATAGATCAGCTTGAGTACCATTACCTATAGATGAGGTGACAACAGTTGGACATAATATCAACCATTTTTTAATTTGGCCATCCAGACTTCTTAGACTCTTTACCATAGAAGTATGTATGTTATATCTTCTATTTTTTTTTATTAAAGTTGTTTTATCATTTGAAAACTAATATATTTTTCTATTTATTTTTACAGTAATACTTCAAAGGTAATGAAATACTGTATAGACAACAAAAAAGACAAATGTCTATGACATCAGATACAGATTCTGGTAGTCTTGACATATTTCCAAGATATTCAAATTTTTGGCAGATCATTATGAGTTTCCAATGGAAGCTCATGTTTTTGGATGTGCAATAACAATGGGGATTGTGAAAACTGATATCATGGAGCTTGTTACTGGAGATAATTTGGGCATAAACGTGGTGCAAATTTTTTCTGTGTAAGTCTTAACACATTTTCATTGCATTATATTTATTAAAAATGTATAATTATGTCTGTTTTGTATTAAGAATCTTTATAAAATTTGTGAGATGAATGAGTGGACAGATGTATATGGATTCATGGACCCGCATTTGATTTCCCCTAAAGCATGTGCATTCGATGAGGAAAAAAGAATGATTTATATTGCTGAAAGACTTGAACAGAATATAGTCACACAATGTTGGATGATACCTTTTGTGGGAGGTATGAAACACATCACTCTCAAAGAGTTCACTATCATTTAACATAAAAAACAACTAACCTTAAATTTTCTTTTATCAGTGATCATTGGATGTTATGGGTTTTTTCCCAAGGGAGAAAACACTTTATTAGATATGCTCTGTCCATGGTGATGTATGGAAAAGTTTTAAGAAAATGATGGAAAAGTAAGTTTCCAGTTATCAATAGTTTTATATATTATAATGATTTTTAAATTTATCCCATTCATAATATTTTCTAATAGGGGATGGGTCTACTTTCAAAAAAACAATGAAAAGGAGTGGGAAGATCAAATATGTAAATGTAAAGGTAAATATCCATTTATAATTTGTACTTTTTGTTTTATTACATAAAAATAATATATTTAATTTACACTCATTCAAACAGACTTTTCATGAACAACAAGGCGTCATCGAATGTGGATATTATATGTTAAGATTTATGTATGAAATAATAACAACTGGGATAGTTGTGAACTTTGACCTAATAATATTTCCTTTTAAACTTTTCCATAATATTTCATTTGATTTATTCATTATACATGCAAACTAATATACTTTTAATTTGTATCTATTTGATGACCATCAAACCTATAGTTCTCAAGACGACAAACACTTACAAGTGGAATAGTTAAAATATATTATGGGTTTGATTGAATTTTAGTAGTTTGTAGTGTAAAATGTAATTTTGAATATTTTCATTGTAATTGTGTATTTGGTAGTCGTTTATGTTGGATTTATTTTTTTTATGTTGACATTGTATGTTTTGAATGTTATATATGTTAATGTTTAATTTTGATCTACTTCTTGTTTTGGTCTACTTATGATGGTTTTTCTGGTATGGATTCTGGTCTTGGGGGAGGGGTTACAAAGGTGTGGGGGGTGTTCAGTGGGGTGGGGGTATCTAGGGGTGTGGGAGGGTTGTCTGGTGGGGTGGGGGTGTCCTGGGTGTCCATGAGAGTGGGCGGCAGTCCAGGGGGTGGGAGCATTTCCAGGAGGGTGGAAAGATGTCCAGGAGAGTGGGGGCATTGCAGGGGGTGTCTAGGGGTGTGGGGGTGTCTTGTGGGGTGAGGGGGCTTTCCAGGGGTGTGGGAGTTCTTTCTAGTGGGGTGGGGGTCCAGGGTGTCAATGAGGATGGGGGTTAGTCCAGGGGGTGGGAGAGGAGGCACTGCCATCCCTCGGGGGGGCCGAACGCCACTGGAAGCTACTCATCACTCCCACATGTGAATATTGAGCTCTCAAAATGTTTCACCAATGATTTGTTCCCCTGTAAACATCATTAATACTATCACTTTGATGCCAGTATAACCAGGGGAAATGTCGTCATGTGTGACAGTGTTTTTCCACTAGTTATACTGGCATCAAATTGATAGAATGAATGACATTTACAGGGTAAAAGCATTAGTGAAACATTTTTAGAGCTGAATCTTCACATGTGGGAGTGATGAGTACCTTCCAGCGGTGTTCATCCACACGAGGGATGGCAGTGCCTCCTCTCCCAACACCAGCTGTCCATTGACTGTCAAGGGGGTGGGGGCAATCCAGGGGTGTGGGGGGTGTCCAGGGGTGTGGTGGGGGTTGTCCAGTGGGGTTGGGGGGTTCTGGTCTAGTTTTGGTCAGGTTTTGGTCTGTTTTTGGTTTGGGTGTCTAGTGAGGTGGGGGTGTCTAGGGGTGTGGTGGGGGTTGTCCAGTGGGGTGGGAGGGTGTCCAGGAGGGTGGGATGGATGTCTAGGCGAGTGGGGGGATGTACAGGGGTGTCCAGGGGTGTGGGGGCAGTCTCGGGGTGGGGGCAAGTCCAGGGGTGTGGGGGTGTCCAGGAGGGTGGTGGGTTGTCCAGGGGTGTGGGGCTTATCCAGGGGTGGGGAAGTCTAGGGGTGTGGGGTGTCCAGGGGTGTGGTGGGGGCTGTCCAGTGGGGTGGGGGGGGGGGGGTCTGATCTATTTTTGGTAACTTTTTGGTCTGTTTTAGGGGTGTGGGATGACTTTCTAGGGGTATGGGAGTGTTGTCCAGGGGGAGGGGATATATATGAGGGTGGGGGTTGTTCATGGGTGTGGGAGCGTCCAAGATATGGGGGGGCAGTCCAGGGGTGTGGGGTGTCTAGGAGTGTGGGGGGTTGTCTAGGGGTGTGGGGGCTGTCTAGGGGGTGGGGGAAATCCAAGGGTGTGGGGGTGTCCAGGATAGTGGGGGTTGTCCAGGGGTGTGTGGGGTTGTACAGGGGGTGGGGCAGTCCAGGGGTGTGGGGGTGTCTAGGGGTGTGGTGGGGGCTGTCCAGTGGGGTGGGGCGTTCTGGTCTGTTTTGGGTAACTTTTTGGTCTATTTCAGGGGTGTGGGAGGGTTGTCCAGGGGTGTGGGATTGTTTTCTAGGGGTGGGGGTATACAGAAGGTTGGGTGTGTTGTCCAGGGGTGTGATGGGTTGTCCAGGGGTGGTGGGGAAGTTCAGAGTTGTGGGGGGTGTCTAGGGGTGTGGTGGGGGATGTCCAGTGGGGTGGGGGGTTCCGGTCTATTTTTGGTAACTTTTGGGTCTGTTTCAGGGGTGTGGGAGGGTTTTCCAGGGGAGTGGGAGTGTTGTCCAGGGGTTGGTGGTATACAAGAGGGTGGGGGTTGTTCGGGGGTGTGGGGGATGTCCAGGGGTGGTGGGGTATTCCATAGTTGTGGGGGTGTCTAGGAGGGTGGGGGGTTGTCCAGGGGTGTGGGGGCGTCCAGGGGGTGGTGGCAGCCTAGGGGTTTGGGGGTGTCTATGGGTGTGGTGGGGGCTGTCCAGTGGGGTTGGGGGGGTTCTTGTCTGTTTTGGCCTGTTTTTGGTATCCCTTTGGTCTATTTCATGTAATTTAGCTGGGCATAGCAGTGGTTCGATTTTATTTAAAAAAAAATTACGTCGTTTATTTCATAACCGTCGTAAAAATGCATTAAGATTAGTTTTAATGTCGGTTATTTGGAAACCGATGTAATAACATTATTGGAAATGGTTTTTACGTCTGTTATTTCATAATCGACATAATAAATTGAAATGGATGGTTTTTTACGTCAGTTATTTTATAATCGACGTTGTAGATATGTTTTTACGTCTGTTATTATATGACCGACATTGGAAACCGATTTCCATACAGGTTTATCACGCCGGTTATAAAAATAACCGACGTGATAGATGCTTCGGAGGAGTGCTTTATGATATCGGTTATTATATAACCCACGTAAAAGGGTATATACCACATAAATTATTAAATAATAGATGTAATAAACCACAACTCTGAAGCATTTTCCACATTGTGTTTTTATCAACTGACATGAGAAACGCTTCGGATTTGTGTTCTTTACATCGGTTGTAAAATAACCGATGTAAAAAACTATGTTTATAAAGTCTCATATAATAACATCGGCCAAAATTCGACGTCAAAAATAAAATATAACCGCTGTAAAAATCATTTTCTGCACTAGTGTATGTAGTCTTACTAAACTTTCAAGTGGTAAAACTTCTCTTATAGAAATAAAATGTGTTTACTTAGTAAGACGATAAACAATGACCCATATTTCATCATTCCTTCTAGGATTTTTTGGTAGCCCCATGAAAAATTCCATCGTAATATCATCTCATTTCAACTCAGGTATGGGAAGAGGTTGCATGACTCCTCTAGTATGTTGTCTTCCAACTTTCACTTGTTGGAAAACCATACATATTGACACAAAATCAGCAATCTATTTTTTCATGTTGTCCCACCAAAAATGTTTCTTCAAATCTCTATACATCTTGGTGCTCCCAGGCTGTATAGATAAATTAGATCTATGAGCATCATCCAACAATTCACTTTTTAGATCAGTTATATCGGGAACACAAAGTATCTTCCCAAATTTTGAAATTCCATCTTCATATACAAAGTCACTCAATCTCCCATCATTTACAGCATTAATCCTCTTTTGAAACTCTTCATCATCAGTTTGAGAACTCATTATCCTTTCTAGTAAAGATGGTTTGGAAACCATTTGAAAAAGTACTGACATTCTACCTTCTATGGTCATTCCCATATCCATCTTTACTAGATCCTGTAAAATAAGATCCCTTTTAACTCTTATCTTATTCAAAACTCCATGGTCCTTTCTACTCAATGCATATACCACCTTATTTTCCTTCCCTAGGTGGTAGTTTATAGTGAAATTATAATCCTTGAGTAGTTCAAGCCATCATCTTTTCCTCATGTTGAGTTCTTTCTGTAAGAAAATATACTTCAAACTCTTGTGATTAGTATTAATCTCACATTTTTCACCATAGAGATAGTGTCTCTATATCTTCAGATCGAAGATTACATCTGCTAACTCAAGATCATGATTGGGATAGTTTGTCTCATGAATTTTTATCTTTTTTGATGCATAGGAAATAACTCTATCATTTTTTATAAGGACACAACCAAGTCCTTTATTTGAATCATCAATATAAATAACAAACCCATCATTCCCTAATGGTAGAGTCAAGATTGAAGCATTAACTAATATTCTCTTCAGTGCTTCAAAAAATTCTTCACACTCTTTTTTCTAAACAAATTTAACCCCTTTACGTGTGATCTTGGTTAATGGGTTAGCCAACCAGGAAAATTCTGAATGAAACGTCAATAATAACCAGTTAAAAAAATAAAACTGCATACCTCAGTTATACTCATCGGCGTTGGCCATTCTTGGATTTATTTTGTCTTTAAATGATCAATAGATATTACATCCTTAGAGACTATATGGGAAAGAAAAGAAATCTCTTGAAGCTAGAATTCACACTTGCTAAACTTCCCATATAATTCATTTCTTCTAAGAGTCTTTAGAATAATTTGCAAGTGATTTTTATGATCATCGTAGATTTTAGAGTATACCAAGATATTCTCAATAAATACCACTAAAAATTCATCAATATATTCCTTGAAAACTCAATTCATCAGATCCATGAAGATAGAGGTTTCATTAGTCAATCCAAAAGGCATTACTGTAAACTCATAATTCTCGTACCTGGTTTGAAATATTGTTTTTGGAATGTCTTCCTTCTTCAAACAGAACTGATGATATCCAGATCGAAGGTCAATGTTTGAAAAATATTTAGCACTGTGAATTTGGTTGAATAAATCATCAATGCGAGCTAGGGGATACTTGTTTTTATTGTTATAGCATTGATCTCCATGTAGTCAATGCATAACCTCATAGATCCATCTTTCTTATCAAAAAGGACATGGGCTCCCCATAGAGAAACACTAGGGAAAATAAATCCATTATTACTCAATTCCTCTAGTTGTTTCTTTCGTTCCACAAATTTCACAGTGGTCATTCTATAAGGGGTCTTCGATATGGGCCTTGAACCAGAAATTAATTCAATAGAAAACTAAATTTCTCATTTTGAAGGATGTCTAGGTAAATCCTCTAGAAACACATCAACATATTATTACACAAATAGGTACGTCATATATTAGATCAATCTTTTCCTCACCCATAATTATTTCATTCTCATCCCCCCCCCCCAATGATTGAATTTAGTAGTGCTACTGGGGGTAGATCTATATAAGAATCAGATGGTGATGTCTCTTCTCTAAAGATAAGGTACTCTTTATCATCATCGAGAATTGTAACATCTATCTTCTTACAATAAATCTTCATATCATGGTCTGAAAGCCAATACATAGCAATGATTGTATCAAATTATGTCATGGGTATGGTGATTAGATCAATAGATAAATATCGTTTATATGCCTTAATGGGGACTGATTCACAAAACTTTTTTGCAATGATACTTCCCTTAAGAGTTTTGACTGACAGATCCATTGTTAAATCAAATTGGAAATATCTAATTTTCTTATGAAACTGTGAAGATATGAAACAATGAAATGATCTAGAATCAAATAAAGCATTGGAAAAACTTGTGGAAACCATTAAATTACATGCCACCACGTCCTTCATAGCTTCAACCGCAGTAGCAGTGATCTCATAAGACTGACCAAGATCCCTTTTCCTTTTCTGTGGAATTTTACCCTGACGCTTAAGACATTCATTTGCATAATGTCCCATCTCCCAGAAATTGTAGAATTGAACATTGGTAACTTCTTTCGTTCCCTTAAAATCACTCGAAAGATGGCCTTTCTGTCCAAATTTGTAGCATACTATTTTTCCTTTTAGGCAGGCACCACGATGTTTCCTTCCACAATTATCACAGGGTGGAAATTCAACTATTACCTTCTTCCCAGTTTCTTTATTTCCTTTACCAGAGTGTTTAGCAGATCTCTTATTCTCTTGATTTTATTTAAAGTTTTAATATTTAGAGAATTAATTTTCTATCTTGATAGCACATGAGACAATATCTTCATACGATGAGAAGGATTGCAAGACTAATACTCGACAGAGAAATGGTTTTAACCCATCAAAGAAATGATCAATCATACTTATTGGGTTGCATATATAATCTGCATCATGCCTTGCTAACCTTGTAAAGTTATCTTCGTACTTTCCGACATTCTCATCCTCCTTTTGTCTCAGACTCAGAAATTGTCTTTCCATATCTGCTCGATGGTCACAAAGAAAGTATATTTCTAAAAAAATCTCATTAAACTCCCTCCATTACATACTTGATACTTCTCCATCCTCCTTTGTGTTTTAAATTAATGACCACCATTGATCTGCATCTCCGGTGAGGCGATAAACTGCCATGCCAACTTTTTCCCTTTCGCTACTCCCCAAAGAATGAAATATTTTCTCTAAAGAACTTATCCATTGTTCAGATACAAATGGTTTTGTAGACCCATTGAATTTTTTTGTCTGTTGCCTCATGAATTGATCTAACATTGATCTTACACATTGTGGATCAGGGTGCTCCATACAGGTAAGGTTATTATTCATAACCTGAGTGAGTTGTGTTAGTATGGTGATAAGCTACCCAGCACCAGTTTCTTCACCATCTCCACTATAATTATCTGGAGTAGGAGGGAAATCCTTACATGGATTATGTGCATTTATATGGTTTCCATTCCTTCCACTATGCATCATTTCTAAACAATGGAATACACTATATTATTTTATTAATTGCAATACATAATTTCAAACTTGTAAAACACTTAACATAAATTGAATAGTTTATAGATATAATCCATAATCATAAAAAAAATCCTTGAGGAAGTATATACTCATAAATCCTTTATAATGGTTTGTAAATAAAATGATAATTATCCTAGGAATATCCCCCAGAAGTGCCATAACCAAGAGTGCATTAAGGCTCATTGTTGTGCACCAGTTCTCGTTCGAGTCTAGCTCAAAGCGGTTTTTTCGGGTTTTACCCCTAGGTACATCTGTGACAAATCCACCTCTACTTTATCATATCTAGATAGGTTTGTATTTTTTGGAAAACTCAAAAAAATTCTACAGTACCAAAATTCTGTGAAGTTCTTCTATAATAATCCTTAAATTCTATCTTAGGGTAATGTTCTTTAATCATATTTATTCTAAATCTAGTTTCCAATGTTCGTACTAAACTTCCTCTGATACCAACTATAACACCCCGACCCTAGTTACCCAAAGTTGATGATTTATTACATAACATTGTCATGATATAAGGAATCATGTCTTGAATTACTGATCAGTTTAGTATTATTGGAAACAAGATAGATACATAAGTTCAAAATTATAACTTGAAAAGAAATACAACACTAATTTATTCCATTAGAAACATCCAGGCCTCAAAGATTATGCATGGAAGTCACTCATAACTAACTTCTTCGTATCATGGGAAAATGAAACGCAAGAAATGGGTGAGTTCAAACCCTCAGTAAGGGTAATCAATACAGTGGAAGATAATATAAACATTAGGCAAGATGAATAATTCAAAACACACGCCTTTACAAATAATAAACATTAACACTTTATGGAAGGATTATGAAATGAGTAAATAATTCCATAATAAATCATGTTCATTTGTATTCTACAAGTTGAATAAACACATGAACCATCATTATTATTTTCATAATGAGGGAATGTATAATATCATACATTCTGAAACATTTTGTCAAGGCATCAGCCAAGACGTCTAAAAATGACTAAGGCCTCAGCCTAAACTATGTATCAAATTGGGAAAGGCCTCAGCCAATTCCACTTCTAATTGTATCATGAGACCTACTGATGCACCGAAGAGCTATAGAGGGCTCCACCCATCACATACTAATTCCAATACATTCCTCATATGAAAAGGTTAAAACATAACATAAACATTCATATTAAAACTCGAATATGAAATGTCAATACTTTAACCATAAACCATGAATGGTATAAAAATAACACTTCCATATTCAAACATATCACCAAACCTTCAATACAATATGGAATATTTGTATCATAATAAATCAACTTCAAACAAGTTTAAAATCTATCAAAGGATGTTAACATAGATGAAATGAAAACTATTTGAAAGAAATACCTCTTTCTATTTTGGAACCATTTAAGAGTCACATAATTATAAAAGAAAACATTTCTTTTGAAAATATTCTTATAATATTGTAAGGGAAGCTTCGATGTTGTTATAACGGTGGAAAATAGCCGCACCCTCTATATAAGTTAAATAAACATTCTTACCTTAATTTTGTGAAAAAGGTCATAAAGTACCATGTTTGGAAAACAACAGAAAGATTGCTTTCAAAACAAATAAGGTAAAAGAAGGGTATAAATGAATTTAACCCATAGTTTAGTAAATAGTAAAATTGTTTTCAAATACATTTTTAAGAAAACATGGATGTGGATGATAAAGAGGTCCCAGTAGATACTTACGTAAAAACAACCTCATATAATAAAGAGGTTGTGAAATTAACCTTTACCTTGTACTTTTCCTTAGTCAATGGTATGTTAACCTCTGGTATAATAGTTAAAACATTTTTATTAAATTATACAAGAACTATATACATAAATATGATATCATATATGATCTTCTATTATTTATTTGTTAATAATATTTTAGTAATATCATCGTTTCGGGTTTTAACTTATCTATTTTCATTTAAATGATCAGTTACATAATCCATGTTTGTTATGGATAGGATGTGTTTTATTCATATCCATAATGATATTAAATTCTTAAACATCATTTTTAATCATAAATTGAAAATTATTCTTGAATGATTATGATGGGGAATGAATCTCATCGTGTTCGTGGAGACGTTAATCCGTACGTACGCACGAGTGACAATATCATTATATTGCTCGTGAAATCGTATGAAATTGGATAGTATATGATATATACATAATCATTAACATGTCATATTTATTATTTACATTAGTTATACTCATTATTATATCCAACAAATAATGAAGTGTTTGAATAACAAACTACACCACGACGTGGAGACGGTAAGCCATACATACGCACGTATGGTGACATTGTCATTCATATGATAGATAGAATAATGAATATTGTTGTACCATTTTTATAATAACATCATAGTATATAGAATATATTGGAGTTATTATTTTATAATGGAAACATTAAAGAAAGAGTAAGTGGAAGAAAGAAAAGAACTTGAAAAAGGTGATGAAATATTTACCTCTTCTTTGGGTTCTTCCTTTTGATTTGATCAAAAGGGCTCCATAGGTTGGCTTTATGACCAAAGGAAGGCCTCTAGGATGAAGGGAGGAAAGTTGGGAGGATATTTGGGTAGGGTTTTTCCAAGCTAAATGGCTTTGGAGGTGTGAAATTAAGAGAAAGGGAAGTACCCTTTATAAAAGAGGTGAGGGTCATTTTAGGAAAATCTTGAAATGTTATTTTATAATAAAATAATTTTCAGTTTATAAAGGGTAAAAAATGTTTTATATAGTGTAAAAGGTGGGGATGGGTCGAAAACCTCTCATCCAAAAGGTTTTAGATAGATTTAGGTGACCATATTGACCTTATCTTTTAGATTTAACTCTTAGTTAAATAGTTTTTCATTTATAATATCTCTTTGTATTTTTAAATAGGATTAAGTCACAATGTTAACCTTATATGGGTTCTGTGGTGATCTAGAAGTTCCCACATGGCTCCACTGCTTCAAAGGCCGAATCGCCTCTGGCCATTTGGGATCTTAGGGGAGCGGCTCTCCCGAGCCACCTAGAGGACGCACCGTGGGCCGTACCATAGTGGCCGCCACCCTGGTGAGTCGTCGCCCTCTCGAGCCACCACCTCCCTATGTCACCACCCTACTGGGCCACCCCCCTTGCAGGCCACCACATTGTGGTCCTCCTTTTGCGGGTCGGGCCTCTCTTGCAGGCCGCCCCTTTGCGGGCCGCCACATTGCGGTCTGGGCAACCCTTATGGGCCGCCCCTTGCAGGCCAGGACGCCCACTTGCAAGCCATGCCGCCCCTTTTTTAGGCCTGATCAGACCTCATCCTAGCCCAAACCATCTCGGTTTGGGTCAATCTGACCGGGTCGGATAGGACCCAGGCCCTACCGTGCCTAGAAACACTTAAAGGGCCTTATCTTGAGAACCGGACATCTGTTTGAAGAACTGTCTACGACGTTGGGATCCTTGGAGTGAGACAGTTCTTTTGAATTACTCCATGAGAGTTCTGGAGAAAAATGGAGTATGTTCAGGTTGGATCACACCCAAATCCAACCGGGCCATCGTCACTGAAATTCCTATAACGCAAAGAGTGGGCTTCTGGTTGATGCACCGTCTGTTGTGTTGGAACCCTTGTGACACGAAAAATAATCAAGTCACTTATTTGGGAGACTTCATTCTGGTTGAAATATGACTGATCGATTGGGGAGCACTTCTCCCAAGTGAGAAATGTATAGAACCCTGTGACTGGTTGAGACATGATGACTACTGACTTTTCAACTCGGAGTGACTTGACGGCCATAGTACACGATGGGGTGGAGTACCTCAGTAGGCCACAGTAGAGAGTGGCCATGGTACATGATGGGGAGGAGTATCTCAGCAGGAAATGGTGTTGGAGTGTCTCTGTGTGACCCGGTAAACCCACAGTACATGATGGGGAGGAGGACCTCAGTAGTAAAGATTAGTGAGAAGCACCTCTTTGTGACGCGGTCGGCCCACTGTACTTGATATAGGATGAGTTCTCTGGAAGATGAGGTGTTCGACGTTGTGAATGGGGAAGTTACTTGTTTCTAGGCCTATAGAATTTGTGGCTAGCTATCAGCATTCATAGTGATCTTATGTGGGTCAGCATCATATCCAATTTTAATAAGTTTTATACCAGGTTTGAGATGAGACTATGTTTTAACTAAGTCTTTTACCTTTGTGGTACTATCTTCGTGGTGTAACCTGTGTTGTACTTCTACCTTCGTGGTGTTACCTTTGTGGTATACTTCTCTCATGTATGAGTTGACTAAATCTTGATAACTTAGGTATATGTATGGGCATATACCTAAGTATAGTTGATGTCTTGATATGTGGTTTTTTCCTTTGTGAAACATTAGGAGATCAATGGGGTCTTAGGGTCCCTACTAAGTATTGGTATACTCACCCCTACACGGGCTTCACCCGCACCTTATTGTGTCTTATCTAGATGACGTATGACATTGATCGATGTTGAGGGTGCTAAGACTAGATGGTTCTTAGAGGTGGACCATTTCGTGTGACGTGATACAAGGACTACTGATCGTGAGCTATACCTACACTTCATGTAGGATCTGGGGACCACTGTTTGATGTGATGTGAAGCACAGACTACTGATCGTGAGCTATACCTACCCTTCAGGTAGGATCCATGGTGGATGATCCAGGAGCTGCTTTTCCCCTTTTCAGCAGTTTTTTACTTTTCAGTTATAATTGTACTTTTCCATTTGGCTTGTATTCTATCCCCTTTGCTTTCAAAACACTTTTACTACAACACTTTACTTCACAGTTGGTTCTTGTTGTGTTCTCAGAACTTGTGTTTGTACAAGGTTAAATGAAATGCCTTCCCATTTTAGGGAATATTCCATTTGGTGCTAGTCTCCATCCCATGGCCTTTGGAAGGCAGGCTTGAGGTAGTCACAGCATGGGCCCCGAGGGACGGGTTGTGATAATGATATTATGATTTTATTGTATTAACTATTTTATAAATGTTATATATATAATTTAAACACATTATAATAACCAAAATTTAATTATGGTGATATAAAATTCATTGTATCATTATATGAATATTTAGGGTCATATGTATGTACGATATACACTTTCACATCCCATTAAATGGAAAAAGAGGGAGATAAATGTGGTTTAATAATAATATATTATTTAATAATATTTAGAATACATAATTTTTTATTTTATGAATACTATCATATATTTATAAGAATTATAAGAATAATAAAATTTATAGAGATCAGATAAGATGATTTCCTCTTCTTCAGTATGTCTCCCCCACATCACCTCTTATGAACCCTTGCAATGGGATTTTAAGAAAATATACTCCCCAAATTCGTGTCTAAGGATACGGAGATGGAAATATTTTAATGGATTTCTGTAGATAGAGGCCACAATGTGGTGTAATTGACAGAAATTAGGGCTTCCCATTTATTATTGAGGGGAGTGGAGTTCATGTTTTTTCAAAAAAGATTAAAATATAATAAATAATTTCTCATTCATAATTCGTCAAAATGTATATATATTTGAATATAATGTGGTATATGTTTGAAATAACATCAAAACAATTTAGATAGTTTTGGGTGATATTTTAATAGATAACAATGGGTTTAACAACATAGTTAACAAATTTTAAACTTAACTAGAGTAAAAACATTTTCTCTCTTTAAGAGTAACAAAATTTTATATAAGGTAAAAATATTCTAATAAATAGATAAATAATTACATTTTAACAATATATTTTCCAAATTTCCCTAAATCAATATTTTATAATTTTTAATATGCTATTAAAGTTTTATTTTAATTAGATTTATTTAATTTAAATTTTTTACTTAATTAATTTAATTTTAAACTGAAGAAAACAAAGAAAAAGGTGACATCAGAATATAATCTTGTTAAAAAAACAGAACCTGTCATTTTATTCAAAAAAAATATTCACACACAATAATTTATCAAAAATATTTTTATTGTAATACTTTCAAAATAATTTATTTTAATATTCAATTAATTGATTAAATATTTTATTTGGGTTTCTTTCGCTTATTATATAATTATTCAAACAATAAAAGTTAAATTTAAACTACAATGATAATATATAATTAATTAATACTTCTAATGAAAATTTATAACTAAAAACCCATTTTTACTCTTATGAGAAAATATTAGAGATATTAATGTTTAGAGTGTGCCATATTTTTACTTTATATTTACACAAATTATTATAATGGTTATAATCACTGAATTATTGCACTATGTGGAAAGATATTAAATATTTGGATATAAATAGATGAATTCAAACTATCGAGTAAAATAAATTAATGCTTTTTTATAAAATTTTAAAGATTTATTTCAATGTTTTAACCTAATTTTTATTAGTTTATCCCTTACTAAGGCAATAGTGGTTTGCAATGATTACTATTTGTATTGATAAAAAATTAAAGATATTTATTTATCAAATATTAACCTCCTTGTTTAATATATTAAATCCAATTTTCTATATTCAATTTGTATAAATATGATAAATAAATTTTATTATAAAATATAAAATTGAAAAAAATTGTTTTCGAAATAAAAAAATTAACATAAATGTTAAAATATATCAAAATCATAAATATTAATGATTAAAATAAAATCATTCATAATATTATAATTATAATTTCTACTATTTAAATTTAATAAAAATAAATAAAATATATAATGGGTCTTTGAATTTACATTATTTAATGATAATAAATAATTGTATTTCAAAAATATGTGTTTTCATTATTCACTATAAAAAAAAATAGAAAAATCCCCAAATTATAACTTAGGTTAATTTTTATATAATTATTTAAACAATTATTTTTATTCTATGAATGAAATTTTAATAAATATATGGGAAAATAATTTGAATTCCAATACAGCAAATAAAATAAAAACCACTTTCGAAGAAAATGCGTTTTGAAGCCTAATGTGTCTTCAATTAAAATTTTTGTTCCTATTTACGAAGAATTAATCAATACCTTTGTATTTAATATGAATTTTATAAATTTATTTCGTTTCATTTTTACTCATATTCAAACCCTATAAATTCAATTCTAGTATTATAACTCATTTATATAAATAAAATGATTTTATTCTTTGTTTATGCATGATTTCCCATGTCATATATGTTATAATATATAATGTTATTCTATTAAAATCAAGAGATGGTACAATGTTATAAAAAAAATAAATAGAAAGATAAATTTATCATGATCAATATGTTTTGATAGAAATGGGAATAACACATAAATGAAAACATAATAGATTCACCCCTCAATCGGTTAGTGATCCATTAGATAAGGAACTGTCAAAATTAAATAATATTTAAGATATGAATTTAAAATTTTAAAAACCCTAAATTAATATATAAATCATTATATCAATTTTCCCCTAGAGTTAATCATGTTTAAATATTAAATAATATTTGTGGGAGGGTTGGTGATAGGGGATATTTATTATGATCAAAGTGGATTAATATAATATAAAATTAACAAGAAAAAATCCATGAGTACATCAATAATCAAATCACATGTGGTAATCGAACAAAACATTGGAATCAATGTTTCATTGAATAAATAAAAATTCTTCCAAATAGTAAGCAATGTTTTAATAATTTAATATTCATTTTTTATGAAAAATTAATTATAAAAACAAAGAAACATAGCTT
Organism: Viscum album; assembly: GCA_963277665.1. Classification (NCBI taxonomy): domain Eukaryota; kingdom Viridiplantae; phylum Streptophyta; class Magnoliopsida; order Santalales; family Viscaceae; genus Viscum; species Viscum album. The sequence goes on from OY728126.1 coordinate 819,440,160, forward strand.
TATAATTCAATTTTTACAATTTTTTAATTTTCAGCCTCAATATTTTTGTGGTTGTTCATATGGAATTCTACATTTAAAAATCATAGAAATTATTACTACAACAATTCATCTTTGTAATATATTTTTATCATTATCTCTGTATTTTCCCCTTCAGTAGATCCAATATTGTTCTGCATAAATTCTATTTTTCATGGATAATTAATTATCTTAGGGTCGGTATTGACACCAAGCAATGTTCTTTGATTTACCTTTATCTATTGTGTGGTGACTGATCACCAATTAGACATTATTTTAATAGTTATTTATTATTTTTTTTGGGGAAATAGTGATTTACATATGTACAATAATATTAGTAAAATTCTACGTGTGAAAATATTGAATGGATTATGTTAGCCAACACAAAAAAGATTTTTTAATAGTTGATAATGACAAGTCAATAGGAGAGTGAATATGATTGCATATTTACTATTGGGAAAGACCCTAATTGGTATTATATAGTGATGACTATATCAAAGGTATAATTTGTGAAGGCCTTTTCTTTTGGTAGAATAAAAATTTGGTGGATTTTTTGTTTGAAAAAAATTACATTACAAGGACCTAACACCAGTTTCCCAGAGTTTCTTCCTTATTTTATTATATTGGCATATAAACAAGGAATATGTATTCCGAAGAACTGAGTATATAAATAAATAAGTTCAACATTGCAACATGAAATGAAATACAACATATAAATTCCATTGAAAACAACAATATCTCTTTGGTTATCCCTCTATCTCATTCGTAAAATATTTAATCAAATCCTAGGAAAAATAAAAAATAAGAAAGTTGTGATCCCTAATTCTAATTAATGGTAAGCAATACATTGTATGATATAATAAACATAAACATCGGGCATGGAGAATAAATAAAAACACAAGACTTTTAAAAAATAAACTTGAACATAATATGGTGAGAATAAGTGTTAAATAAATAATTCCATAATAAAACATTATCATGTGTATTCTACTAGTCCAATAACAATATAAAATATAAATAACTAGTTTCCTAATAAGGTAATTCCTAATACCTTGAATCAATACCATATCGTTAATTCCTCTTTCAAATACCATAAATAATCATTTTTTTAGGGCCATGTGACAATACTGTAGTTTGTCTATGAGACCTACTAATGCATCTAGGGGATATATAGGGCCACAAACATCACTTATTATATCCAATTCATTACTCATATGAACACGGATAAACATAAACAACATATACATTCATATTGAAACTAACATATGAAATGTCAATAACATTCCCCAAACATTAAGGATAAACACTAACCATTCAGAGTAAATTGGTGAATTGTTTTGAGATAATAAATGCACTATCAAACTAATAAAAAATCATTAAAATAAATCTATTATATGATATCATATGTAATAATTAACAAGAGTTTTGAAATATATGAGGAAACTCTTATAAAACCAGTGAGTAATTCTTCAGATAAATACTCATTGACTTTAAAAATAAGTGTTCATTTGGAAAAGTTATTGTATTAAAATATAAGTTAAGTAACATAGTATTTTCAAAATAAAATGATTTATTTTATAATTATAATTGTTTCTAAAAACATATGATATATTTTACTTAAAAATATGTAAGAATTTGAAAAATTCCCATGAATCAGACATGTATTTCAGGAAGAATTTTGGAAAGATCATTTAAAAATATATATCTCCCCAAAAATAAAAGTAAAATTTTGGTTGGTACACGTATATATAATATTTTTTCAGAATATTTCATGAGTATAAATGAATAAATATGATTTTAATTGAGGTATGTAGAGAATAATAGTAACCTAAATGAAAATGGAAGCTCAGGTAGAAAACATATACCTTAAGTGTGAAGGTCTTCCTCACTTGATCTCAATGACCTAAATAATAAAATTTAGGTTCATAAATTAATAATTCCAGAACATCCCAGGCATTTAATTGATTTATTACAACCTTATTATATTCATTCATGTTTTTTTATGGGTTAAGAGAATGAATTTTATTGTTTGAGAGTGTTTTCTTCCTTGTTTTTCATGGTCTGTTTACTTATATTCATGTGCGGATTAAAATTTAGGATGAGTTTGGTTGTCAAAAATTGAAATAGTATGTTATTAGTGAAAAATAATAATCTTTAATGATTATAAAATTTATTTTTGTTATTGGTAGTGAACATGTCAATTTATATAAAACTATAATGAATATAGTTTTGGTTAATTGGATTTTTTTATCAGAACAAACTAATTTTGATTTATAAATTAATATCATGTTTATAAAAGTATTATAGAACCTTAAATAGGTTATACAACATATATTATAGTTTTTTTCAACCATCAAAAGGATTTCATGACCAGAATTGATGACAGTAATAGAAATTGAAAACCCTTCGTCCTTGAATGTGTTAAATTAACACGTGTCAGATAATGATTTCATTTATAGTATAAATGATGGGGAAAGGATATATGATGAATAAATATTCAATTATCATGAAACAATTATAGTACATTTAAGTTAAGTGAGTCATAAAAACATTTTTATGGATGGAGGTGAATAAAGAAAAGGAGACAAATGAACTTCAAATAAGTGAAATGAAAAGAGGAAGTTACCTCTTGAAGTAATCTTCTTTGAGAGCCTTATTAGGGGAGAGGTTTTGGCCTTTATTGAGAAAAATAGCTTATGGAATTTGGGGATTATCTTGGAGGATATTTTATAATAATATGGCTAAATATCAATTATTAACATGAGTGAAGACAATAGGGATTGATGGGGGTGTTATAGTGAAGGAGGGGGTGATTTGTGAATATAATATTCATTATTTTATTATTTCCCTCAAGACAACCAATAGTGTTGATTAATGTGACCCATAATAGTAATAAGTGTATGTGATTTTGAACCAAGTTATCTTACATCATCCATGATGCTAGGAGTATCAAATTTAACTGATAATGTATTTATATGGTATATTACCATATTTTACAATTCATAAAAAAATTGATTATTTTAGAAAAATAGCCAAAATTCCCTATAACCATTTATCAACATGTAAAATTCAAAAATGAAATCCATTTTTTGATAATAATTTCCTAAATTTAGTTAATTTAATTTTTAAATAAAATTATAATTTATTCAAAAAATAACAATTTTTAAAAAATAATTCTTTTTAAATCACATTGAAAAATTAATCAGAATATCATTATCATATAAACTTAAGACAATAAAATAATAATAATATTTACTATTCATAAAGTTCATATAATTATTCATATTATTATTCATAAGGGCATGTTACTATTTACCAACTATTAAGTTTGTCTTATCAGACTCGAAATATCTTACTAAATGAAACCATGTATAATAGTTTTTTGAAATTGAAGTCACCTGGGTGGAAATTTTATCATTATTATCCAGGATATAAAAATATTTTTTTTATTGGTGACTCATGGTTTCATGAATTTATTTATATATCCTTGGATTCTGACATTATCCCCTCCTTAAAAAAAATTCATCCTTGAAATTACCAAAATGTTACCTCACAAAAATGTTTGGGTAGTTATTCAACATATGCTCCTTAGGATCCCATGTTGTCTCTTCAATATTATGATTTACCCAAAGTATATTTACCATTTGAGTCATCCTATTCCTCAAAACTTGTTCTATAGTTTCTATAATCTAGATATCCTCTTCATAGTAAGATGTGTTAGGTTTCAATTATATTCCTTCATAAGTGAGTACATGCATTGGGTATAGCATGTACTTTCACAATAACGAGACATGGAACACATTTTGTACTTTATATAGGATATGTGTCGTATCTAAATGATATGAAATAGATCCAATTATCTCTATGATTTAAAAAGGTTCTATTTAACTTTGGACTAATTTCCATTTTTCCCAAATCTTATAAAACCCTTCTATAGAGATACTTTTAAGAAAACATGATCCCCCACATCAAATTCCAAATCCATCCTTTAATTATTATCATAGATTTATTCTCTGCTTTGAGACGATTTAATATGTTCTTGAATATGAATTCTTACAAATTCATTGATATATATTTTTTCAAGTGTATTTATTGTAAAATCCTCTCTTATAAATAGGAAATGTACATATTTTCCAAGTCGATCAACAATTACTCATATTACATCACTATTTTTGGAGATTAGGGTAATATTGTGAAACAAATCCATGGTGATTTCTTCCCATTTCCATGTAAGAGTAAGAATATTTTTTTTGACTCTTTTAGGATGATTTTTTTGGCCTTTACTTGTTTACATACAAAATATCTTTTCACATAAGAAGAAATTTCCTACTTCATGTTGTCCCACAATAAATGTTCCTTAAAATCTCTAAAACTTTTAGTGCTACCATGGTGTAAATAGAAATTCGAGCTATGGGAATAATCCAATAACTCTATTTTAATATCATTTATATATGGAATATATATAATCTTCCAAAATTTCAGAATTACATCATCACAAACAAAGTCATTCAACTTTTCGTCTTTCATATCAATAATTTATTTTGAAGGATGTTGTCATCTGGATGAGTTCTTTTACTCCTTTATAATAAAAATATGTGGTAAACCAATTGAATAATTAACGATGTTTCACCTTCTTTGAAAATTATAATGTCCATCTTTATTATATCAATGAATATAGGATCCCTTTCGATCCTTATTTTTTAAAAAACTTCGTGATTTTTCTTGCTCAATGCATTCTCTACTTTATTGAACATTCCAATGTGGTATTATATGGAACAATCATAAACCTTTAGTAGTTCAATCCATTAACTTTGCCTCTTGTTGAGTTAATTCTATGAGAAGATATAATTCAGACTCTTGTGATTCATAAATAACTCATATCTTTCACCATAGAGACAATGTCTCCATATTTTTTAAGAAAAGATCAGAGCATCTGACTAAAGATCATCTGTATTATAGTTTAGTTCATGAATTTTTAACTTCCTAGATGCCTGGGAAATATATATATCATTATTTATATGGACACAACCAAGTCCTTTATTTTTTGTTTAATATATATCACAAACCCATCATTCCCGAATGGTAGAGTTTGGATTGGAGAATCCACTAATCTCCCCTTCAATTATTTGAAACAATACTCACATTCTATTGTGCATACAATATTAACCCCTATATGTGTATTCTTTGTCATTGGGATTGATGAACGGGTGAATTTATAAAAAAACACTGACAATAACCTACTAATCCAATAAATCAATATACCTATGTTATGTTCGATGGAGTATGCCATTGGTGAACAGTATTTTTCTTCATAGGATCAATTGATATTCCATCCTTAGAGACAATGTTGCTAAAAAAGAAAAATAATTGAAGAAAAAATTCCCACATTATAAACCTCCCATATATTTCATTTCATCTAATAGTCTTTAAAATTGTGCACAATTGATTTTCATGATCTCTGTATATTTTTTAGTATAACAATATATAATAAATAAACACAACCACAAAGTTGTCATTATATTATTTGAAAACCATATTCATTAGAACCATGAAGAAAAAGGGAGCAATAGCCAGTCTAGAAGGCATTACTACAAAGACTTAATTCCCATACCTGGTTCAAAACATTGTCTTTGGAATATCTTCCTTCATTACTTGGAACATATGATATCTAGATCAAATATCAATCTTTGAATAATATTGGTCTCCATGAATTTGATAAAATAAATAATCAATGTAAGGTAGAGGATACATGTTATTTATTATTATGGCATTGATCTCTCTATAGTAAATGCACAACCTCCTAGACCAATAATTCTTCTTAACGAAAGAAACAGGGGCTTCCCATAGATGGACACTACATAGAATAAATCCTTTATCACTCAATTCCTCTATTTGTTTCTTATGTTCTACTAATTCCACAATGGTCATTCTATATGTTTTATTTGATATATGCCTTGACTAGGGAATTAAATCAATCAAAAACTCAATTTCCATCTATAGAGGATTTCATGGTAAATCTTCTGGAAACACACCAATAAAATCTTTCACAACATGTATGTACACTATTTTAACATTACATTCCACACCCATAGATATTGCATTCCCTTACTACCCAATAATTGAATTCATTAGTGCTTATAGGGGTGGATCTAGATAAGAATTAGATTATAAGGTTTCTAGTCAAAAAATATGGTATTCAACACTATTATCAAAAATTTTAACTTATATCCTCATTGTAATTCCCTGACCCTAGTTACCCAGATTCAGTGCATTATAACATAACATTGGAATGATCACAAGGGATCAAAATTCTGAAAGACCAATCAGTTTAGTAGCATTGGAAGTACTAGATACATTCATAAGTTATACATTACATTATAAATTGAAAAACAACAACAACGTTGTCTCCATTGACCACATTCATCCCTTAGACTATCCCTACAGGTCAGTCATAACATACTTCTTTGCATATTGGGAAAAATAAAACATAGAAATGGGTGAGCTCAGATGCTCAGTAAAGATAACAATATAGTGGAAACTTTCCAGACTAAGCATAAACATTTAAGGAAATGTATAAAACAAAAACAAAGTACTTTTAAACATAAACTTCATCATAATATAGAAAATATAAATCAAATAATTCTATTAACTTATTCACATTGATATTCTACTAGTCGAATAATCACATTTAATATGAATATCCAATTTCATAATGTTGGAATGCATAATGCCAAACTTCATAACCACATAGTCAAGGCCTTGTACCAAGACTACAAATAATATTTTGTCAAGGCCTTGTTCCAATACACTATTTTGTTTCATGAGACCTACCGATGCATCAAGAAGCTGTAGCAGGCTCCACCCATCACTTGCTAAGTCCAATTCATTCCTCATATGAAAAGGTTTAAACATAACATAAACTTTCGTATTAAAACTAGCATATGAAATGTCAATACATTATCCATAAACCATGAATGGTGTATTAATAACACATCTGTTATCAAACATATCACAAAACCTTCAATATAATATGAAAGATTTGTATCATAATAATCAACTTCATACAAGCTTAAAATCCATAAAAGTATGTTAACATAGATGAAATCAAAACTTTTTGTAGACAAAAATATTTTTATATTTTGAAATCATTTAAAAGACATATAATTATAAAAGAAAAATTTATTGTGAAAATATTCTTATGAGCTTATATGGGAAGCTTCATTGATGATATAATGGTAGAAAATAGTGTCACCAGCCATATAAGTTAAAAAAAGACATTCTTACCTTAATTTTTTCAAGAAGGCCATAAAGTACCTTGTTTGGAAAATTAAGTAAAGATTTCTTTAAAAACATATGTGGTCAAATAATGGTATAAATGACATTAACCCATATTATAGTAAATAGTAAAATGTTTTGAATTAAATTTTTAAGAAAACAAGGATGTGGATAATTAAGAGGTCCAAGTATATAATTACGTATTAACAACCTCAGATAAGTAAAGAGATTGTAGAATTAACCCTTACCTTGTACATTTCCTTAGTCGAGGGTATGTTAACCTCCTGTATAATTTTTAAATCATTGTTATTAAATTATAAAAGAATCATATACATAAATATGATATCATATATTATTTCTTAATATTTCTTTGTTAATAATATTTTAGTAGTATCATTATTTCGGGTGTTAACTGATTCATTTTCCATTATATTATTGGTTAAGTAATACATGTTTGTTATGGATATGATGTATTTGATTCATATACAGAATAATATTATGTTCATAAACATTATTTTTAGTCATAAAATGAAAACTATTCTTTAATGATTAGGATGGGGAATGAATCTCATCGCGTTCGTGGAGACGGTAATCTGTACGTATGCACGAGCTACAACATCAGTATATTGATGGTGAAATAGTATGTAATTGGATGGTATACAACATATACAGAATCATTAGCATGTTATATTTATTATTTAAATTAGTTATACTAATTACTATACCCATCCAAATAATGAATTGTTTGAATAAAAAACTACACCACGACGTGGAGACAGTAAGCGGTACGTACCCACGTATGGTGACTTTGTCATTTATAGGATGGATAGAATAACAAATATTGTTTTACCATATTTATAATAATATAAAATTATGTAGATGGTGATGGATTAATTATTTTGGTATGGAAACAACAAAGAAAAGAGGTAGTGGAAGAAGAAAATAACTTGAAAGAGGTGGTGAAATTGTTACCTCTTCTTTATGTGTTTCACTTTGAGTTGATCAAACGGGCTCTTTAGGTTGGCTTTATAATCAAAGTAAGGCCTCTATATTTAATGGAGGATAGTTGAGAGGATATTTGGGTCAGGGTTGTCTGATCCAAATGATTTTGGCGGTGCGAAATTAATAGAAGTGAAAGTAACCTTTTATAAAAGAGGTTAGGGTCACTTTATGAAAAGCTTGAAATATTATTTTATAATAAAATCATATTCGGTTTCTAATGGTTCCAAAATGATTTATTTCAAGTATAAAGAGGTTATTGGTCAAAAAAAATTCAAAAAAAAAGGTTTTAGATAGCTTTAGGTCACCATGTTAACTTTATCTTTTAGATTTAAATCTTAGTTAAATAGTTTGACATTTACCATGTCTCTTTGTATTTTTATATTATATGGTTAATAAACATAATATAACAAGCCAAGAGAACCCCAAGTGGTTAATTATTAACATATATAACCTTATCTAGATCATTTTACTGAACCTTATATTTCTAAGAATATTATATCGACTAATAATATAGTATTTGTTTCAAAAATTCAATTATGTCAATTTTGATACTATTTAGTATTTGATTTTTTTAAAGCCATAAAAACTTTATCACATCAAATAAAATTTATTTAATCAACAAAAACATTTCATATTAACTTATAAAAAATTTAATTCATAAAATTCTCAATTTATATTTATTTGGATATTTATAATATCAATTATTTTAATATTTCATTATTAAGCTAATTATTGCATCATCATTGTGTCACAAATAAATTAAATAATTTAATTTCTAAAAATTATAAATAAAATACGTTTATATAGGAAATATTTTTATCTATTTAAATTATATTTATAGTTGAATTTATATTATGTGTAACCCTATATTAAAAATGGTTTAGTTATTAAACTTTGAATTTACACTCTTAACTCTTCTTTAAATAAAATAATAATAAATGTCCTCATCTCATCTAAGTGGACCAAAGGGGGTCATATTTTATTCCTAATGTTGTCCTTAGTCGAATGACACTTATCTAATAGAATTAGGACATGTTTTAGGGTAATTATGATATCATTTCTACCCTTAATTACCCTATTTACTTTTAACCATGGTAAATAAAAGTCAAAAGTTACTATTCACTAAAAATTATTTTCATCTTATTGAACCACATTTTACTTACTGATGTTAACGGTGTCTCATGGATTTTTTAAATTCAACTCACAAAATTGGTAAAATTATTTTTTAAGCAAATTTGAAAATGCTCCTTGGAGGTGGATAAAAGAAGGTAAAAAGTTTAGTAAAATTTTTAAATATCTAAACTTATTATAAAATGACTCCAATGAATTACATTGAGATTATATAGGTATTATATATCTATTTTGACATAAAATAAATTTAAATGAAATAAATAATTATTTAAATAAAAATTATTTTTTAACCCATAACGCAGTGTTTTTCAATATTCATTAAAAACTGAATGTGTTCAAAAAAATACCAAAAATTCACTCTAAGCTAATTTTGATATTATGAATTCAAAAATGAAGTCCATTTTGAAAAATAAAATTTATTAAATTTTAGAAAGTGGGTATTACTATTCATAACGACCGGTTTGATTGGTCGTGATGAGTTAGAATCCTGAAGTTGCGTACAATGCAAGCTATTGCATTATTCAATGGGAAATGTACCGTGCAAGCTTAGGGTGATACAAATACCACAAAAATAATAAAATAAAAAATCAATGGCCTCAAAAACACATGATCCAAGCATGAATTAGATACATAGACACCTTCTAAAACTCTAATAAACCACATATTATCATGAATGTGTGGTGACTATAAACCATTCCTTGACCAATTACCTAAATTATAATAGTCCTACCTATAAACACCTGAACCACCCAAAATGATAATAGGAAACCTATTTTGATACCAATTTTAAGGAACTGGCTCAAAAATCCATCTGAACTAGCATCTGAACTAATCCTCCACTTACCCAAAGGGCATTCTCGATCCCCAAAAGTTGGCAAAAAGCACTTGTACATCAACCCAAATAAAATGGGAATGAATTCTACCACAAATAATAAATCAAAAAAAGATAAAATTTTATATAAAATCAAATAAGTTAATAATCTAATACATCCAATGAATAAATAATCATCAAGAAAACAAAAAATAGGAATAAAACGACTCGTAGCCAACATAATTGGTGAAAATGGAAAAGATAACACAAAACATAACACCTCCACATGAAAATGAGTTAGTTACACTCAAACCTCCACCATAACTCAAACCAATAAATAAATATATATATATATATATATATATATATTTGTATGTGTGTGTGTGTGGGTGTGTGGGTGTGTGTGTGTGTATTACTACTATGTTGATAAACCTAGTAAAGCATGATGATATATAGGTATGAGCTAAAAGCCCAGTATGTTTCCACCAACTTTCCCAAAACATAACAAAACAAAATAAAAACATTTTAATTAATGTTTAAAAATATATAAATGATATTTTTCCATTTTTTTCTTTAATAAATCATGAATCCAACAGATTATATTGAAAACACACATATTCACATGTATAATACTCTTTTACCAATAAAACAAAAATTTATTTCCTTTTAAAAAAGTGAATGATAAATTGTTTCTAAATCAATTTTTATGAATTGCATGATGGAAAATAATACATCATTTCCCTATTTTAAAAAAATAATAATTTGTAAAATATACATATATAATAATCTTAGAATTTAAAGGTGATAAAGGGAATCATTTTAGAATAAATTCAATATGGTCATCAATGAAGAAAAGTATGCAAGCTGAAAAACTACTTCACATTAATTTTCCTCATCCCAAAAATCCATCATTGCACTATCTTGACCAAAAAAAGGGGAAAATTCCCATAGGTTGACCAAGTTCAACCTAAATCAACTAAAAAGGGAATGATTCAAAACTAGTGCACATATATACCTAGACTTCCACTGATCAAACCATTTCTTCACATCAAATTCAAATGTTTGTGAGATTTTCAAAATAGTATTATATCATATCATCAAATTTATAAATAACCAAAATCTAACTCACACCTCTTAACACCCACATATGGATATCCTGATTATCATTTATAACAATTAAATTCAATTCATCTCAATTCAACTTCTCTCAAATGGGATATTTCCTTAGAAGAATTTAAAAATACATAATTTCCATTACATTTACTAGGGCATATCCTATGGGTTTTCAATTTCTAATAAATCATTTCAGGTACCAATTGGACCTTTCTAAATTTCACTCAGAATACCAAGTCTTTAAAAACAATCCAATGCTATTTTTAAAATCATTTATAAATCATTACACTTTATTAAATATCAGTCTCAAAGTGTTTTCCAAAAAAATTCAAATGCACTCACCTTATAAAAAACACTTTTCGATTCATATTGGAAATCATAATTTAAAAAATCTTAAAATAAAATAATCAAGATCCAAACATTCATTTCAATTTATAAAAACAAGAGATTCCTCATAGATAAAGGTTTTTAATATCAAATAATACTAAAAACCACCTTTTCCATTTTTATAAAATGCTCAAAAAAATGTAATTATTTGAAATACCTTCCAAACATAGTTATAAAAAATTATAAATATTTAAAAATCATGATTAAAGTTTAAGAAATAATAGATTCAATATTAAATGTTCATGATTCGGACACCTACCATAACAACTTGTAGATTCCTAGAATCGAATAGAAAACACAAGCCAAAGTGGGAGACAAGGATATAAATAATAAATAGAGATAAATAAACCACATATACCATAGTAAAAATGTTATATTTAACAAACCCATGGATTCTATATACTTTGGGTAGAAAGAAACACTAAAAAGGGGGGAAATACCTAGGTAAACCACATACCTTGAAGCACTTGGAACTCTCCAATCGGTCGAATGGATTCCAGAAAATACATGGAATATGAATCTTACATAAGTAAATATATATCCTAATCCATGTAAATCACCTTACTAAAATCAACAAAGACATCTATGGGTCAAAAGGGGTCAAGGTAATTTTTTACTATAATGACATCTTACCGAACAATCAAGAAAATTTAATCCCCCTTTCCCTCACACTAATCACTAAGAAAGGATAAAGAACAACTAATATGAAATAATGATATTATAAAATGAAGTAAATATAGGGATTTATATAAAGAAAATTGAGTAAATATTCTACTAAATGGCATCGTGTAAGGACAGCATGTGCCTCAATCGACAGGCTTAACTATCAAAGATCAAATGGTTGATCGACCATTATATAATCCTAAAATTAATGACACCATAACATGGTAGAGTTTCACCATGCCCATGGTGGTTCTAGTTATACCTGTCCAATAGGCTAGACACACCCAAAGACCATGTCATGTCCTAGAGATCTAGGATGCTTTGTTCTATTTGGGATTCCCCTACACATGTGGTGAAGCATTTTTTGTTGTGGCTCATTGGAACACCAATACCAGCCACTCCATGGACCACACACTACACTGAGAATAGTTATAGGTATTTTTTCACCATAGATACACAATCACTCCATGAACTCCACCACAGCCATGGTGTTTCCTGCGTTGTACCAAAATATTCCTAAAGACCCATTTTAATCCATAATGACACACTTATGTCCTTACTAACCCAAAATCAATGAAATTAAATAGAAAATGTAAGGTTTTGATGCTACGCATTTACTATTATCACATCGCTAATTGGAATATTTCTTTTATTTTCAACAATATGTATAAGATAACTTTCACTTTAATTATTTATTTGTTTCCCGGCCTCTAGATATGATATAAAAATAATTAATTCATTATTAAATACAAAATTAAACTAATTTCAAAAAATCACTTCTTCATCTTTTCAATCTATATTTTCATGAAAAACCTGATATCAAAACCAAAACTTTAATGCTAAAAAATTCTCTAATATTAAATGATAAAAATATTTGTAGTAAAAACCATTCCATAGATGATAACATGAATATTTTTATAAATTTTTAGTAACTTTACACTACTCCCCAATAGTGTTTACCCAAATCTATTAATGTATTTATAAATATGGTATTTCCATATTATAAGAAAATTTCCCAAATATAAAAGAATGTGTGGATCTTTAATCATACAAAAATTAGAACATTATAAATAAAAAATTAATATAGATATCACAACTTCATTTGAGGGTATTTCATCTTTTTTAGTGGTACAAAATGTCTTTGTTGAACCTTTACTTTTCTAATCATGGTAATTAATACCTTGAGTAACTATTCTTCGACAATAATTGGCATAATTTCCAACCTTATTATAATTAAAACATCTTAATTTTGTATGACTTTCTATTTTCCCATTACTTTTCTGATTAGAACACTTTTGCTTGTATTCATGAGAAAAATTTCCAAACATACAACATTGGTAAAACATTCTTAATCCTATTAAAAATTATTTGAATTTTATTTTTCTATAATTGAATCATTTGTAGGTATTACCTCCATATTTCTTGGTTAAATTATTCTCAATTTAATTCCACCAAGACCAATTCTTACACTCATAATCATAAAGTATATAACTATCATAAAACTCCATATAAAATTTCTTATCACAAATAACATCATCCTCATGACTTATATATTCATAGGATACCAATTATCATTGTAATCTTAGTTTTAAAAATGTGTGAAATCTATAAATTTTACTCTCAGGGTCCAAAAATAAATGTATTATATACCTATCTAATCTATTAAAATGAGCTTTATAATCATACACTGAGTATTTTATGTTTTCTTAAACTCCCTAAATTTACATTCTATCCTAATTCAATGATCATTAAGAAATTAATTTTCAAGAAATATCTTTAAAGACAATCCACTCCTTAGAATCAATATAATCATTTTCCTTTGTATTATTAGTCATACACCACCATTAATCAACTACTCCTTCAAAATGATAAATAATAAGAAATTATTTTGAGGTTCTATACATCCCAAAACATTTAGTATCATCTTTAATGAAATTATAAATCCTTTATCATTCATCATTTTTAAAGATCCACCAAAATTAGAGTGGTGTTGTTTCATGAAATATGCCACTATATACATATTCCTCTTTAGAGAATTTAGTATCTCTATTTCATGAATTACACAATAAATATGCTATTATGAATGATTAAAACTTTTAAAAATACTATTTTCTAAGAATTATATATTGATTATCTAGAATTTTATTATCCACTTAAGGCCTTTCAACATCTTCATCCATGTTTAATCTATATAAAATCATTCTAAACAAACATGGATTAGGTAAAAGAATATTTAAATATTCAAAATTTATCTCAAAATTATATAAACATAAATAATAATCTCTTAAGAGTGTCATTTAAATTTCTCCTAACCTCTAAAAGAATCTAAACCTTTTATTTGATACCAACTATAATAAAATATTAGTTTAAAAACCCATAAATATGAGTTTAATATCATGGAATTAAAATTTCTTACATTCCATTGAACATTTGGGTTTATATATTTTTTCTGAATTAGGGAAAAACAATATAAAAGTGTATAAGAATTCATAAACTATAACAAAATTCATAGAAAAAACACGGCTTGATGTTTACACCCTTATTTCATTCTAGACACTTTTTCTTTGATTAATATTATCCCAAAGTGGTAACATTAACTTTTATATAGTTCCTACTAATTATTTTGTCTTGTGATAAAATATTTTAAAATTATGGGTGAGAAACAAAATTTATATAAGGGAAAAATAAATAAATAAATCATATTGGTCTACTGAAAACATGAAACACAAAAATATTTTTACCTTTTCCCTAAATAAAATAGAGCATATAAATAAAATATTTCCACATTTGAAAATAATCTTGTTATCAAATAAAACACATTAAAACACATTATTAATATTAAAAATAAATATAAACAACTTTATTAACCTATTAAATCATGAAAACATATCAGAAATTTCAACTTAAAATGTTCATAACTTTCATTTCCTTATCAAATCAAATAATTTCCATAAAACCACTTTTTGAAATCATAATATATGTATCTTGGAGAAAGGTAACCATAACTAATTTTCACGTATGTTTAACTTGTGTAAAAATAATTGAATCCTAGTTTATTCCATTGGAGTAAAAACCTTGGTTTTCTCCATCATTTTTCACCTTTGATAACTAAATCATTACTTAACACATTATTGAGATTTATTAGGCTCACCCATCATCATGATCCATATCAAACACACCCATAAGTGAAACACCTTCCATTTTCACATAATCATAAGGATAAATATAAATTTTCATTGAAGACTATTAAAAATGGAAAATTCCAAATAATATGGGGATTGTGATATAAATTAAAAAACCATTTTAACCTATATATTAAGCTTTATAATGAATAATGTCTATAACTAGAGAAGATATTTGTTAATCCATATATGTTAAAAACCAATCTTTTTTTCTCTTTTGTAAAAAGTTAAAACTAATCCATACAAAAAATGATGAAAATATTCCTTTTTTAAACCATTGTATAAAAATTAGAATATAGTGAAAAATCGTTTATAAACTTTATATGAATAATTAAAAATGTTCTTGAAATATTTAAATGAAGAAGGATATGGTCGAGAAATATTTTATAACATTTAAACCAATATTTTAATGGGAAATCTTTTACCTCTATTCCTGAATAGTTTCATTTGTATGTCTACCCTACTATGTAATAAAATTATATTAGTTTTCTACTATATTAAAACTCATTTCAATTTTTATTCCATTATATTTATTCTATTTATTTAAATTTTTACCAATATTTATTTAGTTACAAAAATGGTTAAGTATATGTTGGATGTTTTGTGGGTGTTCAATTTATAACCACAAAATAACACTAGTGATTTGAAATTAATCAATGGTTTTATGGTTAAATTAACTCAAAAATATTAAAAAAAATTATAATTATCATATTTATAAATTCCATACACTTTTAAAACCAACCATGTGATGTATTCATGAAAAATGAACCATGTTGTTCCATGGAAACAATAGTGTGTACATACACATGAAAAACAATTTCATTTTCTACTAGGTGGAAAATAAATAAATTAGATAATATTTTATTTTAATATAATCCAAAATATGTTATAAAATTAACATTTATTATTTATTTCCATCCTTATGGACATACTTTTATGGTGTAACTAAATAATGAATTACTTCTCTTTATGGAGGTGGTAGTCCATATGTAGGCATGAGTGACGTTATCTTTTTTCAACAGATGTTAATTTCAAGAATATAAATACTATATTATCATTTAATAACTATAATTATGTCATAAATTTCATATATAGACATTTTATTCATCATTTGAACCATTCATATAATCTAGTGATGAAAAAATGCATCATTTCATTGAGGTGGTAGTCTACATGTGTGCATGAGCGATGTTTTCAATTCCCATAATATAGAAAAGGATATGAAAAATGGTTTTACATTAATAAAATTTTATTATATTAAAGGTGGTGTTGTTATTATTTTTATGTTTAAATAATATATTAATGAGGAAGAATATGAAATAAACATGAAACATCCAATAAATAATTTCACCACTTCTTTTGAAAACCTACCTTGTCTTACATCTTACTCTTTCTTAGGTTATTCTTTCAGTGAGACCATAACATCTAGAACCTATGGGGGTATTTTCTTAAAGTATTTTTTAAATTATCGGATGAGATAAATGGTTCAATTTTTGTGGATATATGAGTAGAGAAAATTCATTTTTATAAGTGATGGGAGTGGTGCACTTGTAAATACTTATAACTTTTAAATATATTATTTATATTTCCCTAAGGAAAGTTGTGATAAATTGAAAAAAAAAATTAATAAAAGACAATTTATTATCTAAATTAAATCAAAAAGTCAAATTTATCCATGTTTTAGAGATATTTTACACCTTATCTCCTTGTTTAACCACCATCATTTAATGTTTCTAACCATTACCAGGCTAATATTGTTTTACCATGGTTACCATTCATAATGAAAAAAATAAAATTGATCTTATTAGAAAATTTTAACCTTATAATTAAAAATATAAAATCAAATTTACCTTATTTAATTTCCATATGTGGTAAAAACAATAATTTTAATATAAATATGCAAAATATACTGAAAAATATTTTTTAGAAAAATTCTATCATTAAGCATAAAAATGATTTTTACCAAAAAAAATTAATTTAGATTACTATATAATTAATTCGATTAATTTTAGTAAAATGTTACTAATTTAACTTTATAAACAATCCATAATACAATGACGATAACGACACGACCTTAAACATTAAATATTCTCGTGTCTGTGAACTAGATTTCAAATTCTTACAATCCCGATGATCTATTCAATTTAGTGGTTTAGATAGTTATTTCATAACTCATATTTAAAAACCAAAGTATTAAAAAGTATAAAATGTTACTCAATATAATCATTTCCCACTAAAAAAAATTAAAATTAAATTTGGGTTTTTTTCATGAAAAATCATTCTGACTTTAAAAATGATTAATTCTTTTCCTTTACCCATACTTAAAACATGTGAAAAAAATTTTAAAGCATGATAATATAACAAAAATATTAGTAAGGTAAATAAATTAAATAGATCTATAAATACAATGAAAAAAATAAAAAACCAGTAATACACTTTTCTTAAAAAAATACATTTTACCCAAAAGTTATAATCATTATTCTAAAACAAATGTTATTCAGCATACAATTTGAAATCATTGATTTCCATAAAAAATCATAATCCATAATAGAATATTCACATATGTTCCTAGTGGTATCATTATCATATCACTCATAAAATAACTCTTACAAATATAATAACAATACAGTCAACTTCCACCTCTGGAGAACCCAATGCAATGCACCACTATCTGGGCGCACCCATTATATAAGTTATAACAGGCTCAACCGATGTTTTCTAGGAACACCCAACATATAAGATATAAATGGATCAACCATGATCTATAATGGGGATCAATACATTTTATAAACAATTTATAAAGACAATATCATGAATAAAACATTCTAAAACTCTTTTAAACACATATGAAAAAACACATTCAGATATAAAAATATCATTATATATAAATATAGAAGTTCAAATTAATTAACTATTAACATTAAAATTAACCCATTTTCTTTGAAAATAAATTGGAAAACAAGTAAAGAAATCATAAAATAATTAAGGTTTAATTATTGAAGAAAATGATGCCCATGTTGTATAAGTTAAAAAAATTACTTCTGTATTTTTATTGGTAATTTCACATAGTACATCATTCAGAAATTGAAAACAAAATCCATTTAAAGCCCTTTTATAAAATGTCATAAAATGGTAAAAAATACTTTAAAAAATAAAATTATATCACAAAAAAAATTAAAACTTTTTTATAAAATACTGATATGGAAGAAAAATAATGTTTTAATGGAAACATTAAACGATTTTTTTTAAAAGAAAGTATCTTTCCTTGAGTGTGAATTGTCACATGCATTATTTATCACTATAAATAATAGACTTATATTGATTTAAAATTTATTATCAACATTTTACATTTTTTATCATTCATTTTATATAACTAATTATTAGGATATATACAATTTCATAATCATTTAAGTTCATGTCGGATGTTTTGACGATATTCGGTTTATAAGTCCAGAATGAATTCTGTTGGTTAAAAATAGTCAATGATACAACCATTAAATAATATATATGATAATATTAATAAAATTATTATCAATTTTATACATTAATTATAATTTTAAATCCAACCATTATATATGGTTATAAAAAATGAAATATATTATAATCATAGAGATCGTTGGTCATAAGTACGCATGAGTAAACATTTCCATTCATCAATGATTGGGGTGGAAAGAAGGTATGTACTATTTTATATTTTTATAATGATAATAATATTATACATATAATATTACGTACTTAAATATAATTATATATATCATCCATGATATGTTAAATAAAAAATAAATCACATCGGTTCATGGAGGTGGTAGTCCACACGTATGCATGAATGATGTTATAATTTTTATGTGAATAAAATGATAGAAAAATAAATGATATATTATCTCTTAATAATGATAAATATTTCATCAATATCCTATATAAACTTTAATTCAATCATTATATCCTTTCTTGAGAGAAGGTGATGTAAAATGAATTACATCAGTTCAGGATGTGGTAGTTTGTCGTACACACAATTGATTATTTCATTTCCAATTTGATGGAAAAAGAGACGGATATAGGTCATGAAACTAAAATAATAAAATTTAAGTATTTGTAGGATTATATATTTATTATTTTTTAATTTTTTAATATTATTTGAGCAATTTATAAACTATACATCTTCTTTGGAAAACCTTCTTTATTAACAACTTATGACCTCTAATATTGTTATTCCTCTTATAAAAAGACCTATAAAATGGAAGTATTAATTATATGAATAGAATTTTTTTGTTATTTAATGATTTGAATAGGTTATATGCGTGAATAAATGAGAATAATAGGTTCCATTTTATAAGAGAGGCGAGGGACACTCTTGTAATTTTTTAAAATATTAAATCAATATATATAAATTTCTAATTCGAAATGGATCCAAAGTGAGTTATTTATAAGATAAGATAAATATTTTTCGAAATAACCTCAAATAATAAAAATTATACTATTTTTTACTATATTTATACCCTTATCTTTCAGTTTTAACCACTCTTTAACCCCTTTTAACTCTTACCATGACAACATAGATTTTTACACATGGAGGGTTAATAAATTCACTATAATCTAAAAAATGAACTATAAACAGACCATGGATGGAATTTTAAACAATATTCTAATCTCTTGGATGAATTTAATATTTTTAGATATTTTATATCATTTAATAAAATCTTATTTACTAATACATATTCATATTGTCAATTTATAGAACTATTCATTACTTTGAATTTAATAATATCAATTCAAAATATAAAAATTGAAAGAAATAATATTTTATTATTCCACTAAAATGTAATGGTCATATATAAAATTATATTATCACATTATTTATATCATATTATATTTATTTTATTATTTTTTATATCTTTTTATAAATTTCCCATTAATTAATTACATACTATATCAACTTTTTGAATTCATTTTTAAGTTAATGATATCATCACTAAAAATTAAAAATAAATATACATGTTGAAGATAAATATATAAAATTTAAAAATAATATTTATAGTCAAATATATCCTCTAGATAACACCATATTAAAAATACTTCACTTATTAAAAACTAGAGTGTGATATGTTTGACATTTCTTTAAAAAAATGTAAATTAACGGTATTAAACCCATACAAGTGATCCAAAAAGGTCATAAATTTAATCATTGAATGATTATGGTTTATATATACTCAATATATAATATTTAGTTATATTTTTGGTTCATTTAATAGTTGTTATAATTTCATTTTTAACTTAAATTACACGATTTACCCATTATTGTGGTAATAAAAATTTATTAAGGTTTCTATTCATATTGAAAAGAATATAAGTTACCTATGTATTAAATTAGGACCCAATGACTAGAAATGTGGAATAGTTTTTTCAAAATTAAAAAAAAATGAAACTTGCAGAATTTAACTACAAATTAAACCTGATAATGCAACGAAAAAACTTATTTTACAAAAATACCATTTTTATATATATAATGTTTTCATACTAAATTCAAGCATAAATACATTTAAAAAATAATAATTTTTTTATTTTAAATAAAACTGAATTAATTCATATTTAAAAATAATCCAAAACATAATATCACCTTGTAAACACTTTAAAATAAAATACGTTTTTACATAAAAACCATAATTTTTCTCCCCTCCTTGAAAAATCAATTTAATCATAAAATTTTCAAAAAATTAATCCTAATATAATTTTTAAATGATGAATTTGAAAAATAAATTCATTTTTTCAATTTAAAATTCATTAATTTAAAATTAAAATTTTAAATAAAATATTATAAGAAATTAGTTCAATAGAACCTTTTTATTTCAATTAAATAATTATTTTATATACTTATAATGAATGTGATTACAAAATTCAAGAATACTAATAAATACTAAACTAATCCATTCTATCATTTCCAAGGTTGTTATAATGATATATTTATATACTTGAAAATAAATTAATATTTTAATAAAAATGAATATTCACCCAAAAATCATTCATCTAAAAAACACCCCAAAAATTAACCTTAATATTTATTTGATATTATTATTTAACAAATAAATTAAATTTTATCAAAGTAAATTCCTAAAATAAGGAAATTAAAATTTCAAATAAAACCATGTAATACATAGAAGACAAATTTTAAATAATAATATTATTTTTTCGAATGAAAAATCATATCAAAATAATTTATAAATTTATTATGAATATGAATCCATAAAATTGATACTAATAAATAGAAAAAATATATTTTTTATAGGATTATATAGGTTTTCAGAGCCTAACCCACTATCCTTATTAACCTGAAAATGAGTAATTGTTTTCTAGATAGATGAATGTGAAGATCAATTAAAGGTGAAAATAAAAAGATTAATAAAATCACGTATACCCACAATTAATTTAATTGGGGAATGAATTTTTATATATATTAATTATTTAAAAATATGTTTGGGTTTTTACTCTTAGAAAAATAGTAAGTGATTTCCTATAACTCATGAAAATTGAAGGTACATAAGTATAATTACCAAACTCCAGATATAGAGTTGGCATCTGTAATATTTTATATGAAAAATTAGAGGCATTATATTTATGGAAAGTAGTGTCACATATACAATTATCATAAAATAATTATGTATTTATTCACTTAAAAGGAGATCAACATGAAGCAATAGTGATCATTACAGTAGATCAATGATAATGAATTCTTAATCCATTAACATTCAATAAAGGAAAAAAAGTATTAAAAACTCAAAGTAGAAAGGGTCATGTAAGCCTAACCTAAGGAATATGGGATTGGGGATAATGAGTCAGGTTGTTGTGGTCTAATCCCAACCTATTAGTTTTCATAACAATTCTAGGCCTAATGTGTTAGGTTAAAAACCATAGAAGATAGAGTCACCCTTTCGGGATTCAAACAAAAGAAATTTCTCAAATTCTTGAACTATAAGGAAACCATGTAATTGATGTATCTAAGAACATAAGTCAATAAATCTCATCCACACACCAAATTATGATTTCCAAAAAAATTGCATCAAATAGATAATAATAATAATAATAAAGAACCAAAATTGAATAATTAATTAATTTACTTTCAAATTATTCCAACTACGCATGAGTAACTAATTGTAAAATTTAATAGAGAGAAAACCTATGAGTTATATGAGTTATAAAACTATAAATTTTGGAATTATAAATAATGATATTAATATGATATTATAGAATTTTAATGTGACCAACTACCATCTATTTATAGATGAGGACCATTGAAAACCTCTGGATGAACTAGTTCCACCATTTTCAGGTTTTTATAGGGATTCTACCATTGATTAAGCCCACCTCCAGTTTCATATATGTTTCAACACTATAACAACCATCATCTAGTGAATAGTGTGACATTAAAATATCATGTTCCTACTTTTTACTAACATTTATTTTCATAATCATCCTCTTTATTCAAATCCTTTTAATCATGGTATTTTACATACAAACATAATTTTCACTATGAAATCAGTTATATTTGATTATGTATTATATTTTTAGAATATAATCTCTTGGAAGATACAATTCTTATAAGAAAAATTAATTTCACATAGCCAATACTAATTGTCTCCCAATTGGAGATTGTTTTCCAATCATCTTAAATGCCTCTTATAACATTCACAAACCGCCTATGTTCTCTCAAAATTTAATAGTTTGAATATGGTCTTCCATCATGCTTTCAGTCAACCCATCCCCACTAAGTTGAAACCCCTCCTCATAATTTCCCTAACTATGATATATACCAAAATTTATACTATATTATAATCTCAATCGACCTTCTATATCTTCATCACTATTTCCTCTAATAACTTCTAGTCAAGGTGAAACTATAACCAATTGTTAAATGTCCCCATGTGAAACACTAGATTAAATTCAAGATGAATTTCACTATAATTATCATATAATAATGGTTTAAACTCATTCCATTATCATAGATAGCCTAAAAATACCTTCAGTTAAATCAAATGATTCTCAAATTTCATTAGTTCAACATGCTCTACCTCCATTCTGAAAAATGAAACTCTAAGTAGAAGTTCGAACATATAATTCATAGTTGTGCCACTAAAAGTGAAATTATGGCTCATGGTTACCTTATGTACATCTATATATCCACCCAAGTTGTAATAAGGATATCATTGAAACGATTCATCCATTTTTAAACAAATTTAAAATCTTATGGAACCATTGAGATATCTATATATCCAATTTACTGCTTCTTAGTGTTCCCATTATTGAATTAGCCAGAAATATTTTTATAAATTCCACTAAATATATAATATATAGCCTAATTAAAAATTTAGTGTACATTGTGATTATGATCCCCAATGAATATGGAACTTTTTCTATTTTCTCAACCTTTTTTTAAATTCTATTTTATTTCTCATTTATCAACATGATGTGTTCATCTAGTAGAGTGGTTATAGGTCTCAAATTACTCATTTTAAATAATTACACAACTATATTTATATAGTTTAACTAGGGAAAGAACAAAGTTTCAAACCATAATACTTTTACTATCCTAATCTATGGAATATTCTATAAAAATTGAAGATCATTAATCTCATACCTTCTAGATAGTTAAGAATTTATATTTTCAATACAAATACTCATTAGTGCTAAAAACTCATAAACATATAGAATAAGGATAATGAATCTACCATCATCAAACACCTTATAGTAAAAAATTATTTTTAATGATCTTAATGAATGTTTCACCTCCAAAAAGGCATTTAACATTAAATTTTAATTCTTTTGTTCTTATTAAATACTATACAAGCTTTGTTTGACCCGACACCCTGGACCCTTACTCTGTTTCTCTAGGAAACCATTTATATAATCCATGAATATTTCCTCCTCTAAGTATCCATGAGGTAATTTATTTTTTACATCTAACTGATCAAGATTATATCCATCCATTATAAAAGTTTTGAGAAACATCTCAATTGTAAAATATATACTAACTGGAGAAAAGAATATAGTGATTTTGAAACCATTTATTTGTTGAAATACTTTCACAAAAAAATCCTTGACATGTACTATTTTCTACCATTCTCTTCTATATTTAACAAAAATATCCAGTTTTTATAAAAAACACTTTTCTCAGTTAGTCCATTTATTAGTCAGCATTTCCTATAAACATGAAATGAATCTATCCCATCCCCCGTGAAAAACTCCAATAATCATGAGTCACTCTAAATTACAACCTATTCTATACTTTCTTTTTTTCTATAATAGATATGAACTAGATAATTCCTCTTACATTGGAATTATTTCATTAGATTCCATTCAATGTATATCTCAACAACTATACATATAGCTCTACTCTTTCTAGAACCACTACTTCGAAAAATTCACCTTATACTAATATGTTTTCAACTTCTATAATCCTAGATAATTTGGTAATTTTTGGTCTTGGAAAAATAATTTCATAATAATTCCATTAAAAACATTTTCTATATAGTTTTTTGTTTTTGTAACTTTCATACCCCCATAAACATGTAACACTTGAGTTTCAGTTATAGTATGTAAAATTTTCATTCTAAAGAAACTATAGCATAACACAATTAGTTTTATTCAAGAATGTGATTAAAAACTCAATTAAAAAATTTAATAATTTAAATATAATGAAAAAAATTTCATTTTTTAATTAATAAAGTCAAAATTATCATAAGGATAATTTTTTGGAAATTTTAGAAATTGTTAATTTTTAGGTGAATAGTGAAAGATACCAACTTCCCAAATAATGTCATTTTTATGACATTATCAGCATGTATGAATTAATTAAACTTTCATGAAACCGCTTTTTATAGAATAAATACACATTTAATAAAAAATATAATTCGTTAAAAATATAATGTTGATCATTGAAATCTATGTTTAAAATTTTTCAAATCTTGATAACGTTTTTATTCAAATAATAATATTTTTTTAGTTCATCTCTTTTAATCACGTATTCACATAGTTAATTCCAGTTTTTGTTTTTTTAAGACAAATAAGTTTAATTTTATTTAACATTACCAAGTAAATTTATTTTGATTAAATATTATTCAATATTTTATTATAAAATCAGTTTTATGATTAAATATAATATTTCTAAAAACATTTTTTCATTTCATATTTTGAACTTATAGAAAAATGGTCTATAACATTTCTATGAATTTAATTATCTAAAATAGATTCCATATTTTTAATTATCCTAATTAATTTTAGGTAATGGGGTAAACATAATTTTTTGTCTGAATTAATAATCATAATGGAAAAAATGTATCACCTCGTTTAATGTTTAAATAAGTTAAAAGGGTAAAAAATAAAGAGACAATGATTCACGTAAACACAAAACATTTGATTAAATAGGATTTTTTTTGTTTTGGAAATCAAACACACACTACTTATCATTTATGATATGATAATTTGGAGCCACATGACTGAACCAAAACATTTATTATATTATAAGGTTTAATGTATTATCAACTTCTCTACCTGACACACTTATGAAAGGGAACCTCCTATTCTCTCTTCTCCACACTTCATGAGACACTTATATTGACCAAACCCTAGTAAAATATTTTCCCAACATTCTTTATCATAAACTAGAATTTCTTTTATTCCCAAAATACCACTTCATGAATGTGTGATCCATAATCTTCTCATGAGGTATGGATCCTTTATTTTTCTATTGAAACTTTTATTTTAATCCTTATTTAAATTCCCAAGATAATGATAAATATTTTGGTATTTTATAGGTATTTTTTAGAGCATTAATCCTTGAATTTTGGAGGAACCTATTTGGACACAAGGTATTTAAAGTTAAGAAGCTGAGATACAGTTTTTTAAACTATATAGAGTGTGAAGTGAATATTAGAAGGTCACATAGTTAGTTTAAATAATACACCCTAGGATTAATGTCCATGAAAGGTGCTAAATAGGTACTGTAGAGGGTCAGGTGGGTTGTGTGTGGTTTGACCAAACCAGGTTCCTATCCCACACACATAGTGTAACTTAACCAGTGAGTGTGAATGGTTGGCTCATAATTTAGCCAAAACATGTACCCCTTTAAAACATGGTGAAACCAATATTTCACCCCAACCGTATATAGTGTTTTAAAACAATTTTATCTTTATCTACATGCACAACATCACTCTTATTTTATATCCTCTGTGGTTCAGTCCTAGTCTTTTAGCCATCTCCCTCATTTGATGTTTGATTCTTCCACCATTAGTTTTGTTGGGTAGCTAATCGTATGATATTCAATCCACTTAATTATTTTCTTATTCTATATATTCCTCATGAATTTTATTTTATTGATAGATAATATTACCTATTCAAAATTAATTTTTCTATTTTTTTCATTTTCCCCATTCCACATCAAATCTAAAGCTGATATCAACGGGGATTTCTCTATATTCATAAGGTAGGTTTTTTAGTTCTTTTTCCATAATGTATCGATGTTTATATTATTCACTATTGTGAAATGCACTGTTAATTCCATGAAACACCTCTTAAATGATTAATTAATTAAACAAAATTTTATTTACCAGCATAGAGTAGTTTTATCAACCCCTAAATCAATGTTGGAGGTTTTCTTCCTCGATGTAAGACACCCATTATGGTGTTTCCTTCTTAAAGGACTTTGAGCCCTATGCCTTGAAAAAATTCAAAACACCAATTAAAGTGGTTTGAGTAATAATTTTTTAATAAAATTTTATTTTAATCTAACAAAATGATAATGATAGACTACATGCATAGGCCCTTTTTCTTCTTTTTAATAACATGAGATGTCTTAACTAAATGAATTGGCCAAAATTAATTAAGTGTATTATTTAAATAGAATGGTTTAAATGGTATCAATTATCATTATCTTACACCATTATGAGGGTGAAATGATTATTTTCATTCATAACACCTTTTATGTGATCACCAAGAATATTTAATATAGGTTTCTAAATCAATTACAACACACTGAGGGAGATAGATTGATTCTTTTATAGAGTACCTTATATAGGATAACTGGGAGAATGTCTTTATATTACCCATTATAATACTTTTATCCTTTTTAAATAACATGGATGGGCTCGTAGAGTTAATTATTTACACCATTCTATGAGTGATACTTGTGTTCTTTATAAGGAACTACTTGGATAGACTCCTATTGTGATGGGTTTTTATTGTGATATCAGAGTGATACTTAGGTAATTTTTACAGAATAAATAGGATGGGATCAAGATTATGATTAATTAAATTAATTAATACATATTCTAATTCACATTCTTAAAGTAGTTATATTATTTAATTATATGTTGGACTACTTCCAATTCCTCCCTAAGAACATATTCCCTGAGTATCAGGAATCCTCTTATGATTAGGCATGGATGCCTTGGGTGTAAATATCGGGTCTTTTATTTTTTTACATATCTATATATATGTACACATATATGGTCCTATGTATATGATTTATATAAATACACATATATACACATAGAAAAATTATGACATCTGTTCCGACACAATCTGGCTTAGGCTGAAGTAGGTAATCACTCTTGGGTGTCCTGTGAGGAACCCGGACCGATGTGATGTATTTTATTTACTATTATCCATTAATTATTACCTGAACACCACTCATTATATATAAATATGATATATTTTTATATACATTGGTTTGGGCATCTGATTTAGTAGTCTAATAGACTTTATGGATGAAGGTGGGGACAAAGGGAAGTGTCCAACATTGGATTCTTAATTTAGTACACTAGGATTGAATATGAGAGAAAAGAACTTAGCTTATACTTCCGATGATATAAGTGAATTATTTTGGTATTTATTCATTTTTCATAAAATTTTGTATATGAATGTTCCTATATATCTTGTGTACATCCCCTTTTAGAATAGCATCATGAAATTATCTTCATTTTGTATATGATATTGGATCCTTTCTTTATTAATATTATATATGGATGAATTGTGCATTTATAATTCATTTATGATATCATCCCACTTATTACTATTATTTTATACCATCATAATTTATTTTGATAATGATGGTATAGTATCCCCACCATACCATCATAAACATTTACTGCTAGTCGAAAACCTCTAGCATACGGGGAGGTGCGCTTGAAGACATATGACCCACCAGTTCTACTACTATTCTTGAGTGAATCGGGTTGGGAAGTTTCTTAGTTTAATCACAGGCCTTTTAAATTTTTTTATTTTTATTTGTGTTATTTGAAAGTATATTAGGAACATTTCACAATTTATTCATGATCATGTTCCTAGGAGTAGCTGACCCACATACAATTAAAATCCAAAATACCTTGTATATGAATTTTATTATGGATTTTTCCTTCGATAGTT
Source organism: Viscum album (assembly GCA_963277665.1). Classification (NCBI taxonomy): domain Eukaryota; kingdom Viridiplantae; phylum Streptophyta; class Magnoliopsida; order Santalales; family Viscaceae; genus Viscum; species Viscum album. Next base: position 819,469,149 of record OY728126.1, read on the forward strand.
GTACTGATTTCACTTTTGGGTAACACACATGATTTGTGGTGTTATTATTCTTATGATTTTTTTTGGTTTCCATTTTCATTTACTCAGAAATGAAATAGGGTATTTATTAATCATTGTAATAGGATTTCTATGATTCGCATGTCATGTATATGACATGTCGTATTTATAATACTATTTTCATTATCTCTTACAGATTATTAGCTCCTTGATTTTGATATTTGGAAGGTTCTAAAATTCATTTTATATATATAAAAATTGTACTAATTCATGTTTTTTCATCAATATAAATAGTTTTTTCCCACATATCTTGATTATATAACCTTAATTAACTAATTATACCGTGTTTGATCCATAGACCATTAGTCACAATAGCTGAAATGTTTAATTATCTGATTACATGAATTCCAATTATAATTTATAAATAATTTTCATATTTAAATTATTAATGGTGACTCATCCAATAAAATAATTTTATATGACCTATTATATCTTGATATCAAATATAAGGTTTGTTTTGTAGTTACATGATGTTCCAACTGCAACTTATAAAGCTTATTCCTTTGTAACTTGGGAATGGAGACTCATCTAATTAGACAAAGTCATTTATATAAACCTAAATAGGTATAAATTTTATTAAATTTAAACTATTAAATATAATGGCTATTTTTAAATGGGGATTCCAATAGAAACATATAGGTTGTTTTCCTCTATACCATGTAATTAACACTCCATATACTAGGGCCTCTTCTTTTTGATGTGAGTCTTTGACCCTAACCCAACCATAGTTACTGGAAGTGGGGAATTTCTCTTATGACTTCTCATAATATTCTAGGACAAATATACCTATATTTATGAATAGGAAAATTAGTGGACTCTTATATAGAAAGGTTATGTACCATTCTATTCATAATATCTTAAGATCAGCCCTGTTATCAATTTTTTATGAGGTTTGTGTTTGGAATTGTAGAGACACTCCACCATGATGGACTCCATTTAGGAACAAGGAAAGTGGTGAATACCATTCTCCAAAGGTTGTGTGCCCTAATCCACAAGTATTACCTCCTAAATTTCCTCCTATAGTACCTCCTCTTGTTCCCAATCTAGGCACCAATGCTCATTTACCAAAGGTTTTTAGGTGACTAATATAGCTATAAATGGATCCCCGTGACCTTCGCCTACTATTGCAGAGTTCATGAAAGAGTTACAGTAGAAACATCCACTTAAATTATCAGGGGGTAGTGGACCCCAACATGTTCAATCATGGATAGAGGACATACTATCAATATTTGATCATTTTGAGATGCCTATAGATTATATGGTCAATATCATGATTTTTATTCATTAAGATTATTCCGGGTGTTGGAGGAATGTGATTACCCAATATGGTAATCACTAGGGAATGTCTTGTGAAGTATTTTTGTTATTATTCTAAGATTAAATATTCTCTTAGATATTGAGTTCAGACTACGCTAGTGAGTTTAAGCACCTAAAAGAGGGTAAACTATATGTTATGGAGTACTCAAATCACAAACCTCAGATTATTAACTTCATGGAAACACTTTCTAGTTAAGAGTTAACTATAGTTTTATTTTTCTAGAATGGGATTATGCACCCCATCAAACTATAGGTCAATGTATTTTAGTTGACCATCATTTTGGAGATAGTGAACAAGATCCTCATAAAGAAGTGGAACCTAAGGTAGGATGGTTGTGTGGCACAAAGTAGTTTAGTGTCGATATAAGTAGGTGGTTCATATAGTGGTAGGAAATTTTTCTTTGATTCTATTCATGGTGAATATGGTAGTGGCATAACATGAATATACATTAGTTTAGTATGTCACTAGTGTGGTAAGTTGGTCTATAAGAAGCCCACGTGTACCAAGGACCAAATTGAGTGTTGATATTGTTTTAATATATGTTATCTTTAGTGTTTTCTAATAACATTACATTTGGTGAAAAGTGATAATGAATCTACACCAACTCCATATTCAGGTATATGATCATCAACTACATTCTAGGTAGGGAGCAGGACTACTACCGGCTCGTCAAATCAAGAAGGTGGATGTGGCAATGAAATCTGGTCATATGAGATCCAACACCAATAGAGTGGGAATGATTATGTTTTCTAGTATATGGCTCTCGGTCTTGGATTAGATCAATTCCATTCAGTGCATCCTATACTAGATGGGAAGAGTGTTGGACTGTTTATAGTTCAAGGTACTACTCTAGTAGTCTCTACTTTAGTTTCTTATTTATTTGACATTAGAGATTCACATTCCTTCGCTTTTTTAGAAATTATGGATATTCTAAGCCTATATATAGAGTAATTTTGTTGAATAATGAAAACCAACACACCATTGGGGATCCAATCTAAGATAATACACCACTGTAAAGAATTCCCCCTTGATATAGGTTGTTATCTTTATTGAATGGAAACTGTTTTTCCTTGAGATGATAGGCTTTTCCACCATTCTTGGGATGGACTGGTTAATGCCCTATCACAATCACGTTAATTTCTATTGTATGAGGCTTTCGTTCACTTTACATGAGGGTAGTACTCCTATCCATAAGGGTGAATGAGATGTCTAGGAAAGTTGATTTGAACTGGAGCCTCATGGATTAGATAAAGTAACAACCTAAATTGTGAGAATTTTATGAGAGATCAAGAAAAACAATTTATAGGTTTCCATTTTATAATGGATCATTTGTTGGATTTCATCTCAGAAGATTTTTTTGGTTTACCCCATGTAAAAGAAGTGGAGTTTACTGTTGAGATAATTCTTAGAGAAATGTCTATATCCATTCCTCCTTACAGGATAACACATACTAAGATTTAGGGATATAAGAACGAACTAAAGGAATTGGAAACTAAGGTGTTTATACAACTTAGTACTTCACTATGGTGTTTCCCTCTATTTTTATCAAACAAAGTGGATGGTAACCTCTGGATTTTTGTGTGTTGTAGAATACAGTAAAGAACTGGTAATTTTTACCTCATATAGATGACCTCCTCAACCAGATCTGGGGGGATTGGGTTTTCTATAATAATTATTTGAGGTTTGGCTATCACCAGGTTTCTATGAGACATTTGAATATACCATATAAAAATAATAATAGATATGTTTTGTTCAAGTATTTTTTTTCATTTCATTTAGTCTCACATACACACCCACAATTTTAATGGTACTAATGAATCATGGTTTCTATTCATATCTAGATTCATTGGTGTTTTTATTTTTAGATGACATCTTGGTGTATTATTATACTCGACATAGCCATAGAAATCATTTTGGGATTGTAATGAATACACTGAGATAGAATTGGTTTTATTCTAAGTTCACTAAATTCAACTTTTTGATCAATATGATCCACTTATTGGTTCATATTATCTCATATTAAAGAGTATCTGTTGACCTTGATAACGTGATAGCCATATTTTCTATGGAGTGTCCCTAAAACATATTTTATATTTAGAGTTTCTTAGGGATTTATTACAATTACAGTTGTTTTATTCTGAAATTTTTAAACCTAGAAGATCCTTTTATAGTATTTAACAAGAAAGGATTCAGTTTTACCTAGTTTGAAGCATGTGAAGCATCTATTCGATTGTTGAAAGTAATATTGACCTCATCACTAATATTAATTATAAAATATTTGATAAAAATCTATAATGTTTATTATGATGCATCAAGAATTAGGTCAGGAGCCATAATAATTCTAAAATATCGATTCAGGGTATACAAATATCAATAATTGAGGCCTCATGTGCATAATTAACCAATGCACTATCTCAAATTAGTATTTATGGATCATTCCTTGAATTTTTGGAGGCAGTATCTTTTGGAAGAGTGGTTTATGGTTTAAATAGACCACACAAGCCTCAAATACTTCTGTTCCCAACATGATTTAAATATCAGGTAGTGAAAGTGGGTTTAATACCTATAGTCCCATGACATTCAGCATACATATATGATTGGGAAAGGAAATTCCATTACCGTTCCTCTAAGAATGAAGTCTCAAACATAGGTAGTTCAAGAGGCCAATAGTGAATGGTAATTGATGGACATGTTCTCTGTGATACATATGGAGTTGTAGGACTTTTAGGGGAATCCTATACTCACATTTTATCAGTGATGTATTCTCCTATAAATAGAGTAAATATGAGACAAATCTCTAATCCTAAGGGTTTCTTATTGTGGGAGAGTGTTATAGATAAGGACCCACCTTCTAGTTTTCTTGTTGAGGTACATGAGATCTTTCACATTCATGGGTGTGTCTGGGTGCCTTCATAAATTTAAGAGAAATTATATGAGAGTCTCATGCATCCTCCATCAAAATGAATCCCATTGTTACCAATATGTATCATGCCTTGAAAGACTATTGTTGGTGGTCGAGGATTATAAGTGTAATATATAGTTTTGTTATTCGTTGTTCAACCTATCAACAGGTGAAAGAAAAAAAAACCAAAATCTAGTATATCCTCTATAACCATTTATCATTTCAAAGTGAAATTTGGATGAAATCACCATATATTTTGTGATTGTATTTCCAGGAATCCCTCCAGGTTGTGATGTGGTAGTGGTGAACATCGATATATTTCCAAAGTTCACACATTTTCATAGTTATCAAGGACAAATTTTCAGTGTATTATATTAGATGTATATATGTTCTGGAGATCATAAAAATTCATGGATTTCCACATACAATTTTATCAGATAGAGATTATGATTTCATAACAATGTTCTGGAAGGGGTTAAAAAAGAAGTGGGTTCGCAGTAGATTAAGAATAGAACCATTCACCAAAAGACTACAATGAGAACTATGGGTATGATTTAGATATTAGAGGACATGATATGATCGTGTTTCCATGATTTTTGAGGTTCATGGGAGAAACACCTAAATCATGATGAATATTTCTATAATAATATATTTTAGGAACTATTCAGATGGCTCACTATAAGGACAAATATGGTGGGGAAATTTTTTCACCCCTATACTAGTTATATAAAGGAGAAGAAAAAATATTGGGACCTCATTTTATTTTGGATACTTCTATGTAGGTACAACTTATCAGAAATTATATGGCTACAACTAATTGTAGGTAAATATCTTATGCTAATTTTCATATCCAACCCTTTGATCTTGATGGGGGACTTCAGGTCTTATTATGTGTTTCTCCTAGGTTGGTTCATAGATAGATTTAGAAACATGGAAAGTTATTATGTCTTTATCTCAGTCCTTTTGAGATTCTAGAGAGAGTTTGACTGGTAGGCTATCTGTAACTTCCCAAATCTGGGTTCTACTTAAAAGGGGCCTCGTACCCGGTTGGCCAGATGGCCTTAAAAGAATTTTCCCAAATGCCAGAGGCTGACGACTAGTAGAAAGGTACTAAGATTCAATAGTGGGAAAACTATTGCCTCATTTTTAGAGTGTAACACAGCGAAGAAATAATATATAGTAGCAGAAGTAGTAAACAGCAAACATCTGAAGTAAAGAGCAGAAGATTGATAAGATAAATAACCAAGAGTTATTCCATACAAAAGATGATGCAACATGTTATTTCTATGAAAACAGCCAAAACATGATATACTAAAATCAGATACAATACATGTATCAAGTAATATAAATACAAAAGAAAACTTTAAAGCATCGCAAGCCTCATCTTGATCTGATGCTCTCCTTCTCCTAAGCAGCAAGTCAAGTACCAGAAGAAGGGAACTTTCCCTTATCAACACCTAAAAAAATATAATCTTCTTGGGTCTAAAACATGTCACAAACAAGTTGTGAGACTAAATCCTAGTAGGAAACCACCTAAGGTCATCTCTAGTCTATCAATGATATTATGTAACAAACAGTGTACAATAATAAAATCAGTAAAATAAAAAGTACTCAAAAGTAAACAATCCTATAAGTAATGGTTCTGTTAATGTCATTTCTTGTTCATTAATAGTTCAATTACTCAAAATTTATATAATTTTTGAGATCTGTCCTAGGCTCTATGATCTCCATGTAAAAGTGAGCACCATAGATACCTTAAAAGGCCATCAAGAAAAGTAAAGTGAAGACCAAATTCAAGCTTGTGCATTGGCATGGCAGATGCTTCATAAGATAAAGCATTTAAACATTCAACTTATAACCTAAGTTTGTTCTTAACATTTCTAATGTGGAATCCAAGTATAACTCTTGGTATATAACCACCTCCTTCCTATAAGCTTGTTCGTACGATCCTCTCAGGAACCCAGTCTCACTCTAGGTGTGGTGCGAGTATATGTCAACTAGGCTCTCCTTGGATCCTATAAATAAGACCCAAGTATCTCTAACAACATATAAACATTACAATACAACCTGTCCTTGGTATACCTTATTCCATTACTCATTTGGCCTTTTCAAACATAACATAAATGAGCCTAGCCACTATATTTTTGGCTCTCACATGGTTTGACATATTAACCCATGTTTAGTCTTCCAATGGAATCCCTCAATGGATTCATGGTTCACCTGAGGTATAAGTTAAAAAAGCTACATGAACCCATCCATGTCATTCTTATCAGAACCCATAGTTCACCCATTACCATTTCCCCCTTTTTTATAACTGGTTCAATTAACCATTTTATTAGGCATGCAAGGTCAAAACAAAATCACCCAATATAATCAAGCAAGGACCAACCTATTAAGGCTTATCCTTTCAAATAATCACATGGGAACAAATCATTTATTGGGAAACACATGTAAATTAAACAATTACATGGTTAAACTATGACAAATCACATGGTTACATTTCATTTATCAAGAAACGCATGCTAATTAAATAATGGCATGGCTTTAGTAGTTAAAAATCACGTGGGAAAATCATATCTATAGCCTTTAAAGTAGTCCACCAATAACATGGTTTAAAAAAATATACTGACATGGAAAATTCATAGTTTGTAAAAATATTCCAAGCATGCTTAAACAACCATAGTAATAACATGAGCCAATGGGGAAAACACTAATTCCAAGCCTAATCCATCCAATTACAATTCATCCCAATTTGAATCGTGCTATAATTAATTCATTTTTAAAAACCCATATAAGGGAAAAAACAGGGCTATCCTCATAGGTAACCTGATCTAATTGGAAATAAATAATAATTCAATAGAAAATCACCCATGGGGTGGCCCTAATACAAGGAAATCAATCTTATGCATGGATAAAAACACATATTCAATTACCCTAACAACATTAAGCAACAACACGGGTCAAAAATAAATCAAGGTGACACCCAAAAAAGGGTTCATGGAACTTTGGAAAATATATTCTTCTCAAAAAGTAACAAGTGGAACAACACTACCTACCTAGACCTCATGCTAGTCTCTTCGTTTAACGTCAACCTCTAATTCAAGCTATAACGAAGTAAATATATTAAAAAATGATAAACGCTCAACCTAAAATAACTCAATTGTGAGATTTGGGAGGAGATTGAAGGTTTGGTGCTACTGTGTGTGAAACTCATCAAGATCCCTATGTCTAGAATGTTATAGGAGGGATTTTTCCCATTTTTTAACAAAAACAAAAAATACACTGGGTGTAAGTTCATATCCATGTATTGTATATCATTTTACTTTTCATTTGGAACTTGTTTTCCACCGACGCACTTTCCAGGACCAGATGACATGACTACATGGCATGTACTAAAAAGTACACGATGTGTAGTCAGTTTTTCCTCTCTTTCTTGATGACATTACAATACACCATGAATTCCCATAATACACGTCCAAAAAAATGGAGTGTACATAGAATTACATTGCATGTAACCCTGAGTTAGGTCGTGTGATAGTATGATTCCAGTACTTGCCCAATTTTCCCTGATTTTCTCAAAAACCACTCAAGGGAAAAAGAATAAAACAAACCTTTACCTCAATGTAAGAATTGGGTTCTTACAAAAATCCCCCCTTAGATAATTTCATCCCCAAATTTTACTTCCAAGTGTGGTAAAAGAATATCTGATAACAACTCCGGCCACAGAGTATGTATGTCAGCGTCTCTCTCCCATGTCTCATCCTGCACTCAGTCGTGCTGCCATAAATCTCGTACGATAGGAACTGACTTTCCTCATAGAGCCTTCATGATCCCTCCATTAGATGAATCATATTCTCCTCAAAGGATTCATCAACCTGAAGCTCAACCTCCTCAGGTAGAAAATCATGAGACGGGTCAGAGTGATAGTGGCGCAGCTGAGATTCAAGGAAAACCTCATGCATGGCTCTATACCTATGAGGTAACTGCAATTGATAGGCAATCAAACAAACCCTTTCTAGAATATCAAATGGCCCAACATATTTTGTTAAAATCATACCCTATCTCCTGATCCACTGGTTCCCCAACCTCAGTGAAAAATGAATGAAAACCAGATCCCCGGCCTCAAACTCCAAAGGTCATCTACAGTGATCAGCATAAGATTTTTGATGAGATTGGATGGTAGCCATCGTTTTTGAATCAACTGAACCAGCTCAGAATTCTCCTGCACAAGATGAGGTCCTAGTAAAGTTGTCTCACCAACCTCTAACCAGCATAAGGGAGAATGACATGGCCTACAATATAAAGTCCCATATGGTGACATTTCTATAGTTCCATAGAAACTGTTATTTTAGGAAAATTCAACCATGGGAATATAATTCTCCCAATGGCATCCAATATTTAGGATACATGCTCATAACATATCCTCTATTACATGTACCATATGATCTGACTAGCCATCATTCTGAGGGTGGTATGTTGTACTCAGAAGAACCTGTGTACCCAGCACCATCTGAAAACTATTCTAGAAAAGAGACGTAAAGTGGGTGTCACTATCTGAAATGAGAGAACTAGGGACCCCGTGAAGTCATACAACCTCATAAATATACAACTTTATTAACACATCAACAACAAATGTCTCCTTGATTAGCAAGAAATGAGTGACCTTCTTAATCTTTTCAACAACAAACCATATGGAATTGTTGCCTCTAGGAGACCTCGTTAACTCGGTCATGAAATCCATAGTGACATCATCTTGTTTCCACTTTGGAATATGTAACTACGAAAGAATCCCAGTTGTTTTATGATGTTCCTCATTCACATTTTGACAAGTGGGACATCTCTTAACAAATCCATCTACTTCTTACTTCATACCCAGCCACCAGTATTGACTTCACATGTCACAGAACATCTTGGGGACTCTGGAGTGCACTACCCAAGATGAAGCATGAAACTCTCACATCAACTCTAAGCGTATATCCCCTAGAACCCACCCATATCTATGGATACAAATAAACTTATCCTCTCTTACCATCCATCTAGGAGGGGTTCCTCACCTGCCACACTCTCTTGCAGAACTAGACCTTCAGAATCTGATAGTTTCTTCATTCTCAATCTGTTCAGTAGGGTAGAGGTAACTACTAAAGATGAAAGAAAAGTCTTTCCTTGTCTCTCATGAACATCCAAATGCATCTTAGAGAAAAATTTCATAATCTTCCACTCACCATTGGCCTCCTACACTTATTATATCTAAGTCCTCCTGATCAGTGTGTCAGCCACTGCATTGCCTTTCCTAGGCATATAAGAGAGCTCAAAATCAAATAACTGAAGGTATTACACCCACCTTCGCTATCTCAAATTCAGATCATGCTGAGTAAATATGTACATGAGGCTTTTTTGGTCCATGTACACTACAAAATTCTCTCCTAATAAGTAATGTCTCATAAAACACAAGGCATGGACAACCCCAGCTAACTACAGATCGTTCGTAGAGTAATTCCTCTCATTTGGCCTCAACTTCTGAGACCCATACACAACAACTCAATCCCCCTACATAAGCACTACTCTCATACTAAGTCCTGATGCATCACAGTACATAGTTTAACTATTTCCTCGATCTAGGAATATCAGTATTGGTGCTAAAGTCAAACTCCCCTTCAACTCTTGAAATTTTGTCTAATAAGAATCTAACCACACAAAATTCACACCCTTCTTAGTCAAGCCTACCAACGGCACTTCCAAACATGAGAAGTCTGGTATAAAATTCTTGTAATAACTAGCTATCAGCATGAAACTCCTTATCTCAAAAATTTTCATGGGTTTTTCCTAGGAAAAAATAGATCCCATCATCTATGGGTCTACTGATACTCCTTTCTCCAAGATGATATGACCCAGGAATTGAATTTGATCCATGCAAAAGTGGAATTTTTTGAGCTTAGCATATAACTGATTCTATCTTAGTGTATTAAAAATGATATAAATATACTTAGAATGGTTGTTTCAATTATGTAAATACACGAAGATATCACCACAAAAACCACCACAAAAGAATCTAGGTAAAGAAAGAACACTTTGTTCATTAGTTCCATGAAAACTACTATCATGTTCGTGAGACCAAACGGCATAACCGGGTACTCATATAGACTATACCTTCTATGAATTGTTGTATGAGGTATGTCTTCTAGTTGAACACATAATTGGTGATATCCTGACCTTAATACAATCTTCAAAAACATTCACGCTCCTCAATGCTGAGGAAACAGGTCATCGAACCATGGCAAGGGATATCAGTTTTTAGCCATAAATTGGTTCAGTTTTCGATAGTTCACAGATAGACTAAGGGTATCATCTACATTTTTTCAAAAAGGAATACTGATCCCCAAGGAGAAGTTCTGGTTTGGATGAAACACTTGGCTTACAGATCTTCCAACCACCTCTTGATCTCTTGTAACTCTGTTGTAGCCATACTGTAAGGAAGAACGTATACTGGTGTAGCTCCTAGCACTATCTCGATAGTGGACTCCACCTCTCTGGTCTGACTTAAGATAGAAAATTCATCCAAAAATATATCCCTAAAATGATCTACCACTAGAGGTAAATCTTCCTGACATGTTCCTTGGTCATCCATATATAAACTCGCAATCTAGGATGTCATCCCACCTAACCCACGACGCTTAGTTCCATCTCGGATTTCCTAGACATCCCATTAACCCTTATGTATAAATTCTACACCCTATGGTGAATTTAATCCCACCCTATGGTGATAGAAATAAATAATGGTTTGAAAAGAAACCAACCAGTCCATTTTGATAATGACATCAAATATTGTTATCTCTAAGACATAGAGGTTCCATAGAAAGTGACACCCACCAAACTCAAGGGGAAATCCTTGTACTGAATCACACCTACTGTTCTAATTCCTAACGGAGTGTCTGGTGTTATAACATCATCAAATGTAAAAAACACTGAGCCCAAGGCTCTTCACAATAAAAATAGATATGAACCTATGAGAAGCCCCTGTATTAAAAAGTACAGAAGCTAGAATGGAGTAAACTAGAATAGTACCTCTAACAATATAAGGTATGGGATCCTACTCTTATTAGGTCTATTGAATTTCATAAGTATGAATTGTATTATAGCCCTATGACATTGTTTGGATACCCTGATTTGATCCACCCCGATGTCACTGAGTACCTAGGGTCTGGCTACCCCGGCCATGACCACCACCTCGGCCTGAATGGCCTAGAAAATTCTAGTTCCCTATCTGGTGAGAAGCTACTGGCCCTACCCCTGAACGTGGATTCAGTGCAGACCCTCTCTCCCTAGATGCTAGAGGAAACATCCTGAAAATCACAGTATATGGAACATCATGCCGCAAGCTCGACACTCGACTAAGACCTTCAGACACTACGACAACATATGCCCTGGACTACCACACTGGTATCACCTCATGTGGGTAACTGAAGTTACTTTCAAACTTCTAGTGTCAATGCAAGAAATCTCCCAATGATGCTTTTTAATACCGGTTGTGATAGTACTATATCTTGGTGTTAAACCACCCTGGATCACACCACTATATTCTTTCATATTATTCTTAGTAATCAGTTCCTAATTCACTATAGAATATTCCATAGTAAACTTGAATACATTTACCTGTGATTGGATGTCATATCTGAGACCATCCTCAAAATTCCTAGTCTTTGTTAAATTTTTACCCATTAAAATAGGTTCAAAACACTAAATCTCAGTAAAATTGGTAGAATAGTCCATTACTGATAGTGTTCCCTACTCCAGATTCATAAAATCTTAGGATTTATCAACCCTTAGCATCTTAGGATAGTAATAATCATATAAGACTATCTTAAAATATTCTGATTCCATATCCTGATGACGCTCCATCTGAGTAATCACATTACACCATATCTTGGCGGAATCACACAACATATAATTAGAAAGATTTACCCTCCTCTCAGGAGGCATCTCCAAATGCTCTAGGATTAACAACATAGCCCCAAACCATGACTCTACAGTCTGCGGTCCACCATCCATAGAATACATGGGCAGATTCTATTTTTGGAACACTCACTTTAGCTCTTCCATTGATGTGTTAAGTTGTGGTGTTCCCTGAAAAGTTTTCATAAACCTCGTAAATCCTTCACAAAACTATGCATCATCACATACATCCAGTATAATAGTTTCTGTTGTGTTTGGAACAACTATATGATCCGTAGGTATCCCATGGCCAACCACCTCTCATGTATGTTCATCACCACTCCCCTGGCATACAGATCTTGGTCGTCATGAAGGCATGACTCTACAAGGTCAATCACAAGCCTTAGTTTAAGTTCATTATCATGGATTTTTCATTCATGTTCCAAAAAAACAATAAAGGACCCTCTAACTTCTGACAAAAAGAATCTGCATGGCATCTAAAATAAGAACACGGCGTACACATCCGAAAATCCATCATTATGTGTTGTCTCTCATATAGCCAGAAATGTCATATCCACACGTCGTGTACATACGGGTACACTGTGTGTACTTTAGAAAAACTTTCTTCATGAATATAAGAACACATGGCATGTGTTCATATAACCACACTTAGTGTTGTATGGGTTTTCGGAAAGTAAGTATAACAACTCTTCTCTTTATCACACACATAAACAAGATTTAGTACACAAAATTACGCTTAAGAAAACATTGAGGATATACAATTCTAGTGTATTGGTAAATTAGGAACATTACATGACATCTTAAGTCAGAAAATACAACATCTTTAATGAATAATTTTTTTACATGACCACAACATTACTTCATACTTAGCATTGCATGGGATAATCTGAGGACACACATAAGAAAAGGTTGTGTTATAAAGCCCAGTAGGGGAGTAAAAAAGGAATAACAAGAAGAATAAAATACATGTTAGGCAATAGTAATATCAATGGATCATAAGAGAAACATGAACATAAATTCATGATACATCATGATTATCATAACATGGATATGTGGTAATAAAATTTAACATGATATTAGCATGAGTCAAGGCTCATTGCACATGGATCATAAGTAAACCCTCATTAAGCAATAATTAGCCTGAGTAAACCATCATTTCACATGAATTATCAAGATTAAACACTCATTTCACATGAAGTATCATGATATTATTATTTACCCAATGCATTGGAGTGCTATCAGGGCGCACCTTTCTTAATCATTTCATTTCATGCATAAGTTTTCCACATAGATCATACAACATGGATTCATTGAACATCATAATTTATTTCACGGATAAGATATGTGGAATACATAAATGTAAGTCTTCAATAAAAAATTAATCATTCATAATAGTGAATACCCTTGATAGAAAAATGGGTATGGTATTCACTTACACGATAATTTGGGCAAGGGAAATTTTGGCGTAACTTCGGCAGCATAGTGATGTCAAATAGAAATGAAAAAATGGGTTGATGAGAGAGAAAGTGTTATCTAGTCATTTAAAAATGAAATTTACAATAAGGGGGTCATGGAACATAATAGACAAATATAAGTAATGAAATTTAGATACATAATATAAAATAATTTCTTGAATATAAATGAGGAGAGAGAAATACCTTACGGAATTTAGGCATGGTAACGGGTGTAGAAGGGAGGAATTAATGAGAGATAAAGGGGTATCTCATAATTAAAAAATAAGTAGGGAAGCATAGGAAAGATGATAAATAATATCAAAACATTTTTAATTTAAAATAAAAGGGAATAACAATACAAGGAAACATGGACATAAATAAGGATGAAAGGAAAGTGAGGATCCCTTACTTGAGTGTGTGACTTCAAGAACATAAGTAAGGGATTCTTCAGATATTGGGGTGCCTTGAGAGGATTATAGAGAGAGTAGGGCTCATTAGGGACGTGCTAAAAGGGTTTTTAGAGAAGAGAAGTGGGATCTTGGGTGGGTTTATATAGGAAAAGATAGGGGAATTCTTTAATTTTTCACAAACTAATGTTTTGGAACTTATATAATTAAATATTCAAAACCCAAAATAAATCCATGGTTTTTTCCCATGATTTTTTCCAAAGGGGTGTGGAAAACATTATTTTATAGTTCTAATTGATGAACTTATTAAAATATTAGGCTTTCTTATATGGAGGTGAGTCACACTCTAAAGGAAATCATTTTAAAAAGTTAAAATATTTTTATAAGTTTTGTAGGGTCCACTAAGGCACCGTAAAATTAATAAAAAAAATCATGTTATTTTAATGGTAAAACATATATTGTCCTAATATCCTTTTTATAGTATTTTATTACATACACAGTATTTATTTAAACAATATTTATTTTTTACCTAAAAAATCGATTGTCTGAGAAAATTATGAAAAATTAACCGTTAGATAATTTCAACATCCTGAATCCAAAAATAATATTCATTTTATCTAAATAATTTTCTAAATATTTGAAATTTTACTTTTAAAATAAAATTTTTCATTTATTTAAAATTCATGGGTTTTTACACAAATAGCTTTCAAACCTTAATGGACATTACAATTGTATAAAAATTATATGATCATTTATATTTAATAAAAATTTATTTAGTAATAATATTTTATTAAAATAATATTTAATTCATAAATCCATTAATTCATAAAAAATAGATTTCTTAATTGAATTTTAACTAAAAATACTATTTGTTTTTTAGAAACCATTTACAATGTAACAATAATAAAATGAATGTATATTCTTTATAAAAAAATAATGCACATAATCATAGTCATAGGGTCCTATTGCATAACCCATAATAACACCTTCATAATATCTAAGGGCAATGTGTGCGATGGTGATAGACTCTTGGGGTGGCTCAGATAACATTGCTTGGGTGGTAATCTCTATTAACTTTCACTACTCCTATAGGCGGTTCCGTTCAAGAATAACATGTTGATGCTCGGTTTGGGTTGGTCAAGAGAAAATCCCAGTGATGCTACCTCCTTTATGATCTTCAAAAACGGGCTTCAAATGGATCAGTTCTACTGGATGAGGCTATCGCTTCCTATATTTGAGTAAATTGGATTTTTTAAATCCCTATATTTATACAAATCATGTGATCATTGTTCAACGACTATATTAGAAATGTTAAAAATTATTAATGGAATTTTATAATCCAAAAACATAAAACCAAAGAAGTGAATATGTTTTATATAACCATTTTACATAATAAGACATTTAATTATATCAAGAAGAATTTTCTTTAATAAAAGTTTGGGCAGTTTCAATATTTCCCCATTAAGAAATTTTGCAGTAAAAATTTACTTTTCCCACATAAAAATAGATGAGGGTAAATATGAATCATCACATCATCTAATTCCCATCTTTCTTATTCAAACTTGTGGTTTCTTCACAACACATTGACGAGGGGCATTGTCTTATTTAATAGAACATTTTTTCTATGATCTAAGATATTCACTGAATTCTCTTCATAGGAGAGGTCATTCTCCAATGGTACCACCTCTGGATTGAGTACTTTTGATGGTTCAAGTATGTACTTCCTCAAGATTGATACATGGAATACATCATGTACTTAAGATGGGTTCGGTGGTAGTGGTATCTGATAGGCCACTGCTCTTATGAAATCAAGGATCTCAAAAGGGTCAATGTGCCTTGGACTAAAATTTCCCTTATTCTCATTTATCTAAACTCTATTCCACAATGATATGTGGAGGAATACCATGTCTCTAACATCAAACTCTAGGTATCATTGATGATTATCAGTATTGATCTTCTGTAGACTCTGATTAGTTTTAATGTGCTATTGGATGGTCTTAACCTTATCCACAATTTCTCTGACCATTTCTCAACCTAGGACTTTTATCTCCCCAAATTCATTTCATCATGTTAGTGTTCTTGCACCTATTCCCATAAAGTGATTGATATGTAGTCATTTGGATGCCTTATTGGATACTATTATTTTAAGATAACTTAATTAGGGGATGATGTTGATCCCATCCTCCATTAAAGTCCATTAGGAATGTTATCAACATATCCTTAAGTTTTTGGATAGTCCACTAATATTGGCCATCATTTTGAGGATGATAATACATACTGAAGTTTAGCTCAGTATTCCAAGCATGTTGGAGACTCTTCCAAAACATAGAGGTGAATCTTGGATCTCGATAGGATACAATAGATAGTGGTACTCCATGTTGTCTTACCACTTCTCTAATGTATATCTGTTCTAGTATATCCAATGAGAAATCCTCCTAAATTAAAATGAAGAGTGAAGTCATTGTAAGATTATCCACAACAACATAGATAGTATTGTTTCCTTTGGATGTCTTCAAATGTCCTGTGAAAAATTCTGCGGTGATTTTTTTCCATTTCCATGTTAGTATGGGTAATGGTTGCATCATCCCCTTAGACTTATACCTCTCATACTTCACATGATGACATACCAGGAACTTTGATGTATACTCATCAATTTCCTTCTTCATGTTATCCCACCAATAATTCCCTTATAGATCTCAATACATCTTTGTGTCTCCTGGGTAAATGGATAAATTCTAAATATGTGAATCGTCCAAAAGTTATTTCTTTAAATCTGGATTTGATGGAACACATAGTCATGACCCAAATCTTACAATTCCTTCTTCATTAATATTGAATTATTAGGATTTCCCTTTTTTGATAGTTTCCACTTTATTTTGAATTCTCAAATCATCCTTTTGAGCATCCTTTAACCATTCCAAAAGAGATGGATGAGAAATAATTTGTGAAAGGATTGATGATGTTCCATTCTTTATGATTCCCATGTTCATCTTCATCAAATCCAAGAAGATTGGATCTTTTTCAATTCTCATCAATGGTAGAATTTTTGTGTCCTTTCTACTTAGAAAATCTTCCACCTTGTTCGTTTTCCTAGGTTGGTAATGGATTGAGAATTCATAGTATTTGATCATCCCTAACCATATTTTTTGGAATATGTTCAACTCTTTATTTGTGAATATATACTAGAGGCTTTTGTGATCCATATATATTTCACACCTCTCCCTAAAGAGGTAATATCACCAAATTTTTAATGTAAAGATTACTATAGCCAACTCCAGATCATGTGTTGGATATTTTTTCTCAAAAAATTTCAATTTCTTTGAAGCATAGGTAATGAATTTTTCATTTTGCATCAACACACAGCCCAGGCCCTTCTTCAAAGCATTACTGAATAACATGAAAAGTTCTCCACTTGTGGGTAGTGTTAACACGGGCATGGTGATAAGCCTCATTTTCAACTCCTTGAATCTATCTTCACATTCATCACTCTAAGAAAACATGACTCCCTTTTGAGTTATCTTGGTAAGAGGGTTTGACAATAGTGAGAAATTTCTCACAAATCGGCCATAATATCTAGCTAACCCAAGGAAGCTACGGATATCCATCACATTTTTTGGCCTCATCCATCCTTCAATTGCATTTTTCTTGGAGGGATCCATATATATACCATTGCTTATGATGATATGACCCAATAATGATACCTACTTCAACCATAACTCACACTTGTTATACTTTTAATAAATATTCTCCTTTTTCAAGGTCTCTAGTATAGTGCTTAGATGCTCCTCATACTCCTCCTGGTTTTTGGAGTATATTAGAATAGCATCTAAAAATACTACCAAAAATATATCGAGGTAATTTCTAAAGACTCTATTCATTAATTACATGAATATTTTTGGATAATTAGTGATTCTGAAAGGCATTACAATGAATTCCTAGTGCCCGTACCTTGTACAAAAAGCAGTCTTGGGGATATCCTCCTTCTTCACCCTTAATTGGTAATATCACAACTATAGATCCACCTTAGAGAAGTATTGTGCTTCACATAGGTGATCAAACAAGTCATCAATTAGTGGAAGAGGATACTTTTCCTTTATTGTGATTTTTTTGAGCTCACGATAACCAATGAAAAGGAACATTGACCCATAAATCTTCTTGATAAAAAAGACTGGTGAACCCCATTGTGAAGCACTTGGGCGTATAAACCTTTTATCCAGATTCTCTTGTAGTTGTCTCTTCAACTCCTCAAGCTCCACAACAGTCATTCTATACTGAGTCTTGGATATTGGTAACACCCTAGGTATAAGATCAATCGATAATTGAACATCTCTTCTTGGAGGAAGACCAGAAAATTTCTCGGGAAACACTTCAGTGAATTCTCTCAAAATAAGCATGTCTTTACGGATGGTTGATTCCTTAGACTCAATCATCTGAGCAAGATATGTGTGCTCATAGGGCAGTATTATCCATTCTTGAGATGATGGTGCTAAAGAAGATCCATCAAATGCCTTGCACTTTTACAGAATCGAGGGCCGATTCTCCATATTGAGAGTGATTTCTCTCTCATGGAAATATATCTTGGCTGTATATAGTGAAATCCAATCCATGCCATGAATCACACAAATGTCACTAGAGGGAGTATGATGAGGTTTTCCGAGAAGTTCAATCCACAAATTGTGATAGGGGAGGAGTTATATTCATGGGATGTAATAATTTCCCCATTTTTTATTCTCATGGACATCTCTACTTCCATGATTTTTGGTGGTGTAGGGATTATTCTACTAAACATTATAGATATAAAAGAATGAGTAGAACCAGAATCAAAAATTATGTTTTCTATTCTTGAATGAATAACAAGCGTACCTGTCACCACTTCATTGTCAGGATTCTTTTCTGTGGTAGTGATGGATAAAAGCTCTACCTTTCTACCATGTAGGTTGTTGGTTGCCTCCAAAAACCCTTGGCTTAGGGAACTCATTTTCAAAGTTACCTAGTTCAATGCAGTTGAAGCAATGAACAACACTTTGTGGGTCAAACAGAGTATTCCTCTCCTCTATCATAGTAAAGGATTTTTGTTGTCGGCAATTAATATCCATGTTCCCTTCTATTCCACACTTAAATCATTTCATCGTCCCCTTCAGGAAATTTTTGGGGTTCTTATTTCTGTACTGTTAGAAAGTGGGGTGCTGAAATTTCATAGTACCAGTGGATTTATCCATCGGACCACTAGAATTAAAGTCCATTTTATGCTTCTTATCCCCATGATACCCCTGAGATTCTCCAATCTCTATTTTGACTTTGAGGGAACATCGTACAATTTCCTCTTAACTATTGAAGTCACGGAACACTAGGGATTTCATTAGGATAGGTTTTAGCCCACCAAAAAAGTAGTCAACTTTTCATTCGAGGGTAAAAACAAAGCCAAAGGTGTATCATGAAAACATTATGATGTTTTCCTCATACTATCTCATGTATTCATCATCTTTTTCTTGATGGAAAGTATGTCCCTTACTATCTTAAGTCAGAGGGTGCCCCTAAAATATTTATCAAAAAACATTTTCTAGAAATCCTTCCATTCCAATGCCTTGATCTCTTCCTCAGGCTTCGTATTTTTTATCAATTTAAACTTTTGATCAGCTTCACACTCTATATGATAAACAGCAAGATTAACCTTCTCTTTTTCATAACATTGAAGGATAGAGACGATCTTCTCAAAGGAGTTGATCCATTGTTCAAAAATTGAGGGTTCGGATGATCTATTAAAAGTAAAGGGCCTTTGTCTCATGAAGCTCTCAATTACAGATTGTTCTTTCATAGGGGTAGTGGGACATTCCTCTTAACCTGTGTTTCAATTAAAATCATGATTTTACTAAGAGGGTATAGTGACAAAGTTTGTGATTCCTGCTCTCATCGGATTTGGAATCTCATTAGAACAGTCATCATAATGATATTTGCATCGGTTCTTAGCATGAGTCCTCCTATTACCGGCCATTGGCTAGAATAAAAATAAATTTAGGGGTATAATATAAAGGGTTATCCAATGAAAAAAAGGGATAACTTATAAATTACATTTATTTCCTTAACTTCTGAATTTATAGGCTTCAATATATGTTATCCATGATCTACTTCTCAACATATATTCTTAGGAGAATTTTTTTATTCCCTTAATAATAGTCCATACTAAACTTATGATTTTACCAAAGAATTTCCCCCAGTATTATTGAACCAAAAGTGCATGAAGGCCTATTTTCATGCACCAATTCACGTTCGAGACTAGATCAATGTGGTTTTTTTGGGTTTTACCCCAAGATACATTTGTTTCATAGCCACCTCTACTTGTTAATATCTAGATAGGGATGTATTTTATTGATTAACCACTTAATCTATACCCAAAAATATTTAGGAATGTTTTTATTATACTTAGTATTATCCCTAAGGATTTATCTTGGTTTTTATAATCCTAATATCAAAAATAACTAAATCTATCCTTCGATACCAACTATAATAACCCTGCTCTTTATTACACACTTAAACATGATTTATTACCTAAACCTGCAATTAAGACAACACTGATGATTGAGAGTTATAGTGTCTTGGGAAATTAGGAACATTACATGACAACTTAAGACATAAAATACAACATCTTTATTAAAAACTTCTTTTACATGACCACAAAATCCATTCATACTTAGCATTTCATGGGATAACGTGAGGACACAAATAAGAAAAAGGTGGGCTATAAATCCCAGTAAGGGAGTAAAAAAAGAATAATATGAATAATAAAATACATGTTAGTTAATAGGAATATCAATGGAGTATAAGATAAACATGAACATAAAATCATGATATATCATGATTATCATAACATGGAGATGTGGCAACAACATTTAACATGATATTAGCATTATCCAAGGCTCATTTCACATGGATCTTGGGTAAAACCACATTGAAAATAAATTATAATGAGTAAACCCTCATTTCCCATGAATTATCGTGAGTCAACACTCATTACACATGAAATATCATGATACTATTATTTACCCAATGCATTGGAGCGCTATCAGGGCACACCCTTCTTAATCATTTCATTTCATGCATAAGTGTGCCACATAGATCATACAACATGGATTCATTAAACATCATAATTTATTCCATGAATATGAGATGTATAATACATATATTTAATTCCGCAATAAACTAGTAAACATCCATAATGTTGAATATCGTTGATAGGGAAACGGGTATGGTATTCACTTACATGAAGATTTTTTCATGGGAAATTTTTGTGTAACTTCGGCAACATAACGACGTCAAATAGAAATTTTAAAATGGGTTGATGAGAGAGAAAAGGGTGTATAAAAATTTTTACATGAAATGGACAGTAAGGGGTAATGTAACATAATATCCCAACATATGTAATGGAATTGAGATGCATAATATAAAATAATTTATTGAATGTTAATGAGAAGAGAGAAATCCCTTACAGAATTTTGGCATGGTAACGGGTGTGCATGGGAGGAATTAATGAGTGAAAAAAGGGGTCTATAATTATTCAAACATAAGGAGGGAATTATAGCGAAGGTGATAAATCATACCCCAGAATTTTTAACTGAAAATAAATGGTCATAACAATACAAGGAAACTTGTACATAAATAAGGAAGGAAGGAAAAACGAGGATCCCTTACGTGAGTGTGTGACTTCAAGAGCTTGAGGAGGGGCTTCTTAAGAGATTGGGGTACTTAGAAGGATTATAGAGATATGATGGGAGATTAGGGACGTGGTAAAAGGGTTTTGAGTGATGATAAGTGGGATATTGGGTGGGTTTGTATAGAAACAAAGAGGGGAATTCATTAATATTTCACAAACTTAGGTTTTGGAATCTATATATTTAAATATTCAAAACCACAAACATACCCATGGTTTTTTACCATGGTTTTTTCAAAAGGGTAGTGGAAAACATTATTTTATAAGGACAATTTCGGAAATTATTAAAATAATAGGCTATCTTTTGTGGAGGTGAGTCACACTCTCAAGGAAATCATTTTAAAAAGTTAAAATATTTTATAACTCCTGGAGGGTCAACTAAGGCGCCATAAAATTAATAAAAAAAATATGAAATCACATTATTTTAAATTTAAACTATATATTGGCCGAATATACATTTTATAATATTTTATTACAATACTATTGGGTCATTATGATGTCAAAAAATATATTATATATTTAAATAGTATTTAATTTTTACCCAAAAAAATTGACTCTCTCAGAAAATTATGAAAAAATCACTGTTAGATAATTTTGACATCCTGAATCCAAAAAAAATATTCATTTTGTCTAAATAATGTTCTAAATATGTAAATTCATACTTTTAAAATAAAAACCAACATTTATTGAAAATTCGTGGGTTTTGAAAAAAATAGATTTCAAACCTTAATAGAAATTAAAATTGTATAAAAATTATAAAATCATTTAAATTTAATAAAAAGTAATTTAGTAATAATATTTTATTAAAATAAATAATTAAAAAATCCATTAATTCATCAAAATTAAATTTATTAATTGAATATTAACTAAAAATACTATTTATACTTTTAAAACCATTTACAAAGTAACAATAATAAAATGAATGTATATTCTTTATAAAAAAATAATGAACATAAACATAGTTCTAGGTTATTGTAACATAACCCTTTATAACACCCTCATAAGACCAAAGGTTAAGGTGTATGATTGTGATAGACTCTTAGGGTGGCTCTGATAACATCTCTCAGGTGGTAATCTCTATTAACTTCCTCTTCTCTTGTAGGCAGTTTCGTTCAAGATTAATGTGTTGAAGCTCGGCTTGGGCTTCATCAAGAGAGAAGCCCAGTGCTTTCTTCGCTCTGAAAAATGGGCTTCGTATGGAGCAATTCTACAGGATAAGGCCATCGCTTCCTTTGTCTGAGTACATTGGATTTGTTAAATCCCTGTATTTATACTAATCATTTTATCATTGTTCAATGGTTATATCAGTAATAGTAACAATTCTTAAGGGTATTTTAAAATCCAAAAACATAAAACAAATGAATTGAATATGTTCTATATAACCATTTAATATAATAATAAATTTAATTAGATCAAGGAGAATTTTCATTAATAAAATTTTAGGTCTTTACAGTAAGCCTCAGAAACTTCCTCAGAACCCCTTTTTATGATAACTAAAGAAATGGTAGGACAAATTCTGATCCATGGGGGGCCATACTCCCCACAAATCAAATCTCGAAATTCACATTTATCATATAAAAATCCCAATCTATATCATATATCTAATACATTATCCACCAAATTCTGATCCAAGAAATCTCATAAACCTCAGGGATCAAAGCTTGGTGTCCATCCAAATCAAACTATATCACATATCAATAAACCTATCACAACAACAACAATATATGTCAAGGCACCTTCACAACAATATGCAATCAGTAATACTTTCTAAATGGAATGGAAATAATGCATGGAATGTGATATCTAGAAATTTCTTATATGATGCATGTGATGTCATACCCTAATCCCATTGAGTTGAAACAAAATAGAACCATAATGATATCAATAATAATAGAAAAATATAAGTGTGTCACCCAATGGTGAAATCGAATCAACTTTAATAGCTCAAAATCCAAGAGCTCAATTCAATTCAAGGCAATTTGGATTTTCCCTATACACGGGGTAACTACTCATGGGCACATCTAATTACCAAATTCCATAACTTTTATATACCTCTAAAAATAATAAATCAAACCAAAAAAGAAAAACCACTTTGATACCAATTTATAACGTCCCGGATTCAGGTGCCACTTAAAAGGTGTCCCATACTCGGTTGGTCATGTGGCCTCAAGCGCATTTACCTAAATGCCAGAGGCTACTGACTAGTGGTGAGGGACTAAGTTGCGATAGTGTGGAAACTATACCCTCATTGGTAGAGTGTAATAAAGTGAACTAATAATATAGAGTAGCATAAGTACTAAACAATATACAACTGAAGTAAGCAAAGAAATACTAATACGATAAATAACCAAGAGTTATTCCATACAAACGATGATGTAGCATGTTATTTCTAAGAAAACAACCAAGACATGATATACTAAATTCAGATAAAATACATTTATTACTGAATAGAAATATAGAATAAAACTCTAAAGAATCACAAGCCTCAGCTTGGTCACATGCTCTCCTGCTCTTAAGCAGAAAGTCAAGTACCAGAAGAAGGGAACTTTCCCATATCAACACCTACAACAATATAATCTTCTTAAGCCCAAAACACGTCCCAAATAGGTTGTGATACTATATCTCAGAAGTCAACCACCTAATGTTTGTGCAAATATGTCAGTGAAAATATGTCACAAGAAGTGTAAAATAGTGAAATCAGTAAACTAAGAAGTACTCAAAGTAAAAAATCCTACATGTACTGGTTTAATTTATGTCAATTATTGTGTATTAATAGTTCAATTAATCTGAATTTATCAAAGTCTCAAGATCAATCCTATGCCCAATGATCCCCATGTAAAATTGATCACAACAGATACCTCAAAAGGATATCAAGAAAATTAAAGTGAAGATCGAATCCAAGCTTGTTCTTTGTCTTTGAAGACACGTCAAAAGAAAGTCCATTTAAATATTCAATTTATAACCTAATTAAATTCTTGACATTCCTAATGTGGATTCTAAGTATAACTCCTGGTATATAACCACCTTATTCCTACAAGCTTGTCTGTATGATCCTCTTTGGAACCTAGTCTCACTCTAGGTGTTGTGTGAGTATATGTCAATTGGGTTGTCCTTAGATCCTATAAATAATATCCAAGTATCTCCCACAACATATAAACATTCCAATAGATCATGTCCACATTATCTCTCATTCCATGACTCGTTTTTCCTTTTCAAACACAGCCTACATGAGCCCAACCACTATATGTGTGGCTCTCTCACGGCTTGACATAATAACCCATGTTTAGTCTTTCTATAGAATCTCTCAATGGGTGAATGGGTCACCTGAGGTATAAGGTACAATAGTCACATGAACCCATCTATGGAATTATAATTATAATTCATTGTTCACCCATTACCATTTCCCATTTTCTTATAACTGGTTCAAATAACCTTTTTATTATGCGTGCAATGTTAAAACAAAAGCATCCAATATAATTAAGCAAGGACCAACCTCTTAAGGATTACTTGTTAAAATAATCACATGGGAATTAATCACTTATCAGGAAACACGTGTAAATTAAATTATTACATGGTTCAATGATGACAAATCACATGGACACATTTCATTTATCAAGAAATAAATGCTAATTAAATGATGGCTTGGCTTTAGCAGTTAAAAAATTGCGTGGGAAATTGATGTCTCGTTACTTTCAATTAGTCCACCAATCTCATGGTTTAATCAAATATACTCACATGTAAAATTCATAGTTTGTAAAAACATTCCAAACATGCTTAAACAAGCATAGGCATAACATATAGCAATGGGAAAAAACCTAATTCCATGCCTAATCTATCCAAATACTATTCAACCAAATTGCAATCCTATTTTAACTCAATTAATTTTTAACAACCCATATAATGGAAACCATCAAGGCTACCCTAATAGGTAACCAAGTCCAAATGTCCATAAATTAAAATTCAAGGAAAAAGCACCCATGGGGTGGCCCTTATTCAAGTAAATAAATCTTAGTCATGGATAACAACACATATTCAATTACCATAACAACATTAAACAATAAAAGAGGTCAAAAATATATCAAGGTAACACCCTAAAATGGACACACAACACTTCATCACATATATTCGTCTCGAAAATTAATGAGATTAATAAGACCACTTACCTAGACCTCGTGTGACTCTCCTCATCTAGCGTCAACCTCCAATTCAAGCTAGAACAAAGTATATATATGAAACAAGGCTAAAATCTTAACCTAAAATAACTCATTAGTGTTATGGAATCTGACATAAATACTCAAGTTTAATTGAGAACTTACCTATTGGGTTCAAATGCTTTTAACGGTAATTGAATCTGAGTCCTGATGAAGATTTGGGAGGAGATTGAAGGTCTGGCACTACTGTTTGTGAAACCTAGCGATCCCCTTCTATCAAGAATGTTATAGGATGGAAACTGTCCATTTTTATAAAAAAACAAAAAATACACAGCGTATAAGTTCATATAAAATTCATGTATATCATTTTACTCTTCATTTGGAGGCTTTTTTCGGCCGACTCACTTTCTAGGACCTACCAACATGACTACACAGCGTATACTAAGAAGTACACGGTGTTTATTTGGTTTTTCCTATCTTTCTTAACGGCATGCCCACACACCATGTATTCCTATAATACATGGGCAAAATTAATGGTGTGTACTTAGGATTACCTGGTGTGTAACCCATAGATAGGTTGTGTGACAATATGATTTCAGTACTTTCTCAGTTTTCCATTATTTTCTAAAAAAACTCAAGGGAAAAAGAATAAAAGAAACCCATACCTCAAAGAAAGAATCAGGTTCTAACACTATTAGTTTCATTTACATTAGAGGTCCCAATCCATGTATGATATCTTCCATGAATCTCTGTTCTTTCATTACCCATCAAACCCATCTCATATTGTTTAGCCTAATGATGTTGATATAGAGGTATATTGTTCCTTTTAGAAGTATCTTATTTGTATCATTGATTAGAGAAACAAGGATATTTTAGGTAGGTTAGTCCCTCTAGTATGTATACTATGCAATCATGGTCATTTACAGGATGAGATTAGGGAGTGGGAGGCCAATATATGAGCTTAGTTCCTTGATTTATTCTCGTATGATTCCGTAACATCCTTGGAAGGTCCACTTGGGAATGAATTTTTTATGGAGGGAATATTGTAAGATCCCTACTTTTCCAATATCTTATGGATCCTTAAATTTTTAGTTCAAAACATTATTTTTATCCATATTGAAGTTCCCAAGAGAATGAGGAACATTTCTAGAGTTTCTGGTGTATGTTCAGAGCCTATAGCTCTAAATTTTAGATGAATAAGGATGGAAGCATAGTTTTTTTAAATCGATTGGGGTTCTGTAGTGAATTTTATTGGGTTGCATGGTTTTTTACGCCATGCACCCTAGGCCACACAGACCTATGGGGTTCTTTAGAGGGATTGTAGTGGGTGTATAGGTTGTGGACAGTTTTCCCAAATAATGTGGATAGAATTTATGCATAGTTCCACTTAACTAGTGAGTGTGAATGGTTGGAACATTGTTGGGAAAAATATGTGTCCAAACCGTGTTTCCCTCTAAAACCTTGTGAATTTTATTTTTCCCTTACTTTATTTAATGTTCTTACCCCCTTTAATATTCATATCCATGCACATCATCTCTCCCTTTCAAGATCCTCCATTTTTATCTCCTATGATTTGATCCATCTCCCTCACATGATATCTGATTCTTCCTACACCATTTGAATAAGACAACAAGAGGTAAGGAATTAGATAATGTTCCTTACTTTATTAGTTTATCTTTATCTCATGGATGTGATTTACATGAGGATAATATTCCATATTCAAATGATATTTCTATATTTCATTGATTTATCTCATTCTACTATGGATTTAAACTAATACTAGATGAGGAGTCATCTACCATCATAAGTTATATGGTATAGTTTTTTTTTTCCTAAATTATTGATATGTATATTGTGAAATATTTTTAAGTGTAACATACCTTCCATGATACACGTCCAAAATATTAAATTAATTAAATGAATTACTATTTACATTCTTAGAGTAGTTCTATAAACCCACAAATGAATGTTATGGGATGTCCACCACAATATAAGGAAACCCTTATGGGTCATTTCATAATTACCTATGATCCTTATTACTTTAATGAATTCAAACAAAAAATTAAGGTTGGTTGAGTTATCCCTTATTAATGAAATTTAATTTGAATCAACTAATAGATAATGGTTATCCACAAACATTGACCCCTGTTTCTTCTTATCTATAACATGAGATTTCATAACTAAACAAACTGAAGAAAATGAAATATGTATATTTTTTTATGGAATGGGTAAAATATTATCCTTGGATATTATATTATACCATGTCTAGGGAAAAATGACGGTTTGGATTCAGAAATCCTAGGATGGGATCAGAGAGTATATTGATTAGATGTTTTTAAATGAATTACAACATGCCAAAAAATACATGGATTATTTTATAGAATACCTTGGATGGGATCACTAGGATGATGAATTTATATTACCCATGAACTATAAATAGTATTCAAAGTGGATTACATTGGACAAGCTTCATGGGAAATGTTTTTGTACCATGCCACAAACGATTCCTTGTTCTCTTTTTTGTACACAATATATGGCCTCTATGGATTGTGCCTTCATACCATGTCATGAATGATACTTTAGTTCTTTATATGTAATTCCTTATAAGATCTCTTATGAGGATGGGGTTTTATTATGATCATGGTGAAACATGTGAGTTTTTCTTATGAAAAACATTGGATAGGCTCAAGACACTAATTAATTTAATTAATTGACCCATATTCCATATCCAAGAACATTCTTCGAGTAGGTCTATGATTTACATATATAATGACCTAGTTACACTTCCTTTTTATGCATATATTCCATGAGTGTTAGGAATCCTCTTATGATTATGAGTGGATTCCTTGGTTATACACCTCGAGTCATGTATTATATATATACATATATATATTCATATATATATGATGTATATATATACATACATGTATTCATATATACGTACATACATACATATATACATACATACATACATATGTATATATATAAAGGGTGACATATATTCTGAGACAATCTATCTTAGGTCGAACCAGGTAGTAACGGTCATGTGTCTGGATAGGAACCCAAGTCGATGTGATTTATTTTATTTACTATCATAAATTGATTATTACTTGTACAACTCTCATTATATATACCCATACTAGATATTTCTAGACGCCATTGGTGGGGGGTCTACTATTTATATATCATATCATATTTTGGATGCTAATTTGGTACCAAAACTGACTTTATGGATGCAATTGGGGAAAAGGGGAAGCATCCTGCTTTGGATTCCTGATTTACTACACTAGGATGGAGTAAAAGAGCATATGACCAATATTATGCTTTTATTTCTATTAGAGATATCTTTTTGTGTTTTTCTATTTTGTATATAAATTTTTATATACGTGTTATTATATATCTAGTTTACCAACCCTTTTTATAGCATCATGACATCATCATAAGTTTTTATATGATATTGGATATTATTCAACATTTTATTATATATGAAATAATTATGCTCCTAAAATTAATTTATGATATTGTACCACTACTTAATGTTATTGTATACTATTGTTCTTCACTCAGATCATGAGAGTATAGTCCCCCCACCATTCCATCATTTACCTTTTCTACCATTCTATAGCCTCTAACATATGGGGAGGTGAATATAAATCTATGTGACCCATTTTTTCAGCTACTAATATCAAGTGACCCAGGGTTGGATGTCATAAATAACGCCTAAATTTTATTCCATTGGAGATTACCAAATGAAGAGGAATATGTTCTTACTGATATTTTTAAGTTCCTTTTTTATTAAAATGATTATAAATAATCAATTTTAGGTATGCCATTCAATATAAGAGGAACTACTTATGGATTGAATCTGATTCTAATGTTTCTATTAAAGCTTTTCAAACAATAACAAGGAATGTACCCTGGAAAATCCTACCCCATTGGATTGACTATCGGAGTAATATTACACAACTCAATTTTTTATCTCACATTCTTATCAAGATGAAAATCAAGTAGCAAATGCTCTATCGAAGATGAGGGTTTTTGAAATGGTTATGATGTGGTATTTCAGAGGCTCTGGTGTTTTTATTCTCATGGCGGATGCTGACATGTGTGGCACCCTACGTACTAAACTTTTTAATAACCCCTTATAACACTTGTCTCTCCTTGTTATTATTTATATAATATTTTCTCAAGGCTGGATTGACCGGAACCTGGACATTTTTGATATTATAAATCTTCAACAACCATCTTAAAATAACTAAATACAAATATATACTATATTTTGTTGTTTTTATGTAAATGGTACATACATTTTCTATCTTCTTTCTATCCTATCAAAATTGAAAACATCATTTGAGTGTACGTATGAACTATCATCTTGATGAATCAAATAGATTTTTTTCTTTTACCATCTTGAATTTATTATTCTAAAAATATATATATTTAATAAAAATATATTCATTACATTATTAATATTCTGTATATAATGTAACCATTTAATGACAAATTTAATAATTGTGAATATATCAAATTAATTTTTGGTAAAAAGATCAAACAAACTTAAGTTGTCAAAATAAACCTAAAATATTCAATGAATAGATGAAAAATGTTAATTAAAGGACTTTAAAATGGAATATTGAGGAAAAAGTTTCTTAATAAAGTATTTAATAAATTTTAATTTATTATTCCAGATGATATAACATGTCAAAATAATTAAGAATACAATGAAAGCAGTTTTAATATCAATTCTACTCCATTGAGATATATTTTATATTACACAATTAATTTTTTATATGGTGTATATACTTCCGATTTGACATATAATAACATAAATTATTATTTATTCATCATATTTAAATTTTCAATTCATGTTTTATATTCATTTTTGTTTTTATATAAAATTTAATAAAGTCATTCTAGTTTATTTGACAATCTCAAACTTATTTAGGATTGTTCATGTTTAAATTTACATGAGAAGAATTTGACTCTCATTATTTATTAAACTCATTTATTTTATTCTATTCTATCTATTTCATGGGTTTAAATTCTTTCTTAAAACATTTCCTCTCTTTTTTACTAGAAAATTCTAAAAGAATGTTTTTAAACAAAATTGACCTTATTTTCTCTTTTAAGTAAGGAATATTTTTCTTTTATATCCATATTTTTTAAATTGGGTTATGTATGTTTTTATCTACATTATAATGTTTATTAAATATCTATTTCTAATAACTCAGAAATTATTTTCAAAATTTGAAAATAAATATTTTGAATGTTTTTCCAAACAAGTCACTTTTAAATTCCTTTACAAACATATGAAAGGATTTATCTCTTTAATGTACATGGAATGAGTGGTATTTCCCACAATCATATCTTTTATTGGTTTTAAATCATTCACTAGAATATTATACATATTTTCAAAAAAATAATCTTCCATTATTCTAGGAATTTTTAGCTTTTATATTAAATTAACAAATAATTATTTTCTAAAATGTTGAAATGATTTTTGGAAATGATTTATAACATAGTTTTTTTATAATAATGTTTCAATCAATTTAAGGAAATATACGTTTAATATTATCCTTTCATATTCCTCTCCAATTTTCAAAAAGGATTTTCCGTATTTTAAATCTTTATTTTTGATGAATTGATGGTCTCATATCATCCTTTACTGATTTATGAATTATAACTTATTTTTTTATCCTTCACTTTATTTTTATAATGTTATCTATTACTATCCATTATTCATTGGATATTATTTTTCTTATACCCATACATATTTTTAGTATCATGGATATATTGTTTATCATTTCATCTACTTTTATAATATCTTAACTATATACCATTTTAATATAGATTCTTTATTGAAAGATGTTTATTAATAAAGTTATTTCAATTAATTTGGAAATATTTATGTTCTGTATTCCTGATTCAAATCTAATATTTACAAATCAATAAGGGATATTGATTATGAATTACATTATTGATTCAATATATAATAAATTCATTTGAAATATACAAGTGACTGGTGTGTTTGGTTATATATATCCCCTCTATGAATCAATAGGTATCATGAGACAAATAGTTGGCCAAATTTGTTGGGTATTTAGTGTAAACCTACCCATTCATTGAAATATCATCCAAAAAAACATGAAATCACGGTTCATGGTATATTGTCATGGGGCATTGAATACAAGATCATAATATCCAACATTATGCATTTTCTTAAATAATATCTTAGTTACTATTACCCTTGTGATTTTAGTATTTATTTTTTCAAGGGATATAATTTTAATCTAAAGTTTTAGATTAAATGGAATATGTATTGATTATCCACTATATCATACAGTTAATGCCTTATCTACACATGATATCTTTTATTATATGATTTCCCTTATTGGGCATCTGATCTCAACCATTATTATGTGTTCATATACCCAATATTTTCATAATAAATCATTGAATTATTTTTAAGGATGTTAGAATTTTTTTCATGCTATATTTTATTTTTACAATGTAATATAGAAGTTATGTATGTATCTAGTCTCTCGTTATTGAAAACCTATATCATCCATCAAGTTACAATCCCTTGTATCTTGTAATAGAGTGATAAAGTAAACACTAACTCTAGGTTACTGGAGTTAGGGATGTTATAGTTGGTATCATTTAAAGTTTAGTAGGACCCATGGAAACTAGATTTTATAAGAAAACATATAGGAAGATAAATAAGATAAACCCATATAATGGTCAATAATGTTTAGGTATATTTATGTTGTGGATCAATATTCATGTTATTATGAGATAATTATGTGTGTGGCATCATTTAGGGATGGAAACTAGTATAATATAGAGAAATCATATCAACACTTATAGTAAACATAGGGGTTGAACTTATGATAAAGTCAATATAATCGATGTTAGAGATAAGAAGAAGATGAATTTATTAGGTAAATTGGCCTAGGTTAGGACAAAAAATATTTATTATATGGAGAACCCCATTATTCATCAGTGTGATGAAGCTATGTTGGATTTATTTATACAAGAGAAGCCTTCATAATTTAGTGAAACATTTAATCCATTGATATTCGAGTAATGGACCATGTCCCTTGAAAAGATATTCCTCAATTTGGGTTGTAATGAAAGGGAAAATGTTATTATTATTGTATATTTTTTAAATGGAGATATTGATCAATTGTGGTTTTTGATCAAGCATTCTAAATAAAATAATGAAATAGAATTTATGGAATTGAGAAATTTTTAAGTGATATTCTTATAGTAATATTTTCTTTGTGGAAAACAAACTAAAATGGATATGGTGTTCCCCAACTTAATGTAGAATGAATAAGAAAGTTTTTATTAATATAACTCTTACTTCACAATATTACTGATGGATACAATAGACTATATATATAATTCAAACAGAAATATTGGTATTTTTATTTATGGTATTAAGCCTGACCATTGAAGGGAACTGGTCTCCAAAATGTTTTCATCATAAGATATTATAGTGTCATGTTCTATCAAGATATATAAATAATTTTACAGGTCTTATATCTTCAATGGAAATCAATAAAATAAGGGGTTGGTGAAGCACCAAGGAAAAAAATAAATGCATCAAATAAGAATAAAGGATATATAGGAATTCCATAAAGTAATAATTATGTAATGAAACATCCTAGTAAAGGATTAAAGGGAATGGGGGATTGTTAGAATTTTTGAGATTAGGGACATATTGCATATTAATTCAAGGGAACAAAATAAATTACTTCTATCTAGATATTAAACTGTATGATTATAGTGAATTATTCAAACTAATACCCCATTAATTTGGGGAACATACATCATATGTTCTCGTGGGGGGGATTTCAAGCATATGGGATTACTATAGATCAAGTTAAAGTCCCTGGTAATGTGGTGGTGGGTACTTTGATCTAGAACTTGATGTTAGTTCATGATTTATTCAATTCTTGATTTTGACACAATTTTTTACCTCCCATGTTTACTATGAACACTATATAGTTCCCTATAACCTTAAGAATTGAGTTTTTAGTACACAATCTTAGTGGAAATATGATTTCAACATTGATATGTCAACTAGATCCCATTATGATGTATAGATATGACCTATTTGAAAACATTGTTATTATTCCTTTGGTTATGTTTGATATAATCCTTGGTAAGAGTTTAATTTTTTAATGTGAAATTTAATTTCCAAGTGTATAATATTATGATTCTCAAAGTAGGTTTCGATAACTTTGTCTTTAAAGGTGATACCTCATCATCTGAATTGTGTTCGGATCCACCTCTAGTATCTCTACTTAATTAATTTTTTTGTGAATTAGATAAGGTATGTCCCATGGATGGGAAAGGTAATATTAGAGTAGAAGACATACCAACTATTCGAGAATACATTTATATCTTTTGTGATGGAATAAATTGATGTGTTTAATGAAGAGTTGCCTCAAAATCCACCCGAGTGTGATGTTGAGATTTCTATTGAACTCATCCTTTATGAAAAAACATATATCTGGTACACTCTATATTATAGCCACTATGGAATTATTGGATTGAATAAATATATGAAAGAATTTTATAATAAGGGATTCATTAACCCAGGTGTTTTACATTGGGGAGCCCCTGTTATTTTTGTTAAGAATAAGGATGGGTCTATGAGATTATTCTATGATTATAGGGAAATAAATTTCATTACTATAAAGAACATGAATCCTCCACCGTATATTGTTTACTTATTTGAATAAAAATAAGTGTCTTATTATATTTCAAGTATTCATGTTAATTTTGTGTATCATCAATTGCGAGTAAGGAAGGAAAATATTCCAAAGATGTAATTTCATACAATGTATGGTAAATATGAGTTTAAAATAATTCTATTTTCATTGACTAATGAACTCTATGTTTTCATAGATCTGATGAGAAAAGTATTAAAATATTATCTTGATAATTTCATTATGGTATTTATCAATCATATCATTATATACTCTAAAAGTTGTGAAGAACATAAATTTAATTTGAGAATAATTCTTGAAACTCTCAGGGGTAATGATTATTATGAGAAATTTAGTAACTAAAAATTTTGGATTTAAGAAGTTTCTTTTCATGGCCATATTTTCTCAAATGATAGAATATTAATTGATCCTTTAAAAACATTAGTATTCAAATAATGGACTAAAACAACAATTACAACTGAGATACATAATTTCATTGGATTATAAGGTTACTATTAGTGTCATGATGAAAATATTTCCAAATTATCTAATGCATTAAAAATGTTGAAATGAAAAGGGTTTAATTTTATATAGTTTGAATAATGTTAATAATATTTTAAATAATATAAGAGGATATTGGTCAATGAACTGATATTTACATTACCATCAAGAATAGGTTATTTTTATATAGAGATATTAATTGAAAAATGGAATTAGATATGTCCTTTTTCATAATGATAGAGTTTTTTCTTATGCATCATGATAGTTGAAGATCTATAAATAGAATTATCTAACCCCTCATCTTGATTTGGAAATATTAATCTTTTCTTTGAGGATATCGAGGAATTACCTATACGATGAAAGATGTGATATATATATACGGATCACAAAATTATGAAATATGTAATTTCAAAAAGTAGCTTAATATGAGACAAGTTCTTTGTCTAGATATATTCAAGGATTATGATTTCTCAATAAAATACCACAATGGGGAGGAAAATATGGTGGCTGATGTATTGTGTGGGAAATATCATAGTGTTTAGACTAAAATTATGATTTAAAAATCATATATTCATGGATTTAGTAATGTTAGATATTTGAATAATTGGGGGAGGGAAAACATCACTCCTTTTCAAAATTATTCTAAAACCATATTTATTGTATAAGATAAAAAAAGTCACATCATTATCATAAGAGTTTACAAAAGAAAATTAAATCATTTAATGATAGTAAATTTGATGAA
This sequence comes from Viscum album, assembly GCA_963277665.1. NCBI lineage: Eukaryota > Viridiplantae > Streptophyta > Magnoliopsida > Santalales > Viscaceae > Viscum > Viscum album. Next base: position 819,505,056 of record OY728126.1, read on the forward strand.
TTTGATTTTGAAGATGGGGTGTTGAAAATAAAAAAACCTATATGTTCCATAAATACCCTATATGAAGAGATAATTACTTGATTAATCCCATTGATCAAACATCCCTATACACCATGGTAGAATATGATATAAATGGATTTGAGTGAATTGTTTTTGTGATATAATATGAAGTGGGAAATTACTTAATATATATCATGATTCATGGTTTTCTAATTATTGAAGGCTGAGATAAATTGTCCTCATAAAATCATAAAACCATTAATTAATCCTATTTGGATGTGGGATGATATTATTTTGGACTTTTTTACTAGATTTAAAAATAATCATAATAAAAATGATTATATATGACTTATTGTTGATAACCTTACCAAGAATTCACATTTTATCACTATAAGAGTTGATATATCTATTGGGTTCCTCGCATTTATTTATATCAATGTAGGTTTGACACTTCATGGTGTACCTCTAGTGATTGTATCTAATTTACACCCCTTATTTACATGAATATTATGTAACTATCTTAATAATTTTCTCATCAATGAGTTATATTTGAGTAGTTCATATCATCCTTAAACAGGTGGATAGTCCAAAAGGATTATTCAAACATTTGAATATAGGTTTAGGTTGTACTCACATGAGTTTAATGGTATATGGGATCAATATTTACCTCTAGTAGAATTTACATATAATAAAATATTCCATTAAATCATTCAAATAGAACCATATGAATTATTTTCATGAACAGACTTGGATTACCCATCTACATGGAACTTGAACCAGTCTTTACATAACCCAAAGGAGGTTTCAGGTACCCATTATATGGATATAAGTTCTTGGGCATCAATAAATGTCATTGGGAATAATTTTCCTCCTAATAACATGAACTTGATAACATGAATAAAATAAATGTATATATTCCAATATAAGTCTTAAATGGTAACTATATAAATGTAAAACAAAACAGGTGTCAGAAAATAGCCATGTTAAATTAAAGAAAAAGTTCTATAAAACCATTACACCATGTGACATGTATTCACCTCCAAATTAAGAAACCTTACTAATGAGAAAACTAGTCACTGCCCTATAGAACCTTATATTTACCTGCATTAGTCCAAAAAATATTTACATACATTACAAGTTATTTGAATACTGTTATAAAAACAAGACTTGTGGGATCCCACTAAGTACATCATAAATTTATTTTATAAAATAAACAAATCTTGGTCAATAAAAAAATATAAGGAATGTGATACAATTTTACAAAATTCAATATAGAACATGGAAAACACCCTATTTATGGATTATAAGATATACTAATAGGAATGGTTTCCAAATCATTTCCATAAAAAATAAAAAATAAAGAAAATCAAGCGGTTTATAATCCCTTATAGTGAGTAAATGTGCATGCTTGGTAAGACAATCAACAATAAATCATATGTAATTATTTCTGTCATTAATATTTACAAATAAAATAATAAATTCCATAGTAATATAATCCCACATCTATATAGGATTAAAAAAAAGTATTCATGATTTTATGAGGAAATTCAATCTCAGCCTTCTATAATTGGAAAACCAAGAATCTATATCAATGTAGGTTTGATACATCAATGTGAAACTATTGTGATTGTATCTGATTTCACACATAATTTACATCAATATTATATAAAACTCTTAGGAAGACTCTCAGTAATGATCTATATTTGAGCATTTCATATCATCCTAATACAGATGGATAATTCAAAAGGATTATTCAAATATTAGAAGATATGTTGGGGTTTTACTCACTTAATTTTAAAGGTATATGGGATCATTATTTACCTATTGTAGAATTTTCATATAAAAAAATCTTCCATTAAAGCATTAAAATTGGACTATATGAATTATTGTCATGAACAGGCCTGGAATAACCATCTACATGGAACTTGTACCAATCTTGACATGGCCCAAAGGAATTTCCAGATACCCATGAGTTGGAGACAAGTTTATGGGAATCTTTAAATTCATTTGGGAATTATTTTCCCTCAAATTAACATAAACATGATAACACAAATTAATTAAATGTCATTATTCCAATGTAAGTTCATAGTAGTAAAGATATAAAAGTAAATCAAACATGTGTCCAAAAACCACCACATTAAACTAAAGAACATATCCAATAAAACCATTACTCCATGTGACATATATTCACCACCAAATTCAGAAACCCCGCTAAAAATCAAACCCATCACTTCCCTATATCACCTTGCCTTTACCTTCAATAAACCACAAAAGATCTATATACAACCCATGTTATTTGAATAGTGTGAGAAAAACAAGCCCAGTGGGATCCCACTAAGTACATCATTAACATATTTTATAAAATAAACCAATCTTGATCAATAAAAAAGACAAGGAATGTGATATAATTTTACACAAATCAATATAAAACATGGAAACCACCATTTTCATAGTTTATAAGATATACTAATAATTATGGTTTCCAAATAATTTTCATAAAAATAAAAAACATTATTTTCAAAGATAATAAAAAATTAAGTAAATATCTTATATCACATTATATATTAGTTATTTAGGACACTCATTCCATTATTTTTATCATTAGTCCATCTGATGTTCACATTACCCTAGTAAAATCGGCTTATAGGGTAATAGTTCACTCCCAAAAGTGGATCCTTTCCTCAATATAGGCTTCTTAGTTTACACATTAACCTATTATAACTTTCTTAGGGGTAATATATCATCCCCATAGATGGATACCTACCACATCACTGATCAAAAAATTGATTACCGTATTAGAATAATTCAATGGAAATTTCTACTATATAATCACTCAAAAAATTATTCAAAACCATTTTTATTAAAAAACTAATGGAGGAATCCATTTTCATAAACATTATAAATATAAGAATATATTACAAATAATTCCATTAAAATAATTTCAAAATCCTTTAACATGATCAATTCATAAAACATATTTTGAAACCATTTTAGAAACCAATTTCAAGGAATGGACAAGCCTGATTTGTAGAACAAATACAATTCATGAAACCGCCTAACTTGAAACAATTTTAATTTCAACCCCCATATGGGAAAAACAAACCAAGATGAACCATGGATCCTAAGAATTAATAAAATACTCTAAACCAATAATTCCCAGTCAAGAATATATAATTTACCAATTTCTATAATGATGGAATAAAAATGAATAATTTTCCACCATAAATCTTGAAAATAAACACCAATAAGATTATAAATCAAGAAAAACCCCCTCAACTCAATGATATATCTAAGAATAATACAATTTGAAACATATATATAAAAAAATCAATCATTATATTATATGATCTATAGAGATAATCAAGAGGGATACTAGGAATAAGAAGATACAAGACCAAAATGAGGATAGACGTACCAAGAGATGTTCACATATTTGATCAAAAAAATTATTCATCAAACATCAAATTTGAAATAGATAATTATGTGCAATTATATCCCCCAAATATTTATTGAATTGGGTTTAGGTCAAAGGGGTAGTCAAGGAAATAAAATGGGGGTTTTGGTGGAACAAAAATACTATACTACATTTACTAAACTATCCCATATTAGCACCACTATCTAGATGATATAGGTTCACCAAATGGATGATTTATACAATAGAAAAGTAGTAGCAATAAGATATTCTATACATAGTATGGTGGCCCTCACTAGCTAGTCGGTGGACCACCTGTAGCTTCATTAACAATTGGTTCAAATATATATCCCATTGAATCCTCAATACATGACGATGACCTCTCTTACAAACCAAAACAACCAAAAATCAATATGTATTGGAAACAAATATAAAAAACAAATAAATGGTAATACCGGTGAAAAAGAAAGATGATATGATAATATTCTCTCCACTATATTTCTTTTTTCCCATAAATCAAAGTCAATGAAGGTTTGACAATAAGAAAATTATATCACTACTCCTTAATCATAGAATCTCATTCTCATGTCTCAATAAAAGATATATCTAGTTAAATTTCATGGTCTTCCTAATTCAGAATGTGTGATAGTTCATAATGACACCTCTTGTGTTAGGAAACATGGAATATGTTGTGGATCAAATATAACTACGTTGGTAAATCCAAGAGATTAATTATGTTTCTAACATATTAAATGATCTAAAATGGCCTCACATATCAAGAATAAATCTTACCTTTCTTTCCAAGATATTCGTGATCCAAATTGGGTGGGACTTTTAAACAAACATGGTCAATAAATAAAAAATTTGAAAAATTGAGATAATGATATGAAAAAGAATATCCCCTTCATTGGGTTATCAAAAAAAACTAACAAATCAATCCTACCTCCATCATTTTTTTATAAAACAAGCTCAAAACAGTCCTAGATGCTTCAACAATCTGAGATCAATAGAGATGTAATGTGAATGGTTGGATATAAAAATCATTAAAATATTTCATGTTGAAGGATGATTGGTAATTATTATTATATGAAAAATAAATAAGTAACAATTGTATATCCCAAGAACCACCAAATTACATGACATTGACCTAGAATATATCTTCTGTAATTTGATTAACCCTTTTGGTCTGTCTATATGTCAGGGGATGATATGTCATGATCAACTTGACTCGAGCTCCCATTGGATCCTAAAGTCCCTTCAAAACCTGATAGGTATAGGGAGGGTCCATATAAATACCCCAAACCTAATAACTCATGGTTGGTGGTTAGAATACTATTTTTATACTAGATACAATTATTCACATCCCAATGTATCTAGTAGTTTATAAGTCATTAAAACTAGATACATACTTGAATTTGTCAATATATTTGAAAATGTAATATAAAACATATTATTTTCTTTGAGAACATTGTTATTCTTTTTATAATATCCCCTTATATCAATTATAATACATATCTTGGGATCCTGGGGACAGGAAACATAAAAAATGGGTGATATCAGATTATCAGTAAGGTTATGCATACAATGGAAGCTAACCCAAAGTAAGTAAAACATGAATAATATGGATGAGATAAACAATAATTAAATATGACATATAACTGATACAATAAAACATGGGTCTAAATACCTGGATAAAATAACATCATAAATAATCAAATGGATAACAATAACTGGTTTTATAATGATTGAATTCATAGTATCGAATATCGTAATCTTACCATCAAGGCCTTGTGCCAAGAAAACATACATAAACATGTATTTTGTATTCCAAATATCAAAACTACTTTGTCTCATGAGACCTACCAATTCATTAATGGGATATAAGATACCTCTCCTGTAACATACTAATTCTAATGGATTAATCATATGAATAGAGTACAACATAATCAACATAAACATTCGCATTGAAAAACTAGACTAAGAAATGTTAATAATTTCCCAAATCAATAAACATAAGAATAAACCAAAAATGGTAATATTTTTAATGTTAGAAAAATAATACATATCGCATATATCATAATATTAACCAAATAATTTTGACACAAATTAATATACTTTACAAATATCAATAAAATATTTCTGGAGGAATATATCATTTGCATTTTTAAGTAAAACTTTACAAAAAATTTAGGAAAACATTTACTTTTAAATAACCATTAAAACTTTTAATGTAATATTTAAAACAGTATGTAGTCATAAAAGGATAAAATTTCATTCATGTTGTATAAGTTAATAAAATATTCCTTCTACACTTTTGTATGAATATTAAAAAAAACCTTTTTCAAAAAATGGTAGGAAGATACCTTTTAACCCATTTTTAAAAATTAAAATTGGGTAAAAATTTCATTAATAAATATTTGTAAAATATTAAAAATATTATTTAAACCATTTTAAGGAAGATATATATATGATAGAAAAATATTCCCAACCATGTAAAAAAGACAAAGTCATTTTTCCTTAAACACTATGGTTTCGATATCTTGATTACTTAAAGAGTGTAAAATGAAATGAAAACAGATAATTTGAATAAATAATCATATTATAGTAAAATATTTTTGTTTTATGATAGAAAAATTAAATAACCCTCCTATAGGATACTTTAATATAAACAATCCCGAATAATGATGAAATTGTGAAATAAACTCTTACCTCGGGATTGACATCTTTCATATGAATATGAACCTACTGTATAATAAATATAATTTTTTTACAAATACTTTATAAAATATAATCATATATATCATAACATATATTATTTAAATGTAATATTTTATAACCTGTTTATTAATAAATATTCACTAAAATAATTACTCTTAGTAGTGACTGTTCATTTTACATATATATTTTGGTTAGGTAGTTTCGGTCCTTTTACATGGTATTTTTTCAATTATCTATGGAAATTTAATAATAGTATAAATATCATATATTTTCATTGTGTATATATATATATATATTTCAAATCCATCCATAAATGTTATAAATAAATAAAATGAGCTAAATCATTTAGGGAGATGATAGGTCATACGTACTCATATATGTTGCTTTTATTTTCCAACAAATGGAACGAAGGAAAGATAAATAATCAATAAAAATTCAATAATGTTTATTATATAATATAAATCATTAATATTAATTAAAAAAATCCATATTACCATCCAATTAAAATAGAAATGAAAAAAAAATCGCATCGCTTCGTGGAGGTTGTAGTCTACACATACGCATGACCAACGTTGTTGTTTTCTTAAATGATTAGAATATAAGAAGGTAGATGTGATATTATAATTATAGATGTTTAATTATGTCATATTTTTCATATATAATCACCAAACCCATTGTAACCATCCTTGAAATATGGTGGTGAAAAATGAATTGTATCACTACATGGAGATGATAAGTCGTACGAACGCACAAGCGATACTATCACTTTCCATTTGATAGTAAAGAGGTTAGATAATATTTATTTAATAATCCTAATATAATTTATGAATATCTAGGAATTTGAATTTATTAATTTATTATAAATACCACATATTTATATGATGTAAATAAATAGTGAAAAATAATGGGATCTGTTAAGTTGATTACCTCTACTTTCAATGAACTCACGTAGATATACTATTAAGGTTCCCAGGGTTGGTCTTTTGAAAATACCATCACCTCTAAAATGTGTCTATAAAATTTGGGAAGGTATGGTACACATAGATGGTTCCAAGGGTTGTATAGAAGAGGAAATAGATGTATTAATTTATAAGAGAGGGATAGGACATGTATGGACTTTTTTAAAAGATTATAATATAATAATTTCATTCTTTATGTCGAAATACACATGTCACTGGAATATTCAAGAAAGGAGTAGATAGTTAGAGGTTAATTCAAGACAAAATGGCCCAAAATACCTCTAAGGGGTCTATTTCATGAGTCACCACGCATTCATGAATGGTTGATGCTTTTGAAGGCCATGTGCATGCAGAGACCTGGTGATAATCTCTACGAAGAGTCAATCAATAGTAAAGGAGTGTTTTGAGACCATGAAGAGACCTAACAGTATTATTTTCACACTGACTTCATGAGCCCCTATATCTTCATCAGTGAAAAATAGAATGGATCACCCAAGGTATCCATTCATCACGAAACCACCTCCCATTTTTTCTTGATAGACACCACTGAAAGTGGATATAACTTTTGTGAAGGCATATTCCCTTCAAGTAAGAAGAAGTAACTTTTATGAACTTGAGGCTTCATAAAGAATTTATCATCTATGATTCTCTCTTTTTTGGGAATCATGGATTTATTCTAAGTTAGAGGAAATGTTTCACAAATCCTTACCCTTTTCCCCCTTAACCTCTGTGAGTCTCTAATACTTCTCGATCCATCCCTTTATGGAGCCCCAAGTTTCATGAAGCACCAATCCTATGCCTCTATATTATGAATTCCTTATATTGGAACTATATCATGACTTTAATTGCCTAAGGAACCCATAAAAATCCATTATCATTTTAGATTCTCCTAGAGTCCCCATGTGACTAGTGCCTCCCACTCGTGTGTCCACCCACTTCACTCCAAGTGAAGCTTGTGATACTATACTACATGTTTATGTAATTAACCAGTAAATGTATTGTATCACTAAGAGGGGTAGGGGTGAATCAATGATACTCTTTTTGTTTTATGCTTCCTTTCGATTGAAACAACCTTAACCTCCAATTAATTATTCAATTCCCTACTGAAAGAAAAATAAACACACATCCACCGGAACACAAGTATTTACAAGGTTCATTATTAAATACGAATAGTTATGTCCTGTGTATGGTTTGGAGACAACAAAATACCATAAAATCCACTAGAAAACAATCATTGTATTACAATGAGTAGGATATACCCTTACACTCATGTGGAACTTTGAATACAATCCAAAAGTGTGTGTGCACCCTCTTAGCACAAATAGGGTAATATAACCTTTGCGTAACAACTCATGTTACCCGCTCTTCCTTTCAATTCAACAAATGTATTAAATGAAAATAAAATTCTTAAATTCCTTACCCATAAGAAACATAATATCTACCTAGACATAGTTATGAAACACTAATTTCGATTCCTACGAGTATGGTTCTTTTAAAACAATTCTCCAGGTCTGATTTTCTAATAGAATTAAATAGAAATGAATTAGAACTACTTCAATCCCTAAGTATGATGGAACCCAGTATGATACTTCCTCATTCTATAAATCATAAATATGGTAAAACCCAGTACGAAAACCCTATTCTGATTAATTCGGCCTGATAAAAATCAGTTGAATACAATTGACAAGCTGAATATGATGATTTTTTGAGTATGTTAAATAAGAAATTTCATGATCATCTGAATAAAATCCTCACAATATTATCTATTCTATTTCACTTATTCCTCATCAAATTTTCTTAAATATAAAAAGATGGAACCAATTAAATTCAGAATACAATTCTTCCTTAGTCTAAGAAACCCAATACAAAAATCCTGAGGCTGATTAATCTATCTTGATACGATGATCAGCTGAATACAAATTGACCACTTCGTTAAAACCTCTTCAACCAAAGATCTATATGAAGACTTATTCATCTATCAAGAAACTCAAAGCTTCTACCTCTACAATGGTGAATATTTCACCGTTATTAGTCAAGTACATTGTGTTTTTTTCGTTTTATAGGTGACCCATGAGTGTTTTCGCGAGAATCCCAAAAATCATTCTCACTCAAGAAAATTAACTCAAAATTCAATTTCCCTTGAAATCTAAGAATTCATTTTGACTTCATAAACTCCTCTTGATTCTTCTCAAAACTTATAAAATATTCATCTCTTCTTGTCCAAACTCCCATTTCAATTTTCAATTCGATTTCAATTACTTTGTCTGATTCTTTCATGCTGATTTATTCCAAACAAATCTCTATATCAATTGAATGTGATTGAATAAATACACTTCTACACATGTGATACAATAATTCTTTTGAATGAAATGTTCCCCCTTGACATGATTCCCCTTGAAAATTAATTCACCAGTCTTTTATTTCTTCAACACCTCATCCAAACAAAGTAACTCAACCCTTTTGAAATGGTTGAATACAATATGGATCTTCCTCTTCACATATTATCCTGACATAATTGAAAACATCACTTCATTTATAAACCTATGATTGTATCATGACTACCTTCGTGACTTTGAATTCATTGGTGAAAAGATTTAGCATTGTTTGATTTTAATTGGAAAGTATAGTAACTTTCCATTCATTCGATCTTCTATCTTTTCATCTCATCCTAAGTACGATATTTTCTAAATATAACTAGTCTAGATACGATCATCATGGGTATGATCATTCTGTTTATGATCATTATGATATTGATCATTCTGGTGTCGATCATCTTGATATTTATCTTTTCCTTCTAGAGAATGATATCAATCATTCTGATATTGATCATTTTGATATAGATAATACTGATATTGATCATTCTGAGATTGATCATTTTGATATTGATCATTCTAGGTACGAAAAGTTTATGGAATATCCAATAGAAAACAAGGTGCTACAGTAAATCAGCACCACCTTTTCAATCATTACAACCTATTCAATTAATACCACCTTGTCAATCAATACTACCTTTTAAATAAATACGACATTTTTTATCAATACCACATTTTTTATGAATACCACATTTTCTATCAATATCGGTATGATTATCCTGATGTCAGTATTTATGTAAGGGATTTATGGAAAACAAAATACCAGAGTAAATCAGCATCACTATTTTAATCGGTATCACCTTTTCAATTGGAACTACTTTCCATCAGCACCACTTTCATCTTCTTTCACCTAGATATGATTGTTTTTAAAAACAATTGGTATCACTTATTTCTCTCTGCCACCCAGATATGATAAATCTAGACATGAACTTTTCCTGATTGGCATCATCTCTTTCACTCTCCCATTTTTTTCATCAAGCTTGCATCACAAATTCTCCATTCAACTCATGATTTATGTGAAATAAGAATCAGCAAATCATTATCAAATTCAAGACATTGTGATCACACTGACCCCGATTCTCCATCAAAACCAAAAATTCTTTCAAAACACCTTCTTCTCATTACGATGGACTATCATCATGAGTTTTATTCTTTATAATCCCACAATGAGTCCAATTTTTATCAATCCCATAGTGAGTCTGATTTTTTTCAATCCCATAGTGAGTATGATTTTTATCAATCCCAAAGTGACTCTGATTTTTATCAATCCCATAGTGAGTCTTATTTTTATCAATCCCAGACCCAAACATCATCTTTCTCATCATACTCTAATATTTTCAAGATACTGATCGATTGAAAAAAAATACAACCAAAACACAAATTGGGCCTAAAAATATCCCCCTTTTTGTTTTTTTTGTCAATACCTACTTTAAACACTTCAATCCCATAAAAACAATGATTGGAATTGTTTTTCTTATTACTCTCCCTATTTATTTTGTCTCTCTCCCTTTATATTATCTCTCCCCCTTATTAACTATCAAATTCAATGGGTCCATCATGATAACTTTCTCTATTATTGGAAAATGAACTACATTTCCAGAGATTGGGACTTTTCTTCAACATGGGTATCACATCATTTTTTTAACAAAGAACCACTATCAAAACAACTCTAATTATATGTGGGCTAACCCAGAGTAGAAAACAAGATTGTATAATCAAGGTGATCATTGTTGTACATAACACAACTTTCACGTAATACCCTTTCCATCCTTCTTCCAAAATTCTCATGATTTGGGAAAAACATTGAAAGAATTTTCTTAGGATAAAAGAAACCTGCATCCATCTCGACAAACACATTATAAAATTCATGTGTATAAAAACACAATTTTTAAAAACAAACTTTTCAAATCCTCATTATTATTATTTTGCAAGAAAAGTAAGATACTCATCAATTTCATCTTCTTTATTTACACTCCTTAAATTCCCTGTAAGTTAGCACAAGTATACAAAGATATTGGGAATAAATAGGAACCTCTATTGTTCCTTATAAATAATAATCCGACTAAGAGTACTCTCTTAGTATTGCCTTCTTCTTCTTATTCTTTGATTTTTCTTTGGATGTACTTTCTTCCTTCTCCTCATCCTTCTCTAGTTTGGTAACATCTTTCTTCTTATCTATAGAATATTATGATGAGGATGTCATCTTTTCTTCATATTTAGGATCATCCTTATTAATATTAGTTTTTTATGTGTTTTCCATTCCTATCTTTCTATCTGGAAATATAGTTGAACAAGTTTTTATATCATTCCCTTCTTTATCATCTTCACCATCTGTTGATACAATTTTGTCAAAAAATTTCAAATATTCATATGTATTATTCTTCATCTATTCTTTCACATTATTTTTTTCTTCCTCCAATTTTCTAGCTAGGTCAATGTGTTCTGTCCAAAGAACTAAGGAATCTTTATTTTGAAACTTAGTAGATCTATATTTATTGACTTATAAAACATCCATCTTCTGATAATTGTTAAGAATATATTTTTTCGGTAACAAAACAATGCATCCTTTCTCAAGGTGTCCAAGTTTCTCACACACTTCACAAATAGTTTCCAATGGTTGGGATCTATTTTTAATATTTACTTCATTCTTCTCAAATTTCATCAACACAACCTTCTCAGACTTCTTATTTTGAGAGAATTGACTCCCCCTAAAACCTTTCATTCTATATCTTATGGAATAATAGTAGCATTGTTAGTTGAACCAATAGATATTTTATGTATGTATGAATCCACCACATACCAGCAACATCTATAAAATTTTTATTTTCATCTGATACTTCTATATTGACCAAAACTGTGAATACATTTATTAGCAACATTCTTATCTTTCTTTTCTAATCTACCAGTGTTTTTGTTATCAATAGAATTATTTATTTTCTTTTTTGTTTTATTAGAACCAAAAATATTGGAAACCTTTCTCGTTTTAGAATTTTTTAAAACATTTTTGGACTTAGGGTTCTTGAGACTTCCGAATTCCCAACATTGTTGGTCTTGGCCACATACATACCTTTCCCAGATTTCTTATTCTCAAAGAAAATTCCATTATTATTATAACCCTTTTAAGGTAAACTTTTCTAATCCTTCATAGGTTTATCATTCCATGAAAATTCACCAATTTCAGTTATGGAGTTTTGGACACTTCTATTTCTCAATTTAGCTTCAGATAACTTTTGTTGGACAAGTCCCAACTCTTCTTCATTTTCCTTCATCTCAACTTCTATATGATCATTTTGATTCTTTTATTCATGAATATATTTATTCAAATCATAAATATCTTTCTCCATCTTCTCTTTCTCATTGAAAATACATCATTGATTTTTTGTTGAGGAACATTTATCTTCCAACTTGTTGTTTTTTTAAGCCTTCTGATCTTTCTCATGAATTCTTTCAACTCTTCTTTCAAATGAATCTCAATTTGAGTATCTTCTTCATCAGAGTTTCTGATTCCAAATTCTCCATCATTCATTTTTGCAATAAAATTATTTTCCCCAACATGATCAATTTAATTTTTGTATTCAAGGTCACTTTCTTATTCGTCTTCAGAACAACTACTTTCATTTCTAGAATAAATTTTCTCATAAACTATTGCAATAAATGTTTTGTATTCACTGTCATTTTTAACATCCTCACTATCAGCTTCCTTAGAAAAAAAAGCTTCTCTTTTTTTATTTGGATAACTTCTTATCTTCCCTCTTAGAATATAATTTTATTTATCATCCTTTTTCCTCTAAGATATTCTTGGCCTTCTTTCTTCTTCTTCAATTTCTTCCTTTTCACTTTCTTCTTCATTACCTCTTTGTGGAAAATTAGAAACAAAATTCCAAAAGGTTCTACATCGAAAACATTTTAATGGATGTTTCCATTTATACCTTTCTATACCTCTTTTCAAATTTTTAGAAAACATGGATAAAATATCATTAAGATTTTTACATAACTCGTTTTTAGAGTTTGAATGGACATCTTATTCTTCAAAAAGAATCTTCTTTGACTTTTCTTTATTCATAGAATTGAAAGACACTTATTTATCAACATTTTTTTCTCTTTATAGAGTTCTCTCTTCTCATTTCATATGTAATAAGAGTTCTATGCAAATCATCAAGAGATAATATTTCAGGATCTCTTTCTTCCAAGGAATAAACTTTTGCATCGAATTTGTTAGGTAGTATTCTAAAGATCTTTTCAACCATAGTAGAATCATCCAATTTTTCACCAAGACTTATAATAGTACAAACTATGTCATTCACACTAGTAAAGAAGTCCCAAATAGATTCATGCTCATCCATATTGAGATATTCATACTTTAATCTCCATATTTGTAACTTTTCATTCTTCACTTTTGTATTGCATTAATATATGTTGTTCAATTTATCCCATATACCTTTGGTTGTGGAAACACCTTTAACTCTTAAGAATTAACTTTCAGAAAGTTATGACAATATAGCATTCTTCACCTTTCAATCATTCTCAAGATGCTTCTTATCAACGGGTGTAAGTGGAGCATTACAATAAATGGGTGGAAACCCAATTTTTTCATCTTCAAGAACATCATAACTGATAGACCTAAGATAATGAATCATTATATCCTTCCATAAATGATAATTCTTTCCATAAAATTTTGGAATACCCTTACTTTTCACACAACTTAGATTATCCATCACAAATTCTTCTGTAAAAATTTCAATAAGAATGAGAGAATAAAACCTACACTCTGATACCACCTGTAAGTTTCTAGTTAGTGTATTGTATCACTGAGAGGGGGAGGGGTGAATCAGTGATACACTTTTCTTTTTTTGTTTCCTTTCAATTGAAACAACCTTTGCCTCCTATTAAATATTCAATTCCCTTTTAAAAAAACAAACACTCGTCTACAAGAACATAGGTATTTAAAAGGTTCTCTATTCAATACGAATAGTTATGTCTTTTATATGGTTTGGAGACAATCCAATACCCTGAAATCCACTATAAAGCAATCCTTGTATTACAACTAGTAGGATATACCCTTACACTCATGTGGCACTTTGAAGAGAATCCAAAAGTACGTGGGCACCCTCTTAGCACAAATAGTGTAATACAACCTCTATGTAACAACTCATGTTACCTACGCTTCTTTTAAATTAAGAAAATGTATTAAATTGAAATAAAATTCTTCTATTCATTACCTAGAAGATAGGTAAGAACCAGCAGGACCTAGTTATGAAGCACTGAGTCCAATTTTTCTGGGTTTGATTCTTCCGATCTGATTCCTCTGACTACGATTCTTTCAAAACAATTCGCGAAGTCCAATTTTCTAATAACATTCAATAGAAATGAATTGGAACAACTTCAATTCCTAAGTATGATGAAACCTAGTAAGATACTTCTTCAGTTCTTACATCTTAAATATGGTAAAATCTATTATGAAAACCCTATTCTGATTAATTTAGACTGATATTAAAATCATACAAATAAAATTGATGTGCTAAATATGATGATTCGTTGAGTATAATAAATCTTGAATACAATGATCATCCAAATACAAATATCACAACATTATCTCTTCTATTTAACTTATTCCATATCAAATTTTATTCAATAAAAAACAAAATGGGATCACTGTAATTCAGAATAAAATTCTTCCTCAGTCCGAGAAACCCAATATAGAAATACCGAGTCATACTAATCCATCCCAATATGATGATCAGCCAAATTCAAATTCACTTATTTTTCAAAACCTCTTTAACAAAACATATGTATAAATATCGCTTCCTATATCTATAAAATTGGAGCCTATATCTCTACTTTTGTGAACAGTACACCATCATCAATCAATTACAATGTACTTTTTTCCTTTTATAAGTGACCCATGAGTGTTTTGGTGGGAATCCCAAAAATCATTCCTTCTTACACAAATTCACTCAAAATGCAACTTTCCCTAAAATCTCAGAATGCATTTTGACTTCATCAAATCTTCTCAATTCTTCTCAAAACTTCTACAATCTTCACCTCTTCTTCTCTATACTCCCATTTCAATTGGAAGTCCAGTTTCAATTGATGAGTTTGATTCTCTCATGCTAATTTAGTCAAAACAAAGATATGTACAAATTAAATGTGATTGAAGAAATGCACTTCTCCACTTGACCTACAATCATTATTTAGAATGAAGCATTCCCCCTTAAAGGGCTCCCCCTTGACAATTCATTCCTCAATCTCCACATTCTTCATAACCTCATCCAAACAATGTAACTCAGCCCTTTAAAAATGGTTGACTACATTGTTGATCATCCTCCTCACATATCCTCTTGACACTATTGAAAAAATAAATTCATTTATAAACTTCTGCGTGTATCATTACTACCTTAATGACTTTGAAATCATTGAATAATAGCTTTAGCATCATCTGATTTTAATGGGAATGTATTGTAACTTTCCATTCAATCCCGCTTTCTTATTTTCATCTCAACCCAAGTACAATATTTTATGAATAAAACTAGTCTCAATACGATCATCCTAGGTATGATCATTCTAGATATGATCATTATGATATTGATCATTCTAGTATCGATCATTCGGATATTGATATTTTCATTCTTGATCCAGTTATCAATCATTCTGATATTTATAATTCTAATATTTCTCATTCTAATATTGATCATTCTGATATTGATCGATCAGAGTAAAAAAAATTTATGGCTTATCCGATGGAAAACAATATGCTATATTAAATCGGTACCACCTTTTCAATCAGTACCTAGTTTTCAATCAATACCACATTTTCAATCTATACCACTTTTCAATAAACACAACCTTTTCGATCAATACCACATTTTCGATCAATACCATATTTTCGATCAATATGGTTACAATTATCCTGATGCTGATATTTAAGTAAGGGGTTGATGGAAAACAAAACTATATAGTAAATCGGCATCACCTTTTCAATTGGAACCACTTTCCATCAGCAACACTTTCATCTTCTTTCAGTTGGATACGATTGTTTTTAAGAATAATCGGTATCACTTCTTTCTCTCTACCACCGAGATATAATAAATTTGGATATGATCTTTTTCAGGTTAGAATAATCTCTTTCACTCTCCCATTATCCCATAAATATTTCATCACATGTTCTCTATTCAACTCATGATTTAGGTGAAATAAAAATCATCAAAGCATCGTCACATTTAAAACATCATGATCACGCTAACCCTGATTCTCCATCAAAAGCAACAATTCCTTCAAAGAAGAGTCTCCTCATTATGATGTAATATCATAGTGAATCTAATTCATTACAATCCCACAATGAGTCTAATTTTTATCAATCCTATAGTGAGTATGATTTTTATCAATCCCACAGTGAGTCTGATTTTTATCAATCCTATAGTGAGTCTGATTTTAATTAATCCCATAGTGAATCTAATTTTTATCAATCCCAGACCCAAACATAATCTTCCTCATCATACTTAAATCCTATTAGGTTACTGATAAATTAACAACAAATACAAAAAAAATACCACTTTGGCCTAACAATCTCCCCCTTTGTATTTGTTTTCAATACCTACTTCAAACACTTCAGTCTCATAAAAACCATGAGTGGTATTGTTTCCTTTCTTACTCCTCCTATTTCTTTCATCTCTCCCCCTTTCTATTTTCTCTCCCCCTTATTGAAAATCATATTTAAAGGGGCCATAATGATATGTTTCTCCCTTACTGTAAAATGATCTCCATTTCCAGAGGTTTATAATTTTATTCAACATGGATATCACATGATTTTGTGAACAATGAACCTTTAACTAAACAACTCTAAGTCTGTGTGGGATAACCTAGTGTATAAAACAAGAGCGTATAATCATGGTGATCAATGTTTTCTATATCACAACATTCTTGTAATACCATTTCCATACTTCCTCCAACATTCTCATGACTAGGGGAAAACCATGAAAGAATATTTTTAGAAATAAAGTAACCTGAATCCATCCCAACAAACATATCCAAAAGTTTAGGTGTATAAGAAAAAAACTTTTCAAAACATACTTTTCATATCCTAATTACATTTATATTGCAAGAAAAGTAAGAGACTCATCAATTTCATATTATTTATTTACACTCCTTTAATTCCCTATAAGTTACCACAAGTATACCAAATATTGGGAATGAGGAGGAACCTCTATTGGTCCATAGAAACAACAATAGGATTGAGAGTACTCTCTTAGTCTTTCCTTCTTCTTCTTCTTCTTAGATTTTTATTTAGATGTGCTTTATTCCTTCTATTCATCCTTATCATGTTTTGTAACAGGTTTCTTCTTATCTATCAAATCTTTTGATGAGGATGTCACCTTTACTTTATCTTTAAGAGCATACTTGTTACAATCAGTTTATTCTATGTTTTCCATTCCTATCTTTTTGTCTAGAAATATAGTTGAACAAGTTTTGGTATCAGACCCTTCTTTCTAATCTTCACCATTTGTTGATTCCTTTTTTTCATCATTTCTCATATCTTCAGAAGTATGATTCTTCTTCTCTTCTTTCACTTTATTTTTTGCTTCCTCCAATTTCTTAGCTTTGTCAACATGTTCTGGTCAAACAAATAAGAACTCTTTATTTTGAAACTTAGCATATCTGTCTTTCTTGACTTCCAAAACATCTGACTTCTGAGAATTGTTAAAAATATTTTATTGTGCCAATAACAAAACAAGACATCCTTTTTTCAGGTGTCCAGTTTGATTACACCATTCACAAATAGTTTCCAAATGATAGGGATCTATTTTCAATGTTTACTTCATTCTTCTCAGATTTCATCAACACAACCTTATAAAACTTGTTCTTTTGAGATAATTGACTCCCTCTTAAACCTTGCCTTCCATATCATGTTCAATAATAGTAGTGTTATTGGTTGAACCAAAACATTTTCTCTGCTTTTCAAAATCCACCAAAATACCAGCAATATCTAAAAAAATGAGTATTTTCCACTTAATCTTCCATATTTACCGTAATTGTGAATATATTTCTTAGAAACATTATTATCTTTCTTTTCTGAGAGACCAACCTTTCTATTATCAATCATATTCTTTATTTTCTTTTCGTTATTATCCAAACCAAATGTATTGGAAACCTTTCCAAGTTAAGAATGTTTTAAAACATTTTTAGACCCAAGGTTCTTTAAGACTTCTTAATTCCCAACCTTATTGGTCTTAGACACATACATACATTTCCCATATTTCTTATTTTCCAAAACAATTTCATTATTCCTCTAACCATTTTATGGTAAATTCTTTTGAGTCTTTATAGGTTTCTCATTCATGGAATATTCACCAATTTCAGTGATGGATTTTGGACACTTGTATTTCTCAATTAAGCTTCAGATAACTTTTGTTAGACAAGTCCCAACTCTTCTTAATTTTACTTCATATTAACTTCCATATGCTCATTATGATTATTTTCTTCCTTAAGAAATTTCCTCGAATCATCAATATCTTTCTCCATCTTCTCTTTCTCATGGACAGAACATCTTTTATTTCTTGTTGAGGAACATTCATCTTCCAACTTTTTGTTTCTCTTTTCAAGCCTTATGATATTTCTCAAGTATTATTGTACTCTTATTTCAAATGCATCTCAAGTTGAGTATCTTCTTCCTCAATACTTCTAATTCTGAATTCTTCATCATTAATTGTTGTAATAAAATTATTTCCCTCAACATACTCAATTAAATTTTTGGATTCAACTTCACTTTATTATTCTTCTTCAGAACAACTAATTTCATTGCTAGAATAACTTTCCTCATTAACTATTGTAATAAACATGTTTTCTTCACCATCATTTGTAAAATTCTCAGTATCATCTTCCTTAGAAAAAAATATTCTCATTTTTTTATTTGTAGAACATATTATCTTCCCTCCTGGAATATAATTTTTCTTTATGACCCTTTTTCCTACAAGATCTTCTTGGCCTTCTTTCTTCTTTTTCACTTTCTTCTTCATCACTTTCTTCTCCACTACCTCTTTGTGGAAAATTAAAAAAATAAAAAGGATCCACTTCAAAAATATTTTGAGGTATGTTTACCTTTATACATTTCTATACCTCTTATCATATTTTTAGAATAAAAGGATAAAATATCATTAATATTTTTACATACCTCATTTTTAGAGTCAGAATCACCATCTTCTTATTCTGAAAAATTATTCTTTGACGTTTCTTTCTCTATGGACTTGAAATACATTTCTCTATCAACTTTTTTATCTTTATATTGTTATATATTATCATTTAATATATAATAAAATTGATTTGAAAATCATCAAGAGATAATGTTTTAGGATCTATATCTTCTAATGAAGAAACCTTTACATAGAATTTTTCAGGTAGGATTCTCAAGATCTTTTCAACCATAGTAGCATAATCCAACTTTTCACCAAGACATCTGATAGTACACACTATGTCCTTCCCCTGGTAATCAAATCCCCAACAGATTCATAATCATCCTTCTTGATATCTTCATACTTCAATATCTATATTTGTAATAATTTTTTCTTCACTTTTGTATTTCCTTCATATATGTCTTTTAATTTATACCATATACCTTTGGTTGTGGAAATTCCTTTCACTCTTTATAATTTACTTTTAGAATGTGATGAAAATATAGCATTATTCACCCTTCTATCATTCTCAATATGCTTCTTATCAACAGGTACAAGTTGAGTATTATCATTAATAAGTAGAAACCCAACTGTTGTAGCTTCAAGAACATTATAACTGATAGAAATAAGATAAGGAAAAATGTTATCCTTCTAGAAATGATAATTATTTCTTTCAATTATCGGAATCCCCTTAATTTTCATAAAACTCATATTATCCATCACAATTTCTTCTTCAAATACTTCAGTAAGAATGATTAAAGGGAACCTATGCTCTGATACCACTTGTAAGTGCCCATTAATTGTATTGTATCACTAAGAGGGGGAGGGGTGGATCAGTGATACTCTTTTTCTTTTATTTTTCCTTTGAATTGAAACAAACCTTTCCTCCTATTAAAGTTTCAATTACCTACTTAAAACAAAACAAACAAACATCCACAGAAATACTAGTATTTACAAGGTTCACAATTCGATATGAATAGTTATGTCCTTGGTATGGTTTGGAGACAATCCAATACCATAAAATCCACTGGAAAACAATCCTTGTATTACAATGAGTAGGATATACCCTTACAATCATGTGGAACTTTGAATTCAATCCAAAAGTGTGTGTGCACCCTCTTAGAAAAAATAGGTTATTACAACCTTTGTGTAAAAATTATTGTTACCTACGCTTATTTTCAATTCAAAAAATGTATTCTACTGAAATAAAATTCTTCAATTATTTACCCAGAAGAAAGGTAAGAACCACCTAGACATAGTTATGAAATACTGAGTCCTATTTTCCTGGGTCCAATTCTCCTGGTCTGATTCCTCCGAGTATGATTCTTTCAAAACAATTATCTCAGCCCGATTTTCTGATATAATTCAATAAAAATGAATCAGCACTACTTCAATCCTAGACTATGATGAAACCTGATACGATTATTCCTCATTCCAGAAAAATTCAATATAGTAAAACCCAATACGAAAACCCCCTTCATATTTATTCAAACTAATATCAAAATCACTTGAATACAATTGACTAGCTGAATATGATTATTTTCTAAGTATGATAAATCCTAAATATAATTATCATCCAAATATAATCATCACAATCTTGTCTCTTCTATTTCACTTCTTCCCCATCAAATTTTCTTCAATATAGAACAAAATGGTACAACTTCAATTCAGAATAAAATTCTTCCTCAGTCTGAGAAACCCAATATAGAAATCCAGAGACTGATTAATCCATCCCAATATAATGATTAGCTGAATAAAAATTCACTTCTTCATCAAAACCTCTTCAAAAAATGATCAGTACAAAGACCTCTTCCTCTCTATAAAAACTCAGAGCCTCTCTCTCTACTGTAGTGAATAGTACACCACTATCATTCATGTAAAATGTACTTTTTTTATAGGTGAACCAAAAGTGTTTGAGTGGGAATCGCAAAAATCATTCTTGATCACACAAATTCACTCAAAATGTAATTTCACATGAAATATAGGAATTAATTTTCACTTCAGCAACTTTTCTTGATTATTCTCAGAACTTCTACAATCTTCACCTCTTTTTCTCAAGACTGACATTTCAATTGTTAGTCCAATTTCAATTACTGATTCTGATTCTCTCATGCTAATTTATTCAAAAACATTATTTTTACCTATTGATATTGATTGAAAAAATACACTTATCCACTTGAGATACAATCATTCTTTTGAATGAAAGGTTCCCCCTTGACAAGGTCCCCCTTGACAATTCATTCATCAATCTCCACTTTCTTTAGAACCTCATCCAAACAAAGTAACTCAATCCCTTTGAAATGGTTGAAAACATTATTGATCATCCTATTCAAATATTCTATTTAAAAAATTTAAAACATCACTTAATTTATAAACCAGTTCTTGTATCATGACTACCTTCATGACTTTGAATTCATTGAAGAATAGCTTCATCATCATCAGATTTTAATCAGAATGTATTGTAACTTTCCATTCATTTATGCTTCTTTATTTTCATCTCAACCCAAGTACAATATTTTCTAAATAAGACTGGTCTGGATACAATTATCCTAGGTATGATCATTCTGGATATGATCATTCTGATATTGATCATTCTGGTGTCGATCATCCGGATATTGATCTTTTCATTCCTAAGCTTGAAATCAGTCATTTTGATATTGATAATTCTGATATTGATCATTCTGATATTGATCATTCTGAGATTGATCATTCCGATATTGATCATTTTGGGTACAAAAATTTATGGCCTATCTGATTGAAAACAATATTCTATAGTAAATTGGTACCACCTTTTTAATTAGTACCTCATTTTCAATCAATACCGCCTTTTCAATCAATAAAAAATTTTCAATCAATATAACATTTTTTATCAATACCTTTTGATCAATACCACATTTTTGATAAATATGGATAGGATTATTCTAATGTTGATCTTTAATTAAGGGGTTTATGGAAAAAAAATGCTATAGTAAATCAATGTCACCTTTTCAATCGACACCACTTTCATATTCTTTCACCCGGTTATGATTGTTTTGAAAAAAATCAGTACCACTTCTTTCTATCTGCCACTCGGAAATGATAAATCTTGATAAAATATTTTTTTTATTGGTGGAATCCTTTTCAATCTCTCATTCTTCCATCAAGATTGAATCAGAAGCTCTCCACTCAACTCATGATTTTTGTGAAATACAAGTCATCAAAGCATCGTCACATTTAAAACATCATGATCCCACTAACCCCAATTCTCCATTAAAACCAAAACTTCTTTCAAATCAACTTCATATCATTACGATGGTCTATCAAAGTGAGTTTGATTCTTTATAACCCCACAATGAGTCCAAATTTTATCAATCCCACAGTGAGTCTGGTTTTTATCAATCCCACAGTGAGTTTGAATTTTATCAATCCCAGAGTGAGTTTTATTTTTATCAATCCCACAGTGAGTCTGATTTTTATCAATCCAATACCTGAACATCATCATTCTCAACATACTTTCTTCCTTTTAGGATACTAATTGATTGACAACAAATAAAACCAAAACACAACTTGGTCCTAACAGTTTATTCTAAGAAGTACCCTGACCACTTTTTCTTCTAAAAATAGGGACCCTAATGTAATCCTCTTGATTGGCCACATAATAATGTGTGTGAAACCCCTTCTCCCCACCCATCGGTGTGTCATTTTTCATCACGTAAGACATAGGGGTGAGGAGTGATCCCCACTATGTTCATGTTGAATGATATAAAACTGACTAGTGGCGCATCCTAGTTGTAAAATTTTAAACCACATCACAAAATCCTCATCACATCACATAAAATTGTATCCCTACCCTATATAATGAATGAAGGATTCTCCATGTACTATCATCATGGGATTCCATCTTCTCCCCCACCATGGGATGAAACTCCGCACCCAAGGATGAAACTACCATTCCTGAGTAGCTTTCATGTGTAATCCCCATGCTAACCTTCCCCATAAGGGGATGCATCACCTATATTGGGAAGTTTCCATGTTTAATCCCACACCACCACTCCTCACTATGGTATGAATCCCCACTCTAAGAAGATTCCATGTCTAATCTGTTAATCATTCCCCCAAGAGAAATATTTTTTTAATGGGAAGATTCTATGTGTAATCCCCACACAATCCATCATTGGTCCTCTTTCTATGACATAACCATTCTTATCATATGATGTTAATCTACATGTATTGTTCCTATCACAAGACCTTAAACTACGGCATCAAACTACATGTGTTTTGATCACTGTATCCTAAAGAGGTTACAAAGGACGCACCCCTAAGGTTCAATCCTAGAATCTATAAACCCATGTGTGATATATTACTTCATAAGGACACACCTCCCATATTTTCTTCCAGGGGGTGTTCTGATCCACAACTCGGAATCCACCTTCATGGTGTGTTTTGATCAAAAACTCCATATATGCCTCTATTAGGAGTATTCATTCATCAAAAAACTATCCAGTTGTAATATCACCCCTATTAGGATTGAATGTCCTTGATCATCCCTCTTGGGGTATTCTGATCAAATAATCACATCTCCATAAGATCTTAAACTCATTCCATGATTTGTCTCAACAATAAATTCCGATTTATCTCCACATGATGAAAAACTTTTTAAATGACCCAAAATACCTAACACATGCAATAAACATGGGATTATAGTGTTAAAAATACATGAAATACATATTCCCATTTCGTCAATTACTGCATTATCAACATAGGGTTCCTTGTGTTCTTCACCTAAGATTCATCATATGATATACCCTCTAAATAGGAAGGTTCACTAGTGAACAATGTGATCAATTTCTAGACATTTCCAGAGATCCAAAAACGTGACTACTCTCCACATTGATGGTTTCTTCCCTACCAAGATAGATCCAACATAATTAACCATCATCCACATAAATATGGCACAGGGAATGTGTTCCATGAACATGACTTAAATCTATGGGGAAGACTCGGATGTGAAAACAAGCTACATGGAGGAATCCATCTAAGGAGGAACTAACATCCCATCATCACATTTAAATCAAGGATAAGAAATCACTTATGAAAATTATGAAATCCACTCGCATTTTGAAAATAGTAATGCGGGGAAATAGAATCCAGTGCATGAAAAATGATGCATATGAGGGACCCGTCAAAAGCATCAAAAACAGAAATGATGAAACTAGTGTGAATATCTTCTCCAAAACATGGGTATTAGTAGAGTTTGAAGAATCAGTGGATTATAATGTCACTAGATTAAAATATTTTTCTCCATGTACCACTATGAAAATGGTGTTCCTATCTTGGAACTCATCTGTGAGTTGGGGTAGTTAGCATTAAGCATCCTTGGTCTATGAAATTATCTACATGGATCGTTATCTACTTCAGATTATTAGGTGACATTCAAAAATTGGGAATATCGTTTCTTATAAATGTACTAACAGATGAATCCACATTACTTATAAGACTCATGTTGTGGGAAACGAGTAACCCAACACTCGTAGGGGTCGAGGTAGGAGAAATGTTGATGTGGAAATCATGAAAAACTATTCTTATTCCATGACCTTATCCGTGTATTAGGATACCATGAATCCATCCTTATCTCACCCTCTATGATCATCCATAGGAGGTTGATCAACACCATCATATGTAATGTCATGTTTTTTTAGACCGGATGTAATTCCAATGGAATTTTAATTTTTTTAGTTACTGGATGGGTATTTCAAAAACTGAGATACATAATGAAATTATAAGAGTTAGAACACTCTGAGTTGTTCATTTTAGACTTGGTTTAATGCCTGAAGGTCTCTTAAGTGTCTCATCAGGTTTTGAAAGTGACAGGGTTCATAATTCTTATGATTAGAGGGTCTTCTAGGGCCCATGATTTTCAAAAAACCATGCGAACCCCAATAGGAAAATGTGTTTCCTATTTCATGTGGAAAAGGTCAAGTGCGTGGGATGTTCATAGTTTGTACAAACTATGCGCTTAACTCACACGGATTTTGAAAAAATGGGCTATATTTAGACATTTTTCAGTGCACAGTTATCACACTATTAGGCTAACCATGAGACCTAAACCATGGGGGATGTTTTTTATAACAAAAAAATATTTAAAATAATTTAAAAAAATAAAACTAAAACCTATCTCTCCTCCCCCTACATATTGCGACACACCCCCCAAAAGTTCTCCAAACCTTTATAATGCACCCCCCAGCTCCTTGGTTTGATGATTTAAACCCATATTTCTTCTGTTTTCTTGCATGATCCAATCAAGATAAGGTCTCTCGTTCCTCTTATTTCCTATTTAGGCTATTTTTTATTCTTCCCATTTCCTTATTCTATTTTTATGGACCTTATGGTTTCGTTTTCTCTAATGTTTTATGTCTCTTTTGTTTCTTTGGCATGAAGTGGGCCTCTCAGGTTGGCTTGGGTATGTTTCAGTGTTCTCCACCGAAGGTTATGAACTTTGGTCTCTTTTTGTTTTTTTGTCACTATATGAGGTAGGGATGTTCGCCCACTTCCTGATTGCACTGTGATTCGCTATTTTATTTCACCCTTATATCATTTTTTAAACTAGTTTTTTATTGAAAATTATAAAATTAATAAGAAATTTTACTTTATTATTGATTCAATTATTTTTTATTAATCACTTTCAAAAAGTAAAATGTTACTTGTTTTGATAATTACATTGTAGGAGGAGATAAATTAGAGGGACCATGGTGAATTTCAAGAGGAATGAGTAAGACTGCACAGGATCCAAGCACAATAGTTGTTTAAACCATAGACTTATACTAGTTAGTTCATCCAATTGTTCTGAGATTTAGTGGGAGGATCCAAAACATAGTGTTCTACAACTATTATTAAGGAACAGAAGCCAAATTTGTCAACTATGAGGCCTAGATAAACTGATCTATCTAGGGAATCAAATCTGCATAAACTCAAATGTTGTCTTCTGTATTTCGGATTTATCAGGAACTACGGGACTCTGAATGATGCCAAATTTTGGTCAAGATAGTAAATAGATGTGTGAACATATTTTTAGTTTTCAAAAAATCAATATTAGACTATCTAGTGGCCTAAACCCATGTTCCAAGTTGTTTTACAAAATCTGTGTTCCCAAATCCACCAACCACGTTGCCTATAAAATAGTACTTTTGGTAGCCCATTTGTAAGTTAGACTAAGAGGCAATGTACTTTAATTTTGGAGTCCCAAAGGATTCATCTCATCTTCCTTATAATTTCGGGAGGCTATGGTAAGTTCTACTTAAACATCTATGTCTTCCTCCCTTTTTAGGGGGTTATAAACTCCTAGTGATCACCCAGGGAGAAATGGGATGTAATCTCGAGCTTTGTGTTTGTATTATTTTGAATGATCCTTTCAATTCTATATTTTATGTTTTTTACATCATTATTTATTATTATTTAACTTATTTATATACTAATATTTCATACTAAAACTCAAATGATCATGTTTGGGGGTACCCTTTCATGTGATGTTTCACACACCATTCATCCCTTTTATTCCCCCTTTTAATTATGTTGTTAGTGTTGTTTATATTGTTCAATTGAAATCACATAAACACTGGAATGTACATGTAGATTTATTTCATGGTATCATAGATAAATAACATACAATCCTGGACAGCGCATCGAGTTCTTCGTGTTTTGCCTTGGTGAGTTTCAGTTATGAAGTCGAACATAAGTCACCCAATCATCTATGGTAACGGTTGAATCATTTTTTGTTTTCAACTGAACCCCAAGAGGTATCCTTGTATAAATGTAACACCCCAAGGTTTTAAAAATAAATATAGAATTTTATAATCTAACCAATAAACACAACTTTTTCTCTTCTATGTTTTCAATTTCAAGAAATAGTCATCTAGAGTTGTGTTCTGTAAGTCATTTGGAGTCTGATAGAACAAACTTGATTTTTGGTGAATAGTAACATACCCTTATGAATAGTAATATGACCCTTGAATAGTAAATAATGATATTATTTTATTTTCTTAAGGCAATATGATAATGGGGTCTTAATTAATTCTTCAATGTCACATAAAACTAATTATACATCAAGATTGTTATTTTTTGAATTAACGATGACCTTATTTAAAAATTAAATTAATAATATTTAGAAACTAATTTTTGAAAAATAGATTTCACTTTTGAATTCTACACATCGAAAAATGGTTAGGGTAAATTTTGGGATTTTTGGAAAAATCTAGAATTTTTTATGAATAGTGAAATACGATAAAATACCGTATATACAAATTATCAGTTAAATACACTATTCATGACATCACAAGTGATTCAAGGCCACTTGTTTCGAACTCACATGCACTTATTACTATTAGGGGTAACATGAAACCATACTATTTGGTTGTCTTGAGAGATATAATAAAATAATGAATTAAATATTCAAAATATACCCCTCTCCTCCACTATAAAAACCGCTCACCACTCCCTCTTCTATTCGCACCTTTAAGCCTTTAATCTCCTCAAAGTTCTGCCCAATTATCCTTCCCTAGTCTATTCCCATGTACAAGAAGCTTCTGGTCTTCCGAAAAGACCAAAACCCCTTCCCTTAAAGAGTTTCTGAAGGAGGTTATTTCAAGAGGTAAAGCACCCTTTTTTACATTTGGTTTCATTTCAATTTATCTTCTTTTGCTATCCCCTCCTCACCTCCTCTTTCCAAATGATCATGATAAATCCTGTAAAATCTATATACTGGATTTATATCATGTGAATGGAAGAACCATCATAAATATTATTACTCCCTCCCTTTTATTTTATAAATGAAATTGACATCCATGAGCTTCCAATTTATAACTTTCGTGGATGACGAAGTTTCGTTCTTAAATTTATTCTTCATTACTGGTCATGAAACCATATTCTTGGTTTAAATAGACTATAATATATTTTTTATAACCTAATTAATATTCCAGAACCAGAATATTTACATATAATTAAGTTATATGACAAAACTAATTCATAATATTCCAAATACCGCCGAATAATCGAAGTGGTCGTCATCTAATGATTCAACCTCATTCCATGTAACCAAATGATAGAAATGGACATTAAAAATTATATATGTTCATAAATAATAATTAATTTTTATTCTGTAGATTTACATCCATTCCACTTCATTACTTAAAAGCAAGTGAACTGAATATGAAAATAAAGGAAACTGACACTCCAGAATGACGAAATTCAATACAATAACTTGTCAATAAAGACATAAATGAACTAACCAAAATTATGGTAAACTAAATACATGTATAATAGGTTATGAAATAAGTTATTAACGAGTATAATTTCATATTCCAGGAGATTAATTACAATAGAGGAACATGTTGGGAGTTAAGGTAAGGGTTTTTTCACCTGAACTTCCATTTTCATTCGGGATACTTTCATTGTCTAATTACCTCAATAAAATTAGTATGTATTGTTATGTACTCATAATATATTATGTTTGAGTATCATATATATTTTTAAAAACTAGAAACCTTCCTTATTTTATGGATAGTTACATGTTTTAAAAGGAACTTTCAAATTTGTTTCCAAAATACAAGCCTGGTTCAAGGGAATTTCTCAAATTCTTTCCTATTTTCAAGGGCACTCTATAATCTATTTTTGGAAACCATTATCATTATAAAAGAACTCATTTTTTTAAGAAAATACTATATTACTTCACTTCTGGTTTTATGAAAATATTTTTTCAAAATAACTCTTCTTTTCAAAATAAAAGAGTATTTATCTCCAGATTGCTTAATGATTTTATAAGAGTATTCTTGTTTGATTCAATACTCTTATTGATTCTTATGTATTGTAGGGGTTAATCATTTATGATGTCATATACCATATTTAATTGAATGTTTTATGACTAAATCTATTCTGGATGAACTATCATAAACCATTCACCATATTACTCGGAATGGTTAGTGTTTTATGTTTAATGATTGGGGAAAGTTAGTAACATTTCATATGATAGTTTCAATATGAATGTATATGTTGTTTATGTTTATCCCCGATCATATGAGGAATGCATTGGACTTATTATGTGATGGGTGGGACCTGCTATATCCCCTCGATGCATCGGTAGGTCTCATGAGACAACTAGAGGTGGAATTGGCTGAGGCCTTTCCCAATGGGATATGTATTTTGGATGAGGCCTTAATCACTAGACGTCTTGGTCAAAGCCATGAAAAAATGTTTTAGAATGTTTGAAATATGCACTTTTATCATTATGAAGCTAGTAATTTAATTTTCATGTGGATATTCGACTATTAGTATACACTTGATTATGTTTTATTATGGCATTATTTACTCAGCTCATTTCTCTGCCATAATGTGTTCAAGTTTATTATTAAAGGCATGTGTTTTCAATTATGCACAATGTCTTATGTTTATACTATCTTCTGATGTATTGCTTACTCTTACTAATAATTTGAGATCACCCCTTTCTTATGTATCATTTTTTTCAGGACATGAAGATGTTTATTATTAATTACATGCTGAAATAACCTAGGAGTTATGGGTGTTTTCTAAGGAGTTTCCATGTTGTTGTTCCCTTCATGTTGTAATGATAAATTATGTATGTATCTTGTTTCCAATAATACTAAACTACTCAGTCCTTTGGGATTCGTATTCCTTGTATGTATTCCAACGAAATCAAATAAGGCATCGGATCCAGGCAACTGGGGTCGGATCCTTATAGTTGTTATCAGAGGAATTTTAGTAGAGTACTTGGAAACTAGATTTAGAAAATGTAGAATTAGGGAAGAGTACCTAAGTTAGTCTTTGAGGATATTATTACAATAACGTCCTGGTATTTTGGTAAGGAATATATTGTGTGTATCATTCAATCAATACATCCCTGTTTGGATACAAGCAGGTAGAGGCGGCTCTGGCACAGATGTATCTAGGGGTAAAACCTGAAAACACCACTTTGATCTAGACTCGAACGGGAACTGGTGCACGACAACGGGCCTTGCTACACTCTTGGTTACAAAAATCCTGGGGGATATTCTTAGGATAATTCACATTTTCTTTACAAGCCATTATGAAGGAGTTTAATGTAAATATTCCTCAAATAAGCCATTTCTGAGAATATGGGATTATCCATGCGTAGGATCTCAATTTTGCTGAGTATTTTTAAGTTAATATTATACATTATGATTAATAACCTAATCTAGTGTATGCCACTATCTAGATATGGCGTCTAGTGAAAGGAATGGAAATTGAACGAATGCACGTGTTACCCATAGAGATTTTCCTCTGACTCAAGATAGTGATGTTGGCTCTGGTGTTGTGACTGGTGATGAGAAACTCATAACTATATTGGGACAACTTACTCATGTTATGAATAATAACCTTACCCATATGGAGCATCCAGATCCACCACGTGGAGGAGCCATTCTAGACCTATTTATGCGACAACAACCTCCATCATTCAATGGGAATACAAACCCGTTTGAAGCATAGCAGTTGATATGTTCCCTTGAGAAGATATTTCTCACTTTGGGATGTAATGAAAGAGAGAAGGTTATCATGGAAGTATATCGTCTATTGGGAGATGCAGATCAGTGGTGGTCATTAATCCAAATCACAAAGGAGTAGGAATTGATAGAAGAGATGGAATGGAGGGATTTTAAGGAAATATTCTTAGAAAAATATTTCCCTCGTGAGAAGCGAGCAGATAAGGAAAGAAAATTATTGAATCTGAGGAAGAATGAAGATGAGAATGTTTCCAGGTACAAATATAAATTCACAAGATTATCAAGACATGTTGTAGACTTCATACTAAATCCAAGGAGAAAAATTTATCGATTCTTTGATGGCCTAAAGCCATTCCTCCGGCGGGAACTGGTATCCCAAATTTTTTCATCATATGAGGATATAGTTTCATGTGCCATCAAGATAGAAAACTAATTCTCTAAGTATTATGACATTAAGGGAAAGCAAGAAAAGAAGAGGGCTACTGAAAACCCTGGGAAAGGAAATAAGGAAACAGGGATGAAGGGAAGAGTTGAATTTCCACCATGTGACAATTGTGGATGGAAACACCCTGGTGAGTGATTAAAAGTAAAAGGAGTGTGCTAAAAATGTGGTCAGAGAGGCCATCTTGCTATTGATTGCAAGGGGAAGAAGGAATCCAATGATTTCTGATGCTATAGTTGTCGGGAGATGGGACATTATGCTTATGATTGTCCAAAACGTCAAGGAAGTATGCAACAAAAAAGGCCAAGGGATCAGGTACAAGCTTATGAAATCACAACTGCATAGGTTGAAGTTCTTAAGGACGTGGTGGAAGGTACTTTAATTATTTCCTCAAGTTTAGCCAATGCTTTATTTGATTCTGGATCATCACATTGTTTCATATATTCCCAGTTTTCTAAGAAAATTAGATATTTCGAATTTGATTTAACAAGGGAGTTTTCAGTCAAAACTCCTAAGGGAAGCATCATTGCTACAAATTTATGTGAATCAGTTCCCATTAAGGCATATAAATGTTCTTTATCTGTTGATCTTATCATCATACCCATGATTTAATTTGATATAATCCTCAAGTATGGATTGGCTTTCGGACCGTGTTGCAAAAATTTATTTTAAGAAGAAGGAGGTTACGATTTTTGATGGCGATGATAAAGAACACCTTATCTTTAGAGCAGAATCGTCACCACCTGATTCTTATCTAGATCCACCCCCAGTAGCTCAACTAAATTCAATTATTGGGGAGGAATAGAATGAAATAACTGTGGGTGAGGAAAGTAATGTTCCAAAATAGGATGTACCTATTGTGAGAGAATATGTTGATGTGTTTCCAGAATATTTACCTGGACATCCTCCAGAATGAGAAATTGTGTTTTCCATTGATTTAATTCCTGGTTCAAGGCCCATTTCGAAGACCCCTTATAGAATGGCCATTGTGGAACTATTGGAACTAAAGAAACAACTAGAGTAATTGAGTAATAAGGGATTTATTCACAGTGTTTCTCTATGGGAACCTCTGTCCTTTTTGTTAAGAAGAAATATGGATCTATGAGGTTTTGTATCGACTACATGGAGATCAATGTTATAACAATAAAGAACAAGTATCAACTACCTTTCATTGATGATTTATTTGACCAACTATATGGAGATCAATACTTTTCGAAGATTTATCTTCAATCCGGATATCATCAGTTGCGTGTGAGGAATGAAGACATTCCAATGACATCATTTCGAACTAGGTATTGGCATTACGAGTTTACATTAATGCTTTTTGTATTGACTAATTCACCCTCTTTATTCATTGATCTAATGAATAGAGTTTTCAAGGAATATCTCGATGATTTATTTGTGGTATTTATTGATGATATCTTGGTATACTTCAAAAGCTGCGAAGAACATGAAAATCACTTGCGCATTATCCTGAATACTCTTAGAAGACATGAATTATATGGGAAGTTTAGCGAGTGTGAATTCTGGATTCAGGAGATTTCTTTTCTTGTCCATATTGTTTCTATGGATAGAATCCTAGTTGATCCTGCAAAGACAAAGGCAATCCAAGATTGGCCCATGCCAACAAACATAACTGAGGTACGCATTTTTATTGGCTTAGCAGGTTATTATCGGCGTTTCGTATCGAATTTTGCCCGACTAGCTAACCCACTAATGAAGCTCACACATAAAGGGGTTAAATTTGTTGGGATAAAAGATTGTGAATAATGTTTCAAAGAAATGAAGAGAATATTAGTCAATTATCCTATATTGATTATACCATCAGGGAATGACCGGTTTTTTATTTATAGTGATGCTTCAACGAAAGGACTTAGTTGTGTCCTTATAAAAATGATAGTGTTATTGCTTATGCATCACAACAACTAAAAATTCATCAGAAAAACAATCCTACTCATGATCTTGAGTTAGTTGCTGTAATATTTTCTTTGAAGATATGGAGACATTATCTCTATGGTAAAAATTGTGAGATTTATACTGATCACAAGGGTTTGAAGTATATTTTCTCACATAAAAAACTCAACATGAGGCAAAGGAGATGGCTTGAACTACTAAAGGATTATGATTTCATGATACACTACCACCTGGGGAATTCAAATAAGGTGGAAAATTCCTTGAGCAGAAAGGATCATGGATTTTTGAGAAAATTGATAGTTGAAAGGGATTCTATTTTAATAGATCTAGTAAAGATGGATATGGGAATAACCATGGAAGGTGAAACATTAATGGTTTTTAAAATGGTTTCCAAACCATATTTACTAGAAAGGATAAAAATTCTCAAGCTGATGATGGGGAGTTTCAAAATATGATTAAAGCTGTAAATGATGGGAGATTGAGTGACTTCATATATGAAGATAAAATTTTGAAATTTTGGAAGAGACTTTGTTTTCCCGATATACCTGATCTAAAAAGGGAATTGTTGGATGATGCTCGCAGTTCAAATTTCTCTATACACCATGGTATCACTAATATGTATAGTGATTTGAAGGAACATTTTTGGTGGGACAACATGAAGAGGGAGATTACTGATATTGTGTCAAGATGTATGGTTTTTCAACAAGTGGAAGCTGGAAGGAAACAGCCTGGAGGAGTATTGCAACCCCTTCTCATACCTGAGTGGAAATGGGATAATATCACAATGGACTTTTCATGGGACTACCAAATAATCCTAGAAGGAACAATGCAATATGGTTCATTGTTGATCGTCTTACCAAGTCAGCACATTTTATTGCTATAAGATAAGATCTACCACTTGAACGTCTAGTAAGAATATATATTAATGAAG
Organism: Viscum album; assembly: GCA_963277665.1. Taxonomy (NCBI): domain Eukaryota; kingdom Viridiplantae; phylum Streptophyta; class Magnoliopsida; order Santalales; family Viscaceae; genus Viscum; species Viscum album. Next base: position 819,539,474 of record OY728126.1, read on the forward strand.
TTGTGAGACTTCATGGAGTACACATATCGATTGTTTCTGATCATGATCCACATTTTACATCAATATTATGGAAAATTATTCTAAAGGCCCTAGATACTGATCTTTGTTTGAGCACTTCCTACCACCCACAAATTGATGGACAATCAGAACAAACTATTCAAACATTGGAAGACATGTTGAGGTCATGTTCAGTTGATTTTCAAGGCATGTGGGGTCAGTATTTACCTCTCGTAGAATTTTCCTACAACAATAGCTTCCATTCAAGTATACAGATGGAACCCTATGAAGCATTATATGGGAGGCGATGTCGTACACCAACCTGCTGGGATGATGTTGGTGAAAGAAAGCTCATGGGCCCAGAACTTGTTGAAAAGACAATGGAAAAGGTGAAGATTATCCAGAACCATATCAAAATAGCTCCAAGTAGGCAAAAGAGATATGCTGATAACCGAAGGAATGATTTGGAATTTCAAGAAGTTGATCACGTTTTCTTAAAGGTATCTCCATGGAAGGGTATTATAAAATTCGGTAAAAAGGGAAAATTAAGTCCCGGGTACATCGGACCTTTTGAAATTCTAGAACGAATTGGAGTCGTAGCTTACAATTTGGCAATGTCGCCAAGTCTCTCCAAGTTTCACAATGTGTTCCACGTGTCAATGTTAAGAAATTAAATGCCAGACCAAACACATGTACTCACTTATGAAAAAGTGGAACTTGAGCTCGATCTATCTTACTGTGAAGAGCTTATCAAGATTCTTGATACTAGAGAACAAGTATTGAGAAATCAGACGACTCGTCTGGTGAAGGTTCTATGGAGGAACTATAAGATGGAGGAAGCAACATGGGAGCCTGAGGAGCTTATGTTAAAGACATACCTGAATATTTTTAGGTAATATTTTGTAAATTTTGAGGATGAAATTTTTTTAAGGAGGGGAGAATGTAACACCCCAAGTTTTTGAAAATAAATATATAATTTTATAATCTAACCATTAAACACAACTTTGTCTCTTCTATGTTTTGAATTTCAAGAAATGGTCATCAAGAGTTGTGTTCAGTAAGTCATTTGGAGTCTGATAGAACAAACTTGATTTTTGGTGAATAGTAACACACCCTTATGAATAGTAATATGAATAGTAATATGACCCTTGAATAGTAAATAATGATATTATTTTATTTTCTTAAGGCAATATGATAATGGGATCTTAATTAATTTTTCAATGTCACATAAAACTAATTGCACATCAAGATTGTTATTTTTAGAATTAATTATGACCTTATTTAAAAATTAAATTAATAATATTTAGAAATTTATTTTAGAAAAATAGATTTCACTTTTTAATTCTAAACATTGAAAAATGTTTAGGGTAAATTTTTGGGATTTTTCGAAAAATCTAGAATTTTTTATGAATAGTGAAATACGATAAAATACTGTATATACAAATTATCAGTTAAATACACTATTCATGACATCACAAGTGATTCAAGGCCACTTGGTTCGAACTCACATGCACTTATTACTATTAAGGGTCACAAGAAACAATACTATTTTGTTGTCTTGAGAGAAATAATAAAATAATGAATTAAATATTCAAAATATACCCCTCTCCTCCACTATAAAAAACCCCCACCACTCCCTCTTCTCTTCACACCTCTAAGCCTTGAATCTCCTCAAAGTTCTTCCCAATTACCCTTCCTTAGTCTCTCCCCACGTCCAAGAAGCTTCTGGTCTTCCCAAAAGACCAAAACCCCATCCCTTAAGGAGTTTCTCAAGGAGGTTATTTAAAGAGGTAAAGCACCCTTTTTTCATTTGGTTTCATTTCAATTTATCTTCTTTTGTTATCCCCTCATCACCTCCTTTTTCCAAATAATCATGATAACTCCAGTAACATCTATATGATGGATTTATATCATGTGAATAGAATAACCATCATAAATATTCTTACTCCCTCCATTCTATTTTATAAACGAAATCGACATCCATGAGGTTCCGATTTATAACCTTCATGGACGACGAAGTTTCGTTCTTCAATTTCTTCTTCATTACTGGTCATGAAACCATATTCATGGTTTAACCAGACTATAATATATGTTTTATAACCTAATTAATATTCATGAACCATAATATGTACATATAATTAAGTTATATGACAAAACCAGTTAATAAATTTCCAAATACCGCCGAATAATCGAAGTGGTTGTCATCTAATGATTCAACCTCATTCCATGTAACCAAAAAATAGAAATGGACATTAACAATTCTGAATGTTCATAAATAATAATTAATTTCAATTCTGAATATTTACATCCATTCCACTTCATTACATAAAATCAAGTGAACCGGATATGAAAATAAAGGAAACGGACACTCCAGAACAACAAAATTCAATACAACAACTTGTCAATAATGACATAAATAAACTAACCAGAATTATGGTAAACTAAATAAATGTATATATAGGTTATCAAATATATTATTAACAAATATAATTTCATATTCCAAGAGCTTAAGTACAAGGTCGAAACATGTTTGAAGTTAAGGTAAGGGTTTTTCCACCCGAACTTCCATTTTCATTCGGGATACTTTCATTGTCTAATTACCTCAATGAAATTATTATGTATTGTTATGTAATCATAATATATTATGTGTGAGTATAATATATATATTTAAGAACCATAACCCTTCCTTATTTTATGGATAGTTACACGTTTTAAATGGAACTTTCAAAGTTGTTTCCAAAATACAAGCCTGATTCAAGGGAATTTCTCAAATTCTTTCCTATTTTCAAAGGCACTGTATAATCTGTTTTTGGAAACCATTATCATTATAAAATCACTCATTTTTTATTAGAATATCATATTAATTCACTTCTGGTTTTATTAAAATATTTTTCCAAAATAACTCTTCTTGTCAAAATAAAAGGGTATTTATCTCTAGATTGCTTAATGGTTTTACAAGAGTATTCTTGTTTGATTCAATAATCTTATTGATTATTATGTATTGTTGGGTTTAATCATTTATGATGTCATATACCATATTTTATTGAATGGTTTTTTACTAACTCTATTGTGGATGAACTATCCTAAAACCATTCACCATATTACTCGGAATGGTTAGTGTTTTATGTTTAATGATTGGGGAAAGTTAGTAACATTTCATATGATAGTTTCAATGTGAATGTATATGTTTTTTATGTTTATCCCCACTCATATTAGTAATTCATTGGGCTTATTATGTGATGGTTGGGGCCTGATATATCCCCTCGATGCATTAGTAAGTCTCATGGGACAACTAGACGTGGAACTGGCTGAGGCCTTTCCCAATGTGATATGGATTTTGGCCGAGGCCTTAATCACTAGACGTCTTTGCTGAGGCCATGAAAAAATGTTTCAGAATGTCCGGAATATGCACTTCCCTTATTATGAAGCTAGTAATTGAAAGTTCATGTGGATATTCGACTAGTAGAATACCTTGGATTATGTTTTATTATGTCATTATTTACTCAACTCATTTCCCTACCATAATGTGTTCAAGTTTATTATTAAAGGCATGTGTTTTCAATTATGCACAATGTATTATGTTTATACTATCTTCTGCTGTATTTCTTACTCTTACTGAGTGTTTGATCTCACCCCTTTCCTATGTATCATTTGTTTCAGTACATGAAGAAGTTTATTATGAATGACATGCTGAAATAACCTAGGAGTTATGGGTGTTGTCTAAGGAGTTTCCATGTTTTTGTTCCCTTAATGTTGTAATGAAAAACTTATGTATGTATCTTGTTTCCAATAATACTAAACTACTCGGTCCTTCGGGATTCGAATTCCTTCTATGTATGCCAACGAAATCAAATATGGCACCGGATCTGGGCAATTGGGGTCGGGTCCTTACAATAAACCTATTAGCACTCTAGTTCTATGTGTTACAACCAATTATTAAAAGATCATAACCATATCTCATGAAGCGATGAAGGATGAACATCATGATATTTCCCTGGGTCGATCATGCTTAATTAATTCTATTCATTTTTTCTTTTTTTTATCATTTTACTTTTTTTGTCTTCTTAAAACAGTAAACCCAAAGTACTCCAAATTCCATTTCCCTTTTATTATTATAATAAAAACCTTTTTCTCAAATTAATGATCTAGGGCTCTATCAAGAGATGTACTAGGGTTCCTACTATACTGTAGAAATTCTAGTAAAACTAAAAATCCAATTTGACATGCTTGAAAACACAAAAAAAAAATTTGGCACTATTACTAGGGATCCAAGTTTATTTTTTCATTGTTCCTTCCTTTTATTTCTTTACTTTACATCTTAATTAGTACTCTTTTCAATATCCCCCTTCCTATTTGATTTTTTTCTTTTTTTGTGTTTTATCTTCTCTCTCTCATCCTATATCTCTCTATAATTCTATAGTATCACATTCTACTTTCTTTTCTACTTTAATAATTCATAATAAATTTTATTTTATCCATCATCCATCATAAAAAAACTCAAAATAAACTTCACAACTTATTTTCATGACCCGGTCATAAAAGGGAAAACTACTTGAATTTGATCAAGAAATTGAAAAGAAAATTCACTCACAAATAAGGTAATCTAGAGTAGGAAATTCATGTAACATTATGGAACCCCCATTTAAACTTAAATTAGTCCTAAACCATTCAAAAAATTATACCAAATCAACCCCAATATATCATGGATATAAAAAATAGAACCTTAAAAGAACTGGCCACCCTGAATGTGGAGCACCAACATGCATAAATCCAATATCCCAAGGAATAATCCTACTTTGATATGAGATTAGGCCTCATCCACCTACTTCCTAAATTCCATGGTATTCTCGGTGAGGAACCTCACAAGAATCTCAAGGAGTTTCACATAGTTTTCTTCACTATGAAACACCAAAATGTTTTTGAGGACCTCATTAAATTTAGGGCCTTCCCTTTCTCCCTTGATGGTGTAGCCAAATACTGATTATACTACCTTACAACCACAATTGGGGGATAAAAGGACCTTAAATGACTCTTTATAAATAATTTTTTTCCTACCTCCTAAACTACATCGATTAGAAAATATATTTTTGGAATTATCCAATCATAAAGATAGGCCCTTCATGAATATTGGGATAGATTCGAAATACTTTTCTCAAGATTTCCCCACCATCAAATTTTTGGAAAATTTCTAATTAAATACTTCCATGAGAGACTTATCCCCTTGGATTTTGGTATGTTCGATGATATAGGTGGTGGTTACCTAGTTGATAAAACTCATTCTGCTTCTAATGAATTAATAACCAACATGGCTCAAAATGCACAATAATTTGGTACATGAGAAATTGCACCCACCCGATGAGTTCATGAGATAAGTCATTTATCCCTATAACAAATGGTAGGTAATAAAAATGATGAAATGATTACCCTTATAAGGAAATTAGATCAAGAATATGGTAAGTAACACTCCTTTTCTATTCTATTATATTGTGGAATTTGTTTTGATAACACTCATTTTTCTAATCAGTGCCCACAAATTTAGGATTCATCTGAGTCATGGGCAACTTTATTCCCAAAGCATCCTTCTCAACAAGAACCACCCTTCAAGAAAGAACCATTTAATCCAAATCCAAACCTTGGGTTGAGTTCACAGCTACAGTACCAGCAAGGAGGAAACCCAAGCTACCCGAATCAGAGTTGGTATCAACAAGGACAACGTATGTACCCTTATTATCCTTCAACTTCTCAAAATGCTCCTCCTCCTCAACCCAATTCTAAACAAAGCCTTGAGTACATAGTAAATAAAATTGAAACCCATAACCTCTATTTCAAAAAAACCACACAATCGGCCATTCAAGACATAAGAACTCATGTATGACAATTGGAAAACACAATTAGTGAGATTAAGATACAAGTTTATGGAAAACTACTATCCCAGTCTATTTCTAATCCAAAATACAAAGATAAAAAATCATTCATTACACAAAATTTATTAATTATATTTTCACCCATAGATGGAGACTTATAGGGAATGAAATAGTAAACCTTGGAAGGAATTCCTTTTCCTTGATTCAACCAGAAATGCCAACCAAATTCAGGGATCTGGGAACCTTAATGATACCATGAACTATAGGGGAGACATTATTTTCAAATTTTTTTCTATATGTAGGTGCTTAAATTAATTTAATTCCTTAATCTGTGTACACTTCTCGGTCGGTTGTAGAGCTTTAACCAATTGGCATCATAGTGAAACTTTCCAACCATAGAATAACACACCCATTATGAGTGGTGGAGGACATCCTCATAAAAGTAAATAATCTCATATTCCCTATTGAATTATACATTATTGATATGGAGGATACCTGAACCCATGTACACTCTCCTCTTATACATGGAATTCCATTCTTGAAAACAGAAAATATGATCATCAATTTCCACAACATTACACTTTTCAAGGAGTTTTCTAGAGAAAAGGTAATTTTTAACATTCTTTATTCAATGAAACACTCCATTAAAGAGAACTCCACTCTTCCTATCTATTTGATGGAAGTGATCTCTAATGAAACACACACAAAATTCTCTCCTCAACCCATACTCTAATTCATTTTCCTCTTCTTCAACCTTAGATTATTTCAATTTTGTTTCATGTTTTTAGTGTTGTGTTGGTATATAAAGGTGTAAAAAAAATTCTTTGATTGATGAGTGCATTCATTCTTAGGTATTCATGACCATCTATGATTCTTTAAATATCATATCTATGTATTTTCTTTCCTTGGAGAATAAAAATTTGTAGATAGATAGTTTCATGGACCTGAATCCCCCTAAATCACCTCCCTTGATCCAAAAACCACCAGTGTTGGAACTAAAACCACTTCTATATAATTTAAAATGTGCATATATTGAAGGTATTGACCAATTTTATATCATTATTGATAATAAAATCTCTCCATATCAAGAATCGAAACTGATCTACCTTTTGAGAGAGTGTAAAAATGAAATTTTATGGATATTGGATGATATTCTTGGTATTAGCCCATCTATTTTTATGAATAATATACTTTTATATTATGAGGCTAATCCTGTAAAGAAGGAACAATGCTTATTGAATCCCACTCTCCTTAAAGTGGTAAAATTTGAAGTTAGTAAATTACTTGTTGATGGGATCATTTATCCTAGATCTTATAGTAAATGGATTTTCCCAGTTCAAATTATGCCTAAAAAAATTGGAATAATAGTAATTTCTAATGGAAGGAATGAGTTGGTTCCAACACATGTGCAAAATAGTTGGTGAGTTTCTGTTGACTATCATCAACTAAATGAAGCCCTTTGAAAGGACCACTTTCCTCTACATATCATTTAAAAAATTATAGAAAGACTGGATAGTAAGTCCCATTATTATTTCCTTGATGACTATTTGGGTTATTTTAAAATCCATATATCACCTAAGGATCAATAAAATGAAACATTTATCTGTCTATTCGGCACATTTTCATACATAAGGATGCCTTTTGGTCTATGTAATTCTCCCAGTACTTTTCAGCGATGTATGTTGATTATTTTTTCTGAGTGCCTAGATGATTACATGGATGTTTTTATAGATAATCTCATGGTTTATGGAACTTCCTTTGATGGTTTTTTGGTAATCCTAGGTTATTTCCTCAGTCATTCAATTAAAAAATATCTCATATTAAATTATAAGAAATTACATTTAATGGTTGAGCGGGGGATAGTTTGTGGGAATGTTATTTCAAAAGAGGTAATTCAAGTGGATAAATAAAAAATTGAATTAATTTCAACACATACATATAAAAAATGTGTTCCTGAGGTGCAATATTTCATGGGTCATGCTGGTTTTTACCACTGATTCATTAAATAATTTAGTAATATTTCACTACCATAGTCTCGATTATTGTAAATGGACTCTGAATTTTTTTTAATAAAAAAATGTGAGGATTCATTCAATTCACTAAAAATGATTCTGACATCACTTCCCATCATCCATCCACCAAGGTGGGATATCCCCTTTGAACTTATGTGTGATTCCACTAACTTTGTAGTTAGGGTAGTTTTATCACAAAGGGTTTAGAAGGCTCCTCATGTCATTGTGTATGCCTCATGTAACCTTAGCCCTACCCAGGTGAACTACACAACCACTAATAAATAACTTCTTTCTATTATGTTTTCCTTGGAAAAAATTCATATCTTATTGGTTCAAAAATCATTGTGTTTTTATATCATTATGCCCATCTATTTCTCCTAATGAAACCTAAATATAAGCCCTGTCTCATTCAGTAGATGCTCCTCCTCCCATATTTTAAACTTTAGATTAGTGATAAGAGATTAGTGGAAAATGTTATAAATGACCACATTAGTAGTATTTCCCCACCCTTGGACCACCATGTTGACTAATCCCTCCCCATTGTAGAATTTTTCCCTCGTTAGAACCTTTGTGATGTTGTTAACCTTACCCCTTGGTATGTATACATTATGAATTTTCTAGAAACATCTAGGGTCCCCACATATTTCATTACTTCATTGTCTCAGAGAAATAAGCATGATTAATGATGGTACATTTGGGATGACCCATATTGAGGAAGATTTTTAGTGAACAAGTTGTTTATCGGTGTGTCCCTGACCATGAGTTCACCTCTGTTTTGACCTTCTTCCACACATTGGCTTATTAGGATCACTTTGGCACTCAAAATACATCTAAAAAGTTCCTTGACTCTAGAATTTAATATCTAATATTTTATATATATTCCCATCATTTTTTTAAGACATGTACCTGATGTCAATTCACAGGAAATATCTGAAAGAGGAATGAAATTCCCCAACATCCCATGTTATTTTGTGAGATCTTCAATGCATGGGGAATTTCTTTCTTTGGTCCTTTTCCAAATTCAGTTATCTCTCTTTATATATTATTTTCCATTGAAAATAGGTAATTCCTTGACCCTAGTTACCCAGAGTCAGTGCATTATTACACAAAATTGGCATGATCACAATGAAATTATGTCTCGAAAGACCGATCAGTTTAGTATTATTGGAAACAAGATTCATACATATGTTCAACTTTACATCTTGAAGAGAAATACAACAAAAATATATTTCATTAGGAACATCCAAGCCTCTTATATTATGCCTCCAGGTCACTCGTAACTAAATTCTTAATATCCTGGGAAAAAAATAAAACATTGAAAGGGGTGAGCTCAAACGGTCAGTAAGGGTAAGTAATACAGTGAAAAATGACATAAATATTAAGCATGGTAAATAATTGAAACCACATGCCCTTTCCAATAATATACATGAATACTTTTATGGAAAGAACATGAGATGAGTAAATAATTCCATAATAAAACATAATCATGGGTATTCTACTAGTCAAATGACCACATGAAACATCAATATTATTTCCATAATGAGGGAATGTATAATGTCGGACATTCTGAAACATTTTTTCAAGGCCTTGGCCAAGACGTCTAAAATTATTAAGGCCTCGTCCAAAACCATAAATCAAATTGGGAAAGGACCTCAGCCAATTCCACGTCTAGTTGTCTCGTGAGACCTACCGATGCATCGAGGAGCTGTAGAGGGCTCCACCCATCACTTACTAAGTCCAATACATTCCTCATATAAAAAGGTTTAAACATATCATAAACATTTGTATTAAAACTAGCATACTAAATGTCAATAATTTAACCATAAGAAATGAATGGTATAAAAATAGCACATCCACAGTCAAACATATCACAAAAAATTCAATACAATATGGAAGTTTTGTATCATAATAAATCAACTTCAAATAAACTTAAAATCCATTAAAGGATGTTGACATAGATGAAATCAAAACCCTTTTTTTAGAGAGACAGATATCTTTATATTTTGAAATAATTTAAGAGTCACATAAAGAAAATATTTATTTTGAAAATTTTCTTATAAGATTTTAAGGGAAGCTTTGACGATCTTATAACGGCAGAAAATAGCCACACCCGCCGTATAAGTTAAAAAAACATTCTTACCTTAATTTTGTCAAAAAGGTTAAAAAGGACCTTGTTTGGAAAACGATGGAAAGATTCCTTTATAAAATTATTATAAAAATCAAAAAAGGGTATAAATTACTTTAACCAATATTCTATAAAATAGTAAGAATTTTTTGAAATACATTTTTATGAAACATGTATGTGGATGATAAAGAGGTCCAAGTGGATATTTACGTATAAAAAACCTCGAATAATGAAGAGATTGTGAAATAAACCTTACCTTGTACATTTCCTTGGTTGATGGTAGGTTAACCTCCTGTATAATGGTGAAATTATTGTTATTAAATTATACAAGAATCATATACATTAATATGATATCATATATGATCTTTTAACATTGATTTGTTAATAATATCTTAGTACTATCGTCATTTCAGGTGTTAACTTACTCGTTTTCCTTTACTTGTTTTTTTACATAAGCCGTGTTTTTTATGGATAGGTTGTATCATATTCATATCCAAAATTATATAAAGTCCTTAAACATTATTTTTAATCATAAAATGAGAATTATACTTGAATGGATACGATGGGGAACGAATCTCATCGCGTTCGTGGAGACGGTAGTCCGTACGTACGCACGAGCGACAATATCATTCTTTTGATATTAAAATAATATATGATTGGATGGTATATCATATATACAGAATAATTATCATGTTATATTTATTATTTACATTAATTACACATCATTATTATACCCATCCAAATAATAATCTTTTGAATAACAATTACACTACGACGTGGAGACGGTAAGCCGTACGTACGCACGTATGGTGACATGTCATTCATTGGATGGATAGAATAATGAATATGGTTGTAACATATTTATAATAACATCACATTATATAGAAGATACTGGGGTTATTATTCTATAATGGTAATAATAAAGAAAGAAGAATTTGAAGATGAAATGAAAAAGGGTGGTGAAAACATTACCTCTTCTTCGGGTTCTTCCTTTTGATTTGATCAAAAGGGCTCCTTAGGTTGGATTTCTGATCAAACTATGGAATCTATGTTGAAGTGAGGGATGTTTAGAGAGTATTTATTCAGGGTTTGGCCGAACAAAAAGGCTTTTAAGGTGTTTATAATTGGTTATAAGTGGTGTCCTTTTATAAGGGGGAGGAGGGGCACCTTAGGAAAATCTAGAAATATTATTTTATAATAAATTCATATTTGGTTTATAATGTCTCCAAAGTGGATTCGTTAAAGTTTATGGTGTTTATGGTTCGAGAAACACTCAACCAATAGAATTTCTATAGGTTTGGGTCATTATATTAACCTTATCATTTAGTTTTGACTCTTGGTTAATTAGTTTGACACTTACCATGTCACTTTGTAGTTTTATATTATATAGTTAATAAACATACTATATACCTACAAGAGACCCTCAAGTGGTCCATTAATTATACACCTATCATGAAATAAGTATCTTGGCCGAACCTTAGATTTTTAGGAATTTAATATCAATTAATAATATAATATTTTTAAAAAAAACTCTTTTATGTCAATTTTGACACTATTGGGTATTTTATTTTTGATAAATTCATAACAGCATTATTACTTCGAAACAAATTTATATAAATAATACTAATATGTCATATTAACCTATAAAATTATTTTAATTTATAAAAAGTCTCAAATTACATTTATTTGGGTATTTATAATATCAATTACTTTAATATTTCATTAATATGGTAATTATTGCATCATTATTCTGTCATAAATAAATTAAATTATTTACTGTCTAAAAATTATAATTAAAATACCATTATGTAGGAAATATTTTTATCTTTATAATGAATATTTATAGTCTAAATTTCAATATATATAACCCTATGTAAAAATTGTTTTTCTAAAAGATATATGCTTATGTCTTTCTGTATTTATTTTAACTTAATTAATATAAAGTGTCCTTATAACCAACAAGTGGCTCCATGGGATCCCAAAATCAACCCAAGGTTGCCCATGATCGGAAATGTATCAACCAATAAGGATTGGACACATTTTAGGGTAATTTATTATTATTATAAAATTATTTTTTTACCCTTATTTATCGGATTTACCCTTTAACCATGGTAAATAAAATAATTACCGAAGTAATTATTCAAATTGTCTAAAAATGAATATTACCTATTTACACAATTTTTACATCCTGATTACAAATATGGAATCCATTTTTCCAAATTCAAAACACAGAAGTGGCAGAAATTAATTTAAAATTAATTCCCGTCGTTAAAACGAAAAGCGTGTTTTTAAGAGATAATAACTATCAAAAGATTCACGCTTGTTTATGTATGGTTTAATTGTGAAATTATGTCCAATGACCAACATCGTATTAAATGGTAAAAATATATTCTAAATATAAATTAAAACCACTCAAATTCATTATTTATCACTATTAATTAATTTGATTAAAAAATTTGTTTTTAATAAAAATTTAGTAATTTTCACTATTCATAAAAATATAAAAGTTATCCGAAAAGTACCAAAATTTCATCCTAGGATAATTTCGATATTCCAAATCCAAAAATGAAGTCCATTTTGAATGATAAAATGTATAAAATTTCAAAAAGTGGGTATTACTATTCATAACAGCTACTTTGATTGGTCGTGGCGTGTTAGAATCATGAAGTTGCGTACAACACACGCTACTGTATTATTCAAAGAGAAGCGTACCGTGGAAGCTTGGGGTGTTACATTATCCCCTCCTTCAAATAATTTCGTCCTCAAAATTTCTAAAATATTACTACTTAAAAATACTCTGGTGGTTCTTCTTCATAAGTTCCTCGGGTTCCCATGTTGCCTCTTCCATTTTATGGTTTCTCCATAGAACTTTTACCAGACGAGTCGTCTGGTTTATGAGCACTTGTTATCTCATATAAAGAATACTGATGGGATCTTTGCAATAAGATAGATTGAGTTCCAGTTCTAATTCCTCATAGGTGGGTACATGCGTTGGGTCAGGCATGTATTTTCTCAACAGTGATACGTGGAACACATCGTGAACTTTGGAGAGATTTGGCGGCATTGCCAAACGGTAAGCTACAACCCCAATTTGTTCTAGAATTTTGAAAGGTCTGATGTACCTGGGACTCAATTTACCTTTCTTACTGAAACGTATGACTCCCTTCCATTGAGATACCTTCAAGAAAACATGATCTCCTACATGAAATTCCAAATCCTTCCTTCGATTATCAGCATAGCTCTCCTGCCTACTTTGAGCTGCTTTGATGTGGTTTTGGATTACCTTTACATTTTCCATAGTTTCCTCCACTAGTTCCGGGCCAACAAGTTTTATTTCAACAACATCATCCCAACAGGTTGGTGTGCAACATCTCTTTCCGTACAACGCTTCATATGGTGCCATATGAATACTTGAATGGAAGCTATTGTTATAGGAAAATTCCACCAGAGGTAAATATTGGTCCCATATACCCTGAAAGTCAAGTGAGCATGATCTCAACATGTCTTCTAAGGTTTGAATAGTCTGTTCTGATTGTCCATCTATTTGAGGGTGGTAAGCAGTGCTCAAACGAAGTTCAATATCCAAGGCCTTTTGAAGACTTTTCCATCATCTTGATGTAAAACGGGGATCACAATCTGAGACAATCGATAGGGGTACTCCATGAAGTCTCACAACTTCATTAATATATATTCTCTCTAGACGTTCAAGTGGTAAATCCTCCCTTATATAAAGGAAATGTGCTGACTTCTTAAGACGATCAACAATGACCCGTATTGCATCGTTCCTTCTAGGAGTCTTTTGTAGTCCCATGACAAAGTCCATCATGATATTATCCCATTTCCACTCAGGTATGGGAAGAGGTTGCATGACTCCTCCAGGCTGTTGCCTCCCAGCTTTCACTTGTTGAAAAACTATACATCTTGACACAAAATCAGTAATCTCCCTCTTCATGTTGTCCCACCAAAAATGTTCCTTTAAATCTCTATACATTTTGGTGCTCCCAGGGTGTATAGAGAAATTGGAACTATGAGAATCTTCCAACAATTCCCTTTTTAAATTAGGTATATCGGGAACACAAAGTCTCCTCCCAAATTTCAAAATTCCATCTTCATACACAAAGTCACTCAATCTCCCATCATTCACAGCTTTAATCTTCTTTTTAAACGCTTCATCATCGGCTTGAGAACTCTCTATCCTTTCTAGTAAAGATGGTTTGGAAACCATTTGAAAAAGTGTCGATGTTTTACCTTCCATGGTTATTCCCATATCCATCTTTACTAGATCCATGTATATAGGATCCTTTTCAACTCTCATCTTGTTCAAAACTCCATGATACTTTCTGCTCAAAGCATCTGCCACCTTATTTTCCTTCCCCGGGTGGTAGTGTATCGTAAAATCATAATCCTTGAGTAGTTCAAGCCATCTCCTTTGCCTCATGTTGAGTTATTTATGTGAGAAAATATACTTCAAACTCTTGTGATCAGTATAAATCTCACATTTTTCACCGTAGAGATAGTGTCTCCAAATCTTTAGAGAAAATATTACAGCGGCTAACTCAAGATTATGAGTAGGATAGTTTTGCTCATGAATTTTCAGCTGTCGTGATGCATAGGCAATAACCCTATCATTCTGCATAAGGATAAAACCAAGTCATTTCTTCGATGCATCACTATAAATAATGAACCCATCATTCTCCGATGGTAGAGTCAATATAGGATCATTGACTAATATTCTCTTAAGTTCTTCAAAACATTCTTCACACTCTTTTGTCCTGACAAATTTAACCCCTTTAAGCGTGAGCTTCGTTAATGGGTTAGCTAATCGGGAAAAATTATGGATGAAACGTCGATAATAACCTGCCAAACTAATAAAACTGCAAACCTCAGTTATACTCATCGGTGCTGGTCATTCTTGGATTGACTTGGTCTTAGAAGGATCAACATAGATTCCATCCTTAGAGACAATATGGCTAAGAAAATAAATCTCCAGAAGCCAAAATTCACACTTGCTAAACTTCTAATATAATTCATGTTTTCTAAGAGTCTTCAGGATAATGCGCAAGTGATTTTCATGATCTTCATAGCTTTTGGAGTATACCAAGATATCATCAATAAATACCACCACAAAATCATCGAGATATTCCTTGAAAACTCTATTCATTAGATCCATGAATACAGAGGGTGCATTATTCAATCCAAAAGGCATTACTGTAAACTCGTAATGCCCGTACCTTATTCGAAATGTTGTCTTTGGAATGTCTTCCTTCTTCAAACACAATTGATGGTATTCCAATCGAAGGTCAATCTTTGAAAATTATTGAGCTCCATGCATTTGGTCAAATAAATCATCAATGCAAGGTAGGGGATACTTGTTCTTTATTGTTATAGCATTGATCTCCCTATAGTCAATGTAGAACCTCATAGATCCATCTTTCTTCTTAACAAAAAGGACAGGGGCTCCCCATGGATAAACACTAGGGCGAATAAATCCCTTATTACTCAATTCCTCTAGTTGTTTCTTTAGTTCAACTAATTCCATAGTGGCCATTCTATAAGGGGTCTCCGATATAGGCCTTAATCCAGGAATTAAATCAATGGAAAACTCAACTTCTCATTCTGGAGGATGTCTAGGTAAATCTTCTGGAAACACATCTATATATTCTTTCACAATAGGTACATCCTCTATTTGAACATTCCTTTCGTCACCTATAGTCATTTCATTCTCTTCCTCCCCAATAATTGAATTTAGTTGAGCTATTGGGGGTGGATCTAGATAAGAATTAGGTGGAGACGATTATTCTCTAAAGATAAGGTGTTCCTTATCATCATCATCAAGAATAGTAACCTCCTTATTATTACAATAAATCTTTGAATCATGGTCTGAAAGCCAATCCATACCAAGGATTATATCAAATTAAATCATAGGTATGACGATGAGATTAGCGGATAAAAAACATTTATGTGCTCTAATGGGGACTTATTCACAAAAATTCGATGCAATGATACTTCCCTTAGGAGTTTTAACTGAAAACTCCCTTATTAAATCAAATTGGAAATATATAATTTTCTTAGAAAACTTGGAAGATATGAAACAATGCGATGATCCAGAATCAAATAATGCATTTTCTAAACTTGAGGAAACCATTAAATTACCTTCCACCATGTCTTTCAGGGCTTCAACCTTAGCAGTAGTGATTTCATAAGCTTGTCCTTGATCACTTGGCCTTTTTTGAGGTAAGTTTCCTTGACGCTTAGGACATTCATTTGCATAATGTCCCATCTCCCTGCAATTGTAGAATTGAACATCGGTAGTGTATTTCTTTCCTTTACAATCACCAGACATATAACAACCCATAATTTACATACATTGTTATTACATCAGAATTGAATCACACTTGTTACAACATATAACAAAACCAGGAAAGGACTGTATAGGTATAGTGTCTTTGGAAACTGGGAAACATAAGCAACTGGTTCATAAAGCATCTACATTGTCTCCCATTTATTTCATCATATTTAGAGTCCCTTTTGTAATATCCTACTTAATAACCTTCTTCCTGGCCTGGGGAAAGAAAAAATACAAAAGGGTGAGCTCAAATTCTTAGTAAGGGTAAACAAAAGAAATATCAATCACATCATATTCATAAGAACATAACATTTTGGAAATCTTAACCTGCAAAAGAGATCATAATTTCATAACATGGGATAAATCATAGTAGTGAAATGTAATCCCAATAATCATAACTTAAAACATAAAACTTTGTGGCATACACACATAATCATATATAATTATTTCTTAGTAGTCAAGAATCATTTCGAAGACTATCTTAGCGGACAAAGTCCATTTCTGAACCGAGTTCACTCCCTGTTTCAGCCCTGTTTCACTGAACCGGTTTAACCTGTCATTCCATCCATGTCTATCTCATGAGATATAAATCATTACCCAATTCATTGGTGGGAGATATAGGTCCCACCCATCTCATAATGATACCATTCTTATGGGTGCCACAAAATCATAAATCATACATCATTGCATAACCCATGTAATAAAAATGGGATTCTTAAACATCATGACATCATAAAACAATTCATATAAGATAAAAAAGTTCATAAAAATAATTCCATCACAACATAATCAAATCAATGTAATAATAGGGATATAAATAGAAACCTATTTTATCTTAGATGGAAAATAATTTGGATAAAACACTTGAACTCCATTCTTGAGGAAAATATCCTTTCTACTTCAAAAACATTTTTCCTTTCTTAACATGTCATCAAATTTTAAACTAAAAGAAGTTAATTATAAATAAACTTGAAAACTTGTAAATGAAGCTTCTTGGAAATAATGTTTTAAAAATCCATTCATGCCATATAAGTTAAAAAAACATTCTTCTCGTACTTTTGTCGGAAAAGTCAAAAAGTACCTCGTACGAAAAACGACAAAAGATTCCTTTCATATCTTTTACTAAAAACTCACCGAAGGGTAAAATTGGATTTAAAAAATTGTAGGTGGATGTAAATAATATTACATATTGAGGAAACATGGATGTGGATGACAAAATACACCCTAGTAAATACCAAAGTATAAACAATCTCGGATAAAAATGAGATTGTGATATTTTCCCTTACCTTAGGTCTGATTTACTTCGTATGTGTCTGAACCTCCTGTATAATGATTTAAATAATGTCATTTACTTATTACAGAATCATACTCGTTGTTATGATATCATATATGGCCATATTCTTAGCTTCTTATTAGTAATATTTCATTTCTACTTGTTATTCGGGTGTTTATTACTTTTTGTTCTTATGCGTGATTTGTTGAATAAATTCTTATTCTTCTCTTTAGGTTATAGATACCTCATTTCCAGAATGGTATTAGTGTAATATATATCATATTAATTCATTAAATTCATTTATATAATCATTATGCAATGAACATCATGTAGAACGAGTTGCATCACATCGTGGAGACGGTATTCCATACGTACGCACGAGCGATGATATCGTTCTCATGATCGTTGAATTTTATTGGAGTGTATGTATACTATTTCAGAATCAATATCACTTTACAATAATCATATATAGTTATTATTTACACCATTATACCCATCCAAGTAAGGTGGTGGTGGAAAATAGATTACACCACGGCGTGGAGACGGTATTCCGTACGTACGCATGCGCGGTGATTTCATTTTCCGCAGGATGGATAGATGATGAAATAAGGTAGTTTCATACTTATAATAACATATCATTATATGAGTGATACTGATGTTATTACTTCATAATGAAACACCTAAAGAAGAATAAGTGGAAGAAGAAATAAAGTTGAAAGAATCGGTAACGGACATTACCTCTTCTTTGAAGCGCCTCTTTGAGACCTCCTCTTAGGGCACTAAAATTGTTCTTAGAAGAAGACCAGGACATCTAGGATGTTTTAGGGAAGTGTAGAAGAGAATTTGTCAGGTTTTGGCCGAGATTGAAGGCTCAAAGTGGTGTGAGGAAGAGAGGGAGGAGGTTCCCTTTTATAAAGGAGGAGAGGGGCACCTTAGGAAAAACTAAAAATATTATTTTATTATAAAGTCATATTCGGTTATTAATAGATCCAAATTGATTTATTTAAAATTTAAGGTGGTGATGGGTAGAAATAATCTCATCAACTAGAATTTAGACAAGTTTAGGTATCTATTTTAACCTTATCATTTAGATTTAACTTTAAGTTAGATAATTTTAACTTTTACCGTGTCTTCTTTTTTTCTTACACTATAAGGTTAATAAACTTACTATAAAAAGACAAACGAACACCAAGTTGTTTATTATTAATATATATAACCTTATTTAATTCATTTGGGAGAACCTTATATTTTTAGGAATAAAATAACAATTAATAATATAATATTTGTTTTAAAAACTATTTTATGTCAATTTTGACACTATTTGGTAATTGATTTTTTTGAAAATCATAACAGAAATATTATTTCTAAATAAGTTAATTAAATAAATACTAACATGTCATATTAACCTAGAAAATTATTTTAATTCATAAAAAGTCTCAAATTACATTTATTTGGGTATTTATAACATCAATTATGTCAATATTTCATTAATAAAATAATTACCGCATCATCATTGTGTCATAAATATATTAAATTATTTATTGTCCAAAAATTAAAAATAAAATACCATTATGTAGTAAATCTTTTTATCTTGCTAAAAAATATTTATAGTATAATTTATCTTATGTATAACCCTATATTAAAAATAATTTAGTTATTAAACATTGATTTTAACTATTTTAACCCTTCTTTAAATAGATTACTAATAAATGTCCTAATCTAATCCAAGTGGGCCTAAATGATCATATTTTATTCCTAATTTAGTTTTTGGTCGAATTAAACTTATCCAATAGAATTAGGACATGTGTTAGGGTAATAATAATAACATGTTTACCCTTAATTTCCCTATTTACTTTTAACCGTGGTAAAAAAAAGTAAAAAGTTATTATTCACCAAAAATTATTTTCATCTCATTAAACCACATTTTAGTCCTTGATATTAACCGTGTCTCTCTAATTTTCGAAATTACACTCACAGAAGCGGTAAAATTATGTTTTATGTAAATTTGCAAATTCTCCTAGGAGGTGGGTAAAAGACGGTGAAAAGTTCAATAAAATTTTTATATATCTAAAATTATTATAAAATGACTCCAATGAATTTCATTGAACTTATATAGGTATTATGTATCAATTTTGACCTAAAATAAATTTAAATAAAATAAATAATTATTTAAATAAAAATTCGGTTTCTAAATAGTAACCTAGTGTTTTCACTATTCATCAAAAATTGAAAGTTTTCAGAAAAATACCGAAATTTCACCCTAGAATAATTTCGATATTCCGAATCCAAAAATGAAGTCCATTTTGAAAAATAAAATTTTCAAAATTTCAAAAAGTGTGTATTACTATTCATAACGGCTAGTATAGTAATATTTTAATAGCATATCGTTGTTTAGTAAAACTCGGTATTGCGTACGACACAAGCTATCGAGGAAGCTCACGATTGTGTGTAAAGCAATTCAAGCTGGTGTTGTGTGTAGTGAAAGATTCCTTTGATGATTTATATAACATAAAAAACAAAATATTTCTCATAAAAGTCTCGGGTGTTACATTCTACCCCCCTTAAAATGAATTTGGCCCTCGAAATTCGTCACTTTGTAACAAACAGATGAGGATACCTCTCCCTCATCATATCCTCAAGCTCCCATGTAGCTTCTTCTAATTGGTGGCTCCTCCATAAAACTTTCACCAAGAGAGTGGCCTTGTTCTGTAGAACTTTTTCGTTACGATCCAGAATCTCGATCGGCTGTTCTTCATAAGAAAGATCTTGCTCCAGCGGTACAACTTCTGAGCTGAGTACATGTGAAGGATCAGGTATGTACTTTCTCAGGAGAGATACATGGAACACATCGTGAACTTGGGAGAGATTCAGTGGAAGCGCCAATCGGTAATCTACCTTCCCAACACGATCCAGTATTTCAAAAGGACCAATATACCTAGGGCTCAGCTTTCCATTATTTCCAAATCTCATTACTCTCTTCCAAGGAGATATTCGTAAGAACAATTTATCACCCACTTCAAACTCTAGGTCTTTTCTTCGGTTATCGGCATAACTTTTTTGTCGACTCTGAGCTGCTCTTATGTGTTGTTGAATAGATCTGACCTTTTCTGTCACGACCCGTCCTCGGGGCCCGTGCCGTGACTACCCCAAGCCCGCCTTCCATAGGCCAGGGGCTGGCGACTAGCACCAAAGGCGTAAATCCCAATAACTGGGAAGGTGTTTCCTTTATAAAACTAACAAAACACCACAGAGTGCAAGCGGAAGTAAACACTAAGTAAACTGAGTACAACAGAAGTGTTGAAAGTAAAGGGGGCCGGAAATACAAGCCCAACTGTAAAGTACAAGAAAAATACAAAACGGCAGGAAGGTGTCAAGCTGCTCCTGGATCGTCCTCTGGAGTCCCTACCTGAAGGGTAGGTACAGATGGCCACCTCAGCTCCGGGTACCGTCTCGTCGTAACGTCCACCTCCGGGTACCATCTCGTCGTCACATCCACCTCTGGGTATCATCTCGTCATGAGGTCCACCTCCGGGTACCGTCTCGCTCAGCAAGCCTCAGCCTCGACCAGCGTTGTACGTCGTCTGCAACCAACACAACGAAGTGAGGGCATAGCCCGTGCAGGGGTGAGTATAAGCTACTCAGTAGGGACCCCGAGACCCCCAAAGGTCTCCTGAAATACACAAAGGATCAACCACAGATAAATGATGCAATCACGTAGTAACATCTGACATGGCTTAGGTATATGCCCATACATATACCTAAGTCATCCATTCCCGTTCGGCTCCAACGTCCAAGCCCAAGCACAACCCAGTCCACATAGGAAAGCAAACGTATACCCACACAGGATAGCACAACACAATCCACAAAGGAGAGTAAACAGTAAATCCACAGAGGATAGTTCAACAGATAACTCTCATAGGTATATTCCCATACATATACCGAAATTATCAGTCAACCCATCTCAATCAAGAGGAAACACAAGGATCAATGACTCATCTCAAACCAGGATTTTCATTATCGAAACCGTAATTGCTGAAGAGCTCCGTCTCTGGAGTGTACAGTGGTCCTGTCACAACTCCGAGGTACTGCTCACTAACCTAAGACTGATGTAGTACTCCACCTATCAAGTATTGCGGGCCAGCCGCTACAACCAAGCACTCCCATGTGCCGCTACAACCAAGCACACCATTTTCGTGGGTCTGCCGCTACAACCAAGCGCTCCCCTGTGCCGCTACAACCAAGTGCACCTCTGTCGTGGGTCTGCCGCTACAACCAAGCGCTCCCCTGTGCCACTACAACCAAACGCACCTCTATCGTGGGTCTCCCGCTACAACCAAGCGATCCCCTGTGCTGCTACAACCAAGCGCACCTCTGTCGTGGGTCTGCCGCTACAACCAAGCGCTCCCCTATGCCACTACAACCAAGCGCACCTCTGTCGTGGGTCTGCCGCTACAACCAAGCGCTCCCCTGTGCCGCTACAACCAAGCGCACCTCTGTCGTGGGTCTGCCGCTACAACCAAGCGCTCCCCTGTGCCGCTACAACCAAGAGCACCTCTGTAACGCACTGGGACGTCCGATCAGCAGTCGTCGGGACTCAGTCAGCTACACGGTCTCCGTACTCTGCATGCTCGTCTTCGGGAGGGTCCGCTCCACGAGCTACTGGTGGATACTCCGAGTATCACAAAGTCCCGCAAGGAAGTATCACCAAGGACCGCCTCGTCATATGGGTGTCAACGCAACAGACGGCGCGTCAATTGGACGCCCGGTCTGTGAGTTATTAGCCTTTTCATCCTAGGGGCCCGGTTGGTTTCGTGAGCGAACCAATCCCGGCCATATCTCAATTGTACCCCTAACTATCCTAGGGTAAACCCATAGGGACCGTTTCTCAACAAGATCACCAATGTCGCCGACAGTTCGTCAAACGGATGTCCTGTCTGAAAGGTATCATCTTTTCCGTTCCAGGGGCCCGGTTGGATTTCGGTACGATCTAACCCGGCCAAAATCCAACTGCGTCCAAAACTCGGGCGGAGTATGCCAAAAGTTCTGTATCGTCAAGAGGAACTCAATGCAACAGACGGCGCGTCAATCGGACGCCCGGTCTGGAAGTTATTGACTCTTTCGTTCCAAGGGCCCGGTTGGTTTTCGTGAGCGCACCAACCCGACCACACTCTGACGGCATCCAAACCTCGAGCAGAGTATGCCAAAAGAACCGTCTCACTAAGAGGAACACAACAAAGCTGATGGCACGTCAATCAGACGTCCGTAGCTCATGATATGAGCGTTTCCGCTCCGAAGGCCCGGTTGGTTTCGTGAACGAACCAACCCGTCCGAACCCAAAGTATTCCCAAACTTTGAGTGCGATATACCGAATCGACCGTCTCGGTCCAAGGATCGCATCGCCGCTGACGATTCATCAATCGGAGGTCCGTGGATCAAGTTATGGCCAAAAGACCGAAATTGTTTCAAAAACGGGGGGTCCGGGTCCGGGCCGACCCGACCCGGCCCGGCCGGCGGCGGTGCGGCCTGGCGCCGCATGGGTGCAGCGCGTGGGGGGCAAGGCCCCCGCTTCTTCATGTTGGCGGCACCGCTTAAGAGCCGCACCTTTTGGAGAATCGGCCCCCCCTCGTGGGGGCCTGCTTTGAGGAAAACCGGGGGGCCGCCTCCCCCCCTTAAAGAAACCCCCCCCCCCCTCATAAATGGGGGGGCATTTGAGTTGACCGGGGGAATTAAATTCCCCCGGTTTTCCCCTTCCGGCCGGCCCACCTGGCCGGCCGGTTCTTCTTCAACGGACCGGCAAAGCCGGTCCCCTTCCGGCTTCCGACACCGGCGGCCCGGCGAGCCGTCGGTCTTCCCGTCTCGCCGCGGCCCGGAACCGGCCTCGGTGTTCATCGTCCGGCGCGGTGCGACGGCACCGCGCCCCTCCGCCGCGGCCCCGCTCCGGCCGCAGCGCCTTCGATTCACTTCGACACGGCGCGACGGCGTCGCGTTCATGATAAACTTTCCGTGGCGCGGCACGACGGCGTCGCGCGATTATAGCCTTGCGATTCCCGCGTGGTGCGACGGCACCACGCTATCTCATTCATCCGCAAGGAAATAATATTCAAGAACAGAGGAGGGAGGATTCGGTCGTGTTTGTGCGGTCCGGCCCCCCTCTCATTAGTCGATAACACTTAACAATATACCTCAAAATTGTCAAGCTAGAACCAAGAACGAGAATAAATAAATAATCAACAACAACCCCTACCTTGGTTTTAAGATCGATGATCGTCAACGACCCGCGGAAGACAACGTCGCGGAGGTCGGGCATCGCGGTAATCGTTCGCCAATTCCATTGACGAAGAGGTACTTCCGAAGAGGTACGTCGTTGGTGAATCCTCATAAGCCGACGAAGGAAGTCTGAGGAGGAAGCGGCGTTCCCTTTCGTTGACACGGAAGGCGTCGTCGATCTTTGGAACAACCGGCTACGAAGAAGAGAGGAGCGGTGTTCTTCGTCGGAGCTTGAGCGTTCTTCGTCAAAGTTTGAAGAAGAAGGAGGAGCTCTCAAATCCTCTCAAGAAGGCTAAACAAAATAAAATAAGCTAAGGATTATTTTATTTACACAAACATCAACTTGAATTTCAAAGGTTTGAAATTCAAACAAAACAACTCCATTAATTATCAGAGTTGTCATGTCATTTAAAGAGGGGTTAAAGGGAGTTTTTAAAAGAGGAGATGAAAAGTTAGGGTTCGTGTGGGCCCCACCACACTTAATCCTCACAAGGGAGGTTAAGTGGGTGTGGGTCCCACCCTTAACTTCCTTTGAGAGAAGTTAACCAACAAAATAAAAAAAAGTGTTTCCACATTTTTTTTATTTAACGTCTTATAATTTCTCCCAAAACTAACTTTTGTCTCGCATAAAACGCAACCTCGGAAAAGGTCCCCTTAAGCGAAAAACGGCGCTGCGAGTTCATCGGTGCCCTCGGATTTCAATTCCAAGCGCTAGATCAAAAGTTAGAAAAAACCCGCTCGTTCGTTCACTGAACGTACCCGAGCCAAACTTCGGAAAATGATTTTGGGCACACCGGGCCTCGGAATCAGGCGCCGTCAGAAACTGCGTTCTTGTAAAATTCCAAAGAAAATTAAGAAAATAATTTCCTTGAAATTTACGGGTCTTTACATTACTCCCACCACAGGGCTTTACGTCCCCGTAAAGATTCAACACAAACTAGGGATACCAAGGCGGTACTGAGCACGCATCTGAGCCTCCCGCTCCCATGTTCTCTCCTGGAGGTTCCCGTGCTGCCATCTGATGCGCACAAGAGGAATCGATCGCCCACGTAGGACTGCTCTTGTCGATCCTCTATCTCCACCGGAACCTCCGTAAAAGTCGCCCCATCATCCATGTCTAGCTCCCCGTGATCAATGATGTGCGTCGGGTCGTGCACGTATCTCCTCAGCTGAGATATGTGGAAGACGTCGTGCACCCAGTGCAACTGAGATGGCAGAGCCATGCGACAAACCACCTCGTCAAATCTCCGCAAACCACGTTGAGGTAAGACCCGTAAGAAGATGTGGTTGCCATCCTTGAACTCCAGTGGCCTCCGCCTCCTGTCAGCATAAGGCTTCTGCCGGCTCTGAGCTGTACTCATCCGCCCCTGGATGACCTGGACCATCTCAGGTCCCACAAGAGCTGCAAGATTTCTTCTTTGCCGATAAGAGAAATCTGGTCCCATTCCCTGGATGAACCACATTCTTTTGCCTAATACAGTCAATCCCGACATGGATGATTCTAATCCATACCAAGGATGACGTCGTAAGGCCTCGACGCTACTACCAAGAGATCCAACCGTTACTCTCGCCTCTAAGGGTTGAGTCACACTGTCGGCATCAGTGTGTGGTAACTGGGTCTCCTCCAGTAGATGTCTCACAAGTGAGGGTCAAGTCAATAGTTAAAACTGGAACCTCTTAGTAACAACAAAAAAGAGGACAGGAATGAAAACATCACAAAGGTATGCGTCTTTTATTATTGCAGCTCATAATACAAAGACGCTACACAACAGCAACAAGGAACTAGAAGTACAAAAGACGTATCCACTAGTTCCGCTCCTGTCCAACTGCTCCCAGAGCTCCACGATCGAAGGTCTCAGCTGCCTGAAGCTGAGCTCTCCCATGTCCACCAACTCCCTGCGGTCGGGGTGGACCTCCTGGTGGTGGCGGTGGCAACACCTCGAAGTGTCTCCCACCATCGGCTACTCGGCCAGCTCCACTGCCTCGTCCGCATGTACCCTGCGGACCACCATGGCCGAATCTCTGTCTGGGAGGTCCCTCTACCGCCTGCTGCTCATCTGTAAAACGAGTCGGGCAGTCTCGAGCCATGTGACCAATCCCACCACAGGAGTAACACTGCCCACTCTCGGCACGCCTGGCTCTGACTCCACCCCGGCTCCCCCGCACAACTGAGCCTGAGTCGTGCAGTCGGCCACCGGTAGGTCTGGCCCACTTGGACCTCTGTGCATAGAAGTAATGCCTCATCGTGCACCTAGAGCATCAAGCTCCACCATCAGCCTGCTACTGCGTACAGTAGGCTCGCTGCGAGGATTACCATGAGGTCTGCTGGTATCCTCACTAGCCTGAAAACTCCCACCACAGCCTCCAGCCAATCCTCAGCTGCCTGCGGGTCCATCTCTCCCCGGAACTTGGGTGACCTCTGGCACTGGAACCCGTGTAGTGCGCTCAAGCGACGTGCATCGTCAGCGGCTGGAAGCATCGGTGGCTCGGCGGGTAGAGGTACTGCCGGTGCCTCAGCTGTCAAGGGGCCCTGCACCGAGGCCTCGTTGTTGGGCGGGCTGTCGCCACGCTCAACCCTCAGAACCCTAGCTGGTCGTCCGCGGGGAGGCATCCTGAAAGAAACAACGTGATACGGTCAAACGATAAGAACCTGGTGAGCTGACCTGGTATGAGGTGACTTTTAAAAACTGATGGAAACACACACACAATCAGTGTCTTCGGGCATTAAGTCGGAAATCGGAAGTCAGGGTCCTTGTGTACGGATACGTCGGCCTCCGCACCAACACTGGACTCCCTGGACCGATAACCACACTCAATACGCTAAACACTATTGCTTCACATAGAAGAAAGATCAGAGTTTGCGGTAGAACCGGCCACCTCTAATACCAATCTGTCACGACCCGTCCTCGAGGCCCGTGCCGTGACTACCCCAAGCCCACCTTCCATAGGCCAGGGGCTGGCGACTAGCACCAAAGGTGTAAATCCCAATAACTGGGAAGTCATTGCCTTTATAAAAGTAACAAAACACCACAGAGTGCAAGTGGAAGTAAACACTAAGTAAACTGAGTACAACAGAAGTGCTGAAAGTAAAGGGGCCCGGAAATACAAGCCCAACTGTAAAGTACAAGAAAAAGACAAAATGGCAGGAAGGTGTCAAGCTGCTCCTGGATCGTCCTCTGGAGTCCCTACCAGAAGGGTAGGTACAGATGGCCACCTCAGCTCCGGGTATCGTCTCATCGTAACGTCCACCTCCGGGTACCGTCTCGTCATCAAGTCCACATCCGGGTATCATATCGTCGTGAGGTCCACCTCCGGGTACCGTCTTGCTCAACAAGCCTCAGCCTTGACCAGCGTTGTTCGTCGTCTGCAACTAACACAATGAAGTGCGGGCATAGCCCGTGTAGGGGTGAGTATAAGCTACTCAGTAAGGACCCTGAGACCCCCAAAGGTCTCCTGAAATCCACAAAGGATCAACCACAGATAAATGATGAAATCGCGTAGTAACATCTGACACGGCTTAGGTATATGCCCATACATATACCTAAGTCATCCATTCCCGTTAGGCTCCAACGTCCGAGCCCAAGCACAACCCAGTCCACACAGGAAAGAAAACATATACCCACACAGGATAGCACAACACAATCCACAAAGGAGAGTAAACAGTAAATCCATACAGGATAGTTCAACAGATAACTCTCATAGGTATATTCCCATACATATACCGAAATTATCAGTCAACCCATCTCAATCAAGAGGAAACACAAGGATCAATGACTCAGCTCAAACCAGGATTTTCATTATCGAAATCGTAACTGCTGAAGAGCTCCGTCTCTGGAGTGTACAGTGGTCCTGTCACAACTCCGAGGTACTTCTCACTAACCTAAGACTGCTGTAGTACTCCACCTATCGAGTATTGCGGGCCAGCCGCTACAACCAAGCGCTCCCATATGCCGCAACAACCAAGCACACCACTGTCGTGGGTCTGCCGCTACAACCAAGCGCTCCCCTATGCCGCTACAAGCAAACGCACCTCTGTCGTGGGTCTTCCGCTACAACCAAGAGCTCCCCTGTGCCGCTACAACCAAGCGCACCTCTGTCGTGGGTTTGCCGCTACAACCAAGCGCTCCCCTGTGCCGCTAAAACCAAGCGCACCTCTGTCGTGGGTCTGCCGCTACAACCAAGCGCTCCCCTGTGCCGCTACAACCAAGCGCACCTCTTTTGTGGGTCTGCCGCTACAACCAAGCGCTCCCCTGTGCCGCTACAACCAAGCGCACCTCTGTAACGCACCGGGACGTCCGATCAGCAGTCGTCGGGACTCAGTCAGCTACACGGTCTCCGTACTATGCACGCTCGTCTCCGGGAGGGTCCGCTCCACGAGCTACTGGTGGATACTCCAAGTATCACAAAGTCCCGCAAGGAAGTATCACCAAGGACCGCCTCGTCATAGGGGTCTCAACGCAATAGACGGCGCGTCAATTGGACGCCCAGTCTGTGAGTTATTAGCCTTTTCATCCCAGGGGCCCGGTTGGTTTTGTGAGCGAACCAATCCCAGCCATATCTCAACTGTACCCCGAACTCTCCTAGGGTACACCCATAGGGACCGTTTCTCAACGAGATCACCAACACCGCCGACGGTTCGTCAAACGGACGTCCTGTCTGAAAGGTATCATCTTTTCTGTTCCAGGGGCCCGGTTGGATTTCGGTACGATCTAACCCGGCCAAAATCCAACTGCGTCCAAAACTCGGGCGGAGTATGCCAAAAGTTCCGTATCGTCAAGAGGAGCTCAATGCAACAGACGGCGCGTCAATCGGAAGCCCGGTCTGGAAGTTATTGACTCTTTCGTTCCAAGGGCCTGGTTGGTTTTTCGTGAGCGAACCAACCCGACCGCACTCCGACGGCATCCAAACCTCGAGCGGAGTATGCCAAAAGAACCGTCTCACTAAGAGTAACACAACAATGCTGACGGCACGTCAATCGGACGTCCGTAGCTCAAGATATGAGTGTTTCTGCTCCGAAGGACCGGTTGGTTTCGTGAACGAACCAACCCGGCCGAACTCAAAGTATTCCGAAACTTTGAGTGTGATATAACGAATCGACCGTCTCGGTCCAAGGATCACATCACCGCGGACGGTTCGTCAATCGGAGGTCTGTGGCTCAAGTTATGGCCAAAAGACCGAAATTGTTTCGAAAACGGGGGGTCTGGGTCCGGGCCGACCCGGCCCGACCCCCCGCCCCCCCCCCCCCCCCCCCGAGTCGGCCCGAACCGGGTCGACCCGAACCGGGCCGACCCGACCCGGCCCGGTCGGCGGCGGTGCGGCCTGGCGCCGCACGGGTGCAGCGCGCGGGGGGCAAGGTCCCCGCTTCTTCATGTTGGCGGCGCGGCTTAAGAGCCGCGCCTTTTGGAGAACCGGCCCCCCCTCGTGGGGGCCTGCTTTGAGGAAAACCGGGGGCCGCCTACCCCCCTTAATGAAACCCCCGCCCCCCTCCTAAATGGGGGGGCATTTGAGTTGACCGGGGGAATTAAATTCCCCCGGTTTTCCCCTTCCGGTCGGCCCACCTGGCCGGCCGGTTCTTCTTCAACGGACCGGCAAAGCCGGTCCCCTTCCGGCTTCCAACACCGGCGGCCCGGCGAGCCGCCGGTCATCTCGTCTCGCCGCGGCCCAGAACCGGCCGCGGTGTTCGTCGTCCGGCGCAGTTTGACGGCACCGCGCCCCTCCGCCGCGGCCCCGCTCCGGCCACGGCGCCTTCGATTCACTTCGACGCGGCGCGACGGCGTCGCGTTCATGATAAACTTTCCGTGGCGAGGCGCGACGGCGTCGCGCGATTATAGCCTTGCGATTCCCGTGTGGGGCAACGGCACCACGCCATCTCATTCATCCGCAAGGAAATAATATTCAAGAACAGAGGAGGGGCGATTCGGCCGTGTTTGTGCGGTCCGGCCCCCCTCTCGTTAGTCGATAACACATAACAATAAACCTCAAAATTGTCAAGCTAGAACCAAGAACGACAATAAATAAATAATCAACAACAACCCCTACCTTGGTTTCAAGATCGATGATCGTCAACGACCCGCGGAAGACAATGTCGCGGAGTTCGGGCATCGTGGTAATCGTTCGCCAATTCCGTTGACGAAGAGGTACGCCCGAAGAGGTACGTCGTTGGTGAATCCTCGTAAGCCGACGAAGGAAGTCCGAGGAGGAAGCGGTGTTCCCTTTCGTTGACACGGAAGGCGTCGTCGATCTTCGGAACAACCGGCTACGAAGAAGAGAGGAGCGGTGTTCTTCGTCGGAGCTTGAGCGTTCTTCGTCAAAGTTTTAAGAAGAAGGAGGAGCTCTCAAATCCTCTCAAGAAGGATAAACAAAATAAAATAAGCTAAGGCTTATTTTATTTACACAAACATAAACTTAAATTTCAAAGGTTTGAAATTCAAACAAAACAACTCCATTAATTATCAAATTTGTCATGTCATTTAAAGAGGGGTTAAAGGGAGTTTTTAAAAGAGGAGATGAAAAGTTAGGGTTCGTGTGGGCCCCACCACACTTAATCCTCACAAGAGAGGTTAAGTGGGTGTGGGTCCCACCCCTAACTTCCTTTGAGAGAAGTTAACCAACAAAATAAAAAATAGTGTTTCCACATTTTTTTTATTTAACTTCTTATAATTTCTCCCAAAACTAACTTTCGTCTCGCATAAAACGCAACCTCGAAAAAGGTCCCCTTAAGCGAAAAACGGCGCTGCAAGTTTATCAGTGCCCTCAGATTTCAATTCCGAGCACCGGATCAAAAGTTAGAAAAAACCCGCTCGTTCGTTCACTGAACGTACCCGAGCCAAACTTCGGAAAATGATTTCGGGCACACCGGGCCTCACAATCAGGCGCCGTCAGAAACTGCGTTCTTGTAAAATTACAAAGAAAATTAAGAAAAAAATTTCCATGAAATTTACGGGTCTTTACATTTTCTGCCATCTCATCAACAAGATCAGGTCCTAATAGATTTCTTTCCCAAACTTCATCCCAGCAAGTTGGAGTCCTGCATTTCTTTCCATAGAGAGCTTCATAAGGAGCCATCTGAATACTGGAGTGAAAGCTATTATTATAAGAAAATTCCACCAAAGGTCGGTGTTGATCCCAACCACCTTTGAAATCCATAGAGCAAGCTCTCAACATATCTTCTAGAGTTTGAATTGTTCTCTCAGACTAACCGTTTGTCTGAGGATGATAAGCAGTGCTGAAACTCAACTCTGTATCCAGAGTATGCTGAAGACTTCGCCAGAACTTCGAGGTAAATCTTGGATCCTGATCAGATAAAATAGAAAGTGGTACTCCATGCAATCTTACCACTTCCTTCACATATATCCTGGAAATCTGATCCTGAGAGAAATCCTCTCTAATAGAAATGAAGTGTGTTGACTTTGTAAGACGATCAACTATGACCCAGATAGCATTATTGCCTTTTAATTTTTTAGGAAGTCCGGTGACAAAGCCTATAGTGATGTTTTCCCATTTTCATTCAGGTATGGGTAATGGTTGTAACATCCCCTTAGACTTCTGTATCTCAGCTTTAACTTGCTGACAAACCAAGAATCGAGAGACATATTCAGTAACATCTCTTTTCATGCCATCCCACCAGAAGTACTCTTTTAGCTCCCTATACATATTCGTGCTTCCAGGATGAATAGAGAATGAAGAACTATGAGCCTCATCCAGTAGCTCCTTCTTTAATTATGGGATGGGAGGAACACAAAACCGATTCTTGAATTTTATTATCCCATCACAATCAAAGTTGAATTAAGGAACATTTCTCACCTTCTTTTGTAACTCTACATCTTCTTTCTGTGCCTCTTTAATCTTCACATGTATAGATGGTTGAACATTCATTTGAGAAAGATACAATTTTCCCCTTCCATTATAATTCCAAGATCCATCCTTTGTAAATTCATAAATATTGGATCTTTTGTGATCCTCATTATGGATAAGCTAGCATGGTCTTGTCGACTTAATGCATCTACCACCTTGTTTGCTTTCCCAGGGTGGTAATGAATTGAGAAGTTGTAATCATTAATCAGCTCCAACCATCTTCTTTGGCGCATATTCAGCTCCTTTTGTGTGAAAATATACTTTAAAATTTTACGATCAGTATAAATATCACACCTTTTTCCATAAATATAATTCCTCCAAATCTTTAATTCAAAGATTAACGCAGCTAACTCTAAATCATGAGTTGGGTAATTTTGCTCATGGATTTTCAACTATCATGAGGCATAATATATCACCATATTGTTTTTCATAAGAACACACCCCAGCCCCTTCTTGGATGCATCACTATAGATCACAAACCTTGCTCCACTACAAGGAAGTGTGAGTATAGGTGCACTGGATAACCTTCTTTTCAACTCCTTGAAATTCTCTTCACATTCCTCCATCCACACAAACTTAACCCCTTTTCGAGTCAACTTTGTGAGTGGATTAGATAATCGTGAAAAATATTTCACAAAACGTCGATAATATCCATCCAAACCAAGAAAACTTTGGATCTCGGTTACTGTTGTTGGTCTCAACCATCTTTTGATAACCTATGTTTTTGCTGGATCCACAAATATCCCCTCTTTTGAGATTATGTGACCCAAAAATGAAACTTTTTTAAGCCAAAATTCACACTTGGTAAATTTGGCATAAAGCTTCTCCTTTCTCAGGGTCTTCAATATAATTCTCAAATGATCTTCATGTTCTTCCTTTCACTTTGAATAGACAAGAATATCGTCTATAAAGACTACCACAAACAGATCAAGATAGTCTCTAAAGACTCTATTCATTAGATCCATGAAGATAGCAGGGGAATTAGTAAGACCAAATGGCATCACTATAAATTCATAGTGTCCATACCTTGTACGGAAATCTGTCTTTGGTATATCCTCCCTTTTGACCCTTAATTGATGATACCCTGAACGAAGATCAATCTTGGAAAAGTATTGAGCTCCGTTTAGTTGGTCAAATAATTCATCAATGCGCGGGAGAGGATATTTGTTCTTGATCGTGATCTTGTTAAGTTCTCGATAATCAATGCAGAGTCTCATTGATCCATATTTCTTCTTAACAAACAAAACAGTTGCTTCCCAAGGTGATGCACTAGGGCGTACGAATCCTTTATCAAGATTCTCTTGGTGTTGCTTCTTTAATTCCTGCAACTCAATTGGGGCCATTCTATAAGGTGTCTTTGAAATAGGAAAATCACCCGGTACGAGTTCTATTGAAAACTCAATTTCACGATTTGGTGGAAGACCCAGAAATTCCTCTGGAAAGACATTGTCAAACTCTTATACAATGGGAATATTCTTAATCGTGAGTTTCTCACCAACCATTTGAGATAAATAACCTTCATTTAGTGGAATAAAAACCCATAAGATGGAAGAAATTTCCACTAGAAGGTTATGTTCATCCTTGCATCGATAGACGATCATAGATTGATCTGGAATATGAAATGTGACTTCCCTTCTTTGGAAATTGATATGAGCTCTATATAAAGAAATCCAATCCATGCCAATAATCACATCAAATTCCACTATAGGAAGGATCACAAGATTTGCAGGAAGCACTTTCCCACAAACTTCAATCGGAGAAGAATTATAAACTTTTGATGTGACTGTTGTTCCATTAGGGGTTCTCACAGATAACTCAACATCTAATTGTTGAGGTAATACGGTTATACCCTTAGAAAATTATTTAGAAATAAAAGAGTGGGTGGATCCATAATCAAATAAAATATTTTCTACTTTAGAGTGGATGGTAAGTGTACCTTTCACCACTTCGTTATCGTACTCCACATCACTGATAGAAATTACATGTAACATTCCTTTGTCTTTGGCATTAAGAGTTTTTTGAAGTCAATCTTCATCATCAACCCTTGTATTTGGGCATTGATTGGCATAATTCCCCATCTCCTTTCACTTGAAACATTGAAGGGTAGTAGGTTCATTCTGCGTATCCCTTCCTTTGTTTGCATCATTAGACATCTTCTTCCCATTATTTAGACATTCAATTGCCTGATGACCTTCTTTTACACACTTATAACATTTTCTTGTCCCCTTAATACAATTTCTTCCATGTTTCTTTCCACACTTTGAGCATAAGGAAAAAACATCTTCTACTCAGTGTGCTCTTTATATTTTACTTTGAATTCCATTTTCCTCTTCTTATCAAACCCATATGACTAATGGGTTACTCCAATCTCCATCTCAACCTTGAGAGCACATCGAAAGATTTCCTCGTAGCTATTGAAGTCCCTTATGGCTAACTCCCTTCGAAGACTTGGTTTTAATCCACTATAGAATCGATCGATCTTAATCTCAGGTTGGATAATAATACCAGAAGCGTACCTTGCAAGTCTTGTAAAATTTTATTCGTAGGTACCAACAGATTCATCATCCTTTTTCTTTAGTTCAAGAAATTCTCTCTCCATCTTTGTTCGGAGAATACGACGGAAGTACTTATTGAAAAATAAGTTCTTGAACTCGTCCCATTCCATGGACTCAATTTCATCCCTTTGCCTCGTATTCTTAATAAGATTCCACCATTGATCAGAATCTCCTTCCAAAGGATACACTGCTAAGATGACTTTATCAAGTTCAGAACATTGAAGAACTAAAAATATCTTTTCAGTGGTACTGATCCATTGTTCATCCACTAATGGATCAGAAGACCCGCTGAATGAAGGTGGACCCTGCCTCATGAAGGATTCAACAGAATGTTGCTCCTTCCATTGATCGTTTGGAAGTCATGCATGATTCATAGCTTGAGAAAGTTGTGTGAGCATGGCTACAAGATTTTACATTCCAGCTCCCATAACGTTTGGTTTCTCAGGGGTAAAATCATTGCATTGCTCATCGCATTCCGCATTAACATGATTCCTTCGGGTTCCAGCCATTGACTAAAACCAAGAAGAATAGTGTGAGCAACACTAATTATAATAGGAAAAACACATAATCAAGAATAAAATTTTACACTTAAGGTCTTATCATAGGTTATTCATGGCCATTTATAAAACACTAAGATTGTGTTCTATGCTTAGACATATCCTTAGGGTTCTTACTAAGGATTTCACATACTAGTTTCCAAAGGTTGACTATACCTTTCCTCTGATACCAACTATAACGACCCATACTTTACATACATTGTTATTACTTAAGAATTGAATCACACTTGTTACAACATATAAAAAAACCAGGAAAGGACAGTATAGGTATAGTGTCTTTGGAAATTGGGAAACATAAACAACTGGTTCATAAAGCATCTACATTGTCTCCCATTTATTTCATCATATCTAGAGTCCCTTTTGGAATATCCTACTTATAACCTTCTTCCTGACTTGGGGAATGAAAACATACAAAAGGGTGAGCTCAAATGCTCAGTAAGGGTAAAAAAAAGAAATATCAATCACATCATATTCATAAGAACATAACATTTTGGAAATCCTAACCTGCAAAAGAGATCATAATTTCATATCATGGGATAAATCATAGTAGTGAAATGTAATCCCAATAATCATAACTTAAAACATAAAACTTTTTGGCATACCCACATAATCATATAGAATCATTTCTTAGTAGTCAAGACTCATTTCCAAGACTATCTTAGCGGACAAATTCCATTTCTGAACCGAGTTCACTCCTCGTTTCAGTCCTGTTTCACTAAACTGGTTTAACCTGTCATTCCAGCCATGTCTATCTCATGAGATATAAATCTTTACCCAATGAATTGGAGGGAGATATAGGTCCCACCCATCTCATAATTATACCATTCTTATGTGTGCCACAAAATCATAAATCATACATCATTGCATAACCCATGTAATAAAAATGGGATTCTTAAGCATCGTGACATCATAAAACAATTCATATAAGATAAA
Organism: Viscum album; assembly: GCA_963277665.1. Taxonomy (NCBI): domain Eukaryota; kingdom Viridiplantae; phylum Streptophyta; class Magnoliopsida; order Santalales; family Viscaceae; genus Viscum; species Viscum album. The sequence continues at coordinate 819,575,257 of OY728126.1, forward strand.
GAAATTCATAAAAATAATTCCATCACAAATTAATCAAATCAATGTAATAATAGGGATATAAATAGAAACCTATTTTATCTTAGATGGAAAATAATTTTGATAAAACACTTGAACTCCATTCTTAAGGAAAATATCCTTTCTACTTCAAAAACATTTTTCCTTTCTTAACATGTCATACAATTTTAAACTAAAAGAAGTTGATTAAAAATAAACTTGAAAACTTGTAAAGGAAGCTTCTTGTAAATAATGTTTTAAAAACCCATTCATGCCGTATAATTTAAAAAACATTCTTCTCGTACTTTTGTCGGAAAAGTCAAAAAGTACCTCGTAAGAAAAACGAAAAAAGATTCCTTTCATATATTTTACTAAAAACTCACCGAAGGGTAAAATTGGATTTAAAAAATTGTAGGTCGATGGAAATAATATTACATATTGAGGAAAAATGGATGTGGATGATAAAATACACCCCAGTAAATACCAAAGTATAAACAATCTCGGATAAAAATGAGATTGTGATATTTTCCCTTACCTTAGGTCTGATTAGCTTCATAAGTATCTGAACCTCATGTATAATGATTAAAATATTTTCATTGACTTATTACAGAATCATAATCATTGTTATGATATCATATATGGCCATATTCTTAACTTCTTATTAGTAATATTTCATTGCTACTTGTTATTCGGGTGTTTATTACTTTTTGTTCTTATGTGTGTTTTGTCGAATAAATTCTTATTCTTATCTTTAGGATATAGATACCTCATTTCCAGAATTTTATTAGTGTAATATATATCATATTAATTCATTCAATTCATTTATATAATCATTTTTCAATGAAGATCATGTAGAACGAGTCACATCACATCGTGGAGACGGTATTCCGTACGTACGCACGAGCGATGATATCGTTCACATGATCGTGGAATTGTATTGGAGTGTATGTATGATATTTAAGAATAAATATCACTTTACAATAATCATATATAGTTATTATTTACACCATTATACCCATCCAAGTAAGGTGGTGGTGGAAAATAGATTACACCACGGCGTGGAGACGGTATTCCGTACGTACACACGCGCGGTGATTTCGTTTTCCGTATGATGGATAGATGGTGAAATAGGGTAGTTTCATAATTATAATAACATATCAGTATATTATTTATACTGATGTTATTACTTAATAGTGAAACAACTAAAGAAGAAGAAGTGTAAGAAGAAATAAAGTTGAAAGAATCGGTAATGGACATTACCTCTTCTTTGAAGCGCCTCTTTGAGACCTCCTCTTAGGGCACTAAAATTGGTCTTTGAAGAAGACCAGGACCTCTAGGATGTTTCTAGAGAAGTGGAGAAGAGAATTTTTCAGGGGTTGGCCGAGATTGAAGGCTCAAAGTGGTGTGAGGAAGAGAGGGAGGAGGTTCCCTTTTATAAGGGATGAGAGGGGAACCTTAGGAAAAACTAAAAATATTTTTTTATTATGAAGTCATATTCATTTTTTAATAGCTCAAAATTGATTTATTTAGACGCTAAGGTGGGGATGGGTCTAAATAATCTCATCCAATAGAATTTTATACAAGTTTAGGTATCTATTTTACCCTTATCATTTAGATTTAACTTTAAGTTAGATAATTTTAACTTTTACTGTGTCTTCTTGTTTTCTTACACTATAAGGTTAATAAACTTACTATAACAAGCCAACAGAACCCCAAGATGTTTATTATTAATATATATAACCTTATCTAAGTCATTTTTCCGAATATTATATTTTAGGAATAAAATAAAAATTAATAATATAATATTTGTTTTAAAAACTATTTTATGTCAATTTTGACACTATTTGGTAATTGATTTTTGTAAAACTCATAACAGAAATATTAGATCGAAAAAAGTTAATTAAATAAATACTAACATGTCATATTAACCTATAAAATTATTTTAATTCATAAAAAGTCTCAAATTACAGTTATTTGGGTATTTGTAACATCAATTATGTCAATATTTCATTAATAAGATAATTACTGCATCATCATTGTGTCATAAATAAATTAACATATTTATTGTCTAAAAATTAAAAATAAAATACCATTATGTAGGAAATATTTTTAGAATTATAAATAATATTTATAGTCTAATTTTTCTTATGTATAACCCTATATAAAAAATGATTTAGTTATTAAACTTTGATTTTAACTATTTTAACCCTTCTTTAAATAAATTAATAATAAATGTCCTAATCTAATCCAAGTGGTCCTAAATGATCATATTTTATTCCTAATGTTTTTTTGGTCTAATTACACTTATCCAATAGAATTAGGGCATGTGTTAGGGTAATAATAATAACATGTTTACCCTTAATTTCCCTATTTACTTTTAACCATGGTAAAAAAAAGTAAAAAGTTACTATTCAACAAAAATTATATTCATCTCATTGAACCACATTTTAGTCTTTGATTTTAACCATTTCTCTCTAATTTTCTAAATTCCACTCACAGAAGAGGTAAAATTATGTTTTATATAAATTTTCAAATTCTCCTAGGAGGTGGGTAAAAGACGGTGAAAAGTTCAATAAAATTTTTATATATCTAAAATTATTATAAAATGACTCCAATGAATTGAATTGAACTTATATAGGTATTATGTATCAATTTTTACCTAAAATAAAGTTAAATAAAATAAATAATTATTTAAATAAAAAGTCGGTTTTTAAATAGTAACCCAGTGTTTTCACTATTCATCAAAAATTGAAAGTTTCCTGAAAAATACCAAAATCTCACCCTAGGATAATTTCGATATTCCGAATCCAAAAATGAAGTCCATTTTGAAAAAAAATTACAAAATTTCAAAAAGTGGGTATTACTATTCATAATGGCTAGTTTAGTAATATTTTAATAGCATATCGTTTTTTAGTAAAACTCGGTATTGCGTACGATGCAAGCTATCGAGGAAGGTCGTGATTGCATGTAAAGAAAGTCAAGCTGGTGTTGTGTGTATTGAAAGATTCATTTGATGATTTATATAACATAAAAAAGAAATATTTCTCATAAAATTCTCGAGTGTTACATTCTACCCCCCTTAAAATAAATTTCACCCTCAAAATTCGTCACTTTGTAACAAACAGATGAGGATACCTCTCCCTCATCATATCCTCAAGCTCCCATGTATATTCCTCTAATTGGTGGTTCCTCCATAAAACTTTCACCAAACGAGTGGTCTTGTTTCGTATAACTTTTTCGCTACGATCCAGAATCTCTATCGGTTGTTCTTCATAAGAAAGATCTGGCTCCAGCGGTACAACTTCTAAGCTGAGTACATGTGAAGGATCAGGTATGTACTTTCTTAGGAGAGATACATGGAACAAATCGTGAACTTGGGAGAGATTCGGTGGAAGCGCCAATCGGTAAGCTACCTTCCCAACACGATCCAGTATTTCGAAAGGACCGATATACCTAGGGCTCAGCTTTCCCTTCTTTCCAAATCTCATTACTCTTTTCCAAGGAGATATTCGTAAGAACACTTTATCACCCACTTAAAACTCTAGGTCTTTTCTTCGGTTATCGGAATAACTTTTTTGTCGAATCTGAGCTGCTCTTATGTGTTGTTGAATAGATCTAACCTTTTCTACCATCTCATCAACAAGATCAGTTCCTAATAGCTTTCTTTCCCCAACTTCATCTCAGCAAGTTTGAGTCCTGCATTTCTTTCCATAGAGAGCTTCATAAGGAGCCATCTGAATACTGGAGTGAAAGCTATTATTATAAGAAAATTACACCAAAGTTAGGTGTTGATCCCAACCACCTTTGAAATCCATAGAGCATGCTCTCAACATATCTTCTAGAGTTTGAATTGTTCTCTCAGACTGACCGCCTGTCTAAGGATGATAAGCAGTGCTGAAACTCAACTCTATATCCAAAGTATGCTGAAGAATTCGCCAGAACTTCGAGGTAAATCTCAGATCCTGATCAGATATAATAGAAAGTGGTACTCCATGAAATCTCACCACTTCCTTCACATATATCCTGGAAAGCTGATCCATAGAGAAATCCTCTCTAATAGCAATGAAGTGTGCTGAATTTGTAAGACGATCAACTATGACCCAGATAGCATTATTTCCTTTTTATGTTTTAGGAATTCTGGTGAAAAAGTCCATAGTGATGTTTTCCCATTTCCATTTAGGTATGGGTAATGGTTGTAACATCCCCTTAGACTTCTGTCTCTCAGCTTTAACTTGCTGACAAACCAAGAATCGAGAGACATATTCAGCAACATCCCTTTTGATTCCATCCCATCAGAAGTACTCTTTCAGGTCCCTATACATCTTCGTGCTTTCAGGATGAATATAGAATGAAGAACTATGAGCCTCATCCAGCAACTCCTGCTTTAATTTTGGGATGGGAGGAACACAAACCCGATTCCTAAATTTTATTATCCCATCACAATCAAGGTTTAATTCAGGAACATTTCTCACCTTCTTTTGTAACTCTACATCTTCTTTATGTGCCTCTTTAATCTTAACATGTGTAGATGGTTGAACATTCATTTGAGAAAGATATGATTTTCCCCCTTCCATTATAATTCCAAGATCCATCCTTTATAAATCCATAAATATTGGATCTTTTTTTATCCTCATTATGGATAAGCTTGCATGGTCTTGCCAACTTAATGCATCTGGAACCTTGTTTGCTTTCCCAGGGTGGTAATGAATTGAGCAGTCGTAATCCTTAATCAGCTCCAACCATCTTCTTTGGCGCATATTCAGCTCCTTTTGTGTGAAAATATACTTTAAACTTTTACGATTAGTATAAATATCACACCTTTCTCCATAAAGATAATTCCTCCAAATCTTTAATGCAAAGATTACCGCAGCTAACTCCAAATCATGAGTTGGGTAATTTTGCTCATGGATTTTCAACTGTCATGAGGCATAAGATATCACCATATCGTTTTTCATAAGAACACACCCCGACCCCTTCTTGGATGCATCACTATAGATCACAAACCTTCCTCCACTATAAGGAAGTGTGAGTACAGGTGCACTGGATAACCTTCTTTTCAACTCCTTGAAATTCTCTTCACATTCCTCCGTCCACACGAACTTAACTCCTTTTCAAGTCAACTTGGTGAGTGGATTAGATAATCGTGAAAAATATTTCATAAAACATCGATAATATCCATCCAAACCAAGAAAACTTCGGATCTCGGTTACTGTTGTTGGTCTCGACCATCTTTCGATAACCTCTGTTTTTGCTGGATCCATAGATATCCCCTCTTTTGAGATTATGTGACCCAAAAATGCAACTTTTTGAAGCCAAAATTCAAACATGGTAAATTTGGAATAAAGCTTCTCCTTTCTCAGGGTCTTCAATATAATTCTCAAGTGATCTTCATGTTCTTCCTTAATCTTTGAATAGACAAGAATATTTTCTATAAAGACTACCACAAACTGATCAAGATAGTCTCTAAAGACTCTATTCATCAGATCCATAAAGATAGTAGGGGCATTAGTAAGACCAAATGGCATCACTATAAATTCATAGTGTTCATACCTTTTACGGAAAACTGTCTTTGGTATATCCTCCCTTTTGACCCTTAATTGATGATACCCTGAACAAAGATCAATCTTGGAAAAGTATTGAGCTCCGCGTAGTTGGTCAAATAAGTCATCAATGTGCGGGAGAGGATATTTGTTCTTGATCATGATCTTGTTAAGTTCTCGATAATCAATGCAGAGTCTCATTGATCCATCTTTCTTCATAACAAAAAAAACAGCTGCTCCCCATGGTGACGCACTAGGATGTATGAATCCTTTATCAAGATTCTCTTGGAGTTGCTTCTTCAATTTCTGCAACTCAATTGGGGCCATTTTATAAGGTGTCTTTGAAATAGGAAAAGCACCCGGTACGAGGTCTATTGAAAACTCAACTTCACAATTTGGTGGAAGACCCGGAAATTCCTCCGGAAAGACATCGTCAAACTCCCATACAATGGTAATATTCTTAATCATGAGTTTCTCACCAATCATTTGAGATAAATAACCTTCATTTAGTGGAATAAAAACCCATAAGATGGAAGAAATTTCCACTGGAAGGTTACATTCATCCTTGCATCGATAGACGGTCATAGATTGATCTGGAATATGAAATGTGACTTCCCTTATTTGGCAATTGATATGAGCTCCATATAAAGAAAGACAATCCATGCCAAGAATCACATAAAATTCCACTATAGGAAGGATCACAAGATTTTCAGGAAGCACTTTCCCACAAACTTTAATCGGATAAGAATTATAAACTTTTTGTGCGACTGTTGTGCCATTAGGGGTTGTCACAGATAACTCAACATCTAATTGTTGAGGTAATATAGTGATACCCTTAGAAAATTCTTTAGAAATAAAAGATTAGGTGGATCTAGAATCAAATAAAATATTTGGTACTTTAGATTGGATGGTAAGTGTACCTTTCACCACTTCGTTATCGTACTTCACATCGCTGATAGAAATTGCATGTGACTTTCCTTTGTCTTTGGCCTTAAGAGTTTGTTGACGTCGATCATCATCATCAACCCTTGGATTTTGGCAATGATTGGCATAATGCCCCATCTCCTTGCACTTGAAACATTGAAGGGTAGTAGGTTCATTTTGCGTATCCCTTCCTTTGTTTGCATCATTAGACATCTTCTTCCCATTATTTCGACAATCAATTGCCCGATGACCTTCTTTTCCACACTTATAACATTTGCTTGTCCCCTTAAGACAATTTCCTCCATGTTTCTTTCCACACTTTGAGCATAAGGGAAAACTCATCTTCTATTCAGTGTGCTCTTTATATTTTCCTTTGAATTCCATTTTCCTCTTCTTATCAAACCCATATGACTGATGGGTTACTCCAATCTCCATCTCAACCTTGAGAGCATATCGAATGATTTCCTCATAGCTATTGAAGTCCCTTATGGATAACGTCCTTCAAAGACTAGGTTTTAAGCCACTAAAGAATCGATCGATCTTACTCTCAGGTTGGATAATAATACCAGAAGCGTACCTTTCGAGTCTTGTAAAATTTGCATCATAGGTGCCAACAGATTCATCATCCTTTTTCTTTAGTTCAAGAAATTCCTTCTCCATCTTTGTTCGGAGAATACGAGGGAAGTACTTATTGAAAAATAAGTTCTTGAACTCGTCCCATTCCATGGACTCAATTTCATCCCTTTGTCTCATATTCTTAATAAGATTCCACCATTGATCAGCATCTCCTTCCAAACGATACACTGCTAAGATGAATTTATCATGTTCAGAACATTGAAGTACTGAAAATATCTTTTCAGTGGTACTGATCCATTGTTCAGCCACTAATGGATCATAAGACCTGCTGAATGAAGGTGGGCATTGCCTTATGAAGGATTCAACAGAATGTTTCTCTTTCCTTTGCTCGTTTGGAAGTCATGCATGATTCATAGCTTGAGAAAGTTGTGTGGGCATGGCTACAAGATTTTTCATTCCAGCTCCCATAACATTTGGTTGCTCATGGGGACAATCATTTCATTGCCCATCGCATTCCGCATTAACACGATTCCTTCGGGTTCCAGCCATTGACTAAAACCAAGAAGAATAGTGTGAGCAACACTAATTATAATAGGAAAAACACATAATCAAGAATAAAATTTTACACTTAAGGTATTATCATAGGTTATTCATGGCCATTTCTAAAACACTAAGATTGTGTTCTATGCTTAGACATATCCTTAGGGTTCTTACTAAGGCTTTCACATCCTAGTTTCTAAAGGTTGACTATACCTTTCCTCTGATACCAACTATAACGACCCATACTTTACATACATTGTTATTACTTCAGAATTGAAGCACACTTGTTACAACATATAACAAAACCAGGAAAGGACCGTATAGGTATGGTGTCTTTGGAAACTGGGAAACATAAACAATTGGTTCATAAAGCATCTACATTGTCTCCCATTTATTTCATAATATCTAGAGTCCCTTTTGGCATATCCTACTTTATAACCTTCTTCTTGGCCTGGGGAAAGAAAACATACAAAAGGGTGATCTCAAATGCTCAGTAAGGGTAAACAAAAGAAATATCAATCACATCATATTCATAAGAACATAACATTTTGGAAATCTTATGTAACAGCCCAAGATTTTATAAAAAATATTCTTTTTAATTTTATTAATGTCTTGTGTTTTACGCTACACCAAAAGGAGCTTTCACAACACGCATCCTTGACTTTACTTCCATTACACGCAATCGCGACCTTCCACGATAGCGTGTGTTGTACGCAACACCAAGTTTCGCTAAACAACGATATGCTATTAAGATATTATTAAAACTAGCCGTTATGAATAGTAATAACCACTTTTTAAAATTTTAGAAATTTTAGCTCTCAAAATGGACTTCATTTTTGGATTCGGAGTATCGAATTTAGCCTAAGGTGAAATTTTGGTACTTTTCGGATAACTTTCATATTCTGATAAATAGTGAAAATTACTAAATTATAATTAAAAACAACTTTTTTAATCGAAATAATTAATAGTGATAAATCATTAATTTGAGTGTTTTTAAAAGTATATTTAGAATATATTTTTACAATTTAATACAATGTTGGTCATTGGATGTAATTTCACATTTAAACTAGACATAAACAAGTGTCAATCTTTTGATAGATATTGTTTCTTAAAAACACGCTATTTGTTTTAACAGCGGGATTTAATTATAAAATTAATTAATGCAACTTCTATGTTATGAATTTGGTAAAATAGACTTCATTTTTGAATTCGGAATATGAAATATAGCTTAGGATGAAATTTTGGCATTGATCTGAAAAACATCAATTTTTGATGAATAGTGAAACTACTAAGTGGTAGGTTAAAAACTGAATTTTGCATAAAACTTAATTTTACCGCTTCTGTGAATGGAATTTCGAAAATCCGAGAGACACGGTTAATATCAAGGACTAAAATGTGGTTCAATGAGATGAAAATAATTTTTTGGTGAATAGTAACTTTTTACTTTTTTTACCACGGTTAATAGTAAATAAGGTAACTAAGGGTAAATATGATATTAATATTACCCTAACACATGTCCTAATTCTATTGGACAAGTGTAATTCGACCAAAAACAAACTTAGGAATAAAATATTACCATTTAGGCCCACTTGGATTAGATTAGGACATTTATTATTAATTTATTTAAAGAAGGGTTAAAATAGTTAAAATCAAAGTTTAATAAGTAAATCATTTTTAATATGGGGTTATACATAAGATAAATTCAACTATAAATATTCATTAGAAAGCTAAAAAGATTTCCTACATGATGGTATTTTATTTGTAATTTTTAGACATCAAATAATATAATTTATTTATGAGACAAAGATGATGCAGTAATTATCTTATTAATGAAATATTGACATAATTGATGTTATAAACACCAAAATAAATGTAATTTGAGATTTTTTATGAATTACACTAATTTTCTAGGTTACTATGATATATTAATGTTGATTTAATCAACTTGGTTCGAACATATAATTCTTTTATTACTTTCACAAAAATCATATATCAAATAGTGTCAAAATTGACACAAAATAGTTTTTAAATCAAATATTATATTATTAATTGTTATTTTATTCCTAAAAATCTAAGGTTCGGCCAAATGACTTAGATAAGGATATATGTATTAATAATATACAATTTGGGGTTCGTTTGGCATGTTATAGTAAGTTTATTAACCATATAGTGAAAGAAAACAAAAAGACACGGTAAAAGTTAAATTATTTAACTTAGAGTTAAATCTAATTGATAAGGTTAAAATAATACCCTAAACTTGTCTAAATCCTATTGGTTGATATGATTTCGACCCATCCCCACTTTATCTTCGAAATAAGACCCTTTGGAACCATTATAAACCGATTTTGACTTTAATATAAAATAATATTTTGAGATATTCCTAAGGTGCCCCTCTCCTCCCTTATAAAAGGACACCTCCTCCCCCTCCTCCTCACACCAATTTGAGCACTCAAGCTCGGCCAACCCCTGCCAAAATCTCTTCTCCACTTCCCTAGAAACATCCTAGAGGTTCTGGTCTTACTCAAAGACCAATTTTAGTTCCCTAAGAGGAGGTCTCCAAAAGGCGCTTCAAAGAAGAGGTAATTACCGTTACCAATTCTTTCATCTTTATTTCTTCTTCCACTTCTTCTTCTTAGGTTGTTTCATTATGAAGTAATAACATCAGTATCACTCATATACTGATATGTTATTATAAGTATGAAACAACCCTATTTCACCATCTATCCATCCTACGGAAAAAGAAATCACCGCGCGTGCGTACGTACGGAATACCGTCTCCACGCCGTGGTGTAATCTATTTTCCACCACCACCTTACATGGATGGGTATAATGGTGTAAAGAATAACTATACATAGTTATTACAACATCATATTGATTCTGATATATTGTATAATCCACTCCAATTCAATTCAATATTTATAGAAATGATATCATCGCTCGTGCGTACGTACGGACTACCGTCTCCACGACGCGATGAGATTCATTCTCCATGTTAACCATTTAAGAATGATTATAATGTATATATAAGAAATAATAATGAAATATATGACATTATAAAGCTACTGGATTTATGTATATATATACCTATGTATGTCATCTACTTACTTCCATTTCAAGACAATAAGGAAAGGAAAACAGCGTTCATGCGTACGTACGGACTACCGTATCCATGAACGGTGTTTTTCATTTTATTTATCTACCTATTATATATATATATATACTGAATATATATGATATATAAATCATATTTTATATTCTGGAAGTAAGTAAATCATGATATAAGTAATAATTATGTCAAGAACAACAAGTCAAAACACCTACGATAAATGAAACGATTTTACCCAAAACGCTTCTTTAACATGGAATTTACAAAAGAACGGGTAATATAATGTCATAAGTGAACCATATATGATATCATAACAATGAATATGATTCTGTAATAAGTCAATAACATTATTTAAACCATTATACAGGAGCTTCGGACACGAACAAAGCAAATCGGACCTAAGGTGAGGGAAATATCACAATCTCATTTTTATCTGAGATTGTTTATTCGTAAGTATTTACTGGGGTGTATTTTATCATCCACATCCATGTTCCCTCAATATGTAATATTATTTCCATCCACCTACAATTGTTTAAATCCAATTTTACCCTTCCATGAGTTTTTAGTAAAGGATATGAAAGGAATCTTTTTTCGTTTTTCGTACGAGGTACTTTTTGACTTTTCCGACAAAAGTACGAAGAATGTTTTTTTTAACTTATACGGCACGAACGGATTTATACTGTTTTATAAAGCCTTATTTTCATGAAGCTTCCTCTAAAAGATTTCATGACTATTTTCAATAAAATCTCTTTCTTTTAAAATTGCATGATGTTTTGTGAAAAGAAATTGATTTTGAAGAAGAAAGGATATTTTCCTCAAGAATTCAATTCAAATGTTTTATCAAAATTATTTTCCATATAAGATAATAAAGGGTTCTGTTTCTATCCATATTTTTACATTGATTTTACTATGTTGTGATGAAATTATGTTTATGAATTCCTTTATCTTATATGAATGGTTTTATGATGTCATGTTGTTTAAGAATCCCGTTTTTATTACATGGGTTATGCAATGATGTATGATTTATGATTTTGTGGCACACATAAGAAAGGATTCATTAAGATATGGGTGGGACCTATATCTCCCTCCAATGCATTGGGTAAAGATTTTATATCTCATGAGATAGACATGGCTGGAATGGTAGGTTATACCGGTTCAGTGAAACAGGACTGAAACGAGGATTACTCGATTCAGAAAGGGACTTTGTCCACTAAGATAGTCTTGGAAATGAGTCTTGACTAACAAGAAATGATTCTCTATGATTATGTGTGTATGCCACAAAGTTCCATGTTTTATGTTATGATTATTGTGATTACATTTCACTGCCATGAATTATCCCATGTTATGAAATTATGCTCTCTTTTGCAGGTTATGATTTCCAAAATGTTATGTTCTTATGAATATGATGTGATTGATATTTCTTTTGTTTACCCTTACTGAGCATTTGAGCTCACCCTTTTATGTTTTCTTTTCCCCAGGATATAAAGAAAGGTTTTAGGTAAAAAAAAGGAAGATCTTTATGGGAGATGTTGAAGATCTTTCACCACGATTAGAAGATTATAGTCCGAGTTTCCAAAGACACTAAACTATTACGGTCCTTGTGTGTGTGTTTTTGTAATGTACTAAGTATTCCGCAAAAGTAATGTAAAGTCCATGTACGTCAAGATACGGGTCTCTACAGTTGGTATCAGAGGAAAGGTTTAGTCAACCTTTGGAAACTAGGATGCGAAAACGTTAGTGAGATCCCTAGAGATATTTCTAAGGTATGTCTAGGGATGTCCCTAGGGATAAGTATACGTATAGGTTATAGTAATAGAATTACGCTAACGATCATAGAATTAAGCCTAAGATGTTGGATATTGAAGGTACTCCCCCTTTATTATGTTGTTTTCCCTAGCATGATTTTTGCCTCTCACACTATTCTTTTTGGGTTTTAGACGATGGCTGGAACCCGAAGGAACCGTGTTGATCAATGCAATGGACAATGCAATGATTGCCCTCCTGAACAAACAAATGTTATGGGAGATGGAGTGCAAAATCTTATTGCTATACTTACACAAGCTATGAATCATTCTGGACTTCCAAATGAGCAGAGAAGGGAACAATATTCTATTGAGTCCTTCATGAGGCAACGTCCACCTTCTTTCAGTGGGTCTTCTGATCCACTTGTGGCTGAACAATGGATTAGTACTACTGAAAAGATATTTTCAGTTCTTCAATGTTCTGAACATGATAAAGTCATCTTAGCAGTATATCGTTTGGAAGGTGAAGCTGATCAATGGTGGAATCTTATCAAGAATACGAGGCCAAGAGATGAAATTGAGTCCATGGAATGGGACGAGTTCAAGAACTTGTTTTTCAGTAAGTACTTCCCTCGTATTCTTCGAACAAAGATGGAGAAAGAATTTCTTGAACTGAAGCAAAGGGACGATGAATCTGTTGGTACCTATGAAGCAAATTTTACAAGACTTGCAAGGTATGCTTCTGGAATTATCATCCAACCTGAAAGTAAAGTTGATCGATTTTTCTGTGGCTTAAAACCAAGTCTTCGAAGGGCATTAGCTATAAGAGACTTCAGTAGCTATGAAGAAATTGTGCGTTGTGCTATCAAGGTAGAAATGGAAGTTGGTGTTACATATCCATCTCATGGTTTTGACAAGAAACGAAAGATGGAGTTCAAGGAGAAATCTCATAATAATGGTGAAAAGAAGATGAATGTTTCCTTATGCACAAAGTGTGGAAAGAAGCATGGTGGAGATTGTCTTAAAGGAACTAGAAAATGTTTTAAGTGTGGAAAAGAAGGTCATCGAGCAGCTGAGTGTCGAAGTAATGGAAAAAGGGTTTCTAATGATGTGAATAAAGCAAACACTGCAGAGAACGCACCGCCAACACTTCAATGCTTCAAGTGCAAGGAAATGGGGCATTATGCTAACAATTGCCCTAATCCAAGGGTTAGTGATGATCAACATGAGCAACCACTGAAGGCAAAGGACAAAGGGAAATCACATGCGATCACTATTGGCAATGTTGAATATGACAACGATGTGGTGGAATGATTAAGTGTTTATGTAATGGGATTCCAAAATAATGTTGTATCATTGAGTATTGCAATATTTATTGATTTGGTATTCAAAGTGATTGAGATATTTTTTGGAAATAAGATGATATGCGCATAATGAAGACGAGAAAATGAAATGTTTAATAGTATTCATGAGCTCATGATTGATATAAGGACTAAGTGATATCATGGTTTGAGTATATAGAATTTTGAGGATTTTGGTATGTGGAAAGTGTTAACTTTTAACTGCACTCATGTTTTCACTAAGGTATTCAAGAGAATACACGATTAAGGACATTGAATGTTTGGAATGTGACCAACAAAACATATCTTATGATATATGGGGATCAACGATGGTATTAAATCTCTGGTAATCATTTTCACTATGTTATGAGAGTGGACTGCAGTATTATGGATAAGCCTAAAGATTGGAATGGATTATGTTGGACATAAGTTAGTATTGTTTAAGGATAGAAGTTTTTTTTCGATATTATTGATGGGATGTTATAGTAATGTAGTTTTAGAAAAAGGACAACCTGCAGGACGGGCGACAGCCCATCACTTCGGACAAGGCTGTAGGAATCGAACCCACAACCGAAGTGTGACTGGCCTTTATCGCCTACCACTGACCTACAGGAAGTCCCTGTTTAGTAGAAACTAGTTTTATTATATTGAGCAGTATGATATATGAAGTATAAGTCCATTTTAGGAACTATATATGATTAATCTCACTATAGAATGACTTATGTATATTTAATAACTTTTGCTTACCTTTTGTTTGAGACAGATGGAATGACCCGTCATTCTATCACATGATCTGCTAACACTTCACGAATAACAAATTCAACTTCATTTATTTAAGACATGAAGTGGAAATTGTTAAAGGCACGAACAACAGTGAGATTGTACCAAAATAAAGTAAGTATTTATTCTAATTCAAATTCTTTAACTTTAGGGAAATGATCTTGAAAACCAAAAATGTTGTCTTAGTTCTCTTATACCTGATGAATCAGATGGTACCTTAGATCGTCACAAATTTATGGATTTGTGATTACTGGCTTTTCCATAGCCATGTTCTCTACCACTCTCCATCAGAACATGATGGTTAGATTTCTCTTCCATGTCCATATTTTCACCTATGTGGAAACCCAATGATTTGTTTATTTGGGTAACCGTTACGTTTCATACTTTTATTTTTAAAGGATGGTTTTGATATTCCTTTTTACGATGTGGGTTTCTATTAAAGAAACTTTCGAATAGTAAACCATTTATAACCCCGACGAATTTCGAGGGCGAAATTCATTTTAAGGGGGGTAGAATGTAACAGCCCAAGATTTTATAAAAAATATTCTTTTTAATTTTATTAATGTCTTGTGTTTTACGCTACACCAAAAGGAGCTTTCACAACACGCATCCTTGACTTTCCTTCCATTACACGCAATCGCGACCTTCCACGATAGCGTGTGTTGTACGCAACACCAAGTTTCGCTAAACAACGATATGCTATTAAGATATTATTAAAACTAGCCGTTATGAATAGTAATAACCACTTTTTAAAATTTTAGAAATTTTAGCTCTCAAAATGGACTTCATTTTTGGATTCGGAGTATCGAATTTAGCCTAAGGTGAAATTTTGGTACTTTTCGGATAACTTTCATATTCTGATGAATAGTGAAAATTACTAAATTATAATTAAAAACAACTTTTTTAATCGAAATAATTAATAGTGATAAATCATTAATTTGAGTGTTTTTAAAGTATATTTAGAATATATTTTTACAATTTAATACAATGTTGGTCATTGGATGTAATTTCACATTTAAACTAGACATAAACAAGTGTCAATCTTTTGATAGATATTGTTTCTTAAAAACACGCTATTTGTTTTAACAGCGGGATTTAATTATAAAATTAATTAATGCAACTTCTATGTTATGAATTTGGTAAAATAGACTTCATTTTTGAATTCGGAATATGAAATATAGCTTAGGATGAAATTTTGGCATTGATCTGAAAAACATCAATTTTTGATGAATAGTGAAACTACTAAGTGGTAGGTTAAAAACTGAATTTTGCATAAAACTTAATTTTACCGCTTCTGTGAATGGAATTTCGAAAATCCGAGAGACACGGTTAATATCAAGGACTAAAATGTGGTTCAATGAGATGAAAATAATTTTTTGGTGAATAGTAACTTTTTACTTTTTTTACCACGGTTAATAGTAAATAAGGTAACTAAGGGTAAATATGATATTAATATTACCCTAACACATGTCCTAATTCTATTGGACAAGTGTAATTCGACCAAAAACAAACTTAGGAATAAAATATTACCATTTAGGCCCACTTGGATTAGATTAGGACATTTATTATTAATTTATTTAAAGAAGGGTTAAAATAGTTAAAATCAAAGTTTAATAAGTAAATCATTTTTAATATGGGGTTATACATAAGATAAATTCAACTATAAATATTCATTAGAAAGCTAAAAATATTTCCTACATGATGGTATTTTATTTGTAATTTTTAGACATCAAATAATATAATTTATTTATGAGACAAAGATGATGCAGTAATTATCTTATTAATGAAATATTGACATAATTGATGTTATAAACACCAAAATAAATGTAATTTGAGATTTTTTATGAATTCCACTAATTTTCTAGGTTACTATGATATATTAATGTTGATTTAATCAACTTGGTTCGAACATATAATTCTGTTATTACTTTCACAAAAATCATATATCAAATAGTGTCAAAATTGACACAAAATAGTTTTTAAATCAAATATTATATTATTAATTGTTATGTTATTCCTAAAAATCTAAGGTTCGGCCAAATGACTTAGATAAGGATATATGTATTAATAATATACAATTTGGGGTTCGTTTGGCATGTTATAGTAAGTTTATTAACCATATAGTGAAAGAAAACAAAAAGACACGGTAAAAGTTAAATTATTTAACTTAGAGTTAAATCTAATTGATAAGGTTAAAATAATACCCTAAACTTGTCTAAATCCTATTGGTTGATATGATTTCGACCCATCCCCACTTTAGCTTCGAAATAAGACCCTTTGGAACCATTATAAACCGATTTTGACTTTAATATAAAATAATATTTTGAGATATTCCTAAGGTGCCCCTCTCCTCCCTTATAAAAGGACACCTCCTCCCCCTCCTCCTCACACCAATTTGAGCACTCAAGCTCGGCCAACCCCTGCCAAAATCTCTTCTCCACTTCCCTAGAAACATCCTAGAGGTTCTGGTCTTACTCAAAGACCAATTTTAGTTCCCTAAGAGGATGTCTCCAAAAGGCGCTTCAAAGAAGAGGTAATTACCGTTACCAATTCTTTCATCTTTATTTCTTCTTCCACTTCTTCTTCTTAGGTTGTTTCATTATGAAGTAATAACATCAGTATCACTCATATACTGATATGTTATTATAAGTATGAAACAACCCTATTTCACCATCTATCCATCCTACGGAAAAAGAAATCACCGCGTGTGCGTACGTACGGAATACCGTCTCCACGCCGTGGTGTAATCTATTTTCCACCACCACCTTACATGGATGGGTATAATGGTGTAAAGAATAACTATACATAGTTATTACAACATCATATTGATTCTGATATATTGTATAATCCACTCCAATTCAATTCAATATTTATAGAAATGATATCATCGCTCGTGCGTACGTACGGACTACCGTCTCCACGACGCGATGAGATTCATTCTCCATGTTAACCATTTAAGAATGATTATAATGTATATATAAGAAATAATAATGAAATATATGACATTATAAAGCTACTGGATTTATGTATATATATACCTATGTATGTCATCTACTTACTTCCATTTCAAGACAATAAGGAAAGGAAAACAGCGTTCATGCGTACGTACGGACTACCGTCTCCATGAACGGTGTTTTTCATTTTATTTATCTACCTATTATATATATATATATACTGAATATATATGATATATAAATCATATTTTATATTCTGGAAGTAAGTAAATCATGATATAAGTAATAATTATGTCAAGAACAACAAGTCAAAACACCTACGATAAATGAAACGATTTTACCCAAAACGCTTCTTTAACATGGAATTTACAAAAGAACGGGTAATATAATGTCATAAGTGAACCATATATGATATCATAACAATGAATATGATTCTGTAATAAGTCAATAACATTATTTAAACCATTATACAGGAGCTTCGGACACGAACAAAGCAAATCGGACCTAAGGTCAGGGAAATATCACAATCTCATTTTTATCTGAGATTGTTTATTCGTAAGTATTTACTGGGGTGTATTTTATCATCCACATCCATGTTCCCTCAATATGTAATATTATTTCCATCCACCTACAATTGTTTAAATCCAATTTTACCCTTCCATGAGTTTTTAGTAAAGGATATGAAAGGAATCTTTTTTCGTTTTTCGTACGAGGTACTTTTTGACTTTTTCGACAAAAGTACGAAGAATGTTTTTTTTAACTTATACAGCACGAACGGATTTATACTGTTTTATAAAGCCTTATTTTCATGAAGCTTCCTCTAAAAGATTTCATGACTATTTTCAATAAAATCTCTTTCTTTTAAAATTGCATGATGTTTTGTGAAAAGAAATTGATTTTGAAGAAGAAAGGATATTTTCCTCAAGAATTCAATTCAAGTGTTTTATCAAAATTAGTTTCCATATAAGATAATAAAGGGTTCTGTTTCTATCCATATTTTTACATTGATTTTACTATGTTGTGATGAAATTATGTTTATGAATTCCTTTATCTTATATGAATGGTTTTATGATGTCATGTTGTTTAAGAATCCCATTTTTATTACATGGGTTATGCAATGATGTATGATTTATGATTTTGTGGCACACATAAGAAAGGATTCATTAAGAGATGGGTGGGACCTATATCTCCCTCCAATGCATTGGGTAAAGATTTTATATCTCATGAGATAGACATGGCTGGAATGGTAGGTTATACCGGTTCAGTGAAACAGGACTGAAACGAGGATTACTCGATTCAGAAAGGGACTTTGTCCACTAAGATAGTCTTGGCAATGAGTCTTGACTAACAAGAAATGATTCTCTATGATTATGTGTGTATGCCACAAAGTTCCATGTTTTATGTTATGATTATTGTGATTACATTTCACTGCCATGAATTATCCCATGTTATGAAATTATGCTCTCTTTTGCAGGTTATGATTTCCTAAATGTTATGTTCTTATGAATATGATGTGATTGATATTTCTTTTGTTTACCCTTACTGAGCATTTGAGCTCACCCTTTTATGTTTTCTTTTCCCCAGGATATAAAGAAAGGTTTTAGGTAAAAAAAAAGGAAGATCTTTATGGGAGATGTTGAAGATCTTTCACCACGATTAGAAGATTATAGTCCGAGTTTCCAAAGACACTAAACTATTACGGTCCTTGTGTGTGTGTTTTTGTAATGTACTAAGTATTCCGCAAAAGTAATGTAAAGTCCATGTACGTCAGGCTTCGGGTCTCTACATCTTAACCTGCAAAAGAGATCATAATTTCATAACATTGGATAAATCATAGTAGTGAAATATAATCCCAATAATCATAACTTAAAACATAAAACTTTGTGGCATACACAAATAACCATAGATAATCATTTCTTAGTAGTCAATACTCATTGCCAAGACTATCTTAGCGGACAAATTCCATTTCTGAACCGAGTTCACTCCTCGTTTCAGTCATGTTTCACTGAACTGGTTTAACCTGCCGTTCCAGCCATGTTTATCTCATGAGATATAAATCCTTACCCAATGCATTGTATGGAGATATAGTTCCCACCCATCTCATAATGATACCATTCTTATGTGTGCCACAAAATCATAAATCATACAACATTGCATAACCCATGTAATAAAAATGGGATTCTTAAACATCGTGACATCATAAAACAATTCATATAAGATAAAGGAATTCATAAAAATAATTCCATCACAACATAATAAAATAAATGTAATAATAGGGATAGAAATAGAAACCTATTTTATCTTAGATGGAAAATAATTTTGATAAATCACTTGAACTCCATTCTTGAGGAAAATATCCTTTCTACTTCAAAATCATTTTTCCTTTCTTAATATGTTATAAAATTTTAAACTAAAATAAGTTGATTAAAAATAAACATGAAAACTTGAAAAGGAATATTCTTGGAAATAATTTTTTAAAAATACATTCATGTCGTATAAGTTAAAAAAAACATTCTTCTCATACTTTTGTCGGAAAAGTAAAAAAATACCTCGTACGAAAAACGACAAAAGATTCCTTTCATATCTTTTACTAAAAACTCCCCGAAGGGTAAAATTGGATTTAAACAATTGTAGGTGGATGTAAATAATATTACATATTTAGGAAACATGGATGTGGATGATAAAATACATCCCAGTAAATACCAAAGTATAAACAATCTCGGATAAAAATGAGATTGTGATATTTTCCCTTACCTTAGGTCTGATTTACTTCGTAAGTGTCCGAACCTCCTGTATAATGATTTAAATAATGTCATTGACTTATTAAATAATCATACTCATTGTTATGATATCATATATGGATATATTATTAGCTTCTTATTAGTAATATTTCATTACTACTTGTTATTCGGGTGTTTATTACTTTTTGTTCTTATGCGTGTTTTGTCGAATAAATTCGTATTCTTCTCTTTAGGTTATACATACCTCATTTCCAGAATGGTATTAGTGTAATATATATCATATTCATTCATTCAATTCATTTATATAATCATTATGCAATGAATATCATGTAGAACGAGTCGCATCACATCGTGGAGACGGTATTCCGTACGTACGCACGAGCGATGATATCGTTCCCATGATCATGGAATTGTATTGGATTGTATGTATACTATTTCAGAATCAATATAACTTTACAATAATCATATATAGTTATTATTTACACCATTATACCCATCCAAGTAAGTTGGTGGTGGAAAATAGATTACACCACGGCATGGAAACGGTATTCTGTACGTACGCACACGCGGTGATTTCTTTTTCCGTAGGATGGATAGATGGTGGAATAGGGTAGTTTCATACTTATAATAACATATCAGTATATGAGTGATACTGATTGTATTACTTCATAATGAAACAACTAAATAAGAAGAATTGGAAGAAGAAATAAAGTTGAAAGAATCGGTAACGGACATTACCTCTTCTTTGAAGCGCCTCTTTGAGACCTCCTCTTAGGGCCCTAAAATTGGTCTTTGAAGAAGACCAGGACCTCTAGGATGTTTCTAGGGAAGTGGAGAAGAGAATTTTTCAGGGTTTGGCCGAGCTTTAAGGCTCAAAGTGGTGTGATGAAGAGAGGGAGGAGGTTCCCTTTTATAAGGGAGGAGAGGGTCACCTTAGGAAAAACTAAAAATATTATTTTATTATAAAGTCATATTCGGTTTTTAATAGCTCCAAATTGATTTCTTTATAAGCTAAGGTGGTGATGGGTCTAACTCCTCTCATACAATAGAATTTATACAAGTTTAGGTATATAATTTGACCTTATCATTTAGATTTAACTTTAAGTTAGATAATTTTAACTTTTACTGTGTCTTCTTGTTTTCTTACACTATAAGGTTAATAAACTTACTATAACAAGACAAAAGAACCCCAAGTTGTTTATTATTAATATATATAACCTTATCTAAGTCATTTGTCCGAACCTTAGATATTTAGGAATAAAATAACAATTAATAATATAATATTTGTTTTAAAAACTATTCTATGTCAATTTTGACACTATTTGGTAATTGATTTTTTTGAAAATCATAACAGAAATATTAGTTCAAAAAAGGTTAATTAAATCAATACTAACATGTCATATTAACCTATAAAATTATTTTAATTCATTAAAAGTCTCAAATTAAATTTATTTGGGTATTTATAACATCAATTATGTCAATATTTCATTAATAAGATAATTACTGCATCATCATTGTGTCATAATTAAATTAAATTATTTATTGTCTAAAAATTAAAAATAAAATAAAATTTATGTAGGAAATATTTTTATCTTTCTAATGAATATTTATAGTCTAATTTATCTTATGAATAACCCTATATTAAAAATGATTTAGTTATTAAAATTTGATTTTAACAATTTTAACCCTTCTTTAAATAAATTAATAATAAATGTCCTAATCTAATCCAAGTGGGCCTAAATGATCATATTTTATTCCTAATGTTTTTTTGGTCGAATTAAACTTATCTAATTGAATTAGGACATGCTTTAGAGTAATAATAATAACATTTTTACCCTTAATTTCCCTATTTACTTTTAACCGTGGTAAAAAAAAGTAAAAAGTTACTATTCACCAAAAATTATTTTCATCTCATTGAACCACATTTTAGTCCTTGATATTAACCGTGTCTCTCGGATTTTCAAAATTCCACTTACAGAAGAGGTAAAATTAAGTTTTATGTAAATTTTCAAATTCTCCTTGGAGGTGGGTAAAAGACGGTGAAAAGTTCAATAAAATTTTTATATATCTAAAATTATTATAAAATGACTCAAATGAATTGCATAGAACTTATATAGGTATTATGTATCAATTTTTACCTAAAATAAATTTAAATAAAATAAATAATTATTTAAATAAAAATTCGGTTTTTAAGTAGTAACCCAGTGTCTTCACTATTCATCAAAAATTGAAAGTTTTTAGAAAAATACCAAAATTTCACCCTAGGCTAATTTTGATATTCCAAATCCAAAAATGAAGTCCATTTTGAAAAATAAAATTTACAAAATTTCAAAAAGTGGGTATTACTATTCATAACGGCTAGTTTAGCAATATTTTAATAGCATATCATTGTTTAGTGAAACTCGGTATTGCGTACGACGCAAGCTATCGAGGAAGGTCGTGATTGCGTGTAAAGAAAGTCAAGATAGTGTTGTGTGTAGTGAAAGATTACTTTGATGATTTATATAACATTAAAACAAAATATTTCTCATAAAATTCTCGGGTGTTCCAAGCCAGATGGCCTTTCTGTCCACATTTGTGGCATACTCCTTTTCCTTTTAGACAGGCACCAGGGTGCTTCCTTCCACAATTATCACAGGATGGAAATTCAATTCTACCCTTCTTCTCTATTTCCTTATTTACTTTCCCAGAGTATTTATCAGATCTCTTCTTCTCTTGATTTGATTCAAAGTCATAAGACTTAGAGAATTCATTTTCTGTCTTGATAGCACATGAGACAATATCTTCTTATGATGAGAAGGTTTGTGAGACAAATGCTCGATGGAGAAATGGTTTTAACCCATCAAAGAAACGATCAATCTTACTCCTTGGGTTACGTATATAATCAGCATCATGCCTTCCTAACCTTGTAAAGTTAGTCTCATACTTTGCGACATTCTCATCCTCTTTCTACCTCAGACTCAGAAATTTACTTTCCATATCTGCTCGATGGTCTCGAGGAAATTATTTTTCTAATAACAACTCTTTGAACTCCCTCCATTCCATATCTAATACTTCATCATCTTCCTTTTTTTGTATCAATGACCACCATTTATCAGCATCTCTAGTGAGGCGATAAACTGCCATGAAAACTTTCTCCCTTTCACTACTCCCCAAGGCATGGAATATTTTCTCTAAGGAATTTATCCATTGCTCAGATACTATGGGATTTGTACTCCCATTGAATATCAGTGGTTGTTGCCTCATGAAGCGATCTAACATTGATCCTCCACACTATGGATCTGGGTGCTCCATACGGGTAAGGTTATTATTCATAACCTGAGTGAGTTGTCCCAGTATGGTGATAAGCTGATCAGCACCAGTTGCATCACTAGCTCCACTATACTTATCTTGAGCAGGAGGTAAATCCCTACATGGAGTTCGTGCATTGATACAATTTCCATTCCATCCACTAGGCGCCATTTCTAAACCATGGCATAAACTACATTAGTTTATGAATTGAAATATATAATTCCAAACTTCTAAAACACTTAACATAAATTCAATAGTTAATGGATATAATCCATAATCATAAAAAATGTTTTCTTTGAGAAATTATATACTCATAACCCTTCATAATGGTTTGTAAAGAAAATGAGAATTATCATAAGCATATCCCCCGAGAGTGTCGTAACCAAAGTGCAGCAAGGCCCGTTGTCGTGCACCAGTTCCCTTTCGAGTCTAGATCAAAGCGGTGTTTTCGGGTTTTACCCCTAAGTACATTTGTTCCAGAGCTGCCTCTACTTGCTTGTATCCAGATAGGGATGTATTGCTCGGAAAACTCACAAAATCTCTACAATACCAAAATTCTATGAAATTCTTCTATAATAATCCTCAAAGTCTATCGTAGGGATATGTTCTCTAATCAGAGTTTATCTAAATATAGTTTCCAAGGATTATACTAAACTTCCTCTGATACCAACTGTAAGGCCCCGACCCTTGTTACCCAGATTCGGTGCATTATTACATAACATTGGCATGATCCCAAGGAAATCATGTCTCCAAAGACCAATCATTTTAGTATTATTGGAAACAATATTCATACATATATTCAAATTACATCTTGAAGAGAAATACAACAAATATATATTTAATTGGGAACATCCAAGCCTCCTAGATTATGCCTGTAGGTCACTCATAACTATCTTCTTCATATCCTAGAAAAAAAATAAAACATTGAAAGGGGTGAGCTCAAATGCTCAGTAATTGTAAGTAATACAGCGGAAAATAACATAAATATTAAGCATGGTAAATAATTGAAACCACATGCCCTTACCAATGATATACATGAATAATTTTATGGAAAGAACATGAGATTAGTAAATAATGCCATAATAAAACATAATCATGGGTATTCTATTAGTCGAATGACCACATGAACCATCAATATTATTTCCATAATGAGGGAATGTATAATGTCGGACATTCTGAAACATTTTTTCAAGGCCTCGGCCAAGACGTCTAAAATGATTAAGGCCTCGGCCAAAACCATAAATCAAATTGGGAAAGGGTCTCAGTCAATTCCACATCTAGTTGTCTCATTAGACCTACCGATGCATCGAGGAGCTATAGCGGGCTCCACCTGTCACTTACTAAGTCCAATACATTCCTCATATGAAAAGGTTTAAACATATCATAAACATTCGTATTAAAACTAGCATAAGAAATGTCAATAATTTAACCATAATCAATGAATGGTATAAAAATAGCACATCCACAGTCAAACATATCACAAAAACTTCAATATAATATCGAATTTTTGTATCATAATAAATCAACTTCAAATAAACTTCAAATTCATCAAAGGATGTTGACATAGATGAAATCAAAACCCTTTTTTTAGAGACATATCTATTTATATTTTTAAATCATTTAAGAGTCACATAAAGAAAATATTTATTTTGAAAATATTCTTATAAGCTTGTAAGGGAAGCTTTGACGATCTTATAACGGCGGAAAATAGCCGCACCCGCCATATAAGTTAAAAAAACATTCTTACCTTAATTTTGTCGAAAAGGTTAAAAAATACCTTGTTTGGAAAAAAACAGAAAGATTCCTTTATAAACCTATTATAAAAGTCAAACAAGGGTATAAATGACTTTAACCCATATTCTGTAAAATATTAAGAATGTTTTGAAATACATTTTTAAGAAACATGGATGTGGATGATAAAGAGGTCCCAGTGGATATTTACGTATAAACAACCTCGAATAATGAAGAGATTGTGAAATAATCCTTACCTTGTACTTTTCCTTGGTTGATGGTAGGTTAAACTCATGTATAATGGTGAAATAATTGTTATTAAATTATACAATAATCATATACATTAATATGATATCATATATGATCTTTTAACATTGCTTTGTTAATAATATCTTAGTATTATCGTCGTTTCGGGTGTTAACTTACTCATTTTCTTTGACATTTTTTGTTACATAAGCTGTGTTTTTTATGGATAGGTTGTATCTTATTCATATCCAGAATTATATCAAGTCCTTAAACATTATTTTTAATCATCAAATGAGAATTATACTTGATGGGATACGATGGGGAATGAATCTCATCGCGTTCATGGAGACGGTAGTCCGTACGTACGCACGAGCGACAATATCATTCTTTTGATATTAAAATAATATATTATTGGATGGTATATCATATATAAAGAATCATTATCATGTTATATTTATTATTTACAGGAATTACACATCATTATTATACCCATCAAAATAATAATGTTTTGAATAACAATTACACCACGACGTGGAGACGGTAAGCCGTACGTATGCACGTATGGTGACATGTCATTCATAGGATGGATAGAATAATGAATATGTTTGTACCATATTTATAATAAAATCTCATTATATAGAAGATACTGGAGTTATTTTTTTAGAATGGGAATAACAAAGAAATAATTAGTTGAAGAATAAATGAAAAAGGGTGGTGAAAACATTACCTCTTCTTCGGGTTCTTCCTTTTGATTTGATCACAAGGGCTCCTTAGGGTGGCTTTCTGATCAAACTATGGACTCTATGTTGAATTTAGAGAAGTTGAGAGAGTATTTGGGCAGGGGTTGGCCGAACCAAAAGGCTTTGAAGGTGTTGAAAATTGGTTAGAAGTGGTGTCCGTTTATAAGGGGGAGGAGGGGCACCTTAGGAAAATCTAGAAATATTATTTTATAATAAATTTATTTTCGGTTTCTAATTTCCCCAAAGTGTATTATTTAAAGTTTAAGGTAGGTATGGGTCTATAACCACTAAAAAATAGAATTTAGACAGGTTTGGGTCATTATATTAACATTATCTTTTAGTTTTGACTCTTAGTTAATTAGTTTGACACTTACCATGTCACTTTGTATTTTTATATTATATAGTTAATAAACTTACTATATACCTCCAAGAGACCCCCAAGTGATATATTAATGATAAAAATATCATGATATAAGTCTCTTGGCCAAACTTTCGATTTTTATGAATTTAATATCAATTAATAATATAATATTTGTTTTAAAAACTTTTTTATGTCAATTTTGACACTATTGGGTATTTTGTTTTTGATAAACTCATAACAGCATTATTACTTTGAAAAAAATTTATATAAATAATACTAATATGTTATATTAACCTATAAAATTATTTTAATTTATAAAAAGTCTCAAATTACATTTATTTGGGTATTTATAATATGAATTATATTAATCTTTCATTATTACGGTAATTACTGCATCATCATTGTGTCATAAATAAATTAAATTATTTAATGTCTAAAAATTATAAGTAAAATACCATTATGTAGGAAATATTTTTATATTTCTAATGAATATTTATAGTCAAAAATCAAGCATATATAACCCTATGTAAAAAAAAATTCTAAAAGATATATGCTTATGTCATTTTTGTATTTACTTTAACTTAATTAATATAAAGTGTCCCTATCACCTACAAGTGGCTCCATGGGGTCCCAAAATCAACCCAAAGATGACCATGATCGGACATGTATCAACCAATAAGGTTAGGACACGTTTTAGGGTAATTTATTATTATTATAATATTATTTTTTTACCCTTATTTACCAGATTTACCCTTTAACCATGGTAAATAAAATATTTACCAAAGTAATTATTCAAAATGTCTAAAAATAAAAGTTACCTATTTACACAATTTGGAGATCCTGATTCCAAATATGGAATCCATTTTTCCAAACTCAAAACACAGAAGTGGCAGAAATTAATTTAAAATTAATTCCCGTCGTTAAAAAAAGCGTGTTTTTAAGAGATAATAACTATCAAAAGATTGACGCTTGTTTATGTCTAGTTTAATTGTGAAATTCTGTCCAATGACCAACATCGTATTAAATGGTAAAAATATATTCTAGATATACATTAAAACCACTCAAATTCATAATTTATCACTATTCATCAAATTATAAAAGTTATCGGAAAAGTACGAAATTTTCATCCTAGGGTAATTTCAATATTCTGAATCCAAAAATGAAGTTCATTTTGAAAGGTAAAATGTATAAAATTTCAAAAGGTGGGTATCACTATTCATAACGGCTACTTTTATTGGTCGTGGCATGTTAGAATCTTGAAGTTGCGTACAACACACGCTATTGTATTATTCAAAGAGAACCATATCGTGGAAGCTTGGGGTGTTACAAAATATCTCTAAATGGGTGGAAGAAAAGGCCATCGGGATCGATGAATCTATATTGGTCTTTGATTTTTTTAGATGTAAAATATTTAGTAGGTTTAGTTTGCTATGATTCCTCATTAGTGATCAGGGTTCACATTTTTTCAACTGCAACATGAAAAATTTACTTCATAAGTATGGGGTTGTTTATTAAGTATCTAATTCATATCATCCCCAAACTAATAGACAAGTAGAATTCTTAAATTGATAAGTTAACATAATCTTGGAAAAATGGTACAACCCAATAGGAAAATTTGGAGTTTGCACTCGGATGGTTCACTTTGGGAGTACCGTATAGCTTTTAAAGCCCCGATCAAAATTTCACCATATAGGATTGTGATTTTAAAGTCTTTTAACCTCCTATTAGATCTATTTCACCATGAATATTGGTATTTTTAACAATTTAATATGAATCTAGAAAATGAAGTTGAGCATAGGAAGTTGAAAATTTTAGGAGTTAGAAGAAATTAGATGTGATGCATATGAGAAATCCAAAATATATAAAGAGAATACAAATTATATCCATTATATCATAATTTATTAGCTAAAGTTCCAAATTGGTAAGAAGGTACTCAAGTATAATTCTAGGCTAAAGCTTCACCCATGTAATATTTGTTCCCAATGGGTCGGTCCTTATACTATTACTAATGTTTACCCTTTTGGTGCTATATAGGTTTTACTAGAGAAGAGTGTAAATAGGTTTACTGTCAATGGGTAGAGGTTCAAAAACTTCTATGAGGATTTTCCAAAGCATCTCATAGAGGAAATCCAACTGATAGATGCCACATATGACACCAGTTAGTAGGTTTTCCCTTCTCCCAACCTTTATTTATCTGTTTATTTATTTAAAATGTTTCTATTGAGGAAAATGTAATTTTTAGGTGTGGGGGATGGTGACATGTCATAGTTGGGATTTAAAAAACAAAAAAAACAAAAAAAAATTGTATTCATTTTTTATTTCTTTTTCTTTATTTTGTGTTTATAGATAAACATTGATCTTAAAAAGAATATCCAAAATCATTTTTCATGCTCGATTCAATTATTTGGAAAATTTCATTATTTTTGGAGAATTTTTTTTCAAATGAATGGTGTTATGGAATCTTTTTCCAGAATCTTTATTTTCAAATCATTCATCAGTGTTTAATGGATTTCTGAAACCCATGCCTCATTAGCAGTTACCATTATTTTAATCCTTTACCTGAGATACAATCTATGCCTTTTTTCATATTTTGACTTTAAACCAATTTCAGGAGAATCCCGGGTCATGTGGAGAAACTAGAACTTTACTTGATTATATTTTAAGACATATTATTTGAGTATTCTATATTCATGATAGAGGAAATTGTTCATTGAAAATCACTTTGTACAATTAACCTCTATTTTCGTCCAACTTGACATTTTACCCTTTTTAAACTTTAGAGACCATGAAATACCTATTATATAGAAACATTACAAGATAATTTATCCCTACCTACCCAAAAATTTTGTATGTTAATGTTTTATTTCCACCAAATATGGGTGAGAGGGTGTTTCTATGGAAATTATGGTGATAAAATCAATGTTATGGATTGATATAAAGCGTTCCTACATTTTCCTTGGAAAGTGGTTTTACAAGCCATATTGAATCAATTTTTGACACATATTTACCTATTTATTTCCAAAAAATATATATATATAATATATATATCTCTGTACATTGAAAAAAAATATAAAACAATAAAACAAATGGGGGAAAGATGGTGTTTACTAATTATTATTCACTGCTTAGTTATGACCCACACAAATAAAAAATGGGGATAGTGAGTTGGAGGTGGTACACATTGTAAGGCGTTGAGTGTGCACATTAATTTTTATCAATTAATGAATTTAGACATGTTTTATACATAAGATATTAAACACTCCTCTTCTGCCTCAAATTTTTAAACATTAAATCCTACCAACCCTTGAACCTCATAAAACCCCGTTAGATGTCATCTTGAGTAGCACACTAGTTTCTTCTAGTAGATAACATATAATCTTGGAAAGAATATGGTAAGATCACATTAACTCTAGGAAGGGATAATAACTCTAATTTCATATTTTCCTTGTGTGAAGAGGTAATATTTTTAGGTGAGGTAGGTTGTGACATATTTCATGGGTGAAAAAATGACGTCGAACAAATTCGAATGTGAGAGAATAAAAATGAGCATAAAATTGATTTCATAAATGAGACATCATGGATTTAATTTCATAGAATCTTGGATGTTTTCTAACCATTGATTTAGTAATGGAAATTTATTAGGATATAAGACTTTTCCCAGGAGTGAAAATGTTTAGGTGTGGGGGTGTTATCGCACCACGATTTGCTGTTTTATTTCACCCTTACACCATTGTGTTAAAAAAAATTAATTAAAATTATAATATTAATAACAAATTGTAATTAATTTTTATACAATTATTTTTTATTTATCACTATTAAAAAGGTAAATGTTACTTATTTTGATAATTACATTGTAGGTGGAGGTGAATTAAAAGACATATAATGAAGTTCATGATGAATGGGCCAAACTATGCTGGATCCAAGTACAGTAGTGGACTAAACATCACAATGATACTAATACATGCATCCAATTGGGATGAGATTTTGTGGGATGGTCCAAAACATATTTTTATATAACTCTTCTGAAGGAACTGAATTCTAATTCATCCACTAAGAGGCCCATCCTAACTGATCTTTCTAGGGAATCAAATCTACATAAAGTCCAAAGTTGTGTTCTTTATTTTGGATTTATATAGAGTTTTGGTAATCTAAATGATGACAAATTTTTAGTTGTGACATTAAATAGGTTGTCCAACAAGGTTTTATTTTTTATAAAAAGTGATATAATTCTCTATAGTATCTGAAAATTGTGTTTCAATTTGTTTTACAAAATCTAGGTTCCCAAAACCACCATCCACTTTGCCTATAAAATATTTCCTTTGGAACCCCATTTGTAAGTTCAACTATGAGAAAAGGTGCTGCCATTTTGGAGTCCCAAAGGAGTCATCTCATAATCTCAGGATGTTATATAGGCTATGGGAAGTTCTTATTCAACATTTATGGCTTCCTCCCTTTTAATGGGGTTCTAAACTCCTTGTGATCACCTGGGGAGGAAGGTGGCGTAATCCCAAGCATCATGTTTGTATTAATTTGAATCATATTGTTAATTTATGGTTTTATGTTGTTTTTATTCATCATATATTCTTATTTAATTGATTTATGTATTGGTATATCATACTCAAACTCAAATTATCATGTTTGGGGGTACCCTTTCATTTTATGTTTTACACACCATTCATCCCTTTTTCTTCCCCCTTTCAATTATGGTGTATGTGTGGTTCAAATTGGTCAATTGAACTCTCATATACACTTCCATGTACATGTAATTTTATATAATTATTTCTAAAAAAAATATCATACAAATCTAGATAGCATATTGAGTTCATTGTGTGTTGCCTTTGTGAGTTTCGATTGTGAAGTCGAACACAAGTCACCCAATCATCAGTTGTAACAGGTGAATCATTTTGTGTTTTCAACTGAACCCTAGGAGGTATCCTAGTTTAAACTCAGCAACATTTTAGTTATAGGTGTTACAAATAGGTATTAAAATATCCTAACCCTATCTCATGAAGCGATTAAGGATGATTATCATAATATTTCCCCATGATGATCACGCTTAATTAGTTCTGTTTATTTTTTATTTGTTTTATCATTTTCTTTTTTTACTTCTTAAAACATCAAACCCCAAGTTCTCAAAATCCCTTTCCCTTTTATTTTCATAATAAAAACCTTTTTCTTAAATTAATGATCTAAATCTCCATCGAGAGATGACCTAGGGTTCCTTCTTTATTACATAAATTCTAGTAAAACAAAACATATAAATTGACACGCTCGACAATGCGATCATTTCCTTATCTATACCAATTTAATTTTAGGTATTTTGGTGTTTTGTGGTTATATTATTTTTATTTAGTGTGTTTGGTCATCCTTGAGGTGGGTTTGGGTCTCTATAGCTAAATAAAACATACCACATATTCATAGGTAGGAATATATATATAAAAGTTCACGTGTTATATGTATATTCACCCATGGTAGTGAATAAATATATATGGGGCTATGTTTTATTAAGTATAATATGAAAATTTCATATGGGTGTAAGTGGAAATGGACATATGTGTATAGGATAATATATGTAAAAATCCCCTTTTACATATTCTAGGTCATACAGATATGTACATATGGGCTAGGTGTCCTTATGTATATGTGATGGTTCATATGCTCGGAGGTGGGTGGCAGCAGCTTTGAGTGGTCCCTAATGAAAGCATAATGATCTGAAGTGTTCGACTTGGTTCTCTTCCCTTCAAGATAGGATCCCTTTCCTTTTCCCCATTAAATTTATGAATGCGTTAAATGCTTCTTTAAGAAACTAAATTATGAATTCTTGAATTAAATGTTTAATTTTTTAAATGAATTTCTTGAGAAACAATGTTATGCTTTAATTATAAAACCCCTTGGATGAGGTACTTTTTCTTCTATACTAAAATCCTTTGATTAATTGTTTAATTCATGGTTGGATTAATGTTTTGTACTTTTCCCTGTTCTTTGAAGACATAGTGTGATATCTCGAATGTCTAGGAAATTACCTCTAATGGAATTTTTCCTTATAAACTTCTATGGAAATTTTTCACATTTTAAATGTAAATACCCATAAAATTCAAGAGAAATTTTTTTCTTAATTTAATTTGGGATTTTACTAGAACGCAGTTTCTGACGACACCTGATTCTGAGGCCCGGTGTGCCCGGAATCATTTTCTGAAGTTTAGCTCGGGTACGTTCAGTGAACGAACGAGCGGGTTTTTCTAAATTTTTAATCGGTGCTCGGAATCGAATTCCGAGGGCATCGATGGAATCGCAGTGCCGATAATTGCTTAGAAAATCCTTTTCCGAAGTTGTGTTTGCTCGGGTGTGGTTTTTAAATTTTGGGGTTAAGTAAAGGAATAAAATAAAAATTGGATGCACAATTTTTATTTTACTTCATTTTGTTCAACCTAAGATAAGTGTTAGGAGTCAGACCCACAATATCCTACCCACTAGGTAGGATATTTGTGAGGTGGGGCCCACATGAGCCCCACTATTTCTTTTCTTCCTAAACCCCCTCCTTTAATTAAGTAACGTACCTGCACCCCCCTTTTAATGAAGTCAACCCTTGCGTTTATTCTCGATAATAAACGCCTCATTAATTGGGCGGTTTGAACTCCTCAATTAATTCAATTAATTGATTGTTTATTTATTTTATTTTTTTGAAATTAAAATCGTTGGCTTGTGTGTTAATAAAATAAGACAACTCTTATTTTATTAAAGTTGTTGGGTTGTGAGAGGCTTGGGAGATTTCGCTCAGGTTCTTGAAGTTCTTCCTCCTCAACGAAGAACGTGAAGAACACCGACCTCCGACGACAGACGACGGTGAGAGACACCTTCCTCGGAGATCGACGACCCGACGTGCGTCACCTCGTTCTTCCTTTCCGCATCAAAGAAAGGGAGACTATGTTCCTCCGCGATGCGACGATCCGCCTTCTTCCGCGACGCCTTTCCCACGACGAACCCTCGCTCAACGAATTCAACGAGGCAGGGGGATTATTATTTCATTTGTTCCTATTTACTTCATCGTTGACTTATCATCTGTTTTGGGCCGCCTGTTATTGGAATAATGGGAGGAGGTCGGACCGCACGAACACGGCCGACCCTCCTCTCCCCTTTGGTTGTTTGATATTTTTTGTGGCACGAACAAGGCAACGCGGCGACGAAGCATAGCGCGGAAATATTAAATAAAGGGGGAGAAGTGCAGCGCCGACGCGTCGTACCGTTGAAGATGAACCAAGGACGCGGAGCCGTCGTGCCACGCTGGAGAACCACAAAAGTGCCGCGTCCGGAGTGGGGTCGTGGCAGAGGGGCGCGGCGCCGTCACGCCGCACCGGACGGACCAAGGCCGCTGCTTAGGTCGCGGCGCAGTGGGGAGACCGGCGGCTGGTTTCGGGCCACCGGCATCGGAGCAGGGGGACCGGCCAGCGCCGGTCCCGTGGTGGTAGCAGCTGGCCGGTCAGGGGAAAACCGGGGGTTCGTAACCCCCAGTCGGCCAGCAGGTGCGGCCCCCTACATGAGGGCCATGGGTTCTCTACGTGGGGGCAGCGCCCCCCCCCCCCCCCCCCCCTCTTCGCTCGGCCGTAACGGCCGAGCCGCCCGGCCGCCTGGCCACCCGGCCAGCGCCAGCGCATCGGGCCGCGCCCATGCCGGGTCGGGCTGGGTCGG
This sequence comes from Viscum album, assembly GCA_963277665.1. NCBI lineage: Eukaryota > Viridiplantae > Streptophyta > Magnoliopsida > Santalales > Viscaceae > Viscum > Viscum album. The sequence goes on from OY728126.1 coordinate 819,609,549, forward strand.
GACGCGCCCTGGTCGGGCCGAGCCATGCTAGCCGGGTCGGGCCGTGCCCAAGCAGGCCGGACTCGGACCCGGTTCGGGCCGACCCAGGGGGTACCGGGCCAGGTCGGACCAGGCCCGAACCCCCTAATACCGGACCTCTCACGGTCTTTTGCCCATAACTTGGGTTGCAGACCTCTGATCAATGCACCATCAACTAAGATGCGATCCTTGGATCGAGACAGTCATTTCGGTATATTACACTCAATGTTTTGGAGTACTTTGGGTTTGGCCAGGTCGGTTCGTACACGAAACCAACCGGGCCCTCGGAGCGGAAACGCTTATAACTTGAGCTCCGGACATCCGATTGACGTGCCGTCAACTTTGATGGATTCCTCTTAGTGATACGGACCTTTTGGCTTACTCCGCTCAAGGTTTGGATGCAGTTGGAGTACGGGCAGGTTGGTTTTGACTTAAAAACCAACCGGGCCCCTGGGACGAAAAAGCCAATAACTCTCAGACCGGGCGTCCGATTGACGCGCCGTTTGTGACGTTGAGTTCCTGTTGATGATACGGAACTTTTGGATACATCAACTCCAGACTATGTGTCAGTTGATGTATCATCCCCTCAGCTCGTGGAGCGGACCCTCCCGACCGAGCTTGTTGTGTGCGAGAACCCTAGAGCTGGATGCGACTGCGACGACAATGACGACTGTACAGAAATCCTCCGTGGATTCGACGGCGATGACTACAGCATTCAGAAATCCTACGTGGATCAGTGCTACCGATCCTGTGTGGGTCAGATCCTGTGTGGGTCAGCACTCAGCGGTCCTATGCGGGCTATCGCCTACAGATCCTGTGTGGGTCTGATCCTGTGTGGGTCATTCCGGGGGTTAGTTACCTATCGATCCTTTGTGTGTCATTGCGGGGGTTAGTTACCTATCGATCCTTTGTGGGTCATTGCGGGGGTTAGTACCTATCGATCCTGTCTGGGTCCGATGGATTAGATGAATCAGTGGTTACATCTGATCATCTCTATCGTCTTACGAAAAAGTATACCTATGTGAGCTGAATCTTGACTTTCAATCCTTATATTCGATAAGTTTGACTTGATATCCTGTGTGGATTACGCTATGCCTTCTTGTGTGGATTGGGTTGTGATTTCCTATATGGACTGAGTTGTACTTGAGCTCGGATGTTGGAACCGAACGAGAATTGATGACTTATGTATATGTATGGGATATACCTAAGTAGTGTCAGATGTTACTTCGTGATTGTATCTTTCCTTTTTGGATTATACATTGTGGATTCAAGGAGACCTTCGGGGGTCTCGGGGTCCCTACTGAGTAGCTTATACTAACCCCTACACGGGCTATGCCCTCACTATGTTGTGTTGGTTGCAGACAACGGACAGAGTTGATCGTGGTTGGGGCTTGCGGAGCAGGTTGGTACCTGGAGGTGGACCACTGGGCAGGACGTACTCGGAGCGGACGGCTGGACCCGAGGAGCTGTGGAGTCTATCTGTACCCACCCTTCAGGTGGGACTTCTAGTGGACGGCTCGAGGATGCGGCTTTACTTTTCAGTTGTTGTACTCCCTTTTTCAGTTGTACTTTACTTTCAGTTTGTGTTTGTATTCTGTCCCACTTAATTTTCCGCACTTACTGTTGTACCTAGTTTTTACTTAGTGTTTACTTCTGCTTGCTTTCTATGTGGTGTTTGTTTACTTTAAAAAGCCAATGCATTCCCATTTTACCGGGAATTACGCCTTGGTGCTAGTCGCTGGCCCCTGACATATGGAAGGCAGACTTGGGGTAGTCATGGAACGGGCCCCGAGGACGGTTCGTGACAAATTGGTATCAGAGGAGTTCGGTTCTACCGCAGAACTTAGGACTCTGATATTTTTCTATGTGAAGCAATAGTGTTAAGAGTATTGAGTGTGGTTATCAGTCCAGGTATTTTAGTGTTGGTGCGGCGGCCGACGTATCCGTACACCAGGACCCTGACTTCTGATTTCCGACTTAATGCACGAAAACATTGATTTCATGTGTGCTTCAAGTTTTCTTTGTGATTACTTTGTGTCAGCTCACCAAGTATATTGTTTGACCGTGGTGCACCTGTCTCTTTTCAGGATGGCCCCATGATGGCAGCCAGCTAGGGTTCTGAGCATTGTGCGTGACGACAGCCCACCGAGCGATAAGGCCTCGGTACAGAGCCCTTTGACAGCAGAGGCACCAGCGGTACCTCTACCCGCCAAGCCACCGATGCAACCAGCCCCAGCCGCTAACGATACACATCACCTTAGTGCACTGCACGAGTTTCAGCATCAGCGACTGCCCAGGTTACGCAGGGAGACGGACCCTTAGGCAGCCGAGGATTGGCTGGAGGTAGTTGTATGAGTTTTCATGTTAGTGAGGACACCATCAGACCTCATGGTGATCCTCACAGTGAGCCTCCTGCATGTGGCAGCAGGCAGATGGTGGAGCTTGATGCTCCAGGTGCACGACGAGGCATCCCTCATCTGGAAAGACTTTGAGAGCCTCTTCCGCTCAGAGTTCGTCCCAGCCACCCTACGTGCGGTGTGCATCCGAGAGCATCTACAGTTGCGGAAGGGTAGCTTGACGGTCGCCCAGTACTCGGTGTGATTTACCGATCTCTCACGCTATTCGATGTACATGGTACGGGACCCATTCTTTCGAGCCCAGACCTTTGAGAAGGGATTGAGGAATGAGATCAGGGCATCGCTGATCTCCCTCAGCATTCCGACACAGGCAGGGGTACTGGAGCGAGCCCTTCTGATCGAGAGCTTCCTTGCTGATCCTACATCAGTAGCAAGACCTACCATAGGGCGGCACGTAGCAGAGTCTTCTGCAGCAGGAATTCGACGGATGACTCATGGGTCCAGGAAGACCAGACCCTCAGGTAGAAGACCTCAGGACACTGGCTCAGTGGTGCGGGGCACACAGCGTGGAGCCAGTCTTTCGAGAGGCAGACAGTGCTACGCATGCGGCGGGCAGGGACACATGGCTCGTGACTGCCTGACCCACCGTGCCGAGGAGCAGCAGACAGTTGAGGGACCACCCAGGCATAGGTAGAGGGTTGACTGTGGCGGTCCGCAGGGAGTAGGCGGATGAGGCAGAGGAGCTGGCCGAGCAGCAGGTGGTGGACGACGCTTTGAGGATCTACCACCACCACCCCCAGAAGGTCCACCCCAACCACAGGGAGCTGGCAGGCAGAGACAGGCACAACTTCAGGCAGCGGAGGCCTATGACCACGGCGCGCCTGAGTTGATTCGATGTACTACTTGTGTCTATTTTACCCTTTCTGCAGTTCTTATAGAAACAGAAGCGAGTCATTCTTTCATAGACGCTTCCCTTGTTCGGAGCTCGGAGATTCCGACAGAGTCGTTGGCTCGATCCTTACGGCTAGAGACTCCTACGAGAGCAGACTTGACAATTACGCACTAGTGTCGGCGGTGTGAGCTTACTCTAGGAGGCGAGAGCTTTGGCTGGGATCTTCTTGTAGCAGCGTCAAGGCCTTACGACGTCATCTTGGTCATGGATTGGTTATCTACAGTCCATGCTCAGAATGACTGTATTAGGCGCAAGGTGCGGTGTGTACGCACCAATGGGAGCAGGTTCACCTTCACCGGCGAGAAGGGAGCCTTCACAGCACAGGATGGACTCTCGCAGAGGAGAGGACAGCCCATCACTTATCAGTTGGATAGCCCTATCCTAGGAGCAGTTGACGTGCGGAGTCCTGGTTTTCCTGTAGTGGTGGATCAGTATGTGTATGTTTTTCCCGACGACGTTCCATGACTACCTCCTCGCAGAGAGGTAGAATTTTATATTTATCTATACCCTAGGATAGCCCCGATATCCACCCCAGCATATCGGATGGCACCCGCCGAGCTTCGAGAGCTACGGGTACAGTTGGAGGACTTGCAGGGCAAGGGATTTATCTGACCCAGTGTTTCACCCTGGGCTTCCCCAATTTTGTTCACCAAGAAGGCGGATGGGAGCTTGCGACTTTGTGTCGACTATCATCGCCTGAACCAGGTGATAGTGAGGAACAAGTATCCGCTACCTAGGATTGATGACCTCTTCGATCAGCTCAAGGAAGCATGGTGGTTCTCGAAGATAGACCTTAGATCAGGCTATCATCAACTCAGAGTTTGGGACGAGGACATGCAGAAGACGGCCTTCAGATGTCAGTATGGACACTATGAGTTCTTGGTTATGCCATTAGGCATAACCAATGCTCCATCAGTTTTCATGGGCCTCATGAACAAGATCTTTCAGCCATATCTCGATCGATTTTTCGTGGTCTTCATCAACGACATTTTGATATACTCGACGACTGAGGAGGAGCACGCCTACCACTTGCGGGTTGTACTGGACACACTCTGAGAGCACCAACTTTATGGTAAGATCTCAAAGTGTCATTTTTGGATATGCGAGGTCCAATTCTTGGGACATGTCATCTCTGAGACGGTATTTGCGGTGGATCCTGCGAAGATCGAGGCAGTGCTAGCTTGGGAGCCACCCAGGAGCATGACGGAGGTGCGGAGTTTCTTGGGTCTAGATCGGTACTACCGGAGGTTCGTGCCAGACTTTTCCAGAGTTGCGGCACCAATCTCATCTTTGACGAAGAAGGTGAAACCCTTTGTGTGGTCAGAAAGATGTTTGCAGAGCTTCCAAGAGCTGAGACAGAGATTGACCAACGCGCCTATCTTGAGGCTACCAGAGGAGGGAGTAGGGTACATAGTCTACTGTGATGCATCAAGGACCGGACTCGGATGTGTCCTGATGTAAGAGCGGGCCATGATCGCCTATGGATCACGTCAGTTGAGGCATCATGAGAAGAACTATGCTACCCATGACCTGGAGTTAGCAGTAGTGGTCTTCGCTCTGAAGATGTGGTGACACTATCTGATGGGCGAGCGCTTTACAGTCTATTCTGACCATCAGAGTCTCAGGTACATCTTCTCACAGAAGGACCTAAACTTGAGACAGCGGCGATGGCTCGAGTTCCTCCAGGACTATGACTTTGAGATATTCTATACTCCTGGAAAGGGGAATGTAGTAGCTGATGCACTCAGCAGGAGGACGGGCATTCAGCTACTTGGGAAGGTGACAGAGAAGCTAGCCGCTTTGCAGATATCCTTCTTGAATAGAGATGGAGCATCCTTTCTTCAGTCACTCACAGTCACTCCTCCACTACTGCAACGGGTCAAGGAGGCTCAGCATGGGGATACCGACTGTGAGACGCGGCGTGTGCAGATATCCTCAGGACATGCACCTGATGGTTTCTCTGTAGGAGGAGAGCATGATTCCCTTTTCAAAGGACGTACCTTGGTTCCAGTTTCTTTATGAGAGGAGGTGCTGAGCGAGTTTCACACTTCCACTTTGGCGGTACATCCTAGAGTGGCGAAGATGTACCAGGATCTCAGACGACAGCACTGGTGGCCAGGCATGGAGAAGGTTGTGGCAGAGTTTGTTTCTCGATGCCTCACCTGCCAGCAGGTGAAGGCAGAGCACCAGGTACCAGCAGGCTTGGTATAGCCCTTGGAGGTCCCAGAGTGGAAGTGTGACGGCATATCTATGGACTTCGTGACTGGACTTCCATGCACTTCCAGAGGTCACGACTCCAATTGGGTGATTGTCGACCGACTCACCAAGTCGGCTCACTTCTTACCCATCAGAGAGCAGGGCTCAGTGGAGAGCTTGGTATGTCTCTACGTTCAAGAGATTGTACGGCTTCATGGTGTATCATCATCTATCGTCTCTGATCGAGATGCTCTCTTTACTTCCCGTCTTTGGAAGGGGTTGCAGGAGGCATTCGGGACGCAGCTACGTCTGAGCACTTCCTTTCACCCTCAGACAGATGGTCAGATGGAGAGGACCATTCAGACTCTCGAGGACATGCTCCCGCGCATGTGTCCTCGACTTTGGTCGCAGCTGGGAGGACCACCTACCCTTGGTGGAGTTCGCGTACAACAACAGCTACCACTCCACCATCGGGATGGCACCATACGAGGCGTTGTACGGCCGACCTTGTAGATCATCTCTGTGCTGGACAGACCCTGGGGAGTCAGCACTTGTGGGACCGGAGATGGTCCAGGCCATGACAGAGAAGGTCCAGGTCATCCAGGAGCGGATGAGGACAGCTCAGAGCTCGCAGAAGTCATATTCTGACAGGAGGCGGAGGCCACTAGAGTTCGAGGATGGCGACCACGTCTTCTTGCGGGTCTCACCTCGACGTGGATTACGGAGATTTGGCTGAGGCGGCAAGTTGACTCCACGCTTCATCGGACCATTCCAGGTCCTCATCAGGATTGGAGAGGTGGCTTATCACCTAGCTCTACCACGTCAGTTGCACCGGGTGCACAACGTCTTCCACATATCCCAGCTGAGGAGATACGTGCGCGACCCAATGCATATCATTAACCATGGGGAGCTGGACGTTGATGATGGGGTGACTTTTACGGAGGTCCCGGTGGAGATCGAGGATCGATAGGAGTGAGTCCTACGTGGATGTTCTATTCCTCTAATGCGCATCAGATGGTAGCACGGGAACCTCTAGGAGAGCACTTGGGAGCAGGAGGCTCAGATGCGTGCTCAGTACCCACATTTGTTTCCCTAGTTTATGATGTATATTTATGGAGACGTAAATACCTGAGGTGGTAGTAATGTAAAGACCCGTAAAATTCAAGGGATATTTTTTTCTTAATTTCCTTTGGGATTTTACAAAAACGCAGTTTCTGACGGCACCTGATTCCGAGGCCCGGTGTGCCCGGAATCGTTTTCTGAAGTTTAGCTCGGGTATGTTCAGTGAACTAACGAGCGGGGTTTTCTAACTTTTGAACCGGTGCTCGGAATCAAATTCTGAGAGCATCGATGGAATTACAGTGCCGATAATTGCTTAGAGACACCTTTTCCGAAGTTGCGTTTTCTCGGGTGTGGCTTTTAAATTTTGGGGTTAAGTAAAGGAATAAAATAAAAATTGGACACACAATTTTTATTTTACTTCATGTTGTTCAACCTAAGCTAAGTGTTAGGAGTTAGACCCACAATATCCTAACCACTAGGTAGGATATTTGTGAGGTGGGTCCCACACGAGCCCCACTATTTCTTTTCTTCCTAAACCCCCTCCTTTAATTACGTAACGCACCTGCACCGCCCTTTTAATGAAGTCAACCCTTTCATTTATTCTGGATAATAAATGACTCATTAATTGGGCGGTTTAAACTCCTCAATTAATTCAATTAATTGATTGTTTCTTTTTTTTGAAATTCAAATCGTTGACTTGTGTGTTAATAAAATAAGACAACTCTTATTTTATTAAAGTATTTGGGTTGTGAGAGGATTGGGAGATTTCGCTCAGGTTCTTGAAATTCTTCGTCCTCGATGAAGAATGCGAAGAACACCGACCTCTGACGACGGACGACGGTGAGAGACACCTTCCTCGGAGATCGACGACATGACGCGCGTCACCTCGTTCTTCCTTTCCGTGTCAAAGAAAGGAAGACTTTGTTCCTCTGCGACGTGACAATTCACCTTCTTCCGCGATGCCTTCTCCCGCGACGAACCCTCGCTCAACGAATTTGAAGAGGTAGGGGGATTATTATTTCATTTGTTCATGTTTACTTCATCATTGACTTATTGTCTGTTTTGGGCCGCCTGTTATCGGAATAACGGGATGAGGTCGGACCGCACGAACACGGCCGACGCTCCTCTCCCCTTTGGTTTTTTGATATTGTTTTCGGCACGAACAAGGCAACGCGGCGACGAAGCACTGCGAGGAAATATTAAAGAAAGGGGGAGAAGCGCAGCGCCGACGCGTCGTGCCGTTGAAGATGAACTAAAGACGTGGCGCCGTCGTGCCACGCCGGAGAACCACAAAAGCGCCGCGGCCGGAGCAGGGCTGCGGAAGAGGGGCGTGGCGCCGTCGCGCCACACCGGACAGACCAAGGCTGTGGCCAAGCAGGGAGACCAGCGGCCGGTTCCAGGCCGCCGGCGTCGGAGCAGGGGGACCGGCCAGCACCGGTCTCGTGGCGGCAGCAGCCGGCCAACCAGAGCGGGCCGACCGGTCATGGGAAAACCGAGGGTTCGTAACCCCCGGTCGGCCAGCAGGTGCGGCCCCCCACATGGGGGTCGCGGGTTCTCTATGCAGGGGAAGCTCCCCCCCACCCCCCCTCTTCACTCAGCCGTAACGGCCGAGCCGCCTGGCCGCCTGGCCACCCGGCCAGCGCCAGCGCGCCAGGCCACGCCCAGGCCGGGCCGGGCCGCGCCCAGGCTGGGTCAGGCCATGCCAGCCGGACCGGGCCGGACCCAGACTCGGTTCAGGTCGACCCGTTTCGGGCCGACCCAGGGGGTACCGGGCCGGGTCGGACCGGGCCCGAACCCCCTAATACCGGACCTCTCACAGTCTTTTGCCCATAACTTAGGCTTCGGACCTCCGATCGACGCACCGTCAGCTACGATGAGATCCTTGGATCGAGAGGGTTGTTTAGGTATATTACACTCAAGGTTTCGAAGGACTTCATGTTTGGCCGGGTTGGTTCATACACGAAACCAACCGGGCCCTCGGAGCGGAAATGCTTATAACTTGAGCTCCGGACGTCTGATTGACGTGCCATCAACTTTGATGGATTCCTCTTAGTGAGACAGACCTTTTGAATTACTCCACTCGAGGTTTGTACGCAGTTGGAGTATGGTCGGGTTGGTTTTGACTTAAAAACCAACCGGGCCCTGGGACGAAATGGCCAATAACTCTCAGACCGGGCGTCCGATTGACGCGCCGTCTATGACGTTGAGTTCCTGTGGACGATACAGAACTTTTGGATATATCAACTCCGGACTATGTTTCAGTTGATGTATCAGACCCTTAGCTCATGGTGCGGACCCTCCCGAACGAGCTTGCTGTGTGCGGGAACCCTAGAGCTGGCTGCGACTGCGACGACGATGACGACTATACAGAAATCCTCCGTGGATTCAACGGCGATGACTACAACACTCAGCGATCCTATGTGGATCAGTGCTACCGATCCTGTGTGGGTTAGATCCTATGTGGGTCAGCCCTTAGCGGTCCTGTGTAGGCCAGCGCCTACAGATCCTGTGTGGGTCTGATCCTGTGTGGGTCATTGCGGGGGTTAGTTACCTATCGATCATTTGTGGGTCATTATGGGGGTTAGTTACCTATAGATCCTTTGTGGGTCATTGCGGGGGTTAGTACCTATCGATCCTTTGTGGGTCCGATGACTTAGATGAATCAGTGGTTACATCTGATCATCTCTATTGTCTTACGAAGAAGTATACATGTGTGAGCTGAATATTGACTTTTAATCCTTATCTTCGATAAGTTTGACTTGATATCCTATGTGGATTATGCTATGTCTTCCTGTGTGTATTGGGTTGTGATTTCCTCTGTGGAATGGGTTGTACTTGAGCTCGGATGTTGGATCCGAATGAGAATTGATGACTTAGGTATATATATGGGCATATACCTAAGTAGTGTCAGATGTTACTTCATGATTGTGTCTTTCCTTTGTGGATTATCCTTTGCGGATTATGGGAGACCTTTGGGGGTCTTGGGGTCCCTAATTAGTATCTTATACTCACCCCTGCACAAGCTATGCCCGCACTACGTTGTGTTAGTTGCAGACAACGGACAGTGTTGATCGTGGTTGGGGCTTGTGGAGCAGGTTGGTACCTGGAGGTGGACCACTGGGCGGGACGTACTCGGAGCGGACGGCTGGACCCGAGGAGCTGTGGAGGCTATCTGTACCCACCCTTCAGGTGGGACTTCCAGTGGACAGATCGAGGCTGCGGCTTTACTTTTCAGTTGTTGTACTCCCTTTTTTAGTTGTACTTTACTTTCAGTTTGGGTTTGTATTCTGGCCCACTTACTTTTCTGCACTTACTGTTGTACCCAGTTTTTACTTAGTGTTTACTTCTGCTTGCTTGCTCTGTGGTGTTTGTTTACTTTAAAAAGGCAATGCATTCCCTTTTTACCAGGAATTACGCCTTGGTGCTAGTCGCCAGCCCCTGGCCTATGGAACGCGGGCTTGGGGTAGTCACGGCACGGGCCCCGAGGACGGGTCGTGACATTGAATACCATCTTGTCCCTTTTCATTTGAATTTCCCTTGCTTGAACCTCTAAAGGTGTGTGTTCCAATGCTTTCCTGGTTAGAGAAATCTTAACTATAACTAAATGGAATTTTTTTACTTATGTGATTTATTTCTTCCCTTGCATATTAATGATATAGGGTTAAATGGTTATATTGAACTTGAATTTCATAATGGTTTAATTGGAAATATGGTAATGAGTGGTTAAATACATGTGTTATGTTTAAATATAAATTATGAACAATGATAGTGTATGTTCATTGGTTTTCTTTAAATTTGAATTGTGATACATGAGTGGGTATACTCATGAGATGTATTTTAATGTGAAATGGTTATATGAGTGGATATACTTATATTATATGAAAATGTAAATGGTATGAAATAATGATTGTATAGATGCATTGGATATGTTCCTTGGATCTATAATGTGGTAATGAATTCCTTGGATATATATTCTCCTTGGGTGTTGATTCGGTGGGATTCCTTGGGCCTTACTAACCCTTGGATCCATCTTTCTTGAACTCACATAGGACAGTGCCAGTATGAAATTTTCCTAGGTCTCCAACCAGTGCCTAACTGAGTTTCCATAGAGATTATCTTGGGAATTGACAAGGATTCCTTGGTCTATGACACCTTGGATCCATCCCTTAGTGGTACAACTCAGTGTTATACAACATGACCATGAGGTATATGATACATTTGTTTATATGGATTAGTCTTGGTAAATTGTGACATGAATGATCATACAGCTCAATCGTGAAAGTATTTACTCTTCTAGTCATATGAAAAGTCTATGACTGATATGGAACTTTGGATGTATATCAAGGCCATGGGGGGTATGACATGTTTTAATGAACGGAAAGGTTGTGTTGTTTATTTCTGCATTATTTTTAGCTACCTTGTTATAGGATCTTGACAAGATTATACAGGGAGACTTGAGGGGCTATTTTAATGTCACTGGTTTAGCATTTTACATGCAATGAGAATATTTATTGTCAATTACTACTAATATGTTTACCAACACACTACCATTATTTATATTGTATGAAAGGGTTTTGGGATAGACATAGTGGGTGCCGGGCTTCTGATATTTTATCTCACACCCTACTCGGGTACCCTTGGTAAATGAGTTAACTTATTGTGTGCAGGTGTTGATAAGGGGAAGAAGTTAACTTATAATGTTTGATTCACATTACTAGGATGGATTTTAGAGATCAAGACTAAGATGTAGCTCGGGATACTATAGAGCTAGATTTTGTGTAGTTTTTCTTTTATTATAATGTATAAATTATTGTAATTATTTTACAACTTATATTTTTAGTATCATCTATCATACATAAACTAATGTAATATGGAATTGGATGCTTTTATGTCAGTTTAAAATTTATTACTATTCTATGGTTTCCTGTTATTTATTAATATTTCTTCGATTATTGTTTATTATTCTCCTTATATGCTTTACCATTGTGAAACTCCAATCATGAGAGTATAGTCTCCCCACTATCAGCTCATTTCACCCTCACTGATAGTCATCAGCCTCCGGAATATGGGGAGTCACACTTGAGTCCATGTGACCCACCGGTCTGGCTACCAGTTTAGTGGTAATTTGGGAAGGGACGTTGAAATGTGGTATCAAATGTAATTTTACCTTTGTCTTATTATTTTCATCTATCAAACCTGATACTAGGAATGTGTCAGCACTTGGTAAATATTTGTGTTTGGGATTGATCACCCCACCCATAGGGAAATGACCAAAACGCTCGGGATGTAATTTTTTTCGATGTTATAGTTGATATTATTTCACCTCATGTGATTTGTTTATTTTCTAGTGCTTATTAATTTGTGGGATTTATGGTATTTTCCCCTTGTCCTGGTATTAAAAGGTTCGAACTTTTCACAAATCATATTATAAGAACATAGGACTTTAAATTCTATGCATAATTCATGCCATGTAGTTCCATTAGCAGTTTTCCTATTGAGTAAGATTGTGTTCCTTAAATTTTATTCCATGTTTATTTTTTTACATGTCTAAGTAATTATTTAGCATTCTTATTTAGATAAAATTATTGGGTTTTTAATTATAATTTTGATCTATTTCTATGGTTATATTCTATACTTTCCTATTAATTTAGCATTCCATGTCTCTATTCCATGCTCTTTTTTTGTTTACTGTCTATTAGAACATGCCTAGTTGGGATTTTTTAAATTTGGTTCCTTAGATGAATTAAATGGTTGTGATTATAAAGGGATCCAATTTTCAATTATAAGTTCTATGTGTGCCGTATAATTGGGAAAAATTAAGCCGTATATTTGAACCAGTGTTTGAGATTTATACATGTTTAAATTGTAGAACCCTAGGACACCCTGAGAGTGGAGGGGTGAATCAGGGTGTCAAATTTTTCTTTTAAAACAACGATCTTGTTCCCATAGAGATAGGAACTCGTTAAACATGTAATTCTAGTGGGAACAGAACCAAAAAATCACAAGAAAAGAGACCACACAACACTTTTACTTGGTTCACCACTAGGGGATACGTCAAAGGAGCATACACTGACAGGTTGTCAATCGTACCTAATTCCACTAAACTTCACTAGAATTTGATTAAAAGGTTTAGGGACAGTCACACTGTCCTAGGAATGCTTCCTTTACAAAATTTCATGGATAGCTCACTGCGTCTGTCGAGTCACTCTCGTTGACTGCCCCTAGCTCACTACCTTGGGTGAAGTCTTACTCAGTTTATAGACATGAAGGTCTCTTCAATAGATTTTCATTAAATTGTTTATATTTGTTCAGCATGAGACACTAATTCTATAGAAGTCCTAGATTGATATACTTGAAAGCATGGAACCACTAAATTAGATATTCAAAAACCTATCATAATCATAACACCACACTTGCACACAATACCCCAACTTGCACGCAATATTTGGGAATTGTCGTGAAAGATGACTTTAGTGAAACAACTACTTTCCATGTATCCCTTATCTTTTGTGAAGTTGCACTGAAGGTTTCACTTGGTCTTTTCAAACTAAAGGTACACCTTGTGTGCAAGATTTACTCTCTTCCAATCTTTTTTGTGCAAATCTTTTTCACGGCTGAGCAATTGGATTTTCGTTGGAAAATTCTTAAGTCTTCCTTGGGGTAGCTGCATATTTATAGGCCTTTAATGACCCTATACACAAGATCTCTACATGTATTTTTGTGTGCGTGCAATATTATTCATGAGTGCAAAAAACTCCTTTTGACGTCGCATTGGGCGCGCAAACCCATTTGCACAACATTATCTTCCATGCACTCCATGACATTGCCATTTTTTGGTGTTCTGATCCTAAAACATATCTTGCGTTCAAGTTCCAAAAACACCTTCAATCTTGCATGAAAAAACCAATTTTTTGTGCACATTTAAAATATTCCATGAACCTTCCTTTCCCAAAAACAAATTTCTCCATTTTATAATTTTCATCCCCAAAAATTTTTCAAACACTAGAGAACGGCACCACCTTCAATACTGCTTTCAGATCAAACTGTATGACCCCTTTCCATATAATCTCTTTAATCTTCCATTAAAGTTTTGACAATTAGAAACCCAAAACATGATCAACCCAAAGTATATTGAAAAAACACACAAACCGAACTCCTTTTTCCAGCAAAGAACAAACTTGGTTCCAACATAAATACCTTGGTTGAAATGTAAATACTATTAAAGCTTAAATGTTAAAGTGGAATGTTATCATTTGAATGGGAACCAACTGTTGGCCTATTAATTTTATGGGTCCTTTTATGGATTGGTAAATATCCACTAATAGGATAGTGTTATTATATAACAATGGTATATTTATTTATGGTTATAAATATGAAATATGTTAAGTTTTGAACTCAAATAAATTGGTTAACATTCAAAATTCCCAACTAGACCCATATTGGTCATATGGGTCATGTTTTTATGAGATTAATTTTTATGGGTGTTTATGCTTTTTATAGTTAAACAACTACTATTAGGTTTCTTTTTGAATGACCTAGGTTGGTTTAATGGGACCCTCGTGTGTCACCTAATCTATTAAAAGTAATTTATATGATAAATTTCCTAATGATGAAAGTATTTAAAAAATATTTTAATGTTTCAAAAGGAAGTATGATATAACATACCTATTTTTTCCCTCGGGGTATTGGTTAAAATAAATTACCTAGTGTTTTATTTTAAAATGGTACTTGATTTATTGAATTAATTCTTTTTAATGTTTAAATATTTGAACATAAATCAAGGTAATGATCTTGAAAATTGAACCTACAGTGGTTTGCTTTGTTTAAACCCTCGTGTAAAAGTAATTTCAATGTTTTATGTTGTATACCTTGGAATGAAGACATGAACATTCATCTATAGGATGATTCATTTAATTAATGGATTAAATGAAAGGATCTTGAGCCTAGTGAATTTTTTTTTGAATTAACTAGTGATAGGGTAGGTGTATATGCTTCATAAGGGGATATACCCTTGTAGTTAAATCCCATAAATCATTAAATTCCTTCATAATATCATGATTTTTCTAACACTTGGTGTAGTTTGAGTGCCGTTGTCCCTTGTAGGTGCTTACCTATTAAAAGAAACCCTTGTTTGGATGGGTGTTCATTGTATGTTTTAACCTTTTTATGGGTTTGAGAATTGATTAATGCTTGGTTTTAGTTGTATAGACATTCCTTGGGCATGGTCGGACACTTAGTAGGTCTTTTAACCTAGTTTATTTCCTTGGGTGACTTAGGAGGTCATCATTTGTTTTATAGTCGTATGATGATACAACTTGAGGAAGTTTACAAAGTGAACCACATGATACTTGTATGCATATGGTAGAAATCATATGGATAGTATCAAGGGTGTGTGGCCTCACTTATAACTCTCAAGTACCATGCATTGATATATGTAGTGCACGTCGAGTTTCTAAATGTTGAAATGAACAGGATGATTTCAGTGATATCATTGATCCTTTCACTATTGAGTAAGATCTCAGGTCATCTCTAGAGTAGAGTGTCGTGTGATATAAAGGAATCTAGTTTTTCCAAATTCTTAGGAGAAATTTATAAATAATTTGGTGTTTTGATGCTCTAGTCAGATTGGTTTTGGTTCCCATGGAAAATGTTTTGACATTGTGATTGTGGCTTGGAGGAGAATCACACATTATTTTGAGGTGTTAATGAACTAGCACACTTGTAATTGGTTGGTCTCTCCTTATTTTTGATTACTAGGATACTCATAAGGTGGGATCATCATATTGGTTCTTTTAAATGTGTCCTTCTAGGTAGAAGGAACATAGTTAAGGAATAGCATTAAAATTGTTACTTATAATTTTGAAAGCCTTTGGCTTGTAAGTTTTAAATCGTGTTGGTGCTTGATCGATAGCATGACATAGATGTGGTTGTATTTGTATGAAACCATTCATAAATACCTTTTATTAGGATTAAAATTTTGTGGTAATGTTTGAATGATCATGAATGCATCAGGTGTTATAGGGATCATGGTTTGGTTCAGGATGTGTCGACAGGTGAAGTTAAGCTTCTTCTAAATAATTCGACTAGTAGTGGTTGTACCAATCATCTTGGTGATCTTGGTATCCTATTACTGTACTATAAATTTAGAGATGATCATTCCCCCTATCTTTACATCATCCTTGATTCACTAAGAGATTGGTGGTCCTACAATACGCAAAATCATTAAAATCTATTGGGATTGTTGGGTGGTTTTCCTTCATGTTACACACTAGATGTTTGGTTTTCATATGGAGGCTTGGATAGTCCTAATTGATACTTGGGTTCCCAAGTATGAACTCCTTGTACTAACTCTTGGAAAATATTCACTCTTTCCCTTGATGTGACCACAAGGTGGATGTCTCTTTGGGATCAGTCAATGATCTAATGTGGATGCATTGGCTTGTACCAATGTCTCGCATGTAATTGTGGAGTGTAGACTACCTTGTAGTAGTTACTTGGACTCTATTTTATCGAATCTGAGGTTTCCCCAAACTTTTTTTCAAACTATGTGGTTTATTTTTATAGGGTCTCGATTCTAATGGTATGGATCTGGGTTACACCCTTATTCATGCTAAGGCAAAAAATATTAGTTTTCAGGTGATGGTTTTACCATGTAGCATCACTGAAAGTTGGATATGATCTTTGGTGAAATTTTCTATACTAAAAACTTGATTATTTAGAGGAAAATTGTCAAAGTTCATTTTTTTTACATCATTCTCCTATTTCGACCATCCTTGAGGATGGTCATCTAGGGTGGCTTGACTTGTATCCTTCTTTTTCAATGATTAGGGTCGGTGGAGAACTATTTATTGCACGTCTTCAAGTAGAGATGTGTTTGGTATGTGTCGACCAGTTATTTTCCTGAAAAGATGGATAAATCTGGTTAAATGACGTTTATGGGTAATTGACCATTTGGTAATCTCAAGATCACACCTAGAGCATCATTAAAACACTTAGAAGCATGTTTTGTAGTAAATTCCAATGGTGGAATTACCGTGGATGGAAATTGGCCCCTTTATAATGTTAAGGCCTATGATGGGAAATACCATGGAAGAAATATTTAAGATATGATTTCATAATCGTGACTCTATCTAGATGGACTTTGGGAAGTTTTGTTTTGATGTTTCATTTGTAAACCGATCATTGGATCATTTTTTGAGGACCTAAGTTTCATGTTTTTAAGAGTAACTTTAAAGTGTGTTGGGTGTTTGGAAACGTGACATGGCCATTTGAAAATAACATAATAACCCTTGTGGTTTAGGTTATGTATTTGTTATTTTTGAAAGCTTCTTAGGGATGATAAATTCTAAGATAGGGAGATTTTAGAGTCTCTTGTTTTTGTACTCGATGGAATTCCAAGGGAATTTCAATTATTTTCATTTATTGGATGAGCCATTTTAAAAATTGTGCTTTGGAAAAAAATTCTGAGAGTTGGAACACTTTGAGGTGTTTTTTTAGACTTGGGTGAAGGATATAGAGGTCTAATGGGTATCTCTTCAAGTTTCGGAAGTGTCAAGGCTCATAATTATTAAGTTTGGAGGGTCTTTGCATATTTTTTCTGAATCTGTGTGGACCTGAGAATGAAACCATGCAGCTTGTTTCATAGGGAAGAGGTGATGTGCATCAACATCGTATGATTTATCCAAACCATGCCTTTAACCTGCACGGTTTGTGCCAAAATTGGAATTACATTGACACCCCCCTCCCATCTCCTTGGTTCGATGATGTGCACTCATATTTCTTCTATTTCTTCACATTTTACGCTTGAGGTAAGGTATATTCTAACTCTAATTTCCTTTTATGTCCATTTTTTCTTCTTTATGTTGTCTTATTCCATTCATCTAAACCCTAGGGTTTTGGGTGAGCTTATTTTTTATGTCTCTTTGGTTTTTATGGATTGAAGCTAGCCTCTTAGGTTGGCTTGGGTATGTTTCTGTGTTTTCCATCGAAGGAGATTCACTTTGGTCCCATTTTGGTTTATCATCTCTACTTGAGATAGTGATTTTATACCTCTTTCTTATCTAGACCAATTTAATTTAGGGTCTTTTGGTGTTTTGAGGTTATAGTATTTATCTATATTTCATTTAGTCATACTTGAGGCGGGTTTATGTCACCAAAAAAATAGGATAATTAATGCATTTGCAAAGTTAGGAATATATATATGTAAGTTCTACCATTATATATATTCACCCATGGTAGTGAATAAATATATATGGGTCTATGCATGCTTATTTATAATTTGAAAATTGTATATAGGTGTAAGATGAAAAGGACATATGCATATATGAGAATATATTTAAGGATCCCCTTGAACAAATTCAGAGCCATGAGAATACATATATAGGGTATAGGTGTACTTATTTATATAAGAAGATACATATTATCATAGGTGGGTAGCAGTAGCTTCGAGTGGTCACCGATGAGAGTGGAAAGAGAAGAATCATTTTGCTTGGTTCTCTTCCTTTTGAGGTAGAATGCCTTTATATTTTCCCTTTAAATTAAATAATTCATTAAATACTACTTTTAGAAATTGAATTATTAATTCTTGAATGAAAATTTTAAGGTGTTAAATGAATTTTTTAGATACATTGTCATGATTTTATAATAAAACCCCTCAGATTAGGTGTATTGTCTTATAAACTAAAAAAAGTATTGATTAGTTGTTTAATACATTCTTAGCTTAATGATTTGTGGTTTTATCTAGGATTTGATAAAATAGTGTGATATAAGTCATGTCTAGTACATGGCTACTAATAGAATTAGAAAATGGATTTTCCCTTAAAAATGTTTATGGAACCATTGCATTTTATAAGTCTTATCTTGTCTTTTTTTGTTTCAATTTCCCTTACTTGTACCACCCAAGGGGTGTGTTCCTATACTGTCCCAATTAAAGGAATCTTAACTATAACTAAAATTAATTGGTTTACTTAGTTAAGAGATGTATTTCCTCCCATGTGTGTTAATGCTCTTGGGTTAAATGGTTATATTGAATGTGAATTGCATAATGGTTTAATTGGAAATGTGGGAATGAGTGGTTAAGCTCATGTGTTATGTTTAAATTTGGATTGTGAACAATTAGAGGGTATTCTCATTCATTGTCTTCAAATTTTAATTGTGATACATGAGTGGGTACACTCGTGAAAAGGATTTGAGTGTGAAATGGTTATATGATTGTGTAGACTCATATTGTATAAAAAGGTAACTTGTATGAAATGGTGATTGTATATCTGCCTTGGATATTTTACTTTGATCTATAACATGATAGTGGATTCCTTGGATAGAGATGCACCTTCGGTATTGATTCTATGGGATGTCTTGGGCCTTGTTAACACTTTGACCATGCTTTCTTAGAATCGCATAGAACATGTCTGATATGGCTTGCTCCTATGAACCCAAAAAATTACTAAATGAGTTCCCATCAAGATGATATTAGGACTTGATGAGGGTTCCTTGGTCGTTGAAACATTTGATCTATCCCTTCTTGGTCTAATTCTTTGACATACTGCATGGTCGTGAGGTATATGATACATTTGGTTATAAGGCTTGGTCATGGTAAATTGTGGCATGCGTGATCATACGGATTATCCATGAATGTACTGGATCATCTGGTCATACAGTAAGGTCATTATTGATATATATATTGGGATATATAGAAAGGTTGTGGTGTTATAACATGTTTTGATGAACGTCATGGTCGTGTTGTTTATTTGTGCATTATTTTTAGCTTCCTTATTATAGGGGATTGTCCATCTTGTGCAGGGATCCTTGAGTGGATATTTCAGTGTCGTTGGTTTAGCATTTCAAATTCCATGGGATTATTTACTTTCATTTTCATATTATCTATTTACCTACATAATTTATTAATTTATATTTCATGAAAATGTTTTGGACTAGAAATCATCGGTGTCGGCCTACTAGGATTTTATCTCACACCCTGATTAGGTACCCTTGGTAACCAAGTATACTTATCATCTATAGGTGTTTATAATGGGAAGAATACAACTTCCAATGTTTGATTCACATTACAAGAAAGGAGTTAGGAGCACAGAACTGAGATGGAGATCGGTATTCTCATGGTGCTAGCCATTGGGCAGTTTTTCTTTTGTTATATTGTTTAGATTATTGTAATTTTTTACTGATTATATTTTTAGCATCATATGTCCAACATTAAATTATTTAATTTAAAGTTAACCACTTTTATATTAGTTGACATTATATTTTTATTCTCTGGTTTCCCTTTCTTTATTATTACTACTTCTGTTAGTGCCTATTGTTTTCTTTATAGGATTTTCCATTGTGAAACTCTGATCATGAGGGTGTATTCTCCCCACTATCACCTCCTCACACCCTCACTTCTAGTTGGTATCCTCTGGCCTACAGGGAGGTGCACTTGAGGCCATGTAACCCACCGGTCCCGCTACCAATTTAGTGGTAACTCAGGCCAAGATGTTACATCATATGTTGGTATGAACCGAAGGGATCCATTCCCACAAAGGACATGGCCCGCCGAGACAAGGAGGCATCAACACCTCATCAACCTTTTCACCCTTGTTGTCCAAGTAGGGGGAAGACACCACTCTTTTTATGAAAACCCACTTTATGAGTCTCTACATGAAACATTATGATTACTCACTTCCCCTATGCTGAGAATGTAGGGGATGTCTGTGTCGTGTTGTCTATGACTACTACCTGAGATCCACCTAGGATAGAATCCCACCAGGCATCATCAATGCTATTACCGACTAGCCTCATGGGATAAGGAACATGTGTACTGCACCATTGATCCATCATCCCTAGTCCAAAGTACCTAAATCCATCATTTGGGGTAGGCCCAAGATGCTTCCCAACAAGGGGAATCTTCTACGGCTTTAGTGGACCATTCCACTACTGGCCTATCCTATGAGATCACTACAGTGGGAGAATAAGGATCTATCTTCACTTGATTTGTATTAAAGCCCCATCCACCTCATAGGTAGGTTGGATTGATTCTTTCAATTGTCAGTGCATATGGCATCCATTGTGGGCCAACCTGTGATGAGGAGACTCAATACATAGTTCCTCCCTACACCTTCACCAACCCAAGAAGAGGTCCTCCCCACTCCTTTAAAAACCTGCACATAGGTCCTCCCCATTCCTATACCAAACAAAGTTGTGGTCCTCCCCACTTTATTAAATATCGACATGGATTCCCTCCCCATGCTCTTACCAACCCATGTGGAGGTCCTACCTGCTCCTTTGACAACTAGAGTGGAAAGACTCCTCACTTTTTCGACAACTAGTATGAAGGTCCCCCATGTATTCTCACTTCTAAACATAGAGGTCCTATCAGTGTCACTATAAATAATCATGAAGTTCCTCCTCATATTCCTACCAACCAAAGTGGAGGGAATTACCACTCCTTCAATATTCAATGTAGATGTAGTCCCCACTAAAACAATAATCAGAATAGAGGTCCTCCATATGTCCCAACCCACCAAAGTGGAGGCACTACCCATGTTAAAACCAACCTAAATGGTGTTCCTTCCCATTCCAAAACAATATCCTTCCTTGAAAAACAATCCTAGGGTAAATGGGATAAGACTCACTGTCAAAGCTGAAATCCTAGAAAATTTCAACTCATCATTGACCTTGTTGATCTCTCAACATTCAAGGGGATAGAAGAATTATTGATGGAGTCTCTACTCCAACAACCACAGTTCATGGAAGGATTCTGATAGATAAAATTTGAAATCTCAGAAGCTGAGGTCCACATGATCCTTAGGTCCCACCACGGTTACATTCAGGTGGTGGATTTTCTAGCTCCCTTCCAAGGGATATTAGTGATGCCACATTTTTTACTTCTATCTTTCCTCCTCTCCACCTCCACCTGATAATTTGGAGAACTATCAAGGTCATGGTTGGTACTTTTAGATGGTGAAAACTCCATTGAGTCACAAATAAATTAAAACACCCTCTCACATGAGGCAGTGGTGAACACATTATCCTAAAAGGATGTGATAATGTAGTTGGAACTACCCCCCCCCCCCCAAGAGACTTCCCAATGAGTAGTGAACATTTGACTTTTTTAGTGACTCCTCTCCCAAAAATCTAACAATATAGATTATCTACATTAGTGCCTCCACCCATATCTTTTCCAACATCGATCGAAACTTTGGTGGACCAAGAGCCAAACCCTTTTTATGGGAAAGAGGGCATGTGGGATGTTATGGCTACTGACCATCTATTAGTGGTGTTTTGGTTTCCTTCAACTCACAACATTGACATTAAAAAATCCATTCCCAAGGTTTAAGTCATATTTGTTCACTAAATAATCTTTGTGATATTTCACCTTCTCTATGATAGTCAGTTGGTGTATGAAAGGTGTCAGGATCAACTCATTTCCATCGACCAAAAGTGCCAAAGGGGTGATATTACCTTGATCTTAGTGGCTCTACCCCTTTATATATACGGACACCACTAGACCCTTAGAAATAACTATGTCAAGATCCCCACATTTCTCCACCGAGTAATGGAAAAATCCTTAATGCACATACTAATTAGAGGTTGGGTATTGTACATTGCTCTCCATTTCATCCCCATCTTGTGGCAGTCCATGTAATACTCCAATAATTAAATTTTCCATTTGGATACTATTATGGTAAAACTAGTTATACTCTACCTTAAAGATGATCAAATGGATGGGGGGATCAACTCAGGGCTTGACAAGTAATATTTGCCTCAAGGAGAAGTATATTACTATACAAAAATTCTTGCAGGCATCATCACTCATCAAAAGATGAAACCTCTTAGACCTGGATATCCTTCTGATGATGCACTATTTCCTACCTACCATCATCTCTCTAATTAAAATAAGTGTGATAAATGATCTAATTAGTTCAATGTTTTATTGAAATTAGAGATAGAGCAGAAGGTATCCACCCTAATTTATAATGTTGAGGAATAAAAAAGGATTACTGTCGAACTCATTGTTGAGTGGCACCTGAATTATTCCCTAATAGATCCCATCTCTACTCAATTGGGGAAACATGTCCCCATTATTCATATTCCCCCAATCGAGTATGGGGGTACCATCTATCCAGTTAGAGCAGAGGTCGAAGGTTATGGAAGGAGATAGAGGTATTAGTCACCAAACCATCATAATCAATGTAATTACCCTCCTCGAGATCTAGGTTGTGTTGCTCCTTTTATTTATGAGACCACTACTATATTTGATGATCTTGTAAATGAATTAGTTCTTAGAGATCCTCAAAAATATAGGTAACCTTTCCAATATGACTTGATATCCACTCTCACCACTCACCATGAGGTCCTAAAGCAATAACAGGCAAAGATCCCACCTAATGGAAATCCATAACCATCACGAGTGGACAACATCTAACCAACCATGTAGTTCGGATATATCATATTTTACCCATTCAATTGGATGGAAATCCCATTGCATCACTTGAACCACATGATATCATGATGTAGACCTATGTTAGGGACCCCATAGAAGCAAGATACCTTCAAGATTTGGTGTTTTTGAGACACTTAAATGGACTACATTCATCTGGTACACCCAGATTCCTATAAGTTTGATTACTGGTTGAGTGGACCTTTCGTGTATGTTCCTCTACCATTTCAGCTACACCATGTGTAGGACCTATATTTATAACCTCTTAAACTAAAAAATGTCCTGATGAGTGAGTCACATATTTTTTTCCTTGTTAAAAGGCCCCACATATTCAATCAAAATGTCGTAGTCCTAATATAATCTACCAAATATGTCCATGTAGGGAATTTAATGGGTGAGATGGATCCTAAACTCATCACCCAAAACATTCCATGGGGGTTCTGGGATTTTTCTGATAAGGCACAACATCTAGAAGAATCCTTGCAGTAGACTAAATTGTTGTGCCTATTTCCTCCCCTCCCTCAAGTAGGAATTCCTTTTTCAATAGAGACTTCCATCGCAATTCATGAAGTGGAACATAAGCTAGTACAATTATTGGATCATTTTCTCGAAGATCATTACTAAGCATAGCCCTATCTGGTGAAACCTCACCCAGCACCAAATCATCTGGAACCACCTCATCATGTGAATTCACCTAGATGACAGAATGTGGCTTCAGTCCCTAATCGATCCTAGTCTCACATATTGACCTTCTCCGATATAAGTAATTAGACCCATTATTTTAGATATTTATAGGTTTCAAGATATTTCATTTGTTCCCAATAAAAGGGTATTCTGAAGCTTCTATAGTTTAAGAAACCTCATGAATTCTGATGCATTGACCACAATGATCATTTTTCATACCATAGGGTCCTCAGGTATATCATCAAGTAATTATAAATTTTTTAAATATTAGATCCAAGACTTAGTTGATTAATGTTTTTCTAAGTTGGGTGAAATCATGGCACATGTGACGCATGTTTCTATTGATCCTGACAATAATAGTGAGGGATCAGCTAAATTACAGTACTCTTCCCAATGTGGGATGTTGAAATATGATGACTGGTTGGATTGAAGGGTAGCTAATCACACCCACGATATCATCTATGCTTCTTTAGGCAGGCCATGAAATCTTATGGTTTTCGCACTTTATTTGACCACTGGCTCTGCATCCATGTCACAACCTTCCAAATCATGGAAGAACATGTGTTAATGGTGGAAGAAAAATCAAATACCTCCACTGGTGACCATTCCATATTTGAATATTTTATAATTCATGCCCCATAAGTTGGGAAACATGTATGAGGTATTTCTATAATTGGATGACCTCATTGATGATGAAAAAGAGTACACCTTTGTGAATGATTCCAAATTTGTAAACTACTCCACGATTCCTGATAGTGAAGAATTCCATGAAAACCCCTTCAGATATTCCACAAAATAACATCAAGGTAAAGTATTAGGAAATGTGATCTATAAGAATGCTCAGGATAACCAGGTTTTTCATGCTACTAAGACCAGACAATAGGTTTTTCACATAGCAAAACAAGCAATTTCATTCCAATTTAATCTATCAGGTGTTACTCTATATCCAACCATGTTAGTTGAGTGATATGATCATATTTTATAGCTTTATTATCAGCCTCATATTTCTAGATCTATACCTCAACAAACTATGAGTTAGTTTGCATTGGTTTACAATAGGTAATCTAGTCAGTAGCATAATGTTTCCATCCCCATCCATAACCTAGCGGTTCATCCAGTAGAATATTTTTCCCCTATGAAGGAGATTCCCCATGTGGGTAACATCATACCTTTGGCACAAATTTTTGATGTGTCAATGTACCTTGTTTACATACCAAAGATCCATTATATTCTTGAGGAAATCCTTTTACTAAAATTAATCCATGAGGCCCATATAGAAGCTTTGAAAATCCATCTCTAGTTTGAAGATAAGGTAGCTTCCGTAGAGGCCTACTATACAGAGGAGGCTGAGCAAGTGGAATTAATAGCCATTATTCCATTTTTTGGGGAAGAATAAGAAAATATCATGTAGGGGAACATACTTCTACTATACATTAGAGGCAATTTAAATGGGGTCAATATCTATTGCTTCTCGGTAGACATAGGTTCTGGGATCAACCTCATCCCTATAGGGACACTTCACAAGCCGGTACTGAGTGTAATAGATATGACTTCCTCCAACCTGATAATTCAGGTTTATGACATGAATGAGTAGAAACTATGTGGTAAGTTTTGGATGAAGACCCAGTTTGGTGGCTTAATATCAATCACTGAATTCATGGTATTCTCACAGGATACTGCCTACAACACATTTTTGGGTAGGCCCTAGCATCATTTCCATGCAACAATACCCTCCTCATGTAATGAGTGCCTCAAATACTCCCTCAATGGTAAACTGGGGTTACTCTAGGGTGATGCATTCCCTTTTTACTCATGTGAACCCCACTATCTAGATGTAATCAACTTCATGAGAGAAGTTAATCAGGTTCAGACTAGTGGGGTTGAGCATATCCATTTCCCCAATGAGTTGACTTCTATTATAGTCAATGTGTGGGTACCCATTGGTGACACCTTCATTCTTCTAATTCATTGGTTAGAGGCCATTGTAATTGAATTGGGCTATTTCTTTTTTGTCTCCAGGAAAATGGGTATCAATATCCCTAAGAAAAATGATCACCCACAGATTACCTCATACTCTTACACTAGAGAGACCAAGGTGATACTAGATGCCCCTAGTCCTATAATGTGCCGATAATTTCACCATATGGAAACTATTTTGTGGAATTCTCACATATTTCATACAGTATGGTTGACTCATCTGAAACTAAGTCACAACCCCTTATTTGAAATCATGCAAGAACCTCATTGTAGGAGGTTGGATGGAATTAGATTTACAACTTCCATCGCCATAGTTTAAGTACAGTAAGAACCCTACTGCAAGGATTCGATGTCTATATAAGAAGAAACTAGTGCTTCCCTAGAGTTGTATATCCTAGAAGATCTGCCTCCTCCCACTGATTCTCTTAAATCATATGAAAAGTGGATTTGGAATACTCTCCACCTATATTTGAAGATGGTGTCTCTACCACCATTGTTGAGCTGACTCAGGTGAACCTTGGTACTAAAGAAGAACTGAGGTTTCCCCTGATTGGTGAATCCATGTTTCCAAAAGAGAAAAAATGTATATGTATTTCCAAAAAAATCCCCATGATATATTCTCGTAGATCTATGTTGAGATTCCAGGACTAGACCCTTATATATTTGTTCACCATCTCAGACTCCCAGTGAGTCATCATGGGTTCAAGTGGCCTCCCATATAGATAAAATTGTCACACAGTGTTATGGTTGAGGATGAGGTTTATAATCTTATAAAATTCATCTTTTTCAGGAAACTCTAGTTCCCCAAGTGGATATCCAACATTATCCCATATAGGAAGAATAATGGGAAGATTAGAGTCTGTATCGACTTTTGTGAACTCAAGTTCCATTTTCAGAAGGATTATCTTCCCCTTAAAGTGATAAAGTTGTTGATTGGTTCTATAGTCGGATTCTAGGACCTATCCTTTATATATTGATACTCTATGTCCAATTAGATCTGGATGACCCTGAGGAATAGATTTCAACTACCTTTAAGGAATCCTATGGGAAATTATGCTATTACATAATTCCCTTTCTCCTAAATAATGCATGATCCGCATATCTACGATCCATGCATCATATCTTCAATCTCATTTTTAGGATGTTGGTGTAATTCTTCAAAGAAAACATGGTGGTAAAATCTTTCCAAAGTTAGGACTATATGAATAAACATGAGAACCTATTTGTCTTCCTCTTCTCCCATCATTTTGAGATAAACCCATTGAATTGTGCATTCATTGTTACCTCCAAGAAGTTTCTTGGCATTATTGTATGAAATAGAGGCACTAAGATTGACCTAGATAAAATTAAGGAAATCATCCAAATACCTCCCTAGAGGAACCTTCTAGAGATGTGGGGTCTACAAGGACCCTCATCCTACATACGTCAATTTATCTCAAATATTTCTGGAAAGTTTGTTCCCTTATTGAGGATAATGAATAAATTCACCATTTACTAGTGGAATGATGATTTTTAGACCATGTTTGTGGAAATCAAGAAGTATCTACTACATCATCCAGTTATGGTGCCCCCTATTTTAGGAAATCCTTGGGTCCATTATGTGACAAGAATGGTCTCTCAGTGCCTTTATCACCCAAAAAAATAGTTAGGTTAGAGAGAACAATTTATACAAACTCAGTTGCATGCTCCAAGACATGGACTCGAGATACTCCCCTATCAAGAAGAGCTAATTTCACTAGTTTCCACAATGCAGAAGTTGCAGAATTATTTTCATCATCATAAGATATAAAAGGTTTCTCGATTATACATTTTGATATTTATTCTCACCTTCCCCATGATGATAGGTTTATTGCCATGCTGGGAAGTGATCTTCCAGTACTTAGTCATCAAATTAATTCTGTATAAAGATGTTAAACGCCAGGCATTGGAAAACTTCATGGATTCCCATCTAAACCCTAAATAATTTCCCTTGGATGTTGATTTTCAATAAGAGGATATCCACATAGAAAATTGGACCATTCCCTATTGTCATGTTCATTTTGATGGGGCTTCCTATATCCATATTATTAGAATACTCGACAATCCTAAGCTTAATAGAGTAGACATGGGGATCATCTTCATCACCCCAACACAATTCAACCTTCTATATTCATTCCTGAAGTCATAGAAATGCCCCTAAAACAAGGAAGAGTTTCAAGATCTCATTAATGGTCTCGGTCTAGACCTCAATATTGATGTCCTCCTCCTGCATGTGAAGGGAGACTCTAAGTTAGTCATCAAATAGATTAAAAATGATTATTTCATCAAAAAGAAAGAGCGCATGCCCTTGTTGGAATGTACTCATTATCTAATGGTCTAGTTTCCTTATAATATGGATGTAAATCCTTTCCCATGGTCATATAATAGTGAGATGACACTTTTATAATCTGGGTTGTGTCTCTAGAAGAACATGACCAGGATGACTTGTCCATCCATGTGGCACATCAAAGAGTCATTTACCCCATTATCAGATATGATGATGGCATGAAATAGTTAAACTGACTTGTTTTCAACACTTCTATTATATGACCCTTAATTCACCCATAGTAGAGGAAATACCCGATTGGAAAACCCCCTTTGTTGAGTATATCCATTGTTGAATTCTCACACTGGACCGTGTCGAGCGTGAGTAAATCTATCAGTGTGAAAAATTGATTTTTCTATAAAGTGGTCCTCATCTAGAGAAGACTCTCTACAAGAATTTTTTTAATGGAATTATCCTCTATTTCATACATTGAGATGACATCCCTTAAGTTTTTTGGTATGTCCATTCTAAGTCATGAAGCACCAACCATGTGGGATTGAAACTCTTCAACCAGATACAGAGGTTAGGCTACTTTTGGCCCACCATGATCCACGAATACATCTAGTTCTCCATGAATTTTAGGTGTGTCATATCCGTGAAATCTTTTCACATTGGCCATCAGAGCTTCTCTACACCACCAAATATTCTTGTCCCTTTGCATTATGTATGATCTATGTTGTAGGTTCAAACCCAATACTGATATCTCACAAGTAAATACTTATTCTTACTGTTAAATATTTCTTCTCCAAGTGTGAAGAATCCATTATCCTCATGGAAGATAAGTCTCAATCCCTGATCAAGTTAATGAGTTCTCACATTATCCATCTTTTCATATTCCCTCTTGAAATTCTCATTGAAAATAACACCAATTTTTTGTCTAACGATATAAATATTTTGTATGACAATTATAGCATTTGTTCTGGCCATTCTTCTCACCACCATGTGTAGGAAAATGGATATATTGAGTTGTTCTAAAGGACCCTATGTAATATTCAAAAGAATATAGTGGTTCAGAATAAGGATATTGGGTTGTTAAAGTCCCACAACTCCCTCTAGTTCTATCGTACAATGATTCAAAATTCCACCCAGGTGTCCCCATATTCACTTTTGTATTGAACAAAGGCAGTCTTTCCAATATAGTTTTAGGTTTCTTCACTCTGAATAGCTATCAACGACCATAAGATTAAAAAAATGTTATAAGTCCTTCTAGATGAGTTGGAATCCCATAAAGAAAACATTTTTTGGGCCTTGAATAATCTAGAGAGGCACCAGAATAGGATAGTGAGAGCATTCAACAAGAAGGTTCACCTCTGGTCCTTTATCTATGGTGACACAGTACCAGCTCTCAGAACTCCAATGATACCCAGAAAGAAGACAAAAAAGTTTGATCATAATTGGGAAGGACCTTCCATCATTCATAGAGTCTATTATAATGGATAATACTCTTTGATCGCCATGGACCGAGAGGGTATCACACCTCCCTCCAATTCCATGTTTCTCAATAAGTATTTTTCATGAGGAGTCCAAGTCCAATTATCCTAATGTTAAACTATATGTGAGTCCCCAAGGAGTATGTTGTGTGGAATTGGGCCTTATTGGAACTCCATTCACATTGGGTTTGTCAATCATTCACACTACAATTATCTATTTCGGATACTCAATTGTGTGATCTGAACTCTATGACCTTAAACTATGAGGCATTTGGTCCAAACGCTATTACCATAAACTAAGAGGCATGGTCCAGACAACATTACCTTAAATTTTTTTGCAAAGTTCTATGAATTGTGATCTTAAACTATTTTTTAGCACCTATCATCCCAATATTATGATTTTAAACATCAAATCCTGATTTACTTAGAGTGCTATAATAAAATGTGATCTTACCCTATATAAAATTGATATTACACTTAATGATATATTATTTACACCATATAATATTGGGATACCTCATTTGATAAGTATGGGATGATCCAAAACATACTACCCCATTTGAAATAAGGATGCATCATGCTATATGAGATGAAAAAAACAAGAATCCTCATTAGAGAATATGAAATTTTATTCTTACCCTATGTCCTAAACATGGGGTTCCCCATGAGAGTTGTGGGATGCCTCAATTCCCTCGTCAGAGAGGATTTCCTCCACTAGTGTTGGTCTTCTACTACACTGTGTTCTAGAACTATGTGTTTATTGATTTCCATCCTCATGGGATATATAGTGACATGTGGATTTTCTTTATTTAGTACCATCCACAAATTTATCAACCCTTCGGCCTATCATCCCCACTTACGGTCCCA
The DNA here is from genome assembly GCA_963277665.1 of Viscum album. NCBI lineage: Eukaryota > Viridiplantae > Streptophyta > Magnoliopsida > Santalales > Viscaceae > Viscum > Viscum album. The sequence goes on from OY728126.1 coordinate 819,639,868, forward strand.
ACTTCATAACCTAAACTCTGTACAGTGCATCTCATGTTTTTCATGGGATGCACAAGCCTTTTTAAATCAAATCACATGGAGTATTACCTATGTTTTTCAATATAGAAATCCTTGATACCAACATCATCCCAATATAAGAATCATGACATTAAACTATTTTCCACCTTTCCACTGATCCAAGAATTACAACCTTAAACTATGTTCCCTTTGCTTCCCGGTACATGTGTTGTACGGGATCCTATACTGGATCCATTCATGTAAAGTTTTACTTCTTTCATGCCACACATATACCCTTGGAATAAATATTCCCTTCCATAGTTCAAGCATCATAACCTTAAATTTATTGGCCATAGTCCATGAAACGTGACTTTATACTATTTTCAATGGTCCAAGACATATGAACTTAAACTGTGTGAAATTGGATTCAAGATAACTTCATGTGGTGGAAGGCATCCTTGGACCCATTCATGTAAAGTTTTATCTCTTTTTTCATTCCATGAACGACCTCAAATACCCCTTACCCATGGTCCAATCATCAAGTCTTTAAACTATTTTGAACTTTTCCTATCATTATAACCCAAAATTGTGTGAGTCACCCCTATTTCACAATGTATTCTTCATCCCTGTTGTTTCAACAAACCCATGCCTACAACTTTCTCTATAACTATGTGTGACTTGATTCCCATCCTCATGGGATATGTAGTGATACCATGACTTTGGGTCTTTGGCCCCATCTACAGATTCTCCAAGAAACCCGTTGTTGCCTATGGTGAAATCACCCCAAAATGTCTCACAGACCCCCTTTTTTATATAATCCCTATTAGTTTACCTTGAACCATTAGCGAGTTGAGATTACCTCGTAGTCCTATATGTGTAAGTAAATAATGGTAAGCTCATTTCACAATCCCCAATGACTTCCTCAGCACATGATATTAAATTATGATCTTACCCCATCTAATATTGGGATTACTCTCAGTGATAGATGATTTTACCCCAGATAAATCATGGATTCATCTGAATGATAGATTATTTTATCTTGAATTAAACAAAGAATACCAAAATTACAAATATGGGATTAAAAAATACCAACATCCTCAAAACATGAAGTTAACTTGTAGCCTTTCCCCTTATAGGTTCAGTATGCCTCATAAATGGGTATGAGAAGATTCAATATTCTCATTCGTGAGGGTATCCCATTTATAGCATTAGTCTTCGACCACAACATTCTACATAAATTCATGTGGATTTATTACCATTCTCATGGGATACATACTAACACTAGGATATTTCATCTTGGGTCAATCCCATTCATCGAATCATTTTGGGATCCTCTCTTCCTCGTTGTCATGATGTTTTCCTAGGTTACCATTTTTCAATATTTGTGTGGTAAAGGGACCTTTCGTCCCTCCATTCACATTGGGTTATCACTCTTTCATTCCTCAAATACAAACTTGTGAAACTCGTTCCCCCCTCCTATAGTCTTATATCTATGAATTTAAAGTAGTATCAAGTCAAGTATAAGCTGAACAACTTTAAACAACCAAATAGAAATATCCTCATAACTAAACATTAAACTGAAACCTTATATAATATATAATGGGATTCATTGTAAGTATGAGATGAACCACTTATTACCTCATATAAAATCAAGATGCCTTCTAATTGTGAGGTGATTAGATATCCTCTTCAGAGAGGAAGCCACCCTATCAAGGTCGGTATCCTACCGCACCATGTCTCAGAACTACATTTATCTTTATTATTATCCTTGTGGGATATATAGTAATTCCCATATATACTATCATGGGAGAATCCTTGATATCAACTTATTTCTAAGTCATTCCCCAATTCTGCTATAGTGCTCCATCCATTCCTCATTTTGAATAACCGCTATCCTCCCATTTTTAATAGTCTCCCAAACAGAATGGTTTCATACCACACTAGATCACTTACTATCCTAGGATCACATATTGAAGGATATTTAGTAGAAAACAGTGGATTCCTTGATTTGAACTTGGTCAATGGTCAATCTTTCATTTGTTCTCCCTATATCTAACTGGCATGGGTAGTGAAACTATATTTCAAAAATGGTAAATAGTTGTTCCTTATCCATTGGTTATTCTTCTTTCATTTTATATGTTATTGGAATCCCAATATCCTTAATGATATTTTTTTCAACTACTGATCCTCATTTTATTTTCTTTTCAAATCAATAATAACTTTGTACTAATTTTTATTTCTTGTACCAAGAAGGCTTCACATGGTCTTAGGAGTTTGGAGGAGGCCAACCCTAAGAAATTTTGAGTTGAAAAAGTGCCTTGTAGTATGAAATATATAACCTTAAACTAGGAGTTTAAATCCAATAATCATGACTTTAAACTGTTTGTAAGTTTTCTCAAGAACGTTTTGTTTAGTGTTAGTCCCCCTAGGCCATTAATTCACTTAGACTTGTCATTCTTCCACACTATACATACCTGTTTGATATGCATCACATGGTATGACATCTATGACCTAAAACTAGGATTCTATGGTCCAAGAATTATGACCATAATATTTTTTTCAAAAGGAAAAAGCATCATGACCTTAAAATATGTGTGATTCGTCTCAATGTGTATTGTGAGGCATCGGGTGACCTTCTGACCCCTCAATTCAAATTGGGTAACTTTCCTTTGATATTGAACACATTACTATGAGAAACACCTCCCCCCATGGTCCATGAATTATGACCATATACTATTTTCCCTCATTAAAAAATCTATGACCTTAAACTATTAGTCTAATTCCAAGAATCCCAACATTAAACTATGTGAAAATGAACTCGGAGATGTGTTGCGTGGAATTGGGTCTCCTTCTCCTTCATCCACGTCGAGATGTCACTCTTTCTTAATACACATATCATTATGGGTTCCCACTCTAGGTTCATACTTTATTAAAATACACTAAAATCAGTGGTCCAAACTCTATGATCGTAAACTAAGATTCATGGTTTATACATCATGACTTTAAACTGCGTGCATAAAATGTATTTTCAAGATATTCCATGTGAAAAAGCTTCTTATCTCCTCATTCATGTTTATTCAGACATCTAACCACATGAAGATAAATTATAACCATAACCCATGAAATGTACATAGGATGGCCACTTGACCTGACATGCATAAGAAATGATGGGAATCTTAGTGCATAAGGCCCTCATACTACATCCCAATCACATGACTTTAAATTATGTGGTACATCATTATCACCACATGACATTAAAATGTGTGTCAAATATCACAATACCAAGATGTTAAACTATGAAATACATCGCCCTCACCATATCCGATTAATTTACATGTCTTATATCCCTATCACATGATTCTAAAATTTGTGAACATCATCCTCACCATATGATGTCAAACTGAATCTCTATTGACCTCATCGTATGATGTTAAACTATGTTTTATTATCCTTGTTTTGTAGTGTAAAACTATGAGGAATCTTAGGGTCTCATCCAAGAATCCCTTTCCTTCAGGGTTGATCACTGACCACATCATTCATGTTCTTCAACCATCACTTGGAATCCAAGAAGATGCTCCCCCTGGAAAATAAGTTTTAACATTGTTAAGATTGATACACTTATAAAATGTGCTTCATGTCATGGTGTTATAATTATAAATGTTTTGGAATCCATTCAAACGTTCCATAACTTTATCTCCTAGCTTTGTGAGTCTTCTTATCTGGATCCTCATCCTTTTCCATGTTTGAACGGGTGCCCAGACGACATTGGTGTCTTTTGAAAATGGATCACCTACCATCCTAGGCCAACGTCCCATAATACTTTATACAACATTATATTACAAGTCATGTGTTTTGAACATGGTCAGCAGTCAACCCTAAGTTTTTTATCACTATTCCTATATAAGATGGTACAGATGCTATGTTTCAAACATGGTTAGTAGTTATCTTGTATCTTTAATCCAATCCCCTTGTGTTCGATATTTTGGGCATCATGATTCACATTATTCATTCCCCTTGTTGTGGTAGAATTCAATACCCTTGGAATTTCACCATTTGTACATTGGTGCATGTTGTAAAATAAATTCATATATTCAGAGATCCCCGCTCTCCAAAAACAACTCCTCTTAGTCTGAACACTCCTGGTGGTCAATTAGTAAATATAGTCCCTAAGTGATCAAAATCTGTCTAACAATATCATATGACTAATTGATCACATGGTTGTCCCTTGTTTCTCAAACTGATCATGAATCATGTGAGCTTAGGGATTGGTCATTGGTCATCTCTTGAATATGACTGTAGTGTGATAATAAAGAAAAAGAATCATGTTCAAGCATGCGTGATTTTAACACAAACCAACCAAATTTTTAGTGGTTCGTATACATGTTGGAACCTATCCTTTTCAAAATCCCCCTAATGATAAACCTTGGAAATTGAGTATTTGAGCTCATATAGCCTCTTCTAAGATATCCATATGGTCTTCCTCCATTATTCTAGGTATTGTTTCTCTTCTTCGGCTTTTAGGAGGGCTTCCTTGGACTTGATCCACAATAGGTTCTTATCAGCCTAATATTTATCCCTCAAGGATGTTTCCTCTACCTATTTGGTCTCGTCCGCGGCTATATGGGCCTGAAAATGATTGATGGTATTATCTTGAGAAGCATTGCAGACCACATGTTCCTATGTCATCCCTTCTAGGTGGGTGATCTTCCATCCATCTTCCTCAAGTTCCAAGGATCCCTTAACATTATGCTTCTCACAAGAAATGCCTTGTACTGTCCAGTTGACATGTTCCTACTCAGTGAAGAAACACTAAAAAAATAGGCATTTAATAGCACTAAAAATGTCCTTTATCAGTGCTAGAGAATTACTGACTATAGGAGTGATATTAAAATCCCTAGTCATTTATCAGCACTAAAAAAATAGTAAAAATGGGGCCTTTATCATCACTTATAGAAGCACTGATAAAGGATTTCAATGTTAGTGATTTTAGAAGCACTAGTGATATAAGGCCCCAGCCTTAAACCTTACTTAATCTTGAGTTATTACAAGATTACACATTGAGGATCTTTTTAGGTTTAGATTTTTAGAGAATTAGATCATAAAACTTGCATTACATTCCACATTTAAATAAAGTGGTTACATAAATAATAGTATTTATTTTCCCATCAACGAAAACATATTTAAAATAAAACATGGATTCTTTCTTGACACTTCCTTGACACTATCATCATATCATGTACCAATATCTTGACCTGTGAAAAACATTTCAAAAACTTGGGATGAGTATAAAAAGCTCAGTAAGGGTTATAAAAAGTATAGAAAGGAAACATGAGTTCATATATACATAATAATGAAATCATACTTTACCCATAAAACATAAGCACTTTAACATACCTCATAAAATCATGAATAAATCAAGAAATCATATGACATAAAGGTAACTTGAGGCATTCATAACATTCTTACGTAGGGAGTAACCCTCTTGGTTACGTTTGGAATACCCATCACAGTATATTCCCTAAATCTCTTCAGAGAAACCTTAACATTTAACTCCTTCGCATTACCCAATGCATTGGAGAGCTATATCGGGCTCACCCGCCCTTAGTTTATCACGGAACCACCCGTCTTCATAAAAAATACCCAAGAACCATAACATAATCATAGAACATAACTTAAGCATAAAGGAAAGATAACATTCCCACATTGCAACAATGATATAACATTCTAAGATATTGAAATAATGAATCCATTCTAAAAACCATTTTCAAAACCATTTAAAACTTTTAATAAAGAGATTTTTGAATCAAAGTGTCCCATACCACTTTGAAGCTTTTTAACATTTTAAACCATTAATATCCATATAAATAAATCCTTAAAACCATTTTGAAAACATGGATATTAATGAGAAATATTTATAAGAAAAAATCATTAAAACATTTAAAATGATATTTTAGTTAAAGGGTTTTTAACAAAATGAGAGACACTTGAATACAATAATTGAGGAATAGCATTTAATCAGAACTTTATAATATCATGAGATTAAAGGGATTCATGATATAATATTCCAAAGGACAGTATATACACCATATAAGAGTGAATTGGTGCATAACAACAATGAAGTCTCAATAGAAATATAAAATGAGATGAAATCCCTTATAAAGAAGGTATCCTTAAATTAAGGATAAATCAATCTCATAATTATGTGTGAAAAATATAAATACACCCAATATAAGTGGATATTAAGTGTAAAACAATAAAAGGTCATTCACACATATTCAAATGATGACATATTCAATAACTACATGTTGAACCCAAAGAAATCGAAATTGGGTTAAGAAGTTCCCTTGTAAACTTTCGACAGCCTAACGGCATCACTTTAAAATTCAGAAAATGAGTTGATGAGACAAAAAGGGTATCTCATCACTTGGAAATAAATTTTATAGCAACAAGGATATATAAGAACATATCCCAACATAATAATATGTAATTTAAAAGACATAACAAAAGAAGTCATTTTAAAATAGGAGGGTGAAAGGATCCCTTACCGACTTGGGTAACTTTCGAAACGTACACCCCATGAAAGAAGGACTATACAACATTGATGTAAATACTCATAAATGAAATTATATTACACAAAGATTAGAATAATGGGAAGTACATACACCACTCATAGGAAATGGTGGAAAATGTAGCATAAATCTCACGGGAATAAAAGTGAGATGAAAAATCCCTTACGAAAACTCGGCAGCCTAACGACGCCACTTAAAACTTCCAAAAATGGATTTATGAGATCAAATAGGGTCTCTCATAATATGAACATAAAAAGTACAGAATGAGGAATATAAAAGAACATCCCCAAACAAAAGAAAGATGAGCTTAAAATAAATGACTTAAAGGAGAGTACTTAAAAGGAAAGAGAGAGGTAGGATCCCTTACCTCAGGTCCGACTTGACTCGATCGTTCTTTAATCTCCTTAAAATCGGGTATCTCTACTTGATTTGAGCTCAAAGGATTACTTGGGAAGACTTCTGCCCAAAGTGAGGCTTCTAGGAGTAATAGAGGGATGTGTAGAGACAAAATGAGCAGGGGTTGGCCGATCCAAAGGCTTGAGAGGTGTCGGTAAGGTGGTAGAGGTGGGGGCCTTTTATAAGAGGAGAGGAGGGGCACTCTTGGAAAGTTACAAAATGTTACTTTATTTTCAAATGAGTTTCGGATTTTAAAGGTCCCAAATTGATGTATTTAAAGGATAAGGTGATAAGGTTTCGAAATCCACCCATCCAATAGGTTTGTGACAAGTGTAGGTCTTAGATTTTACATTATCGTTTCATTTTATTTAAATCGTTAAATAATGAGGTAATCACTGCATCATCATGGTTTCATAAATAATTTAAGTTATTTAGTGTCTAAAAATTATAAAAAAAATATCATGATGTAGGAAATATTTTTATCTTTCTAATTAATATTTATAGTCAAAAATATGACTTGTATAACCCCATGTAAAAATTGTTTTAGTAAAACAACACATGTTTGTGACATTTTAATTTTAACTTTACATAAAAAGTTATTTATGTAATTTTCCTACCAAAGTGGCTCCATGGGGTCCCCAAGTTGACCCATGGATTTTCTTGGTCGTCCATGACACATCCAATGAGGGCAGGACATGTGTCTAGGTGATTTCATATTATTAAAACATTATTTTTACCTTAAATTACACTAATTACCTTTAATCGTGATTAATAAAACATAAAAATTACTATTCACCAAAAATTATTTTAATCTCATTGAACCACATTTTACTTCTTAATGAAAACCATGTATGTCAGATTTTTTAAAATCAAATCACAGAAGTGTCAAAGTTTCATTTAAATGAAAAATCAGTTTCTTTAACTACCACTTAGTGGTTTCACTATTCATCAAAAATTGAAGTTTTTCAGATAAGTACCAAAAATTCACCCCTAAGATATATTTGATATTACAAATTCAAATTTGATGTCTATTTTACAAAATTAAAAACATATAATTTGCATTAATTAATTTAATAATTAATTCCCGTTGTCAAAACAAATAGCGTGTTTTTAAGAAATAATTTCTATTAGAAGATTAACACTAGTTTAAGTCCAATTTCAAAGTCAAATTAATTCCAATGACCACTATTGGATTAAATGGTAAAAATATATTCTAATTTCACTTTAAAAACAATTCATAAGATAATCTAATAATATAAATAAATTAGATTAAAAATAGGTTTTGAATTAAAATACAACATTTTTCACTATTCATTAAAAAAATGAACTTTATCAGAAAAATACCAAAAATTTACACAAAGTAAATTTTGATGTCCCGATTCTAAAGAAGAATTTTATTTTGTCAAATATAACAGATAAAATTGTCAAAAAGTGGATTTAAAAGAGGTTCACCATCAAAAGGCGGTTAATCGACCTTTTAAAGAATATTAGAAGATTTATGCTTAAAATTGGATTCATTTGCATTTTAAGCCTCCAACATTTATTGGATAAAAGTAAAAATATTTTACAAACATATATAATAATTTTGTAGTTAGTTCCGTTCATTCCCTCCATTACAACGGCTAGGCGTTAACTACCTTTTAAAATAATATTCTTTTATTATTTGAGTGCAACGTAAGATTTCAAAGAAACTCGATGTTGTGTATTGGGTACGCCCTCGATCATAGCATTTCCTTTAAAGTAATATTCAAAAAATATGGATAAATATGAAAATGTCATATTCTTTATTTACCTGGGGTGTTACAGGTGAAGGTACATACTGCAATATGATGTTACAATACACTACGACACCAGTGTAGTATACTATAACCACACACTACAACACCAGAGACACCATGAAATCAGAAAAATCAAGTATGGATATAGAATTTAAATGAAATAAAATTTAAAACAAAAATACAATTAAAACAATATATTATAGACATTTCAATCATTAGTTTATACAATTACATAAGTACATATTATTACATGCATTCAATAATAGTTATCTCCATTTATCTTTTGATCCTAAACCCTGCTTTAGAAAAAACACACCTATATAAGAAAAAAATTCTTCTTTTAGTAATAATATAATGAAATAAAATAACATAAAGTGTAAATTTTAAACCAAACTTTGAGTGATGTCGGGAACATTATTTACCAGATTGGGTTGTAGTTGATTCTTTTATGTCACTCCAATTATTGTCCATCTTCAAGAAATATCTCTATGAAAATTAAATAAATAATTATAAGATGAAAATGACAAAGAAATTAGTTAATTAATAGCACCTAAAATGATGAGAAAAAAAATAGATGGTCATTTTCTCAGTTTTGGTGATGTGATGAAAATTTTAAACTAAAATGACACTTATATATTAAAAAGATACACTTAATATCATACCAGTCACACTGTACATTGGATTGAGGTGCAGTTGATTCGTAAACATATAAAATGACTTATGGGTAACTTTCTTAAAGTATCAAAACAATATGAATGTTTTTTCTTAGATTTAATTATTTCACTTTTCCTTTTTTCTAAAATGTCATTTTAAAATGGAATCATTCACTTTGATTCATACTGGTCACATCATGTGTCAGTTTCACCGCATACCAATTTCTACGCATCAAAAATGAATTATGAATCATTTTCCTAAATTATCAATAAAATTTGATTGTGTTTTATTAGTTTTCAGTAAGTGGTTCTTTTTAACTAAAATATAAATCTTAAAATGATAACGGGCACATTGAGTCATACATGGAACATCATTTATCAGTTTGGGGTGTATAAGATTTCTACATGTCAAAAATGACCTATATATAATTTTCCTAATGTATCAAAATAGTCTGAATGTATTTTCTTGGTTTTGAGTAGGTCAGTTGTCCTTTTTACTAAAATTGATGTTTATTTTAAATAAAAAGATGCAAATGGAGTCATATTGGTCCCACCATGAATTATATTGAGGTGTTTCTAATTCCTAAATGTCAAAAATGACTTATGGATCCTTTTTATAAACTATTAAAACAATATTAATGGGTTTTCTTGGTTTTGAGAATGTTATTTTACCTTTTTTCTAAAATTGATGTCAGTTTTAAATAAAAATAAGCACTTAGAGTCATATATTTTACACCATGCATTGAAATGAAAGCAGATAATTCTTAAACATCCCAAATGGCTTATAAATCATTGTAATAAATTATCAAAATAATATAAATGTTTTTACTTGGTTTTGAGTACATAACTTTTCCTTTTTACTAAAATGTCATTTTAAACTAAAAACATGCACTTTGACTCATACTGATCCCATTCTGTATTAGTTTGACATGAGACTAATTCCTACACATCAAAAATGAATTATGAATATATTTTCTAAATTATCAAGAAAACCAGATCATGTTTTCTCTTTTTCCAAATAGTGAATTTTTTTTTGAACTAAACTATCAATTTTAAAATAATAATGGAAACATTGATTCATACTAGGAACATCATGTTTCAGATTGAGGTGTGGCCGGTTATTACAAGTAAAAATGATACTTGGATCATTTACCTTAAGTATAAAAATAATATGAATTTTTTTTCTTAGTTTTGAGTTGTTAAGTTTTCCTTCTTACTCAATTTGATATTAATTTTCTGTAAAAAGATGTACATCAAGTCATACTGGTCACACCGTGCAATGGATTGAGGTGCAGCTTATTTTACACATCTCAAATGAATTATGGATCGTTTTTTGAAGTATCAAAACAATATGAATATGTTTCGATGATTTTGATGATGTTGCTATTTTTTTACTAAAATTACATTTCAAGTAGAAAACATGCACTTTAAATCATAATGATCACATCATGTATCGGTTTTACATGAGAATGATTCTTACCCGTCATAAACGAGTTATGAATAGATATCCTAATTTATCAAGAAAATCCAAGTGTGTTTTCTTTATTTTAAGGGAGTGACATTTTTTGAACTAAACCAGAATCTCTAAACTAATAAAAAACACATTGATTCATATCAACCACAATGTGCATCAAATTGGGGTGTGGCTAATCCTTATATGTCCCAAATGACTTATAGATCATTTTATTAAAGTATCAATATAATAAGAATATTTTTCTTGGATTTTGAGTATGTATGATGACCTTTTTACTAAAATTAAAGTCGATTTTAAATACAAAGAAGAACTTGGAGTCATACCAGTCACACTGTGTACTGAATTGATGTGTGGTTGATTATTATACACCCGAAAGTCTCAAAAAATCCTAAATACCAATTTTACCATGTTTCCATTCACTTTTTATGTCTCTCTACCAAAACTACATAATGACTCGATGCTCTTATCCAAAAACTTTTCTTGTTGTTAAAAGTTTGAAGAGTAGAGGAAGATTAGCTTCTAATTAAATCAATAGAAGTCTCCATAATGGAAACATGAGCTTCATATACCCTTCAATATTTCTACAATGAAAACATTTTTATGCTAACAACATCAAATCAATATGCAGTTTAAGAAATTTGATAAAGAAAGGAAATAGAAATGTAAAACATGGTAATAGTGGTAGAAATAATCATTTTATCTCTTTTGTGGCTTGTTGTAGAAATATGAGAGGAAAATATGACATCCCAAAAGTTCTATGAAAACAACCAAATAAGTATTTGATAAAAATGATAAGGAAATTAACTTAAAAATTTTATATAAAATTATTAAATAAATAAATAAAAAATTAATAGGAAATCACATTTTCTAGATGGTTATATAAATTATTGATGTATTTACTTGTTGTCATTATCTTAGTTGTAGGCTCGAAGTCAGATCCCTCATGAGCATGAGATTCTTTGAAAAACCCCTCTAACTCAATCAAAATAATCCACCTATAAATAAAAACAATTATTATATGAGTAATACTAAAAATAAATAAATAAAACATAAATATAAAATAGTATATTAACTCTAAGGATAATGATATTATTGTGCAAACATTTTTGAACTTAGTGATATTCCAAGGGTAAATAATGAATGATGATAAAAAAACACAAATAGATCTAACCAAATAATCAATCAATGGGTGATGAGAATGAAGAGAAAATAATATACCTTGGATTGATTCATTGAATCATCTGATGGAAAGTAAAGATATCTTGTTAGATTCATAAAATATTCATTTTATATAATAAATAAATAAATGCACATAAGATAATCATGGTCAAGGGTGAATATTATAGATAATTATAACAAGGGAAACTCAAATTTTTATTGTTTTATATAATTTTAGTATGATTTAAAGAAAATGGGTAATTGAATTTAAGAAAATTATTACTCCATTATGGTAATGGTTATCCTCTAAATTTATCCAAAGGTGAACATTGTAGAAATTTTTCATCCCCATCAACTCATATTCTGAATAGTTATCATTGAATTTTTTTGTTTGGCATGAAACCTCAATATCTTTTGGACATGTACTGATGTTGCTTGAAATAATCAAAGTAGTAATCATCAATATGATGACTACTACTCAGGGTATTAAAGGAAACATAAAAGATATTGGGGGTGAGTCCCAAAGAAAAAAATTATAATAATTACTATTCAAGAGATGAAACTGATGAGGATGGTTTTTTGTACTCCATTGTGTTCTCTAAAATGGGTAATGCCACCCATTTGTGAGAATTACATGGAAGGTAATCAAAGATTACTAAAGGTGGAATCAAAATTAAATGTTAAGGAATGGTTTTTAAGATAGATTAAAGTAAAACAAACGTAGTGTTTATTAGATGTGGGATGAAATAAATGAAGTTATTTTTAAAAAGGTATAGAAAACTAACCAAAATATTTTTTATTTAGATTTGGTAAAAATTTGTGGTAATTGTGTTTCAAATAGGACCATCCTTTCTTGGATCACTGGTATCACAACTTTGGAAGTGGCGGCACAGAGATAATGGCTCGCACCATAATTTTCCCTGATCGATGGTGGTGCTTGTAGCAGGCAAGGAACAAGTGTCTTTTTGAGGGGATGGCCTCATCAGGTCAATCGATCATTACCAAGAAAAAAACATAATTATCGTCCTGATCAAGGCACTGGGAAACTGGATGGATGCTCCGTCTTTGTGACATTTCATCAGAGGGCCCCATCCTTCTCCTTTTAGTTCTGGTCTTCCGTCGGGAAACTGGGTATGTTGGCACCCTAACTTGAGGGGGTTGAAGCTCAACTCTGATGGCTCATGCATTTCAGGTGTGATTCATGGGGGAGGGGTTGCTCGTGACAGCATAGGGTTGGTGTACCTAGCCTTCTTCATACGGATGGGTCAGGAAACATCCCTCCAAGTAGAGGTTTTTCCCATGAAAACTAGCCTTAATATCAATATACAGAGGGGTTTTCATATCACAAAGGCATAAATGGACTCAATGATTTTTCACAATGCACTTCTTGGAATTGGGATGACTCCATGGTCAGTTGATTATGCCATCAGAAACTGTCATGGCATCCTTGGTGAATACATTAATGTGACCCATACATGGAAGTAGGGAAACAAATTCACATACTACTTGGCCTTAGTGGAACCCCTGTCTCTGATCGTATTTATTTTTATAATTCTGATATCTAAAAATCAGTGGGGCTGAACATTATTAGAGGGGATTCCCTCGAACTCCATTTCTTTAGACCCATGTAACCCCATTTTTATTTCGCCTAACTTTATGGGCCTTTCACCCTTTGTTCCCCTTTACATTTCCCTATTTTTCCTTCATTTTGAATAAAAATTTACATGAGTACGAAGAGGGATTTTTTAACTACAAGAAATAAATGAATGTCTAAAATAAATGAATATAATTTCATTTTTGATCATACAATTTCAGTGAAAAATCAAAGGAGTAAGAGTCTACAAAAAAACTCATTTTCCCCAAGTAGAGACTAAATAATTTGGAGAGGCTGAAAAGGATGATAATTGGATCAAATATATGTCTGAGGAGTTTGATCTAAAAAAGAACTATGAGAGATGGGAAAATGTTCCAAGGCTGGAAGATAGAAATGTTATCAGAACCAAGTGGGTGTTCAGTAATAAACTCATTGACCATAGAAAAGTAGCTAAAAATAAATATTGGATAGTGTGCATGGGGAACTCCTAGATCACAAGAATTTACATTTATGATAAATTTAATCTCATAGCCTGATTATATATATTTACATTTTCTGACTATTTTAGTGAAAATGTATTAAAGAGTATACCAAATGGATGTCACATATATGTTTCTAAATTGAGTTCTTAGGGGGGAGTATACATTGAGAAACTAGAAGGTTTTATTATGGATGAAAATTAGAGAAAGGTGTTCTAGTTAAAAAAATTATATAAGAGAAAGAAATCATTGATAACATGGTATTTACGTTTGGATCAATACCTAATAAAGCTTTTTTTTAGCGAGGTAGAGTTGATCACAACCTATAAATCATGAAGAATAATGATCAAATGATGTTGGTACTCATATATGTAAAAGAAATAATATTTGAGGTGGTCAAAGAACAATTCAATTTTTTTGGATCATATGAGGTATGATATCAAGATGTCTATGATTGGTGAAACATTTCCCATAGTTTATAGGTGAATCAAGGAAATCATGGAACATTAATTTCTCAATAAAAATATGGAAAAGAGGCTCCCAGGTAATTCTCAATGGAATATTCCAAACCAATGACAACACCGACCATTATATGGATGAATTTTTCAAACTTTTATGATTGAAAAGAGGTAGATGTCATAGAATATAGGTATTAGAATCCTATTATAGCTCATAATAACATGAACCAACATTGTGTTTTATATATTTCAAGTCGCATAGTTCCAATGTTGTCCCAAGGAGAGACATATACTATCAGAGAAAATGATACTGCAATATATCTATAAAATGAATTTTGGGTTATTCAATTATAGGATAGTGAAACTAGAGTTATTACGATACACAGATGTTGGATGAGAAAGTTTGGTGGATAACCAAGGGAAATTAGAGAAATTTAAAATCTTGGATTTTTTTCGAGCCTTGGTTTCATTCGATCCTTAAATAACTCAAACCTTAGATTTGGTCCTTGAGATAGTTGGAGCCTTAAATCTTGCCTATATTTAAGCTTGCATTTGACAATGAGGAGGTCTAGTAAAAGGTGGCTTCTACAGAGAGCATTGAATATCGTGAACTAGTTCGCAATAGTTAGGATTTTTAAAATATATCAGGACACTTTTATCAATGCTTTCAAAAAACTGTCGATAAGAAGAATCTTTATCATTTCTTTTTTTACACTGATAAAGATGGATTTTATCGGTGCTTTTTTACTCCTGATAAATTTCTATCTTTATCAATGTAAACAAAGAACTGATAAATACTTATAATATTTTAAAAAAAATACTATTTTTAAAATTATAATTATTATATATAATTGTAATAATTATAATAATAATTTTTATAAAATAATAAATTTATAATTCTTAGAATATATAATTACTTATTTATAATCATAAAAATAATTTTTAAAAAAAATATTTATATCATTATATATATTTATATAATTATATATAATAAATATATATAAATATAAATACAGTAAATTTATTCATTATTTAAGTAAATTTATTATAATTTTATAATTATTTAAATATATATAATTATTTATTTATAATTATATAAATAGTTTTAAATCAAATTTTATTTATTTATTATAATTATAAATGTATAAAAATTGTAAATATAAATTTATAAATATTTTTATTTTTAAATATTTCTTAAAAATATATTTTTCACATGTTTAATGAATATTTAACCTTAAGTGAATGCATGTTAAAAATGAGTAAAATTGAATAATTAAAAATGTGTACACTTTAACAATATTGAAAAATTGGATAAGTTTGATTAATTGAATATAAATCATAAAAATGGATGTATATTGAAATAAAGATGAATACGTATTGAAAATATTAAAACATAGTAAATAAATATATATATAATAAATAATGGAAATTTATTTAAATTACCAAAAATAATATTTGTGTGTGTGCGTATGTATATAAATATTCATTTATTACATATATTTTAAATCAATATAATATGTTTGATGTATGTTAAATTTTAAAAATCAAATGACATTCAATTATGTCCACTACTCAATGCAATTAGTCAGTATTTTTTATTCATATAAATTTTTAATTAAAAACCATTATTCATTAAATATATTATATTTTAATGTAAAGCATAAATATTTTGTATTATATAAATCATATTTATATACATTCATATATATATATATATATATATATATTTAATATATACTATTTAATAACATTATGAATAATTATATAATTATCAAAATGTTTGATATTTTTCTAAGTTTACATTTTTTTAATTTTTATTTGTTTAACTCTGATTTTATATACATATATAGAATTAATATATAATATTTATAATTTATATATAGTATAATCAATTTATTAATTTTTATCGATATTAATTAAATAAAAAATAATATTTTTTTATGAAAATAATTTTTTATTTTTTATTTATTTCAATATTTTATTTTATTCAGAATTTTAGTAGCACCAAAAATCACTGATAAAGGTTTCTTTTTGGGGTGTTAAAAATAAAGCGATAATCAAGGAAACCCTTTATTTTCACTAAAAATGATCTGATAAATGGTTCCTTTTATTAGTGAAAAAAAATGTGATGATAAAGGGTTCCATTTTTCAGTGCTAGAAAAAAAAAGCATTGATAAAAGGAACCATTTATCTACACTTGTTTTAGAGTTGATAATGGGAATCTATATCACTGCTTTTTCCTATCACTGATAATGGCCAACACTGTTAAATACTTGTTTTGTAGTAGTGACATCTTGATCCAATGTGTGAAGGTTACTATAGTACACCCCATCGGTCCCCAAGCTGACTAGCTAATGGTGGATAGATTCCACTTAGGGGGGAGGGTCATCTATATGGGTACGAGTGATAAAGTTATGCACATACCTCCATGCCTTGTGACAAAAAAATCTAGTTCTCTTCCTGGAATCCTTGAAGTCTTCTAGTGGCATAGGTGAATATGGAGAGAAGCACACCAATAAAGTAGTGGTTAGATAATCTGTGTGAATTTCCTCAGGTTTGATCAAATGGAAATTTATTCTAGGGAATAGAACCTCATCAACCTCTTCACTTGTAGAATAATCCTCCACTAACCCATGTGGAAAATCAAAGGTGGATGCGACTATCTTAACTTCACTAGTTTTCCATGTTTCCCATGTCTCCCCAATCACCCATTCTACTATAAAAACTACCACTTCTTCCATTATGGCTTCAGCTCCAACATCCTTTTGTGGGGGTGCCACTACCAAAGGTTCTACTACCACATCTCCTTTAACCAGCCCCATCGTGGGCACTGTATCAACCCCCTCTATTGAGGGCATGGTCTTAGTGGTCCCTTACAATGGAATATTAATGGTTATTCGGACCGACATAGTCTCCTTATCCATATCTACTAGGAAAACAGTGCGTGTTGTCACTATCTCAGTCTCTATTGTCGCTGACTCAAACAATGATGTTGGCAGCTAAACCACGAACACCATTTGAACTACCATTTCAAAAAGTTTCAGTAAAATATATAAATGAATATCAAGAAAGGAAAAGTTAAAAAAGGTAAAAGGGATTGTGTGAACAGTAAAGTCTGGTGAGGACCTCAGACATGTTCACGAGTAATCCCCCTAGAAATGGAATTCCCTATATGGACTTACCTCAGTCACATGTGTCATTTCAACTAATGTTTTTATTCCCATAGACAAAACATCATGGAGTTACACCAAAATCACCCCTTCAAGAGCTGAGGTTCCTTTACCCTCCACATGAGGCTCATGATGGACCTCCCCCTCTCTTGTTCTTATATCTTCCTACACAAGAAAGATAATGAACAGTGTAAAAAGATTAAGGGAAGGGTGATATCCAAAAAGAATGAAAATATCAGAGGGTTTACTGAATTAGTTATAGGATTCCCACCACCAACTAAGTATTTATAGGTGTCACTTCCCCAAGACTCTTCTGATCCTTCACCCTCAGTCGTTCTAGCTACTGTGTGACCCAAATAGATAGTTGTAGGGGAATACATGCCTAGAAGAAAGTTTTCATTATTGGTAAAGGGATTTTTGGTTCCATGGTAATAGATTATATCCTCCTGGTTCACCATATATCGAATTACCTCATCCTGAGGAATGCAGAATCCTTCCCTTACATGAACCAAGCCTATGAGGAATATCCCATCAGTGATGAGATACTTCTACACCCCTCGATGGTTGGTTTTCTACTTCTAGACTAACAAAATCTTCAAAACATTAGGGAAAATATTTTCACTATGAATGTATGGGTGACGTATTCACTTCCTCGGGCCTTGGAAATGCACCATTGGGATCTCCCCAGAGCGCTTGCCTTCCTCCCATGACCACATTCCCAAGAGAATTGAACCCAATGCTATGGATCCTCTCCCTCTAGCCTCTTCTTGTGATGGGATAGGAACTATTATCCCTATGACTGTGGCTCTATCCACCAGACCCACCTTGCCACCATAGTGTGCTTCGTCCACCACTCACCCTCAACCCCATAGTTTTGCAGTCTCTCCTTTGTAGAACTTGGTGGTTATATACCTCAGCATCTCCCTAGGACATGTGCTCTCCCATCTCAATGTGTAATCATGGGTGAGTCTATATGAATCATAGATTATTGGAAAACTTTTCCTCCATTTTTCATTCTCACATGTAAACATAAACAAAGTATACCTCAAGAATGAAGAACAGAATTCATGATGCACCCTCAGAGTATACCTTGTATGTCAACTGCTACAAGAATTTTAACTACCTTGCGAACTGATGCAGGTAGTACGGCTTTCAAATCATGTTTTTGTCGACTCTTTCCCTTAGTACCCTACCTCGGAAGGCCAAGAGGTATGATCAATTTTTGATGGTCCTTATACCATAATTATCCAAAATCTCTATTGGAAGGGAGAATATGTGCAAAACGAAGTGATCTGCTAGCCCAACCCTTTCAAGTACTTCATCCAGATACAACTTGAGTGGGAGACTACTGGAGATTTTCAGAATCACCAGTCAGATGTTTTTTAATTTTAACTAAGATAAGGTTTTTTATTCATATCCTACCATGTTTCATGACCCTTAATCTATATAATATGTGTAAGGGCCCACACAAACATAAAGCAGATTCATCCCTTGGATGATGTGTTGAAGCCCCTTATTCAGTTTTTCTAATACTGAGACATCCAAATTGACATGTTTCCCCATCAAGAGTCTTGCCTCCATAATACAGGTTCTCAGCCACACCCTCATGTATGTATCCCTCACTGACAATATCTATCCATATAAGAGAGAAGAAATAAGCCCCTCTATCATGATTAAAGGAGCTTCAATATTTATTTTGTAGCCCTATTTTTTCCATTAGTTCACCTCCAAGATCCACCAATATGTGTTATCTTATCCCCACTGGAAGTCCCCAAAGGATGTGAGCAGTTCCCCGATTTCTTTTCTACAAGATGATTCATGAAATATCTGATCCATTTCGTGAATTAAATTTCCTTCATCCTTGGATTATGTTCTATCATCCCTTTCACCAAATTAATCAATGCCCATACTAGTGCCAGTAGCTGCTCCAAGTCCTCCCACAAGTTCTATGTGGGGAGACACTCATCGTTCATATCCCCTTGCATTGTAATCCTAGTGATCTAATGAAAATCCCATAGTATGATTCCATACCCTTAATGATTAAAATGTAATATGTTGGTCCCTAGATACACTTTCTTATTAGCTCTAGTTTGATGTCCAGGTAGTAGTAGAAATGAAACTATGAGACCCATTCTGCCGCATAGCTCCCTACTTACTTCATCTCAACCTCAATTTGTTTGGATTGATTACCAATACATATAGGTCAAGTCCCATTCATTGATTAAATTTCAACCCAGGTGAATATCCTAATTTTTCCTCCATCCATTGAGAATATCCCCCATACCCACCTTGAGAATCGTATAATATTGCGAGGGGTGTCTCATTCTCCATATTCTCTCTTTTAATGTTTTTGATGCGGTTCTAAATATTATCCACAATGAGTGATGTATGATCCTTCATGTTATGTCCTCTAGCAGTCATGTTCCATTGATATATTCTAGGGGATCTCTTGAATGAGTATGTGGGATAGTCATTTTTCACCTTAGGGATCACCACATAATCGCTTTGCCTAATTCCATAGAGTGATATCCTCTTTTATAGATAGTACTCCTTATAAGATTTTGTTAGTAGAACAATGTGTGAGTTATGGTTTGAGACACTCTAAATTTTATCACTAATAATTATATTAGCATCCATTTATCCCCATTGAGAAGAAGTATCATTGGATCCTTTAGCATCCACTACAATCGAAACCTAGAAGTTTTTCTAGGTATATTTAACAAAGGTTTTCTCACCGAGATTGGTTTGTAAAGGTCAGGTTATCAGAGTTTGTTTCATGAAGGTTGGGTTAATGGAGAATTGTTTGTGAATATATATCTATAGTGATAGAAATATTTTCAAGCTATGGGGATCGAAATAAAAAATAATTCACGAAGGGTTTTATCTTCCCAAAAATAGAGAACATGATTTTCTATTTTTAAAAGTACATAGGTCCCTATAAGGGGACCCTCCACTATTTTTAGGTGTATGTCCAAACACGGGTCTATGATAGTCTTTGAAAAGCGGGCATTTAAAATGATCTATTTGAATGAGATTCATGAATGGGAGTTGATTAATAGTTTTTATTGATACTCTCTAAGAATCTAACCCTCCTTGTTTCCCCCCATAAACTCTAAATCTAGAGGGGGAATTTTTTTTATGATAAAATATGCATTTTATGGGAACAGTTGATGAAGGAGTATCCATTTCATGGTGAATTCAAACTAAAAAGGACCAAAATCCCTCTAAGGGTTCGATTTTGTGAAGTTTCCCAATTTTCCCTATAGTTGAAGCTTTCACAACCCCCGACCACATAGAGTACTGACATTAATATCTACAAAGAATCAATATAGAGTTGTAGTCCTCTTGAAGACCACATAAAGACCAGACAGTAATCTCTATAATGCATCATTTAGAGTCATGAAAGCATGCTGGTAATCTATACATAGTGACATTTGGACTCATAGATCCTATCCATTCATGAAGCTCATAAAACCTCATTATGGCCTCCAATAATTGATAAGTCCTAATTTCTATAAATACCCCATTCAGTCTGACCTATTATGAATGAATTGCGACCATTCGACTTCCAAAATTTCTCTGAGTTTTTGAACAATCGTAGATTCATGATTTAAAGAGAAAATAGCTCACCCAAGGTATCCATTCATCATGAAACCACCTCCCTTGTGTTCTTTAGAGCCTCCACCAAAATTGGAAATTCCTTTTTCAAAGGATAATACCCTTCACATAAAAAGTAACTATGAGGAAATTGAGGATTCACAGAGAATTATTTCTTTATGAAGCTCACCCATGGGAATCAGAACTTCATTTTAGGGTATTTCCAACCTGTTTCATGAATCCTTACCCTTAATAAATCCCTTAACCTTCACATGGGACCTATGATTTGAGATATATCCCTCTACGGGGCCCCAATATTCACAAATAACCTCTCCTAGGCCTTTCCATGTTTCCTCCCATTTGTATAGACCCTTTCACAAAGGATGAGTTCCCAGGACACCCATACCAATCCAAGATTGGTTCATTTTCACCTAAAGTCCATGTGTGACCAGTTCCTCCCACACCTGGGTTTTCCTACTTCACTCTAAGTGTAGACTTAGCCTTTATCCTACCTATTGATTCTAACCACAGGTACCATAAACCTTTTTTATTATAATCATAGGGACTCTAATAGAAATCTTCATAATGACCACTTCACTACGATAATACCAATTTCATGCCCCACCTAGAGGTGCGTGAGTTATAGTAACATAAGACTAATGGGTGAGGAGTGAGTCCAACCATTCTTGAGTTGTATGAAGTGAAACATTCTATTTCAATGTATAATTTGTACTATATTAAACTGGAAACAACATCCTCAACATATAACATAAAATTTTAGCCATACCCTATGGATGAATGTATGATGTTGCATGTGCGATCATCATGAGATTCCATATTCTACCCCACCACAGGATGAAACTCCTCACATCGGGATGAAACTCCCACACCTAGGAATCTTTCATGCATATTTCTCATACTATCCTTTCCCGTCGGGGGATTAGAACCTTGTTATAAGAATCTTCCATGTTTAATCCCTACACCGTAGCTCCTAACAATTGGATGAAACTTCTGCTCTAGGTAGCTTCCATGGGTTATCCCATAATCATTCCCCCAAGAGAAAGCATCTTGTGAGGGAAAGCTTATATGTGTATTCCCCACACCATCCCTCGTTGACATTCCTTCCACTACACTAGTTTCCTCACTACACGATGTCAAACTACATGGGTCGGTCCTTTCACACTACCATAAACTATGGTATTGAATTGCGTGGGTTTTGGTCCCACTATCCTACATTTGGTACATAATATTCCTCAATGAATTTCAGTCCTGAAATTGGTAAACTCAGGTTTTACATCTTCCCTCTAAGGGATACACCTCTTGGATCATCCTCTGTAGGGATTTCTAATCCATAGTTCCAGATCCTCTTATAAGGGGTGTTCTGATCCAAAACTCTAGATATGCCACCATACAATGTTACTATTGATCATTAAACTATACAGGTGTTCCATATTCTCTCCTAGGGATTCAACTCCTTGATCAGCCCCCATGG
This sequence comes from Viscum album, assembly GCA_963277665.1. Taxonomy (NCBI): domain Eukaryota; kingdom Viridiplantae; phylum Streptophyta; class Magnoliopsida; order Santalales; family Viscaceae; genus Viscum; species Viscum album. The sequence continues at coordinate 819,662,683 of OY728126.1, forward strand.
GGACTTTTGATTAATCAAACCAGTCTCCAGAATTTTTTCAACTCATTCATTGATTCATCTCAACAATATGTTCGGATCCAACTCCACAAGATATAGAAATTATTAATTAACCCATAATACCTACTTCATTCAATAAACATGGGATTCTAGAGGTAAAAAATGTGGAATACTTACTCCCCCTGGTGTCAATTTCCTTATGATCGACAAAAGATTCCATGGGTTCTGTGCCTAAGATTCCACATATGAGATTCCCTCCAAAGAGGAAGATTCACATCAAACAAGTATGCCCATATTCTATAAAATCCTAGTGATTACCAATGTGTCTACTCTCCTAACCAATGGATTCTCCACTGACAAGACAGAAGCAATATAATTAACTAGAATCCACATAAATATGGAATCGAGAATGAGTTCCATGAACACAACAAAAATATTTGTGGGCGACCCAGACTAGGAAACAAATTACAAGGAAAAATCCATGGAAGGAGGAATCATCATCCCATCATCCCATTTCAATCAAGGATCGAGCATAATTGATTAATGTGATGAAATTCACCCACCTTTGGAAATCATGAATGTGAGGAAACAAAAGTCTGTTCATGCACAAAGACGCATAGGCGGGCCCTAGAGAAAGCATTGGGAATAGTAATTCTAAATGAAAATACTTCTAAATGTACGTTAATTTGAATAAAAATTATCTACGTTTGAAGTAACAATAGATAATGAAATTTAGATAGGTTTTTGTTCTGTTTTAAACCATATTATTTAGATTAATCACTTTGTTAATTATTTTTGACCTTAGCCATGGTAACAACTATTGTAGTCAGAGAAGGTTTATAATGTTACCATAAATGGAAAAGTATGAAATGTCTCATATTTTCCATGTATTATTTTTGGATATTATATTGATTATTTTAGAGACCAAATGCTAATACCGTGTTCGATTCTGAAGCTAGGTGTGCCTGGAATAAATGTTTGAAATATATTAAATAGCACAAGCACACAGTTTTCCAGAAAAATTAAAACAACTCCTAAACAGGTATTGAGATCATAATTATTTTGACACTATTGATTTAAGAATGTAGGTTTTATTCTAGGTGTGACTTAGAATTAGTCAGTATACGTCATTTTTATAAAATTTGTCTCAGGTGTAAAATAAATAAAATTATTTAATAAAATTATTTTATGACACAGTGACATAGTTTTCTCTTTAAATATATACATATAGAGAACTCATAGGGCTATCCACATAACCCCATGAATTTTATGAGTTCCATTTGTGTGTTTGAGGGTACCCCATTGGAGGATGATGATATATCACGGATCGATGATCGATGCACCTTGGATTCGACGAATCTTGTTGATGAACATGATATGATAATCATTCTTCATCAGCAATCGAACCGAATTGAGGAACAGAGTGTGTTTCAATTTTTTATTCCCCATTCCTGATTTCTATGATGAAATAAAATCAATCAAAAAACATATTGATTCACAGACTAATCGCCTTGTGGAAAGAGGGTATGTTTTTAGGGATTATTGAGAGAATTATCTTTTTCATTTGATTTCTTCAATTTTAATTCTAACATAAATTAATTGAGGATAACCGAACTTGGTCAAGGTTCATTTCTATTTTCCATGTTTCGTGGATTTCTCCCATTTTTCTTTATTCATCGCGGGCATTCTTTGCTTGGTCTATGATTCGACTCTTTACCGATGAATCGATCATTGACCATGTTTTTCTTGGTGCAATGATCTGAGATCGAATATCGGAGATCGATATGATGCAACAAAGGTGTGATGGTGATAGAGACAAATGGATTGGACTAGTTTAGAATCCCTGATCTTCAAGAAAGATGCATGGAAGATGATTCAGACAAACAATCTCATTTTTTCGATCAGATTTTTTGGTCAGAGTGCGTTGTTAATCAATATAGATGATCATCTAAGGTAGATCCATGAATCCTGGTGAGATTGGAGCTGGATTTCCAGGTGACGGTGGCATCGGTATGAGTGGTATTAAGAACAACAGTTTATATAAAATCCCAATACACGTGGAAAGTAATCTGGGATTACACAGTGTGTGGGGATGCTTTAGTGGTTGATAGGGTTTTGAGATTATGATAAGGATCACACAGCATGCCCCCCCCCATTTGACTCAGTGTGTACTCTGGAGAGTACATAGACATGGTTTTGAGTACATGGGATCGGACATGTCGTGCACTCCCACATGGACACAAATAGGTTACACGAATAGCGTACTGTGTGTCTCTACACACTGAGAATACCCTTCTACACACTGTGTATCTAGAGACTACATTTCATTTGAGGCTCTTCCACATGTGCATAACTTGGGATAGCTGGACACGCCATGTACCCCTTAGGATGCACTATGTACTCCCTTAAATATTTATTGAATATCTTTTTTCCATTGTTTGGACTAATATTGTTTGAGAGAATTCCATTGGTATTTCCCCTCAATGGTACAGTGCAAAATAGTATCCACGTTACTAGATTGTGATCCCCTCAAGAGGTCAAGTCTCAGATAGAGTTGTGGTATCCCTCCGTGAGACTGATGTATGATCCTATATCATCCTTAGTTCCCTAGTTGATGTTTGTGGAATCAATGTGACCTCCTTGAGTATATAATTTATCCTCCATCTAACAGGCCACATCGGTAGAGTTGGTGGAATCATTGACATATGATCCCCTACATAGAGGGTTAATCTAGGTTGGCTTCATGGTGTCCCCCGAAAATTATGGGAGTGGTCCCTATCTTTGTTTCAAAGTCTTCTGAGACTATTTAATTCTCTTTGGGTGGTTCACAATGATCTAGACCCATTTGTCAAGTGTCTCTGATGACACCATGTCTTGGGTAGTGAGTTCTCCCAGAATGAGCATTTCATTGAGTAGAATAATGTGGCTGACAGTTGGTTATGACCACCTAATGGAATGGTATCTTTCCTGAGTATATCTAGGTGTTTCTATTATATATTTATTGTTATATATTTTTTTAGGTGACTATACTTGGTTATCTATGTTTATTATTTTTGGGGTGTCCTATTGAGTATTTTTATTCTCACCCCTACATGGTATTTTCATGCACATGTCAATCTTGTGCAGATGATGGCACTTTTTTTATGGTGTTTGGGGAGGATAGGGAGTGTGTGGAGCATAGATGGAGCATGAAAAAATAAGGTTTTTATTGGGAGTGTACTTTTGAATTAGTCCTTACCCTTGGAGTAAGTTGGAATCTTTTTAGTTTTGGTTGGGATTTCTTTTTCCCCTTTTCTATTTTTGGAACATTATTTTCGTACTCTGTTGTGGGATCTCAGATGTATGCATGCACTCTTTCAATTTTTTTACAATTCAACTTTTATGGGCATGAAGATGTGTGTGTGTGTGTGCACGAAATTTAGTATAATGCCTTCCATTTGTTGGATATGCCTACTTGGCATTGGTTTCCAGCCCATGACCTATGGAGGTGCACATGGTGTAGTCAAAGTTCGGACCTCAGTGGGTCGTGTCGTGATAGAGTGCTATCAGAGGTGGTCAATTCTACTTTAAGACCTGAGTTGGTAAGATTGGTTTGGGGAAACAATGTTAAGTATTTTGAGTTCATATTTCTGGATATGGACTCTAATGTTAGTCAGAGGCTAACATATCTATACACCAGAACTCTGATCACCTAATTTTTGACTCGGTATATGTGAACACTAGTTCTAAGGAAAATAATGGAAGATTCATTATATAGGAATGGTTTTGTTTTTCATGTCCTTCTTGAGTAAGCTCCCAAAATATAGTCTTTGTTTGTGGTATATATTTTTTTGATTCAAGATGCCTCCATGTAGACAGCCATCCAGGATTCCACCATGTGATCACAAGGATGATCCTTCTAGTGACGAGGCATGGGTATAGGGGCTTTTACCATATATAGCACCCCCAGGTAGTTTACCAGTTATAGCACCACCTATCAAGAAACAACTAGAACCATCAATACTAGAAGAGGATTCACGTAGGTTGAGTGTGTTGCTTGAGTTTTAGTGGTAGTGACCTCCCATGTTTTAGGGTGAGTCAGACCGCCAGGTGGTTGAGGACTAGCAAGAAGCAGTCACTTGAATTTTCTACCTTGTTAGTACTTATGTCGATCAAGTGGTTGTCCTTGTAGTGTGTCTTCTTCTAGTATCTGTCGGGCAGTGGTGGATCTTAGTGACTCAGTCACATGATGAGACAACTATCCCCTAGATAGACTTAGAGAGTATCTTTTGAGAGGAGTTCTATCCAGCCACATTATGACTGATACACATACAATAACATCTAAATCTATAGTAAGGGAGTATGATTGTGGTGGAGTATTCAGTGAGGTTTACTAATCTCTCACATTACACCACGGATATGGTATGGTACCAGTTCTTTGGGGATCAAACCTTTGAGTGGGGATTTCACCAAGACATCAATGTTTTAGTGGTATCTCTTATAATTTCCACCTATACTGGACTTATTGAGCGAGCCTTGTTGGTATAAAAATTCATGGAAGATAAGACACCAGTAGTAGGAGATAGAACTGGACACCCGGTATAAAAGACCTCGGAAGTAGGTAGCTGATGATAGTCATAGGGATCCAAGAGGATTAGATGATTCAGGTGGCAATACCAGGACTTAGGTTCAGCAGTTTCAGGATCTCAGGGTGGATAGAATCATCCAAGGGATAGGAATTGTTTTTCTTATGACATTCGAGGACATTCGATATGAGATTTCCCAACCCTTCGTATAGTTGATCAATAAACAGTCGAGGGACCGCAGAGACAATGATATAGGTAGGATTAGATTGGTCCATAGGGAAGTGGACATAGATGAAGGGTTGGGAGGGCATCATGTGGTGGTCAATGGTTTGAGATATTACCACCACCACCCACTGGTGGTCCATGACAAGATCAGGTAACTAGTGGGTAGGGATGAGGCCAACTGAAAGCTTTAGAGGTCTTTGACCCCAAGGCTCCAAGTATGATATGAGGTATGATCTATTTATATTCTAATTTAGCTATATTATTGATAGAAACATGTTATATCCAATCCTTCCTCTTCAATTATATGGTTCGATACTTAGAGAGTTCAATTGAGATTTTGGCTCAACCCTTGCAGATGGATACTCCAACGGGTGGTGACTCATCAATTTTTCACTTATGCCGATAGTACGACCTAGTTCTTGGAGTCCGGAGTTTTTTATAGGATTTTCTTTTTGAAGCAATAAGGCCTTATGACTTCATCTTAGGTATTAAAAACCTATCTACAGTTCATAACCAGATTGACTATTTTAGGAGGATGATGTGGTGTACCCATAGTGATTGAACCAGGTTTTCCTTTGTCAGAGAAAAGGAATCCAAAGCAGTATAGGATAGACTCATGCATCAGAGGGTGTGGGCGATTACTCATAGGTTATCTATCCTAACCCATAGTGTAGTGGATGTTATGAGTTTCCAATTTTCTATAGTGGTGGAAGAGTAAAATAATTATTACTCCAAAGATGTTATAGGCTTACCTCATCACCGAGAGATAGACTTATGCATTTATCTACACCCCAGGATAGCATCAATATTTGTGCCAGCATATCAGATGGCTCCTGTAGAGCTTTGTGTGATGAGGGTGCAGTTGGAGGACTTGTAGGAGAAGGTATTTGTGATACCTAGTGTTTCCCATTGGGCATACCTAGTTTTGTTTTCCAAGAAGGTAGATGGGAGATTGAGATTTTTTGTATACTATGAGAGCTTGAACCAGGTGACCATAAAGAACATGTATCCACTAATGAGTATCAATGACCTCTTTGATCAGTTGAAAGGGGCATGATGGTTCTAGATGGTGGACCTCAGGTTAGGCTATCACCAAATTTGAGTATGGGATAAGGATATACCTAATATGGCATTCAGATATTTTTTTGGTCACCTTGATTACTTGTTGATTCCTTTTAGTATGAAAAATTCCCCATCAGTGTTCATGGGAATCATGAACCGGATCATTCAATTTTTCTTGGATCGGTTCATGGTATTCTTCATCGATGACATCCTGGTGTATTCGGTGTCTGAGGAGGACCACGTGAGACACTTGATTATGGCCCTAGACACAATACAAGATCACCAACTTTATAGGAAGATCTCAAAGTGACAGTTTTGGAGTCGAGAGGTCTGTTTTCTGGGACACATCATCATAGAGATTGGAGTTGCAGTGGAACTAGTGAAGGTTGAGGAGTAATTTCTTGGGAGCTACCCAAGAGTGTTACCAAGGTTTAATTATTCCTTGGATTGGTAGGGTGCTATCAGATGTTTGAACCTAAATTATCTAGAGTGGAAGCACCCTTGATGACCTTAACTGGGAAAATGAAGCTTTTTATGTGGATAAGAAAGTTCCAACAATAATTTCAAGAGATGAGGTAGAGGTTTATGATCTCTCCCATCTTGAGATTTCTAGAGGAGGGTGTTGAGTACATAATGTTTTGTGATGCATTAGGGACTAGACATGGTTGTGTTCTGATGCATAGTCAAGTGTTGATTGCCTATGGTTCATTCTATTTGATATCATATTACAAGAACTATGAAACCCATGCTCTTGAGTTAGCAGTGGTAGTCTTGTCTTTGAATATGTGGAAACACTACCTGATGGGTGATCAATTTATTGTGTACTCTGACCAAAAGAGTATCTATTATATCTTCAATCAGAAGGATCATAACTTTATATAGAGATGATATCTAGAGTTCCTCCATGATTATGACATTGAAATTTTATACACTCCTTGGAAGGGGAAAGTGGTAGTAGATTCTCTTAGCAGAATATCTTCTTCACAGTTTTTGAATGAGGTGTCGGATCAGTTGTACTCATTGTAGTTATAATTTTTTTTAAGTAGATAGAGCATCTTACCTCTAATCGATGGTTTTCACCCCACAAATATTACATTAAGTCAGGGAGGCATATCTTGGGGATACCAACTGTGAGACCCTACGTGCTCAGATATCTATATTTCATTCTCCTAATGAATTTTATAAAGGTAGGGAGAACATATTTCTTTTAAAAGGATGCATTTTGGTACCTTTGGTATTTTGTTAGGAGGTGTTGTGGGATTTTAATATGTTCTTTTTGGCAGTATATCTAGGTATGACTAATATTTACCAAGACCCTTGATGTTAGTTTTGGTGGCCAGGCATGAATAAAGGAGTTGTAGAGTTTATCTCTTGATGCCTTACTTATCAATAATTGAAGGATGAGAACCATGTTCCAATGTATTTAACCCAACACCTTGAGGTTCCATAGTGGAAGTGGGATGGGATATCCATGAATTTCATGATGGGCTTACAAAAAATGTCCATGGGACATGATGTGATCTGGGTCATTGTTGATTGACTCAAAAATTCATCCCACTTCCTAGCTATACGAGAACAGATCTCAATAGAGAGATTAGAAAACCTCTATATTAAAGATATAGTTAGACTCCCTGGTATTCCATCAACAATTATTTTTGATCATAATTATCTCTTAAAATTCCAGTTGTGGAAGGGATTATAATAAGAATTTGGGACTCATTTATGCTTAAGTGCAGCATTTCACCCACAAACTGATGGCCAGACTGAATGGATCATTCATGTTCTGTAAGACATGATGTGAGTTTTTATGTTGGACTTTGGTTGTAGTTGGCTGGACCACCTACCCTTGGTGGTGTTTTCATAAAGCAACATATACCATTCCACCATCGGTGTGGCACTATTCAAGGATTTTTATGGGAGACCCTATAGGTCACCACTTTGTCGGAATGATCCTAGAGAGTTGACACTCAGGGGCTTGGGGTTTATGAAAGCTATAATGGAAAAGGTCAATATCATATAATATCATATGAAGATTTCACAGAGATATCATAAGTCTTATTATAACAAATGAAAGAGGCCTTTGGAGTTCGAGGAAGGAGGCCATGTGTTCCAACAGGTTTAGCCTTGACGTGGATTGTGGAGATTTTGTCAGGGCGGAATGATATCTATGAGGTTCATGATCCCTTTCTATATACAACATAGAGTTGTTTAGGTGGAGTACCACTTAGTTCTACCACCACAATTAGACTGGGTACACAACGTCTTCCATGTGTTGTAGGTGACAAGTCTTGGAACCAAGGTTGACCTTTGTAGGAAATGGAGTCTGTTTTGTGTTTTTTATAAATCCATACTTGAATTGTCATGGATTTTGAAATTGAGGCTATATTTTAGTAAATTATTACAATAGTATTGAAGTTGGTGTCATTTTCCAGTGTTTTCCCAATTTTTAGGCTCAAAATATAGAGGAAGAAGTTTTCATTGTGAAGGGTTGTGTTCCAAAATCAACTATTCATAAATATAGTAAAGGAATGGGTTTTGAGAATAAAGTTTCGAGGTTCACAAATATGTGGAGAATCATGAAAGGTTATGTTGTTCTCTGTGATTATGAGAAGTGGAGCATCACAACTTTTCAATGTTTCGATGGTGATCTTCGCGACTGTGAAAAATTTCACTAGAGCTACATGAATAGAGGATCGTCACAAATTTTTTTTTGAAGGATCTGAAAAATGTTCTAGATGTATTGGATCATCAATAATGGATGATCTAATAAATATAAGGCTAATACCACATAATTTTACATGATATTATTCATGGAAAATCTGAAATCACTCTAATTTTGCAGATCTATGGGATCTATGTAAATATGGCTTTTTATGTGACCTTAAGTATTGAAAAAAGGATAGTTATGTCTTGATCGTTGAAAATTATTTTGAGTAATGGATGCTTCCCTTAAGTATTAAAAAAAGGCTAGTTATGCCTTGATCGTTGCCAATTATTTTGAGTAATGGATGCTTCTTAATGAATGGGTATTCCATGATGATATAGTGAGCTTCACAATGGTAGTTTTCTTCATGAAGGAGTGATCTTTGTGAAAGAGAATTGTGAAAGGCAGTGTTGAATGTTAATTTTTTAGTTAAAAGTGCATTAAAAGTTCATCAACTCAGATATTAGGTGAAAGAAGAGTCTTGTACTTAGTCAGGGACAAATAATTTAATGTCAATCTACTGAATTGGCCTACAATTAAATAAATTGAGTAATACTTTACCAATGGAAGTGAGAAAGTGCGAGTCAATGGAAGTGTTCTGAGGGATGCAGTGTGTTGTCACTAAAATCATGTTAATTCATTGTGTCGGACACAGAGTGACTATGTTTGAACTTCTGTATTCTATAACTAGTGAATATTATTTGATTTATGTATGACCGAAACACTATCAGTGTATGATCCTTGTATTATCCCTTAGTAGTGAACCAAGTAAAATTGATGTGTTTTATCTTCAAATATGATTGGTTTCTTTCTACACATTCCCATAATATGGGTTTAACTAGTTTCTACCAACACATGAACAATATTTGTCACTTTAGAAGAAATATTTGACTCCCTAATTCACCCCACCCCTCTCTAGGTGTTACTAAGTTCTTTAGGGAGGTACGTTCATGACCCATCACACATTATTGACTAGGGAGAGATGGACATTGAGGATAGAGAAATAGTTACTGAGTGCCCAGTGAAGATACAAGATTTTAAGAAGAGGATCCTTCATGGGAAATCAATTCCTTTGGTTCATGTCTAGTGGTATCACGAGAATCTCTAGGATATCACATGGGAGTGGGAGGTTCAAATTCATGCTCAGTGCCCATAGTTTTTTTGTTAACCTTGTTTTTGGATTTTTTGGGATGTAAATACAAAGGTGGATATAATATAATCTCTTGGATTTTAATTTTATTTTTTTGGATATTATATAGATTATTTTTGAGATTATGTGGAAAGATGGCGTGAGATTCTAAGTAATGGGGTGCTAGTAATAAATGTGGGAAATATATTAAATATCACATATGCAAAGTATTCCTAAAAAATTGAAACCACTCCTAAATGGTTCCTCAAATAAAAATTATAAGGGTATAATTAAGTTCGAAATGTGGGTTCTACCCTAGGTTCATCTTAACATTAGTAATCACATGTCATTTGTAGAAAAGTTTTCATGGGCATAAAATAAATAAAATTATTTTAAAATGAAACAACCAAGTTTTCTCTCTAAATATATGATTATGGATAATTAAAATGGATAGATGCATACCTCTAAAAATTTGATGCTTTCCATGGGAGTGTTGGAGAATACCCCATTGGCGGACGATGGTGGATCGTGGATCGATGATCGACGCACCTTGGATTCAACAGATCTTGCCAACAAACACAACATGAGAAAGACTTGGGATAGCTGGAAACGACATGTACCCCTTGGGACACATAGTGTACTCTCTTAAAGAGTGCTTGAGGATCTTTATTTTATTATTTTGGACTAGTATGGGTTGGGTTTTTTCCCTTGGTCATTTACCTTGAGGTTATATTTTGTAATTACATCCACCTTAGTTCATTGTGATCCCCTCTAGAGGCTGAGTCTTAGATAGAGTTGTGGTGTCCCTCTGTGTGATTGGAGTGTGGTCCTCGATCATCATTAGTTCTCTAGTTGGAGTTTTTGGAATAAATAGGACCTCCATGACAATAGATTTTATCCTCTATTTAGAAGGACTCAATGGTAGGGTTGGTGGAATCGTTTACATAAAATCCCCTACGTAGCAGGTTGATCCATGTTGGGTTTGTGGTGTCCCACAGTGGTTCTAGGAATGACCCCCTATCTGTATATAAAAATCTTATTAGATCAGTGTGTTCTCTTTGGGTGGGTCCTAATGAGATAGTCCTCTTTGTTGAGTTCCTCTAATGATATCATGTATTGTGGAGTTAGTTCTCCTTGAATGAGAATTGCTTCAAGAAGAATCATATGGCTAATAGTTGGTTATGACCGCCTGATGGCTTGGTGTATTTATGGAGTATATCTAGGTTTTTCTATTATAAATTTATTTTTATATATTTTATTGAGAAAACTATACTTGTTGCTTCATTTTTAGTGTTTTTAGTGTTTCTTAATGAGTATTTTTATACTCAACCATGCACGGAATTTACTCGCATGTGTCGTGTCTTGTGCAGACGACAACACTTTTTGACAGTGTCATGGGTAAGTAGTGAGTAGGTGGATATTAGCTAGAGCTTGATAGGATGATGTGTTTATCAGGACCATAATTTTGACCTAGTCCTCACCCTTGGATCAGGTTGGACTCTTTTCAATTCTGGTTGGCCTTGTTTTTTTTCCCATTTTGGTTTTCAGTACGTTACTATCATACTCTATTGTGGTATCTTAGATTTATGCATGAATTATTCCATTTTTTTTACATTTCATCATTTTGTGGTCTATTATATGTGTGTTTTTGTGTGTGTGGACATGTACTTTATGATAATTCCTCCCATTTTTGGTATATGCCTACTCGGAACTAATCGTCGGTCCCTGGCCTATTAGAGGTGGGATTGGGGTAGTCATGGGTCAGACCTCAATGGTTCGAGTCATCAAAAAGTGACTCTTAAATTGAATATGGATAATTTATTAAACCATATTTCATTCACACATCTAAAGATAATATTTTTACGAATTTTAATTATTTTAATAAAATTTTATTTATTACAAAATATCATTAATATCAATTTTAGAACAACTCATTTAATTTAAATTTAATGGAAAAAGAAAAATATGATGTTTGAATGTAATCCTTTTATAAATTTATAAAATGTTATATTTATCTATGAAAATCATTGAACACTATAACTCAATCAATTTATATTACTTTTAATATTATTAAAATGGATTATTTTATTTTTTATTTATTTAATAAATATTGTATTAACGCTGCGCAAGTGTTTAAGGTAGTTATACGATCACAAGTAATTAAAAATATATTACAATGGTAAAGATAATTTTATTATGCACAAAATAACTTTTTATATTCATTCACAACTTTTTTTCCCTAGTAAACACATAAGAGTTATTTAAAACTATAGAGTGACATTTTGTAATATTCTTTTCTTTAAATAATATATAGGTCATTTTCATGGACAATTACCTCTTAAACAATTATTTATTTAGTCTAAGAAGATAATATTTTAATTACCTTCATCCAATAGTAATTTAGTTGAAAAATAGTGACCTTTTAACTTAGTTTTAACCTAGATTAACTTGATTTACCCTTTACCAAAGTGATAAATTTAACCCTCTTTACTGTTCATAATGCCTAAAAAAAGTGACCTTTTTAGAAAATTTAAAACTCAAAATTCCAAATATGGAATCTATTTTTTAAATTAAATATCTATGGCTGTCAAAAATTAATTTTCAATTAAGTTATAAAAATAGGAATAAAACTGATTTTTATAAAAAAAATACAATTTTTAAACATTAAACTAGATTTATTCTTATCCCATGCATAATAAAAATATTATATTGATGATAAAATGTTTAATTGATTATGTAATATATAAATTTAATTAAAATAATTCACTAATAATTAAAATTTTAATTTATTAGGATAAAAACACATTGTGCACATAATACTATATATTTTGAAAACATCACTTTTTCTTTAAAATTATTTAATTGTTTCATTTCTAATCAACTGACAAAAAATAATTTATTTTACACATGTTTGGCCATAAATTTTTGAAAAATTAGTTATTCTAATTCATACCCACAAATTAAACAACTATGTTATGTTGATATATTATATTACTGTTCATTTAGACTTAAGGTAACATGTATCGCAAGCTATCAAAGAGATTAAATTTTATAAAAAATAAATATATCATAAAATATTTGGGTTTTATGGTCCCTATCGTTGTAAATTCCCATAAGAATCTAATAGAACATTGGAAATTCTTCCACTATAGTGGTATAATGAATCAAAATGAAAAATACCAACAAGGTTAACTGATCGAACACCAACCAATTGGTGTTCTACCACTAGGTTCTTAAGGTATACCAATAATGAAATCCATAGAAATATCATTCCATTTACTTATTTTCATGGGAAGAGGTTGAAGTATACTATATTTATTTTAGTGTTTAACCCTAATACTTTAGTACGTGAAACATCAAGAAAAAATCATATATGGCCTATTTCATATTGGGCCCCAATAACTGACACTTCATGTCATAAAAAATAACTATAGTGACTGGTTGGATAGCCCGCAATGAATTATGATAATATCAAAATGCATCCTTCTATATAGTTGATGGAAAAAAAATATGTTTTATGACATAAAGAATACATTTCTCATAGATATACCATTCACTAATGGTATCCCTTATATATAAAGAATCCCTAATATTACATAATTCATTGTCCTATCTATCCTCCTATAGAATAAACTTAAGGGGAGAGGATTTCAAATGAACACTAGCTAGAACATTACCAAACTCCTCCTCCCTAACTTCAAAATTCATCTAATAGAATTGTCCCATCATGATTCATTCATCCTTTGATTCCTTCATATCCTGAAAAAGAAACTTCCAACTAAGGTAACCATCAACCAATTACCCTTTCCCATGGTATAGGAACAATTAGAGTCAATTTCCTATAGGTATTACACCCATCATATCTTTTTTAGGTTCAAATAATTTTGAGAAAATGTATAACTTAAACTTTTATTGTCATATTAAACAATAGACTTATCCCTGAAAAGATAGTTTCTCTAACACATAAATATAGAGAAATTGAATGTTCCAAATAATAAGTTGGATAACTCCTCTTTAAAGGTCAGTAATGGTGTATCCACAAGCCACTACATGATCTAATTGCATAAGGATATAGCTAATACTTTTTCTTGAGACATTACAAAAAATCATGTTGATATGTTCAAACTTTGGTAGATTCATAATAGGTATTAAATTAAAACATCTCTTTAGTTCATCCAAATATAAATGACACTTTGAATCCTTTAAGAACTTCACCCCCTTCCAGGTGAGAGTAGTCAAAGTTTATTATAGTTTTGAGAATCCCTTTACTAACCAATGCTAATATCCTTCTATACCAAAGAGGCTATAAATTTAAAAGACATTACATTAAACTCTCCATGACAAAAAACTTCCATCTTTTCAAGATCAATTGAGATACCATGTCCTAAAATCACATGTCCCAAAAAAATAACTTCCTAGATCCATAATTGAATTTTTTTTCATTTTATCATATAAACATTAAACCCTTTGTATTCACAAAAAATGCCTCAAATGACACACATGGTCTTCTGTTTCCATTGATTATAACATAATGAAATCTATGGAAATAATAGAAAAAGTTTAAAGCTGTTAGTGAAAATCTATTTCATCAATTCCATGAAGACTGCAAGAGCATTAATAGGACAAAATAAATAAAAAGGTGCTTTAATTATCCATGCCTACCCCTAGTGGTGTTCTATGGAAAATATAACTCCTTGATTCTGATCTAGTTATAACCAGATCGAAGTTCAATTTTGGAAATCCAGTTTTCCACTTTCAACTAGTCAAAAAATTCATTAATTCAATATAATGGATATTAATTCTTGACAGTTACTCGATTAAGATTTGGATAGTCCATTGACTTGTAGAGAATTTCACCTCTCAACCAAATTACATGGTGGGAATCAAATTTACAATAAATGAACCAATTACATGATGTGAATCCCATTTACACAAAATGAAAGACATTGATCTGAAACCTGATGAAGAAACATGACATGAACATCATACATGATGTAAAAATTTCAAATTTTGAATCCCATAAAAAATAAAAGACTTGAAATCTGTGAGATCCAAGATCATTAGAGAGATTTGTAGATCTGATTTACACAATTTAAATCACAATTAAAAGTTATAAATGTATAAATAAAGAAGTCACTTGAAACGTCTTAATGGTGTGAATCATTTACACATCATGAACTGCTTGATCCTTTATATATGAGAGAACCCTCTGATGGACACAGTGTTAGATAGAACAACACCATTTTATCTTTCTTTTCTTATTTTCCACATTCATTCAAACCTATTAATTTTGATTTATTTTTCCTTTTTTATCAATCCATTGATGATGGTTACTATTTTAAGAATATTTCTTTGGGTGTTGTTGTTCCAAACATTATGTTTTAATTCCAATTGACATTCAACTTCAAATACCACTTTGTTATTAATTTTTTCTTTATTCAAGTTAGTATTTTATTTCTTTCATATGGTTGCAATCATGGATTTAATTTATTTGAGTTGTTTATTTATTATGTGAATAATTTTTCTTGTTTCCTTTATTTTCCTTTATACATTCTTGTGTGTATAATCCTTATAGGGATAAGGGTTGAGGGTAAGGGTGGATTTAAAGGTAATGAATCTCTAAATTGAAACATGGTAACCCTATGTCTAGTAATAATGTTAAAAATAATCGTTAATTCCATTATTTTTCACTTCCCTGTTCATGGGATATGTAATTGAAGGACCCTGAACTAGTTGGAGTTAATCATGCTCGGACCAACAGAGAGATCATTAATAATCCCTCCATATATTTCTTAATGAAAGGTTTCGAACCTACTATCTATCACGATGGGTTCAACCCCACACTACAATTATGTTGTTCCATTGTAGCTAAGCATAGTTTGGGAAATATATATTCTACTTTTATCAACTCCCAAGAGTAATCAATAACTCCATACGGACCGGTCTAATTTGTGAATCTTTTCCAAGGATAACTTTTCTTAGGCATAGTGACCATCGGTATGAACATAGGATTACCTCACTCCCTTTATTTCCCCATATTGTTTTTAAACATTTCCTCATGAACTAGAACCTACATGCACTGCCACTAGGCTAGATCATGCGTAAAGGCATCATGATGTATTCAAGGATCCTTGATGGTTAAGAATAGATTTATTTACATCCCGAGATTGAAAGATATTCATCTACAAATTAATGATCTAATATGAATGATAATCATCATTTTCTTCCACCTAACCCTCAAAACCACTAATATAAACCAAATGAACAATAAGGAGAGAGGCCAACGCTGCAATAGCATGCCATCATGGATGATGTACTATTGTCCATCAGTGGTGATGCACCCATCATTATGCTTCCTCCTATTTAGATACATTCATTTCAAATCAAACCTTAACTAATATATAATATGCACAACATGGAGAAATTTAGTTGAATTAAAGGATAATATATAGATAAACAGTTTTCAAATTTCATAGATGTTTGAAAAACTTTTCTTAATTAAGGATTATCCTCTAATTACATTATACTTCATGTATTTCCCTTATCCTTTCATGTATATGCCAAGGATTGGATCAAAATCCAAGATCTTAAGTCTTCCATGACTTGGGATGATTTAGAAAATATATTCCTCAATAAATAAACCCCACCAATATGAACCTGGATTCTAAGGAATAAAATCCAAAACATCAACAATGATGGTGAAGAATTAGATTGGGATGCATGGGATAATTTTATAAAGCTTACCAATAAGTTCCCACATCATGGACTGAATTTGTGGTTACAACTACAAATGTTTAATCAAGTAATAAAACTATCTTCTCACACATTTTTGGATGATTATCCTCATATTGGGCTCGTAATCAATATTCCCGAAGTTGGTACAAAACTTTTGGATGATATTTCCCACAATTACTTTTTTTGGAAGATCAAGAGAATAATTCCTTGACATGAAATACATCTTGTTGATAGCAATACCCTCCTAAAATCCCAAGTTGAATATCCATGAAGAATCTTGAGTCTTTTTAGATACATGATTCATCACCTCCACCTCCTTCCCCTATTTTGGAAGTCCATTATTGGGAGATGCATGGAGGCCCACACCCATACCAAGACTTCTAGGTAGAGGTAAAAGAGACTCAAAGACAGTATTGTACTTATGTTAATTAAAATTAATAAAAATAATTTTTTCAATAATCCTAAAAATATAAACATTAGTACTATCAGTATAGAGTGGCTCAACAGCTTCAAAAACCCAAATAAAGTTATTGTTAATAGAGAAGTAGTCAATAACCACCCTGGAATTAAGAAAAACCTAAGTACCCACTAGGTAATCATTCTAATTGGCCATAATAATTTAATAAATAACTATTTCCCCTATATCTTAGCAGTTTATACTCACACAATAACAATAGTTTCAGTAAGCTCCACCACAATAATAATAGAAATACCCACCTCCATACTCAAATCATGAGAAATTGATCACTACCTTCATGAAAAAGTAGATCAAAGTATGAATACCTAATAAATTGAAATGAAAACTCAAAGGGATATGCTATGTAACCATGAGCGTCAAGTAGGGAAAATCATCAATGCATTAGTAGATAGATTACCAAGTATGTTTCCTGGTAATAATGAGATTCATCCAGGAGTAGAGGAAAATTATTTGGTTCTTAGAATTATAAAAATGATTTATTTTAAACAATAATCCATAGGATATAAAAATCAATTAAATGAATCTAAAAAATGTGCTACACTCATCAGTAATTATCGGAATAATCACACCCATAAAGCTAGTCAAGATAATAATCTTGAAAAATTTCCAATTGAAAAAGTTTTAATTCAAAAGTAGTATTAAAAGGAATATGACTATGTAGAAACCCCACCTTATAGACCCCCTTATACCCTTTCCATGGAAAATGAGACAAGGAAAAAGAAAGGGATCATACAAAAAAATTCTAGAGATGTTTAAACAATTTCACATCAATACCCCTTTTGCAGAAGTGATTATTTAAATTATTTATTATACTAGTTTCTAAAGAAGTTTACCTCGTGTTATAGAAAATGGAAGTCCTAGGAGTCATCTCCATAAATGAATAATTCTCCATATATTTTTAGCGAAATATTCCACTTAGGATGCGAGAAAGCGGATGTTTCATGATTCAATTCACTATAGAAACATAAAATTTCAAAAAATCCTTATGTGACCTTGGAACAAGTATCAATATAATGAAAATGATTTTTTAAAAAAAATGGGGCTTGAAGGATTGAAAAAAACAGGAGTTTCGCATTGATCGGATGGCTGATTAGTCAATTACCCTCAAGGATTGCTCAAGGATTTCTTAGTCAAAGTTGGAAAATTCACATTTCCTATTGATTTCCTTGTCAAGAATTTGAAGGAAGAAATGGGGAATTCTTATATTTAGTAGATGCCATTTCTATCCACTAGGAATGTGTTGATCGATTTAAAGGAAGGTTGATAATCTGAGTTGGTAAAGAATAATTTGTGTTTGACATATTAAAATCCTCTAAGAAATGGGGCGAGTAATTTGAGTTTTAATTCATCATTCCTACTAATGAGAGAGATAATTATGTAACCAGTGAGGATAAAAGAGAGACCCTATCTCAGGATGAAGATGAGTATATTTATTATGAAGATAGTAATTACACTGAACCTCTAATGAGGGATACCTCATCTAAATTGAATCATGTCTATCTGTAGATAATAAATGAAATTATAACTTTGAGAAAAACCAAGATAGGATTATTATATTAGATTTTATAAATTTTAATAAGGTTTGAGAACACAAGTAATATGACTAGATTTCATGGAAAAAGAGTCTTAAATTAACTAAAAATCCAAATTCATGTTGTGTACAATAAAAACAAAACATGAAAATGTATGGCTCAAAAATCCCAATTTCATGTCATGTATTATTGACATGAAGTGAAAAGGTCAGGTAGGATATTTAAGTTATGCTTTAGTGTTCACTATTTACCCCCCCCCCCCCCACCTCCCCCCTACCACCGCCTCTTCTCTCATTCACACCTCTCCTCCTCTCAATTGTAAGCCTCCCTCTCCTCGACCAGTCAAACACCAGCCTTCCTCATCTCCTTTACTACTCAAAAATTCAACCCCATCCATCCTTCCCATTCTCATTCCTCCCTTCATAAATGGCCCACACAAAAACCATCAAACACAGAGCACTGGGTGATGGTCCTCAGCCACCCATGTGATTGTCTCCTTCATTGGCACTTCCACCAACATATCCACCACCCCTCACTATCTGTATATAGTTATTCTACTACCATAGCTTCCAATGATTCTTGGTTCTAATCTATCACATCCTAGGCTGATTTCCCATATCCTCATCAATAACTATTCCTGAATTTCTATTCCCCTAAACATCAGTTTCACTTGGTCCATCTCTTGGACAAGCTGATGAGGTCCAACATGACTTTGGACGTGGAAGTTTTCGAACATTACCATGTGAATTAGAAGGTATTTGATATTTTGGGATGGATGAACCTGTCTTGGATCACCAATTTACATGAGTAGATATACTAGGATCTATTCTAGAGTGCCTCTCCACTCTGGATCTTGAAACGGTGCATGTTACCTTTAACCTTGGTGGCCAGTCTTGAGAGATAACCTTGGGAGATTTTGGCATTGAGCTTAGTATCTACATGGATTATTTCATTCCTTCCCCAAAATATGTAGCTATTCATCTATAATCGACCACGAATTCAATGACTAGGAGTTGGGAATTGATCACCTAGGATCTATAGAGCATACAGGTCCCTCATACATCGAAGATCACCCAGATGCGAGGTACTGGTCTACAATTTTTTCACCAGGCTTTGGTTGATACCTGGTAAGCTATAGGATATTCTCACAGATGAGGCTTCTAAGGAAGATATAGAGGTTTTACTAGTGGGTCCCTATGTACTTGGAGGATCCTATTATGGAACTATCTCAACCTACCCCATCCCTTGTTCATGAGTCTCCTTTCCTTATTAAATCATCACATGTCAATGCCTCCACCTAAACTCCTTCTCCCACCACTTCCACACCACCTACCACCACTACAAAACCCCTTACCACCACTTCCACTAACTCATCCATTCTCACTGAAATCTTGTATTTTATCCTATTTATTTTGGAAAAACAGATAAAAAATTTATGCCACTTCCATATCCCATTAACTAAACCATCCATGTTTTCCACCCCCCATCCCACTATCGTGCTTTAAATCTTCTGACCCACCACCTGCTACTTCAGACCCTACTTCATCTTCCATTACCACCTCACCTCCCACCCAATTCATCCTATCACAAGAGCTCATAGACTCTTCCATCTTGAAGTATTTTATAGTATAGAAGGCTCAATGGGGCAAGGGCCCCACCCTTCCATCTACCTATTAGGTGCGATTAATTGATCCAAATTCTAGATGTTACACATCAGTATTGATTGGAACCTTCCTACCACCGATCATGGTTGAACCCACTACCAAAACCATGACACCTATTATAGAAGTAAATGCACCATCCCTAGAATCCATAAGTGACATAGATAAGGAGGGGAAGCTTCAGACAGGCACTATTTAGGGGGAGACTACTGAAGCGGAAAGTGATGATATGTCCTACAATATTTTTTTCATGTATACCCTCCCCTAATGTACACTGTTCTGGGTGTCAATTTTTGTAATCTCTTGGTATTCCATATACCCTGATGTTTCATTTATCATATCTATGGAAGGGATATAGTTTTCACTTTACTTCTTTATTTATTATTTTCATTATTACTTATGCATTAATTCATACATACATAGATATATTTCATCATTCATGTTCATTAATGATAATTTCAAGCCACCATTTATCCTCCCATATGAGATATATCACTGTTTAGATAATATACAGTGAAAAATTGAGGATCTCAAGATCCATATTGTAAAGGAGCCTTCACCACAACTTTCTTGGAAACTATTGTGACAATGTGAGAATTTTGGTAAACCCATTCATGAGTTGGTTAACCCCACTAAGTTTCATCGTGATCTCAATGACACCAACACCTATTCCTATATGAGGGAAAGTACATCTGAGCTGATTAATGACAACAATCAATTTTTTTTCCATCTGTCTGGTTAACGATTTAATTATTATATATTTATGGGAGATAGCCCATATTTATTGTTTTCTATATTTACATTGGGTTTTCAAGACATTTTTATCTAGAAATTTATATGTTTCGATCATTGAAAACTTCATTGAAGCCACTTAATTCATTTATCTTAGCTTCTTTATCCTAGTACTTATGTTGCACCCATGACCATTTTTCTTCTTATATATTTATTAACCCCTTTGTATTAATTTTTTGTCTAGTGCCAGAATTTTGTCTAGAAATTTTTATATGTCTCATAATTTCTCATGATCATCCAAAAAGTATCCCCATGGAATTACTTTCATTGTAGTGATCTCTCGGTTACCTATTCTAAATTCATAATTTCCATTAAATTTCATTTTATTCTTATATTTAAATCTCTTAATAAAAACACAATATCATTTTAAGTGTGGGGAGTCATTATTGATCTTTATTGTTAGTAAACATGAATTTATTTTTGTTTTAATTATTCTAGGATATATTTTCCATTGAAATAATTTCTTAACTTGAAATATAATTTCACCCATTTAAAAAATACAATTTTTGGTTTGGTATTATTTAAATATGTTTTTATTAATTTTTATTTTTTTACCATGATTGATGGGTTGAGAAATTTAATTCTAATTATAGATTATTTTAATTTTGTATTATTGACTTATTAGAGGATATTATTCCCTGAGTGATTTCCATATATTTTACATTCCAATTACCTAGAGTTTTCTAGGCCTAAATTTATATATTGTTTTCTAAGAATATTTTTTGAGAGATACTGGGGTAATTTAACCCATCGGAACTTTCATTGGAATCTTATCAAGGTTATGAATCAATAAATACACTATTAAAATGAATAAGGAAATATTTTTTTATCAATTTTTATTGAGAACCTTTTATACATCTATCCATATTTATCCCATAGTATCCATCAACAACCATGTTATGATGGAACCGTTTCAATCCTATGATCCTTTCCTACCCTACTCTTGGAACTCTTCATAATTATTTATGAAAACGTGTAGGGAATTTTCCATATCTTCCATACATAGGGTGTTGATACTGACAAGATGTATGGTTATATTTTCACTATATATATATGACATGGTTCAATATTACATTGAATATTTTTAACTCTTTCTCTATTCTTTCTAATATATATATATATAATTAAAAATAATGTGCATTATGAGGGTTAAAAATCTCTATGTCCTGATTTATTTTTCTAACGAAAGTATGTATGTGGTTATTTAGTGGATGTTAGATCGATCCTAAGCATGATTTTCAAAAAAATATAATGAAAAATATAATGTAAATTTGAAAAAAAAAATTATTCTTTCTTTACATATTCATTGAAATACTTTGATCTATTTAGTGAATGAAGAAGTTTTTTATAGGAGGAGTTTCTTTATTTAATTGTTCATGGTTATCATACATTATACTTGAGAATTTACCTTCATTTTTTCATTTTATTTTTATCATATATCCACCTACCATCAGCCACAACGTCATTTCAACCTTATTTCTTAATCCCTCATGATTAATTTTGTATTTATCATTATAGAGTGTAGATGTTCAAACCAATGAAAGACTATGGTTAGAAACACATATTCTATGTATGATCATAACTCCAATTATATTTTACCTTGAGAGATGAGATAAAATTCATTGTGAGGTAAAAATAAATATGTTATATATTATAATAAATAGTTATGAAATTTTAATTAATGGAAAACAAAATATAAAAAAAAAATTTAACTACATCGAATAACTTATTTTTTATATAGGATTGATTATGGAGTACTTAATTTTTACCCTTGTAGTTAGTTTTATTTACCTAGTTTTAAATCATGTTTCTTTTTGAAAAAAAAAATTAATTTGAAATCCCTATTGAGATAGATTTTTTCTTGATGAAGAGAAATTGTTCATGTGTGGAGTAATTTGATAAGACTATTTCATATTAATCTTTTGGATAAATTTATTTAATTTTATATCATTCTCTATTCAATAATACATTGGGTTTTTATTGGTTTTTTGTAATGAATGGAAACATAATACTAGTAGGGAAAGATTCTGGATAATAGGAAAACTCAACATTACAAGTCATAAATTTGAAGTACATCACATGTATTCCTTGTGCAGAACAAATTACCACTGAAATACAAGGATTGAATCCAATTTACATGATGTGAACCAAGTACATGATGTGAATCCCATTTATGCATCATGGAAGACTCGGATATGAATCATAATGAAGATACATGACATGAACATTGTGTATGACATGAAAAGTTAAAATTTTAAATCTCATTGAAGACACAAGACATGAAATTTGTAAGATCCAATATCTTCATAGAACATTGTGGATTTTATGTACAAGATGTGACTCCCAATTACACATCATGAATTTCTCAATGTATAAGTTAATTAAAACATGTTAATGACATGAATAATTTACATGTAATTAACCACTTGGGCCTTTATATATGATGTTACACTCTGAAAGGTAGGGATTTAGACACTTACACACTATTTTCTATTCCTTCATCATTACATTTACATTATCATTAAAACATAGTTATTTTTATTTATTTTTCATTTTTATCAATTTATTTTTGTTAGTTATTATTACAATACTCTTTCTTTGCATGTTTGTTTTCAAAATTTCCTAATTCATCTCTTATTGTCACACTATATAAATTGTTTCTTATTTATTAATTATTTATTAATTTAAGTGGGTAATTTATTTAATTCATATGGTTTTGATCATGGATTTCATTGATTATAGTTGTTTATCTATTATGTAAATAATGTTTCGTGTTTCCTTGATTTGTCTTCATACTATCATGTTTCGATAAACTGGTCAGGTTTAGGGGTCGTTTCAAAGATATTTCATGGAATCTCTACTCATTATGTAATTTAACATACTAATGTATTCCAAAAATATCCAATTCCCTTTTTGATGGTTGAAATATTACATGGATTTCACCAAGTTCATAGGATGTGGGTAGAAATTATAGGTAATGTTAGTGTTAATGTATTTTCAGTACAATATATCATGTTTCCTTTCTAAAACAATATACTCCCACTATATTCTACTTAGTAATTAAATCATGAGGAAAATAAAACTCACCTTGATCGAATCAGGGGTATCTAAGAATTCAAAGATTTTTTCAATATTTTCTAGCCAATATGCTGCCTCATTATCATCAATCATCCTTTGAAAAGATGGTGGATTCTAGTGAAGAAAATATTGGGATCGATTTTTTTACTCATCCCTTTTAGGATAAACCGATATATCATGAATAAGGGTTGGTTCCAAACCATCCTCTATAGATTGGACTATGAGAACAACAGTTTCTATGAGATTTTGATCAACTGGAGGGTTCCCCTATCGTGGTCCATTAGCAACACCCTTTTTATGATTCACTAGAAACCTTTTAGCGGGCATGGTACTATACAAGATCATATGGGAGACATAAGAAAATGAGATATAAGAATAGATTCAAACTTAAAAATAAATATTTAACATGAATTATAATCAGACATGGATAAAAAGATATATTGGGATTAGAACAACATGAGTTTCAAAAGACACATTTCCTGACCACCCATAGTAGCTTATGGGTTTCATGATGAGATATATCTAGGAACTCACTCAAAAAACCCTTAATTATCTAAATTTATATCTCTTGTCTTCCATGATATCCCATAATTCATACCAACAACAAAAATAGAAAAACTAAACTTTGATACAAATTTTCCATCAACCAACAGGGATTTCCCAAATACATGAAACCCGAACTAGTCCTAATATGTTCTAAAGGGAATTCATAATCCCCACAGGCTGGAGATAAGTTCTTGGGAATAAATAAGTACCTATGTGACTGATTTTTCTACAATATAAAATTAAAAAATAACATGAATAAAGTAATTTTCAGTATGAAAATTAAAGTACATAATGAGAAACATAAAAAATTAAGAAAAAATAGGTGTCCAAAACCCACCACATAAAACAAATCACAAGTTTTGTAAAACCATAACTCTATGTGAAATTTAGTCACCACAAAACTCATAGACCCATCTAATGAGAAAAATTTTCACTAACCTATGACACATTTCCTTTTACAATATCATACCAAACAAGATCTAAAGACACCCAAAGGTGTATGTTGTGTGTGAGAAAACAAGCCAAGTAATATCCCACTGACTATTTCATAAGAATAATTTATAAAATAAACTAATTATTATCAATAAAAAAGATAAGGAATGAGATAAAATTTTACATAGTTCAATAAAAAACATAGAAAATAATCCTTTTCTTGATTTTTAAAACATACCAGTAAGCCTAGATTCCAAATCAATTACATAAATATTCTAAAAGATCATTTCAATGAAAATAATCAAAGAAGAATAGCCATTGGGTCACAAAAATTATAGCATATTGAGGATCCTCATACCATTATCATGATTAGTAGGCCACCTAGAATGCATATTACCCTAGTAGAACAGGCCTATGAGTTAAGAGTCCACTCCTAAAAGTTTCTCCTTTCGATAAATTAGGCTACCCAGTGGACACATTATCCTAGTAGAATAGGACTAGGGGGTAATATTTCATCCCTGGGGATTTCTCCCTACCATATCATTGATTTCAAAAATTCACACCATAATATAATCATTCAAATGTATGTTTTCTTTAGAACCACTCAGAGCATTCTTTAAGACCATTTTCATTAACCACACCAAGTGGTGAATCCATTTTTATTAACATTATTAATACCATTACATTTCACAAGTAATGAATTTAAAATCATTTCAAAATTTATTTTTATGATAAATATGTAAACTAGATTTTCCATCTATTTTGGAAACCAATTTCCTGGAACAATCATACAAAGTTTGTAAGAACATAACCAATTCATGAAATCACCTACATTGAAACACTCATAATATCAACCCCCCATGTGGGAACCACAATCCAAGATGAAATAGGGAGCCTTAAAATTGATAAAGGAACCTAAATCAAGAATTACCAATAAATAATATCAAATTTACCTATTTCATGAATGAGGGAATTAAAATTAATTACTCAACAACACAATTCATGAATGGCGCACCAAAATGATTAGAGATTTGAAAAAAAATCATGTATTACCTGATTGATCTAAAGGGAATATAATTATAAAACTATATCTAATAAATTACAATCACTTTTATGGATTATATATAGTGATATAAAAGAGGGATACCAATAATAAGGAGATCCAAGATTAAAATGGAGAAGAACTTACCAATAGAGATTCACAACTTTAATTGACACATCTATCCATCATGTATTCATGTTGTAAATGCCAAAGATGTCGAAGGAGTTCCCCCTAATTATAATAAATCGGTATTATTTCAAGGGTTTAGGTTAATTAAACCAATGGGGGGGTTTAACCATGACCCCCTCAAACCAAATAATCTAAAATAAAGGGAGAAAGATAATAACCTCTAACTCCCAGCTTCAATAGGCCCTGGGTTGGAGACTTGCACCGAGGGTATAAAAATCTCATAAATGGAAGGCATTACCCTATATAACATAAAAAAAATATTAGGGGGTAGGATAAAAACCCACTGAACAACTCTACCATATGAAATAAATATAAACTAAAAACAATCCCACAATTCATGAATAAAGTAAATTGTTGCATATAAAAGTATCCAAATATACCAAAATACATGTCTACAATAGTCACTCAATAACAACTCCAACCCATCGTGTAATGTATAGATTAGTCCCTAAATTACTCCTTAAAACATTAAAAATAAGAAATTTACATAAGTTTTGAATGACATGTATACTCAATAGAGACATAACCAGGGTCTCAAGTGCCTATGTGAAAAGATCATTCTAATGCGACAGTGAAAAAAATAGTAGAACCAAAAAGCACCTAGACATGATAACTGACCATCCCTACCTCACCATTTCATAATCACTAAATCACACATCCAATATAATAATATAAATGATATAATTATAGTGTAAGGAGCTCTACTACTGATTCCCGCCTAATTTTCTCACTCACACCCTCAATGTTAAACGTCTTGTGCTCTCATCCCTTCAATACATATCACAGCACATCACATCATAACACATCCTACACAAGGGCACTTGATCCATTTATGAGGATGGGGAAAACACCCAAAACCTAGAACCTCTGAGCGTTAGAAAGGTTATCTAACTCAGGTCGGGTGCATATAGAAATTGTATAAACATATATGATATATAGATAACATACCATACCCAAACTATGGGTTCACAACAACTGTACCATCACATGTCACATCACCACCACCATACCACACATAAACCACCACTATCTCTACCATCACTATATGCAACACACCGCACCACCACACATAAACACACAACATTTCCCACTTTTAGTTCCAGATTCCACCTATTTTCTTCATTTAACTAGTTTATTAAAATTTCATAACCCATTCATTCATTCAATTCATTTAAATTATTTTACCTCACATCCATTTCCATCCCATTACATTTATTTTATATCATATTTCATTTCCTTCTATAATCACAATTTATTTCATGTATAACCATGAAACTAATACAACCATGTCATTCTATAACTGGACCATCTCACACAACAACCACCATAGCACCAAAAATCCACCATTTTCATTACACCACACTAGACACCTCAAATCATCATAATAACTACACATCACACCCAGATATCAAAACAAAACCATAGCACACAACAACCACACATCACCACTACATGTCACCATCACACATCATCTTTACTATTCACCCCAACCAATTTTCACCACATCACATTAATTCCCATGTTTAATCCATTATAACTAACCAATACATCATATCAAAGCCTTACACATCACACAACCCATCCAGTCACCTGCATCATTGCACAATAACTCACCCAAACCATGAAAGGCTACACAATAAGCACATGTACAAACAACAGCACACATCCCCACTTCCAAAATTTATTCAAGGGATTTAATTTCATTACTTCTTTAATATGAATTTTTATTATCAAACAAACTAGGTTTCCGTGGGAATCTAGTTTATCGACCATATATTCATTCTTTATCCATTTATTCAAGGTGAAATGACCCAACAACACAACAAGGGTATTAGTATATATCATCTACAACACAAACAAGGATTATAATATCTTTTATTTTAAATATTAGAAAAAACATGGCATAATATCATCAAAAACATATATAAAAATAGTAAAGAATGTGGTATCTATTCATACCCATCACTATCAATTATGCTAATTAATCCTATTTTTTATGTCAACTCAAGATATACACCAAAAGGAAATTAAAAGAATATAGATCTAGCATATAGCACATAGATGGAGTGAGAGTAAGGATTCCCTACCATGAAGAAGCTCTACGATCTCATTGTACACCACCGTGTGAATAATAAATATCTTGTAAACCCCAACTGCACAAGAAAACTCTGGATCAACCATTAAACTTCAAAACACTACCACTGGGACCCATATATTGAAGTTGGAGGAAGAGGGTGGAATATCTCCTATATCCACTATAATTCCACCAAAATGAGCGAGATAGGTTTATCGACCAAATGAAGAGTGTTTAATCCTAAATGAAAGTTATAAAAAAAACTTATGGGTTTACCAATTTGTTGTGTAAATCACCATTTATAGTTCAAAACCCATGGTATAAAAAAACATATGCCATAAAACCAAAATTTAATCCTTGAACCCTCATATATTCAGTTCCTTCCACAATTCAGTGCACCTTGAGCCAGAATAAACTTATGTCATAAGTTCCACTTTTACGGTATAAACCCATTTTATGCTTATCACTTCAGCTACTTGCAAGCCATAAAACACCACCCAAAAAAGTTTTAAAACACCATATTATTCCATAAACCCTAATTTTATGTCATAAAATAATGTTGTGGATATAACTCCATTGAACCTCCCGTATCCTCCATTGAACACCTCCAAGTTCCTCAAATGGTTAAGTAAAATACTAGGACGGAACATAAAGTTACATTATATACCTCTCAAATGATTATCATCCCCAATAATCGAAACAAACCCCAAAGAAAATAAAGGGGTCTGAAATACTACCCCAAAAGATATCTCTTATGGTTTTTTTTACATATTAACACTACCACCTTCCAAACTAGCCAAACCAAAATTCCCCCAAAAACATCCAATTATACCACATCATTACCTCTCATTGAGCACAACACCACACAACCAGTACCAACCAAAACCACATCCTCTTCCACACAACCACAACACAAAAAATCATATCAACCTCCATACAACTCAAACCAACCACTGCACAACCAACACAAGCATTTCCAGGAGAATACAAATCATTGAATTACATCTTTCATATCAAGAAATTATCCACGTTGGGTGGAACTGACTCGCCCGCATGGTTTTAGTAGCATAAAATTATAAAATGTACTGATTCGGATTTAGTTCCTCCACACTTAATATGTATAAATCTTTATCACACACCACATATCAAGAAAACATCGCATTTCATAAAATTTAAATATCTATCATTAAGACATAAAAATATAACAGAACATAGAAAAACACAAAATAGCTCTACGTAATTGGAATCCATCCACTTCTCTCTCTATCTTGTACCCTCCTCCAGGCCACCATGAAACCACGGCATGTGAACCAAGGAAATGATTCACCCATAAAACACCTTATCCTGATGATCTTAGACCTCTAATATCCACTCCACATACATCCTGTCATCCTTGATATCGAACTCTACGAAATCAATGATAAGGGAGTCATTGTGAAGATAATAAATAACATGGTACATGTGGAAGTACTCATGAATCATCTCCAATTATAGGGGAAACTCCAATTGACACTCCACCTTTCCAATTTGGTGAAAACGTCAAATGGCCTAAAAAATTTGGGATAAATATTACTCCCCCACCAAAACATTGAATACCATGATAATGGGAGACTCTCTAGAACACATGGTCTCCAACCTTGAACACTGGGGACCTTTGACTATGATCAGCGTAGGCCTTATGAGGGTCTAGCACCACCCTCATCCTCTCTCATGAAAATTGAATCTTCTTGATCATTCTCTAAACCACTTCAATATCAAGAAACACTAACTATACAACCTCGATCTAGTACAACAAAGAATGACACAATTATCAATGAAATTCCTCAAATGAGGCCATAGTAATGGATGAGTGATAGTTATTGTTATGTGAAAACTAAAATGAAGGATTGTTCCTTACCCAATATCCAGAAAATTCCAAGGTGTATTCCTGTAAAATATCCTCTATAGTTTTGATAGATTGATCCATTTATCCATCTATCTAAGGCTAAAAAGTAGGGCTAAGGTCCAAATAGCATCCAAAATTATGCTACAATGCCCTCCAGAATCCTAAGTTAAATTGATTATCCCAATTATAAATGATTTACCTCAATACCCCAAGAATCCTAACCACATTATCCACATAACGCCATGCAAAATCATCCATGGAAATCAACTCATGGATCACCTAGAAATGAGATGACTTCATCTTTCTATCTACTATCACCCAAACTACATCACAACCTACCTACAATTGGTTAAACCAGTAATAAAGTACAATAATATATCCTCCCATTGCTACTTTGGATCCTTCAAGGACTTACAAAAATTAATATAAACATGCTTATTTTCATACACCAACTAAAAAATCAGACACATCACTAGAAAATCATCCACTATCCTATTCATCCCTACCCACCAAGGTTCTCCCCTTATACCGGGATACATATTTTTTACACCAGGATATATTATTATTGGTGATCTTTTAAACTCATATACTCATGAACTTCATCTCCCTGAGACTTAAAAATCAATGAACCAACAAACAAATTCTAGTTTCTTAGGGTGTAAGGCATCTCAAAATCATAATCTGGAAGAGACTTCATCCAACACTATGAGAATTTATTTAGATCTCGCTGATATAAAACAATTTTTTGTCTCTCATAGTCCATGAAAACCAAAAATTTATCAAAAATTAGGTAATGCCACCACATCCTTTGAAAAAAACCACTACCACCCACTCCAGATCATTGGTGGTATACTTATTCTCATGGGGATCTAACTTTCTAATCCCATATGAGATCACTGCTCACTGTTTCACCAACAAGTATCTAAATCCTAGATAGGGTTCATCACATAAGACCTCAAACAACACACCCTCCTCAAGAAACCAAGGCACTAAACAACGGATCAACTTTTGGATCAGTTGAGTAAACACTACCCAGCACTGGTCACTCTATGAAAAGACCTAGTAATTTCTGGTCAACACATTCGTCCATGCTACAACTCGAGATTAATTAGGTACAAAAATATGATAATACCTCATGATACCAAGTAAACTATGAACATATATCATGTTCTTGGGTGCTTCCTAAGAAAAAAATTCGTACACCTTTGAAAATTCTACTTACAAAAACCGATATGGAACCACATGTCAAAGTAAACACACCTCTCATGTTCATAACTCACACTTTGGTACCATTCTAAAGAGTTAGTGGTGTTGAAGGACCTATAAAACATCTCTCATATTCATAGAATTCTCCTCATTTGACCTTGACTAGATCAAGATAGAATCAAGGCATATAATGAATAATTGTACTAGGAACTCAAAAAACACAAAGTTCATTATCCACATGAACATTATTTGTGTATTATTATCTTAAAATGGAAAGAATAAAAACTCAAAGTGACCATACCCACGCCTAAAAGAAGTATTCAGGGTATCACCATCCTTCACATAAAATTGGTCATATCTAGACCACATATCTATCATAGAGAACCAAATAGATCCTCTCAACTGGTAAAATAGATCGTTTATCCTCATAAGATGGTAATGGTTCTTGACCATATCTTGATTCCACCTTTGATAGGCTATACACAACCACATACTATAGTACACCATCTTGGAGAAAAACACTTGATCACCCTACGATGACACACTAGTTTGGATGAAACCCCTCTACATCAGGTCATCCACCTATAACCTCATATCACACAACTCCATAGGTGTTATCTTATAGGGAGGCATCAAAATAGAATAAATTTCTAAATGAAACTATATACTGAACATGATGTCACCTCTTGAGGGTAGTGTCATAAATTACTCTATTAAAAAATCCACGAACTCATACACAACCCTTGAAACATCCTCCACCTGAGCTTCTATCAACAACTCTTCCAATAGTGAAAAAATAGGGCCCACATTCCTACTGACCAACTAATAACCTTACTCTCCAATCAAATCCACTTACCTTCCCTCTAAATTAGAGAAAAACACTCATCTGAAAACATTTTATGACTTCATGTACATATTTCGACTAATATATGTTGATTATAAAATTATATGGCTTCATCATCAATAATAAGAAATCTCTTGTGGACTGGAGCTCTCCTATCTCAGGTCAACGTCCCAAAAAACATCATTAAAAAATATTGACATATAAATATTGTAGAAAAAACCATTGGGAACTTGAATCATCTCCTCATATATTCCCAAATCCCAAAATATAGAAGGAGAAAAAAAGGAGTGTGAGATGCCTAAATCAAAAAAATAACACATAAACAACTCGTGTATCTACTAGAATATCCACCTCTAACACATGCATCTAACCACACCTAACTCTTTTTCCACTCTTATTTTAGTCTCCATGACCACTCTCTATCCTAGTTACCTATAGAAATATACCATAATGAAGCTTCCCTACACTAAATCCACCTTCTATTGACTATTGAACAAACATAGATAGACCTATCCACTAAAACTATCCTGAATAAAATTTCTATTTCTACCAAAAACTGTCCTAGATATCCACATTAAACTAGAAACCCAAATTTATCAGGAACTGATCATGATTATTCCCATGTACTCTATATTAATTTCATGAAAATGTTAAACTAATAGCATCTTCCTAGAAGTCACATAACCCATAATAATGAATGGAGATATGTCATGGCTCGTACCCCACTTTCTAGAACCCTGACTGCCTGAACACCTATGGACCACTACATAAAACTCTTCTCATCTAAATTCTTTAATGGTAACTCTATCAAGGCCCAAATCCCAGGTAAAGCATCCAATCAATAACCTATACTGTTTTATGTACCTATATATATGTCAGGAACATAAATAGTGTAACTATGAACCTGATCACTGAGTGAAAATCCTCCTCCAGATGCCACAAAAAAGAATCCTCATATGGGAACACATCTGGATCAAAGTTAATTTGTTCTGTGAACCTCACCCCAAGATCCCTCACAATAAAAAAAGACAAGTTATAGGGAGAGTAGATCATGTCTCTTAGCTACCCTCATCTTCAATGATAGGAACTCTCTCCCCCCAAAATGCCTTTTGAAATTTAGACCACAATATATCTTCCTCTATAAGGTAACCAAGAAAAAGTGTCTACCACTGATGCATAGATCCCCACATCTGAATCACTACCAATTCCACCCAGAACTCAACCAATGGTTAGATTAGTCAAAACTCATTCTCAAGATACTTCAAAAAGTACTTTATCTCTAGATATTAGAGGTTGTACTCATAAATTCCAAAAACTATTTTTCAAAAAGGCACAAAAATCCCTCTTCCAAACCTCATCATCATCTATCTTGTCAACCCTTTGATGTTCAGCCAAATTAGACTAATGCACCTCAACTATTTGAACCACTCATGGTTAATAAACAATATCCATTCTTAAAAATAATGGAGAAAATCCTAAACCAGGTAGCTTATAATTTTAAATATAATTATTAATTTAGTTCATTCTATTTGACTATAAAAACCTAATTAAGACATGAATATAATCAATCATGGTGTATGTATATCTCTTGTGTCTCTGCCTTACAAATAGTTCCACATCACTTTTTTATTCAATAATATCAGAGTCTCTACACTGGATCATAGGGTGGATAATATCCCATGCCCTTAATGGTCTCCCTAGCCTATTTCACCCACCAAGATAAACTAGAACTATTTATTTAATAAAGCATGAAATTCCCACTGTGAATAAATCCAAACTCCATCATATCTCTAAACCAAACCTCTAATAACACAATTTAATGACCCCCTCCCATGAAATATTCTTCAAATAATGGAGATAGATAATGACCCCTAAGTCTCACCTCTTGTAGGACCTGGGTTGAAGACTTATACTAGGGATAGAAAAATATCACAAATGGGAGGCATTACCCTCTATAATTTAAAATATGACCAGGATATAGGATGAAAACCACCAAAAAACTCCAATAGATAAAATAAAGGTAAACCAAAAACCATTCCACAATGCATGAATAAAGTAAACTGATACAAATAAAAGTCTCCAAATATAGAAATAGACGAGTCTATAGAAGTGACTCAAAAATTGCTCCAACTCAGCTAGTAATGTCTAGATCAATACCCAATGTCCCCTTAAAAACATGAAAATAATTTATATACATAGGTTGAGAATAGAATGTATAATTTTTATGGAAATTACTAAGGTTTCAAATGAATATTTGAAAAGAGCATTCTAATGCACCAGTGATCAAAAAATATAACCAACAAACACCTAGATAGGAAAACTGAGCATCCTAGCCACACCATAACTCACTCACCATATCATTCATCCAATATAATAATATAGCATCAAGATCTTGAAAAGGAAATGCACCATGCTACTGATTCTCCACTAATTATCCACTATCACACCCAACATCGAACGTCTTGTGTCTCCATCCCTTCCATACATATCACATCCAATCACATCATATCACATCTCACCTAAAGACACCTTATCCATCTATAATGTTAAGGAAAACACCCTAAACCCAAAACCTCTGAGAATTTATAAGGTTATCCAACTTAGGTGGGAAGTGTATTGAAATCCCATAACATACATGATATATATACATCACACCATACCCAACCTATGGTTTCCAAAAAAAACTTCACTAGCACATGTCGCATCACTACCACCATACCACACACTAAATACCACTACTTCTTCTATAAATATTTCCAACACACCACAACAACACACATACCAACAAAATATTTCCAACTTTCAGAAATAGATTCCATCACTTTTATTCATTTAGCGATTAAAATTCACATGTCAAAACTAATTCATTAATTCAATTTATTTAACCAATTTTACCAAATATCAATTTCCATCCCATATCGTTTACTTACCATCTTATTTAATTTCATTTTATCATCAATATTTATTTCATGGCTTTCTGGGAAACTAACAAAACCATGCTACGCCATAACTAAACCATCTTACACAGCCACTACCACAACACCACACATCCACCATCATCACCCCACAACACCAGCCAACCCAAATCACCATAAAACCCATAGATCACACATCAAAACCATATATCACACAAAACCATGACACGCAATAACCACACATCACACCTAACTATAACCAGCACACGTCATCATCACCATTGTACACTACAACCACTATCCTCCATATCACCCAACTTCTCACTTCTCATATATGCTTACGAACCACCACATCACATCATATACCCACACATCACACAATGTAGTCAGGCACCTCTATCATGGACAAAATCTCTCCCAAACCATTCAAGGAAACACAAAAAACATGAAAAACACAAAAACATGCATCTTGGATTACAAAATTTATTCAAGGGATTTCATTTCATTACCTTATTATTTTGAATGGATATCAACAAAAAAACCAGGTTTCTATGGTAAACTAATTTATTATCCAGATATACATTCCTTAGTCTTTTATTCAAGGTGATATCACACATTAACACAGTATAGGCCTTAACATATATCATCTACCGCACTAATAAGGATTCCAATAGCTATTATTTTTAGTATTAGAAATTACATTTAATAATATCATCAACAGAATATATCAAAATAGTAAAGAATGTGATACCTCCACATAATCATCAATTTCAATTATGATAATTAATTATATATATTATTTCAACCATTACTATCCACTGAAAGGAAATAAAATGATGGAAGATATCACACATAGCATATAAAATGACTAAGAATGAGAATTACATAAAAAGTAATATCAATTTTTAATTTATAATGTAAAAATTATCATAATTTGATATTTTATATTTTTTAGAAGTATTTGGTTTTTGGGTGAATAGTGGATAATAACGATTTTACAAATACTTTCAATTTTATGAAATTATCAATATATAATAATGAATTGAAAGTTAATGAAAACTTTTTTCTAGAACAAATATATATGTATGATGTAATATAATTTTTATAAAAATATAATATTGATATTAAAAATATATGTTGACCATTTTGGAAATCTACGTAATGTGTTTTTTTCAAATAAAAACTATTTTTTGTTCTTATCTTTTAATCAAGTATTCAAAAGGTTCCATTTGGTTTTGGTTTTTGGTTTAGTTTTAAGTACAAATAAGCCTCCTTTTATTTAATAAAATACAAGAAGAAGAGGAGAGAGATTCCCGCACTTCTCTCTTGCGCTGATGCCCTAGCCCATATGTCATTGGAGCCTGCTCACCCCTCCTTATAGGAGGGGGAGTTTTGCATCCTCCTTTTCCTGATAAGGTTAGGTCCTTCCCATCTTCTATCGCTTCTCCTTCTCCATTCCTGAGAATCTATCTATCTCTGAAGGTTCCAGGTCTTTTTTTGTGAGGAGTCCATTCTACCTTTGCTTCCAGTGGAGCTCAATAATTCCTCATATCTATGTTGTCTCACCCTGGTGTCTCTCTTCCAACTCAATCGACCTTTGGTGGAAGTGTTTGAACATTTCGTCAATGCTACTTGGAATTTGCAGCAACGTGTGGTCATTGGTTTTCTTGACTGAAATCACTTCATGATCTGATTTGGTTCGGAATAGGACTTGATCAATGCTTGGTCCAGGGAACCTAGACGTTGCAGTGGATCCTCCTTTTATATCTTCCACTAGAGCTTCGATTTTTACATGAGGCCTGAACCATAAATGATAGCGACATGGGTAAGCTTTCCTGGTTTACCCTTTCCTTTCAGAACCCTTCCATTTTGTGTGCAATCGAGAATATGGTATGGGGGTTCTTGTGTTCTGGTCATCGCATTGAGTTCGTGTGTCATATAATTTGTATGTGTATTTGTGTCGAGGTTGATGTTGTGAGGCCTCCGGTTAACTGCTTTTGGAGCACTTATGGTAAAGAGTTTCATTGGAGGCAAGAGGTTGTGTTTGAATCCTAGATACAGTATGACCTGTTTTAGCTTCAATCACTTGAAGTTGTTTTTCCATAATGTAAAGTTAAGTTGAAGTCTGCTGGTGATGGCAAGGAAGATTAGTGATGGGCTTGAGGATCCTGGTCCAGTTAATTTGGTGGTGGAGGGTATCAATGAAAGAATTTGTGTGGGAGGGGATCGAAATGCCGATGGAGTGGTTGAAGAACCTTCAGTTTCAGTGGTGGTGCAGAAGACATGGCAGGGTGACCCAATAAAGGATCATGTGAGTGGTTGTGTAGTGGAGAGGTTGCAGGTGCCCGCTAACCTAATAGTGAATAGATTGTTATATAGGTTGGTGAGTGATCTTGGGCTTGGAAATATATCCGTGATGCAGAATGTTGATGATTTTTTTCATTTGAATTTGGGTGTTAGGCTTGAGAAGCCTTTGGTCACTGTAGATTGTGAAAACGATGGGGTGAAATACCATAGTATAACAGACAATCATTTTGCTTTCTTGGAACATGAAGAGGCTGATGTTGTGAATAAGGGACCTCGATTGTCTGATGTTATGCAGATTGATCCTAGCAATCAAGTGAAAGCTGGTATGATGGAACATGAGATAGAGCTGCATGATGTTCGTGGCAACGTGGTGAATAATAAAGTTCTTTCCCCGACTGACCATAACAAGAAATCTGATCTAAGATGGATTCTAGATGTCACCAAGATTATTCTGGTGGGGAAGGATGACAGAGTCAATAAATTTTCTTCCGTGAATATCATTGGAAGATGGGGAAGTTGTTCTGATAGTGATAAAGAAAATAGCGGAATTTTCAGAACTTCTTATAGTGACATTGTTCAAGGCAGGCGAAGCAGGACATCCAAAGGTGATGGAACGAGGACTGTGCCACCAAGGAGGAAAACAATGAAATATTATTCTTACCTACAAAAGATGGTGAACACCAGGTTTTCATCTAAGAGGGATAGAGGGGTTATCCCTACTTCTAAAAAAATTCATGGAAAATCCAAGAAAGAGGCTTTATCATTGGAATAGTTGAATCTAAGAGAGAAGTACATCAATTTCTTGAACCAATATGAAATGAATTCAGAGTGGGAATCAGGTACTGAAGAGGAAACACCTTATTATGGAGGTTGTGAAGGATATGACTACTATGATATGTAATTGACTCATTTATGCTAGAACTGATGTCTGGATGTGGGCAAGATGTCCGTCCTCATTATTTTTCTTGCTCTGTTGTACCTTTTCTTTCATTTAATAAATGTTCAGGGGTCTTTTGCCTCTGAATCACTTATCGGGCTTTAATAAAATCCAATATTTTCAATATAATCAATATTATACGTGATTTTTTATAAAATAATTTTTATGTTTAAAAGAGAATTTTTCTATGAATGGGTTTTCATTACATTTTATGAAGTTATATTAAAATAAAATTCTACTAATTATATGAATTGAATCATATAAAATGAATTCCATATTTTTAATTTTCATAATTAATATTAGTTAATTATGTAAACTTAATTTTTTTATAATGAATACTAATCGTGGTAAAACTTTATCACCTTGGTTAATGGTAAAATGAGTTAAAAGTGTTAAAAATAAAAGGATTATAATTAACTATAATATAAAACACTTCTATAAATATCATTGGTTGGTTTTATTTTAAACTAAACCCCCTTATATTATATTATCTAACATTTGGATCCAATTTTATTGTGTAATACATATATTATATAATAAAGTTTCAAATATTTTTTGGGTTTCCACCCACGTCACTTATAATAGGGTACCTCCTATCCTCTCTTATAAATAATTAATGAGCCAATTATCATAACCAATACCTACAAAAATAAATTCCTCAAATTATTTTTCTATACCTTGAGGTTTTGTTCTTCCCAAAATATCACTTCAAGTAGTCGTAGGGTGTAAACCAAAGGCGACTGCTAAAAAAAGAGGTATATTTTCTTACTGAGATTTTTCAAGTTAGTTTCATGTAAAAACTAATCCAAATCTTAAATAAAAATCTTAAAATAATTAAAATAATTTTATTTTTCTACATAAATGTTACATTCATTTTCTATCTAATTTCATATTATAGGAAATGGAAACATCACTCGTGCATATGTATGGACTACCATATCGACAAAAAAATATTTATTTTTATAAATTATACCTTTTAGGGATGATTATAAAATTTAATATAAATAATAAAATTATATTCATGAAATTATAGAAATTTCAGATATTATGTACCCACTTCATAACACCTTTATCCATATTCAATATATCAAAGTAATTTTGGTGAAATTGATCAAAAAATATTATGTGGTCGATGTAAGAAAGAACTATTAAATGAATGGATTAAAAATGATTATAAAGGGAAATAAAAATGGAATATTGATGAAAAGGTTTCTTAATAAATTATTGAATAAATTTTTATTTATTATTTAGGAGGATATAACACATCCATCTGATCACAAATCCAAGGTAAGGTTTCTTATCTCAATTTTACTCCATTGAAGCATATTTTATATTATACACTTAATTTCATTTATATGGTGTATATAATATCTATTTGACATATTATATCATGAATCCCACATTATTCATGTAATTTGACATTTCAATTCATGTTCTCTCACCTATGGGGTTTTAATTAAAAATTTATTAAAGTTGTAAGTATTTATTTTACAATCTCACACTTATTCAACATTGTTCATGTCTAAATTTATATTATAAGAACTATATACTCTCTATTTATTAAAACTAATATATTTTATTATCCTCTAGTTATTTATTGGGTTTAAAAAATTTCCCCCAACTTTTCCTCTCTTTATAACTCAAAAATACTGAAGGAATGTTTTTAAATAAAATTGGCCTTATTTCCTCTTTTTGGTGGATAATGTTTTTCTTCTATATCCATATTCTTCAACAAAAATTATGGATGTTTTTATATACTTTTAAATGATTGGTACATGTATTTTTATACTAAATTTTAATTTCTTTAAAAAGGTTTAGAATGATTATTTTTAATGTTCCTCTAAAATT
This sequence comes from Viscum album, assembly GCA_963277665.1. Classification (NCBI taxonomy): domain Eukaryota; kingdom Viridiplantae; phylum Streptophyta; class Magnoliopsida; order Santalales; family Viscaceae; genus Viscum; species Viscum album. Next base: position 819,702,866 of record OY728126.1, read on the forward strand.
CATTTTTTAATTTTTTTACCAAACTGTGAAAGGAATGGTATTTTTAACATATAAAACATGAACATATTTTCCTATCACCATAAATAAAAAATATTTTATGAATATTCTTATAAAATTTTCTATGGGATTTTAAACAAAATAATTTTCCATTATTCAGTGATTATTTATATTTTATATTAATAAAAAAATACATTCTTTCTAAAAGGTTGAAATAAATTTTGAAAATAATTTATGATGTAATTTTTACAAAAAAGTTACAATTTATTTAAGGAAAGTTATTTTTAAATTTTCACTTACATTTTACTCTCCAATTATCAAAGGGATTTACTTTATTTCAAACCTTAATTAATAATTAATTATTGTTATTCTATCATCCTTAATTGATTTATGTATTATACCTTATTATCCGATCATTCATTTTCATGTGGACATGTTCTCTATAACTATCCATTATTCATTAGATATTATGTTTCTCCTTCATGTACATGTTTTAAATTTCATGGATATATTATGTATCATTTCTACTAATTTGATATTTTCTTAACCATATACATTTTCGATATATTGTGTTAGTTGAAGGAATCTTAATAAAATAGTTATATCATTTACTGGGGAAATGTTGATGTTCCATATTCTTTATTCAATATAGATATTTACTTATTACTATGACATATTTATTACTTATTATATTATTTATTAGATATATGAGAAATAAATTATAAAAATGTAACTGAAATTTGGGTTATAGTTATATTTATCCCCTCGATGCATCGACCAGTCTCATGGGAAAAATGGAACAATTAGTCGGGTATTTGGTGTATACCTAACTATTCATTTAAATGTATTAGCATAATTACCTGAAGGTAAGGTTAATGATGTATTTGTAAGATGCCTAAAAATATGAATTTCCTTCATCAAAATTTCATTTACTTTTATCCATGTGATTTTTATGTTGATATTTTCCATAGAAATATTTTGAATCTCGGGTTCTTTATTAAATGAAATATTAATTGATTATCCATTCTTCTATATTATTGATGCATTATATACTCATGATATATTTCATTATACACGTTCCAATAATAATAAATGATACCACCTTTTATTATATTTTCCTTTCATCAAAATACGAATAATAGATATTTTAATTATTTTTTAAGGATGTAAGAATTTTTTTCATGAAATGTTTATTTTTTTTCAATGTAATATAGAAATAATGTGCAAATGTAGTCATACATGACTAAAAAATGATCGATCCATTGTGTTTTGATCCCTTTTACCTTATACCATGTAGTAAATAAATTATTTCCTCTATATTACTGGTTCTTGGGTTATTACAATACTAACCAAAACATTTTTATATCCATTTAATCAAATCTCAGTATGTGATTAACCTTTATTCTCATCAATATCTTACTTTTGGTTTTGATCCATCTATCACATATCCTAATTAAAGTGAAAATTTTATATTTTGATGAATCTATATAATCCATATAATAGGAGTTTAATCCCAATGTATTCATTAATATACCCTATAAACAAACATTCTAGAAACTTTTTATATAGATTATCCCTTGATATGTTATCAATAGGGAGAAAGGTGGAGTTCTGAAAACATTGAGATGATAAATTATAATATTTGTTCCAGAATAACACAATTAAATATATATCTAACCCAATAAAAAGAAGGATTTTAATTCATAATATATTCCATACAATTCATATCCACCTCCAAAAACTCCTTGGGAAAAATTACATGCAATCTCATGATCTTTACACTATAATTCATAAAATAATTCATCATATCTATGAAAGTATTTATTTATATGTTTAATCTATAGTATTCTCAAACCATATTTCTTTATACCAACACAGTAATGTCCTATATATTTATATCCATTACTTTATGGTTTCCTACGTCTTGGTGGTCTCAAGGAGGAGTTTTTATGTATTATGTGGACTCATAGTGGGACTCGGTCCATTATGGGGGTCATGCATCCTAGTGATGGATGTTGTGGAGGTTGTTTTAGGTGGGATTCCACCTTGTGTAACATTGGTTTTGTAAACACACCCTGGGGAAGGTGTGGTGTTGGGTGTGTTGACCTAGTGGTTTTCATGTGTTTCACAAGAAAGTGTAAACACCCAATGGAGGGTGTGGTGTTGGGTGTGGTGCCTTAGAGATGCGCCATTGTGAAACGAGGAAGTGAATCTCACCACACCATGGCCTTGGGAATGGTGAGGATAAAATAACCAGCTGAATGGTTTTAGGATGTAGTGTGTGGCTATGTATAATGAAGAATGAACCACAAAAACATATATCATTCCATGTTCTGGGCTGTGGTGGTAGTGAAATCTAATTTTTAAAATAGATATAGAAAAGTGGATCTGGATTAGGGGATTCAAACCACATTTTAATTGAGGGTCACCATGGCATGTTGAGGGTATTAACAATAAGTATTAAGGATATTTTTCTTATGTTTATGATTATATGATTGGATACCCCCTTATTTTTAATTTCAATCCATCCCTCAATGCTCATCTTACCCCTACTCATCCCCACCTTCTCCAATCACCTCCCTTATTGTTTCGAATTACTTGATTCATCTTTATTCTTCGGATTGGATATATTTAGATTTAGGTAACCTTGTATTTTAAAATTATTATTTTCTTGTCACTCTATTTTATCTAGGAGTTCACTATGGTGGGATTTATTCTATGTTTTGGGGGGTATTTTATGAGGGATTATTGTATATAGAATTCGGTAGTTATTCCTTCATGGTTGGTAGGGATTGACCTATTGTTTCATCCTTTATGAGAAATGGTCCAATTTGAATCTTTAATTAAGGTAGGTAATTATTAAAATTTCCTTCCTAATATATACATATTGTAATACAATTCATTTTTCTTTTCACATAATAACCAATAATGGTTATCCTAGTCGGCAGAAATCTGAGCCGTAATTACCCCAAGAATGCCTCCATAGGTTAGGGGCTCCCGAAGAACACTGAAAGGCATAACTAAAATGGGATTCCCTCTCGTAAAGTATATATATTCATGCGACCAACCAAATCATGTAGAAGTTTATGGGAATAATAATAAAATATTTTATCATTGAGATTAAAAACTATCCATGTAATAACCTCTAGGGAATAAAAAAGAGTTTGAAAGCATAAACTAAAAAGTAAAGGGTAAAATACATTCCCAACCAGAAAAGATGTCCCAAACTAAGAATAACTAGAAAATAAAGAAATATGAGATAAATACTAACCCCTAATATTCATGTGTCAACCATTGTATTCAGTCAATTGTAGCCAAGTATCCCTAAGATTCACCAATAACACCACTGACTTGTCTGTTATCTTCATAAGAAACAACACCTATAGGAAAATCCCATGAATTGTTGACTATATACATACCCAAAAGAAAAACCCAAAAACTAAAGAGGGATAAATATAAAAAACAATATAAATATCCACCTTATTGAAAATAAAGTGGGAAATGAAACCAAATGATATAGATATATATGATCATATAAGAAACCCAGAACATAAAGAAAGAAGATATCCTTTTTATTAACCAACTTAGAAAAGAGTTTTCTAGTAGTTCCAAAGGACAATAATTGATTCCCAAAATCTTGTGTGTCTATCCAAATAATTCATGAGTAGGGTTCACACCTCGCCACTAATCCACAGCAAATGGATAGTAATATTCAAAAGATATAGGACCCATGCCTAGTATGATATGGAAGTAATGTCTCTATATCTAAGAATATAATATGGAGGACATGCGCACTGGTGTGATAGGGGAATTCTATCTACAAATATTTATAACTATTTTGGAGGACCCGAATGATGGTTTGACAATGTAGTACTAAATTGATAAATAGATGAATTGTGCCTTGGTATGATAGGTGAGTGTCGCATCTGTATATTTACATTAATTATGGAGGACTTATTCCATGTTAAGAATGGGGATTTATGACTATGTATCCATATAATGAGTATAGAGGACCCTCTCCCTAGTGAGACATGATAGTTCTGTCTATGTGGATAAATTACATGTTCCCTGGTGTGATAGAGTATTTCTACCTCTATATATATATAAAATGTATGTAGTACATGTGCCCTATGTGATAGGGGATTAAAATCTCCATGGATCAAGGATTTGAACCCTGGTGAAATCGGGGAGTGTCACCTCTGTACCTGTACAAAGAGTATAGAGAACCTAAACCCTAGTCTAATAGGGGAGTACCTTCACATTGGATAGAGGGCATGTGCCTTGGTATGATAGGGGAGTGTCGCCTATATATCTAAAATATCTATAATGATCCTTCCTGATCACTACCATCATCAAGCATCACCTAGGGAACAATATTCTCATAATTTCATACAAAATGTCTTAAAATACACTAATAAATCAACTATCATGTTATATGAGAAAAACCAATCAGGATAGGCTACTCACTATCCAAAATCCCAAGTCGAAATAAAAGAGATGTAATAGGTAGAAGATTAATAAAGAAGTACACAGCGTGTAAGGGGGACCACATGGAGTGTGGTCCTGGTCTGCCGTCTGGACATGTACCTGGATGGGTCTGGGTACTAGGTCATTCCCATATACCCACAAACATGCATATTCACTCCTAAAGTACCTGGTGTGTCTATCCAAAAAGGTATGATGAATGCACAAGGTTTTTCACCAATTCAACATGATGAAGATTTAAACCAAAAAAATTTCATCCCAAACAGCCATGAATGGCCAAATTGATCACACAAATATGATCCTCATGGAAAAAATCTTGAGATAGGTTATTTACTTTCCCAAATATGACTCTTGGGGGAAAACACATTTCATCGCTACACATACATATTTCTATATATGGGCTAGTGCCATGTGTCCTAATTAAATACCCAATATTTGTCTTGAAACATCTAACTCAATATAAGGGTCATGATTCCATGGATGGTTCACCATTCTGACACTGTATGGAGAAGTTATGTCAGATAATATATTCCATTAAAAATTATTATTATTATTTTATGTTTCTTGAACCCAATCTATGGGTCAAAAAAAGGTATCCAATATAGGTCTTGAATAAGGAGTCTCAATACTAAGATTGTGATGCCATAGATAGATCACTAATATGATGTCACACGAATAGGTTATCAATGAATTTAGTTTTCATAACAAAATAATAATAATAATTTATATTATTATATTTTTCAACATTATTTCAAATGGAGAGCCTCGCCCCTCACCTTGTTGTATGCATTAGATATCTTCTATCAACCCAGTTGGTTCCTCACTCACTCTCTCTATCTTAAATAATAATAATAACTTAATTATTATTACTATAAAATAGATGTAAGTCCCCCATGGGAATAGCCTAGTGGTTACACATTTTAGGGGTCTCATGGGAGGTCTCAGGATCAAGTCTCCTTGAGTAAATATAGGAGTAGTAGTTTATTTGTTTATTTGTTTATTTGTAATTCACCTCCCTTTTACTTTTGTATAGTATATATAAATAATGGGTGAGAGAATTCATCATTCTCTTCACAAATAAAATAGTTATCATGTTCCCTATAATTTTTAGACCCCTTAATTTTATTTATTTAATTCATATAAATAAATACATCATCTTGTCTTCTTCCTCCCAAACAATAACTCATGACAACCCATTCATACAACACTAAAATTCATGCACACCACACCATTTAATTGGTTCCCAGACTTTTATTTCAACATTAAAAATAATAATAGTAATTAAACACAATATATTATTAATATTAGAAAGAAAAATTAATTTCTTATATTACGATTATTAAAAATAATAATAATACACATCTCCATCCATGACTGGACATAATATGGATTTCATCTATTCTTCACTCAAAAAACTTCCATAATTTTTATCCATGGAGACCACAAATTCCACTATATGGGAACCCTCCCATCTGCACCAACACTATATGAAATCATTGACAACAACTGGATTCCATCCACTCATTTCTTGAAAAAAAACATTCGTTGCACCCCAAGCTAGATCCACTCAATCGGGCTCGAAAACCACGGATAACTGATCCAAATTCGAGTTCCCATAAAATTATTCAGGCCTTTATTGCCTCACCAAAACCCATATCTGAACTCATGACTTTGATCCATTATAGAAAAGAAAAAATGCATGATGATCGGTATTCTCAGATATCATCGAATCATCAGATAACTAATTACCGATGATGAATTCCATGATTAAAAGGATAAATATAGAATCCACATAGGTGATAATCATCACTGAACAATGTGATCCCAACCAACTATCTATAGTAAATAAAACATGGGTGGTAAAATGGAATAAAAAATAAATTATTGATTTAAATAAATCTAATTATTGAACGGGCTCTTGTAAAGTGAAGATAGTCATATATTAATAAAAAATAATTAATTCATGCTCAAACTTTTAATCAAAAGGGTGTAAACCAAGATTGATGAGGCCTACCTTGATTATGGATCAATCTTTGGTGAAGAACACATCATAAAAAGATGAAGGTGATTATCCTGCTATGTTCATCATTCATCTCACAATTATTCATGATTCCATCATCCTCCATTCTATGATCCCAATCTACCAAAGTAGAATTCTATCCTCCACATCTTAGATCTAGAATGGGTTATGTTTTTAACCCTTGGATGACCATAATAATAGGAAATTTATATAGGATTTTAATAGGTTAATTAAGGGAACAAATAAATTATTTATTTATTTATTTTAATGAAACAAACTCACCAAAAGATGACTCATATGAACATCCAACTTTGAGAAACATCAGTTAATTATTAAGGTAATCCCCACACTCTGGATTTCATTTGAAGTATCAGATATTCAATCCATTACTATGTTATAAAATATTCCATTATTTATGAAAACTTCCATGCACATGATATAAAATATATTTACTATTTTTATAAAATTAATTATGGGTTTACCGGACCTTAGAATCTGGTGTTGTCTCATTTCCTAGCTCTGGAAATATTTCTTAATATATTAAAATGACCTATAATAGAAAAATAGAGTCTCTACATTATTCAATTCTACAATGATTTTCATCACTGAAAATAAAGAACTAAACAAAAAGGATGGGATATTGATCTCTCAACTGGGTCTCCCACTCCTACAAGTTCCCCCGATGTTTTCCTATGGTTCCAACAGACACAAAACAAAGGAAAAAACATTCCTCTAGAGGGTTCTTCTCTACTATTTGTCAACACCACTAGATCCTGGAAAACTGAAACTCCACTCCCATGTCCTATATTTCCCAGGTCGATATTGTACAATGATTCATGAACATATCTCCTCAACTACATTATGTGGATAATAAAAGAATCCAAAACTACTATGACTATGAAGTTAATAGGTATACAACCTTTCAAACCAAACACAACATCATGAAAAGGGTTTTACAATCCTTAAATATAAACTATCATCCAATCCAACTCTTTATCATCCTCAACATGGTGAGATATCCTAGAATATATGATCTTCTCATAAAATTCCAAAGGCCACCATCATCAATCAATAAAGGACTCCTAACATATTCCATGTAATACTAATCCTCCCTTGGATGAACTTTAACCATTTCACAACCATCACTAAAACTAACCTCTTGTTCCTTCCATGCTCTAAATATGATGTTGAGGACATAAGGGTATTATCACATAAGACTATCATGAATGGAATAAATACTTATTAATGGTATAGATCATAAGTTTGGTGAACTATGTTTTAAAATTCAACACGCTAAAGGGAATCACTAAGAACTCAAAAAATCATAACCTCTCTAGGAATCCATGCTCAGTACATCCACCTCTCTATCCTAGTATTGGTGATAACCCAAAATGAATGAAAACTCTGAGAACCACTTCACCCCAAACCACTAGTCAAAGAACCCAATGATTCTCAACAATGGATAATCTGCATATAATCACCTGCTTTATGTGAAACGGATTCATACCCAACCTCAATCACTCATTCACCTCTCTGGAGAATAACATTGGTCTACCCAGGTGAACACATTGGGTGTTAAAAACCCATTTCTCTAGAAACACCTAACTACACCTTCATCTTACAATGCTCAGTGAGTTTCATATAGTATGATATCACAAAAATCAGGGGCGGTCTCTGGTGCCAATCCTTATATAATCCCAAATCTCAATGTGGTGATAAATTTGACACATACCTAGGAATGATGTACTCAAAATCCACCACTAATGTATAAATAAATATCATGGAATCCACTTATCTAAAGGTATCACTATCCAACTAATAAAAAACTTTCATAACCACTTACACATGATCTCATCTATCTCTTCCTGGGATCACACATTTTTAATGGAGGAAAAATATGTCCCAAATAATAGGAATCACTAATATACTCACTAATAGAAATAAACTAAGAATGGATGGTATGAATCCAATCTATATAGAGTAAAACGTCATAGGGTTTGACAACCACTATAAATAAATCACACGCAAGCCTCTCCCTCTCTCCTCTAAGAGTCGGGTAATATTTTTAGTATAAGTGTGTGATATTTGATCCTCCCTATATGATCCCCAACCACAATGTTCAAGAAAAACATTCTCTATCGGTATCATTAGTTATTGAATAGGGGATACTCACATGGAAGGTGGATTGTGATTATGCACCAAAATTGAAATCATAGTATAAAATATAGGGGTCACACCTCAAACACTCTCAAATCCTTGGGGTCACAATACTCCATAATTTGAATCCATCTATCCCCTTAAATATCCATTATCCTTAACCAGGGCTCAATTTGATATCATCATATCAGAACGAACTCGAAAATACAAGTCATGGAACTCATCTACTGCACCTAGACAATATCCTCTTTTGGAAAAACTGACTCTCCCTCATTTTTTTAAATAGTGTCATAAGAAAATGTATTAGTGGGTAAATTTTCCCTATTACTTGAATTTATGAAGACACATTGAACTTCACCAACACAAGGCTCTACAAACACCCCACATGGCCCTAGATAAGTCTCCTTACCAGGATAACCATTAAAAGGGGTCCTATTCAAGTAGGACATTCACACTATAGCTTCATTACAATCCTCTACCACCTAATAAGTAAGTCTAGATCACCATAATATCTGGTTGATCTTTATCACTGAAGCCCACGATGTGTGATCAATATAGGTGTGTCATTTGTAGGTACCTCTGGAGCCAATAGTTGCAACATGGAGAAGACTGGTTTCCGACACACCCATCTAATCGGTCAAGATCCGCATAGGCAAAAAAATGTCACCAATACCTTGAGTCAAACTTATATCTCCTATGGTTTTTCTCATCTTAGATCCTCAGCAGTCACCATCACTAAAACTCATGTAACACACTCAAAATGCATATACCATCATCCTTATATACCAGATATATCAACCACTCAACATGAAAACATTCATATTCTTGATCAAAAAATGGTTATTTTTACCGATAATTAGGTTGTAGCACTGATTGGTTCCCACCTAGAAAAAAGAACCTCATCCTTAGGTCTCTAAACTGAGGCCCCACCACTCAACAGGTCATTGTCACGACATTATCTTGAAACCCTAAATGGTTGTAAAGGAGGATAAATATTGAAATTTATCAATATATACCATGGTAAAATGAGAATATATATATATGGGTAGATGACTCAATAAGTGTAGTCAAAGGACTCAATCATATATGATGCCTGTATCAATTTCCCTTGTAACCAATGTCTTGGTATGCTGAGTCGACAAGTATTTATTCAGACTTCTAGTCAATGGATTTTTTGGCCAAATCACTAACACTGGATTCCTTGTCCTGAAAATTTCACATGATACACTTAGACACAATTTCCCTAAATTTCTTGCGAAACCACATAAGGTGAAAAAAAACTCCAAACATTGTCTCGTGATCAAAACAAATATGACACCAATCTATTGTGACCTGAACCATCAGGGCCCGCCGTTCCAACAGAAGGATAAGCCATAACTATCCCAATAATGCCTTAAAATTCTAGGGGATGGAGAAAATATCCAAAAGGATTAACTAAACATAGATGGATTTTCCAAAAGTGTTTGTATACACTCACCCAAAAATATTCATACAAAGGTAAAGAGGAATAGAAATAAAATAATATAGGATCTAGAGTAAAAACTATGAATTTGATGACCTATAGTGAATAAAAAATAGTATGAAAACATAATATAAAAATTAAAGGGTAAAATACATGCCCATCCCGGAAACATATCCCAAATTGATGACAATTGGAAAAGAAAAAAAATCTAAGTGAGTGATCAACTCATGATCTCCAATCGCTGACCACCGTAAATGGTCAAATTCACAAATTTATCCATAAGATCCACCAATTCCACTATCAACTAGTTCAATATCTACATAAGACATTCCATGTGTGGGAAATCCCATGTAGGGGTGATAATATGCATACCCAATAGGATTACCCAAAAACTAAAGAGGGAGAAACAGAACATATGATAGAAATAGTTATCTGATCCTAATGAAATAGTAAACCATAATCCAAAAACATAGATATATAAGATCATATATAAATACTATAGGAGAAATAAAGGGGGTCTTTATTTCATAGCCAATCATAAGAAAGAGTCTTTCAATAGTTCCAAAGGTTCATCAATGATGGCCAGAATCTCATGTGTCTATCCGAAGAATTCTTGAGGAGGGTCCACACTTTTCCACTCATCCATAGCCTGATAGATCAAAATATCCAAAAAAAATAGACGACCCATTCCCTAGTATGAAACTAGAATAGAATATTTATATATAATCATCGAATATGGAGGACTCGTGCCCTGGTGTGATAGGGGAGTATTATCTCTTTATCTATATAATGAGTATCGAGGAGTTGTGCCTTGGTGTGATAGGGGAGTACCATATCTATGGATAAAATGCCTTCACCCTAGTGCGATAGGGGAGTTACAAATATATATTTGTATAATGATTATAGATGACTTGAACCCTAGTGTGATGGGGGAGTATTTCCTACATCAATAGAGGAAAAATTCCCTGGTGTGATCGGGGAGTTCTGCCTCTATATCTATACAACAATTATGGTGGACTAGAACCCTACTGAAACATGGTAGTACTATATCTATGTTTAGAGGACTCGTTCCCTATGTAGATAGGGGAGTGTCACCTTTGTATCTATAAAAAGATTATGGAGGACCCATGCCCTTGTGCAAAAGGGGAGTACTATATATATGGATAGAGGACATATGCCCTGGTGTGATAAAGAAATTTCACCTATGTATCTGTACAGTGAGTATGAAGGATTTATTCCTTGGTTTTATTAGGGAGTACCATCTCTGTTTATAGAGGATATATTCCCTTGTGTGATTGGGTAGTGTCTCCTCTATATCTATAACCACTATGAGGATCCTACCAGATAAATACCATAATCAAGTGTCACCTAAGGAATAATCATGCTTCAAACATATCACAACAAACCTTAAAATCCAATACAAAGGTCACATTATACTTATATATGAAAAAACACTCAAGATAGGATACTCTCTTGCCAAAATCTGATTCAAAACGAATGATATATGAGAGGTAGAAGATTCATAAATAAATACAAGGAATGTAAGGGGGTACACATAGTGTGTGGTCACACTCAGCTGCCTAGTCATGTACCTAGATTTTCCTATGTACCATCTCATTCCACTATAACCCTATTCATGTGCATGTACTCTGAGAGTACATAGTGGTTTTGGCCAAAATTTCCTAATGAATAAAAGTATCATCATCAGTCTAACAAGATAAAACATTAAACCATTGATATGTCATTAAAAATAGACATGGATGGTCAAACTAATCACACCATTGTTATCTTCATGGAAATATGATTGAGATAGTCTATTTACATTACCAAATATAACTCTCTATGAAAAATCACATTTCACCAAAACACTTATGTACATCACCTCATGGGATTGAGCCACAAGACTAAAATAAATACCTAATGTTGGTCATGAAACTCCCGCCTCAATATTATTATCTTAATTCCATAGATTGTTCATCATTATAACACCATATAAAGAATTTAAATCAGATACTAGTTTCTATAACAATAGTATTATTTATTATTATTAGTATTATTATTATTATTATTATTGGTCATTTCATGGACCCAAGACACAGGCTAAAAAAAGGTATCGAACATTGATCTCGAATTGGGAATCTTGAAAACAGGATCATGATACCACAGAAGAATCATCAATTTGATGTTGCACAAAGATGTTACAACCGAATTATAATTTGATAACAATAATAATAATAATAATAATTTATATTATTACTTTTTTAAAACATTATTACAAATGGATATCCATTCCCCTTGTATTTTTGTATGCATATTAGATCTTCTCCCCACCTAGGTTGCGCCCCACTCACCCTATCTCTTCCATAATAATAATATCAAAATTATTATTACTATAAAATAGATATAAGTAATGGGGAGAGAATTCATCCACCTATTCATGTATAAATTAGAGGTCATGTGCCCCACCATTTTTTATACCCCTTTATTTTATTATTTAATTCCCATAATTAAATACCCCATCCTATATTATTCCTCCCAAATAAATACACCCCATTCATGCAGTAGAAAAATTTATGCACACCACACCATTTACGTGGCACCCCAACATATATTTATTCATTTAAAAAAGTATTTCTATATTATTATTAACTATACACCTCTTATTATTATTACTAAAAATAAAAAATAATTTCATGTTTTTTTATTATTAAATATAATAATAACACACACCACCCTCCACAGTTGGTTCAAAATCAAATTCCATCCAATCTTCATCAGAAACCGTAAATCAATATTATCCATAGAAACCATACATACTGATTCAATGGAACCCATCCATCTACACTAACACCAAACTCTGTCATTACCAGTGGCTATATTCTAGCCACTCGTTTCTCAAAAACATTAATCATTGCAACTATGGAGTGATCTGCTCAATGTAGCTTGGAAAACGCTGATACCCCCATCCAAATTAGGTTCCCAATAATAATTTACACACCTATAATGAATCTTTAAAACCCAAATCTGAACTCAATACTATTATCCATTATTCAAAATAATAAATTCAAAATGATCTATATTATCGGATATCATTGAATCACCATTCAACTGATTACCAATGATGAATGTCAAGAATGAAAGGGGAAAGACACAACCCCCAAAGGTGATAATCATCATTGGATAATGTGATCCTAGCCAAATATTGAAATTTATAGAAACATGGGTGATGAAATTGAAAATAAAAATAAATAATTGATTTTAAAAAATAAAATTATTGAACATACTCTTGTGAGGAGTGGATAATTACAAATGAAAAAAATAGATATGAACTCATACTAAAGATTTTAATCATAAGGGTGAAAATCACAATTTATGAGAACTAATTTGATTATGGATTAATAATTGGTGAATAAAGCATCCACTGGAGATGAAGGTGATGATCCTACTAAGTTCATTGTTTGTCCCAGGATTATCCTCCATTTTATTTTCCATCATTCCCCAATCCTAATATGCCAATGAAGAACTCTCTCATCATCCTCTTAGATATGAAAATGATTATGTGGTTCAGTCTTGGAAAAACATCATAAGAGGTTATTTATAAATGATTTCAAATAGTTCATTAAATAAAACAAATAAATTATTTATTTATTTAATTTAGTTAAGCATACCTTCCAATAACTGTATCATCCAAACATCTAGGGCCGACCAACATTAGGTCATGCCTAGGGTAAACCCAATGCTCTAGATTCAACTATGGTCTCAAATTTATGATTTGAGACTCCATTCAAGATATATTTCATTATTTCTAAAAAACTAATCATGTGTGATATAAAATATATTGAGTATTTTTATAAAATTAATTTTGATCTCATTGGACCTCGGAATTCCATGTCGTCTTAACGCATCACTCCAAAAATATTTCTTAATATATTTTAAAGTCTTGCATATAAAAAATAGACTTTATACATTTCATACTTTGGGAAAATGGTATGTATCTTCTAAATGAATATAATTAATTATCTTAATTGAAAGTGATGGGGGTGGTAAAATCACATGAAGTTTAATTTTCCATGAGTTTTTTCATCAATGGTTGTGCTTTCATATTGTTTTTCCAGATTTTAATTTTAATATGATTAATGATCTTTTGTGGTTATTGGAACCTTTGAGCCTATTTGGGATGTTTTAATTAAACTCACAAAAAATGAAAAACTTTAATAACACATATCCAACTAATAATTTGGTTTCCCATGGAATATCATATTTGTGTGAGAATACACTTGAAAATAAGGATGTGTGATGAATTCACTTTCTTAAAACAAAATTGGTGATGTATAGTGGTTTTTATGTATAGTGATTGAGATGTGTGGTGGATTTTATGTGTGGTTGATAATATTTGGGGTGTTTGTGAAGCGAGGTTTACTGGCGTGAGATGGATTGGCTATGTTGGGTTATTTGTGTTGTGTTTTATAGTTTCCTAATAGCGATGAAATGAACTCAAAATGTTTAAATGTAAAATGAAATGACATGGTTTCGAAAAACTATTGAAATCATAGAATTAATTTGAGAAATTTGGATTAATTAGTTGTCACTAAATAGTAAATAAATTGGATTTTTAAATGAAGATGGTTGGTAATTATAAAATTTAGTAATTGGTTGTTTTGAAAGGAAATATGGAATGTGGATTTTGTGTGTCATGTTTGTGTGGCGTTAATATTTTAAAGGTGGATGTGATAGTGAATTATGATGTGAGACCTTGTGGTGATGTTGTGAGATATGTTCATACCCTTTTTATAAACCCCTATGTTAGTATTATGAGTTGATTAACTGCTTATAATTTTATGTTATTTCTCCACACAACCCTCCCATGTTACATGTTTACAATGACGCACAATGATTTTGTGTTCCATGTATTTTCCCTAACATCCATGATTATGAGGATAGATTGATGGAATCCCCCTCTTCTCCACCCTCTCTTCTAGGTTAGGTTTTTATTCATGGTTTTTGATGGATACAAGTAAAAAAAATCACTATAAGTAGTTATTGATGAGAGGATATGGTGATTCACTATAGGGATCATGTATGGTAGTATAAGGGAATGAGGTTGATTCCCTTCATATTCATAATACCCTACTATTATGGTTATATGATGGTGGTTATGGGAGTATTTGAATGTGAATTTGTCACCCATGTGACTTTGGGTGGGATGTTATGTGATTTTCTAGGTTTCATCGAGTTGGATGTGATGTGGTTTACCGGGTGTCTTTAGTCATGGTTATTACAGAAATTATGGGAGCACCAAAATGTGTGAAGTTTGGGGATGATAGGGAAATATCAGTGGGAAATATGTGTGAGGAACCCTTTATTTTTATTATATTTATTATGTTACGATATTAGATGTGCTATTCATTTATTGAGTCATAGTGAACATAGGCTTGGTTAGCTTATCGGTTTAAGTGGATGTTGGTTCTAATTTTCATTCATGGGTTCATTTGTATACTCTTTTCACATGTGCATGAGAGGAATTAGATTTGATCCTACAATGTGTACAGGTTATTCTCACCCTAAATATAAAAAAACTATTTTCAAATCTCCAGGAGGACTTTAGTGATAGAGCTTGACATTACTATCCTGAACATTTGAGGTATTACTAAGTCATTCTGTAAGGGTTTCATTAGGGTATTTATTTAGATACTATATTGTTATTTTTTACTTTATAAATGATTATAATATGGTTTTTGGATTTCTTTTTTTCTTTTTTAGATATAGATTCTTGATGGTTTTCATTATATCTCTCAATACTTATTATATAAAAGAGGGTAATACCTTTTATATGTAAATTTTTTATACCCTCAGCGTTATTCACCAACATGAGTCCTACTAAAGGTGGGACTTGGATTATTATCTCTCTTCCTTGATTTTTGGATCAAGAGGGGTATGCTTTGATGGATGAGGTTTTGAAAGAGTGATATCAAAGATAATTGAGATATAGGATGGAATTTAGAGTTAAGAATTATGATGGTTACTTGGATTTGTAGGGAAACAACATTAATTGATCTTGGTGTATGTCAAAGGATAGAGAGATAGTATAGGACATAGGATTTTAGTTCCTTAGATAATCTAATGAAAGTACCATGATTATACCAAATGAATAACTGATGTGATTCTACTTGCAAGGTAGAGACCTTGGAGAGGTACATAAATCATGATCTATTATGTTCGTGTTTGAAATGGGTGATATTTAGTAAATTAAAATGAATAAATTTAATGAAATTTTATAAAATTATAGGATTATAATTATATATTTCTCCTCTTTATAAATAGAACTTGGTCGTTATTCATTAGAGACTCATGTAGTGGAGGTTAAGAATACTAACCAGACTGATCATCAAAATATTGACCTAATAGAGTTGTATGAGGCATTTTAGTGAGATCTACATTATTTTCAATGGAAACTTTTCAAAATTTTGAGGTAAATATCTCTAATCTATATATGAAGTGATGGTTGGAGTATATCGAGGCCACTTTCTGTCTAATCCATGATCGGAATGAGTTTGGGGTTTTGTTTTTAATCAGTTGGATGAAGGGTTTTTCATGTAAAAGGTGGGTGTTGTATCTTAGTGATTAGGAGGATATAGATATTTCATTGTAAAATTTTCAAATCAAGTTTTAATTGGAGTTCATATCATTGACCATGAAGGTACTAAAGAGGTTTGAGTTTCTTTCCCTTTTGTAGGGGAGTGTTTCTTTGTGAGATCTTAGGATCATGTTTTACGGATCTTCTTTATTTTACCCTCAATTTTTTCTGAATGAGGAGTCCCAGGAATTGTTTCTTAGGGAGACACTCTACCCATCTATCCAAAATATGGTTACATTATTTCCAATTTCAATGTATTTGGTGGTGAAAAGGAATGTGGAGATGATAAATAATATGTACTCTCAAGTAGGGATACCATGATAGGGGATTCAAAAGATCCCCTTAAGGAGTATATTTTTTATTAGTAGGTCCTAGATTCTAGGTACTTCATGGTTTCAATTAGCAAGTAGTTAGTCACAATCGTTTACTCTTCATTTTTTTAGGTCAAGTGGTTCCCATGTTTTTTCGGTGGGATTTCCATTCACGTTCATTTCCTATAAGGATTATGGTCATATTCAGGATTAGTTCTTGAATTCCCAAGGAGGTTGGTTTTTTTGTGTGGATATACCTAGTCATAGTAGAAATAGAGTCCACCAACAATTTTTTAGAAGCTAAGAGGAGATAAATTTTATAGAGTTTATCCCCATGATGGACCTTGACCTTGGATACCTAGGCCAGAGCATGTTCATTGAGGTGGTCATTCATAGTGATAAAGATGATATGGGAATGGAAAATTTAATTCCATGGATGTTTTAGTGTCACACAGTCCAACTATCATCATAAGTGTGATTAAATTATAATATATACTTTTTTAATTTGTTTGATTCAGGATCCTCACTCTCATTTTTTACACCCAACTTATTTTATGCATTAGGTTTGAATGTTGAGAGGATTCCCTTGACCATGGTGTTGACTACACTAGTCAGAGGCCAGACAATATTGTTTGATGTGTGTTAGGGTGTATAATAATGATGGGGAAACATCAATTATGCGGGGATCTATTATTTATAAAGATACAGTTTTATAGTGTAATACTTTAAATTTATCGGTTGTATTTATTGTGTACATTTATTTATTTTTTTCAAAGTAAGTTAACATTCTAATAATTGGATGATCAACATCAAGTTTTCATTGGTGAAGGGGGTTTTCAGATGTTCAGAAGGCATATATATCCCCTTCTTTTCCTGGTGGAGGAATTTTTAATAAACTCAGTGCTAATTGTATGGTGGAGGCACCTTGAGTTATTGAAGATTTTATAAGAATATTTATAGAGGATTTTATGTAACTACACCATTGACACTGCATCTGGTTCAAGGTAAATTTACACCCAAGAACTTCTCTTATTTTGATGCATCCTAATCAAATGAAACCATCTGAGTTGTGGGAGTTAATAATTAAGATAAATAAGCTAATTAAGAAAGGTTTTAACTATAATAGTGTGTCATCATTGTGTTCTCTAGTATTATTAACCAATAAGGTATAGGGAAGTCTTAAGTTTTGTGTAGACTACCTAAGGAGGAACTTAGTGGCGATCAAGAATAACTACACTCTTCCTAGGATTTATGATCATTTTGATTTGTTTAGAGAATCTATATGGGTTTCCAATATCAATCTATGGTCTGGATACCATCATCCTAGGGTAAATGAGGAATACATCCTAAAGACTACCTTCTACTATAGGTATGGTCACTTTGAGTTCATGGTCAAGATATTCGGCATCACGAACATACCAACTATGTTCATGGAGGTCATGAACTTCATGTTCCAAGAGTTCCTAGACTTTTTTGTATTCATGTTCATATATGACATATTAATCTACTCAAATTAAAATGAGGAGGAATTCAGTCATCTCTAATCTGTATTACAAAATCATTGAGGAAACCATCTATTCTGAAATTTGTATAAGTGTATGTTTTACACACATAAGATGAATTTACATGGTCATTTTTTGTTCTAGTAGGGTATTTCTATAGAACCATAAAATTTTTAGGTAGTTTTTTATTGGGAAGAACCCAAGAATGTGGCATAGGTTTGCAGTTTCCTTAGTATGAGAAGATATTACCTGAGGTTCTTATATGGTTTCTCAAATATTGTGTCCCCATTGGTAGATATGAATATGAAAGTACAGGTATTAATATAAAATAATGATTATCAAGTGATGTTTGAATACTTGGATGGGAGATTTATCAATGCTCCAGTGCTTCTATTTCTAGTAGAAGGGGTAGTGTTTATAGTTTTTTGTGACACTTCCTTTTTGGGATTCAGATTCATCTTAATATATAAAAATTAATTGATATCTTATAGGTCTAGGTAGTAACATCCTATCAAGTATAACTAATCCACCATGATCTGGAGTTGGTGTTGGTCATGTTTTTAGTGAATATGTGGCAAAATTATCTCATCTGAGAATGCTTTGGATTCTTTACTGATCACATGAATATAAGGTATATTTTCTCTTAGTGGGAATTGAATCTATGATACAAGAGGTAGATATAGTTTATCTATGACTAAGAATATGAGAAATAATATACCTCATGGAAGATAAATTTTAGGGATAATGTTCTAAGAAGGAAGTAATGAAGGGATCTTGTTCAAAAGTCTTGGGATGCTTGGAGGAAGATGGAGGAGTTGGGATCCATGCACATAGATGTTGGGGTGTTTTATGAAGATGATTTATTTTTTCATATGGTAGTGAATTATTATCTAATAATGTAGTTTGATGAGTATTTATAGGTAAACATAGAGGAAATGGTATGTATTACCATGTTTTCCATGGTGATTCCCTAGAGAGATGTTTGGAGGATGGTCATAATAAGATGTTATTTTAAGGGAGGTTCTTCATCCCAATGGTGATAAAAAAGGGATTCATTTTTGAGTTTTATAGCTCACCTTTAATGTTTAAACCAAGAGTTTCTAATATGTATGATTTTTTTAGTAAAATATTTTAGTGGTTTTAAATGAAACATGAAGTGTAAGAGTTTATTTTTTGGTTTCTGGTTTACCCATAGGTAAAAGAAAAATATCATGTTTATAGTGGCTTGTTTTATCCCTTGGACATTCCTGAGTGGAAGTGGGATAATGTCCCAATTTATTTTATCATAATAATAATCTAGTAATATGGAGGATATGATTATATCTAGATAATCATAGATTGGATGATGATTTTTTCTTACATCCTACCAATAAATGAGTTAATTTTCATGGATGTTTTGGAAAAGAGGTATGTGGGTGGGGTCATTAAACTACATGGACTTTCAATATATAATGTCTCAAATCAAAAAACACATTTACCTCATGAGACTAGATAGGATTACAATATTCTTTTCATACTCAGCTATACCTTAACATTATTTTCTACACACAAACAGATAAAAAGACGAAGTAGACCATCCATATTCTGGATGTTATGTTTCAATCATGGATCTTGGATTTTTGCAGATCTTATGTAAAGACATTTACTCTAGTTTCCCAAATCTGGTGGTCATTTTATTACATTCTCATAAGATACAAGTTATTTCACCCCAAAGGACTTAATACTTTAGTAGTCTTCATAAACTAGATATATACTTGAATCCCACATTATATTTGAAAACATAAAATAAAAAACATAAGGAAATTAATATTCTACATCCTTTCAATCATTTAAATATTCTTTCTTCATATACTAGGTATAGAAAAATGATAATGGTTGATCTC
Source organism: Viscum album (assembly GCA_963277665.1). NCBI lineage: Eukaryota > Viridiplantae > Streptophyta > Magnoliopsida > Santalales > Viscaceae > Viscum > Viscum album. Next base: position 819,723,317 of record OY728126.1, read on the forward strand.
AAATACTCAATAAGGGTTATGTACATAAGAATATATCTTGATTAAATAAGGTAGAATCAATATGGAAATGTAAATAATTGAATACACATGTCATTTTATAAATAACTTGATCATGCAAAATAATATGGGAGAAGTAAATGATGATTAAATAATTCTATATAATTAATCATATTTTATTAAGACTTATCCATGGATATTATAACTAATCAAATAATCACATAGACATTAATAACTAATCTAATAACTATGGAATGTATAATGTCGAACATCATAAACTAATTGTCAAGGCCTTTCTTCAATACATCATACAAAAATAGTTAATGCCTCATCAAAATATCCAAACTAGTTTTTCTCATGAGACCTATTGATGCATTGAGAAGATATAGTAGGGTACACATGTTACTTAATAAGTCCAATGCATTCATCATATAAAATAGGTGAATAAAAATTAAATACATAATCAATATAAACATTTGTATTGAAAAACTAATATATGAAATGTCAAAAAATTCATCAATCACACAGATCATAAAACATCTAGAGAAAGAATAAGTATTTTTTTATTATAACATATCCCTAGTAGATCATAAGTAAAATGAAGGGTTTTTTTCATTTATTAATATAAATTCCATAAAAATCATTAAAAACATTCTAGAATAAAATACCCTTTTCACTTTTAAATTCACTTTAAAACTATAAATTTATAGAATAGTGGGAAAAATTACCTAGAAAATAATCATGAAATTTTATAAAATAAAATTCAAAACAATAAGTGGTTATGATAGCTGGAAAATTATGTTCATGCTGAGTATGTTAAAACAAATATTCCTTCCACATTTTTGGTAAATAGTAAAAGAGTAAGTTGTTCAGAAAATAAAAATAAGATTCATTTTAAACCATTATTAAAAAGTTAAAAATGGCTAAAAAATTATTTAATAAATAATTGGAGAATATTTACATTATTATTTAAAACATTTTATAGGAAGATATGGATATGGAAGAAATATATTCCCAACTGAGTAGAAAAAACAATTTGGTATTCCTTAAAAATATTATTTCAATATCCTGAGTACATAAAGAGAGGAAATGAAATTAAACTAATAATTTCTATAAATAAACATATTATAAAAAATCTTTTTGGGTTTTTGATATAGAGATCAAATATTTTCTCCATCAAAGACATAAACATAAATAATCATCAATAATTATGATATTGTGAACTAAACTCTTACAACTTTGGTAACTCTTAAATCATAAACCCCATGAAAGAAATAAGATCAAATGTATCATTAAATAATATTAATATAAATATATTAATGATATAACATATGAAATGGGTATTAAATACACATCATAAAAATAAATAGGTTCACAATACCAAATATGACACAATGGAGTAGAAATTGAGACAAAATATATTACAACGATTATACAATTGAATTGAAAATTAATGAATGAATTGATTATGCATATCAATTGTAAATAAAAATAAACCAAGTGGAATTAAAACACAATATAATCAAAATTCATTAAACACATAAGCTTAAAATATCAAAGACAATGAAGATATAATATAACCCAAAGAAAAGAAATTGAGTTATGGAACCCCTTACAACTTGATAACTTTTATGTTAAATATACTTGGATGAGATAATTGGAATTGAATATTAAAATAAAATTTTTTATGAAGTTTTTATGATATAAAATGTAAAGGGGTAGTATATACTCCATATAATAAATTATGTTCATAATATTAAAATATCTCTCAATGAAAGAAAATTGGTATGAAATTCCTTACCTCAGGTATGAATCATCACATACATTCTTTATCTTATTTAATAATAAAATTATGTAAATTATTTACAATATTAATAACATTATTCATGTTTATTATCCCTTATATTTTATTTCCTACCATTTTTATTATATTAGTTAATCAATTAATTTTATGTCCAACATTTTGATGACATTCAGTTCATATGTACAAAATGACTTGGGTAGTTTCGCTATGGTAAAAGTGGTAATTGTTCCATAATAACCAGGATAATAATCATAAAATAATATTAATTTTAATACATATATTTTATTTTTAAACCAACTATGGAATATTATTATGAAAAGTGAATAGTATTATAATCATGGAGACAGTAAGTCATATGTACACATGAGTAATATTTCCATTTTTCAAAGATTGTTCTAGAAAGAACAAAAGTATTGTTTTTTATTTATAGATTTATTATTATAACATAAATATCATACTAATTATTTAAATACACTAATATATATCATTCATTTGACATGGTTATGAAAAATGAATCACATCGTTTCATGGAGGTGGTAATCCATACGTACGCACGAATGATGTTATCATTTTTAAATGAATAGAAAGGTAGAATATTATATGATATATTATCCTTCCAAAATGATAAATATTTAATTAATATAATATATATATATAAACTAAACAAATCATTAAAACTAATTGTGAGTGGAGGTTATGGAAAATGAATTACATTGGTTCGCAAAGCAGTAGTTCGTCGTACACATTAACAACTGTTTTGTTTCCCATTTGATGGAAGAAGAGATTGATATAGGGTATAAAATTAAAAAATATATAAATATATGTAAGATAGTAATTTTTTATATCTTTATGGTTGAATAATATTTTAAGGGTTTGGAATAAGAAATAAAATAAAAAACTCTCGATTAAGAACGATATATCTTCTTCGGACAACCACTTTAGGGTTGTACCTAATGCCTTCCTATGATGGTTTTTTGATCAAACTAAGGACTTTAGGTCTTGATGAGGGGTTTAAATAATTTATTTTGGTTTTTATTTATTGAACCAAATGGATCTTTAATTGTGGATGGAAGTGGAGAGGGTGTGCTCTTTTATAAGTGAGTGGAAGGGCACTTTTTGAATATCTTAAAGTCTTAAATTATAATTAGGTAATATTAAATTAAAATATATTAAAATGGATAGTTATTAAAATTAGGGATAGTTTAATGTTTAAATATATACAAAAAATAATTTTTCAAACATGTTTTATTAGAAAAATAACACTTCTCTCTCAGTTTAACCCCCTAATAAACCCATTTTAACCTTAATTGCTGTAATAATGTTTTCAAATTGAAAGGGTTATAATATTATTTATAGAATAAAAGTTGGATCATAAATGGAAAATAAAAAAAAATTAAGAAATTTTAACATCTTAGTTTTTCTCTTTCATGTTTTTTAGGATTTTAAATAATTTAATAAAATATTATTTACATAAAATATCATTCATGTCATTTTTAAAACTATTCATTTAATTTGAATTTAAAGACATGCATATAGATATAAATTTTGAATATAATTCATTTAAACATAAATAATAAATAATTATTAACTATAAAATTATTTTTGAACCATGAATCATCCAAAATACATTACTTTTAAGGTTTTTAAACATATATACCATGAGTATTCCATTTTTTACACAGGCATTGTGTTAGTGTTATATAACCATTTAGGGTAACTATATATTCACTAAAAAATATAATTAAATTAAAATATTTTAATTATTTTAATTATAATTAATATAACCTTTAATATTCACTCATTACTTATTTTTATCTCTATGTGAACATATAATAGATATTTAAAGGAAAGAGAGTGGCATTGTTTCTTTTTCTTTGCTTAAATTATTGTATTGGTCATTTTCATGGATAAGTGTCCCATAAATAATTTAATATTATTAATAAAGTTTTATGGGTATAACTAAATTCGTCCAATAAGTATAAAGATGAAAATGAGGGTCTTGTCACTTAGTTTTAACTTAGGTTAAACCAATTTACCATTTTACCATAGTGACAACTTTTTACTATTTTTATATTAATTAGGACAAAACATTAAGTTGAAATTATTAATTATTATTAATTATTATGATTAATAATATAGTATAAAATTTAAAAAATTCAATTTACACATGTTTCATAATTTAATTAAAAAATAAACCTGCAAAATGTGTTAAAAATGGTTTTTCAAAAAGTGTATTTTTCAATCAAAAGATGATCTTACATTAACTTTATGACAAGTAATCATCATTATGCAAATTTAAATTAAAATATATACAATTTATGAATTTAATTTAAATAATTCCTTTTTAGGGGTTGTTTTAATTAATTAAAATATAGAAACATTATGCTCTAAAAACAGTTTTAGAAAAATGTGTTTTTAAGCCAAAAAATAAACTTATGCAAAAATCACATATAAAAATGATTAAAATTTTGTTAATGAGGTTATATATAAATATATAATACTAGTGTTAATTTGAAATTATACTATTAAATTAATTAATTTATTGAATATAAATGATAGTTTTAAAAAAGTTGTATTTTCACTATTCATTGAAAAATGATTCTTTTCAGAGAAATCCCAAATTTTCACCCTAAGATAATTTTGACATGATGATTTCAAAAATGAAGTTAAATTTTTAAAATAAAATTTCTAAAATTATAAAAAATTAATTATATTATTTTCTCACAAAAATCAATAAAAACAATTTTGGTGAAAATATATATTTTTGAAACTTGTAAATACATTTCAATAAACAAAGTCCTTATTTACCAATATATTTTATTTAGGTAAAATATTTATCCATAATTTTTAAAAAGTGTTTATTACTATTCAAACCTCTATTTTTAACATCTAGGTTATAAACATCATATTTAAACATTATAAAGTAATTTTTTAGGCTCAATGTTGAATTTTGTATGTGTTATCGAACGTAATGTTATTCTTTTAAAATATCGTGGTTTCATATTCTATCAACTATAAATAAATTGTTTCTTTAAAATTTGAAATTTTAATTAGAAATTAGGTGTTTGAAAAATGAATATTCCATTATATAAAATTAACATTGTAAGAGGGTTAATAAAACTTCCTCTTAAAAAGATGTAAAGGGAAATAAAAAGGTCATCTTGAATAACACAAAACTATTATTAAAAATAAAATATATTTAATGGGAAGAAAAAATATGGTCTTAGAGGTGAAAACTAATTCCCAATGACTAATATCAAGTGATAGATAACAAAGTTATGAATGTGTTAACAACCACAACACTATAAATTTGTAATTTGTGAAAAGACAATAAATTCATAGAAAATTATTGTAATAGGATAACATTTTTATTTTAAGATCATTTACCTAGAGTTGAGGAATTAAATTAACATGAAAATTAAGAACATAAGAAAATATACTTTATATATTTATAATTCATAACCATAATTTTATCCTTTTATTTTTCTTTGTTCTATTTCCACTTCATCTCATACTCCAAGAAGTGAATATATAAAATGAAATATTTATGCATGAAGAACAATAATTAACTTTTAATAGAACTTGATATCTATAAAATAATAATAAGTTATTCATATATAAATCAAATATTAACTGAAACTAAAATATTAACCACATGGTAAGATAATACCCAAAATGAAGAAACCTTCGTATGAAAAAATAATACATTTTACATAAAAATGTCAACCAAATGTTGATCATAGATTATTATATAAATAAATAACCTTATATACCAATTAATCCAAATATTATCAACATTAAGTATTTTATTAACATAAATTATGATCTCATTACTTTTAACGTATAACCCTAAAATTATAATAGAATTCTTCCCAAATAATCCTTTATGTTAAACCTAATGGTTATATATACTTGAATGCCTCAAATCCTTTTTTCCATTTTCTGAGTAATCCACTTTAAGGGTGAGTGGGAACCTCACAATATGATAAATTTCAAACACCAAGATACCAAATTTCAAACCTCAAAAACAGGCTCCAAAATCCACCCCAAAACATCAAAACACAAATTCAGATTTCAAATTCAAAAAATAGGATCCAGCCTTCAAAAACCATACATGACATCACCTCGATCTGTGATCCTCCTCGAGGCGCTCTCGGAATCGCAATCCACTCCTCATCATCATCACATCACCTGAAATATGATGCCCTCGGAAAGGACTCGTTCCCATTTTCAAAAACAAACCGTAAAACATGAAACTAAGGCATCAAACCATCGCCAATGATAGAACATGATTTCACCTTTGAATTGAAACAAAAACCGCATAACATATTCCAATATCGACTACATTAAGGCTGAAAATGATACCACTTCCAAGAGAGAACCATGCCCATCGCAGACCTAATATCCCTCCTAGAACAACGAATACCGAACAAACGGAACCTCCCAAATCCTCTTGAAACCACCACCATAGACTGACTCGGAGAGAAATGAAGGAGAAAGATGCTAGAGCAGAGTTTGAAGTGGAATGGTCTCACGAAGAAGCATGACCACGCCTGGAACCACCAACCACGACCGACAAAGCCACCACCAGGAACAAGTGTAGATTAAGAGAAAAAAATATGACCTTTTGAACCTCGCTGGAAGAAGAACTTGTATAGTACAAGATTCATAGATCCTACCGCCGCCTTCAATCCCACGCAGAGAGAGAAGATCCTCCCAGCACACCCACATCCGACACAAAACATGATGGAAACCTTAGTCTGTTACATCTAGATCTTGATATCCAAACCAAAACTGCACCGCCATAAAACAAAGCAAGCATTGGGGTCTTTTAAAAGTGACGAGCATGCACGACGCCGCCACTGGAGGGTGATTTGCACCACAAACGTGCCGAATAGGATCTCCAAAGAGAGATCTGCAGCCGATTTATGGCTGTGGAGAGGAAGGCAGCGCGGGGGAAACCCTAGCATCACTATTCCCTTTACGGTATCATGACATCTTATATATACTTCAACCTAATAAAATTTCTCTTAAAATATTATTAATCACCACAAAATCAAAAAAACATTGATCCTATCATATGTTTCTAAAAATAAGCATAATATTGTTTTCATCAAACCGTTTAAGTAAAAAAAACATATTAACTAGGACATCAAGTATGCTAGTGGTAAGTGATGCACCCTTTTCATCCTTTTTTTGTGGGTAAAAGCATCGTGGCCTTACTATATGTGATGGTTTTCCACTCAACATGTGGGTTTTCCTTTTTATAAAAATAAATTTATATAATTCCTATAAAATTTCAAAAAAATGATGAACATACTTAAAAAAACATATTCCATTTAATCAATATCTTGATAATTAAGAATAATATAGGGTAAGTAAATGATGATCAAATAATTCCATATAACTAATAATATGGTATTGAAACTTATCCATGGATATTATAACTAATCAAATAATCATAATAAAATCAATAATTAATCTCATAACGATGGAATTTATAATGTTTCACATCAAAAACTAACCATCGGGTCCTTATTCCTAGATATCATATATAAAAAGGTAATTCCTCATCCAAATACTCAAAATAGTTAGTCTCATGAGACCTATCAATGCATATTGGTACTATAGTGGGCCCATCCCATCACTTAATAAGTCCAAAGCATTCATTATATGGAAAATATTAATAAAAAATAAATATATAATATGTAACATCCCAAGTAAGTAAATAATAATATATTTTCATATCTATGTCTATTTATGAATTAGATAGTGTTTTAGAGGCTTAAAATAAGAATAAATCCAATCTTAGGCATAGAATACTCTAATATTTTTAAAAGATCGTTTTACCGCCTTTTGATGGAAAACCTCTTTTAAAACAACCTTTTGACAATTTTATAAGCTTTATTTGTCAAAATAAACTTATTCTTTAGGATTGGAACATTGAAATTTACTTTGGATAAATTTTTGGTATTTTTCTGACAATGTTCATTTTTTTAATGAATAGTGAAAAATACTACATTTCACTTCAAAATTGCTTTTTCATATGATTTAATTATATGGTTAGATTATCATTTTAATTAGTTTTAAAGTTTAATTAGAATATATTTTTACCATTTAATCTAATTTTGTTCATGGTAATTAAATTAACTTTGGAATTGGGCATAAACAAGTGTCAAACTTTTGATAGATATTGTTTCAAAAAAACCCGCTATTTATTTTGACAACGGGAATTATTTTTTAAATTAATTACTGAAATTTCTGTGTTTGGAATTTGGTAAAATTGATTCCATATTTGGAATCATAAGGTCTAAATTATTTAATTAAAACCCTTTTTTTTTGACATTATGAATAGTAACAACGGTAATTATCTTTAATTATCGTGATTAATTATTAATCGGGTAGTTAAGGGTAATAAAATAATATCATAATAATATAAAATGACCCCAAAATATGTCTTAATTCTACTGGTTGTGTCATGGAAGACCATAGGATTCCTTGTTCCAAACTTTGGGACCCCATGTAATCACTTTTGTGGGATAGTGACATTTTATCATTTTATTTTTAAAGAAAGGAAAATATAACAAAAGTATGTAACACCTAAGTAAAACAATTTTAATTTTGTATAAATAAATTATCTCATAGACTATAAATAGTCATTGTAAATATAAAAATATTTCCTACATCATGGTATTTTTTTATAATTTTTAGACATTAAATAAATAAATTTATTTATGACACCATGATGATGTTGTGATTACCTCATTGATGAACGATTTAAATTAAATGAAAAGATAATGTAAAATATACTACTCAAACTTGTCAAAAACCTATTTTATGGATGGATTTAGTACCCTTATCACCTTATCCTCGAAATATATTATTTTGGGACCTTTAAAATCCGAAAATCATTTCATAATAAAGTAACATTTCAAGACTTTCCAAGAGTGCCCCTCCTCCCTCTTATAAAAGGCCCCCACCTCTACCACCTTACCCACACCTCTCAAGCCATTGACTCGGCCAAACTCTGATCATTTTATCTCTCCACATCTCTCTATTCATCATAGAAGCATTACCTTATACAGAAATCTCTTCACGAAACCCTTTTGGTTCAAACCAAGTGGAGTTACCCGATTTAAAGGTAATGTCTTCTCTTATGTCCTTTTATTTTATTTTGCTTCTCCAACCCCCTAAACTCTTTTTTTACTTTATTTTGTAAAAAAAACAGTATCTTAAATATACTAGTATGTTTTTATGAGAATTATTTGATTTAAACTTACACACACCTTCATCTAATGGTTAAAGAACATACTGTTTCTATGGATGGCGAATTTCTGCCTCACGAAACGATGATTGTTCAATATTCTTCTAACACCTTTCATGGTGGCCATTAAGATGTAAATATATTTATATATGATATATATTATGTTTATGTTTTCCTTATTATTATTTATTTTTCATTTATGGTATACCTTTATGGTTTCCATTATGGGTAAACGCGATATCTTCATTTTAGGAAGTACGGACTACCGCCCCCTCAAAGTGATTTGATTCGTTAATGCCATATGTGGGACGTATAAAGGATGGTGTTAAGGATATCATATATTATATTATATTGGAATTATAATATACTTTATATAATTATGATTTCATTCCATTAAATACAAAATAGAAATGAAAGTAGTGTTCATGCGTACGTACGGCTTACCGTCTCCATGAACGGTGCATTTCATTTCTTACCTCTAAATGTTATGTAATATTATAAATGCATGTATATACTCGATATATATGATATATATGATATCTACATCATGAATATAATTCTGTATATAATGGATATTTTACCACATTAACAACTTGTAATTATAAGAAGTTTATTTTTGGCTCAAGTACCAAAGATCGACAAAACGACCGTTATTAACTTAAATAATTACATAATGTTCATAACATGGTAATAATTGATATAAAAGGAATAATGAACTTGAAAAAGATTCTTAATGAAATATAAATTAACTCTAGTTTATTATTCAAGAGATTAAAGAACGATCGAGTCAAGTCGGACACGAGGTAAGGGACTTCATCTCAATCTCCTTTCATTGAGGCATATTTTGTTTTATACACAAATTTCTTTTATACAGTGTATAAACCCCTTTGACTTTTAATTTTTTTAAAAAGGAATCTTTTTATACGAAGCGTTTTACTAAATGACAAAAGGGAATGTTTTTGTCTTACGTATGTGGCGACAATGACTTCTCCACCGCCATGACCATTATTTGAGTTTTGGCATCCTCTACAAGCCAAAACTTTTTTTTAAATGAAAAATAAATACAATGTTTTAATTTTCTTTTATTTTGGTATTGAAAAATGTTTTTATAATGTTTTGATTATATCAATGTGTTTTTGATATCTTGTGATTGAAATGTGGAAAGTTTATGTTTCTTTTATGCATGTTTTATGTGATACGATTATGTTATGGTTCTTGGGAATTATTTATGAAGACGGGTGGTTTCGTGATAAACTAAGTGTGGGTGAGCCCGAGATAGCTCTCCAATGCATTGGGTAAAGCGAAGGGGTTAAACGCTAAAGTTTCTATGAAGAGATTTATGTAATATACTATGATGGGTATTCCAAACGTGACCATGAGGGTTACTCCCTACGTAAGAATGTTATGAATGCCTCAAGTTACCTTTATGTCTTATGATTTCTATGACTTATTCATACATCTTATGATTTAATGAGGTATGTTAAAGTGATTATGTTTTATGAGTGAAGTATGATTTCATTGATTCTTATGTATACATGGACTAAGATTTTCTTTCCATATTTTTATATCCCTTACTGAGATTTTTATGCTCATCCCAAGTTTTTGAAATATTTTTCATAGGTCAAGGGAAAGGTACATGATGTGATGATAGTGTCGAGGAAGTGTCAAGAAAGAATCCATGTTTTATTTTAAATATGTTTCCTTTAATGAGAAAATTGGATATTGTCTTTGATGTGACCACCTTGTTTAAAAGTGGAATGTAATGCATGATTTATGATCGAACTCTCTAAAACTATAAACCTGAAAAGATCCTCAATGTGTATTCTTAAAATAACTCAAGATTAAGTAATGTTTAAGGTTGGGGCCTTATATAATCAATATTAACATTCATATTTAATAACTAACATATGAAATGTTAATACATTCCCCAATAAAAATAATCCTAAACCATGCATAGAAAGAATAAGGATGGTATAATTATAGCATATCCCATGTGGATCATAAGAAAAAAAATTATTATCATTTATGAATATAAATACAATAAAATTTCCATTAAAAACCCTCTTGATGAAAATACACTTTTCATAATAAAATTTACTTTCATAAAATAAAAATATAAAGAATATTTGAAAATCATTTTATTTCAAAAGAATATTGGAAAATTGTAAAGAAATATCCAAATACATTAGTGGTCATGATGGTGGGAAAATCCCTTCCATGTTGAGTATGTTAAAATATAGATTCCTTTCACATTTTTAGTAAAAAATCAAAAATTACCTTATTTGGAAAATGACATGAAGATTCATTTTAAATAATATGAAAAAAATATAAACATGGGTAAAATTTTCTTTAATAAATCATTTAAGAATATTTAAAATATTATTTAAAATATTTTAAGTAAAATATAGATATGGTTGAAAAATATTCCTGACTGAGTAGAAAAAGAAATCAGTTTTCTTGAAAAAGAATATTTCAATATCGTGAGTACATAAATAAGGGAAAATGAAAGGAAAATTTATAATTTCCAGAAATAACAATAGGAGAAGAAAATAGTTTTGGATTAAGATAAAAATATGAAATATTTCCCCCATCATAGACTTAAATATAAATTATACCAAATAATGATGAGATTGAGAATAAACCCTTACCACTATGGTAAATTTTGAATCATAACCACAATGAATGAAATAAATTAAAATGGAACATTAAATTCAATAAATATAAGGATATTCATGATATAACATATCAAAGAGGTATTATATATACCTAATAAAAATAAATTGGTGGATATTTCAAAATATGTCTCAATAAAGTAGAAATTGAGAAGAAATATATTACAAATATTATACCATTGAAGTGAGATTATATCAATTAATTTATTATGTGTATCAAATTTAAATCACAATAAAACATGTGAAAATAAAACATAAAATAATAAAAAGTCATTACACACATAATATTAGTATATCAAAGATAATGAAGATGTAATATAACATAATTTAAATAATTTGAGTTATGAAACCCCATACAACTTGGTAAATTTCATGTAAAATTCCATTAGATAAAATAATTAGAATTGAAACTTAAAATATAATTTATTATAAAGTATTAATGATATAAAATTTAAATAATTATTATATATTCCATATAAAATAAATTTGGTGTAAAACATTAAAATATGTCTCAATGAATAGAAATTGAAATGAAATCACTTACCTCGGGTTTGACTCATCACGTATGTTATTTATCTTCTAGAATAATAAAATTATGTTATTTATTAAATTTATTAAAAAAATTATTATTCCTTTTTTATTTAATACCATGTTATATTTAATTACTTAATCAATTAATTTTACATCAGACATTTTGACGACAGTCAGTTCATATATCCAAAATGAATTTGGTTGTTTGACCGTGGTAAAATTGATCATTATTTCCATATTTTAAAACAAATAATGAAAAAATTATAATTTTTATACATAAATTATACTTTTTAAATAAACTATGGAATATTGTTGTAAAAAATAAATTATGTTACAATCATAGAGACAGGAATTCATACGTATGGATGAGTAAAGTTTCCATTTTTCAACGATCATTTTGTAAAAAACCTAAGTATTATTTAAACATTACATAATGACTAATATAAAATAAATATCATATAATCTCTTTAAATAAAATTTTATATATCATTCATTTAAAGAGCTCGGCCCCAATAGACCAAAGTCAGTGCCTTACTTTATTACATTAGTATAATAAATATAGAAGTCACATCTCGAAGGACTAAATAGTTTAGTATATTTAGAAAATAATATACATACATAAGTTTTAAATTAAAAATAAAAAGGGAAAAAATTGCAAATCCATTGGAAATTTTCATAAACTCCTAGATTATCCCAGTAGGTTATTCATAATAAAAATATTCATATCCTGGTGAAAAATAAAATATAATAAAGGGGTGAGATCAGATGCTCGGTAAAGGTAATAAATATAGTTTATGCTAACATAAACAATAAGGCATAGTGAATAACTATAACACATATCATTAAAAAATAATCTTGAGAATAATATGTTAGTAATTATAGATGAATAAATAATTCCATATAAATAATCACATGAGAATGAAACTGAACACTGGATATTCTACCAATCTAATAATCACATGGATTATCAATTATTAATATCATAAAGAGGTAATGCATAATTTAGTACATCTAAATAATATCATTAAGTCCTTTTCCAATACATATGAAAATAAATGGTTAATTACTCATCCAAATTAATACATAAAAATAAATGAGCAAGCCCTCTACTAAGTCTATATCTGGTTTGTCTCATGAGACCTATCGATGCATTGAGGGGCTATAGTAGGCCTCACCCATCACTTACTAAGTCCAATTTATTCCTCATATTAATTGGGTGAAACATAAACAACATATACATATTAAATGTAAGTAAATCTTCTTAATGTATAAACATAATCACTAAACATTCAGAATAGTATGATGAATGGTGTCAAGATAGAAAATACACAGTCAAACTGATCATAAACCATTTAATAAAGTATGGTAGAATATAATAATAATATATCAATTTCAATAAATCATGATATTCAATAGAGGTGTTTAAATATATGAAAATACTCTAATAAAATATTTGAGGAATTCTATAGAGAAATAACCTTTTTTACTTTGTAAAGAAGAGTTATTTTTAAAAAAATCATTTGTATTTATAATAATTCTTTATATAAAACAAGAAATGAACAAATATAGACTTTCATGAAAAAATTAGTGATTCTAGAAAATTAATGGAGTCTTAAAATAGATTATGTATGGTACTTGAATATATGTAATAAATTGGGATGTTCCCTTTAATTGGGATTTCTTAACAGGAAGAATTGAGAAAGGGACCTTGTAAAACATGTATTTCCTTTAAAATAGAGATAAAATGATCTTGATATATGATTTTGGAACATATAAATATAATTTAAAATATTTATATAAAAATAAAGAAAAATTAAATTGGGTTAAGGAGAAATAAAGTATCACCTGAATGAAAAAAAGGGAGGTTTAGGTAGAATCCCTTACCATATATCTGAAAATGTTCTGAACTTTCAATTAATGTCCTAGATAATGAAATTAGATTCATTAATAATTTAATTTAAAACCTATTAAACATTTATTTCATTTATTATATTTTTATTAAGTTCATTTATGGCCTTTTTTATGATTTATAAGATTAAATTTCATCATTTGGGAGTGTTATTTTCCTTGGTTTTCATGATCGGTTTACGTTTATACACATATAGAAGATAAAGTAAAATGAAAAAAATTATAGAATTGAAATTATATTTTATTAATTATATTATAGAATATTTAAATGTTATATAATTTATTTGGTTATTTGGGGTGAGGATGAGACGTCAGTGACAATCATTTAGATTATTTTGGCGGATTTTCGATCATCACAAAATTGTTTTGTTTTGTTAATTAATATTATGTAGATATATTGGTTATAGAAAATTATATAAGATTTATTACATATATTATAATCTTTTTTAACTATAAAAATGTTTTTATGACCATACTTGAAGGTGTAATTTAAATATGAAAACACATCATCCACTAAAGTGGTAAATCAACACCTCATGGATAATGTTTTCATATTTAAAATAAAAGGAAAATAAGAAGATACTTGATGGTGTATTTTCCATTAATATAATAAAATTTCAGTATATAAAATATACTGAAGTTTTCATTTCACTTTTTAAATGGAAGGTTAGGTAAGGATAAGAAAATAAAATAAATTGAAAGAAAATTAAAAGAATGAAAGGGGATTTTACCTCTTGAATTCCTCTCTTTGAGAACCACCTTAAGGAAAATTGAAATGGTATTTTGGGTGATAACCTCAATATTATAACATGGGTGAGAGGTCTTGGAGATTAAATTAGAAAAATATAATAATTATTCAAGTCTTCATAGGTTTGAGTAGAAGGGGTGGTGAAGGGTGGTATTTATAATGGAGGAGAGTGGTGTTTTTTGAATATTTTATTCATTTGTTTATTATTTTGGCTCAAGAATATGAATGGTTTTAGTATTATCACTAAATATATTAAAATATTTATTTATAGTCTGAGATTATGGGCTTACATCATCCATACATCATCTATGATACAATAAATCATGTATTTATTAAATACGGTAAATTAAAGTATTTCACTATTGACCAAAAATTCAACTATTTTAGAAAAATCCCAAAAAATCACCATAACCATTTTTGATGTTTATATTTAAAAAATGAACTCTATTTTATGAAAATAATTTTCTAGATATGATAAAATTAATTTTTAATTAAAATCTTCATTTACTTGGAAAATACCGATTTTAGTATTATAATGGATTTTATGACACTTTCAAAAATTAATTAAGGTCTCATAAAATTATCTTATAATCATAAGAAAACAAAATATTAATTTATTAGTATATTTTATGAAAATTAATTTTCTTTAAAAACATTACATTAATTATAAAATTTTAAATAAATATTTACTCTTTACAAAAATATCAATGCTTTATTTATCATTTTTAAAACATTTATTTACTTATCCCATGATATAAATATACCATATTTTCATTTGTAATATACCCAAGTTTTATTTATACTTTTATAGGTGAAGGTATTATTCTATTGGTCATATTATTATTCCTAATGGTCACATTACTATTCCAATGGTCGTATTTAATAGTATATTATGGTTTTAAATTAGGTGTTGCATGAAGCATAAACTATTGAAGATGATAAATTTTAAAAGAGACAAACCATAAAATATTGGGGTGTTACATTCTCTCCTTCAAAAAATTTCATCCTCAAAATTTCTATAAAGTCACCTCATAAAAATATTTGGGTATTTAGTCATCATAAATTCCTCTGGTTCCCATGTCACCTCTTTAGTTTTACTATTTTTTCAAAGTACCTTTTCCAGTTGAGACATGCAATTCCTAGACACCTGCTATCTAGTGTCTATAATATAGATAGTATCTTCATAGTAAGATAAATAAGGTCCCAATTCTATTCCTTAATATGTGAGGACATGCATTAGGACTGGCATGTACTTCCTTAAGAAATATATGTGGAACACATTGTGCACTTTATAAATGCTAGGTGGCATCGGTAAATAATAAGACATGGATTCAACTATCTCCAAGATTTCAAAAGGTCCAATGTACCTATGGCTCAATCTCACTTTCTTTCCAAATCTTATAACATTCTTCCAGGGATATAAATTCAAGAATACATGATCTCCCACTTGAAACATCAAATTTTTCCTCTGGTTATTAGTATATCTCTGTTGCCTACTTTATGTTACTTTTGTAACAACCTGAAATTCTAAAGTAAGAACCGTATATTCGATAGTGTGTATGACATGCGACACCAAGTGCATAAGGATATATAATAACCTAATACATTAAAATATATTTACTATTTTAAATATATTTTATATATTTGATATTTAGAAATTCATGCAACACTGTGTTATCTTATGTTACACGCAATAGCAACTTTCTTTGAAAGCTTACATTACACGCAAGACTGAGTTTTACTGAACAATAATATATTATTAAAATGTTATTATTTAATATAATAGGATATAACCTAGGTATTATGTTAGTGATTATGAATATTATTTACTAAATTATTAAAATTTATGGTTTATATAAATATAAAATGAATTCATTTGTTACCAATTAATGAGAAATGAAAATAAGAACCAATTGGATATAATAAGAAATATTATTATTTTTATGCTTCCAAAAGAGTTTTTTCATAATAAATATAATTAATTAAAATTAGTTAAGGATTTTAATGAAATATATATTTTATATATTCAATCAAAAAAAATTTATATTCATCCATTATGTTTTATAGGCATAAGACAAGAAGAAACTCGATTTCACACATAAAAATATATATTTTAATAAAGGTCATTTCACCACCTTTTAATGGACAACCCATTTTAAATATAAATTTTGAAAATTTAATTGATTTAATATGTAAAAATAAAATTTATATTTGAAATAAAAATATAAAAATTATTTTATAATGAATTTTTGATATTTTTCTGAAACATTTTATTTTTTAATGAATAATGAAAAATACTAAATTTTCGTTCAAAACTGCTTTTTCATATAATTTATTTATAATCATAAATTATTATTTAAATTATTTTTAAAGTATAATTAAATAATATTTAATCAATTAATCCAATGTAGTTAATTGGGATCAATTTCAATTTGAAATTGAATATAAAAAACTTATCAATATTTTTGACATTTTTACTTTAAAAACCTGCATTGTCGTCCCGCCTATGAGATGAATTTTAAATTAATTTCTACCACTCTTGTGATTGGAATTTGGAAAAAATAATTCAATATTTTTAATCATAATAATTTATAATTTATAATAAGACTAACTTTTTTTGACCAAAAAGATAAGTGAAAGAAATTAAAATTAATTACAATTATTAAAGTAAACTTAACCATAATAATGGACTAAGATATTAACTTGAGGACCCAAATGACCTTGAAACTTGTATAAAACACATTTTATGGCCATAAATAATCCATTAACCTTCCATTATTAAGTTTGGTTTGTTTTTTAATATGTTTTTTAGTTAAAAACAATTGTACACCTAACTTCTTTTCAAAAATACCAAGTGAGTCATTTTCCTCCCTTATAAAAGGACACCACCTCTCCCCATTCCCCACACCTCTCAAAACACATATTTTTTCCAAATATCTGGAAAATTATATTCCAAAAATTCCTACCCTATACCTTTAATCCTCAATTTGTGAATAAATCTTTCCAATTAATTCGTTCAGTACAAACTAAAAGTAGTTACCTGATTAAGAGGTAATGTATTCTCTCAAGATCCTTAGTTTTATTTCTTTTATCCACCAACTCAAATCTCTTTATTCATTTATAATGTAATAGAACTAGTATAATAAATATATTGATATTTTTTTATGCTAATGGTTTGACCTAAACTTACACACACCTTCATATAATGGGTAACGAACATACTATTTTTGTCTATGACAAACTACTACCTCGCGAAATGATAATTGTTCATTTTTCCTTTACCACCTATCATGGTGGACATTATGATGGAAAATATATTTATATATGATATATATGATATTTATAGTGTCTTTATTCTTCTTTAATTTTTATTTATAACATACATATATGATTTCCATCTTGTATAAATATGATAATTTAATCTGAGGAAGTGTGGACTACCGGCCCCTCAAAGTGATATGACTCATTCATTCCATACATAGAACATTTGAAGGATAGTTTTAATAAACCTATGTAACATATATAACATATATATGATAATGGAATTATAATATACATATTTATAATTTATTATTAATTCTTTTAATAAAGTAATGAAATGAAAGTAGTGTTCATGCGTACGTCCGACCTACCGTCTCTATGAAAGATGCATTTCATTTATTATATCCAAACATTATAGATTATCCTAAATTATTATTTAATGAATATATATATGATAATTAAATCATGGTTTAGACTCTGTATAATCTTAAATCATGATCTATGTAATAGAATAGCAAATAAAATGTCAAAAAATACTTGAGAAAACAAGGCAATTAACACCCGAAATAGTTAGAATAATGAAAGAGTATTAACAAACGGGTAATAAAATATTATGAGTAATTAATATATGATATCATAAAAATGAGTATGGTTGTGTTATAAGTTAGTAACATATTTTAAATCATTATATAAGAGAATAAATACAATATAAAAAATAAGGTTAAGGTAATGAAATTTCATCTCAATTTACATTTAATTGGGACTTATTTGTTTTTATGCACCAAATCGCTTTTATATGTTATATGTAATTCCCTTTGACATGTTATATCATTAATATCCTTATTATAATAATATTCTAAGTTTCATTTAATTTATGGGGAATTATTATTTAAATTTTTCAAAGTGGTATGGGACACTTTGGAATGTTTAAATATTATTTTTCTTCAAGAATGTTTTAATATCTACAAAATTTGTGGTTATTTATCCTACTTTGATGAAATATTGATAATTATGTATTATTTATTCTATATATATATTTGGTAAGGAATTTTATTTATTTCTAAAATTATTTATGAGGAATTATTTGGACAGAAAATGATGGGAGGAGCCCGGACATTATATAGCTCCTCGATGCATCGACGGTTTCTCATGAGACAAATAAGTTGGAAAAAATAAAAAGGCTTATATCTATAGTTTTAAACTATATCATGAAAGGACTTAAATTTATAGGATTTAATTTTCCTCATACATGAGATCCATTAATAAATCATTTCTCTTATTTATTTTTAGTTATTATTCATCCATGATATTTTTCGTTGACATATCTATGGATAAATTTCAATTTCAGTTCATTGATTAAATGGACTGAGTTTTAGTTTATTACCTTTCCATATTTAATTTTCCTAATCTAGTTATTTAATGTAATTTTTTTTCAATTAATCACCTTTAAATGTTGATTTATTCTC
Source organism: Viscum album (assembly GCA_963277665.1). NCBI lineage: Eukaryota > Viridiplantae > Streptophyta > Magnoliopsida > Santalales > Viscaceae > Viscum > Viscum album. The sequence continues at coordinate 819,742,968 of OY728126.1, forward strand.
ACTAATTAATTATTAATTCCTCTTTACATACCCTTACTGAGCATTTGATCTCACCCTTATTATGTTTATTTATCAAGGTTATGAAAGATAAATCTTTGAATAAACATTCAAGGATGAAGTTTATTTTTTTTTATTATGTATCATGTTTGTATTTACTATTTACCAATGTATTATGAGTATCATGTATGTAATCTAGATTTCCAATACTTATAGACTGAATTGTCTGTTGGGATTTGATTCCTTGTAATCATGCCTACATAATATAATAATGCACTAGTTATGGGATTCTAGGGATAGGGAGTTACATTTGGTATAAAATAAAGTTTAGCAGCAGCCTTGTAAATATGATTTAGAATACATAGATTAGGGATAACAAACCTAATATCAACTTTGAGTATGGGTATAGAAAACATCCTATAATTTTGGTAAGGTAGATATTATATGGGTATTCCTAGAAATACTTGTCTGGATACTACATGTGGATGTGGTTTTGGAATACATGTACCTAGGAGTAATAACTCTGAAAAGGTGTTTCGGCCCTGACTCAGGGTAACCTGGTACATAACAAAATGCCTTAATTCACACCTAGTTTAACACTTTTGAGGGAAATTCTTAGGATAGTTCACATTAACTTTACCTACCATTATAAAGGATTTGAAAGTAAAGTCTTCCCCAAAGTAACTAATGTTTATGATTCTAGGATTTATGATTCATAAATGTTTGTTATGAACTATACCATATTTTTAATTATACATTATGACTTTATGAGATGATCCAGTATATGAAATTTCTTAAAAATGGTACCTATAATGAATAATAGAATCAATACTCATGGAAAATGTTGAGGTTTCCCTGCAGATAAAGTCAATGTAGCTGGTATTATAACTGATCATGTTGTGGAGATATTAGGGTAGTTTAGTCAGGTTATGATAAATAACCTTACCCAAATGAAAAAACCTATTGCACAAAGAGAATATCCTATTATGGATCACTTTATATAGTATAAGACCCCATATTTTAGTGGGACTACTTATCCAATTGTAGATTAGCAATAGATAAATTTTCTACATAAGATATTTACATCCTTATAATGCAGCAAAAAAGAAAAAGGTTGGACTTGAGGTCTATTATCACTAAGGTGATGTTGATCAATGGTGGTCATTGATCCAGGATAGTATAGATAAAGAAAAAAGAGATATCATGGAATAGATAGCATTTTAGTATACATTCTATGATAAATAATTCCCTCATTATCAATAAATTGAGATGAAGAGAAAGTTTCTTAGCTTAAAGTAAATTAGAGAAGAGAGTATTTGGGGTTATGAAGCTACCTTTTCAAGGTTATCCAGGTATTATAAGGATTATATATGAAACATATATTGAAAGATCAACCACTTATTTAAAGGTCTTAAGCCCAATATTCAAAGGGTGTTTGTTTACCATAATTTCTCATCATACGAAGAGATAATTTTATGTTTTATCAAACTAGGGAAGGAAACCTCAAGATCCTCTATATTCAAGGGTAACCAAAAGAAAAAGAGGTCTTATGGACACCATGAAAAAGATAATGAGTCAAAGAAGATGAAGGGGAAGTAGGATTTTACAAATTGTGATAACTATAGAAAGAATCACCCTGGTAAATTCTTGAAAGGATTGAGAGTTGGTTATAAGAGTGGAGAAAAGGATCGGCGGGAAAATAATGTAAAGGGAAGAAGGAAAATGATGATATTAAGTGTTAAAATTTCAATGATATAGGGAATTATGCAAACCAATTCCCCTAGAACCAAGGGAATATACCTCTGGGGAAAATAATAGATCAAGTTCAAATATATGTGATTGACACAACTGAAGTGGAATGATTAATATACATCTTTATTTGGATCTAAAAATATATTGTAAATGTATTATATTTATGATGTTATCATCATTTGATTTATGAAAAATTTAAGGAATGTATTTTAGTACATTTTTATTATGGGTTTTAGAATCATATATTGAATGTTAATAAGAAATGATATTAGGTATAAAGTTAAACATTTCATAAAAAACATGATTGATGTAAAGACAACCCTTAAAATGATCTTGATGTTGATATCATGATAAAGAAATTATTTATTTGGATATATGTTGACTAACATGGAACTAATTAATGTCTTGTTGAAAATTGGTTGATGATATCATTGATGGAGTTTAAAAAACTTTTGGACTTAAGGAATATATCTAATAAAATTTTTCTTAAATAAGGAATAAGTAAGAATTCATTTTTCAAATAAGTTTTTATAATGATTCGAGTTATTACCATATTTCAATAGGAGACATGATGAAGTTATTCAAGTGTTGGGAATGTGAAACTTTTGATAAGATTCATGTTAATCAAAGGATAACGATAAGATAAATTTGTAAATTCAGTGATTTTATTTATAAAGTGTTGAATCATAATATTTTAAAAAGGTTAACCATTTATGAAATGGTTTAAGTTGTACATTGGATTTGGTTTTAGAGATTGATATATTATATTACTATAGGATGAATCTTATTTTATGATATGAAGTATAAATAGTATAAGGCATGACCAAAGGATAATAATGTGATTATAGAAACATACTAAGTATGTATATTTACTTATATTCTTAGATAGTGAATTGATTTCTCAACTCCAGGAAAAATGATCTTGAAACCATAAATGTTATCCTAGTAACTTCGTTTCTGATGAATCAAATGACCCCTTAGATCATCACGGATTTAGGGATTTTTTATTGTTAACTTTATCCTATCCATGTTCTATATCACTCTCCATCATAACTTGATTATTATATTTTTCCTCTGTATCCATGTTTCCATTTCCCACTTATGTTCTCCTATTTGGGAACCTAATTACATGACCGTTGTACTTCACTTTCTCTATTATTAAGAATATGTGATATTAACCCTTTTATGATGTGGGTATCTCAAAAATAGTTTATCTTCATTCCCTTTATCACCAATATCATGTTTAAATTATAAGGACATAATTTATTTAAGGTGGGGATAATGTGACACCCTAAAATTATAAAGTAAGAACCTTATATTTGATAGCATGCATGACACGCGCCACCAACCGCATAAGGGGATATAATACCCTAACACTTTAAAATAAATTTACTATTTTAAATATATTTGATGTATTCTATATTTTTTAATTCATGAAACACAGATTTAGCTTACATTATATGAAATAGATACTTTCTTCGAAAGCTTTCATTACACACAATACCTAGTTTTACAAAATAATAATATATTATTAAAATATTATTATTTAATATAATATGATATAACCTAGGCATTATATTATCATTTATTAATAGTATTTACTAACTTTGTAAAATTTATGGTTTATATAAATATAAAATCAGTTCATTGGTTACAAATTAATGAGAAATGAAAATAAGAACCAATTAGATATAAAAAGAAATATTTTTATTTTTATGATTTTAAATGAGGTTTGTATTAATAAATATATTTAATTATAATTAGATAATTATTTTAATGAAATATATGTGTGTTATATATTAAATCAAATATTTTTTATATTCATTCATTAGGTTTTATAGTTATATGATAAGAACAATCCCAATTTCACACATAAAAATCTATATTTTTATAAAGGCAATTTTACCACCTTTTAATGGAGAACCCATTTTAAATATGAATTTTTACACTTTAATTGATTTAATATGTTATAATAAACATAATAAATAAAATATAAAAATAAAAATTATTTTGAGGTTAGTTTATTTATATTTTTCTAAAACATTTCATTTTTTAATTAATAGTAAAAAATACTGAATTTTAGTTCGAAACTACTTTTTCATCAAATTTATTTATAAGGATAAATTATGTTTTAGATCATTTTTAAATTATAATTATATCATATTTTTATTAATTAATATAATTTATTTAATTGGGATCAATTTTACTTTGAAATTGAGTGTAAACACTTATCAGTCTTTTTGACGTTTTTACTTTAAATACCTACATTGTCGTCCCACCTGAGGGGTGAATTTTAAATTATTTTCTACCAATTATGAGATTAAATTTTTAAAAATAGATTCCATATTTTGAATAAAAATAATTTCTAATTTCTAATCAGACCAATTTTTTTGACCAAAAAGGTTAGTGAAAGTAATAAAAATCAATTGCAATTATTAACGTAAAATTAAGCTTGATAACAGAATAAAAATTTATGTTGAGGACCCAAATGATCTATCCAATTTTTCAAAACCCATTTTATATCCTTAGTTAGGACATTAAAATTAAATTATTGAGTTTTTTTGGTTTTTTGAGACTTCTTTTAGGTAAAATTGTGGGTACACCAAACTTCTTTTCAAAAATACCAAGTGAGTCCTTTTACTCCCTTATAAAAGGTCACCACAACTCCCCATTCCTCACATCTATCAAACCACTTATTTCCATCCAATATTTTCCTATATAGATTCCCAACATCCCTTTGCTCTAACTTGAAGCCTCTCTTTGTGCAAAAAATATTTCCAAGTAAACCTTTTGGTATAAACCAAAAGTAATTACCCGATTAAGAGGTAATGTCTTCTCTCAAGATCTTTAGTTTTATTTCCATTCTATACCAAATCAAATATCCTTATTCAATGATCATTTAAAAACATCAGTATACTCAATATACTGATATTTTTTATGTTATGGGTTTGACTTGCACTTATACACACCTTCATCTAATGGGTAACGAACATTCTATTTCTATGTCTGGAAAACTACTGCCTCACAAAACGTTGATTGTTTATTTCTTCTTTACCACCTCTCATGGTGTCCATTATGATGAAATGTCTTGAAATATTATTTGGTATAGATGAATAATTTCTAATAAATCCCAAATTGATTGCTATCTTTAATGGTTCTACTTTGCAACACCTAGTGGTGTGCCTCTTGCCTTTCAAGGAGAATGGATCTCAAGGTTGAGTAGAGTTAGAATCTATTATCCAGAGTTAGGGAAAGTGATATCAGTGTTTTCTTTTGATCTGGAGTAGTATTCAATGATTTTTTACCTTCCTCCAATCATTTTTGAGTTTCCCAACGTGTTTCCTTCTGATTTCTTGGGTTTTCACTGGTGAGAGAGGTTGAGTTTTCCATCAACTTAATGTCTGGTAATCAACCAATTCCAATTACCTATTACCACATGGCACCAGCTAAAATGAAAGAGCTGAAGTCCCATATGGAATATCTTCTTGAGAAATTCTTTATACACCAGAACATGTCACCTAGGGCGGTTCCAATTCTCTTCACTAATAAGGTCGATGGTTTCCTTTTCTTATGTGTTGATTACCAAAAGCACAATCGAGTTATAATAAAGATAAAGTATATGTTGCCATGGATTGATTATATGTTTAATTAGTTGAAATGTATGAAGTGGTTTTCAAAGATCAACCTTCAATCTAGTTACCATCAGTTAAGGATAAAGGAATCTGACATTCTGAAAACTGACTTTCGGAGCATGTATGGCCATTATGAGTACCTTTTTATGACATTTGTCCTAAAAATGATCCTGTAGTTTTCATGGAATTGATGGAAAAGATATTTTATGAGTATCTAGATACATTTTTGGTAGTCTTTGTGGAAGAAATCCTTGTTTACTCTAAATTAGAGAAGGATCGTGTGCAACATATAATAATAGTTATGAGTCTGCTGAGAAATCACTAACTCTATGCCAATCTTTCATAGGGTGATTTGTGGATTTAGGAAATGAAATTATTGGGACACATGGTATATGAATATAGTATATAATTTGATCCTGATAATGTAAAGGATTTTATAACTTGGGAGAAACCATGTAATGTCTTTAATAACTGGAGCTTCTTAGGCTTAGCTGGATATTACCGTAGGTTCGTGAAAGAATTGTTGAAGTTGGATTCTCCAATGAATGCTTTAACTTTCAAGAAGGTGAAGTTTTCATGGAATGATAAATGTCAGAGTTCTTTCATTGAGTTAAAATTTATTTTTACTACTGTGTTATTGTTGACTCTTCTAGAGGCTGGGTAGGTCTATGTGGTCTTTTATGATGCATCGAGTTCAGTATTGGGTTGTGTTCATATGTAGGGTGACCATGAGGTTGCCTGTGGATATTTTTAGATTAGGTCACATGATAATAATTATCCTACCCATGATATTGAACTTATTGTCGTAATTAATGTGCTTAATTGTTGGTGATATTACCTTTATAGAGAAAGGTTTATTGCGTATTCATACTACAAAAGTTTGAGTTATATCTTTTCTCAAAAAAAATTTAAATCTCTGCCAGTGAGGTTGGGTGGAGTACCTAAAATATTTCAAATTTAAAATCACCTATACCAAGAAGAAAGGGAATTTTGTTGAAGATATTTTAAGAAGTAAACTTCCAACCCATGTAGTGAAATAATATTCAGAAGAGTGAAATTTGATGGCTCAATTTTCACAGTTACATATTGGAGTTCTGGAGAAAGGGGATGAAGTTTCTTTAGCTAGTATTTAGTTGAAATATACTCTTATCAAGGTTATTATTCAAGAAAAATACCATGATGTGTAATTCTATATAATTAGAGAATCTATTTATGGTGGGGATACCATTGTCTAGTAGTCGTTATTCAAAGAGTGTGTTCTTTGTCATCAGAACCACTTCATTGTGCTGTTTGAGGAAAGGAAGGTTGTGATGGGTAATTGTCATAATTCTTAGTGGGCGGTGCACCTAAGAACCCCTAATATGTTTTATTATATGCGGTGGTAGTTATGGTGGCCAAGTATGATATAGGGCATTGTTGAGTTTGTTTCCCACTATTATACGTTCCAACAGGTTAAGGTCGAGCATCAGAAGCCTTCAGTTTTACTTCAACAACTTTCCATCCCTACTTGGAAGTGGGATGAAATTTCTATGGACCTTTTGGTTGAGTTTCCTCATACCCAGATAAATAAGAATTTGATATGGGTTGTGATCAATAGTCTAACCAAGTCGGATCACTTTATACCCATTTGATATATAACCAAAGTTGAGGAGTTGGGAAATCTCTATGTAAAAAAAGATTGTACATTTTCAGAGAATTAAATCTGCTATAGTTTTAGATAGGGATACTTGGTTCACTTCTCTCTTTTGGAGAGGCCTTCAAGAGGAATTGGGATCTTAGGTCCATTTGATCATGGCCTTCCATCCACATTCAGATGTCCAAATAGAGAGATCTATACAAATTATTTAGGATATACTTCGTGCTTGTGTTCTCAACTTCAGTGGGGCTTGGGATGATCACTTGGGACTATTTTAGTTCTCTTATAACAATAGTTACCAATCTGTGGTTATAATGGAACATTTTGAGTCTTTATATGGAAGGCCTTGAAAATATATGTTGTGTTGGTTGGATATTGGTGAAAGTTCCTTGGTTAGACCATGTTTGGTTCAAGAGATGATAGAAAAGATTTAGTTGATTCGAAGGAGGATGTTGACATAACAGAGCTAATATAAGTCTTATGTATATCATCACTATATACCTTTTTAGTTTTCAATTGATTATTAGGTGTTCTTGAAAGTTTCACCCTGATTGGGTTATCGATGGATTGGGAGTAAAGGGAAGTTTTCTCCTTATTTTGTCATACCTTTAGAGGTTATTGATCAGGTGGGGAAAGTTTCTTATCATCTAGAACTTCCAGCACAACTAATTTTGATACATAACATGTTCCATGTATCACATTTTAGAGATTATATCTCTAATCTATATAATTTTTTGAGATGGAGTGATCTAAGGATTGAATCTAACCTATATTTAACTGAGTGACTAGTTAAGATAGTTTATTCTGAGACCAAGGTACTTTGTGGGAGGAAAATACCTTTGTTTCATGTGTTATGGAAGCATGGTTCTGATATTAACAAGATGTGGGAATGCGAGGCACTGATGAGAGAGCATTGGACTCATCTATTTGTCATGGAATCTTCTTCAGAGTCTTTCTGGGGACAAAAAGTTATGATGGTGGGGAGGTTGTAACATCCCATTACTGAACCTACAAGTACATCTTAAACCCTATCGTGGTTTTTCCTTTTCATTATTTAGGTAAAGTTCATGTTTGGATTGGTAGGATTCCTATAATGGTAAATTTTTACACTTGTTGGATTTTTAAAACTTAAAACTGGGTGTTTTTATAAACTTACAGTATATTATACGTTGTGTAACTAGGTTACAAACCATATAACTGTAACACCCTGAGATTTTATGAGAAATATTTTTTTTATGTCTTATGTTATACGCAACACCAAAGGGATCTTTCACAACACACAATACTGACTTGGCTTTCATTACACGCAATCACAACCTTCCTCGATAGCGTGTGTAGTACGCAATACCGGGTTTCACTAAACAATGATACATTATTATGGACTAGACGTTATGAATATTATTAAATAAATTTTTAATTTTATAACATTATTATTCATCTTACACATTTTCTAGAACATGGTAAGAGAACAGAATAAATTTTTCGGGTCAAATAAGTATATTTCAAAAAATGCAGTTTTGCCACCTTTTGATGGCGCACCCACATTAAATCTAGTTTTTGACATGTTTATAAGTTCAATTTGACAAAATAAAATTTTTCTTTGAAACCAGGATATAAAAATTTACTTTGGATAAATTTTTGATATTTTTCTCATAACTTTCATATTTTGATGAATAGTAAAAATACGCTAATTTTTAATTAAAAACAACTTTTTTCATTGAGATAATTTATATGGTTAAATTATAATATTTAATAGTTTTAAATTATAAATAGAATATATTTTTACCATTTAATATAATATATGTCATTAGCATTAATTTCACATTGAATTCAAAGGTAAAAACATTTCAATCTTTGGCAATGTTTTAAGTTCCAAAACTCGTTTTCTTAACAACGTGATTAATTTTAAATTAATTACTGCAACTTATGTGTTTTGAATTTTTAAAAATGGATTCCATATTTGGAATCAGTGGGTGAAAATAATTTTAATAGGCTACTTTTTATTTTTGGGCATTATGAATAGTAACTACGGTAAATTTTATTTACCATAGTTAAAGGTAAATCGGGTAATTAAGGGTAAATATAAGATTATAAAATTACCCTAACACCTGCCAAAATCATATTTTATGACTAAAAGTCGACCCCTATCACCTAAGGGTCGGATTAGATTCATTTAATAGACTTTTTTCCATGAAAATAATTTAATTATTATTAAAACCAAAGAAAGTGACAACATGTCACTTTCTTAAATCTTATAAGTATAATAATTTTAATTTAGTGATAAACTTAATAAAACTTTGAAAATGAATAGTCTCAATAAATATAATACAATTATCTACATCATATGAATTTATTTAGAATTTTTAGGTATTAAATAATTATCATTAATTATGACACCGTAGTGATGTTAAAATTATTTTATTAATTAAAATATCAAATAAATGGTTTTAAAAATATTAAAATAAATATTATATGAACTATTTAATGTGATCCACTAATTTTCTAGACACATATGACATTTTATTAATCTATTAAATCTTTTATTTTGAACATATCTTCTGTATATATTTTATTTAAATTCAAATAAATGAATAGTGTCAAAATTGACACTATTGTTATTTTATAAAAATAACATATTATAAAATTGTTTAAAATCACAAAAATATTTAAAAATTATAAATTAAAATTTATATGGTCTAAAATTTCATAAAGTGTCAAATTATGGAAAATTCACAACACATATGTAATTATTTGTAATAATTTAAAATTTAGAATATTATTACCACAAAAAAATTAAATTGATAAATAAGGATAAATCAAGTTGATAATGTTTAAAATAAATTCCTAACATGTCTAAATTTTTTTGGTTGATGATATTACAACCCTATATCATCTAATATTCGGATATGAGTCATTTTGGAAGTTTTTAAGTGGGGTTGGGATTTAATATAAACTAATATTTCTTATATTTCCAAAGGTGCCCCTCTCCTCCCTTATAAAAGGGCACCTCCTCCCTCTCCTCCTCACACAAATTTGAGCCTTCAAGCTCTGCCAACCCATTCCCATTTCACTTCCCCGCTTCCTTAGAAACATCCTAGAGGTCCTGTTCTTCTTCAAAGACCAATTCTAGTGCCCTAAGTGGAGGTCTCAAAGAGACGCTTCAAAGAAGAGGTAATGTCCGTTACCGATTCTTTCAACTTTATTTCTTCTTCTACTTCTTCTTATTTAGTTGTTTCATTATGAAGTAATAAAATAAGTATCACTCATATACTGATATGTTAGTATAAGTATGAAACAACCCTATTTCACCATCTATCCATCCTACGGAAAACGAAATCACTGCACATGCGTACGTACGGAATACCGTCTCCACACCGTGGTGTAATCTATTTTCCACCACCACCTTACTTGGATGGGTATAATGGTGTAAATAATGACTATATATGATTATTTTAAAGTGATATTGATTCTTAAATAGTATAAATACACTCCAATACAATTCCACAATCATGGGAACGATATCATCGCTCGTGCGTACGTACGGAATACCGTCTCCACAATGTGATGTGACTCGTTCTACATGATCTTCATTGAATAATGATTATATAAATGAATTGAATTAATAAATATGATATATATTACACTAATACCATTCGGGAAATGAGGTGTCTATAAACTAAAAAGAGGAATAAGAATTTATTCGACAAAACACACATACGAACATAAAACAATAAACACCCGAATAACAAGTAGCAATGAAATATTACTAATTAGAAGCTAAGAATATGACAATATATGATATCATAAAAATATGTATGATTCTGGAATAAGTCAATGACATTATTTAAATCATTATAAATGAGTTTCGGACACTTACGAAGCAAATCGGACCTAAGGTAAGGAAAAATCTCAAAATATTATTTTTATCCGAGATTGTCTATACTTCAGAATTTACTGGGGAATATTTATCATCCACATCCATGTTTCCTCAATATGTAATATTATTTCCATATACCTACAATTTTTTAAATCCAATTTTACCCTTCGGTGAGTTTTTATTAAAATATATGAAAGGAATCTTTTTTCGTTTTTCGTACGAGGTACTTTTTGACTTTTCCGTCCAAAGTACGGGAAGAATGTTTTTTTAACTTATACGGCATGAATGGATTTTTTAGAAAATTATTTCCATGAAGCTTACTTTACAAGTTTTCAATTTTATTTTTAATCAACTTCTTTTAGTTCAAAATTATATGACATGTTAAGAAAGGAAAATGTTTTTGAAATATAAAGGATATTTTCATCAAGAATGGAGTTCAAGTGTTTTATCAAAATTATTTTACATCTAAGATAATATAGGGTTCTGTTTATATCCCTATCTTTACATTGATTTGATTATTTTATGATGGAATTTTTTTTATGATATCCTTTTATGTATTATTTAATGATGAAGTGATGTTTAAGAATCCCATTTTTATTACATGGGTTATGCTATGATGTATGGTTTATGATTTTTTGGAACACTTAAGAATGGTATCATTATGAGATGGGTGGGACCTATATCTCCCTCCAATGCATTGGGTAAATATTTATATCTCATGAGATAGACATGGCTGGAACGGCAGGTTAAACTGGTTCAGTGAAACAGGACTGAAACGAGGAGTGAACTCGGTTCAGAAAAGGACTTTGTCCGCTAAGATAGTATTGGAAATGAGTCTTGACTACTAAGAAATGATTTTATATGATTATGTGTGTATTCTACAAAGCTTCGTGTTTTAAGTTATGATTATTGGGATTACATTTTACTTCTATTATTTATCCCATGTTATGATCTCTTTTGCAGGATAAGATTTTCAAAATGTTATGTTCTTATGAATATGATTTGTTTGATATTTCGTTTGTTTACCCTTACTGAGCATTTGAGCTCACCATTTTGTATGTTTTATTTTCCCCAGGTCAGGAAGAAGGATATTAAGTAGGATATGCCAAAAAGGAACTCTAGATATGATGAAATAAATGGGAGACAACGTAGATGATTTATGAACCAGTTGTTTATGTTTCCCAGTTTCTAAAGACACTATACCTATATGGTGTTTTCATGGTTTTGTTATATGTTTTAATAAGTATGATTCAATTTTAAAGTAATAACCATGTATGTAAATTATGGGTCATTATAGTTGGTATCAAAGGAAAGGTAAAGTCAACCTTTGGAAAATAAGATGTGAAAGCCTTAGTAAGAAACCTAAGGATATGTCTAAGTATAGAACACAATCTTAGTGTTTTAGAAATTTCCATGAACAACCTATGATAAGACCTTAAGTGTGAAATTTTATTCTTGATTATGTGGTTTTCCTATTATAATTAGTGTTGCTCAAACTATTCTTATTGGTTTTAGTCAATGGCTGGAACCCGAAGCAACCGTGTTAATGAGAAATGCTACGAGCAACGAAATGATTATCCCCCTGAGCAACCAAACGTTATGGGAGCTGGAATGCAAAATCTTGTAGCCATTATCACACAACTTTCTCAAGCTATGAATCATGCAGGACTTCCAAACGAGAAAAGTAAGGAGCAACATTATGTTGAATCCTTCATGAGGCAGCGTCCACCTTTAGTTAGTGGGTCTTCTGATCCATTAGTGGGTGAACAATGGATCAGTACCACTGAAAAGATATTTTCTGTTCTTCAATGTTCTGAACATGATAAAGCCATCTTAGCAGTATATAGTTTGGAAGGTGATGCTGATCAATGGTGGAATATTATTAAGAATACGAGTCAAAGGGATGAAATTGAGTCCATGGAATGGGAAGCGTTCAAGAACTTATTTTTCAATAAGTATTTCCCTCATATTCTTCGAACAAAGAGGGAGAAGGAGTTTCTTGAACTGAAGCAAAAGGATGATGAATCTGTTGGTACCTACGAAGAAAATTTTACAAGACTTGCAAGGTACACTTCCGGAATTATTATCCAACCTGAGAGTAAGATCGATCGATTCTTTAGTGGCTTAAAACCAATTCTTCGAAGGGAGTTATCCATAAGGGACTTCAATAGCTATGAGAAAATTGTTCGATGTGCTCTCAAGGTTGAGATGGAGATTGGTGTAAACCATCAGTCACATGGGTTTGATAAGAAGAGGAAAATGGAATTCAAAGGAAAATCTAAAGACCACACTGAAAAGAAGATTATTTTTCCCTTATGCTCAAAGTGTGGAAAGAAACATGGAGGAAATTGTCTTAAGGGGACAAGCAAGTGTTATAAGTTTGGAAAAGAGGGTCATCGGGCAATTGAATGTCGAAATAATGGGAAGAAGATGTCTAATGATGAAAACAAAGGAAGGGATACACAGAATGAACCTACTACACTTCAATGTTTCAAGTGCAAGGATGTGGGACATTATGACAATCAATGCCCAAATCCAAGGGTTGATGATGATGATCGACGTCAACAAACTCTTAAGGCCAAAGACAAAGGAAAGTCACATGCAATTACTATCGGCGATGTGGAGTACAACAACGAAGTGGTGAGAGGTACACTTACCATCCACTCTAAAGTAGAAAATGTTTTATTTGATTCTGGATCCACCCACTCTTTTATTTCTAAAGAATTTTCTAAGGGTATCTCCATATTACCTCAACAATTAGATGTTGAGTTGGCTGTGACCACTCCTAATGGCACAACAGTCACATCAAAAGTTTACAATTCTTCTCCGATTGAAGTTTGTGGGAAAGTACTTCCTGCAAATCTTGTGATCCTTCCTATAGTGGAATTTGATGTGATTCTTGGCATGGATTGGCTTTCTTTATATGGATCTCATATCAATTTCCAAAGAAGGGAAGTCACATTTCATATTCCAGATCAATCTATGATCGTCTATCGATGCAAGGATGGACATAACCTTCCAGTGGAAATTTCTTCCATCTTATGGGTCTTGATTCCACTAAATGAAGGTTATTTATCTCAAATGGTTGGAGAGAAACTCAAGATTAATAATATACCCATTGTACGGAAATTTGATGATGTCTTTCCGGAGGAATTTCCAGGTCTTCCACCAAATCGTGAAGTTGATTTTTCAATAGAACTCATACCGGGTGCTTTGCCTATTTCAAAGACACCTTATAGAACGGCCCTAATTGAGATGAAGGAATTGAAGAAGAAACTCCAAGATAATCTTGATAAAGGATTCATACTCCCTAGTGTGTCACCTTGGGAAGCACCTGTTCTGTTTGTTAAGAAGAAAGATGGATCAATGAGACTCTTCATTGATTATCGAGAACTTAACAAGATCACTATCAAGAACAAATATCCTCTCCCACGCATTGATGACCTATTTGACCAACAATGCGGAGCTCAATACTTTTCCAAGATTGATCTTCGTTCAGGGTATCATCAATTAAGGGTCAAAAGGGAGGATATACCAAAGAAGGATTTCCGTACAAGGTATGGACACTGAATTTATAGTGATGCCATTTGGTCTTACTAATGCCCCTGATATATTCATGGATCTGATGAATAGAGTCTTTATAGACTATCTTGATCAGTTTTTGGTAGTCTTTATAGATGATATTCTTGTCTATTCAAAGAGCAAGGAAGAACATGAAGATCACTTGAGAATTGTATTAAAGACCCTAATAAAGGATAATCTTTATGCCAAATTTACCAAGTGTGAATTTTGGCTTCAAAAAGTTTCATTTTTGGGTCACATAATCTCAAAAGAAGGGATATCTGTGGATCTAGCAAAAACAGAGGTTATCGAAAGATGGTCGAGACCAACAACAGTAACTGAGATCCGAAGTTTTCTTGGTTTGGATGGATATTACCGACATCTTGTGAATGATTTTTGAAGGTTATCTAACCCACTCACCAAGTTGAATCAGAAAGGAGTTAAGTTTGTTTGGACGGAGGAATGTGAAGAGAATTTCAAAGAGCTAAAAAGAAGGTTAGCCAGTGCACCTATGCTCACACTACCTTGCAATGGAGAAAGGTTTGTGATCTACAGTGATGCATCCAAGAAGGGACCGGGGTGTGTTCTCATGAAAATGGTGATAGCTTATGCCTCATGACAGTTGAAAATCCATGAGCAAAATTACCCAACTCGTGATTTGGAGTTAGCTGCGGTAATATTTGCATTAAAGATTTGGAGGAATTACCTTTATGGTGAAAGGTGTAATATTTATACTGATCATAAAAGTTTAAAGTATATTTTCACACAAAAGGAGCTGAATATGCGTCAAAGAAGATGGTTGGAGCTGATTAAGGATTACGACTGCTCAATTCATTACCACCCTGGGAAAGCAAACAAGGTAGCAGACGCATTAAGTCGACAAGACCATGATAGCTTATCCATGATGAGGATCACAAAAGATCCAATATTTATGGATTTACAAAGGATGGATATTGGAATTATAATGGAAGGGGAGAAATCTTATCTTTCTCAAATGAATGTTCAACCATCTATACACATGAAGATTAAAGAGTCACATAAAGAATATGTAGAGTTATGAAAGAAGGTGAGAAATGTTCCTGAATTCAACCTTGATTATGATGGGATAATAAGGTTCAGGAACTGTGTCTGTATTCCTCCCATACAATAATTAAAGGAGATGTTTGATGAGGCTCATAGTTCTTCATTTTCTATTCATCCTGGAAGTACAAATATGTACAGGGACTTGAAAGATTACTTCTGGTGGGATGGAATGAAAAGAGATGTTGCTGAATATGTCTCTCGATGCTTGGTTTGTCAGAAAGTTAAAGCTGAGAGACAAAAGTCTAAGGGGATGTTACAACCATTACCCATACCAGAATGGAAATTGGAAAACATAACTATGGAATTGTTCACTGGAATTCCTAAAACATCCAAAGGCAATAATGCTATCTTGGTTATAGTTGATCGTCTTACTAAGTCGGCACACTTCATTGCTATTAGAAAATATTTTTCTCTTGATCAGCTTTCCAGGATATATGTAAAGGAAGTGGTAAGATTTCATGTATTACCACTTTCCATTATATCTGATCGGGATCCGAGGTTTACCTCAAAATTCTGGAGAAGTCTTCAGCACGCTCTAGATACAGAGTTGAGTTTCAGCACTGCTTACCATCTTCAGACAGACGGTCAGTCTGAGAGGACAATTCACACTCTAGAAGACATGTTGAGAGCTTTCTCTATGGATTTCAAATGTGGTTGGGATCAACACCTGTCTTTGGTGGAATTTTCTTATAATAATGGATTTCACTCCAGTATTCAGATGGCTCCTTATAAATCCCTCTATGGAAAGAAATGCATAACTCCAACTTATTGGGATGGAGTTGGAGAAAGAAAGCTATTAGGACTTGATCTTGTTGATGAGATGGCAGAAAAGGTCAGATCTATTCAACAACACATAAGAGCATCTAATAGTCGACAGAAAAGTTATGTCGACAAACTAAGAAAAGACCTAGAGTTTGAAGTGGGTGAAAAAGTGTTCTTACGAATATATCCCTGGAAGAGGGTCATGAGATTTGTAAAGAAGGGAAAGTTTAGCCCTAGATATATCGATCCTTTTGAAATTTTGGATCGTGTTGGGAAGGTAGCTTAACGATTGGCGCTTACACCGAATCTATCTCAAGTTCACGATGTGTTCCATGTATCTCTCCTAAGAAAGTACATACACGATCCTTCACATGTACTCAGCTCAGAAGTTGTAACGCTAGAGCAAGATCTTTCTTCTGAAGAACAACCGATAGAGATTCTGGATCGTAGCGAAAAAGTCTTACAGAACAAGACCACTCTCTTGGTGAAAGTTTTATGGAGGAACCACCAATTATAAGAAGCTACATGGGAACTTGAGGATATGATGAGGGAGAGGTATCCTCATCTCTTTGTAATGAAGTGACGAATTTCGAGGGAGAAATTCATTTTAAGGGGGGTAGAATGTAACACCATGAGATTTTATGAGAAATATATTTTATTATGTCTTATGTTATGCGCAACACCAAATAAATCTTTCACAACACACAATACTAACTTGGCTTGCATTACACGCAATCATGACCTTCCTCGATAGCATGTGTAGTACACAATACCGGGTTTCACTAAACAACGATACATCATTATGGACTAGCCATTATGAATATTATTAACTACATTTTGAATTTTATAACATTATTATTTATCTTACACATTTTATAGAACATGGTAAGAGAACAAAATAAATTTTTCGGGTAAAATAAGTATATTTCAAAAAATGCAGTTTTGCCACCTTTTGATGGCGCACCCACATTAAATCTAGTTTTTGACATTTTTATAAGTTAAATTTGACAAAATAAAATTATTCTTTGAAATCAGGATATAAAAATTTACTTTGGATAAATTTTTTATATTTTTCTGATAACTTTCATATTTTGATGAATAGTAAAAATATGCTAATTTTTAATTAAAAACAACTTTTTCATTGAGATAATTTATATGGTTAAATTATAATATTTAATGGTTTTAAAGTATAAATAGAATATATTTTTACCATTTAATATAATATATGTCATTATCATTAATTTCACATTGAATTCATAGGTAAAAACATTTCAATCTTTGGCAATGTTTTAACTTCTAAAACCCGTTTTCTTAACAATGGGATTAATTTTAAATTAATTACTGAAACTTATGTGTTTTGAATTTTTAAAAATTTATTCCATATTTGGAATCAGTGGGTTTAAATTATATTAATAGGATACTTTTTATTTTTGGGCATTATGAATAGTAACTACGGTAAATTTTATTTACCATAGTTAAAGGTAAATCGGGTAATTAAGGGTAAATATAAGATTATAAAATTACTTTAACACCTACCAAAATCCTATTTTATGACTAAAAGTAGACTCATATCACCTAAGGGTCGGATTAGATTCATTTAATGGACTTTTTTCCATGAAAAAAATTTAATTATTATTAAAACCAAAGAAAGTGACAACATGTCACTTTCTTAAATCTTATAAGTATAATAATTTTAATTTAGTGATAATATTAATGAAACTTCGAACATGAATATTCTCCAGAAATATAATATAATTATCTGTATCATATGAATTTATTTAGAATTTTTAGTGATTAAATAATTATCATTAATTATGACACAATAGTGATGTTGCAATTATTTTATTAATTAAAATATCAAATAAATGGTTTTAAAAATATTAAAATAAATATTATATGAACTATTTAATATAATAAACTAATTTTATAGACACATATGACATTTTATGAATCTATTAAAGCTTTTATTTTGAACATATCTTCTGTATATATTTTATTTAAATTCAAATAAATGAATAGTGTCAAAATTTACACTATTGTTATTTTATAAAAATAACATATTATAAAATTGTTTAAAAATCACAAAAATATTTAACAATTATAAATTAAAATTTATATGGTCTAAAATGTCATAAAGTTTCAAATTATGGAAAAATAACAACACATGTTTAATTATTTATAATAATTTAAAATTTAGAATATTATTACCACAAATAAAATTAAATTGATAAATAAGGATAAATCAAGTTTATAATGTTTAAAATAAATTCCTAACATGTATAAATTTTATTGGTTGATTATATTACAACCCTATCTCATCTAAGATTCATATATGAGTCATTTTGGAAGTTTTTAGGTGGGGTTGGGATTTAATATAAACTAATATTTTTTATATTTCCAAAGGTGCCCCTCTCCTCCCTTATAAAAGGGCACATCCTCCCTCTCCTCCTCACACCAATTTGAGCCTTCAAGATCGTCCAACCCCTGCCCATTTAACTTACCCACTTCCCTAAAAACATCCTAGAGGTCCCGGTCTTCTTCAAAGACCAATTTTAGTTCCCTAAGAGGAGGTCTCAAAGAGGCGCTTCAAAGAAGAGGTAATGTCCGTTACCGATTCTTTAAACTTTATTTCTTCTTCGACTTCTTATTATTTAGTTGTTTCATTATGAAGTAATAAAATAAGTATCACTCATATAATGATATGTTATTATAAGTATGAAACAACCCTATTTCACCATCTATCCATCCTACGGAAAACGAAATCACCGCGCGTGCGTATATACGGAATACTGTCTCCATGCCGTGGTGTAATCTATTTTCCACCACAACCTTACTTGGATGGGTATAATGGTGTAAATAATAACTATATATGATTATTGTAAAGTGATATTGATTCTGAAATAGTATACATACATGCCAATACAATTCCATGATCATGGGAACGATATCATCGCTTGTGCGTACGTACGGAATACCGTCTCCACGATGTGATGCGACTCGTTCTACATGATTTTCATTGAATAATGGTTGCATAAATGAATTTAGTGAATAAATATGATATGTATTACACTAATACCATTCTTTAAATGAGGTATCTATAACCTAAAAATAAGAATAAGAATTTATTCGACAAAACACGCATAAGAACAAAAAGTAATAAACATCTGAATAACAAGTAGCAACGAAATATTACTAATAAGAAGCTAATAATATGACCATATATGATATCATAAAAATAATTATTATTCTAGAATAAGTCAATTACATTATTTAAATCATTATACATGAGGTTTGGACACTTACGAAGCAAATCAGACCTAAGGTAAGGGAAAATCTCACAATCTCATTTTTATCCAAGATTGTTTATGCTTCAGAATTTACTGGGGAATATTTATCATCCACATCCATGTTTCCTCAATATGTAATATTATTTCCATCCACCTAAAATTGTTTAAATCCAATTTTACTTTTCGGTCAGTTTTTAGTAAAAGATATGAAAGGAATATTTTGTCATTTTTCGTACGAGGTACTTTTTGACTTTTCCGACCAAAGTACGGGAAGAATGTTTTTTTAACTTATACGGCATGAATGGATTTTTTAGAACATTATTTCCATGAAGATTCCTTTAAAAATTTTCAAGTTTATTTTTAATCAACTTATTTTAGTTCAAAATTATATGACATGTTAAAAAAGGAAAATGTTTTTGAAGTAGAAAGGATATTTTCCTCAAGAATGGAGTTCAAGTGTTTTATAAAAATTATTTTCCATCTAATATAATATAGGGCTATGTTTATATCCCTATATTTACATTGATTTGATTATGTTATGATGGAATTTTTTTACGATATCCTTTTATGGATTATGTTATGATAACGTGATGTTTAAGAATCCCATTTTTATTACATGGGTTATGCTATGATGTCTAGTTTATGATTTGGTGGCACACATAATAATGGTATCATTATGAGATGGGTGGGACCTATATCTCCCTCCAATTCATTGGGTAAAGATTTATATCTCATGAGATAGACATGGCTGGAACGGCAGGTTAAACCGGTTCAGTGAAACATGACTGAAACGAGGAGTGAACTCGGTTCAAAAAAGGACTTTTTCCACTAAGATAGTCTTGGCAATGAGTCTTGACTACTAATAAATCATTTTCTATTATTATGTGTGTATACCACAAATATTCATGTTTTAAGTTATGATTATTGTGAATACATTTCACTTCTATGATTTATCCCATGTTATGAACTCTTTTGCATGATAATATTTTCAAAATGTTATGTTCTTATGAATATGATATGTTTGATATTTATTTTGTTTACCCTTACTGATCATTTGAGCTCACCCTTTTGTATGTTTTCTTTTCCCCAGGTCAGAAAGAAGGATATTAAGTATTATATTCCAAAAAGGAACTCTAGATATGACGTAATAAATGGGAGACAACGTAGATGATTTATGAACCAGTTGTTTATGTTTCCCAGTTTCTAAAGACACTATACATATACGGTCCTTTCATGGTTTTGTTATATGTTGTAATAAGTATGCTTCAATTTTTAAGTAATGACCATGTATGTAAAGTATGGGTCCTTTCATGGTTTTTTTATAGTAACAGTTGTCAGGTGCAAGCCATGAAACATGGTTCACGGTGCGATGGGTACATGAAGTGAATGACCTTTACATGAATTGAAGTATTTTCAAGTTGGTTTTTAATGTGTAACAATGGGGATTTTGATAGTTATGGATATAAAGAGTTTCATGACATGAATAGGGGTTACACGCCGTATAATAACCCGACTTTAAAGGGGAATTACAGATTCGACACTTCTTCATTGTTATGAAAATTAAATATTTCACAAAGTCTAACTATATTACATATTGTGTAATTCCCTGACAGCATCTATAAAAGGGTGGAAAGACGCTGTTATTTTTTTCATTCACTCATCTCTGATTCCTTATCCTTCGACCCAAAGCCTTCCCCAATTATTTGGAGCCTTCCAACTCTTCCAGATCCATTCCTTTGGATATCAATCATCATTTCTTAGGTGGGTGATATTCAGGTAAGTATTATTCATTGTTATTTATCTTTATCTCATTTTCCTCCTTTTTAATTTAAATATATCATTCAAGAATTTATGGATCTATGCTCCACGGTGTGGGATCTCACCACTAGTTTGTGTTTCAAGGTCTTCTCAAACTTTGTTCTCGTTAATGTATTTCATTGTGAGTGTCGGGTTTTAGAAAAATGGTAGGTGGTTCCTTCCTAATTAACCAAATTTATTATCCCTAAATTTCTTGATTTATTTCAATTTTCGATTTAAATTCAATTGATCGTAATTTATTTTAATTAAACTGATAAAAAGAAAATTCTAGTAAATCATGAGATTTGAAATGGTTTTGGAATGGAAATTTTGAAGACCACTAATTCAATTAAATTATAGTGTGTTTATGTAAATTGAATGTTTTAAATTGTTGAATTTAAATTGTGGATTTTATGGAAATTTTTTCCAATTAAATTATTTAATTTAATTGAATAAATGAATTGTGAAAATGATGGAATTGGTTATGAATGGATTTAAAACCTGTGAAAATGGATTTAAAATGTTTTATAGAAACCCATTGGTTTTATATTGTGAAAAGTGTATGTTTTTTATTAAAACACATTTTATTTTAAATGGAAAGATATTAGAATTTTTGAAATGGAAGAATTTGATTTATTATATTTTAAGAAGTCTTAAAATAAATTTGTCATCATGTAAGTGTGCATGTAAGACTTAGGTAGTTGGTGAGTTATTTGGATACACTCTATGTGATTACAACTTTCTAAAACATACCTTCAGCAGGTCACATCCTAGATGGGAGGGTAATGATTTGCCTCTAGACAATGTTAGGGGGACGTGAGTATGCTCATTTTACTGTGATCACTTAGAGAGTGAGGAATCCTATAGCTAGTTAATACTATCGTACCTATACGTATGATAACCATGTTTCTCTCTTGTTTATTTATATATGAGATATAAATGTATGATAATGTCGTAAAATTTATTTACATTCCTTTTCTAGATTTACATAAATTATTTTATGTAACTATTTTATTTAAACCATTTTTTTATAAATATTTCATATCTTGTAAAGTAAAGCATATGCTTTAGAAGTATTTTCCATCATTTTGAAACTGTATAGCATTCTTTTTTTAAATATGATTTTAAATTTCCAAACCTATTTGTTTTAAAAATTTAAAACTTTTATTTGGATAATATATATTTGGAATCTGTTATGGAATCTTTGGTGGTATCCTACTGGGCTTAGGCTCACATCCAAATTTTTCCATTGGGTGTTTATAGACTCTCTTCATTCATGTTCAACCAATGGGAAGGGATCTCTTGGAGGTGGATCTAGTTATTGAGCTTGGGACTTAGTAACTTGTTTCATTAGGGACATTGGGTCTATTTTCCCTATTTTTGGTACTTGGGTTGTAGTGGTTTGGGCTCTTTATGCCTTGTTGTATTCCGGTACTTTACTCACAGTGGAGTTTCCTCTTTTGATATTCATATTGTCTTATCACTTTTACCTTCACTATGTTTTCTAGAAAATTCATTCCCAGTTGCATGATATATAATTCCATGTTCTAGTCGCCAACCTGTGGGGATCGGGAACACCCTTCAGGCCATGTCAGGGTCGGGTCGGTTATCGGGTCACCAGGGTACTCAGGCTGGTTCATTACATGTTTCATGAATGTTCTTATTTATGTTTGAAATATTGTTAAGGGTCATTTAAAATTACTTTTTTTCTTCTTTAGGAATAATTAAAGGGAATATTTTTAAATTTTTTTTCACAACTAACATTTGATTTTTTATAAAAGATTGAAAAGAATGTTCTTTTTTAACGTATATGGAATGAATATACTTTCCTGAAATTTATAAAAATTTATTTATTATAATATTATTTTATAATATTCCATGGTTATTTTCAGAGAAAGTAATTTTACCAATATTTTATAAATTGTTATTTAAAATTTTTTCAAAATAAAAGGTTATTTTTCTCATGTTTTCAAAGAAAGGCGCAAATATTATTGTCAAAGTATTTTAATCTATGTCACATCCTTTGATGATTCTTATGATTTATTAAGGATATAGTCTAATGATTCTATCCACGTTATTTATCTATATATCTAATGATAATGTTATTCCATTTATTTAATTTGGATAAATATTGACATTTTTTATGCTAGTTTTCAATTATGGGTATTTATGTTGGTTATGTATTGTTTTGATTATTTAATCCTTTAATATTATGTATGAATTTGACATAGTGAGTGATGGGTGGGGTTATTTATTTCCCCTTGATGTATTGGTAGGTATCACGATATAAACTAGATTGGGTATTTTGTGTATGCCTTCCCATTTGTTTATGATGTCTCAGCATGTGGCCTTAACTATATGTTTATGATTTCTTAGCACAAGGCCTTCATAGTATGTTTATGATATATTGGAAGAAGGCCTTCATAGTATGATTATGATATACAAAATAATACATTCTCGTATTATGAAATCATGTATTTTTATCCTTGTGGTTATTTATTTTGTCATTTCATCCATGGATATATTCACCATTTATGATATTGGTTATATAGAATATTTGATTATTTTTTATCTCTTCCATATTATTCATGCTTTATTTATTTTATAATAGATTATTTTATGTGCATTCCCTTGATCAACATCCAATTTCACCCTTTATTATGTTTTCCTTTCCCTAGGATACCAATAAGGGATATATTAATTATTTCTTAGATATACTAGAAGAAACAATAAATTTCTCACTATAATTTTAATTTTCATATCAGGTTTTCAAATTAAATGTGAGAATAATGTATGTATCAAGTCTCTCAAGACTACTAAACTATTTGATCCTATCATATTCAATCTCTTTTATCTTATTCCAATGTATTAAGATAACCAGTTTCTTTTTATTACTAGGTTTGAGGTGTTATAGTAGTAGTATTTAATAAAACAAGATGTCTTGTCATAAGGCGTTGTCAATATGTAATATATTGTTCCAAGGAATTAATAAGCGTTGCATTATGAATTTAATCACCTATGAGTTGATTTATATTGTAAACCATTGGTTTTTTTCAGGATCATGTGATTAGTTATATGGAATTATTTTATTATCAATTATTTCCTATTATATTTTTCATAGCTTGTTTATTCTATAATAACTTCTAGTATACAATTTCTTTTATAGTTCGATCTCACCCTTATTATGTTTCCATTTCCTCATATTATGAATAAAAGTTTAACACATAATATGCCCATAAAAATATTTTTTGTGGAGATTTTTTGGGAGATTTTAAAGTATTATTAAATATTAAGTAGTTTCTTATACTGTAAAAAATGTCTATTAGTTGAGAAAAAATGGTCTTTAAGATTTAGAATTTTTTCACAATTCACTAAATCAAAAAACCTAAAATTTCATGAAATTTTACTTTGATGTAATATTTTCTATAAATCATGTAATTATGGGATGGTTATGTATGGGATATTATAGTTGGTTTTATAGAAAATTTCTAGATAAATGTAGATATTTGGATGAGTAAATTGTCAAGGTATAGGTAACCCTTGGGGTTAGTATATGGTTTTATGTCAAGGAAATTTAGGTCATTTTTTATAAATAATAATATTTATTAGTAATTTACATGATTATGGTATATAATTATGAGTATGTGATTTTATATTATTTTGGGATAAGGGTAATGTTGTATTATTAGAAAATAGGTTTCCATGAATATTGGGATTAATATATCATAAAAATGATCTTTATTATTGTTATGGATTTATATTAGAGAATATTAGTTAAAACCCTAAATATAAGAATAAATATATGGAAACATACTATAATTTTGGTAAGGTAGATTTCATATTGTGTCCTTAAAATTACATCCATGTATGGATATTAGAAAGTGGATGCAAATGTGGCATAAATGGACCTAGGGGTAATTAACCTGAAAAAGGTTGGTTGAGTGTTAAATAAATCTCCAATAAATGCATGATGAGTGATCCTAAGACAACACACATGGGTATATACTCTTATAGAACATTCTTTGGATAATGTATATACTCTTTAAAAACCATTATGAATCATTTTAATATAATTTTAGGTTAGATTACTTAATAGGAAATAGATCATGTACAACCTAGTTTGAAACCAAAAAATTTATAAGATAGTTTTTATATACCATTTATTAATTATTTTTTCTAAGATCTTATTTTAACCACATTAAATTTATTATTTTATGAGTTCTCATCCTTAATATTTTTACAAATTAATGGCTGGAGAAAATATGAACCAAGTTAAAAATGGGTGTCATGGATAACACAATGATTGTATTAATGAACAAAAAAACAAGATAATACCAGGATTGAAAAATATTTGGATGATTTCTAACCAACTATCATGAATTATGATTAACAATATGAATATATTTTAGTTTTCAAACACACCAAATAAGAAAATGATGGTGTATTTTTGTGAGACTATTTTTCATGAATCTTCGGTCAATATTATATTTACCTAAGTGTGAAATATAGTGCACACCTAGGGTCGGTCACAAGGAGGAAACTCACACAACATAAAATTTCTATTATCAATTAATATAAAACTAAATAAAATAAATATTTGGGTTTGAAATATTCCTAAAATATTAATATATATTTATATATAAAAATATAATTCAATGTGGACAAAATTAATGTAGATGGAATGATGCCATATAGAAAGGAGATCCTCCTAAGAGATTACCTAGAGTGAACCTTCATCATCTCTTTATTACATTCAAATTTACTTAATAGTCACACTCCATTGTATGTGTGAATATACATTTATAAAAATGGTTTTTAATATATAGTTTACTCAATAATCACTGAGAGACCACATGTCCACCTCCTTGATTGAGGGAAAAGTTTTTAGAATAGAAAGTGAATCCTTGGATGGAAAGTGGAGACACATAGGTGCCTTACCCACTAAAATCCCCCTCATCCTAGATCTAAGAAAATAAGAAACAATAAAAATGAATATAAAATGATTTGGTTTTAACACTGGATTGATCCTCCAAGAACATCCTTAGGTTAGTTACTCATGATCATGATTATTAGGCATCACAATGCAGAAGAACATGGTCGAATGAGAAATAAATAGGTGAAATGAAAATAAAAAAAGAGGGTGTGTGTGGAAGAATAAAAAAAATAAAAACCATGAATGAATTATATTTTATTTAAAATAAACTAAATTAAAATTACATTGAAAATAAAACTAAATTTAAAAGAATAAAATTAAAAATAAAATAAGAAAATAAACGGGTGTAGCAACATCCCCTTCGGGATCTGTAATCTGAAATTTGGCTCATGTTTCATCAACTATATGTTTGAATCACCCTAAGGTCTCTTACTATATAATTCTAGAAATTGAATTTCCTATGATACCTACAAAATTTAACATGAATTTGGTTATTATATAGGATGTTATAGAATTTATAATGAGTATAACTATTTCTAGTCAAGAATTCATGGAAACTTACTTCAATATATATCGTTCAATTACCACCTTAATGATTTAATAATAAATTTTAATTTATTTTTCAAATGTTTATATGATTCCTAGTTAATTTAAAGGTTTAATAACTTCAATTGGAGGTGTTTATCCCAAATTATGCTTCAGTTACGGAGTTGGGGTCCACACAATCGTCCAAAATAATTTTTTAAAATGATTGAATTTTTTGGACCATTAGATAAGCGAATTGGATTAGGTCCCAGAAGGGAAAGATGAATCCCATGAACATATAAATCCTAAAAAAGTAATCAAATCAGTTGGAGTGATATTTTAAATTTTATTCTCAAAATACAGAAGCTCTGGAAAATTGTTAAATTTCCATAATTAAGACATTTTCACAATTAAGCACAAAAAATCACCAAAAAACCAAAATAATGAACATAAGATCAAATTTATTAATTGGAAGGTATTAAATTATTTAATAAAATATGAATATTTATGAAAATATTATCTCTATAAATTCAACCACAATTAAAATATGCATGTCCTCAAGTATAAAATATCAACAGGGAATTCAAATGGCACCAATGATACCAATATTCAAATTTTAAAGCAATTAAATTAAAAAAATAAATGTGAAATCAAAATTTCAAATTCCACATAAAATATTAATTTCATTTACCATTTTTCAGATAAATAATCAATTCATGCATTTTACTTTTATACTTTAAAAAATGATGGAACTTATCCTTTTATTTATTCCTTCTCCTTAATTCATTATTATTAAACATTACAAAGCATTATTTACCTCACTTTTGAATCTTTTATCTCATATATCATGATACAAATCAGGTAGAGTTATTCTCATATCATGAAAAAATGTTCCTTATCCATATTCTTGTAAAGGAACTACTTTCTTCACTTTGTGAGGACAAAAGACACATAAAATCAAGAGGACTTGCAATAAAGGTTAAACTAACTCTGAGGTTTAAGGTTGGTAGAATTTGATGCTTTAAAAAATAAGGCTCAAAGAAAATGGTTATATTTTATGTAAAATGCATGATATAAAAAATAAAAGTGTAATAAAATTATCCCATTCAAATATGATTCTCTTGATTCCCCCAAACTCAAAGTAAGTTCATGATCAAATTGTGCATAATGAATGATTTGTTCACCCTATTGAATTTTTTTCCAAATAATTTTCTTTAATTTTTTTATTTTTTTAAATTTATGCTTGAAACTAACCTCACATCAATAACCTAACCAAATATGATAAAAAACATTGGTCTAATAATAGTTAGTTTTGTTTTTCCTAAATCACAATCCATTTTTATTTCATTTTTTTATTTTTTTTATTTTGTATTTTCTTATTCAAGAGGGGAAAATAATAAAAAGTATAATGAATGAATAAAATTACATATCTCACTACCCAAAATAGAACCCCCATTCTTATTCCTTACAATCTATATCATCCCTTCCATCATGACTCCCTTCACCCACATACTTAGATTTTAAAAAATAATGAAAATACCAAGAGTAGAGTAGGAGTAGATAAAAATGGCATGAAATATGTCTTATCCCTATAGAGGTCATTCATGGTTTCTATAGGATAAAAAAGGATTTATGTACAGGTGTAATTTTAAGGATAATTTTTTTATCAAAATATGTTTCAATCATTTTAAATGTGTTTTTGTATAGTTATAGTTTTGACAAGTTCAAATCCAATTTATGGTCAGTGACATGTCCCAAGATCACTCAAGAAATATTCTCAAGAAAAATAAGAAGTACTTAGTGTATAAATACTCTCGGGAATGGGAATATGATATTGAAAAATCACTTAAGGCATGATTAATAATAAAAAAATCAATTAACATGAATTTAAAAAATTCAAAGCATGAAAATTGATTGGGAAATTTCATTTACATGAATCAAATTATTCCCTCAAATCATGATTCCTCATTTTAATATCCATGCTTCACTTGAATCCTACAATTCTCTATTTTACTCATTCAATTTCGTTAACATTGAAATATAAAACTTGGCATGATAGGATTCTTAATAAACTCATGTCTGGTAGATAATTCAAGTAAAGTAATAATTCAAGTGTGGATATGAAATTTTAGTTTAAAGCATAAATCCGAATCTTAGACAAAAATTTAAGGAGTTTAAAAGATAAAAATTAAAAGTGAACGCCATTTTGAAATGAATAATTTTCCTCTTACATAAATTTTTTTTGGGTCCTCCTTCTTCCATCATGAATCTATAAAATATAATTACTCAATTAATTCCAAGGATCATGTCATTCAAGCTCAAAAAGATAAAACTGAATGGGATTCATGCTGGACTAATCCTAGAAATAAAATTGAAATCTAAATTCACAAGAATGAAATTTAAAGTACTATAAAGAAGGAAAAGGATAAATATTGGTATTATCCCTCAAGTGGGCCCTGAATTTTTACTGCCTCTAAAAAGCAGTACCAAGTATTATCCAAAATCAGATGGTGGATGAATCTTCTTTGATTTTAACCACCACATGTGGATTTTACAATCTTATTCATCATCCTTATGGGCGATTAATGATCCATGGATAGGGTATACCAGATCCATCCCCTTCACAATTATATGCATCCTACATGGTGGGGGTAGGATGAAGTATGGATCATCCTCTTTCTTGATTCCTACTTTGTCACCCTCCTCTTTTTTCTCTAACGTTGGCTCAACATGGGTGGAATGAATTGAATAATCAAAGAGGAAGTAATTATGTATTTCTACATGAATAGAATTTAAATTTGAATAATAATAAAAATCTCCCTTTTGTAATTATCATCCTATGTCTTGATTTCTACAATCTCGGTTACTTAAATTTATTTATGGGCCACCTCAAACTCATGTTCAAAAATTTCAAGTATATCCATGTGTTCCTTAATAGGTGCATGTTCAGTTTCTTCATCTTCCTCTAATGAAATGGAAGGATTGACTGAATTTAAAAATTCAAAACCATAAGGGGTGATACTCAAATAATATTTAATAAAATCATAAAAAAAATATTTCAATGAAATATCATCTCCCTGAGTTGGTTATGGTTCAATCACTTATTCAGTGGTAAGTACCTCTTAGAGTTTGATCTCAATAGATGGAGGTAAATAGTCAAGATATTCTATATTTTCTTCAAATTCTATCATTTTGTAGTCTTAATCCACTTCCATTTCTAGATAAAAGTATAGTGGTGTTGGATCTTTTACTATGTAAGGAATGGGGAGATCTTGTTTCACCTCATACTCGTTCCAAAATTAATCCAGATCTTGTTGACCTCCCACACATAGCTCAGCAGGTAAGATATCCTCATCATGAATCCACTCTAGATCATCATGGTCAGCTTGAATATGGTTCCTAAAATGGTTGGGTTATTGATGGTCCTTGAGTTGGGCCTCAACCTCTTGGATTTATTTAGTAAAATTGGGGAAAACTAGTGGCACTTCCTTCTTGACCTCGAATATTTTTATGTCAGTTTGGAGCTCATCGGTCATGCCTATCTAATAATTAGGTGAGATACATGTTGTTATGCCTCTTTATTTTCCTTGACCATTATCATAAGATCATAAGCCCTTATTTGGAGGATCTCCTAATTATAATATGTTTCTTTTTCTTTCACCTGTGAGTAATTGTTCCATGTACTGGAAAAATGGTCGTTTGAAAAAATCATGGAAAAAGAATTATTTTTTTGGTTTTTTTTAAGTAATGAAAATCTATCTATAATGTGAAAATATAAAAACATAAGTAAAAATTGATTAGATCCCCAAAAACGGTTATAGTTTTGATGTGTTAGTATTTTTCATGAATATTTGGTTAATATTTTATTTACCTAAGCATGCAATATAGTTCACAGTCAGGGTCAGTCTTAAGGAGGCATCTAACGCAACACCGAATTTCTATTTACACTTCATATAAAACTAAATAATATGAATATTTGGGTTTGAAATATGCATGAAATATTAATATATATTTATATATATAAATATAATTCAATGTGGGAAAAATTAATGCAAACGTAATGATGTCAGACAGAAAGGAGACCCTCCCAGGAGATTACCCAGAGTGAACCTTCATTGTTTATTTATTAGTTTCACATTTACATAATAATCATGGTCCATAATATGTGTGAATATCTTCTTCTACCTATAGTTTTGAATATAAATTGAACTCAATGATTTTCGAGATAACACACATCCACCTCCTTGATCAAGGGAAAATATTACAGAATAGAAAGTCAAGAAACAGGTGGTACTTGGAGACACATTGGATCCTTACCCACTAATATCCCCATTGGCCTAACTCAAAGAAAACAATAAATAGTAAAAAAATGAATGTGAAGTGACTTGGGTTCAACATTGGATTGATCCCCAAGGAACTTCCTCAGGTTAGTTACTCATGATCATGAGTATTAGAGATCACAATGTAGAAAAATGATATGGAATGAGAAAGAAAGATATGAAAATAAAAGAAGAAAAGAAGGGGTGTTGGTGTGTGGAAGAAGACACAAAAATAAAAACCATGCGTGAATTATTTTTTATTTAAAATAAACTAAATTAAAATTATATTTACAATAAAACAAAATTTAAAAGAATAAAAATAAAAATAAAATAAGAAAATAAATGGGTGCAATAGCTTCCTCTCCAAAATCTATACTATGAAAGTTGGATCTTGTTTCTTCCACCATATGTTTGAGTCACCCTAGGGACACTTCTTATAGGATTATATAAATTTAATTTCTTATGAGGCCTCCAAATTTAACATTAATTGAAAGATTCTATCTGATTTTATTTAATTTATAATGAGTATGAATTTTTATGGATGAGAATTCCATGAATCTTATTTCAATGTATATCATTCAATAAGTATCTTAATGATTGAATAACTTCATGGAATTTATTTATGAAATTATATTATGGGTCATAGTTAATTTATAGGTTGAATCACTTCAATTTAAGGTGTACAAACCAAGTTATGCTTCAGTTATAGAGGTGGATCCCATACAGTCGGACAGAATAATTTCCCAACATGATTGATTTTTTAGGCCCTTATATATCAGAATTAGATTAGGATATAAGAGTTAAAGATAATCCCATGAAAAGAAAAATCCTAGAAAAAAAGAATCAAATCAATTGTATAAATATTTTAAATTTTATGCTCAAAATTTAGAAGGTTTAGAAAACTGTTAAATTTACATAATTAATCCATTTTCACAATTAATCCCAAAAATCACAAAAAATACAAAAATTATGAAAATCATATCAAATTGATTAATTGGAATGGATTAAATCATCTAATAACATATGAATATTTATGATAGTATAAGATCTATCATGTATCATGGAATCTCGGATGACAAAGATGATGAAGGAATGAAGATTCAATTTTTTATGTGTTAAGAATGTGGGAAGAAGAACCTAAGGAATCATCTCAACTGGATGTTTTTTTATTTATGGTAAATTAAGTCATCTAGTAACCAACTTCTATGGAAAAATTAAGAGTTTAGTTAACATTATTGAGGGAAAATATGTGTTTATTAGACAAACCGAAGATATTAAGGTTAAAACCACATATTAAATTATATATTGAGTTATTTAAAAAATTTATATACACTTAAATAATTTTAGTGTTAAGTGAAAAAAAATTGATGATGAAATTTATTTAAGTGGGGGAGAATGTAAAACATTGATATTTTAAATTATATATTCATTTAAAACCTAATATGTTCGATAGTGTGTGTTACATGAAATGGTAAACTAAAACAAAATCATGATAAAATTATTTTAATATGACTATTATAACATATCCATTGAGTAATGTGACATAAATAGAAGTAACTATATTATGAAATTGATAAAAAAAAATATAGAAGAAATTGTGTTGGGTAGTGGTAATATCTCTTATGGAGATCATTTGTACGATCTTTGAAATAATTTGGATTCATTTGGTTTTTCCCAATTCCATATGCAATACAAACATAAAAAATTATAGTATGAGTGAAAATAATTATGATAGAATTTTATTCTTGTGGAAATTTCCACAATACCCATGTTAGAGTAATCACCATCCATGAATTCAAATAGAGCTTATCTTATCTTAGTTCTTACATAAAGAACTTGATGTAGGACCCTAAAACACCCTGAGATGGGAGGGGTGAATCAAGGTGTCAACTTTTTCTTTTAATATGATGGATCTTGTTCCCAAATTGGTAGGAACTTATTAAAACTATATGATGGATTTGATTAGTAATCAAGAATTCACATGCAGAGAGACAACACAACAATTTTGCTTGGTTCGCCACTAAGGTCTAGTCTATGGAGCATATGTCAACAGTGTGTCGATCATACCTAAATACACTATTATTCACTAGATGTGGAATAAAAAGTTTCAGACATAGTCACTCTATTCTAAACACACTACCTTTACAATATTTTAGGGATTTCTCATTGTGCCCCTCGGATCACTTTCGTCGACTCCACCTATCTCACTGCTTTGAGAGAAGTCTAACTCAGTTTATTAACTTGATGTTTGCTTGAATGGTTTAGTATTAAAGCCTTTGTACCTAAAATATCATGAGACACTAACTACACCATATACCTAAGTTGATTCATTATTAAATAACTATCCTCTTAACCCTGATGTTCAATATTGCCTTTCATGAAGCTCTTTCATGAAGCTCTCTCCTTTGCGAAGCTCCCTTGCCTTCACAGAATAAACTGCCTTTGTGAAGAACTTCTTCCTTCGTAGAAAAAACATCCTTTTTGAATCTCATTGAGTCAATTTGGAATACCCCGTTATCACAAATCACTCATTAATCAAAATTGTTGGCATCAATCAAGACTAAATTGGTCTTTGTGCGATGCTCAAGCTCGAGTAGAAACCCAGTTTCATGGAGTTCCCTTTGCTTCATGAAATCATTGAAATTTTAGATTTTCCTTGGAAAAATTCATTCTGAGTGAAGAGGGTTAGCCTCTTATTTATAGGATCATCTATTCTCAAATATCCACTACCTCTTTACGGATTTTTTAGATCTTTCAAAAACGCCTTCGTGGCACTCTTCCCTTTGTGATACACCAATGAAATTTGACATTACTATTAAGCTTTCCATCAAACCCTCTACTTCTCCACGATGATCCAATTCTCATAATCACATAGATCACAGTCACCAATCACAATGATCTAGTTCTTCATCATTTTTTATGCTTATTATAATCATGGAGAACACTGTCAGAATTCTTTAATCCTTTGCGAAATACAATTCCAAAATCCTATATTTTTGAATCTCATGAATTTTCCATATTTGAATATAGCCTTCAAGAAAAACAACCTTTTTCAATGCTTTCCATTCTTAATATTTTGGACCCCAAAAATTTGGGAAACACTGGGAAACAATGCCACCATCAAAACTATTGTCAGCTTGTACTATAGGATCCCTTTCCTTGTAAGCTCCTTGATCTTCCATGTCAGGATTGACAACAAACACAAACCACAATCCATTTCCAGCAAAGGAAAGCCTTAGTTTCAACACTTTAGGGGATATACAAGTAGAAATTGGGATAGAAAAAACATATAGTTATTAATAAATTTTATATTTCATATTTACATTTAATGGAAGAGATATGAAAGGATATATGTTAAATTAAGAATCACTTTATGCTGAAAATATATTTTATCTAAAATTAATTATTTATATGATTTATTTTAAAAAAATAGATATATAATGGATAAAATATATTTTATATATGAATAATATATTATCCCCAATATAATTAGTAATTTATCATAAATAATAATAAGAATAATATATATTTTAAAATGTTATTTTCCTATGAAAACATTTTTCATTATATATTTATGTTTTTATTTAAAAGTTAAATTATAAAATTTTAGAAATTTAATTTGAAAAAACTATCTACATCATTTTTTTATAATAATATTATTATCTTAGGATTCTTTTTGTGAATTTTTTGAAACATTTTATTTTTTAGTGAAAAGTGAAAAATACACTTTATACCTATTTAATATCTATTCAAATATTATCATAAAATATGTGACACATTAAAACTTATAAAAAATTCCCATGAAAAAATCAATATTTAAGGACTAAAATTATTCATTTTAAATTAAAAATTTTTATTTTAAAAAAAACTCACGTTCATCATTTTGATACTTAAGTAATATTTACATTAATAAAAAACATTTATTAGTTTTTTTTCCTTTAACAATTATCCACAATATGGAATTTAGTTTTGGACTATTATGAAGAAAAATAAATCTTATTTAATTAATAATATACCAATTAATTTCATAGAAATAAACAAAATTGATAATTTTATCTTAATAATAACTTTTCATAATAAAAATACACTTTTTTCTGAAAAAGGTTTTTATTCATTATGTGTCCTGATATTAAAATTTATTTTTAATATTTGTATAAATTTAATTTGAAAAAATGGATTTAATATACAGAATTATTTGGTCAAAATTATTTAATAATCCTATTTTTATTTTTTAGGAATCAAAAGTAATTTACTTAGGTGAAAACTAGTTACCACGGTAATATCCAAAAATGGTAAAAGTAAAAAATATAAGATTAATAGAAATAAAATTAGCATTAAAATGTGTTTAAAAATTAATGGTTGAGGTATTATTGAACTTACCTCATCATACACTCCATTATGGTCCAATTTGGATCCACTTTACTTATCAAACATGTGCACTCTTTATATTAAAAATTTAATTTTACAAAAATTCAATTCCCCTCACCTATAACAGGATCTCACATCCACCCAATCTATATATTAATTATAAATAATTATATTGATAAAAATATTCTTTATTCTCTTTCAATTCTCTCTCCATGTCCTATAATCCCTATTCCAAAATACTAATAGAATAATCTTTAAGGATTTTCTCAAGGGAGAACATCTAATGGGAGAGGTAATGTTCACAACTGAGATCGCTTAATTATTTTCCTATTATACTCCATAAAAACCACTATATATATGATAGTATGATAAAATAAGTATTATTAATATTATTTAAAGATATTATAATAATATAATATTCATCTTATTCCTTCCTTTAAAACCATTATAAGCACAAAAACCTTATTATGCATATCTACATACAACCTCCTCCATGAACGAAGTGTTTGATTTTTCATCAAAGCCTTGAAAAAAAGGTTTATATAATATTTATAAACTTTTTAATATTGTAAAATTATAAAATATTCTCCATATTTCTCTTTTTATATTTAAAATCAATGTGTCACTCATTAATACGTGCAGACTACCACCTCCATGAAAGTGATATATTTCATTTAGCATCTAGTATTTTATTCCGCAACATCCTCAAATTTAAAGGTACATTATGATTTGTTTTTTAAATATATCAGTTTTATTTTTTCTGATTTTGAAATATTTTAAAAGTGTTAAAAGGTCCATGGTTCACAGTTCCAAGAAGTAAAGATCGAACTAGTTTCTTTGTTACTATTGAGGCCTACCGGCTAGCCGACACAACACAACTGGCCAGCCATTGGCTAGGCCAAAGAACCTTCATCTCTATAGATCCCACTAACCCACTAGTGTGGAGCCACTAACCAAATAATGGAAAATTAATTTTCTTTATGCTCTTCCCAAAGCGATTACCTAGCTATGGGACAACCACTGGACCACCGGTGGGCTCTAGGTGAAAATTTCAATTAGGAAGACATTGTAATTTCCCTCTAGAGACTCTATTTGATATCACTTTCACCTATCTCATTCATAATTTTATCAGAATGAACTGAAGGGTCCCTTTAAGTTTAATCTATATCTATTCCCCCCTCTCCTTCACTATTGAATATCTGATCGATATGGTGGCTTTCGTATAGTTTATCTATGATGATCTTTCCTAAAAATACTCTTTCTATTTGGATGAATCATAGATGTAGGTTGAAATTTATTTATATATGGATTCATATTTAATATAATGGAAAATTTTTATAATTTTTAAGTATTAAATCCTATATCTATTAAGGATTTCTCTCTCTCTCTTGATATGATCTATATCAATTATATATGGTGATTCTCATTAGGTAAGTATAATTGAATTCTAGCCTTTATTTTTTTATTCTTCTTGTATCCTTGTTTTATAATCATCATGTGATTAATTGGGTATTTTTATAAGTATATTTGTTACATAAGATTTATTAGGGTGGAAATTATTGGCATTGACCCTTGATACTCTTGATCTAGGAAGCCCTTACCATTAAGGGCCTTATATGAAATTTTATGTTTGTTATGCATGTGGTTATGTGTGTATGTAGCCTATGAGACATTAAATTGATGTGATATGAACATGGTTTCATGTGTATTGATTAGACCCTTGCTTTAAATGATTTACATATGGGTGTGTGTATAGCCCGTGAGACCCTTTCTTGATGTGATATGCATGTGGGTTCTTGTGTAGCCTATGGAAATACTACTTGATATGATTCTCATGCATGTACGTGTGTTTATATAATACTAGTCTTGTATGGTATGACATTCCTATTACATGATGTTATATGGACTATGTTAGGATGCATGAATGGCTCCCTATGGCTGGTTTTAAGGTATCAAGTTGACCTTGATTGACTAGTTGACCCCCTATAGGAGG
Source organism: Viscum album (assembly GCA_963277665.1). Taxonomy (NCBI): domain Eukaryota; kingdom Viridiplantae; phylum Streptophyta; class Magnoliopsida; order Santalales; family Viscaceae; genus Viscum; species Viscum album. The sequence goes on from OY728126.1 coordinate 819,780,490, forward strand.
AATGTCACCATTGTGGTTGGAGGGTTGTGATTTTACCTTCAGATATGATTTTAGTAATGTGTATTTCTATAGATATTGATATTTGGTTGACATTTGTGAATGTGTATTTCCCTAGATCCTAATATTGGTTCGAAATATGGTAATGTAGATTTCCCTAGAGTAGGTAATTGGTTCAACATGAAGGAATCATGAATTTCCCATGATGGTGGGTATGAAATTGTTCCTTAAAGGTGAAACATATATATATTTATGAAAATTTTATGAACCTATTGAGATTATGTGTGGATTACATGGCATGGTTAATGTTTTTAAATGGTTACCTTTTACTTTACATCAAGCATGGTGCCAAAGCAGGTAATGTTGGGTTCATGGAGGCATAGATAGCACAAGATGATTGAAAAAAATGTTTCTTTATTTATGAATTTTCTTTATTTTAAATATATACACCATTATATATTGTTTCACCTATTTTTGGGACATATTTGTGGCCTCCTATTGGGTTTATACTCACACCTTGAATGGGTATCTCATTGCCCATGTAGATTTTATGGTATTGGATCTAGCTATGGAAAAGGGGCTTATGTCAGGTATTTGAGTAGGTGGATCTTGGTGGAAAGGATAGATGCTAGGAAATACTCCAAAATATTGATATATTTTCATAGTTTATTTTCTTATTCCTTCAAACAGTTTGTTGATCTACAATATTGGGGGTCCTTGGGTTTATCTTTTTTGACTTTTATGCCATTTTTTATTAGATTAAATTCTTGTTTGGTTTATGCTATGTGGTTATTTGGTTATCTAATTTTGTTTTATTATATTTTTTATGTATGGATATTTTTATCTAGTACATAGTCTCCATATGACCTCATTCAAACCATCACAGAGAGTTGGCAGCCTCTTGTATATAGGGAGATGTGTGTATGAGGTCATGTTTCACATCAGTAGTACCCAATGATTTTATCAGGGCATTACAAAGATATATCATACAAGCTTATATTTTTCTTTCTTTTTGACTATTTTTGGGCAATAGTATAAAGGATATATGTTGTGTGGAACTCGAGTAGGGGAGTCAGGTAAGTTCCTGACTAACTCTTATATAACTAACCTCTAAGTTATCAATAATGGGGTTTCTATTATTGATTACACTATTGTAGTTTCATATTGACCTTGAGTATTATTGTAATTTTACAGTTTATGGTATTTTGGTTAATTAATGCATAATGAGTAGTTACATAGGTTTATATGTTATTCATATGATTTTCTATCATTTATAGATATGTAATTAATTAAATTCTAGTGGAAATATATGTTATATGTTTTTATGATATATCTATGCCAACATTTAAATTACATGAACCTGAGAATGGTATGTATTTTTCTGTATATAAAAGTGAATAACATGAAAGTGTAGAAAATGTGAATTTGTACTTGGGTAGTGATAAGGGGTTTATTCCTTGTAGAATTGGGTATCATCTTAGGTTAAGTCTTCCAATAGTGATATTTTTATTGCACTTATAAGTTACTTGAGTGGTTTAGTCTTTTATACTTTTGAAGGTATTTCTAATAATTTTTTTAGTCATTTAAAATAATATTTCCTCGACAACTTATTAAAGTAATGCATAGGGATGTGGGTCTGGATGCTCTTGTAAGGTAATATACTCTATTAGTGCCTCCTAATGTGCATGTGGGTGTAGCTAAGCATGATTAAAGAGTCTCTCTAGTGTTATTGGTAGTGAAACCAATTCAAGATTAAGAATTTCTTCTTGTGTATGTTCTAGGTAAAGGAGTCCATGAAGGTTACTAGACTATTAACAATTTTTCTCAAGATTTATAGATTCAACATTCCTAATCTTAAAGGTCATTGGGGGCCCCAATAAACTAAGGATTAGATAGAAATTGTCAATGTAATATTTGACTTACTGAAGGCTCTAGTTGATATACAAGTGAAATTGGATGATTTTATATTTCAGGAACTTACTTGGAGGTGGTGGAGTGTGATGAATCAAGTTGGGATGAGTGAAATTATATCTTGGGAATCCTTTAATGACCTTTTCTTTGAGTAATTATCTTCTTAAATACTAAAAATATAACATGATAAAGAGTTCATAGAGCTCTATCAAGGAATGATGCCAGTTTCTTCCTATTCTATTCATTTTATAGAATTACTTTATTTTTCTCCTCTATTAGATAATAATGAGTTAGAGAAGTATCAAAAGATCAATATTGGTCTTCAATTAGATCTAGGTCTCTAGATTATAAATTTCAACCTATAAATACACATTTATGTTCTTTATAATGTAGTAATAGTAGAAAAGGGAATAGAGGAAGATAAAGTAGTAGGTCATATTTCTTATCTTTATTAACCAATTGGTTTCATTGTCAACATTTTTTTAGATATATTTTCTACTATTAAGAAGATTAAGTTAGAGGAAATTCACTAGTTAACCAACAGACAGCTAGAGAAAAGTATAGTTTCTTCATCTCCCTCTATAGAAAGGGTTTTTTTAGTGTATTATAATTATGAATAGAAGGGGAATAATCTCTACTTCTATAATAATCATCTTATATATTTACATTGATTTGGAAAGAATTTTCATATCCAACATATTTTTTACAAGGTCATCATGGTTATTCTTAGGGAGATTAGGACTTGGAGCTGACAAAGGACCTCACCAGTAGATACAAACATCAAAAAATTCTTTTAACCTAAAATGTCATGGACCCATGGGGCCTCGATGTAGATCTGATGCATGAAAGGTTTATGTAGTGGATATATCCCCAACTATTGTTGGAGAGGGGATGTTAACTTTTTGAGGTACAATTCAGATTACATCTATGTTTTATCTTTCTTTACTTGATATAGGATCTTCTTATTCCTTCATATCTTCCCATGATTTGGTGGGTTTAGAATTTTCTATTAAGGTATCTCAAATTTTCATTCTCTTGAAAAACCCTTTGAAAATATATTGGATCATATTTTGATATGTCTATATTTTCCTATGGTGATTTTTAATTACAAACATTAGTGGAATTTCATGATTTCATAGATGAATAGTTTGGATATAATCTTCAGTATAGATTGGTTGGCTAGTTATTGGGTTGATATAGATTATTATTGGAGGCACATAATTATAACCACTCCAATGGTAGATAAGTATTTATTAAAATGATAATGGTATTTAGAAGAAATATAAGTGGGACAAGACCTTGGATATATTATATCCAATACAAAATATGTTGTGATTATAGTTCTTATGTCAGATCAGGAAACAATTCTATCCTCTCTTCCTCCCATAGTATATCATTATCCTAATATTTTTCTAGGTGACTTCTCTGGTCTTCCTCTGGATAGGGGATTGAGTTTAAGATTTAACTCAAACCATATTCAAATCCTATAAAATTTCACTTTAACATAATGAATTGGATTATTTGAGTTAACTAGAGGTGCAACCTAAGGATTTTGAGGTGAAAGGATTTATTCGATAGAAAACTTAACGATGGGGTGCTCTAGTTTTACACTCTAAGAAGATTTATGGTAGTCTTATGAGATACATGGATAATAGGAATTTCAATTTGATCATGGTTAATAGTAGGTATCTATTGTAAAGGATTGATAATCGGTTCGATCAGCTATGAGGGCCCCAGTGATTCTCCAAGACTGACATGCATTCTGGATACCACCAACTTCAAGTCAGAGAATAGAACATACCAAAGATATTGTTTAGGTTATGTTATGGTTTTTATGAGAATATAGTGATTCCTTTTGGGTTAATGAATACCCAAATGGTGTTCATAACTCTCATGAACAATATATTTCACCCATACATGGACTCTTTCATCACTATATTTTTGATGATATTCTAATATATTTTCAAACCTCAAAGTCACATTATAAGAACCTTGAGATAATTTTGAGTATACTTCGATTGGATTGGAATTATTCCAATATTTTAAACTGTGAATTTTCGATACATGAGTTATACTTCATTGGGTATGTAATTTTCAAGATAGAAATATCTATTAATATTTGGAAGTTACAGGTAATTATGTCTTGGGTATGTCCTAGAAACATGTTTGAGATTCAAAGTTTCCATGGTTTGGAGGGATACTACTATAGGTTCATCCAAGACTTCTATTGATTAACAGTGCCTATAAAAGATATTACCATTAAGGGGGTGAATTTTTAATAGATGGGCCTATGTAAAGGGGATTTTATAGAGATTAATATAAAGTGAAATATTCTCTAATTATAAATTTTCCTAAACCTATAATTGGTTCACTAAAATTATTTAGGTATTGGTTTGAGATCTATTTTGATGTATATAGATCAGGTAGTCACTTATGGGTGTCATCATCTAAGACCCCATGATCTAATCTACCATACTCATGATCTAGAGTTAGTTGTGGTGGTTCATACCTTGGAATGTTTGTGACATTACCTATTCAGTGATAGATTTTTTATTTATAAAAACTATAATTGATTATGATATATCTTCTATTAGTAAGACTTGAACCTTTAACAGAGGCATTTTTTTGAGTATTGGTATACATTTGACTTCAAGATATCTTAAAATCCCAGTAAATGTAATGTTTTTGAATATCCTCTTAGTATGAAGATGTTGGAATTAGAAGGGTGATCGTTAGAAGAAGAGTAGAAGTTGATAATATTGTTGGTGGATTGGTTGATGGGTGAATATATTTACCAAAGATAAATGACATGAACTCCATTATCCATCACTTCTAACTTAATGTACTGGGTAAAATCCAACCAGGATACTGATCTTGAATTATTAGGAATGTAAGAATGGTTAGAGGGGGAAAACCTTGTTTCGTGATTATTTTAGATATGAATGACATAATATATGTTCATGATAGGTTTGTAGTCCCTACATATATGTGATTAGAGTTTATTAGGGACTCTAATGAATCATATTTGGAAGTTTAACCAAGATCAACCAATGTCTATCATGATATCAGACATCATTTTTGGTGGTTGTGTCTAAAGAGGGGAAATATAAGATTAGTTTCTCGTTATAATACTTATCATAGGATTAAGGTTGACAATCAATGACTCAGTATATTTCTCTATCCCCTTCCAATAATATTGTGGTAGTGGGATAATGTGATGAAGGATTTTGTAATAGGGTTTCCCAAGACCTTGAAATTTCAAGATTTAGTATGGGTTTTGGTTGATTTCCTAACTAAAGTGGATCATTTATTACTAATTTGAGAGACTTAGTATATAGATGAGTTATGAAATATATATATATATGAGAGATAGTGTAGTTTCATAGAATATCTATGAGAATAGTATCTAACCATGATACTTTTTTCACATCATGATTTTTAAAAATCATTGAAAATTAAATAAGGACTCAATTGAAGCTGAGTAAGATGTACCATTTGAATAATGATGGAAAATTGGAATGGTTGATCCAATTTTAAGAGAAAAATAATAGGGAATGTATTCTATATTTTTGTGCTACATGGTATGATCATATTTCCTTGGTGGATTTAATATATAAAAAAAATTCTAGTCTTAGATTTCGATGGATCCTTTCCAGGATCTCTATGGCCAGAATTATCACTCAACACTATGTTGGATTAAGTTAGGTGAGTCATTATTTGTTGGTATGAGTTTGTTACATGATATATCCAAGAAATTATAGTTGATTTAAAATTATTTAGTGACTTATCGTAGTTAGAAACATTCATATACTGACTAGAGGTTATTACCCTATGATTTTTTTTGGGTGATCTATTTTATTATGGGTGTTTCCAAGGTTGGTACATCAATGCTTACTAAATTAGGGAAAGTTGGAACCATGCTTTATTAGATCATTCAAGATCATCGAATGCATCGAGATAATGGATTATGGACTCGATATTCCTAAATTATATCTAGGTATTCATAACAAGTTTCATGTGTCTTAACTTTGGATGTACAATCCCGATCCAGTAGATGTGATCGATAGTGATGATGTGGAGTTGGAACATGATGCATTATTTGTGGAGTGGACATTTTATATTGTAGACTAGAGTGAAAATGTGTTATGTGTGAATACAAAACTAGTTTTTATGTTTTTTTGGTGATTTTTTATAATCCAAGATGAGACTTGGGATTGAGAGTTAGATGTTTGGGCTCAATGACATGAGTTATTCAAGCATATCTCTAGAGACACTGATCAAGGATGGTAGGTTAATAAAGGGGGAGATTTATAACATACCCAAATATAAAGGTATGTTATACTTTAGTTTATATATATAATTCTTTCCTTTTTTATACTTTTTAAATGTGTTAGAGGTGTTAAAAGGTTCATGTTAGAATTTATAGGTTGGTAACCACAAACCATCGACTTATCAGTTACTAGAGGCCTATTTTCTAGACAATATAGAACCAATGGGATTTAGATGGATAAGTGAGGGGGAATAAAACTCCATATATCCCACTAGATAGTTGGTTTGGAGTTACTAGATAGTCGTTGGGAATGAAAGTGTCCCTATGAATTTATTGGATCCACCGGATGATCGGTGGTACCACTATCTTGTTGGTCAATCCCACTGGCTAGAAAATGGTATCTATGTTGAAATTTAAGTGAGAAAGACCCAATAATTTACCATTGAAAAATATATTTGATATCTCTACCACATCTCTCAACTTTTTTTTGACTAAAATGAACTAAATTTTCCATATAAATAGAATTTAGATCTTTTATACCCTCTCATTAACTATGTGATGATTTGATTTATTTTTTGTGTCTTCTGTACGGTACATTTAATATGGTCTATCCTAAACTCATCTTAATATTTTTATGAATCAAGAATCTAGGATGTTATAGACAAATAAATGTATTTCATTGTTATATAATATATAATTCTTGGATTTTTGATGTCTCTTACCCTAGATATATTGAGGATCACTCACTCTATGTCTTGATAGATCTACATTGGTTTTAATGGTTCTCATTGGGTAAGTCTAACTGAATTCTAGCCCTTATCATGTTCATGTTATAGGATAATTGTTCTAGAAACCTCATATTATTAATTGTGTATTTTATAGGGATATTTAGTGTTTAAATTGATTTGGGTAGAAACTCTTGGAATTGGTAATTAATACTCTTGAGGTGGAAAGTACTTACCACTAGGGACCTTGTATGAAATTGTATATATGATATGATTATGGGTGGGTGTGTATTGTGAGATCCTTGTGTGATATGATTCACAATTGGATGTGTGTGTGTCCCATGAGACCCTTTCTTGATGTGATATTCAAGTGGTTTCATGTATAGCCCGTGAGACCCTTGATTTATGTGATTTACATGTGGGTGAATTTTTGGTTTTATGACCATTTCTTAATATGACTTGTTTATCATTTTATTTATTATAACTTGTGTCTTGATGAATGTATGAATATTTTTGGCTAGTTTCAAGGTACCTATTTGATCTAGTTGTACTAATTGACCCTATATAGTGGGTGTGTTATTTTTGTGGTTTAAAGGTTTTGATTTCACAAACCGATATAATTATGGTAATTTGGATTACCCCAGAACCATATATTGGGTAAATGTTTTCCAATGTTTCTTACCCCCAATCCATATATTGGTTTGACATGTTGTATTTTGTCTTTCAATAGATCTATGAATTGGGTAGACAAGTATACATCATGATATGACCTTTAAGGAGGGTTTATAATTTTCCCTTAAATATATAATGTGGATACATGATAGTTGGATTAATATTTTAAGATGATGTGTGGATTAAATGGAATTATTTCTTTCATGAAACAATTACTTTTTAATTTCCTTTTGGAATAGTGCCTAAGTTGGTAGATTCAGGTTCGTGGTGGTCTGGCTAGTGAACGATGAATTGACACATGTTTGATAACTTATGAATTTAGTTTATTTTCTTGACATGAAATTTTATATATTTATTCACTTGTTTTAAATAGGCATTGGTGTTGTACTATGGGGTTTGTAATCACATCCTACATAGGAATCTCGATGTGCTTCCATATTTTATGGTTAGGGATATAGTTAAGGGAAAGGGCACTATGTTGGGTAGCAGAGCGGGTAGATTTTATAGGATAAGGGTGATTTTTGGATGGACTCTAGACTATTTATTCATTATATTATTTTATTTTATTTCACATTCATACACTTTGTTTACCTACCACATTTCGGTTCCTTTGGTTTAACTTGTATAACTTGTACACCATTTGTTTTTGGGTTACATTTTTTATTGGTTTTAATCGTGTAGATATGTGGTTATCTATTAATGTTTTATTAATTTTATGAAATATGGATATTTTTACCAATGGAATAGCCTCCCTATGACATCATTTAGGATATATCTTCTAATCAATAACCTCTTTTGTGCATGATATCTTGTGGAACACTGGCTTGACCACGTGAATCATTCATAGAATTAAATATTATATATAAAAAATACCTTAAAATTTTATTTACCTCCTTATAAACATCTAAATAATATAATTATTCTTCTCTAATAAAGATATTGTGCCAAAATAATTAGTTTTTTAATCATACTCACCCATAGATTGTATCTTGTTCTTGTTTGGGTTGGTTTAACAACCCACATGAATAATGTTATAAATTTAAATCATGGATGATTATAAAAACTTAAATTTTTGTGTTATATGAAATTAATGAGAATATAATGTCTGTTTTTCGTTTTCTGAAATGTTATATTAATATTTAAATTTTTATCAATAGAACAAACCTTTAGTTTGTTAAAAATTATCGAAACAAGCTCATCATAGGCTTTATCATCAAAAATCATTACTAAAATACTTATGAAATTTATTTAGAATATGAATATTTTTAAAAAATATACTATAGTACCCATAATGATCTCATAATATTTAACATTGAATATATAAATAATAATCAACACCTTTATTATGAAACTAGTACTAAACAAACAATTAAAAATTGATAACATATGAAGATTAAAAAATATCTAACAAATATATTTAAAGTAAAATATTATAAATGTATTTTTAGTATTAATAAGTTTTTTAAATATTTTATTATATTATTTTTCATTTATACATGTGTTTGGAACACGTTTACTAAGACATATCAAAGGTAAGGGTTTCTTGGTCTCAATTATAACTCTTTTTAAGAAAGTTATTTTATGTGTCACATGTTTCCTTTTATATGATGATATTTTGATTTAATGGATTTTAATTTAATTTACTATATTTATCGTTTAATTCATGTTAGATTAATTAATTACCTTAATTTAATAGGATTTTGATTCAAGTGTTACCCAAGTCGTGAGGGTTTTTTGTTAAATAAATTTTTGATTCATTGAGTCATGATTTTTATTCTTGAGATTAATTCTTAAGAGTTTCAATCATTGTTTATGTTTATTTTTCATATATATAATTAAATAATTGTCTTATATTAATATCACATTTTTATTCAAAACTCTTCTGATTATGGGTTTTCTTCCCTCACAAAAATGTCACATTATTAAGAATAATTTCCATCCTCTCTAATAGCTCATTTTATTCCATGTAAATGTTTTCTATTCCGACCAATTTTAAAATTTATATTTGGGAATTAAATTATGTGTTATCTGATGTAACCTTCATATTTCCATTATTCATTCTTCAAAATTAATTTTTATTACTCTTTTACAATTTGGGATTTTAATAAAGGTATTTAAAAAAAATAAATTTTTTTTCGTCCTTAATAATTTGTTTTATCTTTCAATTAAAATTTATTTGATATAGAATTTATGTATTTTAAATTTTATGTTATTTAATATTCATTATAAAATTAAATATTTTCATTTTTTCACTTAACATTTTTGAAAGGGACTTTTGAATATGACCCTTCAATTCATATTTTTTTACTGTGGTAAAAAATTCTAAAATAAATTTTTATAGGATTGTTATCCAAAATAGGTTAAATAACCAAAGAGGGTTGGTGAAATAGGGTATGATAGAATAAAATAACTTCCCATACATATCTTTTTCCATCTTAAAAAAATACTCTTCTCTCACTTTCACATAGAAATGTATGAGTAGAAATGAAAGCATGCATGTGAAATAAAAAAAATACTTGGTTCGCCCACACTTGGATATGTCCAAGAATAATAAAAAGGAAATATACCTATATACTAGATCCAATAAATCACCATTATTTTTAAAAATATTTGAGTTTAATCACTATCCCTATTGGTTTACAACCAATCATAATTTGAAATCTTACTGCTCTGACAACTGAATTTTTCTCACTACTCCTTAAAAGGATTCTTCCACAAATTTCATGAATCGAAATTTTTTTCAACCCATTTTTTTCATCATTATTTTCCAATTTAATAAACTTGATTTACACCACGTTACCATATAATTTATGGTCAAATCCATCTGGTGCATATAAGATACAGTTTTACAAAACTCTATATCAACATTCACAAAACTACTCGATTATTCATAAAACTATTCAAACCTTCATGAAACATTCCATTTCAAGAAACTCACAAACTTTTGAAAAACTCTCTAAGAAGTCACAAAACTTATTTCCTTTGTTAAGATGATGTTATGATAAATCCATCACAAAGGGAATCTTTTATGAAATTCCATCAAAAATTCAAAGACTACGGATTTTCCTTATGGATTATTATATTCAAATAAGGGTGTGTATCCACCTATTTATAAACATTTCCTCCATTTTTTGTAAATTTCATGATCACGACCACCATTTTTCAAAACTTCTCATTCTTGTTCAATAAACATTCTTTTATTTACAAAACATTAGGGAAATTTTCCATTCATAGAACCTCTCGTAATTGCGTAACTTACCTTCTGTTTCTTCATGCATAAGATATATTTCATAAAACATTATGTCAAAAATATCTAGAACATCACGAAACAAAATTTTTTAAAATTCCATTAATTTTCTATTTTTTCATGCGGTGGTCCTGGAAACCCATATTTCCTGATACTTGTCCATTCCTCTAAATATTATACCCCAAAAAAATTGGCAAACACTGGGAATTGATGCCATCTTGTACATGTAATTATCTATACTAATTATAGATCTTCTATACCTATCTCTTCAAGATTTCTCAACATGACTAGAAAAAATTCATGCTATAACTCCATGGATGAACTTATCAACCAACTTCTTCAACAAAAACAATTAACCCAAAAACACTATAAGGTTGCTTTGAGGGATTTTTTTCCCAACAATTTCACTTCCATTTTCCTCTAAAACTCAAAAACTTCTGAATAATTTATGGTTATGTTCCTCTAATTTCTCTTATACTAATTTTATTTTTTGTGTTTAAACTCATGGTATAAAAAAAATATTTCTTTATCCCTTAATATGTGATACCATTTCATGTTTTCTTCTTGTGAAGGTAGTTTTCATCTATATAAATATCCATCGAAGTTATTATGTTTCACTTGGGATGTGGCTTAAAAATATCAACCAAATTATTTCTGTAGATGACTTATAAACATGTTATCCCATTTATTGACTGGGGAAAGTATTGACATATTGTATGTTTATTATTCCAATGTATGTGTTTTTTATTACTAAGAATAGTTGATTATGAACTGCATGATTATTCATTTATTTTATATACTGAATGTATTTGACTTAATTTAGTGATTCGTGTGGATCACAATATCCCCTCAATTCATCGATAGGTCTCATGTGACAAACTAGTGTAGGTATTTCTTGTATGTCGGTCTATTTATTTAGATTTATTATCTACGATCCTAATAGAAAGAAGTTGTCTTATGTCACAATACCTTTAAAAGTATGACATTACACATTCCATATCCATGAAAATAGTTCATATTTTCCATATATTTATTTATTTTGTTGGCCATGGATTTGTTTCAAATGTATGTGATTATTCATATGGAAATATTTGATTATCATTTATTTCCTTCCATGTTATCTATTCCTTTTTATTCTAATATATCTTCTAGTATATGATTTCTCTTAAGAAGCATTTCATCTCACTCTTATTATGTTTCCATTTCCCTAGGTTGTGGGGAAAAGTGTTTCACATTATATTTCTAGAATAATAGCATGTATGGATAATTTTCAAAAGACATTGAAGTCTTACTATTGATTTAGTAGTTTCTTATGTAATGAAAAAATTAATTTTACTTGATAAAGACATGATATTTATTAGTTAATGTTTTTCAATAATTATCTAAATCTCTAATATAAAATTTCCATGGGATTGTATGTAATTTAATATATTTTATAAATCATGTTATTATAATATGGTTACAATAAGGATGTTATATAAAAGAAATTATGTATTTCATACCATGGATTATTACATACCATTGTTGACTATATCCATTAAAAGTTCATAAATTAAAATAGGATAATAAATATAATGGAATAATATATTTACAACAAGGAAATCCCTTGGATCATCCTCACCCTTGAGAAACATTTTTAGAATAATTAAACATATAATTTTAAAAAATCATGAAATATTAAAGAATTTTATAAAATCCAAAATGAAAACTATTGGATGAAGAAGTGTGATTTTAGAAATTGGGATAGAATGATTTTATAGGTTATAATGGGGGTAATATAGCTGTTCTAAACGGATACATATCCATTGGTAGAAAAAAATTAGTAAACATGCTTCCATTTTGGAATTACTGGTATATAGTTAATATATATATATATATATATGATATAATATATATTTTTTAATTATAAATATTTTTTAAAGGAAAAGTTGTTTTGAAATAATAATTAAAATATAATAATTCATTTTTCAAAATAGACTTGATTATAAAGAAACTTTTTATATGTATTTTCATTAAATTTATTACCTTAAGAGAATAATAATAATAAAATGGATTGATGAAATTGAAATAAGGATTATAAATATAAATTAATAAAATATAAGAAATAAATATGGAACTATATGGTGCACTAGTTTAATTATTGATGACTAAAGAAAAATTTAAAATTTAAAAACATTGACCTAATCGTAAATATTATATTTTTAATTTAAAATTTAAATTTTTCATACTTGGAGTATGAATTTAAATTAAATATATTTTTGTTATATATAATCAAAATAAAAAATATTCACTAATTGGTTAATAATTGGTCATATGTAAAAGAATTAACTTAATGATAAAAACATATACTTTTAAAGATTTGTTTTTTATATATGTAATATATTTTTATAATAAAAAAATTAAATTAATTTCTTATAAATAATATCATTAATTAAATGATTTTGTAATATAAAAATTTTAAAAAATTACATTCATCTTTCAATAATTCCCCCCTCCCATTGGTGTCCCTACTAAGTCTATTGTGAAGAGTAGCGACCCACTGAGTCCTACATATAGTGGGTCCCAGTTTGGAGACTAGCACTAAGGGTATAAAACAATCAAATGGGAGGCATTACCCTTAATATAATTTCATCATAACATAAAACCAACAACTAATCCATCATACTTCAAAATAAATAAACCCAAAACCTATACAAAAAGTATCACACATGTATCAATATAAAATAGATACAATAATCTCTGAAGATAAAAATACCAAAATAAAATCATGTAGTAGAAACTACACCAATGTAGTGACCCTACCCTAGATAGCCCGGAGCCGATGTCTGCTACTATCACATCAGCATGATTATAAGAAATCAAATCCTGAAGGACTTAAGAGTTTAGTAGTATTGGTATACTAGATACATAAATTATTATTATATTACAAATGAATACACTAATTAAAACATAGTTTTTTTCTTCTTTCTAAATATATAACTTCGAATATAACTTTATTCCATATAGTATATCCCTGCATATATTTCATAGTATGCTTATTGTATTACTGGGGAAGGAAACATAATAATAGTGAGCTAAAATTATTAGTAAGTGGAAAATATAGTGGAATAAATAATGAATAAATGAGATTAATAATTATGGAATGGTAAATAAATTAACACACATACCATGTAATCAAAAAACTGAGTTAGAAGTGAATAAATAATATTGAAAGGTAATAAATGGAAACACATTTCATTCAACTAAAAAGATAATTCAAAATAAATATTTCAAGGTAAGAAATTTAAAACATATTCAATTTAATCAATAAACTAAGAATGAAATGAATCCATATATTTTATGTTAGGTCCACTAGGCTAGATACCCTGAGAGGGAGGTGAATCAGGGTATGAAAAATTAAAACAACTACCCCTTTTGATCTTGTTTTTTTGTTAGACAAAACCCTATTCTTTATATCCTTCCCGTAGTAGAATATTAATGAATCTTAAAGCATGCACAGGACACATCAATTTTACTTGGTTCACTCTCACTGGGCTACGTCCAAGAAGAATACACCAGCGATGTGTTGATGTACCAAATCCACTATAAGTGAACTTCTGTTTACAAGTTTGAAGTGGACTCATTGTCCCTCCTAGTTTACAACCACTCAAAATTTGAGAACTCATTGATCTCTCAACAAATGTGAGCTCGCTACTTCTTTAGAAGATCCACTCATAGTTTATAGACATGTAGGTATCTTCATTATCACTAATGAATGCATCCTCCACTATATGAAGATGCTCTATTGAAGTCCAAATTTCATCCACTGATGAATACCCCTTTTCCCCTAACCATTGGGCAACAACCTTTGGGAAATACCTTCGCAAAACACCATACTTCATGAAGATCTCAATTTTGTGAAGCTTAAACAAGCCTTCACGATGTCCCTACCTCTTTATGAAGCACACACCTTTGTAGAGCTCACTACCTCATGGATCACACTACTTCGCAAAGCTCAAGCCGTCGTAAAGTGACTTCCTTCGCAAAGCTCACTGAGACAACATGAAACACACCTCTTTTGTGGAGCTAGATTAGCCATCGATAAGCTTCTTATTTCATGAATCACACTTCCTCTTTGAACCTCCTTCACGATTCGAGAGCAACTAATTTTTCATGGAAAATTATCTACTTCTCTCAAGGGGGTCGAGATCTATTTATAGGTGATTCCACCAATCCTCAAAAATTCTGCATGAAGTCTGCACCACATCATCTCAAATTGAGAAGATCTGAAATTTCCACCGAAATTCTATCTATATCTTGGAGCTCGTCGTAATTGCGAAGCGTTCTGTCAATTCCTGTGTGCCATATCCATAACGATTCACCGAAATTCTCTTCACCTCCGCTATTTGCGAAGCTTTTCGTAATCACGAAAAACACTATCAACATTTTTCATGTCTTCAAAAAATCCACATCAAGAAGCCTATATTCACGAAACTCGTTATTTTTCCATATTTTGATAAGATCTTTAAGGAAATCCATATTTTAGATTCTCACCAAACTCCAAATTTTGGACCCCAAAAATTTAGAAAACACTGAAAAACGGCACAACCTTGTATCTTCTCTTTTTGTACCACCTCGAGATCTTCTATTCCTTTGTCATAGTTCTTTTTCAACATGGATTTTCAACAACATCTCTAGAACTAGGGAATTCACCATATAAACCTAAATTGTTAACAAACACAACCAACCCAAAAATGTTGCAAAGTTACCTTGAGGGATTTTTTCCCAACAATCTCCCATTTGGTTTTGTTGACAACTCTTCTCATAATGATTCTCTGCCCTTTGATTCCTTAATGAATCTCCTTCCATCATCTACCATCCTTCGCCTCTTGCGATTCAGATAGCGACCAAAGATTCACTCACTGCATACTCTAATCCCACATGAGCAATGTCGGTGTGAGAAATAAGAGTAAATGAAAAGTTCATCAATGAATCACTTCATTTCTAACACCAATTATTGATTGTTGGAAAACTTCAAACACCATTCCAATGCCACTCTTCTACTTTTATCATGATCATCAGTTGTCGTGATATCTATTCTTTGATCGATCACTTCTAGCTTTGTCAGAATTAAAACTCTCCCCCTATCTCATTGATCCCCCCTATCTCGTTGCTCTACATTTCAGCTTATCCCCGTGTCTTTGACTAAGACATTTTAACCCTTCCTTAGCCACAGTTTCTCCACTTTTCGGAGTCACTATTTCTCCACCTTTGTCAACGAACCCAAAGGTCACTTTTTTGTGGTATGAAACATTGGAAAGTACACAGATTGTCACATTAGAGAAAAAACACACCAAACCTTGGGGAGAGGGGGGTGACCACATCCACACTTTTTCAAGTGTGGGGAGTTGACTGAACTCCCAGATCCAGTCGATGTCTCTCAAAATCTTCCTTGGGTAAGGCCTTTGTCAGAATGTATACAACCTGTAACTCTGTAGACACATAATCCAACTTCACTATTTCTTTTTCAACCTTCTACTTGATAAGATTATACTTTATCTCAATGTTCTTTGTCCTTGAGTGATGAATGAAATTTTTTATGAGATTTATAGCACTTGAGTTATCGCACTAGATTCCAATCAGATACTTCACTTCCACTCCCATACCATCAAGTTGTTGCTTCATCAATAGTAATTGTGTTCATGCTTGAGTGGCCGCAATATACTCAAATTACATGGTGCTTAATGAAATTCAATCTTACTTCTTGGTTATCCAAGCAATGCACAATCCACCAAGATAGAAATCACCTCATGACGTCGATTTCCTGTCATCTACTAATCCGGCCCAATCAGCATCTTTATATCCCAATAACTCTGATTGATATTTTTCATTATATATCAAGTCGATATCTATTGTACCATTGATATACCGAAGTATTATTTTCACTATAAGCGTGTGGCTTTCCTTGGGATTGCTTTGATATTGCGCTGCTTGGAATGTGGAAAAAACAATATCAGGTCTTGTCGATGTCAGGTATAGAAAACTTTTAATAATCTGCCTATATTCTATGATATTAACTACCTTGACATAATCATCTTTTGATAATTTCATTCGGGTAGCAACCAGAGTCTTCATCTCCTTGAAATTTTCATTCCAAATATTCTCAGAACCTCCTTGGAATATTTGGATTGAGAAATGAATGTGTCATTTCTTCCTTGTGTCACCTGTAAACCAAGGAAAAATGTTATCTCACCAATCATAGACATTTCAAACTCATGTTTCATGAATTCAGAAAACTGTCTACACTATGCTTTATCTGATCCACCAAATATTATGTCATTGATATAAACTAGCACCATCATCCTTTGATTACTATTTTTGTTGAAATAGATATTGTAATCAACTCCACCATGATGAAAACCAAGATTCATAAAATATTGATCAAGCCTTGAATACCATACTCTTGGTGCTTGTTTCATCCCATATAATGCCTTCTTTAGCTGAAAAACATTTGTATCATCCTCATGAATGAGAAAACCATCTGGATGCTCTATATACACTTCTTCCTCCAGAACCCTGTTCAAAAATGCAGATTTGACATCCACCCGGAACACTTTGAACTTCATTTGCACTACGATGGCTAGGAATAATCTGATTGTCTCCAGCCTTGAAACCGGTTAAAATATCTCATCCACATCTATTCCATCTATCTAGGAGTATCCTTTGTACACTAGTCGTGCTTTGTTTCGAATCAATGTGCCGTTTTCATTCATATTTTTGCGATAAAACCATTTAGTCCTGATGACATTCTTATCTGTTGGCCTCGAAACAATCTCCCATGTCTGATTCTTCTCAATCTGATCTAGCTCTTAATTCATAGCCTAAAGCCATTTTTCATCTTCAGCTGCATCAGCAAAGAATTTAAGCTATACCTAAGATAGGAAATATGTCTGCTGTAGAGATTTCATTCTTCTTGTCCGAACTTAAGATGATTGATCTCCAATGATATTCTGCCTTTTAATTCCAGCTTGACTTCTTGGCTTTTGTGTAGATATGGATTTTACTTCCTTATTCTCATCATTTGTATCTTCTTTTGAATCATCATTGGCCACCTATGCTCCCCCTGCGTTTCTTTCCTCCTCATCACTTTCATCAAGAAGTTGTTCACTGTGTTGTTGAATATTCTCATCATTTTCCAAAATAATGACGTCATTGATCTCAACTACTTTTCCCAAACTTTTATTAAAGCATTTATATCCTTTGATTTTTTCTAAGTATCCAAAGAATATTCCCTCATCTCCACATGACTCAAATTTCCTGTGTTTTTCTTTGTTGAGTATAAATCACTTACTTCCAAAGATTATAAAGTACTTCACTATTGGATTATTTCCATACCACATCTCATATAGAGTCTTTCCTTCCTTCGGACACAATAGATCCATTTTAGAAATGTAGACTGATGTCAATACTTCTTCCTTCCAAAATTTCTCTAGTAGGTCTTTTTCTATAAGCATCATTCTGGCCATGTTATTGATGACCCGATTTCTCCTTTCAACCACTCCATTGTGTTGTGGGGTTCTTACTGAATAAACATGATTCTTTATCCTATGTTTCTCAAGATATTCTTCCACCTGAATATTTGTGAATTTCATACCATTTTTAGTACAAAACTTCAGAATTTTCTGTCCAAGAATACTTTCACACTCCCTCTAGTACTATTTTAAGAAGTTGAACACGTCGTACTTATGAGAAATAAAAAATACCCATGCCATTATACTATACTCATCGATGAAAAGAACATAGTATCTATTTCCATCAATTTCTCTTGGTTTTATAGGCCCAAAAACATCAGCATGCACTGATTAGAGTACTCTTGTTGACTTCTTTTCCTTTTCCTTATACGTCTTTATGATGATCTTCCCTTGTTGGAATGCATCGCACATGTGAGTAAGATTGTGTGATAGCTTAGGGAGGTCGCTTTCTGCATCACACATTACCAGATCTTCTAGTGATGGTTGTCATATATGACCAAGTCATTTATGCCACATCTTTTTTTCTTCCACTCTAGAAAAAAAGAACATATCTTTATCTCCACTTACCAGGTAGATATTTCACTTTTTTATTTTTCCCAATAGAACCACTACCTCATCTTTTACTTTGAAGTTACACATCTTCTTAGAAAACCTTATAGAATGTATTGAGTCACATAGTTTACTGACGTTAAGAAAATTGTGACTAAGTCCTTCTACTACTAAGACATCAGCATGTCTCATCTCTTTTCCCCCAAACCTAGCCTTTTCTGAGCCAATAATCTTCAACCCTTCATTGTTTCCAAACATCACAACTCCTTATTTGTCATATTTTATGCTTGTAATAAGATCCTTATTACCTTTCATGTGAGATATGTAACCATTGTCAAGGATCCATACACTAGAACAGTCTGATGCATTAAGGGCATTTTCTTCCACCACTACCTTTTCATCCATTTTCTTCTTAGTCCATATTTTTGCCTTCGTACTCGGCATGGATAGAGGCTTTTGATCTTTCTCAAACTACGATGGACCATTTTCATCTTCCAAAACTACAAATCTATTTTTCATTTTCAACTCACCTATTGGTTCATTGATCTACTACTTGCGAACATTTTTGATTCTGCTTTGACACATTTCTTTGTATGGTCGATGTACAGTATCTATCCATGTTCCCAAATCCTCTTCACCAAAAACAGTGTCCTTAGAAATATTTTCTAGAGAACCATTCTCAGTTTTTCTACCACCTCTATTCTTGTTCCCTTTGATATCTCTTGTCTATGGAACACACATGATGTGAATGTCTCATCTTTCCACAACAATAACACTTAATATAGGGTACATTCGTTTGTGTCAATTCTGCACTGCTAGTTTCCCCATGGGATCTATGAATATTCTGATTCTTCTTTTTTCCCAAATAAACCTTTAATTTTGGAATGGGTGCTTGCGGTCTGACATCAATTTTCACAGCTTTTTGTTTTCAATTAAGCCCCCCATCAACCTTAGCATCGAAACATAATTGATACTTCCTTTTTTATGATCCATTATACTCCACTTTTAGCTTCTTGGTTTGCTGAGTGATATTCTTTCCTGATGTCCTAGCAGGAGTCAAGAGTTTTTCTTGATCCTTAACCTTTTTCCTCAAACCAACAACTTCTCCTTCAAATTATTCAATATGATTGATTTGACCTTTCCTTGTGTTATTCAAGACATCGATATCCCTTTTCTATTCTTAAACCTTGATTTTGTATTCATCAACCTTTTCTGAGCTCTCTAGACTAGAAGACTTAAGGTTTTAATTTCTTTAATCATCTCAGACTTCTCTTCTTCCTATTGTTTCATGTAGAGTTTTTCATCATGTACCACCTTGTTGGATTTCTTTGTTTTTTCTCTCCAAACATCTATCTCTTCAAGAGCTGCTTCTAATTCAGCTTTCATATCGACTCTTCCTTCAATTTCTTCTTATTCTTCATCAGCATCGGTTTCTTTCTTTTTATGACAGATACCAACAATTTCCACCATAGCATTCTCTCCACAATCTATGCAGTTCTATGTCTCTTCAACCTCTTCAACCTTAGACTCATCTAAACTACCGCATTATTTTCAGATAATATTCTTTTTATTAAAAAAAATTCACTTGAATTGTTTCTTGCCTTTCACATAGGATGAAGTCTTCTTCTTTGAAATTTCAATTCCATCCTCCTCGTCTTCTTGAAACTTCTTGGGGCAGCTTACGTCAAGGTGACCAACTTTTCCACATCTAAAGCAATCAAGTAGAAGTTTCCCTTTGAACTTTCCTTTTCCTCTTTGAAGATTCAAGGAAAGTAATGACATCACCTTATCTGTCTCTTCTTCTTCCTAATAATATTCAATGGTGAGCTTCCTCATGGCCTTGAATTCCACCTCTTTGGATTTCCCCTTTTCCATAGTATCATTATCATCATTTCTCATTTCATATGCAACAAGGGTGTTGTGCAGGTTATCCAATGCCAGCTCTTTCGGGTATATATCTTCTAAAACTGAAACTTTCGTATTAAACCGAGGTGGAAGTTTCCTCAAGATGTGATTCAAAATCTTTATGTCTTCAATAACTTCTCCAAGACCTAGAAATTATTCCAATACAACATTTACACTATCAAATAATGCATCAACAGACTCATTTAGGTTCATTCTAGGATCTTCATACTTATTCCAGAACACTTGTACCTTTTCTTCTCTGACCTTTGAATCTCCTTCATATATGTTCAATAGATTTTCCCACATAGAATGTGATGTTTTTTATAACATCACCTTTGTATAGATAGAATTCGATATTTCTCCCCCTAATGCATTGATTCTCTTGGATTCAGCATCTAATTATCTTCGTTCAGCTTCCGATAAAGAACCACTATTAATATCAGCAGTTATTCCATGCATTGATGTTGTGAACACATCAATTCCTAAAGATCGAAAGTAGTGTTGCATTTGATTCTTACATAGCTGAAAATTGTTCACATCGAAGATAGGAATCCCTTTGTGATTGGTGACCTCCATTTGAGAGAGAAACACTGATATCAATATTTTACTCTCATACCAATTGTTAGGTTCACTAGGATAGATACCCTGAGAGGGGGGGTGAATCAGGGTATGACAAATTCAAAAACTTCTCCATTTGATCTTGTTTTGTTGTTAGAAAAAACCCTATTCTCTCTATCCTTACCATTGTAGAGTATCAATGAATCTTAAAGCACGCATAGGACACAGAAATTTTACTTGGTTCACCCTCACTGGGCTACGTCCACAGAGAATACACCAGTGATGTGCTGATGTAACAAATCCACTATAAGTGCACTGTTGTTTACAAGTTTGTAGTGGACTCACTATCCTTTTTGGTTTACAACCACTCACAATTTGAGAACTCATTACTCTCTCAACTGAAGTGAGCTCACTGCTTCTTCAGAAGATCCACTCATAGTTTATAGACCTGTAGGTCTCTTCATTATCACTAATGAATGCATTATCCACTGTATGTAGATGCTCTATTGAACTCCAAATTTCATCCACTAATAAATACCCCTTTTCCCCTGACCACTGGGCAACAACCTTTGGAAAATAACTTCTCAAAACACCCTACTTTGTGAAGCTCCCAATTTCACAAAGCTCAAACAATCCTTCACGAAGTCCTTTCCTCTTCACGAAGCACAGACCTTCGAAGAGCTCACTTCCTCACAGAGCACACTGCTTCTCAGAGCTCAAGCCATCGCAAAGTGACTTCCTTCAAAAATATCATTGATCCAACATGGAACACATCCATTTTGTGGATCTAGATTAGCCACCGTGAAGCTACTTCTTTTACTATGGACACTACCTCCACGAACCTCCTTCGCGATTCAAGAGCAAAAAATCTTTCTTGGAAAACTCTATGCTTCTCTCGATGGTGTCGAGTTCTATTTATAAGTGATTCCACCAACCCTCAAACATTCCGCACGAAGTCCACGCCATGTTATCTCAAATCGTGAAGCTCTAAAATGTTCACCAAAATTCTCTCTATATCGTGAAGTACCATGGAAATTTTCAGATCATGGAGATCGTCGTAATCGCGGAGCGTTCCGTCAATTCCTTCAAGTCGTCGCTGCAATGCTCTTCACCTCTACTATTCGCGAAGCTCATCATAATCGCGAAGAACACCGTCAACATTCTTCATGTCTTCATGAAATCCACATCAAGAAGCCCATATTTGAGAAACTCATGCCTTTTCCATATTTTTATGAGATCTTCAAGGAAATCCATATATCGTGATGCTCACCAAACTCCAAATTTTGCACCCCAAAAATTTGGAAAATACAGGAAAACAGCGCCACCTTATATCTACTCTTTTTATACCACCTCCAGATCTTCTATTCCTATGTCATGGTTCTTTGTCAACATGGATTATCAAAAAATTATCTAGAAATAATCAATTCACCATTGAAACATGCATTATCAACAAACACAACCAACTGAAAAATGCTGCAATGTTACCTTGAGGGGTTTTTGCCCAATATTTTATCATGTGAAAAACTAATGAATAATAAATAATGAATCAAAATTAGGGTAATTATTAATTATTGGACGTCATTTCACTGGCACATGAAAACCTATACTATCAAGATCCATCCTCCGGACAATATAAAACTAAAGATAGAAACTCGTTTCATTTTCATAACTTATTAATCTTATGAGAACCTAATGATGCATCCAGGAGCTATATAAAGTTAGGGATCCACCCATAATTAAATTTACAAAGCATTCTTCATATCCATAAATCTATTTAATTAATAAAAATAATATTTATCAAATATCTGTATTAAATAAAGAATATAGAATTATCAATATTCCCCCAAATAATCAAGTGGCTATCAAAGTATACATCATATGTAAAGAGGTATATGGTTTAGGAAATAGTAATATCTATGATAAATGAAATGGATAATTTAAGGAAAATTCAATGTTCCATGATCATAAGAGATTCAATGTTTCAAGGGGGATAAAAAATAAATAAAGGAAGTGAATGTGAATATTATCCTTTTCCAGATCAATAATAAACCATCCAGAGTAAGAAAAATGATAGTATCGATACAACATATCCCAAGTGGAGTAAAATAAAGGTTGTCATTGTTGAAATGAAATATTATAAAAAACATTCTTGAGTAAAATATCATTTTATTTTGAAAAGCCTTTTGGAAAGCCTTTTCTTTGAAAATCAATTTTAAAAACATTTTCATTAAAAACTATACTTTTAAACATGCAATGGAAGCTTTCTAGGAATGAAGGTGGGTTAATTCAGTTCTATCATAAAAGAAAATCCCTCTTACACGTTAAAAAGGTTATAAAAATGGATTATTCTAAAAGCGACAAGAAGATTCCTTTGAAAACATTAGTAAGAAAAGGGTAAAAATATTTTTAATAAATCATTTTAAAAACATTTTTTGAATTTTTTTAATAAAACATAATTTTTATAAGAAAATGGGTTCTCCAACTAAAGAGAGAAATGAAGTCATGTTTTCTTGAAAACATTTTCTAAAACACCTTTAAACCCAAAGAGTGGAAAATGGTACTACTACTTAAAATAGGTCATTAATAACCATGTGATTGGAAAATGAAAGGTTTTATTAAAAAATATTCATATAATTTCCTTGAAAATAAATTCCATTAAAAGATCATAAAATTTATTTTTGAGGAAAATAATCTTTAAACATTCCAAAGTGTCTCGTGCCACTTTGAAACATTTGAAATCATAAGCCTCATGAAGTAATAATATTATAAAAAAACATACACCATATAGAGAAAACTTAGTTCACAACAAAAATTAAGCCTCAATGTAATGTAATAATATAAAATTTCAAAGGCTATATATACACTATATATAGGAAACTTGGTTCACAACAACAATTAAGTCTCAATGGAATGTAAATTGAGACAAAAATCCCTTACCTTGTGTTTCCTTTCAGGTGAATGTCCTTTAACTTCCTGTATAATGAACATATGTTAATTATTTACTTTATTAAGAAACTCTTTAATGTTAATAATTATTTTATTTCCCTTATTACTATTTTGGATACAGCTACTTAAACAATTAAGTTTACATCGGGTGTTTTGATCAAATTCATTTTATATGTCAAAAATAACTTTAGTAGGTCAACTATGGTCAAAATGGGTCATTATATAACATCTATAGAATAATAATAATAACATAATTACTATATTTATACATAAATTATATTTTTAAAAATATTAATTTAATATGGCTATGAAAATGAACCAGTGTTACAATCATAGAGATGGTAGTCCGTATGTACGCATTAGCAACATTCTTATTTTTCAAAGATCATTATGGAAGGAAGGAAAGTAGTATTCTATCATTAAATAATTATAATTATATAATAAATACCATATTATATAAAAATATATTCATATATAGAATTATTTTTATGTAAAATGAATCACATCATGTTGAGAAGGTGCTAGTCCACACATCCATGAACAACGTTATCACTTTTTAAGTGTGTGAAAGTTTAATGAAGAAAGTCATATATATATATATATATATTATTTAGAGAAATGTAATTATGTAATTAATATCATATATATATGTTTTTTCCATTATATATGCTTAATTAAAAACATCATTTATACATTACATGTATAGTATGAATGAATTACACCGCTTTGAGGGGGCGTTAGTCCATACTTCTACAAACGACGTTATCATTTTTACAAAAACCGGAAAGTATAAGTGTATGTGTTGTAAAATAATTAAAAAAAGATTAAATAAATAATAAATATCATATATAACCTATATAAACATAGTTTTCATCATAATTTCTACCATGAGATGTGGTAAAGTCGAAATGAACAATCATCGTTTTGTGAGGCGGTAGTTTTCCGTACACGTAAACATTATGTTCGTCACCCATTAGATGTATGTGTGTTTAATTTTAGATATAAAACTTAATAAAACAAAATAAAAGTATATTTATGAGACTTATGCTATTATATGAAAATTTAAGTAGAATTTTTGATGTGGTGGAGAAGTAAATGAAAGAAAAAATGTCATTGGAAAGCGTTACCTTAAAATTCAGGTAACTCCTTTCGGTTTATACCAAATGGATTCCTTGGAGGTATTTATAAACAAAGTGATTATTAAAGGTATAGGGTAGGTATTTTAGGAATATAATTTGTATTATACTAGATGAACCTATTTGGTTTGAGAGGTGTGAGAAAGTGGGAGAAGTGGTGGCCTTTTATATTGGAGTGGCACTCTTGTATTATTTTGAAAAGGGAATTATTCCCATGTTTTTCATATTGAAAGTGGATAAAATAATGGACCCAATTATATACAAGGTATTATATGGTCTAAATATTTCCATCCGATGGATTTTAAAAATCTTCTAGGTCCTTTGGACCGTTAAGTTAATGGTTTAGTCATTTGTTAAGCTTAATTTTGCCTTAATAATTATAATTGATTTTAATTACTTTCACTAATACTTTTAATAAAAACTAATTAGAACAGATTATAAATTATAAATTATTATTATTCAAAATATTTAATCCATTTTTTCAAATTCCAATCACATAAGTGACAAAAATTAATTTAAATTTAATCTTGCTGATGGGACAACAATGCGGGTTTTTAAGGTAAAAACATCCACAAGATTGCTATGTTTTTAAAAAAATTGTGAATTATATATATATAAATGTCCTAATAAATTAAAATTTATTGATATATTATTTTTATTAATCACTCAACTTTTAATAAGGATATTTTATTCTATAAAAAAATATTTCCTTCAAAAAATTATTTTTATTGCTTTTTGAAACATAATATTATAATTAATTTTTAGATATTTTAGAAATTATATTTTATAAAATGAACATAATTTTTTAATTCATCATATCAATATTAAATTAGGCATGAGTTTTTTAATTTTTTCTGAAAATATTGGTTTTTCAGTGAATAATAAAAAATACAGATTTTTGGTAAAACTACCATTTATTTTTGATCAATTATGTAATTTAAATATCACAATATTATTTTATTATTTAAAATTAAAATAATTATTATTTATTTATATTTAATTTAATTAGTTACATTTAAATCAGTTTTATACTGTATTTTAAAATATGTTTATTTTTAGGCTTTAAAACACATTTTTTCTGATAACTGTTTTAAAGTGCATAATGTTTCTCAATTTTAACTAATGAAAATAAACCCAAATGATGAATGATTTAAATTAAATTTATATATTATATATATAAATATTAATTTAAATTCACTTAATTATTATTAATTTTCATGTAATTATTTTTAGATCAACTTATGCTTGAAAAATTCATTTCTTGAAAAATCGTTTTTTCGACACGTCTGTGGGTTTATTTTTAAATAAAATTATACCACTTATATGAATTTAATTACATAAAATGGATTAAATATTTTGAATAATAATAATTAATATTATATTATAATTTCAACTTAATTTTTTATCATCGTTATTAGTAAAAATAGTTAAATTTATTTACCACAATTAAGGTTAAAACAGGGTGTTTCATGTTACATGTTCTTATGTTAAAATTAATTTTCCATGCATATGAAATTTTTAATTGGTACTTTTTTCATATTAATAATAATTGGGTACAAATTTTATAAAAATTTATCAATTTATTTTATTTTTAAAGGATTGATTTCCTAGGTCAAAAAAACTATTTTTTATTTTGAAAATTAAAATGGTAAAAGTAAACTAACATAGATTATATGGGAATAACTTGTTTAAAAGAGGTTTATTATTATGTTTTTAGTTTTTTATTGACCTTAAATTTCTTAAAATTTGTTATTTTTAAATTTTAGATACACTTTTAGTGAAAGTTACTTCTCGTTGTTGATTTTTTTTTATTTACAAAAATTTCACTCATCAAAAATTATAAAAGGTCACTCCATTCCTCACTTATTCATGCCTATAAAGAAATTTGTATCAAAAACCCCCAACCAAAATCTCTCCTGGGTACCCTTATAACCATTATATTTCTTTTGTTCTTCCAAAAATTCCAACCCTAGTTTCCATAAAATGTTATCCAAAGGAGGTTTCTCTAAGAGAATGTCATCCTGTTAACGAATCTCTTTCTTTTTGTTTCTTATTTACAAATATAAATTATGTATTAATACATACAATATGTTAAAACTATTTTATTAAATATACTTATATGTTATTATGTTGATGGAATAATATTTTTCCATCCCCTCCTACACCAAATTTGAAACAAATACATCGTTAGTGTGTACGACGGACTACCACCTCACGAACCAATGTAATTTATTTTACATCACTGAAACAAGTGGATAGACATAATGACTCAAATAATTAATATATATATAATAATTATTAAATTATATTAATTCAGGAAAATTAATATACCAACCACTTCCTAACCATTTAATGGATTAAGGGAATGATATCATCGCTTGTGCATATGTACGACCTACGGTCACTATGAAGCGATGTGAATCATTCTCCATGTCCTTAATTAAAGAATGTTTTTAAAAATTCATCTAATAAGTAAATATTATATTTATAACATCAATATATTTTTTTAGATTATGGAACTATATCCTATATACAATAATCGTAACTTTCAATGCAAAAACACGCATGAGAAAACAGGTCAATTAGCATGTGAAACAATAATAATAATAAAAGATTGTTAATGAAATAGTGGTAAGGTTTTATAAGTGGATCATATATGATATTATTAATATTAATATAGTTATTTATTAAATTAATAAAATGATTTAAACCATTATACATGATTTTAAAACATGTTCAACTAAAAGGAAGCGTGAGGTAATAGATTTTGTCTTAATTTCCTTTCATTGAGGAATATTGTAATGTTATGCACCTAGTTTCATTATATGGTGTATATAATTCCCATTTTAAATGAAATATAAATAATAATTATGTCTTCATGTTTTTTTATGTTTTAATGTTTATTATTTCATCCAAGTGTATTTGGCTAGAAATTATACAAGTTATAAACAATTTCATAACACAATTTATTTTACTAGGGTTACATTACTTATTAATTGTCTTTGATATTATAAGGTTATGTGTCTAATTAATTTTAATTATATTGTGTTTTATTTGAAAAATTATGTTTATTTACATTTGATACACATAATTGATTCATTGATTAATTCTCACATCAACATTATGATCATTTCAAGGGTTTCTCATCTCTAATTGTCTTCTTTGGGACATATGTTATGTTATACACCTAAATTATTTTATGTGGTGTATCTAATTCCCCTTTGATATATTATAGCATGAATCACTTAATATTCATGTTATTTAATATTTTATTTGATTTTATCACTTTCATGGGGGTTATGAATCAAAAGTTACCAAAGCGGTAAATAATTATGTTTCAATATCATTTTAACCATGATTGTTTATGTTTGAATTTAAATTGAAGGTTATTATTTGATACTTTTATAATAAACGATTTAGTTTTATTAAAATCTATTAATTCATGAAGATTTCATGTAATAGTTCTATTTTCCTCTCTTTGGTACTTAAAATGATTGATGAATTTTTTTAATAAAATATGACTTCACTTCTCTATTTTATCAAAAATAATTTTATATTAAATCCATGTCTTCTAAAAAAATTTAAATTTTTTTTACTATGATTGATTAAATTTATTTTTTTTTTCTATAATTTTATTTTTACAAAATAATTTAAAATTAATCTTTCAGTTGTTTTCCAAATAAGGTACGTTTAAATTTTTTTATAAAAATATAAAAGGAATCGTTATTTTAAAATACTAGGCATGAAGAGAACTTTCCCACTATCATGACCACTCCTTTATTTGAATCATCCTTTAAAAGTTTAAAAGTAATTTTTAATGAAATTGTTTTCCCTAATATTCTAGAGACTTATAATTTTTTTGAAAAAAAAATGGTTTGCAAGTTAAAAGTATTTTTCTTTTCAAGGATTTTTGTAAGATATTTTTATGGTATTTCTATTAATCAATGACATACAACATTTATTTAACATGTAATACATAGGATATATGTTGTAATGATACCATCCTTATTAAATCTATTGTTCATTTATAATCTGTTTAACCAAGAAAAGTACTGACATTATCATTTTTGATTAATTGTTTGGAAACATTAACTTTCTCTTAAAATATTCACTTTTAGGAGATAATTGGACATTAAATTTTCCATAAATATCCATATTATTTATCATGGATATACATATTACTTAAAAATTGTATCATTTATACATATGGTGTTTTAATTTTAATGTTATATGATTAACTGATAAAATATTGATAGTCTATATTCTTTATTCTGTATGAACATTTATTGATAAGGAATATTGTTCATGAATTAAATTGATCATTCAATATATGAAGAATGAATTGTACTTCTAGGGATTATTGGGGCCTGAAATTATATAACCCCTTGATTCATCGATAGGTCACATGAGGTGAAGCGGTAAGATGGAATTAAATTAGGTTTTACCCATAGTTTTAAACCATCTTATGAAATGTCTTGATGGTATAGATATCATGATGTCTGATATCATGGAATATAATATTAATCATTTCATTTATTAATAATTTAGTTGTTATTATCCATGAAATTATTTATTTGATATTATCCATGGATGAATTTCAGTCTTAGTTTAATAATTAAATGGCTTGTATGTTAGTCATTTACCTTTACATATTGATTATTAATTATCTAATCATGATAGTAAACTTATTTAAATGACATGTGTATTCAGTTATTGTCATGACCCATCCCTCGGGGCCCGTTCTGTGACTACCCCAAGCCCGCCTTCAATAGGCCAGGGGCTAGAGACTAGCACCAGAAAGGCGTATCCCAGAAAACAGGAAGGCATTGCCTTTTTAACCAGTACAAACACACAGTACAAAAACACAACAGGAAGCAACCACGAAGTAAACTGTTGTAGTAAAAAGAGTGCTGAAGGTAAAGGGGCCAGAATAAAATCCCAACTGAAAAGTACAAGTACAACTGAAAAGTACAAATACAACTGAAAAAGTGAAAAATAGCTCCTGGATCATCCACCGAGGATCCTATCTGAAGAGGAGGTACAACTCACGATCAATAGTCCCCGCGTCACGTCACATCAAATGGTCCACCTTTGGTCACTATCTAGTCTTGGCTCCCTTAGCCTCGATCAAAGATGTACGTCGTCTACATAAACACAACAATGTGTGGGTTTATCCCGTACATGGGGTGAGTATAATGATACTCACTAGGGACCCCAAGACCCTCGTAGGTCTCCCATAGTTCCACAAAGGAAAAACCAAAAATCAAGACCTCAAATCAAAGCACGAAGTGATATACATCAACTCTACTTAGGTATATTACCATACATATAACTAATTTATCAAGATATACTCATCTTATACAAGAGGGAATAATACCACAAAGGTAACACCATGAAGGTAGAAGTACCACATAGGTAACACCACAAAGATAACACCACAAAGGTAATACCATGAAGGTAGAAGTACCATATAGGTAACACCACGAAGATAGAAGTACCACACGTGTAACACAATGAAGATAACACCATGAAGGTGGAAGTGCCACATAGGTAACGCCATGAAAATAGAAGTACCACATATGTAACACCATGAAGATAACACCACGAAGGTAACACCATGAAGGTAGAAGACTCAACTCACACTAGTATAACTTAAGTTTATAAGTACATGTGATTAGTCGTAAGCTAGATCATCTTACTCTGTTAAGAGGCACAGCTGCTGACCGACACAGGATCGATAGGTAATAACCCCCACTGACCCACACATGATCTAACCTACACAGGATCGGTCTGTGCTGACCCACACAATATCATTGAGTGTTGACCCACACAAGATCTGATAGATGCTGGCTCACAGAGGATTGATGTCCTTTCTTCATGTTACAGTCAGCCACAGGATTCCTTGCACCTAGTGCGCTCAAGCTCCGTAAAATTTTCCTCTCAATATATCGGTCATAAATCTACCACCACTAAACTCTAAAAAGGAGTAACTCAAAGGACCTCCATGTTTTAAGGGTTCCAATGTGATAGACGGTGCGTCAACTGGATGCTCGGTCTGTGAGTTATAAGCATTTTAGTTCTAAGGGCCCGGTTGGATTTGGGTTCGATCCAACCCGGTCACACTCCAACAATCTCCAAAACCCAAGTGCAGTATACCAAAAGGATTGTATCGTTCTAAGGGTCTCAGTGCCATAGACGGATTGTCAAACGGATGCATGGTTCTCAAGTTATGGCTCTTTAAGAGAAACTAGGCCTGGTTGGGTCTGGGTTTGGTCCGACCCGGTCTAGGCTGACAGGACCCAATTCGGGTCGACCCGACCTGGTCTGGGTCCGACCCGGCTAAGCTAGGCCGTGGCGAGCTTGGTCTGCTGGGCTACAGTCCGGCCCAACCTGCAAGGGGGCACGGCCCCGCCCGCTAGGCTCGCACGGCCCGGCCCGCTGGGCTTGCGCGGCCCGGCCCGCAGTGGTGTGCGGCCCGCAGGGCATGTGTGTCCCAGCCCGTGGTAGAGCACGGCCTGATGGATCAGGGCCTTCCCGAGCTAGCACAGGGGGGTCCCCATTCGGAAGGCGGAGTGGCAGTACCCTTTGTCACTACCAGGTCACCCGTGGGACCCGTTGTGGGTCCCGCTTCTGCGACGTCAGAGTCGCGGATCCTCCGGTGGTGCATCTTTACGCGCCACTGCCTCCTCTTGTGGTCGGCTAATATCGGCTGCCCTGTTCGACCCCACCACGGATGAAAAACCACGACCCATCTTTATCGACGGCGCACAATGGCATGCTGCATCACCACCGCAGTCGGCTAGTGCCAGCTGCTCTGCTGATCGTCGCGACTTAGTGCAGCGACCTCCTCCTACGACATGCGATGGCACACCGCCTCCATCGCGGTCAGTCGGTTCCAGCCACCTCCATCATCTTCTGGTGCCGGTCTCTGGTGTCACGCTGGCGGTCTTCCGCGGAGAACACAAAGGTATAACAAATAGTGGAGGGATCAGGCCTTGTTCGTTTGGCCCGTGCCTTCCATGTTATCATTTTAACAAGAAAGAGGATTTATGATTCAACAATCTCTTGAATGATACAAAACCCTACCTCATAAATCCGTTGAATAACGTTCATGTTTAGAGGTGGGTTGGTGTTCGTCGTTCCCACAACAAGTTTCCAACGACACTGATCACTCGTTGTTCTTTAGTTTGGGGTTCGATTTCACTCATAAATGCTCACCGAAACCAGTCCCATTATCTAAGTTATTGGCACCACGGTGCTTTATGAGAACTTTTTCACTTGATGAAATTGTGCCAATACCCCTCCCCAAGCTCTATATAAATGGAAGAGGGGGAGGGCGAGTAATGCTTGTGGAATTTATGGGGGTTCATTTAATATGAACCTTCCTAATTTCCAATGATGTTGTTATAAAGGATTTTAAGGGTAAATCCATTTAATGGCTTGAAACATCGTTGGTCCCTGCACTACTGCTTGTCCATTGGAGGAAAATATATGATAGAAAATAAAATAACTATGTTATTTTATTATTCTTTTAAAAGTTCCAAAATCTATCTTTTTATCCCAACCTACTACATTTGAAGTGAAGTCTCCCTTAAGATAATCCTCATGTTGCAGATTCAACGGTGCACTCGGATTTTTAATATGATCATCAGTTCAAAATTTAGAAAATTTCACTCGTGCGTTTACTAAACATACCTTAAAAAACTTCATAAATTCATTCCGAGCACACTAGGCCTCAGAATCACGCATCATCAATTTTTGCATACTTGTAATAATTCTATATAATTAAAAAAATTACATGGAAAAACTGGGTCTCTAAATTCTCCCCACCTTAGGGCCTTTCATCCTAGAAATCCCTAACATAAAGTAAGAAAACAATTGGGGATATTGAGCATGAATCTGATCCTCCCACTCCCAAGTTCTCTCCTAGAGGTTCTCATGCTTCCTGAGAACGCGCACTAGAGGTATCAATTTTCCATGAAGGAATCGCTCTTATTGATCCTCGATCTCCACTGGAACCTCCATAAACGTCACCCAATCATCAAATTCCATCTCTCCATGGTCGATGACGTGAGATGGGTCATGCACGTATCTCCTCAGTTGGGATATGTGAAAGACGTCGTGCACCCTCTCCAACTGTGGTGGAAGTTCAAAGCGGTATGCCACCTTGCCTATCCTATGAAGTATCGGAAATGGTCCGATAATCCTCAGTGATAACTTTTTACCTCATCCAAATCTCTGTAAACCTCATCGAGTTGAGACCCATAGGAAGACATGATCTCCCTCCTCGAACTCCAAAGGTCTCCACCTCCTGTCAGCATAAGACTTCTTTCTGCTCTGTGCAGTCTTCATCTACTCCTGGATGACCTGAACCTTTTCAATGGTTGCCCATACCAACTCTGGACCCATAAGTGTTAACTCCCCTGGGTCCATCCAGCATATAGGTGATCTGCATGGTCGACCGTACAAGGCCTCAAATGGTGTCATACTGATGGTGGAGTGATAACTGTTGTTTTATATGAACTCCACCAAGAGAAAGTGACCCTCCCAACTACGGCCAAAATCTAGGATGCAAGAATGTAGCATGTCCTCCAGCGTCTAAATGGTCTGCTCCGTCTGACCATCCGTCTGTGGATGAAAGGTGGTGCTCAAACACACCTAAGTTCCAAACGCTTCTTGCAACCCCTTCCACAGCCGATAAGTAAAACGTGTGTCACAGTCAGAGAATATTGTCAATGTCACCCCATGAAGTTGCACAATATCTTGTACATAGAGGCATCCCAAGACCTATACTGATCCCTGCTCTCAGATAAGTGGAAAGTGGGACAACTTGGTGAGTCGGTCAATGATCACCCAGATGGAATCATGTCCCCTAGATATACATGGAAGCCCTATCACAAAGTCCATGGATATTCCATCCCAATTCTACTCTGGCACCTCTAGTGGTTATGCTAAGCCTGCTGGAACCTGATGCTTTTCCTTCACTTGCTGGCAAGCGAGGTATCGAGAAACAAACTATGCCACTACTTTATTCATCTCTGACCACCAGTGCTGATGTCGGAGGTCCTGGTACATCTTCGCCACACTAGGATGTACCGCCAGAGGGGATGTATGGAACTCCCTCAACACCTCCCCCCATAGCACCACTGGTACCATGGTACTTCCTCTGAAGAGGATGACGTCCTCCCCAACATCAGAAAATCATTTAGGTGCCTTTCCTGAGGATATCTAAGCATGTCGAGCCTCTCAATCAATGCCTCCAAGATGTGCCTCCCAAACTCACTGAAGAAGTGGGGGAGTTATAGTCATAGACGAGAGGTAAGCCACTCCATCTCTATCCACAAATGATATCTGCAACGCGGCTAGCTACTATGACGCCACACTCAGCAAATATAGACCAGACCTCCTGCTGAGTGTATATGCTACCATGTTCCCCTTCCCAAGAGTATAGACTATCTCAAAGTCATAGTCCTGGAAGAACTCCATCCATCTCCATTGTCTCAAGTTCAGGTCCTTCTGAGAGAAGATATACCTGAGACGCTTGTTATTAGAGTAGACTTTAAAATGTTCACCCATCAAGTAATGTCACCACATCTTCAGGGCGAATACCATTGCTGCAAACTCCAGGTCATGTGTAGAGTAGTTCTTCTCATGTTGACTCAGATGTCGTGAGCCGTAGGCTATCACTACCTTCTCCTGCATCAGGACACACCCAAGTCTGGTCCCTGATGTGTCGCAGTAGACTACATACCCAACTCCCTCTTCTGGTAGCCTCAAGATGGGGGCACTTGTCAGTCTCTGCCTCAGCTCTTGAAAACTCTACTGGAATCTCTCCATCCATACGAAGGGTTGTCCCTTCTTCCTTAATGCTGAAAAGTTTGCCACAACTTTGGAAAATTTAGGCACAAATCTCTAGTAGTATCTAACCAACCCTAGGAATCTCCACACCACGGTCATACTCCTGGGTGGCTCCCAAGAAAGCACAACCTCTATCTTCAATGGATCTACTGCAACTCCAGCCTCCAAGATAACATTTCCAAGAAAGTGGAACTCTTGTATCCAAAACTGGAACTTCGAGAGATTACTATAAAGCTGGTTCTCTCGAAGTGTATCCATAACTATCTACAGATGATAGGAATTCTCCTCCTCCAACGCCGAGTATATCAAGATTTCATCTATGAAGACCACCACAAAATGATCAAGGTGTGGATGAAAGATCATGTTCATGAGTCCCATGAACACTTCTGGGGAATTGGTCACACGGAATGGAATAACCAAGAACTCATAGTGGTCATACCGACATATTAAGGTCATATTCTATACATCCTCATCTCGTACCCTGAATTGATGATAGACTAATCTGAGGTCTATCTTCAGAAACCAATGAGCTCCCTTCATCTGATCGAAAAGATCATCAATCCTTGGAAGTGGATACTTGTTCTTCACGGTCACCTGGTTCAGGCACCGGTAGTCTACACAATCTCAAACTCCCATCTTCCTTCTTGGCAAACAAAATTAGGGCTGCCCATGGAGAAACATTGGGGTTTATGAACCCCTTCCTCTACAGGTCCTCCAACTATACCTGTAACTCACGAAGCTCTGCAGGAACCATCTGATATGCTGTTGTAGATATCAGTGTCATCCTGGGGTACAGGTCGATGTAAAAGTCCACCTCTCTATGAGTAGGTAGTCCCAGAACCTCATCAGTAAAGACATCAGCATACTGTTCCACCACTACAGGATAGCTGGGACTCTCAACATCAATTACTCTAAGGGTAAGGCTAGACAACTGATGTGTGATCGACTGAACCCTCCTCCAGGTAATTCCATCATGTTCTTAAAAGTTTCCCTTATCACCGGTGAAGGAAAACTCAGTCCCATCCTCACAGACACACCACACTTTTTGCCGAATACAGTCAATTTGGGCATGGACTATGGATAAGCAGTCCATACCAAAGATGACGTAGTAAGGCCTCGACGCCACTACTATAAGATCCAAGATGAAGTTCTCACCTCCTAGAGTAAGCTCACACTCCTGGCACTAGTGTGTAATTGTCAAATACCCTCCTGTAGGAGTCTCTAGTCATAAGGATCGACCTAATGGCTCCACCAGAATCTTCGAGCTCCGAACGAGGGCCATGGAAATAAAAGAGTGATTGGCACTTGTGTCTATAAGTACTATATCTAAGGTGGAGTAGACACAGATCTTACCCCTAATCATCTTCGGAGGGTTATGGTCGTAGGCCTCAGCTTCCTGGAGCTAAGCTCATCCCGGTCCACCTACTCCCTATGGTCGGGGTGGGCCTCCTGGAGGTGGTGGCGGTAGAACCTCAAATCACCGCCCACCACCTACTACACGACCATCTCCTCTACCACGTCTATCTGCTGCCAGAGGACCTCCCTAATTGAATCTATGCCTATGCCTTGGCAGTCCCTTGACCGTCTGTTGGTCGTCTGAATGGCAGGTTGGGCAGTCGTGAGCCATGTAACCCTGCCCGCCGCACGAGTAGTACTGCCTGATCTTAATCTGCCCTCCTTTGTCTTGTGAGCCCCGCACCACTAACCCTGTATCCTGAGGTCATCCACCAGAAGGTCTGGCCCGCTTGGGAACCTGTGTCATCCGCCTAATACTTTCTATAGATAACTCTGTTACCTGACGTCTGGTGGTCGCTCTCATTGTTGGTTCCTGCTCAGCTAGGAAGCTCTCCACCAAAAGTTCTCACTCTAGTACCTCATCCTGCATTGGAATGCTGAGAAATATCATCGATGCTCTGATCTCCCATTGGAGACCCAGCTCAAAGGTCCAGACCCTGAAGAAAGGGTCTCGTACCATGTTGGTGGAGTAGCGGGAGAGATCATTGAACCTCGTCGAGTACTGGGCCACAGTCATGATGACCTGTTGTAAGTACAGCAGCTCCTGTATATGCACTAAGCATAGAGTCGCTAGGACGAAATCTACCCTGAAAAGGCCCTTTAAGTCCACCTAGGTGAGGGTCTCCTCATCCTGTATCTGGAGCGTCAGACTCCACCATCTCCCAACTTCTCCCTAGAAGAGATTGGCAGCTTAGATCACCCTCAGATCAGCTGGAGTCCCAACTAAGCAAAAAACTATGGTCACAACCTCCAGCCAGTCCTCAACCACCTAAGAATATGTCTCACCTTGGAACATCGAAGGCCTATGTCAATGGAACTCGTGCAATGCGCTCAGTCAGCATGCACCCTCTGCTAGTGGGGCTGGTGGCAACGGTTTCCCAATGGGTAGTGGTGCTGCCAGTACCCCACCTGAAGGTGCTAATTCAGTAAGACGGCCCTGCACCGAGGCCTCATCGCTCAGTAGGCCATCATCGTGTACTCTCTCGGGAATCCTGATTGGCTGTCTATGTGGTTGTATCCTAAAAAAACAGGTGTTCCATGGTCAATAAGTTATACCTGGTGAGCTGAATCAAAGAGATCACAATAAAAACTTTTCAAAAACACACGCAATCAATGCTTCCATGTACTAAGTCAGAAATTAGAATTTAGGATCATGGTGTATGGATACGTCGGCTGCCGCACCAACACTAGATTCCCCAAACTAAATACCACACTCATAACACTTAACACTATTACCACATAGAAAAGATCAGAGTCCTAATTCTTTGGTATAACTGACTCCTCTGAAACCACTTTGTCATAACCCGTCCCTCGGGGCCTATGCTGTGACTACCCCAAGCCCACCTTCCATAGTCCAAGGGATGGAGACTAGAACCAAAAAGGCATATCCCTAAAAATAGAAGGCATTGCCTTTTTAACTTGTACACACACAGTCCAAGAACACAACAAGAATAAACCATGAAGTAAACTGCTATAGTAAAAAGAGTGTTGAAGGTAAAGGGGCCAGAATACAAGCCCAATTGAAAAGTACAAGTACAACTAAAAAGTAAAAGTACAACTGAAAAGTACAAATACAACTGGAAAAGTGAAAAACAGCTCTTGGATCGTCCACCGAGGATCCTACCTGAAGGGTAGGTACATCTCACAATCAGTAGTCCCTGCATCGCGTCACACTAAATGGTCCACCTCTGAGCACCGTCCAACCCTGGTTCCCTCAGCCTCGATCAACGATGTACGTCGTCTCCACAAAA
Organism: Viscum album; assembly: GCA_963277665.1. Lineage (NCBI taxonomy): Eukaryota > Viridiplantae > Streptophyta > Magnoliopsida > Santalales > Viscaceae > Viscum > Viscum album. The sequence goes on from OY728126.1 coordinate 819,819,041, forward strand.
CACAACAAGGTATGGGTGTAGCCCGTGCAGGGATGAGTATAACGATACTCAGTAGGGACCCTAAGACCCCCATAGGTCTCTCAGAGTTCCAAAAAATAAAAACAACAAATAATGACCTTAACTCAAAGCACGAAGTGATAGAAATCAACTCTACTTAGGTATATGCCCATACATATACCTAATTTATCAAGATATACTCATCTTATACATGAGGGAAGAATACTAAAAACGTAACACCACAAAGGTAGAAGTACCACATAGGTAACACCACAAAGATAACACCATGAAGGTAAAACTGCGAAGGTAGAAGTACCACACAGGTAACACCATGATGATAGAAGTACCACACAGGTAACACCATGAAGATAACACCACGAAGGTAAAACCATGAAGGTAGAAGTACCACACAGGTAACACCATGAAGATAGAAGTACCACATAGGTAACACCATGAAGATAACACCACTAAGGTAACACCACAAAGGTAGAAGACTCAGCTCACACCAGTATAACTTAAGTACAGAAGTACGGGTGATTTTTCATAAGCTAGATCATCTTATTCTATTAAGAGGCACTATTGCTGACCCACATAGGATCAATAGGTAATAACCCCTGATGACCCACACAGGATTGGTATGCGCTGAACCACATAGGATCTCTGAGCACTAACCACATAGGATCTGATAGATGCTGACCCACATAGGATCAATGTTCTTTCTTCAGGTTACAGCCAGTCACAGGATTCCTAGCACCCGGTGTACTCGAGCTCTGTAGAATATTCCCCTAAAGATATAGATAATACCTTTACCACCACTAATATCCAAAAAGGAGTAACCCAAAGTACTACCATGTCTTAAGGGTTCTAACATGATAGACGGTGCGTCAATCGGACACCCGGTCTGTGAGTTATAAGCATTTAGTTCTGAGGGACCGGTTGGATTTGGGTTTGATCCAACCCAGATATACTCCAAATATATCCAAAACTTAAGTGGGGTATACCAAAAGGACTATCCCGATCCAAGGGTCTCAGCTCCACAGACAGTTTTTCAAATGGACGCCTGGTTCTCAAGTTATGGACCTTTAAGAAAAACTAGGCCTGGTTGGGTCTGGGTCCGGTCCAACCCGGTCAGACTGACCCGACCCGGTTCGGGTTGACCCAGCTAGGCTGGACCCTGGAGGGCTCAACCTGCTCGGCTCGCGTGGCCCGAATCATGGAGGCACGGCCCGCTGAAACCTATGTAAGGCACTGAGCCTACATGTGTCATCTACCGATAGTGCCGGTAGTAACTGCTGACCAATAGGAAGTGGTATTGTTGGGACACCGCCTGAATATACCATCTCAGTAATAGTCCTTGTACTGAAGCCTCATCACTCTGTGGACCATCCTCATGGTCATGCATTGGAATCCTAGATGACTTTTTGTGTGGAGGCATCTTGAAAGAAAATCAAGATGAACCACAATCAATAAGTTATACCTAGTGAGTTGACTCAAAAGAGATCAATAGAAAAACATTTTCAAAACACATGAAACTAGTGTTTTCGTGTACCGAGTCAGAAAACTGAACTCAGGGTCCTGGTGTATGGATACGTTAGCCGCTGCACCAACACTGGACTCCCCAAACTGAAACCTGAACTCAAGACACTTGACACTATTGCTCCATTGAAAACATAGACTCTTAGTTCTTATAGTAGAACCGATAGCCCTCTGATACCACTTTGTCACAAAATGCCCCCCAGGGTCTGTGTCGTGACTACCCCAAGCCCGCCTTCCATAGGCTAGGGGTTGGAGACTAGCTTTGGAAAGGAATATCCCTAAAATAGGAATGTATTTCCTTTAAACCTACAAACACACAGACCAGGAACACAACAAGAACAAACCACGTAGTATAACTGCTGAAAGTAAAAGTGTGAACTAAAGCAGAATGGGCCAGAATACAAACCTAAATAAAAGAAAAATACAACGGAAAGGAAAAACAACTCCTGAGGTCATCTTCCAAGGATCCTACTGAAAGGGTAGGTAAAGTTCATCATTGTGACTCTCTGCGTCAACTGGTCACCTCTATGCACCACCGTCTGGGCCTAGCTCCCAAACCTCGATCAAAGTTGTCTGTCGTCAGCACAAGACACAACAAGGTGTGGGTGAATACCATGCAGGGGTGAGTATAACAATACCGAATAGGGACCTTAAGACCCCCAAAGGTATCCCATAATTCCAAAAAGTAAAACCCACAAAGCATGATCCCAATCACAAAGCACAAGAAAAACTCATCTCAAACCAGGTATATAACTTAAAGAATGGGAATAAGGATGATTAGTCGTAAATCTAATTCATCTTATTCCATTGAGATGTTCCACTACTGAACCATGAAGAAGTCGCTCTGTCACCGATCCACACAGGGTCATAAGTCACTGATCCACACAGGGTCGTAAGTCGTCGATCCGCACATGGTCGTATGTCACTGGTCCATGACGGGCCGCTCTAAGGCTGGTCCTAATCAGGTCGCGCTACTGCTGATCCACACAAGGTCATAAGTCGTCGATCAACATAGGGTTGTAAGTCGTCGATCCACACGGAGTCGTAAGTCATTGATCCACACAGGGTCATAAGTCATTGATCCATGATGGGTCGCGCAACTGTTGATCCACATAGGGTTGTTTCGATGTCGATCCACAAAGGGTCGTATGTTACCTGACAGTCAGCCACATGATTCTCGCACTTGGTGCGCTTGAGTTTCCGAGAAACCGCTCTTCAAAATATCGGTTGTACCTCAACAACTACGAAGTCCCAAGAAAAAGTATCCCAAATAACCTCCAAGTCATAAGGGTTCCAATGTAATAGACAGTGCATCAATAGGATGCTCGGACTGTAAGTTAAAGGCATTTTAGTGTCGAGGGCCCGGTTGGATTCGAGTATGATCCAACCTGGACGTACTCCATCTTTCTCCAAAATCCAAGTGGAGTATCTCAAAATTACCTCCTCGTCCTAAGGGTTCCATCATCATAGACATTTCGTCAAACAGAAATCTAGTTTGGAAGATATTCCCCTTTAAATGAAACTGGGCCTAAATGAGTTCGGTTCCGGTCCGACCGGGTCAGACCAAACCGGCCCAAAGGGGATGGGCTTGGTCCGGTTCAGCTGGGCCCAGCCTGAAGGGGATGGGCTGTGGCCTCGGCCCGCTGGGTCATGGGACCGGCCAGGCCCACCCTGCTAGGCGCAGCCTGCTGGGCCGCTGGACCAACCCAGCCCACGAGCTGGGCGAGGGGGTCCACTCCCCTCCCAAATAGACAAGTTGTTCATTCATCTATTCAATAAGTGGCACCAGTTGGTACTGCTCCACCTGGTCGGTCCGTGTGGACCGATCAACAGCAGGACCTGTGGAGTGGATCCACCATTCGCCCACCACAGTGGCTTGAATCCGCAGCACCTCCTTCGCGGGCGAGGTCCACCCTTCGTCTATTGCAATGCCTTTGGGCACTACCACCTCCTCACGGACAGCGAGAACCGGTCGCCGCTAATCATTGCCGCCACCGGTCATCATCGGTGCTTCCGTGGGCCACCGGTGAAGCTCTGGTGGTTTAATTTTTTTCTTGGTTGCACCTACCGGCCTTATGGGACGTCTCCATCACTGCGTGGCCCCCCGGTTTCATCTTAGCACTGTATTGGTCGATCTCCCATGAAGAACGCAGTCAATACTAAGATCGGAGGAGGGCTCAGCCCGCGCACTCCGCGTTAGAATCATTACATGGGAAGGGTTCAATATCAGAAAAAGGAGATGAAACATAAAACCCTTAAAAAAACCCCTAACTTGAACTCATTGGAATAAGTTGCGGATGAGGGAGATGAACCCGCACTCAAAGGTGTCCATCGTCACTCGACGTTTTCCAGTTCGAATCCTCCAATGGTCATCAAAGCTCCATTCTACGTTGGTGGAAGACGTTGTCGACACTTTGTCAGAGGTTCCTCTCGTGAGTGACCAGAACTCATGCCCAAGCTTTGTTTAAATAGAAGAGAGGGAACCACCCATGTTTCATTTCATTAATGCAGTTCATTAATGGACCGTAATTAATGTTTCATTAATTCAACGAACATCATGGTTACACAACCCAAGGTTCATGTCATCAAATGTCTTCCATTCAAGCCTGACATTACACCATGGTCTCGCCACCATTGCTCAACAGTTACAAGGAAAGAATAAAATAAATTTGGAGTTATTTTATTATTATTTTTGTAAATTTCAAAAATTAACTTTTATGTCCCACCCTTTTCGGTCGAAGTTAAGCTTTGCCTAAGAAAATATCAGCGTTGTGATTTCAACAGTGCCCTTGTATTTTTAATCTAAGCATCGGTTCAAAAGATATAAATTGTCGCTTGCACGTTTACAGAACGTACCTTAAAAAAGTTCAAAAATAATTAACATTCACCCTCGGCCTGTGCCAATCGAGGTTAGGATCCGCCTAAGGGAAACACACCCCCATGAACTCAACGGTACTCTTAGATTTTAAATCTGAGTTACCATTTAAATGTTAAAGGATTTAACAATAAAATAACTGTTACTTAATTATTTTATTTACAACTAAAACTAACTTCCACTGTTGGCCCACGTCAGCCAATGTTAGGATCTTCCTAAGGAAAGAATACCCTCATGAGATTAGTGGTGGTCTCATATTTTTAATCTGAGTAACTGTTCATGAGTTATAATAATTTGAAAATTAAAATAATTTTATTTAATTATTTTATCTATGGTTATACCATTTTCAGGTTTCCTCACTAGAGGCATGCACCGACTAAAATTAAGTCCCACCTAGGGTAAACCCACCATCCTGAACACAACGGTGCCCTTATATTTCTGATCCAGGCACCCATTTAAGAGTTATTCTACTTTTTTAGGAAAATTACTTACGCGCGCTATTTAAAGCTTAACATTTTTCGACAGATCATTCCAGGCACTCTGGGCCTCAGAATCACGTGCCATCAATTTTTTCAGTCTCGTAATAATTCCATATAATTAAAAATATATATACTAAATTTCTGGGTCTTTACAACTAAAATATTCCATCCATTGGTATGTGATTTCTTGTATATTATTCTAATGTAATAATGTAACCACCAACTCTAATCTACTAGGTCAGGGTCTTTACATCCAAATTTTGGAAAGATGGGGAATCTCCCATAGTATTTCTCCATTACCTCGAGGCTGATTTTTCATAGGGTTGCATGATGAGAATAATCTATGATGTAAGGATTTGATCAGGGTCCTCAGTAGCAAGCTCATATGTAGGTGACTTAGGTGTATCTTGTACCTTAGGGAAAGTGTATCAGAGCTAAGTTACTCCCAATATATTCATTGGATTAGAAAAAAACATATGGTGGTTAAATACCACCTACTCTTTGAGTAATGGTTTTTATCACTTCTAGATTTTCTACTACTTTGTTTGATACCATTACTTCCCATTCCTTTATATCTTCACAAGTTATTGCTAGAATTGACATAAAATTCAAGTTATCCTCTATGATAGTTTCCCTTCATACAATGTTTATCATGAAACTATACCATCATCATTGATTCCTAGAGTATCCTATAGTCATTTCTGGTTATGGAAATCCATGGGACTTCCCAATTCTGGAGATGATGTGCTTGGATGGGATTCTTCAAATAGATTAGATTACCTATTTTTTAGATCATATTCATTATTATCAGATAGGAGTATCATTTATGTCTCCCAAGTGAGAGTAGTTATTGATATCCAGTGAGTGGGATTTGAGAGAAGATAGAGAAAGCCAATAAACAAGCTGTATTGGTATGATTATTCAATAGATTATTGTCTTATCTCTTTTAGTAGTATCAGTTGTAACCCCTTTAATTTCCCTCCATCCATGGGTATCTATTAGGATGTCTTTAAAGATGATTTCATTAGTATTCCCCCAAATAGAGTAGTTGATTTTGATATAGAACTCATTCCTAGTGAACAACCCATTTTGATACCCCTTATCATATGGAAAAAACCAAGTTTAAGGATCTCAAAGTAAACCTTGAGAACTTGGAACAAAGGGGATTTATTATGATGAGAACTTCACCATGAGGTTCACCTTTTTTCACCAAGATGGAATATAGAAGTTTTTGAATTAGCAGATATTACCAGAAGCTAAATCAAGTTACTTTGAATAATATGTATCATTTTCCTATAATAGAAAATCAATTTGATTAGTTTTGGGAAGCTGGATGGTTCTCTAAGATTAATCATCGATCAGGATATCTCTAGTTTCAGGTTAGAGATGAGGACATCCCAAATATGACATTTAGGATATGGTATGGGTATGATTAATTGGTTATGTTTTTTGGGATGAAGAATTTTTCAGAAGTGTTCATGGTTCTCATGAACAAGATCTTTCACCTCTATCTTAATTCATTAATCATGGTGTTTGTTGATGATATCATCATCTACTCATTGACCCCAGAGCAACATCCCACATATCTGAGTACATATAGAGCACGTTGAATTTATGCCAAGTTATCGTAGTGTCACATTTAGATTCAGAAGGAAAAATTATTTAGGCATGTGGTTTATAATAATATTATATCAGTGTAATCATAGAAAATATATGTAGCGATATCTTTGACAGATCCACATAATGAGTTTCAGAATAGGATATTTCTAGGTTTACTAGGATACTATTTGAATTTTATCCATGACTTCTCCCTTTTATCATCACCCATGACTACACTGATGAAGAAAGGGGTAATGTTTAATTGGTTGTACTGGTGTGAGGAATATTTTCTTGATATGAAGAGAAGTATGACTACAACTCTGGTGTTGATTCTTGATGATCATGGGATTGGATATACCATATAATACAATTCATAAGGAGTTATTTTAGGGGGTAATGTTTGTAATGACCCAAACTTTTATCAATAAAATTTCTCCCTTATTATAGTAATATCATATAGTATAATAACATAAAATCAAATTAGAAAAAACAATGTTACATCATGCTTAAATGAGCTACTAAATTCTTTCTAACCTTTAAACATAATTTTTCCTCTTCTGTGATTTGAATTTCGAAAATCTGACATATACGGTTGCGATCAGTAAGTTGTTTGGAGTTTGATAGGGGAAAAATAATTTTTGGTGAATAGTAACATACCCTTATGAATAGTAATGTTACCCTTATGAATATAAAATCATCCAAGTGAATAGTAACCTTACTAATGATAGTATAAATAAAATTTGTTCATCTGATAAGTGACAATATGATATAATTATATTACAGTGTTGGTTTTTTTGTAAGTCATGAATGTTTATTGATTAATTTAATAGTCTAAAAGAAAACATATTTTCATAAAATGTATTCATAAAATATTATTTTTATTTCTTATGATTATATTAAGACTTTATGAGACCTTAATTAATTTTTCAAAGTATTAGAAAAACAGTTTTAATTTTAAAATTTGTATTTTTCAAGTAAATTATGGTTTTCATTAAAAAAAAATTACTCATATTTATAAATTTATTTTCATGAAATGGAGTTCATTTTTTAATTCTACACATCTAAAATGGTTAGGGTGAGTTTTTGATTTTTTTCTAAAATACTTTATTTTTTGTGAATAGTGAAATTTGATAATTTGCAAAATATGCTAAATAAATGAATTTCTGCATCATGCTAAATTCATGGATGATGTAAATGGACATTGGTTCAAACTCACATGCCCTATTTACTATATTTAGTCATGTAATCATTACTATTTCTTATCTTGAGGGAAAATAATAAACTAATGAATTAAATATTAAGAAAACACCTCTCCCCTCCACTATAAATACCACCCCTCATTTTCTCACACCTCTAAAGCCTTGTGACTACTCCAAATTCTATACAAATCTCTTCCCTATGCCATCTACCACATCCATGAGCTCTTTTTCTCATCAAAATACCAAGCCTGGGAGTCTTGAGGAGTATCTCAAGAGGAGAATTCAAGAGGTAATTCCTCTCTCTTTTCTTTCAATTTCCTTTCAAATTTCATTTCTTTTCTTCTATTATCTTCAACTTCCCTTATCCAGATGTCATGAAAACTATAGTATGATTGATATACTGGTATTATATCATGTTAATGTAATATTATTCATTATACTCCTCCCTATATCTCTTTTATCTTAAAAATGAAATCGTCGTTTGTGATGTGTTAATTTACCTACATCGTGGGTGATACACTTCCATTTTCCTTCAATGACTTCAAGGATATCAATAAAACCATTAAATGGTTGAAAAAAAAAATTTAATATGTATTTTTAACCCATTTTATGTTATGGAAACAACTTTTATACATAATTCTAAATGATAAAATAAAATATGTTTGTTGTGATCCAAAAACTGACCAAATTAACCTAAAACGATCATCATTAAATTTTAACTAATGATTCATCCTCATGGTATATAAGGAATTCTTATAAGACCATTAAAACTCTTTTATGATAATTAATAACATTAAATAGCAATTTTGAATGTTTATCCATGATCTAAATGAACTTCCATTCATGTGTACAAGTGAACCGTTTATGAAAACTAAGAAAAAGAACACTCCCAAACAATGAATTTAAACTCTATAACTCATCCAAAGGCCCATAAAAGAACTTAATAAAATCATAATTAATCAACTACATGTATAAAAGGTTCTGTAAGTGTTAATTAATTAATCTAATGTGATTATACAGAAAATTAAAGTGAAGAAAGCTTCCGGACACAAGGTAATGGTACTTCTCGAATCCAACTTTATTTCTTTAGGTTTTCCCTATTTCACTCAATTTTGTAGTATGTTTATTCCTTTAAAATAATTTATTCAACATTATATTACATTTTCTAGGATATATATGTTTTCCACTAGAGTTTATGTCAAACACAATGTTTTCTAAAAGAACTCTTCTTTGAAAAACACACATTTTACTTCTCACTCAAGGTTGATGGTGCTTGTATCAAGTATGTTATTCCTTATTTCATTTGGGAACCCAAAGTTTATGAATGTATGATTTATGAAGTGATTATCATTCCTTTCCATGGTTTATTTATGTTCATGATTGATATATGTTCCATGTGGCATGCATGATAATGTCAATTTTATGATGTGACAGGTGTGCCCGGAATTATATAGCTCAATGTTGATATTATGATGTGATGGGTGCACCCAAAATTATATAGCGCTCCAATGAATTGGTTAAAGTGATTAATTTCATGATTTAAAGTGAAATATTTGTTAACATGATGCTATCTTTGTTTACAACTATGTGTGGTAGTTGACCACTAAGATATGATGTTTCATTTTTATGCATTTCCACATTCCAAGTCTTCTCTTAGTGCTTCCTATAATGATTATGATCCTATGACTATGTTATGTTGATAATTATTATTCTTACCCCATGTTATATTGTCTCATGTTCTTTTCTATCCTCTTACTGGGATTTTATCTCATCCCTTTTTTATGTATATCCTCAAGTGACTACTTGTACTGAGGAGAATTCAAGGGATAATAAAAAGCTAAATAATAAAGAATTAAATAGATGTATATGTTTTATGTTTTAAAGGTTATGTGTGGTCCTAGTTTTCCCAAGACACTAAACCTTTGTATCCTCATTGTGTAATTTTTTTTATGTTTTTTATAATTAAAATGATGTAAAATTAATGTAAGAAAAGTAGGGTCTCTATAGTTGGTATCAGATGCAAGGTTTAGTTAATTTGGAGAATTAGGATTAAAGAACCTTAGTGAAAACCCTAGTATGAGAATAAGTATATTTAAGTATAAAAGAAGATTTTCTAGACATATGGATCAAATAAGATTTTATTTTAGTGTTAATTAAACAAAGGAATAAATTATTTATTCATGAATTGTTGACATATTTTTGTTCTTAGCTTTTCTATTTTTGAAAATGGGTGGAATTAGGAGAAACCATGCCAAAAAAACATGCAAGGGACAATGCAGCGATTGAACGAATGAAATCCTCAATGATTTGAGAGGTGGAGTTCAAAACTTCATGTCGATGCTTACCCATTTGTCTCAGGTTATGAATAATAACCTAAATAATATGGACCATCCTCCTTCACCTAAGAGGGAGAAACTAATTGTCGAGTGTTTTATGAAGAAATGACCATCTATGTTTAGTGTATCTTACAATCCACTTATTATGGAAAAGTTTCTCAACTTAATGGAGAATGTATTTTCAGTGCTTTAGTGTTCTGATACAGAGAAGGCGACTCTGGCCGTTTATCGTCTTGACGGAGAGGCCGACCAATGGTGGGATTTTATTAATAACACCAAGCCAAGAGATGAAATTGAAGGGATAGAGTGGGAATAATTTAAGATAATGTTTATTAACAAGTATTGCCCACAAACTATTCATATGAATATGGAAATAGAATCCATAGAGCTGATATAAAAGGATGGAGAATTTTTCATGACCTATGAAGAAAATTTCACAAGGATTTCAAGGTATGATTCAGGATTTTTTATCAACAATGATGGAAAAATTGATATATTATTTAGTGTATTAAAACCACACCTTATAAAGGCTCTTGAAATTAGAGACTTTGAGAGTTATAAAGAATTAATTTTATGTGCTCTAAAAGTGGAGATGGATTTTGGAGAATGGTACCATGGCTATGGTGATAAGAAAAGAAAGATGGAGTTTTATGTCGGAGGATCTAATGTGAAAGTGGTAAGAAAACCCAACCACCCACAAGTCAAAAATGTGGTAAGAAGCATCATGGGAACTAACTAAAAGGGTTTGGTAAATGCTTCAAGTGTTGGATAGAAGGCCACCAAGATCAAGAGTTTTGAAAATACATGAGAAGGCAGGAGAATGTGGTGGAGGAAAGGAGAGCACCACCCATGGTCCAATGCTACAACTATAGGGAGAATGGGAACTATGAAATATAGTGCACTAAACCTCTAGTCTTCAAGGGCAATCAGCGTTTACAACCTCCAAAGACAAAGGAACAAGGGAATCTTATACCATCACTACTGCAAAAGTGGATTAAGAAAATGAAGTCGTACAAGGTACACATCCTATTCACACAAGAATGGAAAAAATTCTTATTTGATTCTGGTTCTACACATTCCTTTATATCATGAAAGTTTTCTAGAACTGTTGAATAGATCCCCAAAACCTTGAAGTAGTGACATCTATAAAAACACCAAGTGGTGCAATCATTGTAACCCAAGTGTTGGACTCTTCTCCTGTTGGTGTACGTGGTAATATTATTCCATCAAATCGCATGATACTTAACTTGGTGGAATTTGATGCTATAGTGGGAATGGATTATCTCTCATTATATATATCACATATCAACTATCAAGAAAAGTAAATATCTTTTAATATTCCAAACCATCCCATGATCCTCTACAAATTCAAGGAAGATCATGAATCTTTTTTAAAAAACCCCTTCAACGGTGTGGGTGTTGATTCCATGTGAAGAGGAATAAATCTATCAAATGGTTGATTCAAAGGAAAGTTTCAACCTAGAGGAAATTCCCATCATGATAGAATACAGTGATGTATTTTCTGATGAGTTTCCCAGATTTCCCCCAGATCGTGAGGTAGATTTCTCAATAGAACTCATACCCAGAGCTACTCCTATCACAAAGTGTACCTATAAAATTTCTCCTATTAAACTAATGAAGTTAAAGAAGCAACTGTAAGAGAATTTGAACAAAGGGTTCATATGCCCTAGCGCATCAGCTTGGGGTGTTCCAGTGCTCTTTTTCAGAATGAATGATGGATCAATGCGGCTATGTATCGATTATCAGGAACTCAAAAAGATCACTATAAAGAAAAAGTATCCTCTCCCAAGGATTGAAGACTTGTTCAGTCTATTATGAGGAGATCAGTACTTCTCAAAGTTCTTTCTTCATTATTGATATCTTCGGTTAAAGGTGAATAAGGAATATATTCATAAGACTACCTTTCGTACAAGGTATGGGCACTAGGAGTTTCCGGTGATTCCCTTATGACTTACCAATGGTCCTGCAATCTTCATTTATTTGATGAATATAGTCTTTATACATTACCTTGAAAAAAAAATTGGTAGTCTTTACTGATGATATCCTCATCTACTAAAATAGAAATGAGGAACATGAAGAATATCTATGTTTTTTGTTGGCGACATTGAGAAAGGATAAGTTGTACGCCAAGTTCAGCAAGTGTAATTTTTGGATAAAGTAAGACATGTTCTTGGGACATGTGATCACAAGTGAGGGAATTTATATAGACCCCTAAAAACAAAGGTGATTGAGGAATGACCCAGACCCTCTAGTGTCACATATATCTATAGTTTTCTTGGATTAGATGGGTACTACCGACGTTTTTTGAGAAATTTTTCACGATTTTCAATCCCACTAACTAAGTTAACAAGGAAAGGGGTAAAGCATTTATAAATGGAAGAATGTGAGGAAATATTCAAGGAGATAAAGAGAAGGTTGATCACTGCTCCTATACTCACATTACCAAAAAGTGGAGAAATTTTTTTGATATAGAGTGATTATTCAAAGAATGGATTGGGTTTTTTACTCATGAAAAATGATAATGTGATAGCATATGTCTCACGATAGTTGAAGATCCATGAGTAGAATTACCCAACACATGATATTGAGCTAGCAGCTGTGATTTTTTCTTTGAAAATCTAGTGGCACTACCTCTATAGTGAGAAGTGTGACATATATACCGATCACAAGAGCCTAAAGTGTAGATTCACACATAAGTATCTCAACATGCATCAAAGGAGATGGTTAGAGCTAATCAAATGCTACGATTTCTCTATTCACTGTCATCCTAGTAAGGTGAATAAGGTAGCTGATGCTCTAAGCTGAAAAGAACTTGCTGCTCTATCCATGTTGAGTATTGAGAAAGACCCTATCTTCATGGATATGCGAAGGATGGATTTGGAAATCATAACGGCATGGAATACAACCTAGCTTTACCAAATTATTTCCCAACCATCTATCCAAGAGAAGGTTAAGGATAAACAAAGGATGATTTGGAGTTTAAAAAGAAGGTGAATGCAGTAAAGGAAGGGAATTTGCAAGAGTTCTGTATCGACGATGATGGTGTGATTCAGTTTGGAACGCGGATTTTCATGCCTTCATCACTTGGGATAAATAATTATCTATTTTATAATACACATAGCTCAAATTTCTCTATCCATCATGGTAGCACCAAGATGTATCATGATCTATGAGAACACTTCTGGTGGGATAACATGAAGAAGGATATTACAGAATATATCTCAAGGTGTTTAATATGTTAGCAAGTTAAAGACGGGTGACATAAGTCTAAAGGGATGATGCAACCCTTGACAATACCCATATGGAAATGGGAGAATCTCACTATGGACTTTGTCACAGGTCTCTTGAAGATATCCAAATAAAATAATGTGATATGGGTTGTGGTGGACTGACTCACCAAGACTACTCACTTTATCGCTATTCGTAAAGATATCTCGCTTGAGAAACTTGAAAAGATGTATATAAAGGAAGTGGTGAGACTTCATGGGGTTCCACTCTTGATTATCTCTAATCGTGATCTAGGGTTTACAACTAAATTATGGAGGAGTCTTCAACATTACTTGAGTACTGAATTGAATTTCAGCATGACCTATCACCCCAAACTAATGGCCAATCTAAAAGGACTATTTAGATGCTCGAAGATATGTTAAGATCATGTTATTTATAATTAAAAGGTGGGCGGGATCAGCATATACCATTGGTTGATTTCTCATACAACAATAGCTTACACTATAGTATTTAGATGGATCTATATGAATCTCTTTATGGAAAGTGATATAGAAATCCAACCTGTTGGGATGAAGTTGGAGAAAGAAAGCTACTTGGACCTGATCTTTTGCAAGAGATGAAAGAGAAGGTTCAAGTCATCCATCAACATATCAAAGCTTCTTAGAGTTGGAAAAATAGATATGCTGACAACTGTAGAAGGGAATTGGAGTTTGAAATTGGAGATATAGTATTCTTTTGGATATCACCATGGAAGAGATTCATTTGGTTTGGAAAGAAAGGGAAACTAAGACCAAGGTACATTGGCCCATTTGAGATCCTTGATCGCATAGGAGATGTGTCCTATCAGCTTTAAATTCCACCAAATATGGCTCAAGTTCATGATGTGTTTCATGTATCACTCCTGAGGAAGTACATACCATATCCCTCACATATACTAAACTCATAGGTGGTACTGTAAGAACATGATCTCTCTTATAAGGATCTGCCAGTAAAGATTCTAGACCTGAGAGATAAGATTATACAAAACAAGACAACCCACAATATCAAAGTGTTATAGAGGAACCATAAGTATTAATAATAAACTTAAGAACTAGAGTATGTGATGAAGGAGAAGTACCCAGACCTGTTTATGTAAAAAAGAAATTTTGAGGGTGAAATTTCAAATGGGGGGAAAAATGTAATGACCCAAAATTTTATCAATGAAATTTCTCCCTTATTATAGTAATATAATATAGTATAATCACATAAAATTATAATAGGAAACAAAATTACATATCATTATTAAATGAACTAATAAATTCTATGTGACCTTTAAACATAATTTTTCCACTTCTGTGATTTGAATTTCAAAAATTTGACATACATGGTTGTGATCAGTAAGTTGTTCGATGTCTGATGGGACAAATGTAATTTTTGGTGAATATTAATATACCCTTATGAATAGTAATGTTACCCTTATGAATCGTAAATCATCCAAGTTAATGGGAACCTTACCAATGATAGTATAAATAAAATTTATCCATCCTATAAGTGATAATATGATATAATTATATTATAGTGTTGGTATTTTTGTAAGTCATGAATATTTATTGACTAATTTAATAATTTAAAATAAAATTTATTTTTATAAAATGTATTCATAAACTAGTATTTTTATGTCTTATGATTATATGATAATTTTATGAGACCATAATTAAATTTTCAAATTGTTAGAAAAACAATATTAATTTTAAAATTTGTATTTTTCAAGTAAATTATGATTTCAATTAAAAAATAAATTGCTAATATTTAGAAATCTATTTTCATTAAATGTAGTTAATTTTTGAATTCTATTCATAAAAAATGGTTGGGGTTAATTTTTGATTTTTTTCTGAAATACTTTAAATTTTGGTGAATAGTGAAATTTGATAATTTACAAAATCTGCTAAATAAAAGAATTTCTACATCATGATTGAGTCATGGCTGATGTAAATGGACATTGGTTCAAAATAACATTCCCTATTTACTATATTTATTCATATAATCATCACTATTTTTTGTCTTGAGGGAAATTAGTAAACTAATGAATTAAATATTGAGAAAACCCCTCTCCCCTCCACTATAAATACCACCTCTCACAACCTCATTTACTCACACCTATAAAGACTTGTGCCTAATCCAAATTCTATAAAAATATCTTCCTTATCCCATCACTCATGTCTAGGATCTCTTGGTCTCATCAAAAGATCAAACCTAGGTGCCTTGAGGAGGATCTTAATAAGATAATTCAAGAGGTAATTCCTCACTCTCTTTTCTTTCAATTTCCTTTCAAATTTCATTTATGTTCTTCTCTTATCCTAAACTTCACTTATCCAAATTTCATGATAACTCTAGTATGATTTATATAATGGTATTATATAATTTTAATGGAATATTATTCATTATACTCCTCCCTCTCTCTCTCTTTTATCTTAAAAATGAAATCGTCGCACGTGATGTGTTAATTTTCCTACATCATGGGTGATGCGCTTCCATTTTCCTTAAAATCCTTTAAGTATGTAAATAAAACCATTAAATTTTTGAAAAAATATTTTAATATTTATTTTTTAACCAATTTTATGTTCTATAAACATCTTTTATTCACAATGATAAATGATAAAACAAAACATGTTCGTTGTGATCCAAAAACAGCCCAAATTAACCTAAAATGATCATCATTAAATTTTAACTAATGATTCATCCTCACGGTATATAACCAAATTTATTATAAGATAATTTAAACTCTTATAAGATAATTAATAAAATAAAATATAAATTCTGTATGTTTATCCATGTTCTACACAAACTTCCATTCATGTGTACAAGTGAACCATTCGTGAAAACTAAGAAAAAGAACACTTCTGAACAATGAACACACTCTCTATAACTCATACAAAGGCCCATAAAAGAACCTAATAAAACCATAATGAATTAATTACCTGTATAAAATGTTATTTAAGTGTTAATTAATTAATCTAATGTGATTATACAGAACATTAAAGTGAATAAAGCATTCAGACACAAGGTAAGGGGAATTCTCGAATCCAACTTTCTTTCTTCGGGTTTTCCCTCTTTCACTGCATTTTTAGTACAGTTATTCCTTAAAATTAATTTATTAATCATTATATTACCTTTTTGGGTATATAAATGTTTTT
Organism: Viscum album; assembly: GCA_963277665.1. NCBI lineage: Eukaryota > Viridiplantae > Streptophyta > Magnoliopsida > Santalales > Viscaceae > Viscum > Viscum album. The sequence goes on from OY728126.1 coordinate 819,835,484, forward strand.
AATTGGAGTTTATTTCAAACAAAATGTTTTCCAAAATAACTCTTCTTTTAAAAACACACCTTTTACTTCTCACTCAAGGTTGATGGTGCTTGTATCAAGTTTGTTATCCACTCTTTCATTTGGAAACCCAAAGTTTATGAATGTATTATTTCTGAAGTGAAACCAATTCCTTTACATGGTTTATTTATGTTCATGATTGATATATATTCCATGTGGAATTCATGATAATGTAAATGTTAGGATGTGATAGGTGTACCCAGAATTATATAGTGCAATGTTGATGTTATGATGTGATGGGTGGCCCGGGATTATACAACGATCCAATGAATTGGCTAAAGTGATGAATATCATGATTTAAAGTGAAATATTCATGAACATGATTATATATTTGTTCAAAACTATGTGTTTTAGTTGACCACTAAGACATGATGTTTCATTTTTATGCATTGCCACATTTTAAATATTCTCTTAATGCTTCCTATCATGATTATGATATTATACCTATGTTATGTTGATAATGATTTTTATTACCCCATGTTACATTGTATAATGTTTGTATCTATCCTCTTACTGGGCTTTTAGCTCACCCCTTTTTTATGTATATCCTCAGGTGACTACTTGTACTGTGGAGAATTCAAGGGCTTATAAGAATCTAGAGAAGAAAGAATTAAATAAATGCCTATGTATTATGTCGTAAATGTTATGTGTGGTCCTATTTTTTCTAAGAAACTAAACCTTTGGGTCATTGTGTAATTTTTTTTATCATTAAAATTATGTAAAATTAATGTAATAAAAGTAGGCTTGTTATAATGTTGATACATAGGGAATGAGTTATAACATATGGTTCATATCAACTATAATCCCATGAGATGAATTATCATACTCATGACTTTGATGTGAAATCCATGGTCCACTATTTGATGTTTTAGTGAAACTCTCTTATTGGTAAGAGTTTTATTGTCTACACAAACAACGATATCCTATAATACATATTCTCATAGTGGGATCTAAATTTGAGGCAGAGATGCTTAGTAAAGAACCTACAGACATTCAATATTGATATGAAATATTCACTAAGTGAAAGTGGAATCATTCTAGATGCTCTAATTAATAATACATAGGTAGCTCAAGATATTGGTGTATGAACTTTATAGGAATATTGGTGCTTGATGAGAATGTTGGCCGATTATAGGTTGGATGCTTTTGAAGATCAGGGATCTAGGACATGTGGCCCTTTGTTGATCATATCTTATTTAGTAAACAGGATGAATGCTCATCATGAATCTGACCCAGAGTGTGTTGTGATGTAAAAAAAACTAAAAAGTGGTAACTTCATACCTGGGCAGTTTTTGGAAGATGATAAGGTGATCTTATTACATGTGAGAGTTGTAGTCCTTTCTTCTCTCAGGGAAGAGCTGATGAGAGACTTAGATTCCTTTATGTGGGAGGTTCATTTTGGACCAACAATGATATACCATGACTTAAGGTGGTAGTTCTAGTGGTTAGGGATGTAGAGGGACTATAACAACAAAATGTTATAAAATATATTCCTATTTAAATATATTTTATTTTATTTTTGATAGCTTGTGTTTCATGGAACACCATGTTCAAATGAACCACAATATACTATCAAAATATTATTATTTAATTTTGACAGTTACCACCTAATTGTTAAATTGTAGGGTTTTAATAGTAATAACTAAATTATGAATATTATATGGTTTAAAAATTTATAAAATAAATTCATTGGTAATAAATTTCTTATAAATTAGAAAAAAAATCATTTGAATGCAAAAGAAATATTTTTCAAAAAAAACTATTTTTATGCGCACAATGTGTTTTTATCATAATAAATTAAATTCATCACTATTTATGAATGATTTTACTAAAATTTAAATATTATATATTCATTTAAATGTTTTATCATTCATCTAATACTTTTTTTAACCATGGTATAAAAATAAATCTAGTTTTATTATTAAAATTGTATTTTTCTAAAAAGCGGTTCAGTCATGTTTTACACACTTATTTTAAAATTAAAATTTTATAATTTTAGAAAAATAATTTGGAAAAATTCACTTAATTTTTTAAATCATCGTATCAAAATAATATTAGAGTTAATTTTTGATAATTTTCTAAAAATATAATTTTTTTGATGAATAGTGAAAAATAATGATTTTTTATTGAATACTACCTTTTCAGTTAAATCATTTACAAAGTTACAGTTTTTTTAAAAAATTTGTTTTAAAAGTAAAATTACTTTAAATATATTATTATTAATCAAATTTAGGTCCTTATAATAATTTTATATTGAATTTTGAGGCAAAATCTTGTTATACTTAAGAAAATGTTTCTTCGAAAACCTACATTTTCATCGCACTTACATGTTTAATTTTGAATTAAATTATTCCAATTATGTGAATATAATTTGGTAAAAGTTACTCCTTATTTTTAATCCACATAATTAATATTAGTTAATAATTTCAACTTGATTTTTTTTCATAATGATTATTAAAGACTGTAAACATTGTTTATTGTGGTTAAGGTTAAATGGGTTTTTTTTGTTACATACACCTATGTTAAAATTAATTTTATGCACACGTAGGAAATTTATTTGTTATTTTTTAAAATATTTAGAATCATTGGGTAAAACTATCTACTATGACTCATTTATTTTTATGTATAAATGATAAATTTCCTAAGTCAGTTAATAAAACACTAATTACCATGGTGAAAACTAAAATGGTAAAAGTGAGTTAACTAAGAGGATAAGGGAAAAATGTTTAAAAAATGTTTATATTTTTATGGTAGAGGTTTTTATAAACTTTACCTTACCTATAATATATTATTTATCAATTTTATAGGCACTTGGGTTGAGGGTGACTTCCCATTATTGAATAGTTTTGGGTATTTATAAAAAATCACTCCTCATCAATTATAAAAGGTACCTACTCCCATTACTTATTCACACCTATTAAGAAATTTATATAGAAAAAAACCACTAATATATCTCCCAAAAATCATTATCCATGATCTATAGCTTCTATTATTCCCAAAATATCAACCCTGAGTTTCTTAATAAGAGATCCAAGCAATGTTTTTCTAAGTGAAGCTAATTGTATTCACTAAGCTCTTTCTTTTTATTCTTCTATTACCACATCCATTTATGTATTAATAATTCAAATATGATAAAAAAATTATATAAAATATAATGAAATGTTATTATGTTCATTTAATTTCCTATATCAATTTCATATTCCAAAAAATGGGAAACGGAACTATCGGTCGTGTGTGCGGTGGACTACTGCCTCACGCACCCATTAAATTCATTTTTCATTGCCACCTATCATGAAAATATATAATGATGCATTTAATATGTATATATATAAATTATATTTATAACATAATTTTTATTATTTAATTATAATATCACGTCAAACCTCTAACCTTATAATCCATTGAAAAATGATAATGTCGCTTGTGCGTACGTATGGACTACCGCCTCCACGGAGAGATGTGATTTGTTTTTCATTTTTAGACATGGGTGGTAATAAGGATGGATTTTATGAAAATATATAATGTATATGATATATTATTGATTCTGTAAAGGTTAATTATTATTTATCTTTCCTTAATTTCTCCAAACAAAAAACAAAAAAACATCATTCATGCATACGTATAACCTATTGTCTCCATGAACAGGGTAACTCATTTTTCAATCTCTAAATTTTATGGACTATTATAAATATATATATAAATAATATTTATGATATTTATTTAATGGATAAAATTTGGGATATGATGGAACCATTATCAAAGTACAAGGACCAAAACTACCAAACCAAAACATACTTCAAAAATTAAGTAATTATTAAATGAAACAATGATTTTCACTAAAAATTATTAATTAGAGGGTGATAAATTATTATAAGTAAATAGTATATTATTTGATATATATTATTAAGGTTCATTAATATTTTTATAATAAATATATATTTAATATAATGGAGTATCATACAGATACAACAAATTTTGGATGTGAGTTATGGGTTTCTAGTCTCATTTTTACTTCTGTGAGACATATGCCATATTCACCACTTGTTTATTTTGTGTGGTGTTTATACTTACACATTGATATTTTATATCATGAATAAATTTATATTATTAGTATTTAAAGTTTAATTTTATGTTATAATGGATATTTTTCAAATGATACCAAATTGGTAAGGGTTTATTTCACAATCTCGTCATAATTCAAGATTGTTTATGTTTAAGTCTCCATCGGGGGAATTATTTGAGATTTATATATTAAACCCACTCTATTTTATTCTCCTATTTTTTTTATATAAATTAATAGTTTTCCTTTCATTTTCATCTCTTTATCTACTCAAGAGTCCAAAAGAGTGTTTTTATGGAAAAACGATTTCATTTCTCTTTTTGGTCAAAAAGCATTTCTCTTACATGTATATGTTTTCTAAAATAAATTCAAAAGTGTTTTTAATATTATCATATTATTGTTAAAATTCATTTTTACCCAATTTTTAATTTTTAAAAAATATTTTAAAAGGAATATTCTTTTTAATTTCTGAATGAGGATCTTTTTTACCTTTTTACAACAGTGAGAAATGAGTGTTTTAACTACATGTAAAAAATTACCTAATATTATGACTAGTCATTGTATAGAATATTATATTATAATTTTACATGAATCTTTTCAAAGGAAATATTATTCCTAATATTCTAAAAATTTTAAGTTTTTTAAAAGTGATTTTCAAAGTGAAAAGGGTATTTTCCAAATAATTTTTTTATCAAATTTTGTATTATTACTATTTATCAATGATAACAACCCTTATATTACTTATTCTTCATTGGGGTTATGTTGTAATTATATTGTCCTTATTATTTATCTAGATGTTTTATACTCAGTTTGACTGGTGATGTACTATTTTTATACCATTTTTCAGATTACTTTGGATGGTTTATGACTATGTTTCTTTATTTGAGAAATAACATTTCATAAGCTTGTTTTTTATTATAAATGTTTCCATAGATTATGTTTCTCTCCTTTTATAAGAGTAATGCATTGGACTTAGTATGTGATGGGTGGGGCATGTTATAGCCCCTTTATGTATCGATAATTCTCACGAGACAAACTTTCTTGAGTATTTGGCTGAGGCCTTGCCCATTTATACAATGCGTATTGGCATAGGGAGTTGATGGAATGTTTAAGGTGTTGATCATTATGCATTACCTAGTTATGAGTTTACTTATTTATTTCCATTTTATTTTTTTATTAGATATGATATTGATGAATATGTTTCAAGATCATGCGATTATTTATAAAGAATTATTTTATCATCATTTAATCCCACTATAATAGTTTTCATGCTCATCATATTGATTAAATGGAATGTGTTTTCGGATATTTATCTTCCAATATTGATTTTCCTTATATATTTATGATATATTCCATTGTATTCATACCCTTACTAAGCATATAATCTCACCCCTTTATTATGTTTTATTTCCAAATGATGCTAGGAAATGTATTATGATTGATGTGAAGGGCTATGCTAAAGGGAATTGTAGTGTTCTCCAATAAAAGAAAATATTGTAATTTATCATTTCAAATTTAATGTGAAATTATAGTATATATCAAGTTTTCAAATACTACTAAAGTATTAAATAATTTGGGATGAGTTTTCTTATGTATAGAACCAATGTAATAAAGTTACCACAGACTCTGGGATAATAGGGCCAAAGTCATTACAGTTGGTATCAGATGAAGTTTAGTAGAAACCTTGAGATTTATATTTAAGAAAGCATATTTTAGAGAACATAAACCATTGAAGAAATTTGAGGATATGTCTAATTATAGGATATCATCCTAAAGTTTTTGTATGTTATCGATTATATGGTTTTCCTAGAAATATATCCCTATCTAGATACTACATGTGGAAGTGGCTCTAGTATAGTTATACCTATGGGTAATAAAACTGAAAATGGTATATTGGTATTTGACTCAATCATAAAATATTGCATGATAATGGTCCTTGATGCACACCTGGTTTGACACTCATAGGGGATATGATTGGGTTAATTCATATTTTATTTATGAAACATCATGAATAATTTAAATAAATAATGAAAATAAATAACCTATATTAAAACTAAAGTGTCATAGGATGAAAAGAAAGTGGCATGATTTAGACATCCTATAAATTATTTTTCATAATTATGATTTTTTTTCTCACACCATGATTGTTGGTTTTAGTCAACGGATGGAACTAGGAAGAATAATGTTAACGTTGAATGTGATGGAAAATATAGTGATTCTAAGAAACCAAATGGGATGATGGATGAAGTGAAATATATTGTGATTATGATTAATCAATTACCTTGATATATTATTATCAACCTATATCTTAATTAACTCTCGGACTCACCAAAGAAAAAAAAGGATGGATTCACCCAATAGCTCGAGTGGTGGAGATTACAGAGGAAACAGGGCTCAATTTCTTTCACAACAGAAATGTGGAAAGAGACACCCAAGAAAATGTCTCAATGGAATAGGAAAATGTTTTATGTTTTTAAGATAAGGGCATAGTGAAATGAATTCCCAAGGAAAAGTGATGAGTTTCATAGAGATAAATAAATTTAATCAAAGAGATCCATTTATAGTTCATTTTCTTAAATGTGTAAAACCTATCCATTATTTGAGTTAATGAACTCATAAAAAAAATTTACACTGAGGCCAAGGAATAGGCTATGTTATACAAATAATTGAAGTAAAAGGTTTGGAGTATTTATGTATTTGGAATCAAGAATTATGTTGTAGAAGTATTTTTATCAATTATATTTTGTTTATAAGAATCATGAAACACCTAAGGATTGGGTTAGCTTTTGGAAGCATATATGTATTCATCTATGATTAACATAGCAGTTATAGATACCATTATTGGTTTATGAGTTTAATTTTTATCATAAGATCAATGTATAAGACACCCCTTTTAAGGTAATAAAAGTCAATTAAGATTATTTGACTTCATAGAAAAAATCCATTTAGAAGGCCTTAGTAGTCAAAAATGATTTGATGACTAATTTTATTTTGAGTAATTTCATCATATTTTTTTGGAACATTATAGGAATTATATTAACATCATTTTAAGAAAAGGTCAACTTGCATGTTAGGCGACAACCCACCACATCTGACAAAGTCATGGGGCTTGAAAACACAATTGAAGGGCGATAAGGGTGAAGATCCTACCACTAGCCTAAAATATTTCCTATGTAATATGACATTATTTTTAGTTAAATTATTTGATGGATGAATATTATGTTGAAATTTTGGTGTTATTTTTTAGGTTTAGATATTAATGTATTATATTTTATAACCCATGTCAACCATATTGGTTTTAATAAATATTTAGAGACATACAGACAGACTTTTCACCCATTTATGGATATTATGATCAGTTAAAAGTTAATTTTATTGATTCAGGGATAAAAAAATCATCATGGATATTCATTTCATGGACTAAGAAATGAAGTGAAAATTGATCAAATCACGTCCAAATGATGAAATTTTTCTTATAAAATAAAAAGATATAAAGTAAATATATTTTCTAATGTTCTCTATCATATTTGTAAAATAATCTATCAAATTTAGGAAAAGGATCTTGAAATAAAAATGTTGTCCTTTTACCACCAATTCTGATGAATTTATGATCTCTTCACCCATCATAGATTTATGGTCTTGTAGTTGTTAACTTTCTCTTAACCATGTTTTCTATCACTCTATATTTTTTCTTGGGAATTATTTTTTCTCCTCCATCTCCATATTTTCACTTCCGAGTAATTTTTTCTTACATGGAAACCTAGTTATATGTTATTATATATGAACTTTTTTACTTCCATTTTTCTATTATTAAGAGGAAGTTTTATTAACCCTTTCACAGTGTGGGTTTTCATCAAATTTTAGACCATGGATGAACAAAATAGAATTGTGGGGGCCTAATTTTTTAAAGGGGTATAATGTAAATCAAAATATTTTAGAATATATTCTTATTTAAATAAATTTTATTTCCTTGGAAGCTTGCATTACATACAACACTGAGTTTAAAATAACCACGATATACTATAAAAATATTATTATATAATATAATAGTTATCACATAGCTATTAAATTGTAAAGTATGAATAGTTATAACTAAATTATGAAAATTTTATTTTTTAAACACATGTAACATAAATTCATTGGTTATCAATTTATTTTAAATGAAAATAAAAATCATTTAAAATTAAAAGAAATGTTTTTCAAAAAAACTGTTTCTATGCTTGCAATTTGTTTTTATCATGATAAATTAAATTAGTCATGATTGGTGAATTAATTTCATGAAAATTATAAATTATAAATTCAATCAAATTTTTATAATTCATCTTATAATTTTTATTAGTATAGGATAAGAATAAATCATGTTTTATGCTTACAAAATTGTTTTTTTCAAAAAAAAAGTTATTCAATCACATTGTAAGAACACACATTGAAATTAATTATTTCCAATTTAAAAAATATATTTTAAAAAATAAAATATTTCTTTCAATAATCATTTCAAAATTATCATTGTGTATGATTTTGATAATTTTCTGAAAATATTATTTTTTTAATGAATAGCGAAAAGTACTTATTTTTATTGAAAAATGCCTTTTCGTTTAAAGCATTCACAAAGTTCCCCTTGTTTTAAAAAAATAAAAGTAAAATTACTTCTATTATATTATTATTGATATAATTTAGGTTACTTAAATCAATTTTAGATTAAATTTTGATATAAAAGCTTTGTATTCTTAAGAAAACTTTTCTTTCAAAAAACACATTTTCTTCATATATGGGGTTTATTTTAAAATTAAATTCTCCCACTTATGTGAATTGAATTCAATAAAATTGATTACATATTTTTAATCCAAAAAATTAATATTAGATAATAAGTTAAACTTAATTTTTTTCATAACGATTAATAAAGATAGTAAAATTTATTTTCTACGATTAAGGTTAAAATGGGGTTTTGCGCGTTACATGCACCTTTGTTAAAATTAATTTTCCAAACACATAGGTTTTTTATTTGATAAATTGGATTTCATATTTAGATTCAATGGTTCCAAATTATCTTATATGTAAAATTTATTTTTAGTCTTAAATGATAAATTAACCAGGTAAATAAATAAAAAACTAATTACCATGGTGAAAAATAAAATGGTAAAAGTGAGTAAACTTAGAGGATAAGAGAATATCATGTTTAAAAAATATTTATTTTTTTTTAATGGAGGTTTTTCTTGACCTTAAAATACCCATAATACAATAATTATCAATTTTTGAGGCACTTGGGGTGAGAGTGACTTCCCATTATTGAATAGTTTTGGATATTTACAAAAATGTCACTTTTCCTCAATTATAAAAGGGCGTATATTACCCTCAATTATTCACAACTCATAATCCATTTATATCAAAAAAACATAACAAATATCTCTTGAACATCCTTATCCATGTTATGGATCTTTTGGTCTTCCCAAAAGACTAACCCTAAGGTCCTTAATAAGAGATCAAAAGGAGGTTTCTCTAAGAAAATATAATTGTCTTCGCCAAACTCTTTCTTTTTCTTCTTCTCTTACCATCATAATTAATTTCTTAATAATTACAATATGATAACAGTATATAAAATATACTGAGATTTTATAATGTTGATATAATATCCAATATACATCTCCTCTTCGAATAAATGGGAAACAAAACCATTGATCACGCGTATGGAGAAATATCGCCTCATGAAACGCGGTAAATCATTTTCCATCACCAACTCTCATAGATGAATATAATGATAGATCTAATATATATGTATATGGAATTTATAAAATAATTATAATTTTATAATAAAAATATAACATCTACCTTATTACCTTCCAAGTCATTGTAAAAAGATAATGTTTCATGTGTGTATGTGTGGAATACTGCTTTCGTGAATCAATGTGATCCATTTTTCATTTCATTATAAAAACAATGGTAATATGGATGGATTTGAAAAAAAAATGTATGATATACACGATATATTAATTATTCTGAAAAACTAAATTATTATTTATCATTATTTCGTTTCATATTTTAAAAAATAATAATAATAATAATGCATATGTATTGAGTGATAAGTTTTTTTGTTTGACATGGATTTTCTCTAATCTACTTTGCCTTAACTCTCTTCTCCGGGATCCAGTTGACCAACCTTTGTGGTGGATACTTCGTCCTCAGTGTTTCTGATGGTGTTGAACTGTAGGCCATGGTTCCTCAGGCGGGTCCTGATGGTCCTGCCACCTCGGAGGAGGCCTCTTCTTCTACACCATTCAAATTTATGCTAACCGGAATGCTTGGGGCCTCGTGGTCTGGCTTGGATCGAATTCCTCTAATATATATCACCCCTAGGTGTGAGGATCATATGTATGGATGTATGGTGGTTGAATTTTCAGGTGATGAGCTTCATGAGGCAGCTGATTTCTAGGATCTCTCTTTGGTTGCGACATTTTTTCAAGAAAAACCTCCACTTGTATTCTTCAATAATTTTGTGGCTTCGAGGGGGCTTCAGCAGCTAGTTGTGGTTTCTTTCCTCTCCATATCTATGTTTTGTATTCACCTTTATTCTTTAACGATTTCATCAAGGCATGTTCCATGGAGAATCTTCATTATCGGTCCTGGAGGTTCACACTGACCAGATGGTCCTGGGATGCTCACCTTGGCAGTGAATCTAGTATTTTAGTGGTTTGGGTTAGGCTTTTAGGGTTTCAACATTCACTACAAAATCCTACGATGTTGATGTATGTGGTCAATGCATTTGGGAGGTTTCTTTAGGTGGATGAAGATACCCTTTTCCTTTAGTCGATCTCATCCCTGTGTATTTGTGTGGAGTTAGTCCTGGCGAAGCTGATTACATCTCGGGTGCTCATGAGAGCGGGTAGGTTGAAGATTTTCATTCAGACTTCTCCCTATTTTTTTGTTTGGTGCTCTTAGCATAGGCACTTGGTGGACTTTTTTAGGAGTTGGAGATCACCTTCCTCGGTGGGCATGGAGCTCTTGGATTGTTTTTCCTCTCCTCCTGATTCCATGGTAGGTAAGGGTGGTATTTTGGTTTAAGATAATTCTTTGGTAGAGCCGGTGTCGATGCCCCCCCTACCTCATCTGGTCTGGAGTAGGGAATTGGGAATTGGAATTCAAATTTGGAATCTCAAGCTTACACAATCGTCCATTTTTTCAAAAATCCGTCGGAATTGCCACTAATGGTTATCCTACCTCATTCTCATGTTCCTTCATTGCGAACCCTTCCCTCTAGCATGGTTTAGATTCTGAAGCATCTAGAAAAAGATTTGGTTATGCCCCTCCTCCTGTAATCAGGTGATTCTCCTACTATTTCTGAACCTTTTGGGTCCCCTGGTGATCATTTTTTTTGGGAAAAACCTGGTGAGATATTGTTTTGATGGCACCTCTGATGGACATTGTTCCTCTTCTTAAGACCAAAGAAATCACAGAGGGTTATTTTTCTCTCCCTCAGACATCCTTTCTATTTCCACATCCTTTTGGGTCAAACCGGTTGGGTCGTTCATGTGGGGGACACTCCCAATATAGGTTGGAGTTTTTAGAGAAAAAAATCATTGAAGGCGGCAACTAACCACGGTGGCTACTAGAGAGGTCTTCCTTGGTGGGTAGATGATACTATGGACACCTTCCAATGTTGAAGTAGCCAACGGTGGGAGTATTTTTCAAGGGGAGATGAACTACCCCAACCACTGAAGAAAGCTGGTTGTTGTTCATCTATAAAATGGTATGTAATCCCGTTATTTGTTATGTGAAATATGTGTGATCCTCCGTGATTATCTGGAGAGAGTGATAATAGAGAAGATCTCCATTTCTCTCGTGGATGTATGCTTCAATCCAAACCATGTTAAAATTGTGTGTTTCTCCATTTTGATTCCCGTTTTGTGTGTTTTTGTTTGCATGCACCTTCGTTGCGCCCCAACAAGTGGTATCGAAGTGAGCCTGATCGAGCGAAGTCGAAACGGTGAACCGACAGCGAGTTTTCTACTGACCGGAAAATTGAAAGTGGTCGAAAAATTTTTCTGGGCCCTAATCCGTGAAGAGGACAATGGGGCGATTCTAACATCGTAAGTGGTGTTGACAAAAAAGCTAAAACGAAGGATATAACCTCGGTCAAAGATTGGTCAAAACCGCGGGTGAACTATAACCCTATGCCAGAGAAGACGGTATTGTTCACACCATTGGAAAAAATTCCATCAAGATTCTGGTAGCTTCTTTGATGTGCCATGTTAGTGCCACGTCATCGCCACATCAGCAAGTTATCTGGAATGTTGAATTTGGTTTGGCGATATCTCAGCCAATCGGTGTCTGATTTCGATGATCCAGGAGTCGATTCCCACTATTTCAATTGTTTTGGACATATCCATATGATTAGATTTTTAAAATTCACGCTCCATAAAGTGGTTTTGGAGGGTTGCGACGTCGAAGAAGGCCAGTAGAAGAGCTCTACCAAAAATTTGATATCGAGAAGTTCGATGGTCGGAACAATTTCGACTTGTGGAAAATCATGGTGAAAGATATTCTTGTGCAGCAGGGCATGATCAAACCATTGATCGGAGAAAATCCCAAGACAACCAGTAATGATTATTGGGAAGAGCTCGAGATACGGGTCATTATCATAATTCGACTGTGTCTGGTGAATGAGGTAAAGTACTCAATGTTGGATGAGACCTCACCGAAGGATATCTGGAAGAAGTTGGAGCAGCGATATATGGTGAAGCCGCTCACCAACAAATTATTCTTGAAAAAGAAATTGTACCAGTTGTGGATGGATGAGATAAAAAAATTATTGGATCACACCAACGAATTCAACAAAATCCTGACATAATTATTGGCACTTAGTGTGAAGGTTGAATATGAAGGCAAAACACTTTTGATTTTTTCATCACTACCAAGTTTATTTGATGAACTTATGACTGCATTGCTCGTGGGGAAGGAAATATTGAAGTTGGACGTGGTAATGGCGTCGCTTCAAGATTTGGAGGCATTCCAAAGACCTGTGACACATTCAGGCGAGCAAATCATGGTGATGTGAGATGATCAACGTGGGAAGAGCAGACATCGGAAGTCAGGAGGTAAAGAATGGTGGCCAAAATCAAGGGGATGTGATCCTAGAGAAATCATGTGTTTTTTGTACGAGAAAAAGGGTCACTATAAAAGTGACGGTGGAGAGCACAAATAGTACATTGCTGGGAAAGAGAAAGATGAAAAGAAGGTTGCAAACATCACAGAATTATCAACAGATGATGAAGTCTGCGTGACAATGGGAAGCTCGTACTCATATGAGAGATTTGAATGGGGAGGAATACAGTGTCATTACTGCAAAAGATACAGGCACATGGAACGATAATGTCGTTTTTTAAAAAGGAAGAATGATAGGGCTCAAAATCCAAAGGAAGACGGATGAGTTTTGGATTTGGGGAGCTTGGTACACATATGTACAACGAGAGGTGCATTTGATACTTTTCAGCAGGTGAAAGATTCGGTGAGACTTGGTGATGGGTCTACATGTGAGGTTTGAGGAGTCAGGATGGTGAAATTAAAGACACCTGATGGAGCAGTTCGTAAACTAACTGACGTGAAATTCGTTTTGAGGATGAGACAGAACCTGGTATCATTAAGCAGGCTCGATGCGAGAGGATACAAAATTTCCATATCAGGTGGAGTGTTGGAAGTCTCACGTGGGGATGCAACAAAGCTTACTGGGAAGAAGTCTCAAGGGTTGTATCATTTGATGGGGACCCCAACCAGCTCGAGATCGAGTGAAGATGGTGGAAGTGACATGTCATCTGGCATGAAGAAGTGTGTTCGATTTGCCGATGAATTTTTCAACACCTACAAGGAGACTGCAGGTCTGGTTTCTACCCCAAATTGGTTGTAAGGGGGAGATTTGTGGGGGTCACTCCCAATATGGGGTGGAGTTTTCAGCGGAACAATTCATTGAAGGCGGCAACTAACCCTGGTGGCTGCTGGAGAGGTCTTCCTTGGTGGGCAGCCGATACTGTGGACACCTGCCAACGTTGAAGCAGCCGGCGGTGGGAGGACTTTTCAAGGGAAGATGTACTACCCCAACCACCAGAGAAAGCTGGTTGTTGTTCATCTATAAAATGGGATGTAATCCCATGATTTGTTATGTGAAATCTGTGTGATCCTCCGTGATTATCTAGAGAGAGTGATAATAGAGAAGTGCTCCATTTCTCCCGTGGATGTAGGCTTCAATCCGAACCACATTAAAATTGTGTGTTTCTCTATTTTGATTCTCATTTTGTGTGTTTTTGTTGCCACACACCTCCGTTGTGCCCCAACACTTCAGAGTCTCTGGAAAATGATTTGACAAGTTCTCCGACTAAGCCTGCGGGTGAGGTGGAGGAGCTTAAGAGTGGTGACTATTCTTTTGGTCCTTCCAAGGAGGAGGTAGCATCTAAATCCTTCCTGACCCCATCAACCTCCGAGTGTGTTACTCGGTCTTGGGAGAGAGAAATTATTTTGTCAAATGGGGTGTCCAGAAATGTTTCCTCTTTAGGTGTATCTTCTTCAGGCTTCAAGGCCAACATTGTTGCTGCTTAATGGTTTCTTTGATGTTATGGAATGCCTGAGGGTTGGGGGCTCGGGTGAAGAGTGTGTATGTGTTTCACGAGTCACAGTGTCAGCGGATTTCATTGCTTTCCAATCTAGAACTGAAACATAAGGTGGATTGTGTCCCTGCACTTGCAAGATGTATGGGTTTCTAGGAATTCTTGCATGCGAATACATGCAGAGGTTTTTTCTGGGTCTTCTAGAAAAAATTAGTTTTGGTGGAGCTTTGGGATTCCTTGGATCAAGACATCATGACAAGGGTATCTTTGGGTGATTCTTCTTTCCTTTTCTCTTTTATTAATGCTAAATGTGACATTGCAGTGCACACTTCATTGTGGCAGAACCTATCCAACTTCAATGCGGGAGGCCATGTTGGGTTTATGGGTGGCTATTTTAACATGATATCGGATATTTCTGAGAATAAGGGAGGGAGGACTTCTTCCAGCCATTCTATGAAAAATTCAAATCTTTTTTTCAATAATCATTTCAAAATTATCATTGTGTATGATTTTGATAATTTTCTAAAAATATTATTTTTTGATGAATAGCGAAAAGTACTTATTTTTATTGAAAAATGCATTTTCGTTTAAAGTATTCACAAAGTTCCCTTTGTTTTAAAAAAATAAAAGTAAAATTAGTTCAATTATATTATTATTGATCCAATTTAGGTTACTTTAATCAATTTTATATTGAATTTTGATATAAAAACTTTGTATTCTTAAGAAACCTTTTCTTTCAAAAAAACACATTTTCTCCTTGTATGAGGTTTATTTTAAAATTAAATTCTCCCACTTATATGAATTGAATTTGATAAAATTGATTACATATTTTTAATCTAAAAAATTAATATTAGGTAATAAGTTAAACTTAGTTTTTTTGTCATAATGATTAGTAAAGATAGTAAAATTTATATTCTACAATCAAGGTTAAAACGGGGTTTTGCACGTTACATGCACCTCTGTTGAAATTAATTTTCCAAACACATAGGTTTTTTATTTGATAAATTGGATTTCATATTTAGATTTAATGGTTCCAAATTATCTTATATGGAAAATATATTTTTAGTCTTAAAGGATAAATTAACTAGGTAAATAAATAAAAAACTAATTACCATGGTGAAAAATAAAATGGCAAAAGTGAGTAAACTTAGAGGCTGAGAATATCATGTTTAAAAAATATTTCTTTTTTGTAATGGAGGTGTTTCTTGACCTTAAAATCCCCATAACACAATATTTATCAATTTTGAGGCACTTGGGATGAGAGCGACTTCTCATTATTGAATAGTTTTGGGTATTTACAAAAATGTCACTCCTCAATTATAAAAGGGCACATCCTTTCCTCAATTATTCACAACTCATAAGCCATTTATATAAAACAAAACCATAACAAATATCTCCCGAAGATCCTTATCCATGTTATGGATCTTTTGGTCTTCCCAAAAGACTAACTCTAAGGTCCTTAATAGGAGATCCAACAGAGGTTTCTCTAAGAGAATATAATCATCTTCACTAAGCTCTTTCTTTTTCTTATTCTCTTACCTTCATAATTCATGTCTTAATAATTCCAATATGATAACAGTATATAAAACATACTGAGATTTTATAATGTTGATATAATATCCAATATACATCTCCTCTTCCAATAAATGGGAAACGAAACCATTGATCACGCGCAGGGAGAAATATCGCCTCTTGAACTGAGGTAATTCATTTTCCATCACCAACTCTCACAGATGAATATAATGATAGATTTAATATATATATGTATATATATATATATATATATGGTATTTATAAAATAATTATAATTCTGTAATTAAAATATAACATTTACCTTATTAATTTCCAATTCATTGTAAAAAGATAATGTTGTACGTGCGTATGTGTGGAATACTGTCTTCGTGAATCAATGTGATTCATTTTTCATTTCATTATAAAATCGATGGTAATATGGATGGATTTGAAGAAAATATATGATCTATATGATATATTAATTATTCTGGAAAACTGAATTATTATTTATGGTTCTTTCCTTTCATATTTTAAAAAATAAAAAATAATGTTTATGTATGTATGGAGTGATAAGTTTTTTTGTAGGTGTGGTGGGTACTTCGTCTCAGTGTTCCTGATGGTGTTGAACTGCAGGCCATGGGTCCTCAGGCGGGTCCTGCTGGTCCCGCCACCCCGGAGGAGGCCTCTTCTTCCATATCATTCAAATTTGCGCTAACCGGGCTGCCTGGGGCCTCGCGGTCTGGCTTGGCTCGAATTCCTCCAATATCTATCACCCCTAGGTGTTCGGATCGTGTGGATGGATGTCCGGTGGTCGAATTTTCCGGTGATGAGCTTCGTGAGGCTGCTGATTTCCAGGATCTCTCCTTGGTTGCGACGTTTTGTCAAGAAAAACTTCCACTTGCGTTCTTCAATAACTTCGTGGCTTCGAGGGGGCTTCAGCAGCTGGCCGTGATTTCATCAAGGCATGTTCCAAGGAGAACCGTCACTATCGGTCCTGGAGGTTCACGCTGACCAGATGGTCCTGGGATACTCACCATGGCAGTGAATCTAGTATTTCAGTGGTTTGGGTTAGGCTTCTAGGGTTTCAACATCCGCTCCAAAATCCTGCGATGCTGATGTCTGTGGGCAACGCATTTGGGAGGTTTCTTTGTGCGGATGAAGATACCTTTGCCTTTAGTCGGTCTCTTCCCTGTGTATCTGTGTGGAGTTAGACCTGGCGAAGCCGATTCCATCTCGGGTGCTCATCAGAGCGGGTAGGAAGAAGATTTTCATTCAGACCTCTCCCTATTTTTTTGTTCGGTGCTCTAGGCATGGGCACTTGGTGGACTTCTGTAGGAGCTGGGGATCGCCTTCCTCGGTGGGCATGGAGCTCTTGGATCGTTTTTCCTCTCCTCCTGATTCCATGGTAGGTAAGGGTGATAGTTTGGTTTAAGAGAATTCTATGGCAGAGCCGGTGCCGATGCCCCCCCTGCCTGGTCTGGTCTAGAGCAGGGAAGCGGGAATTGGAATTCAAATTTGGAATCTGAGGCTTACACGCTCGTCCCTTTTTCCAAAAATCCGTCGGAATTGCCACTAACGATTATCCTACCTCATTCTCACGTCCATTCGTTGCCAACCCTTCCCTCTAGCAGTGTGTAGATTCTGAAGCATCCGGAAAAAGATTTGGTTGTGCCCCTCCTCCTGTCGTCAGGCGATTCTCCTGCTGTTTCTGAACCTTTTGGGTCCCCTGGTGATCGTTCGTTGTCGGGCAAAACCTGTTGAGATATTGTTTTGCCGGCGCCTCTGATGGACATTGTTCCTCTTCTTGAGACCAAAGCAACCGCGGAGGATTATTCTGCTCTCCCTCAGACATCCTTTCTATTACCGCAGCCTTTGGGGTCAACTCAGTTGGGCCCTTCGGAGTCTCCGGCAAATGATTTGACAGGTTCTCCGACTAAGCCTGCGGGTGAGGTGGAGGAGCTTAAGAGTGGTGACTATTCTCCTGGTCCTTCTAAGGAGGAAGTAACATCTAAATCCTTCCTGACCCCATCAACCTCTGAGCGTGTTACTCGGTCTAGGGAGAGAGAAGTTATTTTGTCAAATGGGCTGTCCAGAAATGTTTCCTCTTTAGGTGTATCTTCTTCAGGCTGCAAGGCCAACATTGCTGTTGCTTAATGGTTTCTCTGATGTTATGGAATGCCTGAGGGTTGGGGGCTCGGGTGAAGAGTGTGTATATGTTTCACGAGTCTCAGTGTCAGCAGATTTCAGTGCTTTCCAATCTAGAACTGAAACAGAAGGTGGATCGTGTCCCTGCACTTGCAAGATTATGGGTTTCCAGGAATTCTTGCATGCAAATACATGCAGCGGTTTTTTCTGGGTCTTCTGGAAAAAATCGGTTTTGGTGGAGCTTTGGGATTCCTAGGATCAATACATTATGACAAGGGTGTCTTCGGGTGATTCTTCTTTCCCTTCCTCTTTTATTTATGCTAAATGTGACATTGCGGTGCACGCTTTTTTGTGGCAGAACCTATCCAACTTTAATGTGGGAGGCCATGTCGGGTTTATGGGTGGCTATTTTAACACGATAGCGGATATTTCTGAGAATAAGGGAGGGGGGACTTCTTCCAGCCTTTCTATGAAAAACTTCATGGTGGACAATGGGTCAGGTTCTCGGGTTCTCGGGTTCTCGACCTGGCGTAACAACCGCAAGGGATGCCAACGCATTTGGTGTAGATTGGATATATGTTTATCCAACCATCAAGGTTTGGATTTTTTTTCCCCTTTCCTCTGTTTCTCATCTCACTTGATATCTTTTGGACCATGCGGCGATAGCGGTGAATATCAAAACGAACATCAGTAGACCAAAGCAGTTCATCTTCTCAAGTAGTTGGGTGAGGATGGAGGGTTTTTCTCAGATGGTTGCTAGATCTTGGAATCAGGCTGTCTGAGGTACCTCCACGATGGGTTTGATGATGTAGCTCAAGCGTTTGAGAAGGGACATGCAGGAGTGGGTTTCGAGCAGAAATTCAATTGGCACCATCTTAGAGGAAATTTAAACGGAAGTTAATGCTCTTGAAGTCAGGCTCCAAAAATATTGGGATGAAGACACCTTCATTGTGCTGTCTAAGAAACAATCTGAAATAGCTGAAAAGATGCTGGACTGGATATTGAAAGTAATTGTCGGGAGAGATCAAGAGCATTCTAGATTAGAGAGGGGGATCGAAATACAGATTACTTCCAGGCGTGTATCATGGAAAAGAAGGTTTTCATTCAAATCAATTTGAGACTTCAAGATGGATCCATCATAGATGACATTGAGGTTGTTGGGAGAATGGCTCTTGATCATTTCAAGGGGCTGCGGGTGGGTCCAAGGAGCATGCGCAACTGAGGATGTGAGGCTACAAAAGAGAAAATTTTCATGTAAAACATTCAGACTGGTTGATGAGGAGACCAATTGAGCACTTGAAAAAATTCTGGGAGACGAGGAGATCAAAGAGATAACTTTCAGTATGAAGGTGGATAGTGTAGGGGGTCCTGATGGGTTCTCGGGTTCCTTATTCATGGCTTTGTGGGATGCTGGGTTATTTGGGAAGGCAGGAACAAGGCTCGGGAAGGCCATACCTTCTCTCCTCGGGCAGATGAAGGTTAAATCCCTAGTTACGGCACCCATTGTTCTCATTCCTTGTGGGGGTTCCTCCCCCATGCTACAGAAAATTATCCCTCACATGGTGCTGAATACGGAAGGCTGTGAAAGGGCCAACCTGGGAGCATGGGAGAAATGGAATCCTCCATGGTCGAGACTGAATCTCAATGTGGATGAGTCGTGCCTGGATGGTGAAATGAGGGGTGGCGGCCTAGTTCAGGATGGTAAGGATCTATTCTTTTTGGATTTATCTCCTATGGAATGGGTGACTCGGTGCAGAATGAAGGGAAATAGTTGGTGGGATTTCTCTGTGCAACTTCCTGAACTTTAACGTGGCAGAGGTTGAGTAGGATTGAAAATTTCTTGTTGGGATTCTGCAACGCAAATCTAATCCTCCTTGGAAATTGATCTATTTTATCAGATAGTGTTGGTATTTCTTGGTCCAGGGCATTATGGTTACTCATCATGGAGATAAGGTAATTTTTCCACCGATGTCTTGGCCAGCAAAGGTGACCCCAATGAATGTACTATTATTTATCTGTGTTTTGGCTCCCACTCGGAATGTTGTAACGACCCAAACTATTATCAATGAAATTTCTCTCTATTTATAATTATTTCATCTAGTATGAATCGCATAAAATCACTTAGACTACAATACAAACTTTATTAATGAATAACGAATGAAATAAGAGTTTTTTTTAGAAATTAAGGAATGTATATCAATGTAATAGTAACTTGACCTTTGGAATAGTAACATGACCCTTAGGAATTGTAATTCGTCCAATAGAATAGTAATTTCATCTTTGAAAGTATAAATAAAACTTGAGTATCTTATGAATGAAAATATAATATATTTATATCATGATATAAGTAAATAATTTTTTTAAAAATGATAAATTAAATATTAGTATTTTTATAAGTAATAATTATTTATTTACAATTTTATAATTAATATAATGGTTTACAAGAAAATTTATTTTCATAAAATAGATTGATAAATTAATATTTTGTTATCTTCTGATTATAAGATAATTTTATGAGAGCTTAATTATTTTTTGGAAGTGGCATATGAGGCTCAACCCAGTTGGAGGACTCCTTAAGTGCATCCAGACGACCCGGGATCAAATCCAGGCGGAGGCTAATTTTCGGGTTACTGTAGCAGGTGTTGTAGCAGGACCTGTGCAGTACTGTAGTAGACACTGTTCAGCACTGTAGCAGCCGAGAATATTCTCCCGTTTGGGCCTTCGGGCCACCAATTTGGTCACTGAGTCCTTTAAGGTCTTCGGGCCACCCAGACCTTCGGGTTAGTAAGGCCTTCGGGTCACCTCAAGGCCTTCGGGCCACCTCAAGATCTTCGGGCCACCATAAGTGCAAATGCAAACCAGACAACCTACAAGGAACAAGTTTCAGAAGGGGGATGAGCAAGAAGCATTCACCAGTGCAGAAGCTAAACAGATTGCAAGAAAGAGAGGGTATGACACCTACAATCGGGACAAGTCTGCGCATGCACGAGAAAGCCTAGCCGAACAATCATGCAAAAGTGGAGAGCTGATTTCACAATGAAGATGCTGGGGAGAAGCAGTTCCAAGTAGTTAGTCTGGGTTGTATGTAATGTTTGAAGCCTACGGGTAATGAATTCCTCTAAGGCCTACGGGCCATGTAATACTTACAATTATGAGTCTTGTAAGAGTTCCACCTCACCCCTTGAAAGGTGGATTATCAAAATCAATAAAAAATGAAGGCATTCGGGACATTGGATGAAATTGTCATAAAATCAGTTATAATTTTAAAATTAGATTTTTTTTGAATAAATGACGATTTTAATTAAAAATTAAATTTCTCATATTTAGAAAAATATTTTCATAAAATTGAGTTCAGTTTTGAATTACACACGTCGAAAAATGAATATGGTGAATTTTTTGGGATTTTGATTAAATACTTGAATTTTTGTTGAATAGTGAAATTTGATAATTTACAATACAAGTTAAATACGTGAATTATTGAGTCATAGACGATGGATGACTAATGTAAGCCTATAATCTAGAAACATCCTTCATTATTTTAATATATTTAGTGATAAGGTTTAAACTATTCATAGTCTTGAGTCAAAATAAAAAAATAACGAATAAAATAATGAGAAAATACCCATCTTCTTCCCTATAAATACCACCCTTACCACCTCTTCTTTTCACACCTCCAAAGCCTTGAATCTTATCCATATTATACCCAAAACTCTTCCCAAGGCTCTCCCCAAAGTTTAGGACCTCTTAGTCTCATCAAAAGGTCAAACCATTTTTTTTAAGGAGTTTCTCAGGGAGTAGAAATTCAAGAGGTAAAATACTCTTTTGTTTTCTTTTAATTTCATTTTAATTTCTTTTTTTTTTCTTTTTTTATCCTTACCTCTCCTTATCCAAGTTGCATGATAATCCAATATCATTTATATACTAGATTTTTATTTTAATGGAAGAACCATCATCAAACCTCTTCTCCTCCCCCGTTTATTCTAAAAAATAAGAACATCGTTTGTGATGTGTCGATTTACCGACATCATGGACGACACATTTTCATTTTTTCCTTTACCTCCTTCATAGATGGACATAAAACCATTTAATGGTTGAAAACAGATTGTAAAGTTTATTTTATAACCATTTTTTATGTTTTGGAACTAACATATATACACAATAATAAATAAGTAAATAAAATTAGTTTGTGATGATCAAAAAAAGCTGTAATAATCTAAATGATTATCACTAATGTTTTATTTAATGATTCATCCTAATACCATATAAAAAATGATATATATATATATATATATATATATAACCATTTAAACTTATGTATGATATTATAACCTATAATTTCAATTATGGAGAATTATTTCAATTTTACATGAACTTCTATAATCATATACAAGCGAATCGTTCATGAAATCAAAGAAAACGACCATTCAAACGATGAAATTAAACTCTATAACTCATAGAAAAGCCTATAAATGAACTTACTAAAACTACAATGAATCAAATTCTTGTATAAAAGGTTCTATATTTGGTAATTAAAGAATTTAATTTGATTATACAGGATATTAAAGTGAATAAATCATTCGGACATAAGGTAAAGGGGTTCTCGAACCCAAATATCTTTTTTGGGTTTTCCATCTTTCACTCCATTTTCAGTATGAGCGTTCTTTTATTATTTCTCAAATATAATTTCATTATCCTTACCTTTTAATTTTTGGGATATACATGCTTCCAAATTTGTTTTATGACAAATGCAATGATTTTTTCTAAAAAAAACTCTTCTTTCTAAAAATACATCTTTTACTTCTCCTGAGATTGTTTATTTTTTCACTCAAGATCGATGATTATCAAGTATGTTATTCCCTCATTCTTTTGGGAACCCCAATGTTTATTCATGAATGTATGCTTTATGAAATGAAATCCATTCCTTTCCATGAGTTATTTGATGTCCAAGATCGATATATGCTATATGTGTAATGTATGATTATGTAAATGTTATGATGTGACATATGCTCCCGGAATTACATTGCGCATGTAAATGTTATGATGTGATGGGTGCACCTAGAATTATATATCGCTCTAATGCATTGAGTAATGTGATGTATATCATGAGATAAAGTGAAATATGTGAGAACATGATGCTAGCTTTGTTCAAAACTATGTGTGGTAGTTGACCACTAAGATGCGATGTTTCATTTATATGCATTGTCACATTCCATGACTTTATCTAATGCTTCATTTATTGATTCTGATGATGATTTTATGGTGATGATTACGCTTACCCCATGTTTTATTGTTCCATGTTCTTATCTATTATCTTAGTGGGATTTTAGCTCACCCCTTTCTTGATGTATATCCTTAGGTGATTACTTGTACTAAGGAGAATCATGAGGGCCAATAAGAAGATAGAGAAGAAGGAATTAAATAAATGTTTATCTTTTATTTTGTAAATGTTACGTATGGTCCTAATTTTCCCAAGATACTAAACCTTTGGATCCTGGTTGTATAACGCTTTTATGTCATTTATCTTTAAAATGATGTAATAATAATGTAATAAAAAGTAGGGTCGCTATAATTGTAAAATCATTACCAGGGGTGACACTCTTGGGCTTCACCATTTTCAGCCACCTTGATCTGTACATGTCTTGAGAGCTTACTCCTACATTAATAAAAAGTTAATTTTCAGTCATACGTACAGCCTACCGTCTCCATGAACGGTGTAGCTCATTTTTCTATCTCTAACATTTGTGGACAATTATAAATATTTATATAATTAATATATATGATATTTATATCAAAAATAAAATTATGGAGATTATGGAACCATGATCAGTGTACAAATACTAAAACTACGAAACCAAAACATATACGAAAAATGATGCAGTTATTACCTTGAAGATTGATTTTAACAAAGAATTGTTAATAATGGGTGATAAAAGACAATAAATAAATCAAATATGGTATGTTATATATCTGTATGGTTTTGAAAAAGATGTATAATAAATATATATTTGTTATTCAGGAGGTTCAGACAAAAACAAAAGAAGTTAGACATGAGGTAAGAGTTTCACATCTCACTTTTACTTCCATGATACATATCCCATATTCACCTCTTATTTATTTTGTGTGGTGTGTATATTTCTTGCTTTATATGTTATATAATGAATATCTTTATATTCTTGGCATTTAAACCATAATTTTAAGTTATTGAGATTATGATTCAAAATTTACCAAAGCGATAAGAATTTATTTAACAATCTCAGTATTATTTGGGGTTGATTATGATTAAGTATATGACAAAGGAATTATTTGATCTTTCTATATTACAACTATAACATCCTGGATTTTCACAAAGGCACAGACCATTAATTTCTGGTTATAATTCCTTTAAATTACCCTAATAATGATTCCTAGTCAATTAAAGGATAGATCAGGTGCGTCCGGGGCTTGTTCGGAGCCCGGATCCCCGAAGTGGGAAGAAAGGACTGAGATGCATGGTTAGAGAAAATCATGCAGCCCAACCCATATGTTTTATCTGAAACCGTGTGGCTGCAGATAGTGAGCACCTAGGGGCCACACAGTTTTCCTGCAACCGTGTGACCCGAGGTGCATAGTCGTGCGAGATTTCATAGGTTTTGGATAGAGAACTTTTTCACAGTTTGTGCAGGGTTAGTCAAATTGTGCACCTAACCCTGTGATGTGCCACTTTGAAGCAGATAAGGGCACACAGTTGGCGCACAGTTCGGAAAATGTGCGGCCAAATCACGTGCAGTAGTTTTTTGGGCTGAAATTACTAAATTACCTCTATTAAATGAATAAACCTAACTCTCTTCCTTACCCATCTCATTTCTAGCGGTTGGGTTCTCCTCCTCCCATAATAAGCCCACTTCTCCTCCAAGCTAGGAATCAAGGTATCCCCACTGTATGATATCTGATTCATTTGCCATTGGATCCATTGGAATGCTAAAGGTACGATCTCGAATCCTCTCTAATCTATTTGAAGTTCTTCATCCCATCCATTGCATTATTTGGGTACAAGCGCATTTTTTCCCATTTTTAGGGCATTTGATGGTTTTGTTGATTTCTTCTAACCTAGCTCGAATCAAACGTTGATACTAGATGAGGTAAGATCTATGAATCTAAGGTAGGTGGTCATGGCCTTTTCCTGTCATTTCTGTGTGTTCTATAAATTGTGTCGTTGTGCCCCTCACAGGGCCATTCCATAGAAGCCTAAAAAATGTTAATTTAAATTATTCCAAGTGGGTTTTCATGTGTGTCATGATCCTAACTAGCAGAGAATCACCTTCTTGGTCGATCGCCTTGATATTTTCCATCCAATCGGGTGTGCTATACATATGTTGCAATTTTCACTATTTTGAATTGGCTTATTGATCATCCCAAATGGGTCTTGTCATTAAATTAAAATACCTTGAGCTAGGTATCAAATTGATAAAGGTGATGAACCTAGTGACTAGCCTTCCCCCCATGCCACTTATTTATGGTTAGAATTAAATTGAATTGGCCAAGTGCCTATGCATTAAACAATATGATTTAAGTGGAATTTCCCAATGGCATGTCTTGACCAATATGCCTGAAATAATCTAATTTTCGGGATTAAATGAAATGGGACCACTTACTAGAATTGTTATAAATTCTTTTAGTGTTTATTTCTTTCACCTTGGAGATGAGGGTGAAACAAGGGGTTCCTACTTAAGGACCCCTTGTAAGGACTCTCGTTCCCTTCTGTTATAATGTTAATGATTTGTAAACATGATGGGGGTGATATCAGCTATTCCTAAGATGGATTTTCTGATTGTTATCTATTTTTACCACTAGAAGAGCGACACAGGTTCCCTAAGGGAGACCCCTTGGATGGGCTTGAAGGCACGATTGGTTGTATCATGCCTTCAGAGAGACTCGTGCCCCTAAGTGTGATACCAAGTATAGACTTGGAGGCCAGTTCTTGAGTTTTCACACCATGATTGGAGTGATACATTGGACTTCATCATAGACTGACTCCTTGGTGTTGGTTACATGATGAGTCCCTCGACCGATACACGGAAAGTCCTTCCAGATTTCCATGGATGGGCTCATGGCATCTTAGTATAATTTCTAAAAGTGCTTTTCAAATTGAATTAAATAAATAAGCATGAAAATTTTCAAAATGATAATTGATCCCTTAGTAATAAAGATATAGGGACGAGTACTCCAAGCCAAGAACAAGCTTTGAGACCACCCATCACCTGACACCTTTTCCATCTCACTTTACCATTGTAGGTTCCTCAGTTCAAACACACCGGCTTAGGCTGAAGCAGGTTGAGGGAATGGGTCTCCAAATAGAACCCAATCCAGTGCATTTATTTATTTATTTTGAATTTCATTTAAATCAATATGTCACACTGTTTATTTTATATCGCGTGAAATGGAGAGGCCAAGACACCGTGGGTGTCGGCCTATTGAGATTGTATCTCACATCATGCTTAAGAACCTTTGGTACCCAAGTAGACTTTATGATTATAGGTACTGATAAAGGGAAACAACCAGCTTCCAATGCTTGATTTACTAGCATGGAGTTGGGAGCAGAGGATTGAGCCTATGCTCAAGATGATAGATGTAGCAGTTTTTTTCCTTTTTGTTTATTTTGATAGCATGTTGTATATGTGTGTATCCCATACCCCAACATATTCTTTTTTTTATATATACATTATAGTGAAATTAAAACTATATTTCATCTTTTCATTATCTCCCTTATACCCATTTATTTCTTTATTTTGGATGATACATATTTGTTTCTGCTACTATTTGAATGTTATTGTTACTTCTTTTGTTTCTTATTTATACCTGTAAAATGTTGTGTGGTACTGTGATCTATGAGGTCATAGTATCCCCATGGATAAACCCTAGTTCCTCGCTACTGGTTGGAAGCCTCTAGCATTCAGGGAGGCACGCTTGAGGTCTTCTGGCCCACCATCTTGGGCCACCTTTAAGTGGAATCCGTGGTGGGATGCTAAAAAGTGGTATCAGAGGTATTTTCCTTTTTTTCATGTTGTTTGGGTTTAGACAGGAGTCTAGGACAATAGAATTTGTTTATGACCATGTTCCTAGGAGTAGCTACCCCATGTATAGGAGAAACCCTAATTTCTTAGGTTGGGTACATGGTGTTATTACTTGTGCTTGTTATAATTTCATTGGATTTCACCATTGGGTGACATAACTGTTTTGTGTTTTTAATGATGTTAACATTATTTGAATGGTGTTTTTATCCCTAGACCAATGATGCAAGGGCGTATTAGAATAATTCATCATATTAGGAACTATAGGGATAAAATTCCATGCATTATACCATGCCATATCTACTTTCCTACATGCATTGCCTATTTTTCCTATGATTGTTGTTTGTTCCTTGTTTTTTATGCTTTATAGTGTGATAGTACTCTCAATGATGGCATAATTGGTTTAATTGACCAAAAATGACACATTAGATGGTTTGATTGGTGAGTGTCATTGGCGGCCTATCTGATCAAACCACAATTATGTCATGTTACACCCATTGTCTAGTATAAGGGTCAGGATATAGTTAGTTAATGTGTTTATTTCAATTTATAATGTGTATGGGCCCTTATGAATTGGAATTGGTGACACAATTAACTGGATCATGATTCTAATGATCAATTAAATAATAATGAATCTAAATGAATTAAAATTAAATGGTTACTTTACATGGAAAATGTGAGACCTTAGCATGACCTGATCTTAGTAGTGGGCTATAGGCCATGTCCCTTTTAATCCTTTAGTTGCTCGTTCTTCTCACCCAGAATCGTCTCTAGGAGAAGACAGGGGGAGATTTCCTTAGTAGGATAGTCCTTATGCCTGTCACTTCTTATCACTTTCTATATCTATTATAAATCATGTATGAGGCATGTTCTTGGAATTTGTAGATCTATTCCTCCATAAGGAACTCATGATGTACGCTAGGAGAGTGGAAATGAGCATACTCTGAAGGTGTTGGCCCTTGATGCACCTGTGATACCTATTATAGTTCCAGTTGAGGCACCTGTAAAATATCCTCCATTGGGTATCAATGCCTAGTTCTGTGATAGATTTATTCAGCTCATGCAATCATTGCCAAGAGATCCTCGAACTGCCCCTTCTATGGAGGAGCTGACCGTGACTTCCAACAGCAGCATCGTCCCACCTTCTTGGGGGATGGTGGACCTCAGGCTACTTAATCTTAGTTAGAGGATATGGAATCCATCATCGAGAATATCGAGATTCCTCTAGAGTGGAGATTCATGCTTGCGACATATCAGTTATGTGACTCTGCCATGTGTTAATGGGGCGTTCTAACTGAGACTGATCAACATTTTGGTATGGTTTGGGCGGACTTCTAGAAATCCTTCTTCAACTACTTCATTACATATACCTTGAAAATGGACCATGTTCAGGAATTCATTCATCGTGAGCAAGGTGACATGTCAGTAATGGAATACTCAGATCACTTCACTGAACTATAGTGTTTTTCACTGAGCTTTTAACCGATGATGAGCTAGATGACTACTCTGAGACTCTTTGAGGATGGGCTTTATTACACCATCCACTCACAGCTAAATGTATTTCGATTAACCATAATTATAGAGATAGTCGACCAGGACCGTATCATTGAGTGAAACCTAAGGGAGTGAGGAAAAGTGAAACATGCCAATTCATCTTCCAGGTAGAGCAATGGTTTATCTAGTAGTAAGAAGTGACACTTAGAGGGTACATGTGGGGTTGTACCATCCATGTGCCACACACCAACATCTTTGTGGTGTGTCACTAGTGTGGTAGGCCAGGCTAATAAAATCAATAATATAAAATAAACCTAATCGAGTGTCAGGCTTGAGGCATGATAGGTCACCTCCAATGTTTCTACCATTATTTTTCTCCAGTGACACTTCAATAAGTAAGAAGCAGGTCTTCTATGGGCCTTTTGGGCCGAGAAGGTGGTTGTGGCTGAGGCAGTTAGGTTTTAGAGTTCCATCTTTAGTAGATTTGACTTAATCAAGCTAGTCAGGTAGTATCTCAGGGCCGTGATTCATGCCATATCTATGTTGTTCAGCCTATGATAGAGGAGAAAAGTCCAGGGCCGTCTATAGTTAGAGGTACTATCCTAGTAGCCTCAACTTTAGTATCTGACTTTTTTTTATAAAGGTTCATCGCACTTCTTTCTATATGATGTAACTATGGGAAGATTAAGATTAATGGTAGAATACTCCATTAGTGTTATGACCCTTGACACTCCTTTGGGAGTTTAATCCAAGGTTATACGCTAGTGAAAGGGGTTCCCCCATGAAATATGTGGGTACCATTTTCTATGGAGTTTCTTCATCCTTGATATGAATGAGTTGGACATCATACTTGGTAGGGACTGGCTTGTGATTTATCGGGCCCAGGTGGATTGCTATCATCATTGGGGGACATTTGTATCACCTAAGGGAAGAACGTATATCCATAAGGGAGAGTGAGATCTACGGGCTAGTCGAGCTAGAGTGAAGCATACCAAGCAAGGTGGAATGACAACCTAGATAACCAATATCTTCATGAGAAAGCAGGGTTTACCACATGTGGAATTCCCACCTACCGTGGATCGCTTCAGGGACATTTTCCCCAATTATTTCTCCAACCTACATTTTTAGAGGGAGATTGAGTTCACTATAGAGCTAGTGTCCATTCCTCCATATAGGATGAAACCTACAGAGCTCCAAGAACTCAAGAATCAGTTTGAAGACTTAGAGGATAAGGGTTTTATTAGACCCAACACATCACCGTGGGGTTCTCTAGTCTTATTCACCAAGAATTTGTATGGAACCCTTATATTGTGTGTAGATTACCACTGATTGAATCAACTTATGGTGAAAAAAGCTATCCACTTCATTGGATAGATGACCTCTTTGACTAGCTCTGAGGAGTGACTATTTTCTCCAATATAGATTTGAGGTCAGGCCATCATCAGGTTCATTTGAGGCCATCAGACAAACCACATACAATGTTCTAGAGTAGGTATGACATGTATGAGTATTCGGTTATGCCATTTGGTCTAAATAATGCTCCGACAATCTTCATAGATTTGATAAATCGGGGTTTTTCACCCGTATCTTGATTCCTTTATGGAAGTCTTCATGGATGACATCTTAGTGTATTCTCAAACCAAACACAACCATGCCAAACATCTTGAGATTGTACTGAGTACACTAAGAGAGCACTAGCTATATGTGAATCTCAATAAATTCCACTTTTGGATCAACAAGGTTCACTTTTTTGTTCATGTCATATATGAAGAAAGTGTATCAGTTGACCCATATAAGGTGAGTACTATGATTTCCTGGAATCATCCAAAGAATTTGTTTTTCATATGCAGATTCATAAGGATAGTTGGCTATTATAATATATTCATCCAGGACTTCTCACACCTGACAACATCACTTATTGACTTGACCATGAAGGGTGTGAAATTTAACTAGACTGAAGCTTACAAGACATCTTTTCAGGAGATAAAGGGAAGAATCACTTCAACGCCAATCCTGATTCTTCCTGAGCCAGGTAGAAGTTATACTATTTACTATGATGCTTCAGGAATTGGACTGGGTGTAGTTCTAATGCAAGGTGATCAAGTCGTTGCATATGGATCCCACCGGTTGAGGCCTCTTGAGAAAAACTATCATACACATGACCTCAAGCTGGAAGCCTTGGTTCATGATTTTCATTGTTGCATTCATTACTTGCTGGGTGATCAGTTCATTGTTACATATACCATAAAATTATTAAATAAATCTCCATTGAGGGACTTGAATCTGAGGCAGAACTGGTGGGTTAAATACCTATAGTCATTCAACTTTGATCTTGCTTATAGACCAAGAAAAGGAAATGTCATAGCTGATTCCTCAACCCAGAGGACTAATATGCAATCCAAAAAAGAGGCCAGTAGAGAGTAGAAATTTATGGATTTGTTCTCTGATATGTATCTAGAGGTTCAGGAACAACACGAGTAGCCAGTTCTAGAAACACTAGCAGTGAAGTAATCTATCCTGGAATGGGTTTGGATGAGGGAATCACATGACACTATATGGGTGGTTCACCCTAGTTTCACCAAGATGTATGGAGACATCTTCCGTCAGTATTGGTGGCCAGGTATGAAGAGGAAAATATAAGGCTTTATCACTTGGTGCCCCACCTACCAGCAGGTGAAGACAGAACACCACGGACCTGGTGGACTCCTATAACCTCTCTCCATTTTAGAGTGCAAATGGAACGATGTCACCATGGATTTCATGATCGGCTTGCTGAGATCCCCTTAAGGCAGCGATGCGATATGAGTGATTGTTGATAGGCTGAACAAGGTCTCACACTTCCTACCGATTCAGAAAACCATCTCTATTGATGTTTTAAGAAGGATATACATCTGATATATAGTACAACTACATGGTGCACCCTATTCTATCGTATTGGAACGAGATGCCTGATTGACATCAAAATTCTTGAAAGGGTTGAAAAAGGCATTGGGTTCACAAGTTCTATTGAGTACTTCATATCACCCTCAGTCCAACAGGAAATTCGAGCGAACTATATAGGTGTTAGAGGATATGCTACGGTATTATATCCTTGATTTTGGAAGTTATTGGGAGAATCATATTCCTCTGGCTGAGTTTTCCTACAAAAAAATCTTTTAAGAAACAATTTGGATGGCTCTATATGAGGCTCTCTATGGTAAACCATGTCGTTCACCCCTGTGATGGCTAGAGGCCAGTGAGACAACTATACTAGGTCCCTATCTTGTGAAAGAGACTTCAGAGCTGGTCCAACCGATTCAAAAGCGTACGACTATAGCTCAGTCTAGGAATAAGTCTTATAGCGATCATTACTCCAAACCTATGGGGTTTTATTTGGGACATCTAGTATTTTTACATGTATAACCCATATTGGGTTAGAGATTAACTAGGCGGCAGTGCAAGTTATCACCGAGATATGTCGGGCCTTTCGAGAGAGTGGAGCGAGTTGGGTCAGTTACCTATCGGTTTTTGTTACCTAAAAGGTATCATGCC
This sequence comes from Viscum album, assembly GCA_963277665.1. Classification (NCBI taxonomy): domain Eukaryota; kingdom Viridiplantae; phylum Streptophyta; class Magnoliopsida; order Santalales; family Viscaceae; genus Viscum; species Viscum album. Next base: position 819,867,919 of record OY728126.1, read on the forward strand.
ATGCATGAAATCTTACTTGGGTCTTATATTCAACAGTATCATGTCTACCCACTCCTTTTTTTGACCCCAAGGATATTGAGATGGAGGTGGGTGCTTCCTTTATAAATCATCCCATATGTATCGTTGATCAAAGCACGAAGGATCTTTGAGGTAGGCCAGTTCCTCTAGTTCGAGTGATATGTAATCATGAATGTGTACAGGATGAGACCTGGGAATGTGAGGCTGATATATGTGCTTAGTGGCTGAAACCCTTTTCAGATGACGTTCTACTACCCTCAGAAGGGAAACTTAAGGACAATTTTTCTTAAGGTGGAGAGGTTGTAATGTCCTGACTTTTATCAAAGGTATAAACCATTAATTTCTGGTTCTAAATCCATTAAATGACCCTAATAATCATGTAAAGTAAATTAATGGAAGGATCAGGTGCATCTGGGGATTGTTCAGAGCCTAGAGCAATGAAGTGGGAAGAAAAGACAGGGCCACACAGTTAGAGAAAAATGTGCGGCCCAGCTTGCATGGTTTCTCTAAAACCCTGCAGTTGAAGACAATGAGAACCTAAGTTTCTAAAATCATGTCCGATTTTCGCCTATCGATCATTCAATGTTCTGATGGTCTTCTAATGTGTATAGCAGCACTCGAGTCGAATCCTCGACGATGATACATTTTAATAGTTGATTGTTTTTAGTTGATTGTATTTTGTTTGGGGGGTTTGTTTGCATAGATTAATTAAAATGATTGATTTATTAAGATTTATTTAACAATTTGATAAATATTGGGTTGATTTCATCATTAGGTAGTTAAGCTTGTGATATCCTTAAGCTTTGCTTTATATTGCATTAAATTAACACCCATGTCACAAGTTGACGTTGATTGGAATTCCTAAGTGTTAAGGCTTTAATCCAAGACTTAAATTAACTAGGATTATAATCTCAATCAGTAATTGATTATGGTAGTGTATTTATGGTTCCAATAATCCATGGAATCCATATGTTAAACAAAAAAAGTCTATTAACCCATGACATGTTAAGTCCAACATACACAATGTTAATTTAAAGAATATTCATCGAGTAAAAGCTCTCAATCACTTAACATGTCTAAATTATAACGCACCCCTATGAGATATTTAATAATCCATTGAAATTATTAGTAATATGGTAATAATGATTATGTTGATAAATTAAGAAGATAAGAAAAATAAAGGGATAATAAAAGAGTGGTGCGTCGAACACACACACAAACGATGAAGGGAATTAAATACTAACTTTAGATTGAATGAGAAAGCAAAATAAGGGAAGAGGTTTTAACTTGATTTAAAATATTTTAAGAACATTAATATTAAACTAAAGAAGGTGGATTAGAATAAGAGATATTGAATAAGAAACTTTCATTAAAACAGAATTTCAAAACAAAAAGACTTACAAGATTACAACAATAAAGAGCACAAAAGTAAATGAAAACAAAGAGAGGAGGAAGAGTCTCTCAAGTGAAAAATTGAGCATGAAAGGTACTCCCAAGACTTTGTAAAGGCTCTGGTCATTCCAATTGATGCTCCTCTCTTATTAAATTCCAACCCTTTTGAAAGGAGAGGAGGGGATGCATTTATAGACCAAGGTGGTGGACTATTTGCATTCCAAAACTATCCCTCCAATTTCATTGACAATTTGGACATTCAGATAGATTAATATCAAGATATCTCCTTCTTAAAAGTTTTATATAATAATGTTTTCTGACTACTCTCAAAATTTGGAGGAATTTGGACTTAAGGATCCAAAGTTATGGCGGGTTTCATAAACAATGTTAAACCGTCCATTTCTATCCATGTTTTTTCAATGGCCAAAATGTGAATGGATTTTTGAATAGAAAGATACCTTCAAATATGAATACTTTCTTAAAAAAAGTAGACCTCCTATATATCCTATTTCGCACTGAAATATCTCAGCTTGATTTGATGACTAGATCAAGAGACATGTCATCAATACTGTACTGATTTTATTTCCCGGACAGAATGGTGGGTTGAGTTTAAATGAATCAGTTGGGCCCCTTTTATTTGGAGTTGGGCCTTGAAATTTTTATCCTAGACTCCTTACATTGTCCTAAGAAAGTTTGAGGATAATGAAGGAATTTTAACTTATGGATTGGGTCCATTAATTTAATCTTTATGGATGGTCTAGTTTCTTCACAGATTCTGTGGGATTTCTTGTGTGATCCATATGACCCTTCAAATGGAATAATTGGCCCAATATTCCTTCTAATGAAATTTTTTATATTGAATGTGGAATACTAAAAAACAAGAACCATTAATTTTGGATCATTAGGGTGATTGTTATAAATAAAATAGTAAACTGACTCAATTGGACTACCTCTAAAAATGATCAAAAATTATATTTAGTATTAAAACATTAATATTTCATACAAATTATGCACATTTCATATAAAATCAGTAAAGAGAGTATATAATAAGTCATGAAAATATTAATAACATCAACTCCCCCACATTTAGTCTTGTTTATGTTCTCATGTACAACAAATATAAAAAAACATAACAAAATCATTTTTACTCACCAAAAAATATTAAAATTTTCTTTTCCCCAATCAGGGGAGGTTTAGACAATTTCACTCATCCATATTGAATTCAACCACAATTTGTTACAGAAACAATGTTCCAAAAACAATTTATTTTTTCAAGATCAAATTTAGAAATGGAAAATTATGGCACACAAAACTTACTCCTCTCAAGATGATAAAATTAATTTATGGAGTTTCACTCATTCACCAACCAAAAGTGAAAATCTTAGAGTTTGTAAGAGCTCTCATCTTGCACTCTCTATCTAAATTTATCAAAAATCAAGAGGCCTTTTTAGGGGTTTTTCTGTGGCTATGGGATGGTAAGAAGATGATATCTAAAAGATAGGAAAAAGGGGGTAATACATCAGCATGGGTAAAACAATGCACATTTTTTTTTGAAACAAAACATGGAAGGAAATGGAAACACATATTTACAAGGGAATGATTGTGTGAAGAAAGACACAAGAGAGGAATAAAATTTAAAGGGGATGAGAAGATGAAATATTTACAAAACACAAAACTTTTCCCAATAACATAAGTGTTCTTTTTTTTTCTTTTCTTTTCTTCGTTTTTTTGCATTTTTCGAAAGTTGAACTTGAAAAAGATATCACACTCATATCCCAACCCATGATTGATCACTTCATGACACTAATTGTAATAGTTATAACAAGATAAAAGGTTGAGGAAGAGTGATTTTTGACCTGCCCAAGACACAACCCATTTTTTTGTTCTTTTTTTTGATTTGATTTTATTTTATATATTTTTTTAAACACTTTTCAATATCATTTGTTCAAGATAAACATATATACATTCCCAAACCCCACTGAAGGAAAACCTCTCCCCCACACTTAAATTGATGTTTTACCTTAAGCATATGATAACATGGTTAAAATCAACAAAAGGGTACCCAAAATAAAATCCACCCCCCACACTTAAATTTAAAAAATTTATACAATGAAAATCCATATTGATATTTGGTGGGATAAGGTATTGGGCTTGTAATATGGCTAAAAAATAAATTTTTTTCATAGGCTCGAAGGGGCTTTCAAAAAGTGGGTTAATGTATGGTTAATGGGAGGATATTTGGCTATTATAATTCTCATGGGGTTCATAAAATGACTCTATCATATTAATGCACACTAAATTAGGAAATTTAGCTCAAAGATCTAAAAACTAAAGACTTACAAATGGGGGTGAAAAGCACACATTTTGAAAAGATGGCCATAGGTAGTCTTGTCATGAAAGCTAATGTTGTTCCTCACAGTTGGGGAAAATCATTTTCCAAATCAAAAAATGAGCATTCAAAATTTGTTGGGTTTGACACAATATTCTTTATCCAAATTTATGAAGAAACCACAAAATTTTTGAGATGAAACCATGTATTTTGACTCCCCAAAATGGTTGGACAAAATTTAAAAATTGGAAGGTGAGTAAGCATGACTCTTGATTTTTCATATTATTATTTTCATTGTTTTTTTAGTTTTTTAGTTTTTTTAGTTTTTTATAAAGACACACGCACAAAAAAGAGGAAGAGTAAATAAAAAAATGTGATGAGGAAAGTGGTAAAAAAATGAGGAGGGAGGAAGAAGAAGAAGAGAGAGAGATAGAGAAGATGAGTTAATGGGAAAGAGGTTCCCCTGGTTTGGATTTGGTGGGTTGCCATCTCCATCCAGTGTTGGGTCAACTACAGAAGTTGGATATTTGATGGAAGTCGGTGTGGTTCTAGGATTGTGTGTCCTTTCATGTTGATACTTTAACTGATTTCCATTAACTATGAATGTCCTTTTTGAAGAGGGGTCTTGGACTTGCATTGCACCAAATGGGTAAACATGAGAAACAATAAAAGGACCTTCCCAATGAGAATTAAGAATACCTGGGTGAATACGAAATTGAGAGTTGAAAAGAAATACCTTTTCACATTCATGGAATACCTTTCTCAGGATGTGTTTTTCATGCAGTGCCTAAGCCTTTTCTTTGTACAAATTGGAATTCTCATAGGATTCAAGTCGAAGCTCCTCCAGTTCATCCAATTGAAAAAATCTTTCTTCACCATATTTTTCACAATCAAAATTATAGGTTTTCACGGCCCAAAAAGACTTATGTTGGATTTCAACTGGTAAATGACATGATTTACCAAAAACTATCCTAAAAGGAGACATCCCAATGGGTGTTTTATAGGCAGTTTGATAAGTCCAAAGTGCTTCACCAAGTCTTTCAGAACAATCTTTTCTAGTGGGATTAACAATTCTCTCAAGCACTCTTTTGAATTCTCTATTAGAAAGTTCAACCATTCCATTTGTTTGGGCGTGATATGTAGTTGAAGTTTTATATACAACACCATTCTTTTTCAAAAGAGATTCCATGGTTTTATTACAAAAATGGGTTCTTAAGTCACTTATCAAGGCACGTGGTGTGCCAAATCAGTGGAAGATGTGCATCTTTAGGAACTCACTAACAATTTTTGAATCATCCTTTCTAGTGGGTTTAGCCTCGACCCACCTAGAAACATAATCAACTGCAAGAATTAATGTATGAGAATCCATTGGAAGGGGGGAATGGTCCCATAAAATCAATTCCCCAAACATCTAAGATCTCATAGAAGATTAAAGTATTTTGTGGCATTTCATTTCTCTTTGAAATTGTGCCAAACTTTTGGCAAGTGGGACATGATTGACATAACTCACGTGAGTCCTTGAAGAGTGAAGGCCAGAAGAATCCAGAGTCTAGGACCTTTTGGGAGGTCCTTTGTGGTCCAAAGTGGACACCTCCAGGAAGTGAGTGACAAAATTCTAAGATGGAGGAATGTTTATCTTCATCAACACATCTTCTAATTACCATGTCAGCCCCAATTTTCCAAATATTATTATCTTTCCAAAAATAGTATTTTTAATCACTTTTCAACTTCATTTTTTGTTATTTTGAAAAAATTTCAGGAAAAACACCAGAAACAAGTAATTTACAATTGGGGCATACCATGGTATTTTTGGAGTGAGAGATGAAAGGTGCTCAGTGGGGAATTCAGTATCAATTATTTCTAAAAGAGAAGAATTATCAATTCTAATTAGGTGATCAGCCATGGGGTTTTCTTTTCATGGTCTATCTTTGATTTCAAGGTCAAACTCTTAGAGCATTAGGATCCATCTTATTATCCTCGGTTTGGAATCACTTTTCTTGAGTAAAAACTTTATAGAAGAATGATCTGTGAAGATGATGATTTTGGCACCTAAGAGATAGGGACAAAATTTATCTAAGGCTAAAACAACTGCTAAAAGTTATTTTTCAGTGATAGTGTAGTGAGATTGAGTTTATCCAATGTTTTTGAGGCTGGAACGGGTGAAAGAGGCAAGATCTTCTACAACGCTTTCCCATGGTTTCTTGGAAGAAGAGTCTTGTCACGGATTGGGATTACCTTGATTTTGGTTCATGGGAAAGCAATTGCATTGGTTTGGGAATTGAGAAAGATCACTAGGATAGTGGAAGCCTGGAGGAGAAGGAGGATGATTTCTCCTTTTTTATGAGGAACAAAAGGATATGGTTGTTGGAAGTTACCAATACCTTGACCATATTGAAACTGGTTTGGGATATGAGGAGGTATTTTAGGGGGATGGGAGACAGGATTACCATACCTCAGGCCCTGGTTATAGGAAGAAGAGAAGGTCTCAGAGTGAGGTTGGTTGAAGTTTCTAACAAACTGACCTGATAGTTGAGGGTTGGTGTTCTGCTGAGCATAGGCTGCATTAAGCTCCATTGGTCTGGATGAATAAGATTGATCCTCTTGAAGTTGTGGAAATGTGTCTGTTGGATGAGATGGGGAGCTACAAATTCTATAGTTTTTGACAGGTCTAGGAAACATTGATTGTGGAGAAGTTGAGGTTGGGGCTTTGGAAGACACAACTAGTTGTTTCACAAGACCTATATGTTCACTCATCCACTCAGTCATCTTGTTCGGCTCTATGAATTGATTATATTGGACTTTTTTGACTTGATCATGTGCTCGAGTATGGAATTATTATGTGTTTACAGCCATGTTTCTTATGATATCTCCTGCAGCTTCATGAGTTTTATCAACAAGAACACCGCCACTTGCGGCATCAATGAGGGTTCTCTCCATAGCCAATAACCCCTCATAGAAGTATTAGATCAAGAGTTGGTCAGGGATTTGGTGGTGTGTGCAGGTTTCCATAATCTTTTTGAACTACTCCCAGTACTCATGAAGTGATTCATTTGGGAATTGACAAATACCACTTATTTCCTTTTGGATAGAAGTAGTACGAGAAGCAGGAAAGAATTTCTCTAAGAAGATTCACTTCATGTCATTCCATGTGGTTATGGAACTAGGAGTGAGGTAGTAAATCCATGACTTAGTAGTGTCATCTAGGGGGAAAGGGAATGCTCAGAGTTTGATTTGTTCCTCATAATCCCCTTGAGGCTTCATGGTAGAGCACACCACATGAAACTCTTTAAGGTGGAGATGTGGATCCTCATCGGCTAGCCCATGGAAATGAGGTAGAAGATGAATCAAACCTAATTTGAGTTCAAAGTCAGCCTATATGTTTGGATATTGAATACCAAGAGGTTGGTAATTCATATCAGGGGAAACAAGTTATTTAATTTTTCATTCCCTAGGATTGGACATATCTAATTCAATTTGTTGAAAAAGGACAGGTTCTTGAATGAGTTGATTATCTCTTATGTTCATCCTAAGTTGGCGAAGTGTTCGCTAAGTTTTAGGGTCAAACAAATCTGCTAGATTATTTGGGAGGCTATGGGGCATTCAGAGAGATTTTGGAAGAAAGAGAAAGATGGGTTTTTTTTTGTGTGTTTTTTTTTAGTTTTTTTAAAATTTTGTGTTTTTTTTGTGTTTTTGTACAATAACCAGAAACTAACAACTACTTAATTTCACCATCTCTGGAAACACGCCATTCAAAAGTGCGGAAAATTATTGCCTATCTACCGTTCAAAGTTCTGATGCTCTGCTAATGTGTATAGCATCACTCGGGTCGAATCCTCGACGGTGATACTTTTTAATAGTCCAATTTTTTTAGTTGATTGTATTTTGATTGGGGAATTTGTTTGTAGAGATTAATTGAAATGATTGATTTATTAAGATTTATTTAACAATTTGATAAATATTGGGATGATTTCATCATTAGGTAGTTAATCTTTTTATATCCATGAGCTTAACTTTATATTGCATTAAATTAACACCCATGTCAGAAGTTGACGTTGATTGGAATTCCTAAGTGTTAAGGCTTTAATTTAAGTCTTAAATTAACTAGGATTATAATATAAATAATTTATTGATTGTGGTAGTTTATTTATGGTTCCAATAATATATGGAATCCATACGTTAAACAAAAAAAGTCATTAATCCATGACATGTTAAGTCCAACACACACAATGTTAATTTAAAGATTATTCATCGAGCAAAAGATCTCAATCACTTAACATACCTATGTTATAACTCACCCCAATGTGATATTTACTCAGCCATTTAAATGATTAGTAATCTGGTTATAATTATTATGTTGATAAATTAATAAGATAAGAAAAATAAAGGGATAAGAAAAGAGTGGTGCGTCGAACACACACACAAACGCTGAAGGCAATTAAATACTGACTTTAGATTGAATGAGAAAGCAAAAGAAGGGAAGAGGTTTTAACTTGATTTAAACTATTTTAAGAAAATTAATATTAAAATACAGAAGGTATATGAGAATAAGGGATATTGAATAAGAAACTTTCATTAAAATAGAATTTCAAAACAAAAAGACTTACAAGATTACAACAATAAAGAGCACAAAATTAAATGAAAACAAAGAGAGGAGGAAGAGTCTCTCAAGTGAAAACTTGAGTATGAAAGGTAGTCCCAAGCCTTTGTAAAGGCTCTGGTCGTTCCAATTGATGCTCCTCTCTTCTTAAATTCCAACCCTTTTGAAAGGAGAGGAGGGGATGTATTTATAGCCCAAGGTGGTGGACTGTTTTCCTCCAAATCTCTTTTTTTGAAATTTTATTAATCCACTTTATGGGTTATTGGTAACCGAACACTTAAGAACTCAAATACAACATCAACATTAAAAAATTAAAAATCCAAATTTCAAAACCAAAAACCATCAGAACCACATTCAAATTTGAAAATTCGAACACCCTCGAGCCCTCCACCTTACGCGAATCAAGGAAGCATGTTGCCCGAGCCATCATCATCAGTGCTGTTCATTGAGGCGATGCTGACACCATCATTGCCAGAATTGTCGCACCATGCCAGAATCACTGGATCATCACCGGTGCCACATTATCATAGGCACCGCAGAATCCATGAACTGAACAAAATGAATCACCATCGTTGTAGCGACATCTTCAGCACTGACGAGAGAAACTCGCCAGTAACAATGGTCTTGACAGAACCAAAAAGACCTCAAACCAGACCATCAACTTTAACAATCCAAATTTTTTTTCATGAAACCAAGAACCTAAGCATTGTGAAGGTACATATTCATCATAGGACGATCCACCTTGAGAACCATCACCCGCACGGAGATCACATCCCGAAACTTCTTTGTATACCACTTCACCCCACTGACACGGAGAGGAGCACTAGAATCGGAAGCCAGAGCAGATCTGGGAGCGGGTGGGAAGAAGGAGACAAGCCATGCCAAGAAATCCACAAGACCAAGAAAAAATAAAGAAAATAAGGAAAAGCCGAGAAACACCCTCTCGCCGCTATTGAAAGTCTAAATCCGATCTGAGAACCACCCTTGCCGCCGCTGAGTGGCGTCATCGCCTGAGGACCCGAGCCGAATCAAGAAGCAGGAAGCCAAAGGAGACCAGCCATGGGTTGTAGAAACATCAGATCTGCAACTTCCACACATCACCGACTCCAAGGATCACCACCATAGATGAATCATAGTGCTTGCGAATCTCGAGATATATCCTTCTTCAAGGATCACCAATGGTCTTGGGCTGTTTGCATTCCAAAACTACCCCTCCACTTACCTCAACGATTTGGACATCCATACAGCTAAATCTCGTGATATATTTTTCTTCAAAGTTGTATATAATAATGTTTTCCAACTAATCTCAAAATATGGAGGCATTTGGACTTATGGATCCAAAGTTATGGTGGTTTTCATAAACAATGTTAAACCATCCATTTCTATCCATGATTTTTCAATGGCCAAAATGTGAATGGATTTTTGAATATAAAGATACCTTCAAATCAGAAAAATTTATTCAAAAAAATAGGTCGACTATATCTCTTATTTCACAATGAAATATCTTAGCTTGATTTGATGACTATATCAGGAGACATGTCATGAATACTGTACTAATTTTATTTCCTAGACAGATTGGTGTGATGAGTTTAAATGAATCAGTTGGGCCTCTTTTATTTGAAATTGGGCCCTGAAATTTTTATCCAATACTACTTAAATTATCATACGAACATTTGAGGAGAATGAATGAATCTTAACTTGTGGATGGAGCCCAATAATTCCATCTTTATGGATGGTCCAGTTTCTTCACAAATTCTGTGGGCCATCTTGTGTGATTCATATGACCCTTCAAATGAAATAATTGGCCCAAGATTCCTTCTAATGAAATGTTTTATATTTAAATTGGAATCCTAAAAAACAAGAACCATTAATTTTGGATCTGTATGGTAATTTTTATCAAAAAAATAGTAAATTGACTCTATTGGACTACTTCTAAAAATGCTGAAAAATTATATTTAGTATTAAAACATTAATATTTTACAGAAATTATACACATTTCATATAAAATTCGTAAAGGGAGTATATAATAAGTCATTAAAATATTAATAACATTTGTTCCATACAATTTTTTTGAAAACTTGTGACCCGAGGCACATAACTGTGTGAGATTTTAGAGGTTTTGGACAAAGATATTTTTCACAGTTAGTCAAATTGTTCTCCTAACTATGAAATGTGCCCCTTTGAATTAGATAATGGTGCATAGTTGGAGTAAAGTTTGGAAACTGTGTATCCAAACCATGGGCCACAGTTTTCTAGGGTGAATTACTAAATTACCCATCTTAAATGAATTAAACCTAACTCTCTTCATCCCCCTCTCATTTACAGTGGCTAGTTTCTCCTTCTCTCATAAGAATACCACTTCTCCTCCAAGATAGGAATAAAGGTATCCCCTACATCCTATCTCTAATTTTTTCACCTTTGGATCCATTATAATTCTAGAGGTACAATCTCAAATCCTCTTCAATTTATTTCAATCTCTCTACCCCATCCATTTTTCTATCTGGGTGTAAGATTATTTTCTCTATTTTTAGGAAATATGAAAATTTCATCGAGTTCTTCCAACCTATATTGAATCAAAACGTTGATACTAGATAAGGGAAGATCTACAAGGGTAAGGTAGGTGTTCATGGCCTTTCCCAATCATTTTTTTGTGTTCTAAAAATTGTTTCATTGTTCCTCTCGCTGGGATATTCCTATGAAGCCTAAAAAATGTTAATTTAAATTATTCTAAGTGGATTCATGCATGTTTTATGATCCTACCTAGTGGTGAATCACCTATATAGTCGATCTCCTTAAGCTTTTACATCAAATTATGTAATATACCTATATCGAAATTTTTCATATTTTGACTGGATTATTGAGTATCCCAAATGGTTCTTGGATTTATATTAAAATACCTTATGAAAGGTATAAAATTTATAAGGGTGATGAACCTAGTGACTTTCCTTTCCCCCATTCCACTTATAGATGGTTGGACTTAAATTGGATTGGTCGAGTTCCTATGCCTTATTCCATATCATTTAAGTGGAATTTTCCAATGGCATGTCTTGACCAATATGCCTAAAATAATATAATTCCCTAAATTAAATTAAATGGGCCCTCTTTATAGTATTTACATAAATGTGTTGAGTGTTTATTGCTTTCACCTTGGTTTTGAGGGTGAAATAAGGTGTTCTGACTTTAGAACCCCTTGGACAGACTCTCATGCCATTATGTTATAATTGTAATGCATTTTAAACACGTCGGGAGTGATATCAGCTATGTTTGAGATGGAATTTCTAAGAGTTATATATTTTTACCTCCAGACGAGTGACACTAGTTCCCTAGGGGATACCCCTTGGATGGGCTTTGTTGGTTGGAGTGGATACTCAATAGGGGGGTGAATTGAGTTCCAATTAAAATTTCTGTTAAAAATAATGTCTACTGAAATCCCCTAATTTATAAAACAAGTTAAACTGTAGTGAATTTTTAAAACTGTAAAGGTTTAATTAGGTTCTCAAAGATTGATTAGGTCTCAATCAATTTAATCAGAAGATTAAATTGGCTTTTGAAACTAATCTACTGATTTATAACAGTTACAAACACTTGCTAGATTAACTATCAAAGTAACTTTAAAATAGTTTGTATTTAAAAGTAATAGAAGTGGAATATAAAAGATATATATATTATACTTTAAACTTAAGCTAAAAAGAACAGCAGATATAACCAAGAGGTTCAATCTCAAGCCGAGACTTAGTCCTCTCAAATTTATATATAAAAGTAATCCACACCCTGGATCGGGGTTAACAACAGTACAAGACTATCCAGGCCACGTAGGGACCTCTACCACTGTTCTTCATGGGAAAACAAAGACAACAGTGCACAGGCTGTCCAGGTCCTACTTGACCTCTACCACTATCCTCAGTGGGACACAAGAAGGTGTAGAAAGTTTGGATTGAGGATTTAGTATCCTCTAGTTCAGCGCAGGAGATAATGTGTGTGTAAGATATATATAGTACACACACTACTTGAAAAAGTAAATAAAGAAATCACTTAGAGAGAGTATATTAAAGTTTAGAAATATCTAGTGATTGGCAGTGCAGCTCTGGACTTGTTGGATTCAGCAGAAATGCTTCTGAGTCCTTCTCTAGTTTTTCTGTTGAAAAACAGAGTGTTGTGGTTCAGCTTGGTGTCTTTCACATGTGAAGAAATTCTCTTGATTCTTCATGTGTTCTTCAGTTGTGTTTAATTGAACACAATAGAATTATTTGAAGATATTGCAATGTGTTCTTCAGTGCACAATATTGCTCTTCTGTTCAGTACAGAGCACTTTGCGTGTATTATCTGTAGCTTCGCATATATTCTGGTATGTATATTTTTTTGTGTCTTTTTCTCTATTGCAGCTCAATCCTCCTTATATTCCTCGAGATCTGGCAATAGGAATGATTTCCTTTCCATAGGTATGAGGTATGGTTTCCTGACATGAAACAACTATCATTAAATAACATTAATTGCATTAAAAACATCAAATATGACCGTTAGCAATATGTAAATAATATTGACAAAAGGTTAAGAAATGATGTCACAGTAGTTATGCAAACAATGTCTCCTTCATGGTGTGTCCTTCACGGTATGACCTTCACAGTATGTGGCTCACGCTGTGTCCTTCATGGTGTCTTGCTCACAGTGTCTTGATCACAGTGTCTGAATGACTATCTGAGTCACGGTGTCTGACTCACAGTGTGTCCTTCACGGTGTCTGGGTCACAGTGTGTCCTTCACGGTGTCTGGGTCACGATGTATTGAGGTCAGGACGTCTCATTGGTCATGGTGTCTGAGACTTAGACTTCACGGTGTCTGTTTCACTCTGTCTGTCTTACACTTCACGGTGTCTGTGTCTTGCACACAGTCTGTCTTACTATGTCAAACTTCATGGTGTCTTGATACTTAGACAAATAACTGTATTCAAACTTAAACAGTAATATTCATAATATGAATTAATCTTAACCATTATAAGGTAAGAGAGCTTGAAAAATAAATACAGAGATAAGATAAGTAAGAATTGTGATCATGCATAAGATTTGAAAATAATAATGAAGTTAATTAACAGTAATAAGATATGTGATCATTAAAACATGATTAATACATGAGGAGTCCAACAATATCCCCCTTTTTGATGATCAAAAATCATGTATAGTTAAAGTATAAATGAAATGAAACATTAGAGAAAATAACATATAGAATAATAAAAAATAATGTACCAAGAGATAACTCTTCTCACTTTTTCTCCCCCTTTTGGGGTTATCAAAAAGTAGAGAGAATGGAGTGAAACAATGCATTTGTCATTAAAAACGTTCAGAATACATCATACAATAGAAATAAAAAAATCAAAAGACAACCCATCAAAAATTAGGAAGCATTGGTTGGCATCACATATTGGATTTCTCTTTTCCTTTATCAGCAGCAGGAGCTGGAGCTGATGTAGAAGAAGGCATGGAGGTAGTAGACAAAGATGGTAAAGGTAGACCTTCAAATATAGATGGAGCCAAAGTAGGAGTTGTAGAAGATCTAGTCTGTGTTTGATTAAGAATGACTGGTCTGATATGATAAAGGGCTTGGCTAACTGACATAGTAGTTGAGGCTAGGGCAGGTAGAACTGGTCGAAGAGGGGAAGCAGCTAGTGCAACTATAGCTATACTCTGAACATGAAGATACGACTTCAAAAGATTGATGAAATCAGTAATGATTTCTCCACCATATTGCACAACCTTTTCAAAATCATCCTTATTCTCCATGAATTTTTCCAACAATCTGGTGAACTCTGTAAGTTTCTGAACTTGAGCTTTAGAAGCTTGAGTCACTGGAGGGATTTTCAAATTCTCCACAAGATACTTAAAGTGATTGGTCATGTCACTTTTAGAGAAAATCCGGGTGAGATAAAATTCTATCTTCTTGGTGATCTCCTGTTGAGCATCATTGGCAATCTTAGAGTGAATGAGAACCAAGTCAAGTGCTCTATCACTATTCTTCACAACTTCAGATAAAGAAAAAAAAATCTAAACCACTAAGGGAATTCTGAATTTCTTCCTTGATTAGGGATCTGAGCATAGAATCATCCAAAGAAGGTATAGAAGATTTACCAGATGGAGGATAATCCTTTACAGCTACAGTTAGAGCTTTGAGATGTTTCAAAACCTTTTGAAGGCATCCAATGTACTCATCTGTGAGCTTATTAAGATTTTCTACAATCTCTCTCATGCGTTGCAACATCTTTGTGTGCCTTTCTCCAATATTCTCATCAAAAGACAATAGGTAGGGATGCATCTGAGATACAATCTCTCTAGAAATGTTGGAAACGTTTGGTTCAGGATAAGTAGCAGCAGGTGTAGGAGCATTAACAACAGTAGCAGGCTTTGATCTTGAAGAAAGTTCTTTTTGCAAGTCAACTACCATAATTTTCGAAGTTGCAACATCAGCACTAAGCAGTTTGTTTTCAACCCTGACTTCTTGAATTTCACAGATCATCCTTGGTTGAATATGCAGAATGATATTTTCCAAAAGAATCGAGGCATCTTCCTGACTTAGTTGAGTCATAGGACGAGGTTGGGAGGATATAATCTTCTCAACTCCAACTAAGATAGTCTCTCCAAAGACTTTCAAATCATCTTTGGTTACAAAAGACAGTTTCTCGGGTAAGAGTGCGGGTGAAGGTAGTGGTACAGGTTCTCGTGCAGATTTTGGTTGAGGAGTGAGTGACTAATTTCAATTGAAACAAGGTGGATAGATCCATTCCAGTTTCAATCACTTGATATGATTCACTCACATCATAAAAGTTGGGGAATTCATATAGAGTGTAGACAGAGTATGGCTCAGTGGAAGGAGGTGCATCACTAGGTTCAGATTCAGATTCATCAGACTCAGCTGCAATAGGTTCAAGGTTTTGAGGTTCCTCCCCCTCAACATGTGCTTCCATTTCAGGAACTATAGGCTCAGCAGCATGGTCAAGATCCACAGGATCAACTCTATTCTCCTCAGCCATTTCTTGCCTTGCCAACTAAAAGGAAATTTTCATTCTTTTTTCAGCAGAGGGTATGTACTCAGAAACTGACTGTTACATAGGCTATGCTTCCAGAATTGCTTCTTGCACAGAGGTGAGATCTTTTTTCTTCTAGATTTTCTTCTTGCATTGCAGGGAGGTTTTCTGCACCACCAGACTCTTCAATGGCTTGCTGCTCTAAAACAGAGATAATCAAATCTATTGCAGCCTCAAGTTGGGTTTCTGCATCAACATCATCTCTAGAAGTATGAGATTCTTCCTCTCCAAGAACAACATGAGATCCTTCTTCTCTAAAAACAACAGAAACTTCCTCTCTAAGAGGTATTTCCACAGGAACATCAGCAGGGTTAGAAGTCCTTTCCTTTTCAATAGGAGCTACTTCCTCTTGAGGTATTTCAGCCTCTTCTCTATGTGGTACTTCAGCTGCCACTTCCTCTTCTTCTTCCTCTTCTAGATACTCAGCCATCTCATCTGGTTCCAAACCAGGATCAGTAATATTCTTTGGCCTTCTTGTATAATCAACCGGATTATACTTCTCATAAACCTTTTCATTATCTTCAACCCACTGCTTCTTCCAGGGGTTCCAAATAATTTTCATCCTTCTAATGGTAGGATTGGACAAACAAAAATCAAAATCCACAAGCTTTTCTTCATTCAGCCCAACAACTCCTTTGGAAACTAGCATAGTTGAGATCATCCTTGAGTAAACAAGGAGGTGGATTTGGAAGTGACCTTAATCAGTTCACACATGTGGTGAATGATATATTTTCAAATATTGATCTTATGGCCATTATTCATTAGATGAATCAAGAACAAATCCTGATACTTTAACACATCAAAATCACCCTTCCTTAGGCTAATCAAATTCTGAACAAATTTAAACAAGAGCCTTGTCTCCCCATCCAGCTCTGCAGCTATGTCCCTTATTTTGGTGCCATTTCCAGTTAGAACTTTCAAGTCATTATCTAGGTCAAAGATGTCAGTTGTTGGAGGAGGATCTCTCTGCTAGTCATCACAGATCCATTCATGAGGAATCCTCAGGCATGCATCCCATAGCCTCGAAGAGAATGAACACTTTTGTCCATTGATCCATCTTGTTACCATAAAACTTTATCCAGCATTAAAGAAAAACTTTACATACTGATAGAATTGTGAAACCAACCTCGGGTAGATAGGTCTATCTTTTCTAGAGAACCATTCAAGCCATCCTTTTTCTATTAAGATTTTTAGAACCAAAGACATTCTAGACAGCAGCCACTCAGGGAAAATCTCTTTCTCAAGAACTAAAGTACAACTTACTAGGTTAGGATTCTGGGGACCATCAGGAGCTATCTTCGGTGCTCTTTTATATTTCTTCATTCGGCGCTTCTCAGATGAGGGTGAAGATGGATGCTTCATCCTGGGCATCCTCTGAATATTCGAGTGAGAGAGAAGGAGAGAAGGTTTTCAAGGTACAGAGGGTTTGAGAGAGTGAGCAGGAGAGAGCTCGGGTAAGGAATCGAGTGAAAACCCTTATGTTTTATCATTTGGGAATGTCAAACATCATAAAAACAAAAACGCAAGAAATAAAATAGTGGTGAAATAAAAATTACTGTGATATGGGTTAAAGTAAAATTATAAACAATCTTCACGGTGAGACCGTGAGTAGGCATTACGGTGCGATGAAAATCAGTCGTCACGGTGAGATAGTTGGTGGTCTTCATGGTGAGACAATGACTATTCTATGCAGTCACGGTGAGACAGTGAGTGAACTGATCCGTCACAGTGATATAGTTAGGTGACAGACCGTGAACACAAGGTGTTAACTGTGAGACCGTAAGCATGAAACAGTGACTGAGAAACCGTGAATCATGAAATCGTAAAGTAAAATATAGTAAAATATTAAACAGTAAGACCAGTAAGATATCTATTTATGATTGATCATACCAAGATCATGTATTATGTAATCTAATCTCTCATAATTTAATGGTTTAGTGAATATATCAGCAAGTTGATATTGAGTACCAATTAATTCTAAAGTGATATCACCCTTTTGATAATGATCCCTCAAAAAGTGATGTCTTACATCAATATGTTTTGTCCTAGAATGTGAAACAGGATTCTTTGAAATGTTAATAGCACTTGTGTTGTCACAATTTATTGGGACATGTCTGAATTGATATCCATAGTCTAGTAATGTGTGTTTCATCCACAAAATTTGTGCATAAAAACTTCCATCAGCTATGTATTCAGCTTCTTCAGTAGATAATACAACAGAATTTTGTTTCTTACTACACCATGATACTAGTGACTTGCTTAAAAGGTGACATGTTCCAGAGGTTATTTTTATATCTAACTTACATCCAGAAAAATCAGTATCAGAATAACTAACTAATTCAAATGATTGTCCTTTTGGATAGAATAGTCCTAGATTGGGTGTATTCTTGAGATAATTGAAAATTCTTTTTACAACATTTAAATGTGATTCTTTAGGGTTTTCTTGAAAATGATCACACATACACACACTAAACATAATATCAGGACGACTAGAATTCAAGTAGAGCATACTTCCAATCATTCCTCTATAAGTGGTTTGATCAACAGATTTTCCATCTTCATCAAGATCCAAATTACAGGTGGTACTCATGGGAGTGTCACTACTTTTAGTGCTATCCAATCCAAAACGTTTTAAAATATCTCTAGTATACTTACTTTGATTCAAAACAATTCCATCATTGTTTGGAAGGATTTGAAATCCAAGAAAGAATTTTAGTTCACCCATTTAACTCATTTCAAATTTATTTTGCATCATTTTAGAAAAATCAGTATACAAAGAAGTTTTTGAAGATCCAAAAATAATATCATCTACATATATTTGAAAAACTAAAACATATTTAGAAATTCATTTTATAAAAAGGGTAGGATCAGCTATACCATTTGTAAAACCTTTAGAAATAAGAAAAGTACTTAACCTGTCATACCAAGCTCTTGGAGCTTGTTTTAAACTGTATAAAGCTTTTGATAATTTGAAAATATGATTTGGAAAATGAGGGTTTGTAAATCCAGGTGGTTGTTCAACAAAAACATCCTCAGCTATATACCCATTTAAGAATGCACTCTTGACATCCATTTGATATAGTTTGAAATTTAGATGTGCAGCATAAGAAAGTAAGATCCTAATGGCTTCTAGTCTAGCTACTGGAGAAAAATTCTCCTCAGAGTCAATTCCTTCCTCTTGACTATAACCTTATGCAACTAATCTTGCCTTGTTTCTAACTATGTTTCCAAATTCATCTACTTTATTTCTAAACACCCATTTTGTGCCTATGGTGAAAGTGTCCTTAGGTCTTTCAACAAGTTTCCAAACTTTATTTCTTTCAAACTGATTGAGTTCTTCTTGCATAGAAATTACCCAAAATTCATCATTAATAGCATCATCAATGTTTTTAAGTTCAAGCTATGACAAGAAGACTTGATGTTCAACCTGATTTCTAATAGGATCTCTAGTCTGTGTACCTCTATCTAGATTTCATACAACAACATCTAATGGATGATTCTTTAGAATCCTAGTTGTTCTAGTAAAGGTAGGGCTAGAAATTTTAGGTTCCTCTCTAGGTTCGGGTTCATTAGGAGTAGATTTTGAAATATTTCCAGAACTGGTTGTCTTTACAGCAAGTTCATTGATTTTATCATTAAGGTTAAGAATAGATAAATATTCTTCAATATTTTCAAGAGATGACTTAGGTTCATATGGATCAGTTTCATCAAATTTGATGTGAACAGATTCTTCCACACACTTGGTTCTCTTATTGAAAACTCTACAGGCTTTGCTAGTTATAGAATATTTTAAAAAGATTCCTTCATCACTCTTAGAAGAAAACATATCCAGATTATACTTGGTATTGAGAATAAAGAATTTACAGCCAAAGACTCTAAAGTAATTAAATTTAGGTTTCCTATTGTTCCAAAACTCATAGGGGTCTTTTGAGAACAGGTTTGACTAAGACTCTATTGATGATATAACAAGATGTATTTACAACTTCAGCCCAAAAGTAAATAGGCAGGTCATACTCATTAAGCATGGTTCTTGTTATTTCCTGAAGGGTTCTATTCCTTCTTTCTACTACACCATTTTGCTGAGGTGTCCTGGGGGTAGAAAAGTTTTGACTATAGCCATTGTGTGAGAAATAAGATTCAAACTCATGATTTTCAAACTCACAACCATGATCACTTCTTAGGGTCTTAATCTTAAGTCCACTAAGGTTTTCTACAGACTTGGAGTATTTAATAAAGTAAGAACAAGATTCACTTTTGTGATCTAAGAAGTATACCCAAGTATATCTAGAAAATTCATCTACTAAGACATAGACATAGTGATTCCCATTTAAACTAGAAACTCTAGAAGGTCCAAATAAGTCCATGTGAACCAACTTGAGAGGTTGAGAAGTTGACACTTCTTTCTTTGGTTTGAAAGAGATTTTGTGTTGTTTTCCCTTTTGACAGGGATTACAAACTTTGTCATTTGGAAACTCTAGTTTGAGTAAGTATCTAACTAAGTTCTTCCTAGTCAATTTTATAAGTGAATGGATGTTTCAGTGTCCTAATATTCTGTGCCAAATCCAAGACTCTTTATGAAAATCATTTAAACAAGTAATTTTTTGTTTAGATAAATAATTCAAATCAACTGCATAAGCATTTTCATTTCTCAAAGCAGAAAATATTAAAACATTCTTAGAATTAAAAACATTACAAGAATAATTTTCAAACTTAACATTAAATCCATCATCACATAATTTAGAAATAATCAATAGATTATATTTAAGTCCATCAACAAATAAAACTTTATAAATTAAAACTGAATTAATGTTACCAATCTGGCCTAGGATGATGATTTTTCCTTTCGAATTATCACCAAAGGTGACATGGTCTCCATAAACCTTGATCAGGCTCTTGAAGAATGAGTAATCCCCAGACATATGCCTTGAACATCCACTGTCCAAGTACCATATCTTATTTGGGAACTCTTCAAACAGGTTTCCTACAAAACAGTTTTAAACAGAGAATGATTTTGGTACCCAGATTCTCTTGCATCTAGACAGGTTAACAATCAATGATTTTGGTACCCAAATTTGTCTTATGGGTCTCATATATTTCACAGAATCAAAAGTTTTTAAAAGATAAAATCTATTTGATCTATAAAAATGTGAATATCTGGTTGGAGCATATGAATTTTCAGAACTTGAACTAGCAGTATTCTGTCCAGATTTAGGAATAAATCTAGTTTTAGTGAACTGTATTTTTCCAGGTTGGTAACCTATTCCATTAGTGTACTTTGGTGCCACTTGCTTTCCCAGCATTTGAGTTAGAGTGCATTTTCCATTTGGGAACTTTTCTAAGTCCTTTCTATGTTTCTCATTAGACATTTTTAGTTCAGTATTTTCCTTTAACAGTTGATCATTATTTTCTTTTTCTATATTAAGGGAAGATTTAACATTTGTAGTGAGAGCATGCTATTTATTTAATGACTTATATTTGTCCTTAAGTTCATTGCATGTTTCCTCAAGCATATTGAAGTATTAAAATAGTTCCTCACTAGTCATATTTTCAGATTCAAAATTAGAATCAGTTCCAGAATAATAATCATTTAGCATAGGGTAAATAGGTACCTCAGAAGTATTGGTCATGAAACACATGTTGGCATGGTTATTTTTAGAGTCATAAGCTTCAGACTCACTTGTGCTATCTTCTTAAGCACTCCAAGTAGCTTTCATAGCTTTCTTTTACTTCTTGTCCTTATAATCATATTTCTTTTTGAATTTTAACTTAGGACAGTCAGCCTTGATGTGTCCTTTCCTCTTGCATTCATAGTAGACTATATCATCTTCCTTATCATATTTCTTACAATCCTTCTTCCACTTACCTTGTTGATCATACTTACCCTTGTAGTTTGGTTTTCTAGAAAACTTATTCTTCCTATAGAATTTCTTAAATCTCCTGGCTATTTGATCCATTTCTTCATCACTATCAGATTTTGAACTTTCACTTGTAGAACTTTCAGTTTGTATTTGAACTTTGTCTTTGTCCTTGCTCTTTGAAGCAGTAGACTTAAATGCCACATATATTCTCTTGGGTTCATCATTTTCTTCCTTATTCACCTTGAGTTTTTCCTCATACATCATAATCTTACCAATAATCTCTTTAACAGGAAGATCACCAATGTCACATGATTCTATGATTGAAACAGAAGTGCCTCTCCATCTATATGGCAAACATCTCAATATCCTCATGATTTGTTCCTTTGCTGGAACAACCTTTCCAAGTGAACTTATTGTATTGACTATCTCATTGAACCTGAGATACATATCAGAAATAGGTTCATCAGTCTTCATTTTAAAATTATCATATTTAATATTTTAAGTATTTAATATCATTTATTTAACATTAGTTGTTCCCTCATAAGAAACACCTAAAGTATCCCATATTTCATAAGCTATTTTACAAGCATATATTCTATTGAATTCCTCATCTCCTAATGCACAATACAAAGCCTTCATAGCTTTATAGTTATTATTGTAAGCTACTTTAGTAGGATCATCCCAAGTAGTTCTTTCATTTTTTGGAATTTTATATTGAGATTCTATAGCAGTCCAGATATCAAAACCCATACTTTCTAAATCAATTTTCATTTTAAGTTTCCATTGGGCATAGTTTGTACCATTAAAGAAAGGTGGCCTGTTAGTAGCAGCACCCTCTAGTCTATTGTCCATAGCTATATTTTAGAAAAGATATTTAATGAGATAAAATTTAGAACTAACAGAAATTTAAGATCTTTAAAGATGCAACTAAAATCACAGTTGTAAAAATGGAGTATTTTGAAAACTTTGAACAACAAAAACAAAGACTTTGATACCAAATGTTGGTCGGAGTGGATACTCAATAGGGGGGTGAATTGAGTTCCAATTAAAATTTTTGTTAAAAATAATGTCTACTAAAATCCCCCAATTTATAAAACAAGTTAAACTGTAGTGAATTTGTAAAACTGTAAAGGTTCAATTAGGTTCTCAAAGATTGATTAGGTCTCAGTCAATTTAATCAGAAGATTAAATTGGATTTTGAAACTAATCTACTAATTTATAATAGTTACAAACACTTTCTAGATTAACTATCAAACTAACTTTAAAATAGTTTTTATTTCAAAGTAATAGCAGTATAATATAAAATATATATATATTATACTTTAAACTTAATCCAAAAAGTACAACAGATATAACCAAGAGGTTCACTCTCAAGCCAAGACTTAGTCCTCTCAAATTTATATATAAAAGTGATCCACACCCTGGATCAGGGTTAACAATAGTACAAGACTATCCAGGACACGTAGGGACCTCTACCACTGTTCTTCGTGGGAAAACAAAGACAACAACGCACAGGCTGTCCAGGTCCTACTTGACCTCTACTACTATCCTTAGTGGGACACAAAAAGGTGTAGAAAGTTTGTATTGAGGATTTAGTATCCTCCAGTTCAGCACAAGAGACAATGTGTGTATAAGATATACATAGTACACACACTACTCGAAAAAGTAAATAAATAAATCACTTAGAGAGAGTATATGAATGTTTAGAAATCTATAGTGATTGGTAGTGCAGCTTTGGACTCGTTGGATTCAGCAGAAATGATTCTGAGTCCTTCTCTGGTTTTTCTGTTTAAAAACAGAGTGTCTTGGTTCAGCTTGGTGTCTTTCACATGTGAATAAATTCTCTTGATTATTCATGTGTTCTTCAGTTGTGTTGAATTTCAAACAAGAGAGTTCTTTTAAGATATTGTAATGGGTTCTTCAGTGCTCAGGATTTCTCTTCTGTTCAGTACAGAGCACTTTGCGTGTATTGTCTGTAGCTTCGCGTATATTTTGGTATGTGTATTTTTTGTGTGTCTTTTTCTCTATTGCAGCTCAATCCTCCTTATATTCCTCGAGCTCCGGCAAAAGGAATGATTTCCTTTCCATAGGTACGAGGTACGATTTCCTGACATGCAACAACTATCATTAAATAACATTAATTGCATTAAAAACATCAAATATGACCGTTAGCAATATTTAAATAATATTGACAAAAGGTTAAGAAACAGTGTCACAGTAGTTATGAAAACAGTGTCTCCTTCACGGTGTGTCCTTTACGGCATGAACTTCACGGTATGTGGCTCACGGTGTGTCCTTCATGGTGTCTTGCTCACGGTGTCTGAATGACTGTCTGAGTCACGGTGTCAGACTCACGGTGTGTCCTTCACGGTGTCTGGGTCACGGTGTGTCCTTCACGGTGTCTGAGTCATGGTGTATTGAGGTCACGATGTCTCATTGGTCACGGTTTCTGAGACATAGACTTCACGGTGTATGTTTCACTATGTCTATCTTACACTTCACGGTGTCTGTGTCTTACACACAGTCTGTCTTACTGCGTCAAACTTCACGGTGTCTTGATACTTAGACAAATAACTGTATTCAAACTTAAGCAGTAATATGCATAATATGAATTAAGCTTAACCATTATAAGGTAAGAGATCTTGAAAAATAAATATAGCGATAAGATAAGTAAGAGTTGTGATCATGCATAAGATTTGTAAATAATAATGAAGTTAATTAACAGTAATAAGATATGTGATCATTAAAATATGATTAATACATGAGGAGTCCAACAAGCTTGAAGGAACAATTTATTGAACCATGCCTTGATAGAGACTCAGAATCCTAAGTGTGATACCTGGTACAGACTCATAGGGTAGTACTTATCTTTTCACACCATGCATGGAGTGACCCATGGGACTTCATCATTGGGTCACCATGGATGGAATCCTTGGCATTGGTTACATGATGATCCCCTCGAGTGATACATGGAAATTCCTTCAGGATTTCCATGAATGGTCTCAGGGAATCTCACTATAATTTCTAAAAGTGGTTTTAAAATTGAATTAATGAAATAATAATGAACATTTTCAAAAAGAGAATTGATCCCTTGGTAATAAATATACAGGGACATGTCCTCCAAGAATAATCATAAGTTTGGTGAAAGTCCATCACCCGAAACCTTTTCCATCTCACTTTACCATTGCAGGTTCCTCGATTTAGACACACCGGCTTAGGCGAAAGTAGGTTTAGTTGATGAGTCACCAACTGGAACCCAGTCCAATGTATTTAATTATTATTTTTTAATTTCATTTTAATTAATACAGAACAATCTTTATTTTATATCACATTAAATGGAATTTCATAGACACCGTGGGTGATGGCCTATTGAGATTGTGTATCACACCTTTCCCAAGAACCTTTGGCACCCGAGTATAATTTATGATTATAGGTACTGATAAAGGGAAACATCCATCTTACAATGTTTTATTTACTAGGATGGATTTAGGAGTAGAGGACCGATCCTATGTTCGAGATGCTAGCTATAACAGTTCGTGGATTTTTTATTTATTTTGATAAAATATTGTATATGCTTGTATCCCCTTCCTTGGAATATTAATTTTTGTATACCTACATTACCATGACATGATCATTATATTTCATATTTTCATTTTCTCACTTCTTGCAGTTTATTTATTTATCTTTCATTATATGTATTTGTTTCTATTGATATCTAAATGTTATCATTTCTTCTGCTATTTCTTATTTATACATGCAAAATGATGCACTATGCTCTTATCTATGAGGGAATAGTCTCTCCATGGAAACACTCTAGGCCCTTTCTCCTGGTCGTCAGCCTCTGACATTCAGGGAGACACTCTTGAGGTCTTGTGGCCCACCTTCTTAGGGAACCTTTAAGCGGCATCTGGGGAAGGATGCTACAATAACCACTATATTTTCACCTCCTCTAGTTATTACTATAAAATACATGTTTTATATACATTTTCCTCTCTTTATGTGATCAAGAGTCTAAAATAAGGTTTTTAAGGAAAATTGACTTCATTTCCCTCTTTGGTCGAAAATCATTTCTCTTCCATGTCCATGTTTTCTAAAAATGTTTTCAAAAATATTTTTAATATTACCCTATGATTGTTAAATGTAATTTTTACCCATGTTTGAATTTATATAAAATGGTTTAAAATTAATCTTCTTGTCCTTTTTTGAATGAGTTTCTTTTTTACCATTTTAAAATAGTGATAATGGAATGATATTTTTCAGGACATGTATGGAATTAATCACTATTATGACCACTAGTTTATTTGAAGCATCCTTTACAAGTTTACTTGATTCTTTTCTGATAAAAATTTCTTAATAATATTCTAAATATTTTTAGTTTTTTAAAAGTTAATTTCAAATTGAAATTGGTATTTTGATCCAAATTGTTTTCAATGACATTTTTATGGTATTTCTATTCATAAACAATAATAACCCTTATTTTACTTATGCTCCATTGAGGATATGTTATAATAATACCATCCTTAATATTTCACCAAATCGTTTACATTCTGTTTGATTGGAAATTTACTATTTTTATACCATTCTTTATATCACTTTGGATGGTTTATAATTGTGTTTGTTGATTAGAAAATTACTAACATTTTGTACGCTATTTTTTTAATATGAATGTTTCTGTTGATTATGTTTCTACACTTTCATATGAGGAACTCATTGGACTTAGTAAGTAATGGGATGACCCAATATGACCCCTAAATGCATAGTTAGGTCTCACTAGACAAACTAGATTGGGTATTTTTTTTAGGTCTTACACATTTATGTAAGAAGTTTTGGAAAAAATATTTGATGGTATGTCTATGATTTATGAGATTATGATTTCCCTAATTATGAGATTTGTTATTGATGTCTATATTATTATTTTATTAGTTATGACATCCATGAATAAGTTTCAAGATCATGTGAATATTTATATATAATTATTTGATCATCATTTATTCCTACCATATTAGTTTTCATGATCATGTATTCATTAAAAGAAATGTGTTTTCAAATATTTACCTTTCCATATTAATTATTCCTTATTTATTAATGATATCTCATGTTGTTCTCTTACCCTTACTAAGATTCTAAGATCAATAGTTTCTTATATTTCTTTTCCCTAGGATTCTAGTAAATTTATCTTGATTGATATTCATGGATATGCTAAAGTGAATAATGGTGTTCTCAAAGGTAATGCTATATTTTATTTTATATTTTCAAATATAGTGTGAAATTAAAGTATATATCTAGTTTTTAAATATGACTAAACTATTAGGTTCTTTTGGATGAGATCACTTGTATCTAGAACTAATTTAATAAAGTCACCAACAACTCTGGGATAATAGGTTTAGGTTCATTAAAGGGACGTTGTTGGATTATTTTCCCAATGCCTTATGTACTAGAGGATAAATGTTGACCACCAATATCCTAGTAGTTTTATCCATCCACTTCTTATACCTATGTGGAAGTGGGAATCTATCACAATGGACTTTGTGATGGGGTTACCTAGGACCTCGAGGTGTTGTGACACCGTTTGAGTATTTTTTACTAGAAAATGAAATTTTTTCATTTCTTACCAATCTGTGTGACTCACTTAGTAGATATGTGGGGGAATCTGTATGCCCACATGATTGTATGCTTTCATGGAGTTACCTTGTGCATTGTATCTAATAAAAGTGTATGATTTACAATGTGTTTTTGGAAGGTCATAAAGAAGGTCATAGGGACTCAATTGAGATTGTGCACAACATACCATCCCCAAAATTATAGATAGTCAAAGTGAATGATTCGTACATTAGTGGATATGCATCAATAATTCATCTTAGAATTCAGTAGATCTCTAGATCATCACTTATCTTTGGTTGAGTTTTCATAAAATATGAGTTACTAGGATTTGATTCAGATGAAACCTTATGAGTCTCTTTATTATAGGTTATTTCATTCACTGCATTATAGGAATGAGGCTAGTGGAGAAGCAATTGTGGGGCCCAATATGGTACAAGATACCTCCAAGAGAGTGCAGCTGATTTAGAAGAGTTTGATCATATATCAGAGCAAGCATAAGTACTATGAAAACCATAGGAGGAGACCTTTGATGTTTTCTATTGGTGAAAAGATTTTTCTAAGAGAGACTCCTCAGTTAGGCCACCCATGTATGAGGAATCATGGGAAGCTATCACCATATAGAACCCTTCAAGATCATTGAGTAGATTGGAATAGTGGCATACCATCTGGATATTTTTTTCATTAAAAAGGTATTCATGATGTGTCTTATTTGACTCATCTCCATAGTTACATGCCTGATCCCATGAATGTTATAAATTTTGAGTATTTTGAGCTAGCTTATGATGCATCAAACATGGAATGATCATTGTGGATTGTAGACCAAAGAAAGAAGGTATTATGGGGAAATAAAATTCCACTTTTTCAAATCTTATAGACACATTCATGGATTTAGGAGTTATAGGAGAGGGAGTCTAATTCTAAGGCTCATTTTCCTACTTTTCTTATCCAAATACCTATAGCTACTTAACAAATATGATAATTCTTTAGTGGTGGTGATTGTAATGGCCTGATGTTTTTCTAGGTGGTACAAATACTACTACATGGGTCTTTTTTTGTGTTGTGGAGGGCATAAATACAACATGATTGGGGAAGTGTGGTGTAGTGGTCAACTTTGATGATTATGAAAATTTTGATATAGCTACTGTGTAGAGAATGGGCTTTGGGATGAAGGCCTGAAGGTGTATTTCAATAGTTCTATTAATTTAGGTGTCACTACATCATTGAGAAATGGATATGACATAGTGCACTTATAAGGTCTTAGAGGTTGTGTCACAGTGATGACCATTGTGATTTAGTCATTTTACCTAGTTTATAGAATCTCATCATTAACCACAATGTGTATTCTAAATGTGATTTTGACTAGGAAAAACTATGGCATGGACAACTTCTTTGTTCAATATTTTTTTCTATTTTGGGTTCCATTATGGTGTAGCCCTATGTGTTGAACTATAACACATGTTTTTCTAGGATTACTTCAAATATCTGAGACCCTTCGAACCAAAACTTATCTCAAATATTGGGTTACTCTAGGTATTCTTCAAGAGATAATATATCCCCCATTCTGTTGGATTTTTTCACAACACTGTAGGATTGGCCTTTATAGATTCTAGGTGAGTCCCTCTTCTGTTCTACTAGGGTTTCCTACCTTCTCTCAAGGTTAATTGTTATCTAAGTATATGTCAATATCTTCTTCTAGGATCTTGGTGTAGAATATTCTTTGTGATAGATAGAGATTCATTCTAGAATCTTTTTCATGTGAGCTTGATCCTATTGGCATGTGGGTATGATTTGGGTGTTGATCTTTGATGAATATTGGGGCAATTCATCAACAAACATTACATATAAAGGTACTTACAATTTGAACCCATTGTATGAAATTATTTAATTGATTTATTATTTTGATATCATAGATTGTAGACCATGCTTGATCATGATTTATCTTGGGTTAATGTGTAGCTTTAAGAACCATATATGTTGCTTGATTCAATGAATATTTCTAGTATATCTTATTAATATTCTTAATATTTCTCACATGTTGTTACATGTTTCTAAAATATTCTTATGATGATGTTCTATGTTTTTACTTTTTATGTTATGCCTTTTTTGTGTATTTACAATGCATTGGATGTATTTTATTGGTAATAAAAACATGTGGACCATCATGGTATGAATGCCACTTAGTAGGGAAGTGTGAATAAACTATGGTAATGATGATGGTGGACCCATATATAAGGTAGGATCATGAAAAACTTTTGGACTGACATGAAACTCAATGCCTTGCAGATACCGAGTATATGTTAACTAGTCATACTTGTGGCTTGACCTGAGACTCTATACCTTGAGGATAATAGGAAGAATGTTAACCAACCTTATGAATAGTTTTTTTTTTATCAATTCTAGAATCATTCGATTATCTTTCTAGGTTGGAGTCGAAGCATGTATGACTGAGCCTCATGGATGATTGGTTAGCACAAAAATTCTCAATATAATATTGTTGATGATTTATTTCAATTTTTTATTATTATAATGGAATAAACCTATTATAACTATGCACACATGTTAAGGATGTGTTGGTGGTGTCCTACTGGGTTTCATTACTCACACCCTACACAAGAATCTTAGTGCACATATTGACTTCATGTATATGGATCTAGGAAAGGAAAGGGGGCCCATGGAAGATAGGTTAACCGAGTATAATGAAGATAGGATATGGAATAAGATAGACTCTAGAATATTTGTATAGAGTTTTATTTATTTATCTACTTGAATTTTATACTCTAGATTGTCTTACCACATAAAGAGCCTGATTTATTTACAGTTTTTAATTTTTTTCATCTAAAATTATATTATAATTTTTTATTTTCCTCATTGGAACTCTAGGTTATTTTATATTTTATTTATGTTTTATTAATATTTTTAATGTAAGGATATGAGTACTAGAGGGTATAGTCTCTCCATTAATAGCGTTCAGACCCTCACTGCTAGTCAGTATCCTCTTATATATGGGGAGTCACACATGAGGTCTTTTAGTTCTCCAGATCGAACCTAATAGTTTGGGTCAGGGTGTTATAATATTATATAAAATATATATGGTAAATGTTTTTAATTAATTAATTAATGAGTTTGATTTTATTATCTATGAAGTTAAGTTTAAATATATAATTATTCTAGAACTAATATAAGGGATATCTCTAAATAAACCAATTTTCTTTAGGATGAAATTTTTCTCTATTTTACCCACTTTATCACTCTATTATTATTATTTAAATATTATAAATTATGTATATATTTTCTTTAAATATTTACCTAGTTTTATTCATATTTTTGTGATGGTGATATACAAGTTTTAATTCTTCCCTTCTCAATTTCATTCGATAAAAAAACTCTATTAAAGGAAACTTCTCTGTTTCTTACTCCATTTTAATTCACCACTCCCTAAAATGTTTTAAATAATCCATGGTTTCTAAAATTTCTCATTATATTATGGGGAAAAAATTTAGTTTATTTTTGGTTTTATTGGAATTAAAATGCTATTTCCCATCATTAGAGACTCTTTACACTTTTCTGTAAAAACCCGTTTAAGTGGTATATTTCCAAAGTTACCTATACACTATTTTTAATATCTTCACTTAAATTAAAAATAATTTTTATTAATATATTATTGTTTTGTAACTATTTACATTCAATAATGTTTTAAACCTTAATTTCATGGAAATAATTATGATATTCTATCAGTTTAGTCTATAAGACATGATTATGCAACCTATTTCTTCCCATTGGTAATTATTATGGTTATTCCTTATGTTTGATCTCATTATGTGGAACAAATATGCATAAACATGTTATGATAGGTGATTCTAGATAGTTCTCCAATTCATTGTGTAATGTTTATGTCTTGTGAGATGATATTAATGGGATTGTGGAGTAAACCTAATCCATTATGGGACTCATTCCTCCATGTGATGTTGCCTTGGAGGTTAGCCTTGACACAAGATTATGCCATTTTTTATGTTGCTACAATATTCCTATGTTTCTATGATATTATTATTCTATGTTCTATAAGTCATGATCCCACTCATATGTTATGCTTCTTCATCATGTTTATTCATTTACTGGGATTTATGGCTCACCCATTTTGTTTATGTATTCCTCAGGTTATTCTATCTAGTTTTAGGAGATCAAAAGAATTTAGAAGATAATTATGGATATTAAAATAAAAACTTTTTAATTTTGTTTCCTCTGGATATTTTATGTACCTAGTTTTTCAAATAAAATAGGCCTCTTGGTCTTTTGTATTTATTGGATAATTATGTTAAAAATTATGTAATAATATGTGTAAAAGGATTAGGTATCTATACACAACTATATAGGGAATCCTAAAATCAATATGAAACATAATGATATCTCATCAAAATCACATCCCAATAAACCTCAAACTCCAAAAAACATAGCCGCTATGAGATCTCCAAATAAACAAGTAAAAACATAGGGTGTAAGTAAAGAATAAATCATACAAAATCATTGATATTTAATCCTTAGAATATAATGATAAATTGAAAAGATCAGAGGCTATTAGGTCCCTAAAAATCTCCTTATAACTGGCTATAGTCTAAAAGAATTTGAGGAATAATGAGGGAAATTTGAGGGAGTTTGTAATTTAAATATTGATTGGAAATCACTATGTTCACGAAATGAATGGGTGGTTCACACTATGAACTTCATGTGATTCAAATCCATAGAGAAACAATGTGATTGATCAAAATAAACTACATGGGATTTAATGTAGTGAATAAACATTTCAACTAGTGAATTAGTCAAATCATAAACCCACAAAAACTTCATCACGAACATTAATGTCATGAATAAAAATTCATGTTTTGAACTACTCCAGAATATAAATTCTAGAACCCATGTCTCTCATGTAACGTCCTGGTTCTGGAAGCCGTCCAAAGGCGCCCCGTACCCGATTGGTCACATGGCCTCAATCACATTTCCTCGAACGCCAAAGGCTTCCAACTAGCAGTGAGGGCATTGGGTATGATAGTGGGGAAACTATTCCCTCATTGGAAGAGCACACACTAGAAGTAATAAACAGATATACAATAGTGGAAGCAGTAAACACACCATACAACAGTAAACAGCGGAAGACTGAAAGTAAGAAGCAACTAGAGCATATATATAAATGATGCATGATACAAATGTCTAAGAAAGAAGACAAACAAACCACAATTCTAGAATAAAAACAGTACAAAACCAAGTACAAAAGAAACAAATAATAACTCCTCAGCATCGCAAGCCTCAGCTTGGTCCTATGCTCACCAACTCCGAAGCAGTCAAAATTATGAAGTAGAAGGGCTCTTGCCCGTATCTATACCTGAAGAAATATAATCTGTTTGGGCCCAAAAGCATGTCCCAAATAGGGTGTGAGACTAAATCCCAATAGGCAACCACCACAAGATCTATGCCTAATAGTCTGTGAATATATGGTAGGGAATAAGCAAAAGAAGGCAGTAAACAAGGAAGTAGTCAACATTAACCAATCCTACATTTTCAAAGAATTTTGTTCCACATATCACATAAGCAGCTAATCAAAAGCAGGAAAACACAAACAGGTAACCCTTTGGGATGTACTCATATCCTATCCCCTCTGGTCCTACCTAGAAACACAATAAATCCTCTAGGAAGCACACACAGTCTACCCCTCTAGTTCAAATTACAAGGATATAACAAAGACTCTCTGAGGAAGCACTCACAGTCAATTCCTCTTATAGTCTAAAGTTATAAAGACTCTCTGAGGAAGCTCAAATAGTCAATTCCCCTTATATTAAAAAGTGGTTAAAGACTCTCTGAGTAAGCTCACATGGTTAATTCCCCTTATAATCAAAAGTGGTTAAAGACTTTCTGAGGAAGCTCACACGATGAATTCCCCTTAGTCTACCACACCAGGTTCTCATGGCCCTATGTAAGTCAATGAGAATAGTAATGAAATATAACCAAAATAAACCTCAAGAACTACTTGGATAATCAGAATACATCATATCAAGCATGTCAAATAAAAATAATCACCCCATCCTATAGTACTAGGCATGGGAAAACATCAAGGAATCCTAACAGGCTAAACAGGACTAAACGGTCGTAAACAGAACATGTATGGAAAAACACTTCCAAGGCATAACAATCAACCCTATTAAAATTAAATTAACCTCTACTCAAGCATACAATAATGGAAGGAAGTTAACATGGTTAAAACGGTAAACTCACAATACCCCGTTCAAGGGTGTTGGACAAAATTGCACATATTACTCTAAGAATTTCAACAGAAAGGAACAAACCACCTACCTTGGTGTTGGGAGATCACTATATGTGAACCTTTATCCTTGAATTTCCCAAGAACACCATAGATCTACAAAAATGTATAAAATGTTCAATGGAAGATAAATTTTGAAAGAGGAGGAATCAGGAAATGAATCTCTAGCAGAAGGAATAACTTACTGAGGTGATCCCAACGTGATCGACGATGGTTGAATAGGAGAACAGATGCTCGATCGGGGGTTCAGATGAAGATCATGGTCGTACGGGTTCTCTCGGACAAACTAGGTTGGTACGTTTAATGAAAAAGAAGAAGAAAATACACGGTGTTTACTTTAGAAGTACAAAGCATGTACTTACCTTCATTGGCCCCCATATTAGGCGGTCTCTAGGTCACCACACACGGCCATGCGTATAGTTGTTACATGGCCAACACCTGGCTACCCGTGGTAGCCAAGTACATGGCGTTTACTCATAAAGTACATGGTGTGCACTTCAAAAATTTCCAGAATTTCCTATTTTTCTAAAAAATGAATAGAAAAGGAAAACATACCTGAAAAGAAGATCTGGGTTCTTACAAACTTCCCCCCTTAAAGAAATTATTCCCTGAATTTCCCTAGCAAGGCGACGTAGAAGAAAAAACTCCGAACAGCTCTAGCCACGACGATCATAAATCTGCCTCCCTCTCCCAAGTCTCATCCTGCACACGCCCATGCTTCCATATCACTCGCACCAGAGGAACAGACCAGCCATGGAGAACCTTCATACTTCAATTGAAAATTCAGATAGGATGCTCCTAAAAAGATGCATCCACTTCCAACTCAACCTCCTCATGTTGGAAGACATGAGACAGGTCTGAGAAGTAACATCGAAGCTGAGAAACATGGAAGATGTCTTGCATAGCCCAGTACCTCTAAGGTAACTGAAACCGATAGGCAACCGACACAACTCTCTCCAAAACCTCAAACGGCCCGACGTACCTCAGTGAAAGCTTACCCTGTCTCATAATCCTCCTGTGCCCCAAGCACCTGAATCGTATGCTTGGACTGTCCATCTGTCTGGGGGTGGTAAGCTATACTCAGAAGTACCTGTGTACCCAAAGCCTTCTGCAATCCCTACCAGACCCAATAAGTAAAATGTGCATCCCTGTCAGAGACAATGGAGTGTAGAACCCCATGTAAATGTACAATCTCTCAGATGTACAACCTTCCCATCTCATCAACACTGAAGGTCTCCTTGTTTGGAAAGAAGTGTGAAAACTTCGTGAGTTTGTCAATGACAACCCAAACTACATCATTCCCTCGAGGCGGCCTTGTTAAACCCGTCACGAAGACTATCACGAAATCGTCCCATTTCCACTAGGGAATGAGTAACTGCTGTAAAATCCTGGCTAGTCACTGATGCTCTGCCTTCACCTGCTAACAGGTGGAACACCTCATCACAAAATCAGAAACATCTCTCTTTATACTTGGCCACCAATACTGATGGTGTAGATCACAATACATCTTAGTGACACCAGGATGAACTACCCAAACTGAGGAATAAAAGTCCCGTATAATCTACTCGCGTATGTCTGCTGACACCCATACGCGCCCATGAAAATGCAAGATCTCATCCTCGCCTATGGTGCATCCAGGAATAAGGTCCTCTCCTAACACAATTTCCTGTAGTACTAGGCCTTCAGAATCTGATAGCTTCCTCATTCGCACTTGATCAAGGAGAGTAGAGGTAACAACTACCGAAGAAAGAAACATCTGCCCCTGTCTATCGTGCACCTCCAAATGAATCAATTCCTCTCATGTGGCCTGAACTGCCGAGACCCGTACTCAATGACCCCTTCCCCCTGCATAAGCACTGATCCAAGCCTGATACCTAATGCATCACAGTACACCATATAGCTCTTGCCCAGCTTTGGAAATACTAGTATCAGTGCTGAAGTCAATCTCCCTTTTATCTCCTAAAAGGATGACTCACAAGAATCTGACCACAAGAACTTTGAACCCTTCTTAGTCAGACCCGTCAGTGGCGCTGCTAAGTGTGAAAAGACCTGTATGAAATGTCTGTAGTAACCAGCCAGACCTAGAAAAATCCTTACCTCAAAGACGTTCTTCGGATTCTCCTAGGAAACTATTTTTTTCACTTTATCTGGGTCAACTAATACTCCCGACTCTGAGATAACATGACCCAAGAAGTGAATCTCATCCATCCAAAAGTGTCATTTTGAGAGCTTATCATATAATTGATGCTCTCTCAGTGTAATCAGAATGATCTCAAGATGGGTAGCATGGTCGTGTCGGGTGTGAGAGTACACAATGATATCATCCACAAAGACCACCATGAAAGAATCCAAGTATAGATGGAACACTCGATTCATCAGTGCCATGAATACTGCAGGCGTGTTCGTGAGACCAAACGGCATAACCACATACTCGTATAGACTATACCTGCTCTGAAAAGATGTAAGAGGTATATCAGATGGTCTAACACGCAACTAATGATAACCATATCTCAATTAAATCTTCAAGAACACCCGGGCTCCTCAAAGATGATCAAATAGATCATCAATCCTCAGCAAGGGATATCAGTTCTTGCCCGTAAACTGGTTCAACTTTCGATAATCCATAAAAAACCTAAGGGTACCGTCTGCCTTCTTTGCAAACAGGATAGACAAACCCCATGGAGAAGTGTTGGGTTAGATGAAACCCTTTGCCTACAACTCCTCCAACTGCTTCTTGAGCTCCTGTAACTCTGGTGTAGCCATCCTATAAGGAGGAATGGACATCAGTGCCGCTCCTAGCACAAGATCAAAAGAAAATTCCACCTCTCTCTCTGGAGGCAAACCTGAAAAGTCTTCTAGAAAGATGTCCCTGAAATGATCCACTACTGGAGGAAAGTCTAATTGTGAAGTCCCCTGGTAATCTAGATATAGAATAGAAATATGGGCTGTAACTCCTCCTAACCCATGATTCTTGGCTCCCACTCTGCTCGCCTGGACATCCCATTCTCCCTTATAAAGAAACGATCCACCCTCTGGTGATGTGAAACTCACACTATGGTGTTAATAGCTTATGACTAACTAGAAGGGAACTAACCAGTCCATTCCAAGAATGACATCAAATCCTATCATCTATAGGACATAGAGGTCCCATAAGAAGTGACACCCACCAACCTCAAGAGGGAACTCCTTGCACTGACGTACACTAGTTGTTCTAGTCCCCAAAGGAGTGTCTAGCGTTAAGATATCAGTAGAAGAAAAGATATAGAGCCCAAGGATCTCCACAATAAAAATAGATAAAAAGATATGGGAATCCTCCATATCGAAAAGAGAAGAATATATAATTGAGACAACTAGGATCATACCTCGAACTGTAGAGGGTCTGGGATCTTGCTCCTGCTGGGTCTGCTCCACTACAAAAGTTTGACCTACACCGTAGCCCTGTGACCCTGCCTGACCACTCTGAGCTGATCCACCCTACTGTCGTTGAAATCCTAGAGATTGACTACCATGACCATGACCTACACCTTATCCCTAATGGCCAAAAGAACTCCAGTTCCCCGACTGAGGAGTAACTGGTGGTGCTACTCCTAAATGCGGAGTCATAGAAGAACCCCTGTCACCAGCTTCTGGTGAGAAGATATAATAGAAACGCTGAATATGGCCAATCTTGTCGCGAGATCGGAACTCAACTGGGTATCTTGGGAAATGTGGCATTGTATGACTGCTCTTCCCGCACTGGTAGCACACCACCTGGCTACCATAAGGTGCATCCCACCTACTCTGACTCCTCGTGTAGCCTCCCTGAGGCACTTACTGCTATCAACCAGTGAAACACTAACCCTGGATGTTGAACCACCCTAGCTCACAACTCTAGAATCCCTCAGATTACACTTCATGATCAACGCCTGGTTGACTATAGAGGATATCGAAGTCAACCTGAAGATTTTCACCTAGGATCAGATATCATGCCTGATACCATCCTCAAACATCCGTGCAAGGAACAACTCATATCCCCCTAGAAAGGGTGT
This sequence comes from Viscum album, assembly GCA_963277665.1. Taxonomy (NCBI): domain Eukaryota; kingdom Viridiplantae; phylum Streptophyta; class Magnoliopsida; order Santalales; family Viscaceae; genus Viscum; species Viscum album. Next base: position 819,905,120 of record OY728126.1, read on the forward strand.
AAAGCACTGCAGCTCAGTGAACCGAGAGGAATACTCCAAAACAGAAAGAGTACCCTACTCCAAACTCATGAACTCTCGAGCTCAATCATCCCTCAAGGTCTCTGGATAGAAGTAGTCATAGAAGATGCACTGAAACTCATCCCAAGCCATATTATGCTGGTGTCCCGCCAGTGAGATCACATCCCACCACCTCTTGGCGGAGTCTCAAAGCATGTAAGTAGTAAGCTTGACCCTCCTCTCTGGAGGCGTCTGCAGATGCTCAAAGATCATTAGCATGGCTTCTAGCCATGACTCTACAGCCTGGGGTCCTCCATCCCCTGAGAAAGTGGGATGCTGCTCCTACTAAAAGACCTGCATCAATTATTCCATAGATGGGGCAGGAGGTGGAACTCCCTGGAAGTTCTACATCATCCTCAGAAATCCCTCCCTGAACTGCTCATCAGTACCTATGTCAGGTATAACCATTGGTTCCAAGATTGGAACAACTGGGGGATCTGACTAAAGTCCCTGATCAACCATATCTGGTGTCTGATCATCGCTCTGTAACTGGCGTACAACCAGAGGACGTCTCGATGGCATGACTTTTCAAGGTAAAGCACACACCTTAGATCAAGATTGATAGGGAATGAAACCTTGAAGTGTAATAAGGGAACAAGATAAAGAAAACATTCAAGTTTTACAAAACATGGATACACGACGTGTATAATTCCTACACGGCATGTTCCCTTAAGCCTTTCACATGGGCGTGTACTTCTACCAACCCAGGTCGTGTAACACCCCATACACCCAACATATCGTCCTAACACACAACATGTACTTGGATTCTCTTCCCCTGCCCGAGTCCTTCTATATGATTAACCCACACGGTTCTCCTAGAAGAAGACTACACGAAATGTTTGTGCCAGACACAATGTGTACTAGACGAGCTTCATCGACCCGTGTTGTTAATGACACGACCGGGTACACGGCTCACACTACACGATGTGTTCCAGGAAGACTCGACGTGTACTAAAGGATTTCCACCGACCCATGTTGTTAGCTTGATGGTCAGATTCCAAGGATTACACTACACAACATGTTCAAGACTGACACGACGTGTATTGCTTATGTTTTTATCCACCCATGTCGTTAGTCACACGGACAAACATAGGATCTAATCACACAGTGTGTACGTCTGGTACACGGCGTGTTCCACCAAGATTTTCCTCAACCCCGTGTATCTTCCCACACAACCAGCAATACGGTCAGAGACTACACGGCGTGTACATAGAGCACACTGTGTGTACTTAAGAAAAATATTTTCTTCCCGATCAGAAGAACACATGGAATGTATTCATCATTACACGACATGTATTATGGGTTTTTTTCCAGATAGTAAGCCTCAAAAACTACTCCAGAACCCAGAAAAACATTAAAACAAACATTAAGGTGCCAAATTTTTATCCTTGAGGGCTCATACTCCCTAAAAATCAAATATTTTCATCTTATACATGTTATAAACAAGCATAATAGATCAATGATCCACCAAATTATGATCCATGAGGGCCCATAACACCTCAAGAACCAAAGTTTGGCATTTATTCAAATATAATTTTTCACAACCAATACCCTATCAAATAGTAGGTATTTTTATCAAGGTATCTATCACAGCAGCATGCATATCTAGCACAAAATCTATCACAAAAACATGAAAATTGCTAATGCACCCTAAATGGCATGGAAAGAATGCAAGAAATGTGATTTTCTAGCAAGTGCCTATATGATGCATGAGATGACATACCCTCATCTCATCAGGTTGCAATAGAAATAGAACCTCAATAACATCAACAATAATAGTGAAAAACATGTGAATCACTCAAGGTGAAATCAAAGCAACTGTAATAATTGAAACACTAGAAAAATTTCAATAAACGAGGTAGATTGACTTTTCCTTATACATGGGTTAGCTACTCCCGAGCACAATTATTACCAAGTACCTATTCTTTCATATCCCTGTCTATAGGCTCTAAACAATAAGTCAAGAGAAAAGAATCCTCTGATACAACTTTGTAATGTCCCAGTTCTGGAAGCCGCCCAGAGGCTCCCCGTACCTGGTTGGTCACATGGCCTCAAGCGCATTTCCCCAAACGTCAGAGGCTGCCAACTAGCAGCGAGGGCCTTGGGTGTGATAGTGGGGAAACTATTCCCTCATTGGAAGAGCACACAAAAGAAGTAATAAACAGATATACAATAGTAGAAGCAGTAAACACACCATACAATGGTAAACATCAGAAGACTGAAAGTAAGATGCAACTAGAGCATATATATAAATGATGCATGATACATATGTCTAAGAAATTATCCAAATAAACCACAATGCTGGAATAAAAACAGTAAAAAACCAAGTACAAAGGAAAGAGATAACAACTCCTCAGCATCACAATCCTCAGCTTGATCCCATGCTCACCAACTCCAAAGTATTCAAAATCCTGAAGTAGAAGGGCGCTTTCCCTTATCTATACCTATAGTAATATAATCTATTTAGGCCCAAAAGCATGGACCAAATAGGATGTGAGATTAAATCCCAGTAGGAAACCACCACAAGATCTGTGCCTAATAGTCAGTGAATATATGGAAAGGAATAAACAAAAGAAGGCAGTAAACAAGGAAGTACTCAGTAGTAACCAATCATATAATTTCAAAGCATTCAGTTACACATATTACGAAGCAGTTAATCAAAGCAGGAAAACACAAACAGGCAACCCTATGGGAATTACTCACAACCTATCCCCTATGGTCCTACCTAGGAACACAAGCAACCCTCTGGGAAGCACACACAATCTACCCCTATGGTTCAAATTACAAGGATATAACAAAGACTCTCTAAGGAAGCACTCACAGTCAATTCCTATTATAGTATAAAGTTATAAAGACTCTCTGAGGAAGCTCACACGATCAATTCCGCTTATAGTCAAAAGTGGTTAAAGACTCTCTAAGGAAGATCACACAGTCAATTCCCCTTATAGTCCAAAGTGGTTAAAGAATCTCTAAGGAAGATCACACGGTCAATTCCCCTTAGTCTACTACACCAGGTTCTCACAGCCCAGTGTAAGTCAACGAGCATAATAATGCAATACATCCAAAGTAAACCTCAAGAACTACTTGGATAATTAGTCTACAACATATCAAGCATGTCAGATAAAAATAATCACCCCATCCTATAGTACTAGGCATGGGAAAACATCAAGGAATCCTAACAAGTTAAACAGGACCAAACAGTCATAAATAGAACATGCATGGGAAAAAACTTCCAAGGCATAGAAATCAACCCTATTCACATTCAATTAACCTCTACTCAAGAATACAATCATGGTAACCAATTAACAAGGTTAAAATGGTAAACTCGCAATACCCCATTCAAGGGTATTGGAAAAAATTGCACATATTACTCAAAGTCTTTCAATGGAAAGGCACAAAACACCTACCTCGGTGTTGGGAGATTTCTATATGTGAATATCAAGCCTTGAATCGCCCAAGAACACTGTAGATCTACAAAAATGTCTAAAACTTTCAATGGAGGATAACTTTTGAAAGAGGAGGAATCAGGAAACGAATCTCTTGCAAAAGGAAGAGCTTATCGAGGAAATCCCAACGCAATCGACAATGGTCGAATCGGAGAACGGATGCTCAATCGGGGGCTCAGAGGAAGATCACGATCGTATGGGTTCTCTCAGAAGAACTAGGTCGGTATGTTTAATAAAAAAAAGAAAATACACGATGTGTACTTTAGAAGTACACGACATGTACTTGCCTTCACCGACCCTCGCATTAGGCAGTCTCCAGGTCACCACACACGACCGTGCGCATGGCCGTTACACGACCAGCACCCGACTACCCACGGTAACCAAGTACACGACATGTACTCATAAAGTACACGACGTGTACTTCAAAAATTTCCAGAAATTCCTCTTTTTATCAAAAATGAAAAGAAAAGGAAAACATACCTAAAAAGAAGATCCAGGTTCTTACACCTCAAGTCACAAATCCTCCTAGATAATAGCCTTTTACTCTATGAAATAGTAATTCATGGTTTGAATCACCACCTATAGTTATAGATTTAACACTAGATACTCTTCTCCAATCCTCTATCCCATATCAATGCTCCCAACACCCTAAACTCACAAAGTAACATGACAAAATAATTTTAGACATTATATTAGATACAACTCAAATGATTCTCATCCCCAAGAATCAAAATTAACCATAAAAATGAAAGATAGTAGCAGCTTTCAGAAATAACCAAACACCCCTAGGAGATACCTCTCAAACAATGATGAAATCAAACCTCAAAATCCTACTTCCACATAATGTCTTCTAGGCCTTCATTCCTCCATTGAACATAAAACAAGGTGATATCCCACCCTCAAAATACCTTTTTATGATGGTTTAAAATCATGATCGATCATTCCATGAACATTTCATCATCCTAAATATCCAACTACACCTAGTCGATAACATGGGAATCATCAAGAAGATACCAAAGTAGATAGGGAATATGGAAGACATCATGAAAATTTTCAACCAGTGAGGTAGTTCCAACCAATATGCCACCTCGCCAATGCACTCCAACACCTCAATGCATCTAACAATCTAGGGTGAAATCTTTATCCCCTAAATAAACCTATACTAATAAAGTTGAGGGGAAAACTTCAAAAAAAACATTATCTCAAACCTAAAAATCTAAAGGAATCCTCCTATAATCGACAAAATCCTTCATGTGGTCTTGCACCTCCTTCATCCTACCATGAACCACTTGAATATTCTCTATCATGCTATGTACCATTTGGGATAAAGAACCACTAACTATCTAATATTTTCCTTACTCAATGGATATCTACATAGCCTCCCATAAAATTACTTAAAGAGGTCCATACCAATTGATGATTGGTATCTATAATTTTAAAAAAAACTTTACCAAAGGTATACATCATACCAAAGATACACTGAAATCAAAGACACAAGCCTACAATGTATCTTTCACCATTTGGATGGTTCTATCTATCTTCCCATCTGTTTGGGGGTAGAAAGTAGTGATAAGGCATAAATGAGAGATAAAATATACCAAAAATACCCTCTATACCCATGAAGTAAACTGAGGTTCTTAGTTATAAATGATTGTCCTTGAGGCTCCATGAAGCATCCCTACCTCATCTACATATTGTATCACCAGAACATCCATGACACACATATCCCAAATCACCAAAAAGTGAGATAACTTCATCAGTATATCCATTATCACCCTAATAGAATCATATCCACCATGTACCTAAAGAATCTTAGTGAAAAATTCCATCAATATGTCCTATCACTTCCATTCAATGGTATCCAAAGGCTGCAACAAACCACTAAGGATATAGTGTTTCACCTTTACCTACTAGAAGACTATAGATCTCATGATGAACACTACCACTAATTTCATTATCCTTGAAACTAAAATAGTCTCCCTAATCCACACTAAATCTTAGATACGTTGGGGTATATCACTAGGGGTGAGATATGAAACTCATAGAGGACTTCCTCATCCATCACCAATAGAATGAACATCTTTCCATGGAATATAACCTGATGTTTCCATATTCTGACTATCCTGTAGGGGAATTACCAAGGACGATATGGTTACACAACACCTCTACATATGAGTCTATCCACTAAGACTCTCCCACCCACTAAAATAAATAAGGATCTATCATTATCTAGAAAAGTATCCTCTTCATAAACCTCCTCTGACCTTAGATGCAAAGCTTCTAACTTCTCCATTTCCTTTTATGCATCCTCATATTCTGAAATGGAACCCTATGAATTTTTTCTCATCATGTATTCCATGATATTTCATCTTCCTATGTTATAGGAGATGTCATATTCATAATTCTTAAGAAAATCCATCCACATTTTCTTTATTTGATTCAGGTCGTACTTGGAGAAAGCATGGAATTGGATTTTGAGAACATTGAAGGCTACAAATCATTCCATGATGAGGTAATGTCACCACATATTTAGGGAAAATGCCACTTCCTCTATGTACAGATCATGTTTTGAATAGTTATGATTATGGGGGTGTAACTGCTTAGACTCATATGATATCATTGACCAATGTTTCACCAAGAAACATTATAAACTCAATAGGAAGAATCATAGAATGCCTTAAACTTCATAACCTATTCAGGAAATCGAGGAATTGGGGAACCGATGAACTATTACTTGGAACTAATCAATATAAATAAAAGTATGGTTATTTTAGGCCAGTACTATTAATGTGGATTCAATTTAAGAGAAATTGGGAAAAATCATCCAATAATAACCTATGAGACCAAGAAAGATACATACCTTAGCCACTTTCTTTGGTTCTTCCCATGAAACAACCTCCTTAATATTTCCTGGATCCACTGTCACTCCCTATTGAGACACCACATGCCCATGAAATTTCACCTTTTGTTTCCAAAATATTCACTCGTAAAAATTTACATAATTCTAGTGGTGTTTAAGAGTCAACAAAACTATCCTCAAGTGATCAGAATAATCCTTATCCTTTCTCAAGTATAAAATAATGTCTTCAACGATCACTACTACAAACGGGTCCATGAACTCATGAACCACTGAGTTCATGATCCCCATGAACATAGCTGGTGTGTTTGTGAAATTTAAATAGATTACTATGAACTTAAATTTTCCATATAGGTATTGGAATTTTTTCTTTAGAATATTCATCTCCTTAACATTCATCTTGTAACGTCCTGGCCCAGTAGCCACTAAACTGGTTCTTCAAGCCGACTCAACACAAAACCTCAAGCATGCCTCCTCCTATTCCAGAGGCTACCGACTAGTAGCAGTGGTCTAAAGGTGGAACTATGAGGAGAATATACCCCATATCATAGTGCACAATAAGAAGTAAATAACCAAATATTATACAAATCATAGTAATGTGGAATAATAAATAAACTAAAACTAAATGGTGCTATAATGAAATGAAAATATAGTAAAGGCTCGAACAACCATGTGATACATAAAACCACGATCACCCACTAGGACGATAACACATAAAAAAATAAATAACTGAAAAGTAAATACAATAGGCCCCACCTCCAACACTAGCTGTAACACATAGCCGATTGCTAGTACCCTGTCATGCTGCTCCAGCCCGACTAGTTGACTCCACATGAGAATCCCACTCAACCATGCAACCCAGGTCCTCAACCTGATCCATTTTACATCCATGATCAACTTGAAAGCATACAGAAGGTCTGTATACACACTGAGGTACATGTATAGGCAGTGAGAAATAAATCTCAATAGGCCACCCCCAACGGTGGTTCTATAAAATACTTCCATAAGTTCATGCTCATGCACTATGATCAGCCTATCCAATATACAATATGAAAACAAAATATAAACAAAAAACCATCGATCTATTGGTCCAAGAACTCAATCTACAATACCTACTTCAACCAATGTTAGAATATCTCTGATCTCATCTCAAGGACTATGCATCCCAAACAACCTACAGGCTCCATACCCATGGTATCCACAACCAACATGACTATACTAAGTACCCATCCTAAAATAGTCATTTCACCTAGAATACTAGTCTATGTCATCCCATACTAAGTCCACATAACTAGACATTGTCCCATAGTTGGATCATTGACACATGTCTCCCATTGCCACACAATATTACAACCAAACCCAGACCTTCAGTTTGACAACTATCTCATGTAGAATAACCATATTCCACAAGACATCATTCCAGCCCATAAACCATATATATAAAATTAACCATGCTTGGAACATCAGTCTGTCCTCTTAACCACATATATCATATCAACCATGCCTGGAGCATCAGTCCGACATCTTAACCATGGATGTAGAGCATCATTACACCATCTATCCTAGCTGGAAAACCATCAATTACCAGAGCCACAGTCTCGAGAACTATCACTAAAGTATACTATCAATGTCTAGATCCTCAGTCTGACACCCTATCGATAGTATAATTTTTATGCTCAAAACCTCATTCCATCAATCATAACATCGATGGGCCCTAGAGTATCAGTCTAACCCAAACCCAAGGAGAAAGAGAATTAGTCCAACATCCTTATTCTACATGGCATTCCATCCTTTCCCAGAGCCTCAGTTTGGTGCACTATCCATGAAGTAAACTTCAGTGTCTAGAGCCTCAGTCTAGGACCCTCTCAGTAGTATAATTCCTATGCTCGAAACCTTTATCTAGCACTAAACCACACATATGTGATGTCACATAACTATACTCGACATTATAACATTGCGTTCCGAGATCCTCAGTCCAACACTCATACCATAACCAACTATCAATATCAACATGGAGCCTTAGTCCAATAATCTCAATCATGACTATCCAGAACCATACTAGGATCATCTACCCATATCTTTCTATCATCATAGTCCTTACCAAAACAACCAGTTTCCAAAACAACGCTACCCATCCATATTAAATTTCACCATGGGTAATGTAGGTCTCAACATCAACGAACTAAAAAAATAACAATAGCTATCTATATGTCCATCTCAACCAGTAATATCTTATACCATCAACACATACATCATCATGGGTCCCAAGGAACACCCATAACTGAACAACATAATCAAATGAACCCACTAAGGGTTTTCCTACCAATCGAGGCCACACATGAACCTATGGATCCACATATAATATGAGTTATCCCCTCTTGGTTACTCAGAACTTTCACTCAAGAAAAGTCATCATCTCTAAACCCTGGTAACCAACAATTCTTGAGCCGAGACCTAACACATGAAACATCCTCAAGCATCCCCCAATGTCCTCTAACCAATCCTTGATCAATGACATGCCACCAAGGCATCTAAAATCAATCCCATGCCACACATGCATTCTCAACTGTCAACCACGATATACAATGATAACTTAACCAGAAACTTTTTCTCCAAGGGAATCATCATGGTTACCTTAGACTAAAATTATAACTATAATGACACTCTACCATAACCACAATCTTATTGTGTCAACCTATCTCCAAAGGCTCCAACCACCTGGATCCAAAAATGTAGGATCTAAACCTCAACTGCTCTAACCTCGATTCACTATCACTAATTCATAAGGATAACCTAGATCATCACATAGATACTACTAAAATATTATCCTCTAGTATTCATCTAAGAAACCTCATCCAAAATACCATGGTATACTCAAAACATATCGAACACTGAGCTCACAACCCTCACCCGGGTCTCCCATCTCAAAACCCAACCCATAAAAGGGTTCTGAATCCAAACCTCAAGGAAATACTCCTTATAATTTTTTGTCTAAAATACCTTTTAGATGAACTCTATATATCAAAATTATCCCACCAAATTGATCTACATGGAAAAAACACTCAGAATGGACTACTCACACACCCGATTCTGACTTCCCAGGCACAAAATACACAAAACCTCTAAGCTGGAAAAAGTATATGAAATGTAATTTAGAGTACACAACATGTACTCTCATCACTACTACCAAAAATGTACTTTTACATGGCTAGGACGACATGGGGTCTTCCTGTGTAATACTATATGTCATGTACTTAAAGTACACAGTGTGTACTTTCCAAAAACCATTTTCCCGTGTTATTTTTTACATGGCTGGACACACGGCCATGTACCACCACACAACATGTACTTAGAGTACACGACGTATACTTATGAAAATAACTTTATCTAAAAATAGTAAGAACACATGGTATGTGTTCATATAACCACACACCATGTTGTCGGTATTTACGAATGAGAAATCCATGCAACTCCCCCAAAATCCCAATTTTTTCCAAACAAGCATAGTTCAAACCCCATAGGGTGTCTAGAAAACATTATAAGGCAATAAAACTTAACAAAAAATAATTTATGGGGATTTGGGGCATAAAAATAAAAAACAATCTACCTCGTGGCATAAACGCTGAAGCTTTAGGTTTAAATCTGCTCCTAGAAGCTGCTGCACCTTGATCCGGTCTCGATCTACACCAAGGATGAAGTCTAATGATAGCTCCCCCACCTTCCCCCTTTGATTCAGCCATCGTGTGCTAGGGAGAAGCACATCCCCTATCCCGCTGTGTGTGGGAACCCCAAAATGGTGGAGGGGGGGACTCTTTATTTTAATTAATTAATTAATTAATTAATTAATTAATCAATCCCCCACTTAACACCCATCTCGATTCCCAAAAAATGAAAAGATTTATACCTTTCCTAGGAAATATCCACCATTCTGGTCTCAAATACCGATTCATAATATCAATATGATGCTCTGTTTGTAAGATACAGTCACCCAAAACCACCCAACCAATTTAATATTTAATTAATTAAATATTAAATATTTAGTCAAAACTCCAACTACTTAGAATTACACCAAAATCATTTCCTAGGGTAAACCCCCTATTCCAAGACTAATGGATTGGTCATAAAAATTATCTGAGAGAATATGATGTGGTAAAATGTCCATTTTACCCCTCATGAGCACCCCATGAACAAAAATTCAAATTTCTGCTCAAATTTCAAAATCTTGAAAACTAGGGTCTCTACAACCTACCACCATAAACCTTCTCGTCCCTGATAAGCCTTGGTGGTCTTCAAACCACACATCCTGACTCACATTGGTTATAAAAACAAGCTCAAATTTTTGCATTCTACCCCAAGATGTTAACCAAGTTTCTCTACATAACTTCAATGAGAGGGCATACAACCCATAAAAGGACATGCCAATGCTTTTTACCATGAAAAAACTACTAGGATAGTTCCTAACTACATTCGGTCATCTCAATACATCACAACATTATTAAAACTCTTCGTCAAATTCATGATTCTACCCACCATAGAACTCAACCCACATTTACTGATTCTGATCTATGATGCTTCCCATCATAGAAGTCACCTTTCAAAACACATTCTCAATGGTCCACCAACCCGCTCGACCTGATCCTCACTACATCCTCGACCCTTCCCACACTAGGGTCACACCACCTTATCCAATATGGTACTCCCCACCATAGGATTAACCTTATCATTGCCTCATAACCGATAAAACTTTTTCCCAACCCATGTCCCAAACACAACCAAACCTTGGGGATGGACATGGTCATCTCACTCCGACTAGAGGAGTAAAACCAAACAACTAATATTGCCCATTACAGACATCTGAGAAAAACACCCATGGAATTCATCGATATCTGACCCATCACATGGACCTCACTCACAAAATCCAATGGTGTTCTCCCCACCATGTGGTTTAAAAAACACCACTCCATGAGGAAAACCTCATAGGAGTCCCCTTGTCTACCCAAATAAATATTGATATAGCATGGCATAAAGCTGGTGCTCTCTTAGCATACTCAGGACGATGTCAAGATATTGGGAATGATCATCTCTAAACAGTGAGTATACTAAGATGTCATCGAAAAATACCATCACAACCTCATCCATCCAGAACATCATAGTTCTATACCAAGACCTTGGGTCACCATGCCTACAAGACTCTTATTAGACCTGCTACAATTTCTCATCCCACTCATGGTCTCTAGCACAACTAAATCACCTCATACGTACACTCCCGTAATGTCTGACCCACAAGAAAAATGATACAGTGTATCACCAGCACTTGTATTTCCAAGTTTCTTCTATTACATAACCATTACAATCCCTTGTGTAATTTAGACACAGAACTTGCTAAGACTTCAATGAGCTATATCTCATAAAGACTCAAATCACAAGACATAACCAAGAAAACTCAAGCACGTTCTATGTTCTCAATCTAACCCAAATACACTAGGCTTAACTCACTTGAACAACCATTTCCTATGTAGATTACCTAAACAAACCTTCCCTCTCAAAACCAACCACTAGGTGTAGACACCATCACACAAGAACACCATATGAAAACAAAAGGCATCCATCATGCCTAAACATCAAACCCAACTACACCCATCATGAACCAAATTAAAGAGTCCAAAACACCCATATATTCCTCGCACACATGAAGGCTCTCATATATCGGTCAACCCCTCTCATGAGTCACCTTAAAAATTCAAACAACCCTAACTTCCTACTCTAGAGTCACGTCAGAAAGGCCACTAGGCTCTCTACCCTATCCCTCCCAATAAAGTCTCACATCATGACACTAGGTCCAAAAAACTAGGTCTAAGCCAAATCATAGAAGGTCACAACTCATGGGGAATCCACAAGCACCCATCTCATAATCAGACGAGATCAACTAGACAACACACCCATCTTTAGGGTCCCGTACCATAAAGGTCTCATATACCAACTAACTACCTACAACTAGGGTGTTCGTCCTATCCTAGAATATGCACATCATACCACTCCTTGGAGGACCTAAACATAAAACCAACCTCAACCAAAACCGTCTACAAGGGGTCCACAACCCTACACCGATACCATACTGACCCACTAGGGTCACTATTCCAACTGTACACAAAACCAAAACAGTGCCGCCACCATTGATCATCTCACCATAGATCCACAGAACCTTCCATCAAAATGAAACATGTAAAATCACAAAATAGAAAGCCTATAACATGGGGATCATATGTATCAATAATAATGCATGAGACACCTCTTTCCTATGCAAGAAAAGAGTCAAAAAAAACTCATAGGCCTCTTACCAATGGGAAAAGAGCCTGAAATCCATCGTAAATCATAAAATACAAACAACATGTGTGCCACTGAAAGAGAAAATCATATACAACCATAACATCACAAATACAGAACATCAATCCTAGTCCCTGGTAACCTGGAATTCCTACCGGAATAGGTGTTCATGATGCACCAACTTGGTATCTATCACAAGCTCTAACACATTCCTATATCTCCTGTCTACCAATACCAAAATAGTGAAATAATAGAAAAGTAACTCCTCTGATACCACTTTGTAACATCCTGGCCCGCTAGCCACTAAATCGGTGCTTTGATATGATTCACCACAAGACCTCAAACACACCTCCTTATGCGCCAGAGGCTGCCGACTAGCAGTGGGGGTATAAAGGTGGAACTGTGAGGAGACTATACCCCATATCAGAGTGAACAACAAGAAGTAAATAACCAAATATCATACACATCAAAGTAATATGGAAGAATAAATAAACTAAAACTGAAAGGTGTTGTAATGAAATGAAAATAAAGTAATGCCTGAATATCCATGTAATACATAAAACCATGATCTCCCATTAGAACGATCACATATAAGAAAAATAAAAAATAGAAAAGTAAATACAATAGGCCCCACTTCCAAAACTGGCCGTAACACATAACCTATCTCTAGTACCATGTCAAGCTACTCCAACCCGACCAGTAGACTCCACATGAGCATCCCGATCAACCATGAAACCCGAGTCATCATCCTAGTATAGTGTGCATCCATGCTTAACTTGAAAGAAAACAGAAGGTCTGTACACACACTGAGGTGCACGTACATGGGGTGATAAATAAATCTCAGTAGTCCACCCCCAACGGTGAACTTATAAACTACTTACATAAGTGAATGATCATGCACTATGCTGAGACTAGCCGATATACAATATGAAAACAAAATATAAACAAAATATAAACAAAATATAAATAAACAACCATTGATCTATAGCTCCAAGACCTCGATCAACCATACCTGCTTCGAGAAATTTCAGAATATCTCTGATCTAATCTCAAGGACTGTGCATCCCAAACAACCTGCAGGCTCCATACCCATGGTAGCCACAACCAACCTGAATATACCAAGTATCCATCCCATAATATTCATTTCACCTAGAATACTAGTCTAAGTCATCCCATAATAAGTCCACATAACTAGACATTGTCCCACACTTAGATCCTTGGCACATTTTTCTCATTCCCACACAGGAGTACAACCAAACCCGGACCTTCAGTTTGACAACTATCTCATGTACCATAACTATATTGATCAAGGAATCATTCCAGACCATAAACTATATATATCAAATTAACCATGCCTAGAACATCATTCCATCCTCTTAACCACACATATAAAATCAACCATGCCTGGAGCATCAGTCCAAAATCTTAACCAAGGATGTGAAGCATTAGTCCACCATCCATCCTAGATGGTAAACCATCAATGCCTAGAGCCTCAGTTTGGAGCACTATCATCGAAGTATACTATCAGGGTCTAGAGCCTCAGTTTGACACCTGATTAGTAGTATAATTTTTATGCTCAAAAACTTAGTCCAAAAACTATAACATTGACAACCCCCACATCAACAGTCTGACCCAAACCCAAGGAGAAGGATTATCAGTCCAACCTATTTATTCCACATAGAATTTCATCCTCACACAGACCCTCAGTCTGGTGAACTATCCATGAAGTAAACTATTAGTTTCTAGAGCCTTAGTCTAGCACCCTATTAGTAGTATACTTCCTGTGCTTGAAACCTCATCCCAGCACCAAGACACACATATGTGATGTCACATAACTATACTCTAAATTATAAAATAGAGTGCCCAGAACCTCAGTCCATCACTCATAACATAACCAAATATCAACATCAACACAGAGAATCAGTCCAATAAACTTGATCACAGCTATCCGAAACCATACAAGGGAATAATCTATCAATCCCTTTCTATCATCGCAGTCCTTACGAAAAAAATCAGTTTCCAAAATAATTCTACCCATCCATATCAAATTTCCCTATGGGTAATATAGGTCTTAACATCAACAAAATAAAACATAACAATAGATAGATATATGTCCATATTAACCAGTAACATCTTATCCCATCAACACATACATCATCATGGGTCCCAAGGAACACCCATAACTGAACAAAAAAAATCACATGAACCTACTTAGGGTCATCCTATCAATCATTCCCACACATAAACCTATAGATCCACATATAAGACGAGACACCCCCTCTTGGTTCCTTAGAACCAGAACTCAAGAAAATTCATCCTCTCTAAACCCTGGTAACCACCAACTCTCGAGCCAAGCCCTAACACAGGAAACATCCTCAAGAAGCCCCCAATGGCCTCTAACTGATCCTCAATCAATTACATGCCACCAAGGCATCTAAAATTAATCCCATTCCACACATGCATTCTCAACTGTCAACCACAACATACAATGATAACTTAACCAGAAACCTATCCTACAAGGGAATCATCAAGAGTACCTCATACTCAACTCAACAATATAATGACACTCTACAATAACCACAATCCTATTGTGTTAACCTAACTCCAAAGGATCCATCCACCCAGATCCTCAAATGTTGGATCTAAACCTCAAATACTCTATCCTCAAGTCACTAGACCTGATTCTCAAGGACAACCTATATCATCCCATAAATACTACTCAAATAATATCCTATAGGATTAATCCAAGAATCCTCATCCAAAATACCATGTTACGCTCAAAAACATATCAAACATTGAGCTCACAACCCTCACTTGGGTCTTCCAGCTCAAAATCCAACCCACAAAAGGGTTCTGAATTCAAACCTCAAGGATATACTATTTATAAAACAAATTTATTTAAAAAAACTTTTATATGAACTCTATATGTAAAAAGGATACCACCATAGTGATCTATGCAAAAAAAATACTCAGAATGGACCACTCACACGCCCAATTTTTGACTTATAAGGAACAAAATACCCAAAACCTATAAGATGTAAAAAGTACATGGTGTGTACTTTAGAGTACACAACGTGTAATCTCATCCCTCCTCCTACCAATATACTTTTACATGGATAGACCAACATGGGGTCTTCCTGTGTAATATTACATGACGTTTACTTTCCAAAAACCATTTTACTTTGTTCTTTTTCACATGGCCGGACACATGACCATGTACCACCACATGACATGTAATCAGAGTACATGATATGTAATTATGAAAAGTAATTATTCCCCAAATAGGAAGAACACATGGTGTGTGTTCATATAATCACACGCCGTGTTGTTGGGATTTCCAAAAGAGAAATCCCTACGACTCCCCCAAAATCCCCATTTCCCCCCAAACAAGCACAGATCGACCCCCATGGGGTCTCTAGAAACCATTATAAGGTAATAAAACTTAAAAAATAATAATTTATGGAGTTTTTTGGAATTTTTTTAAAAAATGGCCTACCTCGTGGTGTAAATGCTGAAGATTTGGGTTTAAATCCCCCCTCGGAAGCTATTGCACCTCGATCTGGTCTCGATCTATGCAAAGGATGAAGTCTGGCGGTATCTCCTCCACCTACCCCCTTCGATCTGCCCATCATGCATGAGGGATAAGAGCCTACCCTCTCCTTTTTTCATGGGAACCCCAAAATGGGGGGGGATTCTTTTATTTTAATTAATTAATTAATTAATTAATCCCCCATTTAACACCTGTATCGAGTCTCAGAACATAGATAGAGTTTATACCTCACCTAGGCAATAAACCCTATTTCAGACTCAACTACAGAGTCATAATCTCAATCTAATTCTTTTTTTAGAAGATAAAACCACCTTAAACCACCCAACCAATTTAATATTTAATTAATTAAATATTAAATATTCATCCAAAACTCCCACTACTTAGAATTCCACCAAACTCTTGTCTTAGGGTAAACACCCTATTCCAGGACCAATGGAGTGGTCAAAAAAATTATCAGAGACTATATGATGTGGTAAAATGATCATTTTACCCCTCATGAGCACCCGATAACAAAAATTCATATTTCTGATCAAATTTTAAAATCCTAAAAACATGGGTCTCTACACAGCTGATCATATCCAAACTTTAAAAGGATATTATAAAACTAGATAGATCTACCCAATTTGTCAAAGTAATTTTTAATTCTCATAAGAGGGTAATTATTCTGCATTTTCACTAGATTAATCTATCGATAGTCTATACACAACCTTAGAAAACCATATTTTTTTTCAAACAAAACATGAGCACCCCAAGGTGACACACAAGGCCTAAAATACTACAAATCATGACTTTCACAGTGCTAAAAATGGACTTTATCAGTGCTATAGAAGTGTTGAATACTAGAGTGAGATTAAAACCCCCAGTCTTTTATCATCACTTGTAGAAGTGCTGATAAAGTGGTCTACTGTAGTGTGCTGTAACAGCACACAAAAACACCAAAAACACCAAAAAAATTATAAAAATCAAGTAAAAACATAGAATTTAAATGAAATAAAATTTACATCCCAAATACAAGAAAAAAATACCATATTATATACATTTAATACATTGGTTTATAAAATTACATAAGTAGAAATTATTACATACATTCAAAAATAGAAGTCTTCCTTTGTATTTTGATCCGAACCCCTACTCGAGCAAAAAAATACCTGTATAAGAAAACAATTATTGTTTTAGTAATTATATAAATAATTAAATTAACATAATGTGTTAATTATAAACTAAACTTTGAGTCATAGAAGGAACTTTTTGTATCATACTGAGTTGCAGTTGATTCTTGCACGTCACAATTTTTTTTGTTCATCTTCAAGCTTTATCTCTATGAAAATTAACTAAATAATTATAATGTAAAAACAATAAATAAATAAATTAAGCAACATTAGATATAATGATGAGAAAACAATCTAGGCCCATTTTCTCAGTTTTGGGAATGTGATGTGCATTTTAAAATAAATGATACTTATATATTGAAAATAAACACTTGGAGTCACACTAGTCACATAGTACATAATATTGAGGTATATATAATTCTTAAACATCTCAAATGAATTATGGATCATTTTCTGAAAGTTTCAAAAAAATATGAATGTGTTATCTAGGTTTTGAGTATATCTCTTTTATTTTTTAATAAAATGCCATTTTAAACTGGAAACACAAACATTGAATCATACCGTTCATATCATGTGTTAGTTTGAAAATATTAAAATTAATTCACATAAAAAATGACTTATGAATTTTTTTCCTAAATTATAAAGAAAATATGACCATGTTTTCTCGTGTTTAAGTGAGTGACACTTTTTGAACTAAAATGCCGATTTTAAACTGATAACAGAAACATTTAGTCATATCGAACACATAATGTATCGTATTGAGGTGAAGATGATTTATAAACATCACAAATAACTTATGGATCATTTTACTAAAGTATAAAAACTATCTTATTTTGTTTTCATAGTTTTGAGTATGTCAGTTTTCCTTTTTTCTAAAATTGATGTCAATTTTAAATAAAAAGATGCACTTGGAGTCATATCGGTCACACCCTGAATCAGGTTGAGTTTTAGCTAATTCTTACACATCCAAAATGTCTTATGGATCATTTTCATAATGTATCAAAACAATTAAAATTAGTTTTCTCAGTTTTGAGTACGCCCCTTGTCCTTTTTACTAAAATGTCATTTTAAACTAGAAACACACACTTTGACTCATAATGATCACATCGTGTATTGGTTTGATGTGAGTCTAATTACTACATGTAAAGAATTAATTATGAATCAATTTCTTAAATTATTAATAAAATCTGACTGTTTTTCCTCAATTTTCAATGAGTGACATTTTTTGAACTGAACTTTTGATTTTAACAAATAACAGGAAAATTGGTTCATACTGGTCACATTATGTATCATTTTTAGGTGTTTTTAATTTATAAAAATCAAAAAAAGACTTATCTATCATTTTACTAAAGTATAAAAATAATCTGAATGTATTTACTCAGTTTTGAGTAGGTTGGTTGTCCTTTTTACTAAAATTTATATCAATTTTAAATTAAAAGATGCACTTGGAGTAATACTAGTCACATTGTGTGTCAGATTGAGATGAGAATGATTCCTACACATATCAAATGACTTATAGATAGTTTCCCTAAAGTATAAAAACAATATAAATGTGTTTTTTCAATTTTGAGTACCTTACTTGTTTTTTACTAAAATGTAATTTAAACTAGAATCACACACTTTAACTCATACCAATCACATCATGTATCGATTTGATGTGAGACTGATTCCTAAACATCAAAAATGAAATATGAATTTATTTCCTAAATTATCAAGAAAATATAAGCATGTTTTCTCTATTTTCATTGAGTGACATTTTTGAACTAAACTTTAGATTTAAAACTGATAACAGACACATTGAGTCATAAGGGTCACACCATTCGTCAAATTGAGGTGAAGTTAATTCCTACAAATCTTAAATGACTTATAGATCATTTCACTAATGTATAAAAATAATAAAAATATGTTTTATCATATTTTTAGTATTTTAGTTTTCCTCTTTATTAAAAATAATGTCAATTTTAAATAAAAAGAAGTACTTGGAGTCATATCGCTCACACCGTTTGTTAGATTGAGGTGTGAATAATTCCTAGAAATTATAGAGTTTTAAAAAAAATTAACTTCCAATTTTACCACGTTTACATTGTATTTATATTTCAAACTACCAAAACTATATATTCACTCGATGTTCTTAGCCAAAAAACCTGTCTCATTGTTGAAATTCAGAAGAGAAGAGGAAGCTCTTATGCCCATTATGTCACAAGAAGTCACCACAATGGGAACATGAGCTTCCTCTAATCTTTTGGATTTCAAAAACAAGAAATATTTTTCATGTAATAACATTTAATCAATATACATAGTTGGAAGTTTGACAAATAAAGGCAATGAAAATGGAAAACATTGTAACATTGGAAGAAAGAATCATTTTATCCCTTTTGTTGCTTATTTCATATAGTTGAAAGTAAAATATGACTTCCCAAAAGATATATAAAAAACTAAATAAGTATTAGATAAAAATGATAATGAAATTAACTTATAAATAATAGTTAAAATGATGAAAAAATTAATTAAATAAGTATTAGGAATTTATCTTTTCTTGATTGTTTTATACACTCTTAACAGATTTCCTTGTTGTTATTATCTTAGTTACAGGATCAAAGTCCAATCCCTTACGAACATGAGAAACTTCGAACAAACCACCTCAAATTGAAAAAATGAATCCACTTATATAAGAAAAAAATTATTATATGAGTAATACTAAAAATAAATAAATTAAACACAAATATGAAATAATACATTAATTCTATGGATAATAGTTTCACTATGAAAACATTTTTGAAAGAGGAAATTGATTTATGGTAGTGAAAATTGATTATATAAGATAATGAGACAATTAAATACTAACTTAAAAAGAATGGGTTAAAATTTTTTTAGGATGAAAAGATAAAATTGATAGATATTTTTTACTAATTAAATGGGGAGATTGTTAATAATTAAAATAATAATGAAACATTGGAAGGAATTAATGTTTAATTGAGTAGCATATGGGGGAACACATGGGGATGAGTTATATTTAAAATAAGACACTGATGGTGAGGAAAATGAAGAGGGATTTTCAACTATAGTAAATTCAACCAAGGTTGAAATCAATGAATAAAATTTCATTAGTGATCAAATAGTTTTGGTGAAAAATCAAAGGAGTAAGACTCTACAAAAAACCTCATTTTTACCAAATAGATCCTAAATAATTTGGAGAGGCATTACAAGGATGATAATTGGATCAAATCTATACATGATGAGCTTGATCCAAATAATAACAATGTGACATGGGGAATTGTTCCAAGGTTGGAGGGAAAAAATGTTATCAAAACCAAGTGGGTGTTTAGTAATAAACTCATTAACTATGGGAAAGTGGTTCAAAGTAAAGAATGGATAGTGTGTAAGGGGAAATATTTTTCCAAAGGAATTTATATTTATGATAAATTTACTCTCCCATGGTTTGGTTGTAAACTATTTTATTTTTTGGATATTTTATTATTAATGTACTTAGAAGTGTACAAAATGGATGTCAAATCTATGTTCCTAAATGGAGTTCTTAAGGGGGGATTATAAATTGCGAAACTAGATGGGTTTATTATGGATGAAAATGAGGGAAAGGTGTTCCAGTTAAAGAATTATTTGTATAAGATAAAGAAATCACTGCGGAACTCATATTTAAGGTTGGATCAATACCTAGGAAATCTTGGTTTTTAGCAAGGTAGAGTTGATCACACCCTCTACATCAAGAAGGAGAATGATCAAAGGATATTGGTACTCATATATGTCAAATAAATAATATTTTAGGATTGGAAAAATCATAATGCAATTTTTTTGGATCATATGAGATACGATATCGAGATGTCTATGATTGGTGAAACATTTTCCTTGGTTTACAGGAAAATAAAGGAAATAATATCACATTAATTTCTTAATCAAAATTTAAAAATAGGTTCCTAAGTGATTTTCAATGGAATATTCAAAACCAGTGACAACATTGACTACTATATGGATAAAGTTTTCAAAATTTGGTGATTGTAAATAGGTATATGTCATAGAATAAAGGTATTGGGAGCCAATTATACCTCAAAATAACATGAATAATAAAAATAGGCATGCATAATAAGATGATGGAATAAATGGATGATTCATTCATAACACATATATGTACATTAATAATAAAACTAGTTCATGCATGTTATGTCATGAGTTAAGACAATGACCATATCTTATATTACAAATTACATTCATGATTTTATATGCACTTTGCACACATGACATGATATTTTTAATTATTTAAAACTTACTATCAATAATAAACATCAAATAATAATAACTTTTATTTATTGTAGAGACATAAAATAATAAATTTTCTTATTTTAAATATAAACATATATTTTGATAAAATAAAATCCACTTAACAATAAAAATAAAGACGTTGTTATTTTTTATATTATATTTTAAAAATAGAAATTCTTGAATGAATATAAAACATGATTTAAAAATTTGAATAACTTGAAAACAATTTCATATACATATATCTACATAATATACATATATATAAATGATATTGTAATTTTTGTTGAAAAATATAAGTCTTTACATAATGAAAAAATAACCACTTACAATAACATAATCTGAATAAATAACTAATCAAAGATAATTATTATAATTCGAATGAAATATAAATTTTATAAGAAAAAATATTAGAATAAAAATTCTACATATTAAAATAAATACCATTATGAAAAATAAATCATGTTTAAATAAATAAACAATTAATATCTTTCAAAGATTATAATTCTAAATAGAATATAATCTTCAAAATAAATCCTTAGAATAAAAATAAATTTCCTTACTATTAAAATCTAAACATAAAAATAAAATGGATAGTCTCCCTTACTTGATTGTAGAATATTTCTTATACTTATTCTAGTCAGGAA
Organism: Viscum album; assembly: GCA_963277665.1. Classification (NCBI taxonomy): domain Eukaryota; kingdom Viridiplantae; phylum Streptophyta; class Magnoliopsida; order Santalales; family Viscaceae; genus Viscum; species Viscum album. Next base: position 819,927,382 of record OY728126.1, read on the forward strand.
AACTCACTAGGGAAACTCACTCGCTCTCATTGGTATTTGTTTACAACATACTAGTATTATGGAAGTAGGACACACAACACTTAAAATAATGAGGAAGGCCAATCCAAAATTTTTAGCAAGACTCCAATTTATAACATAATGATAAAAAAATGGATTATATTTTATTCATTCATTTAGAATGAAACTTGCCAATCAAGCTATTATTGGGTTCCACTTATATGTTTTTTTATTTTTCATTGACATTTATAGTATAGAAACAAAGAAGAAAATGACATAGAGATCAAATAAGAGAAAAATATTTATTGCAAGTGTAAATATTTTCTACTTTGTTTTAATCTAAAAAACATAGGGTTTTTCATGAATCTATGATCTCATTAAAAATAAATAACAATTAATTTTGGGTTTTTTTATTATAGGATAGTGAAACTAGACTTGTTGGGATACACAAATGTAAGATGAGAAGGTTCAGTGGATAACTGAGGGAAATTAGATATATCGAAAAACCTGAATTTCATTCGAGTCTTGGTTTCGTTCAACCCTTGAATCACTCGAGCCTTGGATCAAAGCCCTAAAATAGTTGGAGCCTTGATTCGAGCCTAATTTGATTTTGGATTCAACAACAAGGATCACTGGCAGTAGGTTGCTTCCATGGAGAGCATTAGATATCATGAACTAGTTCGCGATGGTTAGGGTTCTTAAAAATAGATAGTGACACTTTCGTCATCACTTTCAAAAAAATGCTGATAAATATATATTTTTATCAGCACTAAACAAGTGCTGGTAAATACTTATAATACTTTTTAATTTTTTTTAAAAAGTATAATTATTATATGTAATTATAATTCTTATAATAATACTTTTTATAAAATAATAATTTTATAATTATTTGAATATATAATTATTTATTTATAATTATATAAATATGTTTTAAAAAAAAATATTTATATCATTATATATATATAGTAAATATATTCATTATTTTAAAATATTTATTATAATTTTATAATTATTTATTTATATTTATATAAGTACTTAATTAACAAATATTATTTATTTATTTATAATTATAAATGCATAAAAATAGTCTATATATATTTATAAATATATTTATTTATAAATATTTTTTTTACAAATGTATTTTTAACATTATTAATGAATTTTTCATCTTAAGTGAAAGCATGTTAAAAATGATTAATTAAAAATGAGTAAAATATTAAAAATTTGAATAAGTTTGATTAATATAAATCATTAAAAAATGGATATATATTGAAATAAATATGAATACATATTAAAAATATAAAAACATAGTACATAAATATATATAAAATAAATAATATAAATTGATTAAATTCCCAAACAAAATATTTGTGTGTGCACGTATATATAAAAATGAATTAATTATGTATATGTGGAATCAATATAATACATTTGATCTATGTTAAATTGAAAAATCAAACGACATTCAATTATGTTCATTACTCGATGCAATTAGTCAGTGTAAGAACCCGGTTCTTACTTTAAGGTATGGGTTACTTTTTTTTCCAGTTTTGAGTTTTTTTGAGATAACAAGGAAAAAACTTGGTAGTTCTGGAAATTTTTAGGTTACACGCCATGTACCTTCTAGTACACGCTATGTACCCTTGCCGTGTGAGAAGGCTATACATGACGTGTAGGCGTGTTGGCCAGATAGTGATGTTTAACCACTTACACGTCGTGTACTCTTAGTACACGCCATGTAGTCTAGACGTGTAAGGGGGATATACATGGCGCGTGGGTATATTAGAGAGTTAGAGGGGAAAAACCAAGGACATTCCATGTACGAACTTGTACACACCGTGTAGTCATGTCGGCAGGTCCTCAGAAAAATTTCAACCATCTTAGGAATAATAAAATGACACACACGGTGTGTACTCATATATACACATTGTGTATTTTCTTTTTTTTCTCTGTTAAAATGGTAAGTAGCCTCGTTTTGAGGCAGAGGAAAGAGGGTTTCATTCGGGTTCACAAACAAGTGGTGACAGAGCTCATTTTTTCTCCTAATTGTCTGTCCAAACTCCATTTCAGTCGCCATCAGATGTGTTGGAACCCCACAATTGAGCTCTTGATTCCCCTTGAGCCTTTCGTCTTGATTTATGTTCCAAACCGAGTTATAGGGATTTGAGAATTAATGTTCCTTTTGTAGATCTACCTAGTTAGAGAACTAATTAGAGGCTGTTACCAGATGAGGATCATCATTCAAGTATAAGGTAGATGGTGCATAGCTTGTTTCGTGTTTTTGTGGACATTTGGGTGGTGAGACCTTTGGTGCATCTTCAGGTATTTTTGAGCGAGACCCATTTTATATTCTATGGAATATTTAATTAATTTTCAGACCCATGGGATGCCTTTGGGCATGCCCTATTACCTAAATTTCTTGAGCAAGGCCGAGAAAGAGGCCGACGCTCATTGGGACATTTTGGCCTGGGGAGCCAAAATGGTTATAATTGGTCTTATTTGTTTTTAAATTGGTATGTTTAATTTGGTAAAGAATGATTGGGATTTTTAGAGGCATTCAAGACCTCAGTGTTGCTGTGTGATAGCCGTTAGGCTAATGAAATCCAACTATTTAGATTATTTTTTTTGTTTATGTGATTTGTTTAAATGAGATAAATATGTAATTGCTGAATTTCATACGCTGTAACCTTTGGGTTGTGTTGGGAATGGATGTATATTCTTGAATGATGTTGATCACATGTTGGTCTTGGCCCGTATTTTTGGGTGGTTTGACCATGGTATTGGGCATCATGGACGTTGGATTGTGGTAGTGTGACTGTCAAGTTGGGCATTATAGTATCCCACATTTTTAACACATAAACTTTCATTACATTATACAAAACTGAGGATCTTTAAGGTTTAGTGTCATGGAAACCAGGCAATCAAAACATGAAAACATAAAACATTATTCTTAAACACTTGAAAGGCTTCTCCTTAGGTTCATCCTAGGTTCATTACCGCATCTCATAACCTGGGGACATACATCAAAAGAAAGGGTGAGCAGAAGGCCCAGTAAGGGAAACAAGGGAAACATTTAACATGTGAACTTGAGATACATCAATAAAGTCATGAAAAAGAACTTTAAGGCATGATAAATAAATCATGAGGCATATCATAATAAAATAACGTATTTCATAACTTGAAGATGTGGCTACAACATTTAACAAAGACAATCATTTCTGTTTCACCAAGGTCTATTATAAGGCCCCAGCCTTAAACCTTACTTAATCTTGAGTTATTACAAGATTACACATTGAGGATCTTTTCAGGTTTAGAGTTTTAGAGAATTAGATCATGAAACTTGCATTACATTCCACATTTAAACAAAGTGGTTACATAAAAGACAATATTCATTCTTCCCATCAACGGAAACATATTTAAAAATAAAACATGGATTCTTTCTTGACACATCCTTGACACTATCATCACATCATGTACCCTTCCCTTGACCTGTGAAAAACATTTCAAAAACTTGGGATGAGCATAAAAAGCTCAGTAAGGGATATATAGATATGGAAAGGAAACATGAGTACATGTATACATAAAAATGAAATCATACTTTACCCATAAAACATAGGCGTATCAAATCATGAATAAATCATAGAAATCATAAGACATAAAAGTAACTTGAGGAATTCATAACATTCTTACATAGGGAGTAACCCTATTGGTTACGTTTGGAATACCCATCACAGTATATTCCCTAAATCTCTTCGGAGAAACCTTAACGTTTCACTCCTTCGCGTTACCCAATGCATTGGAGAGCTATATCGGGCTCACCCGCCCTTAGTTTATCACGGAACCACCCATTTTCATAACAATGCCCAAGAACCATAACATAAACATATCACATAAAACATGCATAAATTAAGCATAACATTTCCACATTTCAATCACAATATAACATTTTAGTATATTGAAATAATGAATCCGTTCAAAAAAGAAACCATTTCCAAAACCATTGAAAACATTTAATAAAGAGTTTTTTGAATCAAAGTGTCCCATACCACCTTGAAGCTTCTAACATTTTAAACCATTAATATCCATATAAATAAATCCATAAAACCATTTTCAAAACATGGATATTAATAAGAACAAATCAGTAAAACATTTTAAAGCGATATTTTGGTTAAAGGGTTTTTACCAAAATTAGAGACAGTTGAATACAATAATTGAGGAATAACATTTAATCAGAACATTATAATATCATGAGAATAAATGGATTCATGATATAATATTCCAAAGGACAGTATATACACCACATAAGAGTGAATTGGTGCATAACAACAATGAAGTCTCAATAGGGATGTAAAATGTGATGAAATCCCTTATAAAGAAGGTATCCTTAAATTAAGGAAAAATAAATCTCAAAAATATGTGTGACAAATATAAATACACCCAATATAAGAGGATATTAAGTGTAAAACAATAAAAGGTCATTCACACATATTCAATGGATGACATATTCAATGACTACATGTGGAACCCAAAGAAATCGAAATTGGGTTAAAAAGTTCCCTTGACAGCCTAACGGCATCACATCAAAATGAGTTGATGAGAGATAAAAAGTGTATCACATCACTTGGACATAAAATTTACATCAATAAGGATATATGATAACATATCCCAACATAACAATATGTAAATTAAAAGACCCAACAAAAGAAGTCTTTTTTTTAAGAAAAAGGAGGGTGAAAGGTTCCCTTACCGACTTGGGTATCTTTCAAAACATACACCCCATGAAAGAAGGACAATAAATCATTGATGTAAATACTCATAAACGAAAGTATATTACACAAAGAGTAGAATAATGGGCAGTACATAGACCACCCAAAGGAAATTGTGGCAAATGTAGCATAAATTTCACGGGAATAAAAGTGAGATGAAAAATCACTTACGAAAACTCGGCAGCCTAACAACGCCACTTAAAACTTCCAAAAATGGATTGATGAGATCAAATAGGGTATCTCATCACATTAAAATAAAATGTACAGAAATAGGAATATGAAAGAACATCCCCCATCATAACAAATAGGATCTTAAAAGAAGTGACATAAAGGGGAGTACTTAAATAGAAAGAGAGAGGTTAGATCTCTTACGAAAATTCGGCAGCCTAACGGCGCCACTCAAAACTCCCAAAAATGGATTGATGAGAGAGAATAGGGTCTCTCATCACATGAAATTAAAAATTACAGTAGGATTAATATAAAATATCATCCCAATAACAAGAAATATGAGCTTTAAAAGGAATTACATAAAAGAGTGTACTTAAAAAGAAAGAGAGGTGTAGGATCCCTTACCTCGGGTCCGACTTGACTCGATCGTTCTTTAATCTCCTGAATAATAAACTTGAGTTAATTTATAATTCCTTAAGAAACATTTTCAAGTTCATTATTCCTTTTATATCACTTATTACCATGTCATAAACATCATGTAATCATTTAAGTTAATAATATTTGTTTTGCCGATATTTGGTTCCTAAGTCGAAAGTGGACTTCTTACAATTACATGTTGTTTGTGTGGCCAAATGTTTATTATATCCAGAATTGTATTCATGATGTAGATATAATATATTTCATATATATACATTACATTCATGAATTTATAACGTTACATAATCATTTAGAGGTAAGAAATGAAATGCACCGTTCATGGAGACGGTAAGCAGTACGTACGCATGAACGCTACTTTCATTTCTATTTTGTATTTTATAGAATGGAATAATAATGATATAAAGGTATATTATAATTCCAGTATAATATCATATATAATATCATAGTTCCATCCTTTATACATCCCACATATGGTATTTAACGAATCAAATCATTTTGAGGGGGCGGTAGTCCGCACTTCCTAAAATGAAGATATCACATATACCCATAATGGATGCCATAAAGGTAAGACACAAATGAAAAATACAGAAGCATAAGTAAAACATAAACATATTATATATCATATAATAAAATAGTGACATCATAATGGCCACCTTTGAAGGTGTTAAATGAGTATTGAACAATCATCATTTCGGGAGGCAGAATTTCGCCATCCACGGAAACCGTATGTTCTTTAACCATTTGATGTAGTTGTGTGAGAGTGTAGCTCGAATAAATCTTATAAGAACATCATAGTATATTTAATATACTGGTTTTGTTACAAAATAAATAAATAAAAAGAGTTTAGGGGGTTGGAGAAGCAAAATAAAACAAATGAACATGAGGGAAAAGAATTACCTTTAAAAGTGTAACTCCTTTTGATTTGAGCCTAAAGGCTTCCTTTGAAAGGATTCTGCCCAAAGGAAATCCTCTAGGATGAGTATAGGGATGTGGAGAGAGTAAATGGGCAGGGGTTGGACGAGCCAAAGGCTTTAGGAGTGTGTTAAATGAGGTAGAGGTGGGGGCCTTTTATAAGAGGAGAGGAGGGGTACTTTTGGAAAGTAAAAAAATATTACTTTATTTGAAAATGTGTTTCGGTTTCAAAAGGTCCCACATTGATATAATTCGTGGATAAGGTGATAAGGCTTATAAATACACTCATCCAATAAGTTTTGGACATGTGTAGTTCATAGATTTTACATTATCTTTCCATTTTATTTAAATCGTCAAATAATGATGTCATCGCTGCATCATTATTATGTCATAAATAATTTAATTTATTTAATGTATAAAAATTATAAAAAAAATCACTATGATGTAGGAAATCTTTTTAGCTTTACAATGACTATTTATAATCAAAATTAGGACTTGTGTAACCCCACTTAAAAACTGTTTTAGTAAAACAACTCATGTTTGTGTCAATTTTACTTTTACATTAAATAAAAAGTTATTTATGTCATTTCCCAACCAAAGTGTCTCCATGGGGTCCCCAAGTTGACCCATGGATTTTATTGGTCGGCCATGACACAACCAATAATGTTGGGACATGTGTCTAGGTCATTTTATATTATTAAAGCATTATTTATACCTTAAACTACCCTAATTACCACTAATCGCGATTAAGAACTTAATAAGTTACTATTCACCAAAAAATTATTTTTATCCCATTGAACCACATTTTACTTCTTAATGACAACCATGTATGTCGGATTTTTGAAATTCAAAACACAATGATGGAAAAATTTCATTTAAATGGAAAATTAGTCTTTATAAGTACCACTTAGTGGTTTCACTATTCATCAAAAATTGAAGTTTTTCAGAAAATTACCAAAAATTCACCCTAAGCTATATTTGATATTCCGAATTAAAAAATGAAGTCTATTTTACAAAATTCAAAACATATAATTCACGTTAATTAATTTAATAATTAATTACCGCTGTCAGAGCAAATAGCGTGTTTTTATAAAACAATAAGTATCAAAAGATTGACACTAGTTTAAGTCTGATTTCAAAGTGAAATTAATTCCAACGACCACTATTGGATTTAATGGTAAAAATATTTTCTAATTTCAATTTAAAACCAATTCAAAATATAATCTAATCATATAAATAAATTAGATTAAAAAGAGGTTTTGAATTAAAATACAACATTTTACACTATTCATTAAAAAAAATGAACATTATCGGAAAGATACCAAAAATTTACACAAAGTAAATTTTGATGTCCCGATTCTTAAGAAGAGTTTTATTTGGTCCAATAGAATTTATAGGAGTGAACAAAACTATATTTAATGACGGTTCGCCATCAAATGGCGATAAGTGAACCTTTAGTGAAAACTAGGGCATATATGCCCAAAATTGAATTCTTTCTGTATTTTAAGCCTTTATCTTTTATTGGATAAATGTAAAAACATTTAAAAACATATATAATCATATTTTAGTTATTTATATCCATTCCCGCCAATACAACGGCTACATGTTAACTACCATTTAAAATAATATTATTTTATTATTAGAGTGCAACGTAAGATTCCCAAGAAACTCGTTGTTGCGTGTTGGGTACGCCATCGAGCATAGCATCCCCTTTAAAGTAATATTAATATTTGATTCAAAAATATGGATAAATATGAAATTTCATATTCTTTATTTACCTGGGGTGTTACATCCTTCCCCCCTTTTGGGAATTGCGTCCTCGCAATTTTAAAATTGGGCTTGGGAACATCCTTGAAAGTCCCACATCGGAACAAGGATTGGTAAAACAATCACTTTAAAATAAAGAAAGATAAGTACAAAGGTCACCCGATTTAACCCATACTAGGATTCCAAGTATGAAAACATGGACATGGAGGAAAAAACAAAGGGTCATGTTCTGATGGAGAGTGATAGAAAACATGTTTAGGAGAAAGTTAACCACGAGAAAATCACAAACTTGTGATGGGTTAAACGGTATTCGATTCCCCAGTAGAAAAAGTTAATAGACAACATTTTTGTTTTGAGTTACTTTTTATTGAGGAGTTTATTCATAAGGAAACATAATCACTTATCATATTGACTTTCAACTTTTATTAGATTCCTTACACAAACTCATATTTTCTCTAAAAGACGAGTATTTAGGAAGACTTGTTCACATTAAGAGTACTATAATCAACTTCTAGAGAATCACCTAATCCACAAAATAAAACTATATACTTCCCATGTATTTAGAATTTAACCAAAACCAAAAAGGTTATTACAAGATCAGATAATCCAGAAAAGGATAACCCTTTATAAAAATAAAATCTATTCTTAACCTCCAAAATTTGTCCAACAAAACCCAAAGTTCAACGAGGACCATTCTATAATCAATTTGTCCATAAAATTCTTCAAAGCAAACCAATATAAGATTGAAACCCAAATATTTGAAGGATTTAGTCTCATAGTCTTCCAAGATAAATCGTAACATTTATCTCCAAACAACATCAGTTGCTCCTAAAGTCTCGTATTGAAAAGTAATTAACCTAATCACATATCCTCCATGATAGGTTAATCATTTTCATAAATAACCCAAAATCAACTTACTGTTAATTCATAAAATCATATAACTATAAAGAATCAGTCCAACTAACCAGGGACTTCACGTAGTCCAGTGGTAGGCGATAAATACCAGTCGCACATTGGTTGTGGGTTCGATTCTCGCAGCTTTGTCCGACGCGACGGGATGTCACACGGTCTACGTGTTGTCCTTTTTCCAGAACTATATAATTCTTAAAACATTCCCCAAAATGAGATAAAATCTTCAAGAATAATCATAACATATTTTAACCTCAAGTTTATCTCATGCCCTTTATTTTCCATCATATCATATAATAACCCATAATTACCTCAAAAGTAAGGATCATATAAACCCTAATGGTTACCTTAATAATTATTACCTGAATTTCCACATCGAGTTGGCCATCTCATACATGATGCATTAGAGAACTCACCAAGGTTGAAGTGGTTGATCATGACTCCTTGATATTTGGTTAAAACATCCACGAGTTTCCTCATTGAATCCTCCATTTTATCTAGTATCTTAATCAGAGAACCACCACAGTTTCCTTCAAACCTGTTGTCTCATTGGTGCCTGCTAGATCCATCCATTCACTAAAAATAGAAATGTCAGTGTGAGTATATCAACAAAACCATCATGTACTAATGAGGAAGGTAAAAACTAAGATACAATTACTCATTCACTTTTTCTAAAACTAGGACTCTTTCTGAAATCCTAACCATTATGGTAATGTCACTTATGCTTAAAGAATACCCTAACCTCTAAAGTTATCTAAACTGACCTTTGATACCAACTATAAGGCCCCAGCCTTAAACCTTACTTAATCTTGAGTTATTACAAGATTACACATTGAGGATATTTTCAGGTTTAGAGTTTTAGAGAATTAGATCATGAAACTTGCATTACATTCCACATTTAAACAAAGTGGTTACATAAAAGACAGTATTCATTCTTCCCATCAACGGAAACATATTTAAAATAAAACATGGATTCTTTCTTGACACATCCTTGACACTATCATCACATCATGTACCCTTCCCTTGACCTGTGAAAAACATTTCAAAAACTTGGGATGAGCATAAAAAGCTCAGTAAGGGATATATAGATATGGAAAGGAAACATGAGTACATGTATACATAAAAATGAAATCATACTTTACCCATAAAACATAGGCGTATCAAATCATGAATAAATCATAGAAATCATAAGACATAAAAGTAACTTGAGGCATTCATAACATTCTTACGTAGGGAGTAACCCTATTGGTTACGTTTGGAATACCCATCACAGTATATTCCCTAAATCTCTTCGGAGAAACCTTAACGTTTCACTCCTTCGCGTTACCCAATGCATTGGAGAGCTATATCGGGCTCACCCGCCCTTAGTTTATCACGGAACCACCCATTTTCATAACAATGCCCAAGAACCATAACATAAACGTATCACATAAAACATGCATAAAGGAAGCATAACATTTCCACATTTCAATCACAATATAACATTTTAGTATATTGAAATAATGAATCCGTTCAAAAAAGAAACCATTTCCAAAACCATTGAAAACATTTAATAAAGAGATTTTTGAATCAAAGTGTCCCATAACACCTTGAAGCTTCTAACATTTTAAACCATTAATATCCATATAAATAAATCCATAAAACCATTTTCAAAACATGGATATTAATAAGAACAAATCAATAAAACATTTTAAAGCGATATTTTGGTTAAAGGGTTTTTACCAAAATTAGAGACAGTTGAATACAATAATTGAGGAATAAAATTTAATCAGAACATTATAATATCATGAGAATAAATGGATTCATTATATAATATTCCAAAGTACAGTACATACACCACATAAGAGTGAATTGGTGCATAACAACAATGAAGTCTCAATAGGGATGTAAAATGTGATGAAATACCTTATAAAGAAGGTATCCTTAAATTAAGGACAAATCAATCTCAAAAATATGTGTGACAAATATAAATACACCCAATATAAGTGGATATTAAGTGTAAAACAATAAAAGGTCATTCACACATATTCAATGGATGACATATTCAATGACTACATGCGGAACCCAAGGAAATCGAAATTGGGTTAAAAAGTTCCCTTGACAGCCTAACAGCATCACATCAAAATGAGTTGATGAGAGATAAAAAGTGTATCGCATCACTTGGAAATAAAATTTACATCATTAAGGATATATGATAACAAATCCCAACATAACAATATGTAAATTAAAAGACCCAACAAAAGAAGTCTTTTTTTAAGAAAAAGGAGGGTGAAAGGTTCCCTTACCGACTTGGGTATCTTTCAAAACATACACCCCATGAAAGAAGTACAATAAATCATTGATGTAAATACTCATAAACGAAAGTATATTACACAAAGAGTAGAATAATGGGCAGTACATAGACCACCCAAAGGAAATTGTGGAAAATGTAGCATAAATTTCACGGGAATAAAAGTGAGATGAAAAATCACTTACGAAAACTCGGCAGCCTAACAGCGCCACTTAAAACTTCCAAAAATGGATTGATGAGATCAAATAGGGTATCTAATCACATTAAAATAAAATGTACAGAAATAGGAATATGAAAGAACATCCCCCATCATAACAAATAGGATCTTAAAAGAAGTGACATAAAGGGGAGTACTTAAAGAGAAAGAGAGAGGTTAGATCTCTTACGAAAATTCGGCAGCCTAACGGCGCCACTCAAAACTCCCAAAAATGGATTGATGAGAGAGAATAGGGTCTCTCATCACATGAACATAAAAATTACAGTAGGATTAATATAAAAGATCATCCCAATAACAAGAAAGATGAGCTTTAAAAGGAATGACATAAAAGAGTGTACTTAAAAAGAAAGAGAGGTGTAGGATCCCTTACCTCGGGTCCGACTTGACTCGATCGTTCTTTAATCTCCTGAATAATAAACTTGAGTTAATTTATAATTCCTTAAGAACCTTTTTCAAGTTCATTATTCCTTTTATATCACTTATTACCATGTCATAAACATCATGTAATCATTTAAGTTAATAATATTTGTTTTTCCGATATTTGGTTCCTAAGTCGAAAGTGGACTTCTTACAATTACATGTTGTTTGTGTGGCAAAATGTTTATTATATCCAGAATTGTATTCATGATGTAGATATCATATATTTCGTATATATCCAGTACATTCATGAATTTATAACGTTACATAATCATTTAGAGGTAAGAAATGAAATGCACCGTTCATGGAGACGGTAAGCCGTACGTACGCATGAACACTACTTTCATTTCTATTTTGTATTTTATAGAATGGAATAATAATGATATAAAGGTATATTATAATTCCAGTATAATATAATATATAATATCATAGTTCCATCCTTTATACGTCCCACATATGGTATTTAACGAATCAAATCACTTTGAGGGGGCGGTAGTCCGCACTTCCTAAAATGAAGATATCGCATATACCCATAATGGATGCCATAAAGGTAAGACAAAAATGAAAAATAAAGAAGCATAATTAAAACATAAACATATTATATATCATATATAAAAATAGTGACATCATAATGGCCACCTTTGAAGGTGTTAAATGAGTATTGAACAATCATCGTTTCGGGAGGCAGAATTTCGCCATCCACGAAAACCGTATGTTCTTTAACCATTTGATGTAGTTGTGTGAGAGTGTAGCTCGAATAAATCTTATACCAACATCATAGTATATTTAATATACTGGTTTTGTTACAAAATAAATAAATAAAAAGAGTTTAGGGGGTTGGAGAAGCAAAATAAAACAAATGAACATGAGGGAAAAGAATTACCTTTAAAAGTGTAACTCCTTTTGATTTGAGCCTAAAGGCTTCCTTTGAAAGGATTCTGCCCAAAGGGAATCCTCTAGGATGAGGAAAGGGATGTGGAGAGAGTAAATGGGCAGGGGTTGGCCGAGCCAAAGGCTTGAGGATTGTGTTAAATGAGGTAGAGGTGGGGGCCTTTTATAAGAGGAGAGGAGGGGTACTTTTGGAAAGTAAAGAAATATTACTTTATTTGAAAATGTGTTTCGGTTTCAAAAGGTCCCACATTGATATAATTCGTGGATAAGGTGATAAGGCTTCGAAATCCACTCATCCAATAAGTTTTGGACATGTGTAGTTCATATATTTTACATTATCTTTCCATTTTATTTAAATCGTCAAATAATGATGTCATCGCTGCATCATTATTATGTCATAAATAATTTAATTTATTTAATGTATAAAAATTATAAAAAAAATCACTATGATGTAGGAAACCGTTTTATCTTTCCAATGACTATTTATAATCAAAATTAGGACTTGTGTAACCCCACTTAAAAAATGTTTTAGTAAAACAACTCATGTTTGTGTCAATTTTACTTTTACATTAAATAAAAAGTTATTTATGTCATTTCCCAACCAAAGTGTCTCCATGGGGTCCCCAAGTTGACCCATGGATTTTATTGGTCGGCCATGACACAACCAATAATGTTGGGACATGTGTCTAGGTCATTTTATATTATTAAAGCATTATTTATACCTTAAACTACCCTAATTACCACTAATCGCGATTAAGAACTTAATAAGTTACTATTCACCAAAAAATTATTTTTATCCCATTGAACCACATTTTACTTCTTAATGACAACCATGTATGTCGGATTTTTGAAATTCAAAACACAATGATGGAAAAATTTCATTTAAATGGAAAATTAGTCTTTATAAGTACCACTTAGTGGTTTCACTATTCATCAAAAATTGAAGTTTTTCAGAAAATTACCAAAAATTCACCCTAAGCTATTTTTGATATTCCGAATTCAAAAATGAAGTATATTTTAAAAAATTCAAAACATATAAGTCACGTTAATTAATTTAATAATTAATTCCCGCTGTCAGAGCAAATAGCGTGTTTTTATAAAACAATAAGTATCAAAAGATTGACACTAGTTTAAGTCTGATTTCAAAGTGAAATTAATTCCAACGACCACTATTGGATTTAATGGTAAAAATATTTTCTAATTTCACTTTAAAACCAATTCAAAATATAATCTAATCATATAAATAAATTAGATTAAAAATAGGTTTTGAATTAAAATACAACATTTTACACTATTCATTAAAAAAAATGAACATTATCGGAAAGATACCAAAAATTTACACAAAGTAAATTTTGATGTCCCGATTCTTAAGAAGAGTTTTATTTGGTCCAATAGAATGTATAGGAGCGAACAAAACTATATTTAATGATGGTTCTCCATCAAAAGACGATAAGTGAACCTTTAGTGAAAACTAGGGCATATATGCCTAAAATTGAATTCTTTCTGTATTTTAAGCCTTTATCTTTTATTGGATAAATGTAAAAACATTTAAAAACATATATAATCATATTTTAGTTATTTATATCCATTCCCGCCAATACAACGGCTACATGTTAACTACCATTTAAAATAATATTATTTTATTATTAGAGTGCAACGTAAGATTCCCAAGAAACTCGTTGTTGCGTGTTGGGTACGCCATCGAGCATAGAATCCCCTTTAAAGTAATATTAATATTTTATTCAAAAATATGGATAAATATGAAATGTCATATTCTTTATTTACCTGGGGTGTTACATCTATCCCTATGGTGTCATTAAAAATTACCAAGGTTATTCACCAAGGTATCAGTCAAAATGGTCATCTCTATAGATTAAGTCTTTACCCAATGCATTGGAGTGCTATCAAGGCGCAAACTTAAATTTTCATTTATTATCATGTGATCCACATATATCATCATCAATAATTTCATAAAAAACCCATATAGCATAAAATAAATGGGTTTCATTTCATAGTCATCACATTTTAAAAACTACTTTAAAGATGTGATCTTTATGTCACTTTAAATCCACAAAAACGGAAAGAGGGTTTCATGTATGTAAATCCCAGAATTTAAAATAGAACATTTTGATATATATGTGAATACCCTTTTATAAGAAAGTGCTTTGAGTATTCACTTAATAAAATGAAAGAATTTGAGAAAAAGAGAGAGACATTTTGAGACGGAAATTCTGCAGCATAACGACTATGTTGTAGGGTTTTAGAAAACATTGAAAAGAGAGGGGACATGGGTCACCCACTCATAAATGATCCATAAAATAGTAGGGGGACAGAATATAATGGATATAAGAACATGGTAATAAAATTTGAAAGATATACCATATGAAATGAAGAACATGAAAGGAAGACAAAAATAAGATTTCTCTTATGAAAATTCGGCAACCTAACAGCGTCACTTAAACTTCAAAAAAATGAATTGACGAGATCAAATAGGGTCTCTAATCATATGAAAATAAAAGATCAGTATGATAGATATAGATATCATACCCCAAAATAATAAAAATGAACTTTAAAGACTTGACAAGAAAATAGAACTTGAAAATGAGAAGGGTGAAAGAGTCCCTTAAAGATTCAGCAGCCTAACGGCGCCAGTTAAACATTATTAAAATGAATTGATGAGAGAAAGTGGGGGTCTCTAATCATATGAAAATGAAGTGGACAGTAGGATGAATATAAAAGAACATAATCCAACATAAGAACGTGGAGCATAAAAGAAATCACATAAAAGAGATTACTTGAAAAGAAAGAGAGAGGTCAGATCCCTTACCTTAAAACGTATCTCTTAAAACTCAAAGGTTGGGACCTTGAGGGCTTGGGGGCACCTTGAGAGGACTACTTGGTAGGTAATGAGACCAGATCTTTGTTCGGGGAGAGTTGGGAGTGAAAACTAAAGGAGAAAAGGGTGGGTATTTATAGGGAAAGTGAGGGGACAAGGCATTAATGGCCAAGGGACACCTCATTGGTGGTATTGGCAAAACCATGAGCTTGCCCATGGTATTTGCCCATGGTATTGGCCACTTGGTACAACTCATACCTTATATTACTATTCATAATTCTAACATATTGATTACATACTTAATACATCATTTAATAATGTCATTAAACGCCCGTAACTTAAAAACTGTATTTTCACTATTCACCGAAAATTCAACTTTCTCAGAAAAATCTCAAAATTTCACCTTAACCAAATATAAATGATTTGATTTAAAAAATGAACTCCATTTTTAAAAAATAATTTTCTAAATATTTTTAATTAAATTTTTAAATAAATACACTATTCACTGAAAATTCATTTTTTTCAGAAAAATCCCCAAAAATTACCTTAACATAATATCGATGCTCTGAGTTCAAAAATGAACTCCATTTTATAAAAATAATTTTCTAAATATTTTTAATTTAATTTTTAATTTAATTACACTATTCACCTGAAAAAACTAATACTTGAATAATAATTTCTGAAACAGTTATTTACCTATTTTATTGAATCACATTACTTAATCAAGGTGCCTAGATTATATTAATACTTTCTTTAAGTGAGATTACTAATCCATTTGGTCACATTACTAATCCTAAGCGTAAAATCACTATTCATAAATTACTATTCATCAAAAAATAAGTTGATCTTATTAGACTCCAAATTTCTTACTGAACACATATGCAGAAGACCATTTTTTGAAAATCATTACACATCATTAATTATTTAAGGTTTACAAAAATATTTTAAAATATCCTTTTTTTAGAATTCATCAAAAATATGCATACTATATTTATTTGGAAATTTAAAAATTCACAAACTTCATCATAAGAAGAAATCAAAATTTTTATTTAAATCAAAGGATTACACAAGGCAGTTACAGTCTCCTTACATAGCCCCTTATAACCCCAGCATAGGACCTAAGTGTAAGGTGTGATAAGGTGAGAGAATCCGAGGGAGGATCGACCAACATTGCACGAGTAGTAATTTCTATCAGTTTTAACTTCTCGCAAAGGAGATTCCATTCTAGCTTCACATGATGAAGTTCGTCTTGGGTTTAGTCCACAACAAAGCCCAGTGGTGCTACCTCCTTCCCAAGGTCCATTAGGTGGGCTTCGATTGGCCCGAGACTACTGGATGAGGCCATCAAATCTTCTTTCTATATTAATTAACCAAGATCACTTGTATTTAGAGACAATAGTTGCAACATTTAGTTTCTAACGGTCATACTAATTAACGGTCATATAATAGTCAAAACCCAATAGTCTCATTTTAATTATAATCATTTTATTAAATGAAATTTTTTTGTTGAGTATGAAATAAAATAACACACAAAATTAGGAAACAAGATTTATTCAAAATTTCAAGTCGTTACAATCTTCCCACCTTAAGAAATTGCATCCTCGAATTTTTTTTAAAAAAAATTGGGTTTGTAAATTTCATTGAAAGTCCCACATCGGAAAAAGATTCAGTAACACTATTACTTTAAAAGAAAGAAAAGGAAGTACAAAGGTCACCTGAGTTAACACATACTAGGATTCCATGTAGGAAAACATGGACATGGAGGAGACAACAAAGGGTCACGTTCTGAGGGAGAGTGATAGAAAACATGATTAGGAGAAAGTTAACAACAAGAAAATCACAAACTTATGATGGGTTAAACGGTATTTTATTTCACAGTAGGAAACGTTAACATACAACGTTTTTGTTTTATGTTACTTTTCATAGTTTTGAGGAATTAATTTACTATATAGAATAAAAACACAAGGAAATATATTTACCTTCAAGTAGAGTTTCATCCCTTAATAAGTTTCTACCAAAACTAATCTTTTCGCAAAACGATGAGCATTCAAAAACACGTGGTCTCATCAAAAGCACAAGAATCATCTTCTAGAGAATCACATAATCCACCAAAGATTAATTATCTATTTCTTCTATCTTTAAACATTATCCCAAAAATAGAAAGGGTAAGATAAAACAACTCTTCCAAAAAGAAAGATCCCTAGAGGAAGGGAAACTACTTTTAATCTTCAAAGTTCCACGGTACTACCCAAAGTTCATCATAGACCATTCCATAAAGAAATGTCCTTAAAATTCCTTAAAATAAAACAAACTAAGATTGAAACCCAAATGTAAGAAGGATTTGATAACACAGTCTTCCAAAATAAACTTCATCGTTCATCTCCAAACAACATCAACCACTCCTAACATATTATAACATAAGTAGCTAACCTAAACATATTTTTCCCAAGATAGGTTAATCATTTCCTATATTATGATAAGTTCACCTTAAATTCATCGATTATTCAAAATATAAGTCAAACTTTACTCCTCAAAGAAAATACCATAGTAATCTATTTACCTCAATCAAATAGGGTTCCCAAAATAGTGAATGTCTTCCAAAATAATAATAATATTTTAATCCCCTAATCAACTTTATCAGATGAACATCCATGAGACTTCGTCTTCTTTTTCCTTGATGAATTTGGTCATTCAACTAGGTACAAATTATTAATTGTGATTTTTGATAGATGGTTTGGCATAATCAAAATATGTTCAACTTGATCTCTCATCATCTCTGTCATATTAATAGGGCAATCATCACATTTCTTATCACATTGGTTGTTGGGACATGTTCTTCCATTTCCCTCCATTAACTAAGAAAAGAAATTATAATTAGGGGGCTTAAATACTTAGTCAATAATCATGAAAAGGAAACTTAAAGCATAGAAGGATAAACTAGTAGAATAAAAGTATACCCTAACTTGTGATCCCCTAGGTTCCAATCTAGGTTATCGATGATCATATATTCTTACGTGAATCTTTATTTTATTTTATCTTTGTTCCTTTAATAATGGTTCATACTAAGCTTATGAATTTACCAAAGCATATCACCCGGGAGTGTCGTAACCAAGAGTGCAGCAATGCCAATTGTCGTGTACCAGTTCCCATTCGAGTATAGCTCAAAGTGGTGTTTTTGGGTTTTACCCCTATGTACATCTATTCCAGAGCCACCTCTACCTTCTCGTATCCAGACATGGATGTATTTTCTTGGCAACCCCTTACTCAATACTCACCAAAATACTAGGAAGATTTTATATATTTAAACATTTATATAGGGTTCTTCCTAAAGTTTTCATATCCTAATTTCCACAAATAACTAAACCATCCTTTGATACCAACTATGGTATCCCACCTTTTTAACACATAAACTTTCATTACATTATACAAAATTGAGGATCTTTAAGGTTTAGTGTCTTGGAAACCAGGAACTCAAAACATGAAAACATAAAACATTCCTCTTAAACACTTGAAAGGATTCTCCTTATGTTCATCGTAGGTTCATTACTACATCTCATAACCTGGGGACATAAATCAAAAGAAAGGGTGAGCAGAAGGCCCAGTAAGGGAAATAAGGGAAACATTTAACATGTGAACTTGAGATACATCAATAAAGTCATGAAAAAGATCTTTAAGGCATGAGAAAGAAATCACGAGGAATATCATAATAAAATAACGTATTTCATAACTTGAATATGTGGATACAACATTTAACAAAGACAATCATTTCTGTTTCATCAAGGTCCATCCCCAAGGTGTCATTAAAAATTACCAAGGTTATTCATCAAGGTATCAGTCAAATTGGTCATCTCTAGAGATTAAGTCTTTACCCAATGCATTGGAGCGCTATCAGGGCACACCATTAAATTTTCCTTAATTATCATGTGATACACATATATTATCATCAATAATTTCATAAAAAACCCATATAGAAAAAAATAAATGGGTTTCATTTCATAGTCATCACATTTTAAAAACTGCTTTAAAGACGTGATCTTTATGTCACTTTAAACCCACGAAAAAGGAAAGCGGGTTTCGTGTATGTAAATCCCAGAATTTAAAATAGAAAATTTTGATATATATGTGAATTCCCATTTAGAAGAAATATCTTTGAGTATTCACTTAATAAAATGAAAGAATTTGAGAAAAAGAGAGAGACATTTTGAGACGGAAATTCGGCAGCATAATGGCTATGTTGTAGGGTTTTAGAAAACATTGAAAAGAGAGGGGACATGGGTCAACCAATCATAAATGATCCATAAAACAGTAGGGGGACAAAATATAATTTATATAATAACATGGTAATGAAATTTTAAAGATATACCATATGAAATGAAGAACATGAAAGGAAGACAAAAATAAGATTTCTCTTATGAAAATTCGGCAGCCTAACAGTGTCACTTAAACTTCAAAAAAATGAATTGACAAGATCAAATAGGGTCTCTCATCATATGAAAATAAAATATCAGTATGATAGATATAGAGATAATACCCCAACATAATAAAAAGGAACTTGAAATACTTGACAAGAAAATAGAACTTGAAAATGAGAAGGGTGAAAGAATCCCTTAAAACTTCGGCAGCCTAACGGCGCCACTTAAACATTATTAAAATGAATTGATGAGAGAAAGAGGGGGTATCTCATCATATGAAAATGAAGTTTAAATTAGGATGAATATAAAATAACATCATCCAACATAAGAACATGGAGCATAAAATAAATGACATAAAAGAGATTACTTGAAAAGAAAGAGAGAGGTCGGATCCCTTACCTTAAAACGTATCTCTTAAAACTCAATGGTTGGGACCTTGAGGGATTGGGGGAACCTTTGGAGGACTCCTTGAGAGGTAATGAGACCATATATTAGTTGGGGGAGAGTTGTGAGTGAAATCTAAAGGAGTAAAGGGTGGGTATTTATAGGGAAAGTGAGGGGACAAGGCATTAATGGCCAAGGGACACCTCATTGGTGGTATTGGAAAAACCATGGGCTTTCCCATGGTATTTTTCCATGGTATTGGCCACTTGGGACACCTCATACCTTATATTACTATTCATAAGTCGACCATATTGATTACATACTTAATACATCATTTAATGATGTCATTAAACACCCGTAACTTAAAAACTGTATTTTCACTATTCACCGAAAATTCAACTTTCTTTGAAAAATCCCAAAATTCCACCTTAAACAAATATCGATGCTATGATTTCAAAACTGAATTCCATTTTATAGAAATAATTTTCTAAATATTTTTTATTTAATTTTTAAATAATACACTATTCATCAAAAATTCATTTTTTTCAGAAAAATCCCCAAAAATTACCTTAACATAATATCGATGCTCTGAGTTCAAAAACGAACTCCATTTTATAAAAATATTTTTCTAAATATTTTTAATTTATTTTTTAATTAAAAAACACTATTCACATGAAAAACTAATACTTGAATAATAATTTTTAAAACAGTTATTTACCTATTTTATTGAATCACATTACTTAATCAAGGTTCCTAGATTATATTAATACTTTATTTAAGTGAGATTACTAATCCATTTGGTCACATTACTAATCCTAAGAGTAAAATCACTATTCATTAATTACTATTCATCAAAAATTAAGTTGATCTTATTAGACTCCAAATTTCTTACTGAACACATTCACAGAAGACCATTTTTTGAAAATCATTACACATCATTAATTATTTAAGGTTTACAAAAATATTTTAAAATATCTTTTTTCTAGAATTCATCAAAAATATGCATACTATATTTATTTGGACATTTGAAAATTCACAAACTTCATCATAAGAAGAAATAAAATTTTTTATTTAAATCAAAGGATTACACAAGTAAGTTACGGTCTCCTTATATATCTCCTTATAACCCCAACATAGAACCTAAGTGTAAGGTGTGATAAGGTGAGAGAATCTGAGGGCAACTTGACCAACATTGCACGAGTAGTAATTTTTATCAGCTTGAACTTCTTATGAAGGCAATTATATTCTAGCTTCACACGATGAAGTTCGGCTTGGGTTTGGTCCAGAGCAAAGCCCAGTGGTGCTACCTCCTTCCCAAGTTCCGTTAGATGAGCTTCGATTGGCCTGAGACTACTGGATGAGGCCATCAAATCTTCTTTCTATATTAATTAACCAAGATCACTTGTATTTAGAGACAATAGTCGCAACATTTAGTTTCCAATGGTCATACTGATTAACGATCATATAAAAGTCAAAACCCAACAGTCTCATTTTAATTATACTCATTTTATTAAATGAAAAGTTTTGTTGAGTATGAAATAAAATAACACACAAAATTAGGAAACAAGATTTATTCAAAATTTCAGGTCATTACAATCTTCCCCCCTTAAGAAATTGCATCCTCGCAATTTTTTTAAAAAAATTGGGTTTGGAAATTTCATTGGAAGTCCCACATCAGAAAAAGAGTCAGTAACACTATTAATTTGAAAGAAAGAAAAGGAAGTACAAAGGTCACCTGAGTTAACCCATACTAGGATTCCATGTAGGAAAACATGGACATGGAGGAGAAAACAAAGGGTCACTTTATGAGGGAGAGTGATAGAAAACATGATTAGGAGAAATTTAACAACAAGAAAATCAAAAACTTATGATGGGTTAAACGGTATTTGATTTCCTAGTAGGAAACGTTAACATACAACGTTTTTGTTTTACGTTACTTTTCATAGTTTTGAGGAATTCATTTACTACATAGAATAAAAACATAAAGAAATATATTTACCTTCAAGTAGAGTTTCATCCCTTAATAAGTTTCTACCAAAACTAGTCTTTTCTCCAAATTATGAGCATTCAAAAACACTTGGTCTCATCAAAAGCACAAGAATCATCTTCTATAGAATCACATAATCCACCAAAGATTAACTATCTATTTCTTCCATCTTTAAACATTATCCCAAAAACAGAAAGGTTAAGATAAAACAACTCTTCCAAAAAGAAAGATCCCTAGAGTTTTCATATCCTAATTTCCACAAATAACTAAACCATACTTTGATACCAACTATAGCATCCCGCCTTTTTATCACAAAAACTTTCATTTCATTTTACAAAACTGAGGATCTTTAAGGTTTAGTGTCTTGGAAACCAGGAACTCAAAAAATGAAAACATAAAAAATTATTCTTAAACAATTTAAAGGATTCTACTTATGTTCATCCTAGGCTCATTACTGCATCTCATAACCTGGGGTCATACATCAAAAGAAAGGGTGAGCAGAAGGCCCAGTAAGGGAAACAAGGGAAACATTTAACATGTTAACTTGAGATACACCAATAAAGTCATGAAAAAGAACTTTAAGGCATGAGAGAGAAATCACGAGGCATATCATAATAAAATAACATATTTTACAACTTGAATATGTGGCTACAAAATTTAACAAATACAATCATTTCCATTTAACCAAGGTCCATCCCCAAGGTGTCATTAAAAATTACCAAGGTTATTCACCAAGGTATCAGTCAAAATGGTCATCTCTAGAGATTAAGTCTTTACCCAATGAATTGGAGCGCTATCATGGAGCACCCTTAAATTTTACTTTATTATCATGTGAGACACATATATCATCATTAATAATTTCATAAACAACCCATATAGTATAAAATAAACGGGTTTCATTTCATAGTCATCACATTTTAAAAACTACTTTAAAGACGTGATCTTTATGTCACTTTAAACCCACAAAAAAGGAAAGCGGGTTTTGTGTATGTAAATCCAAGAATTTAAAATAGAACATTTTGATATATATGTGAATACCATTTTATAAGAAGTATATTTGATTATTAACTTAATAAAATGAAATAATTTGAGAAAAATAGAGAGACATTTTGAGACGGAAATTCGACAGCATAACGGCTAGGTTGTAGGGTTTTATAAAACATTGAAAAGGGAGGGGAAATGGGTCATCCACTCATAAATGATCCATAAAACAGTAGGGGGAAGTAATATAATGGATATGAGAACATGGTAATGAAAATTTAAAGATATACCATATGAAATGAATAACATGAAAGGAAGACAAAAATAAGATTTCTCTTATGAAAATTCGGCAGCCTAACGACGTCACCTAAACTTAAAAAAAATGAATTGAAGAGATCAAATAGGGTATCTCATAATATGAACATAAAAGATCAGTATGATAGATATAGGGATCATACCACAACATAATAAAAATGAACTTGAAAGACTTGACAAGAAAATAGAACTTGAAAATGAGAAGGGTGAAAAAATCCCTTAAAAATTCGGCAGCCTAACGGCGCCACTTAAACATTATTAAAATGAATTGATGAGAGAAAGAGGGGGTCTCTCATAATATGAACATTAATTGGACATTAGTATGAATATAAAATAACATCCTCCAACATAAGAACATGGAGCATAAAATAAATGACATAAAATAGATTACTTGAAAAGAAAGAGAGAGGTCAGACCCCTTACCTTAAAACGTATCTATTAAAAATAAAAGGTTGGGACCTTGAGGGCTTGGGGGCACCTTGGGAGGACTACTTGGGAGGTAATGAGACCAGAGATTCGTTGGTTGAGAGTTGGGAGGGAAAAATAAAGGATGAAAGGGTGGGTATTTATAGGGAAAGTGAGGGGACAAGGCATTAATGGCCAAGGGACACCTCATTGGTCGTATTGGCAAAACCATGGGCTTGCCCATGGTATTTGCCCATGGTATTGGACACTTGGGACACCTCATACATTATCTTAATATTTATAATTAGACCACATTGATTACATAATTAATACATTATTTAATGATGTCTTTAAACACCCGTAACTTAAAAACTGTATTTTCACTGTTCACCGGAAATTCAACTTTCTCAGAAAAATCCCAAAATTTCCTCTTAAAAAAATATTGATGCTCTAATTTCAAAAATGAAATCCATTTTATAAAAATAATTTTCTAAATATTTTTAATTTAATTTTTAAATAAATACACTATTCACCAAAAATTCATTTTTTTCAGAAAAATCCCCAAAAATTACCTTAACATAATATCGATGCTTTGAGTTCAAAAATGAACTCCATTTTATAAAAATAATTTTCTAAATATTTTTAATTTAATTTTTAATTAAAAAACACCATTCACTTGAAAAAACTAATTTTTGAATAATAATTTCTGAAACAGTTATTTACCTATTTTATTGAATCACATTACTTAATCAAGGTGCCTAGATTATATTAATACTTTATTTAAGTGAGATTACTAATCCATTTGGTCACATTACTAATCCTAAGAATAAAATCACTATTCATAAATTACTATTCATCAAAAATTAAGTTGATCTTATTAGACTCCAAATTTATTACTAAACACATTTGCAGAAGACCATTTTTTGAAAATCATTACACATCACTAATTATTTAAGGTTTACAAAATTATTTTAAAATATCCTTTTTCTAGAATTCATCAAAAATATGCATACTATATTTATTTGGACATTTGAAAATTCACAAACTTCATCATAAGAAGTAATGATTTTTTTTATTTAAATCAAAGGATTACACAAGGCTGTTACGGTCTCCTAACATAGCCCCTTATAACCCCAGCATAAGACCTAAGTGTAAGGTGGGATAATGTGAGAGAATCTGAGGGCGGTTTGGAAAACATTGCACGAGTAGTAATTTCTATCAGTTTTAACTTCTCATGAAGGCGATTCCATTATATCTTTACACGATGAAGTTCGGCTTGGGTTTGGTCCAGATCAAAGCCCAGTGGTGCTACCTCCTTCCCAAGTTCCGTTAGATGGGCTTCGATTGGCCCGAGACTACTGGATGAGGCCATCCAATCTTCTTTCTATATTAATTAACCAATATCACTTTCATTTAGAGATAATAGTCACAACATTTAGTTTCCAACGGTCATACTGATTAACGATCATATAATAGTCAAAAACCAACAGTCTCATTTTAATTATACTCATTTTATTAAATGAAAATTTTTTGTTGAGTATGAAATAAAATAACACACAAAATTAGAAAACAAGATTTATTCAAAATTTCTGGTCGTTACAGGCATGGCCCAAGTTACTTGGATGGCAAGGCCATTAGATTCCGAGAGACATGGTCGTAGGGGCGTGAGGTTTCAGAGATGTTGTGGCTTGGGTTCTATTTTTGGTGATTATCGCTCACCCATGATTTGGGTTGTGCACACATAGATGACTCTGTGATGAGGTGGTTTTGACCACTCGTGTGGGTAGAGGCCCTCGATAGTTGCGATTTAGGTACTATTGTTTTAGGGGTTCTTTTTGTATAATGCCACGTGGAAGGTGAGGAGACTTCAGATTGTTTGGGCATTCTTAGGGGACATAGTTACTTGAGACAAGAGGTGTCAGGAGGCATATAGTGCCAGGTTACTATTGCTTGGGCGTGCCTTCGGGATGTCGGTACTTGAGAAAAGAGGTGTCAGAAGGCACATGGTGTCAGGTTACTATTACTTGGGAGTGTCTTCGAGACATTGGTACTTGAGACACATGGTGTTAGGAGGCACATGGTGTTGAGTTATGTGACTGAGATTCTGGTGTTGGTCGAAGCAGGTGATACTCCATGGTGGATGCTAAGCACCAATGGGGGTTGTGTTTACTTTGTGCATCGTGATGTTTACTTTTCTTATGGACACATTCCTGCTTGAACACTTATACTAGGTACTCAGCATTGGTTGGTATCCTACTGAGATTTTTCTCACACCCTGCACGAGCCCTTCAGGACGCATGTAGACTTTATGGATTTACATACAGGAAAGAGATTAGCTTCAGGAGAAGGATTGTATTAGCTATTTCCTAGAGATCTAGTATGGACGCTAAGGTCATGCCTAGATGTAGTTTACTTTGTTTTGATTTCTTTCTTATATCAGTATGCTTACCTTGTTTATTGTAGAAACTGTTGGTTAGCCATTGGCACCCTTTTTATATCATGACTTTCTATGGATGCATGAATTGTCTATTCTAGTAGTTGTTACAAGTGATTTCATTATGCTGTTTTTTTACATTCTGCTGCACTTGTTTCTATATTTATTCCACTGGTTTATCTGCTATCGATTATTCTTCTTCTATGCGAGTCTAGTTCGAGTCTGCAGAGTCTCTCATTTTATATTATACTTGGATCAGTACCTTGTTTTATTCTGAGAGGGTATAGCCTCCACACTATACTTGTTTACATCCTTGCTGCTAGTCAGAAACCTTTGGTGTTCGGGGAGGTGCGCCTAAGGTTGTAACACTTGACCCTTTTAGCACTATTCGGGTGGCTATTCGGGTCTGGGATGTTACAAAGTGGTATCAAAGGAGTTGTTCTTGATATGGATTTAATAGAAGATTTTGACCGACTACTAATGAGATCGATACTACCTTTTATTTCTATTAGATTAATATTTGGGATATGGTAGACTGGTGATAGGTTGTTATTGGAACTGAGTTTCTAGCTTTTGTTTGGGTTCCTGCATCCCCATGTACAAGGGATGGACCAAGTTACAATGGGTGGGAATTGTTGTTTTTATTTTTCTCGGATTATAGTTTTTATGATTTCCACCTTGGTGGATCACTTGGTATGTGATGTTATTAATTGCGATATGTGACCCTTAACCCAGTAAGATAAGGGAGAAAGAAATTGGACCTTGGCCTGGTATGGAAAGGTGTGATTGTTTGGATTTTGGTTGGTACATTTTTAGGATATTTCAATTTCATAACTGCACGTATGCTTTGTGAAGTGACAATACTATGTGAATAAAATCAATTTTCATGATATAGATGATTTTTAAATGTTAAAGGTGGAATTCTTGATATAATTGCATGTTTATTGCAAAGTAATATTCCATGCTATAAATTATGTAAAATTGCATGTGGCATGACATTTGGGCCTGACTAGTATGTGAGTAGAAAGGTACTATGATTTAGGTGATGTTGATCACCAGGATTGGGCACCCTAGATATCGGTTTATGGCAGTGTGGCTATCAGGATTGGGAGACTTAGTCATCGACTTGAGGCAACGATGGTTGTTGGGATAGGTATGAACCGAGGTACTTTTCATACTTGTCTCTATTGAGGGTGGGTAAGAAGGACATGAGGCTGAGATACCATGGGGCATGGTTACGGTGGGGGAGAGTAAGGGTAGTTGTTATGCGCTACCTCTTTACTTCTTTCCTTATCTACGTTATATATTTATATATTGTTATATATGTGGATTGTCTGACCATTTATGGTATTCAACAGGTTCCTCCTAGACAACTCAATTAAAAATCAAGCGGGTGATGGTACAGTGCTATAGGAGCACGATCAGGTTCATACACCTGAGGGACATGCAGAGCATGAGCCGCAAGTACATACTCAGGGGTAGGATCAAGTTCAGGATCCATTGCTGGTAGGGTTGTTTCCAGGTTTGGTAGCGTTTGATCCATGGATTGATGAGCAGCTCTGGTCTATCCTAGTATGTGTTTTTCAAGGGATTAACAGAGGCGCGTAGGATACAGAGCCCTTTTTTGGAATATCTGATGAGGTAGTTCTAGTCGCATCACATGCTACTTTTCTAGGGTGAGGGTGGTCCACAATTTTCTGAGAGATAGATAGAGAGAATGTAGATGATCTTCAAGATGTTCAAGATGCCTCCAGGGTGGAGGGTTAAGCTGGAGACATACATGCTGAGAGGAGCGGCGAAGTGTTAAAGGTATGTGAAGGTTCAGGCTCACATACATAAAGAACTGACATGGAAGGACTTTGAGGATAGGTTTTTTGAGAACTTTTTCCCAGAGACACTGAGGGAAGAGAGAGATCATGAGTTCTTAAGCCTCCAGTAGGGTGACATGTCCCTCATAGACAATGCAACTACCTTCACTGAACTGTATCACTTTTCATCAGGCATGGTAAGTGATGACACCTTGAGGTTGAGGCATTTTGAGGATGTCTTACAACACGCCATTAAGGTACAGGTAAAAATAATTAGGTTAACCTCATTCTTAGAGGCGGTAAATCAGGTGTTCATAGCTGAGGGAAAATCTATGGAAAAATATAGTTTGAGCCGGTTAGTGGCTTCAGGTGATGGTCCAGATAGTAGAAAGTATGGTTGGGATGAGTTCTAGCAAGGTAGTCGGGCTAAAGACTTAGCTAAACCACCTCATGGTAGTTCATCATTAGTTTAATTTCAGTGTGAGTAGCCAGGGCATGTTTGGACTTAGTGCGATAGGCCTCTACAGGATTGTTGGGCATGTGGACAGGTCAGACATCTGGAGAGGTTCTACAGGTAGCCTTCTCAGACAACTGGCAGGTAGGGACCAGGACAGACTATGGTGTCTGGTGTCAATTCAGGATTAGTACCAGGTGAGGGTAGTTGAGGCTCAACAACACGCATAGGGCGTAGTAGAGATAGTAGGAACCATCTTAGGGGTCAGTGGCTAGTGATTGGAGTATCACCACAGGGAGGTCAGGCATCAGACAGTTGTACTTCAAGCCAAGTGCATGCTGTGGAGCTACCAGATACTGAGCATGCTAGTGAG
The DNA here is from genome assembly GCA_963277665.1 of Viscum album. Taxonomy (NCBI): domain Eukaryota; kingdom Viridiplantae; phylum Streptophyta; class Magnoliopsida; order Santalales; family Viscaceae; genus Viscum; species Viscum album. Next base: position 819,956,543 of record OY728126.1, read on the forward strand.
CCGATAATGGTCAGAGGTATGACATGGGTGTGGCTGTGATTTTCTTGTTTCTTTTGACATAGACTATTAAGGATTGTCCGTCTTGAGCGCACAAGGTGCACAAGATATAATTGGAATAACTGGACACTGGTTATTGGGATTGAAAACATTTTGAGTGTGTGATATATTTATTTATATGTATGAGTGCATGGAATCAGGAGCATCGAGGATGCAGGTTACTTAAGGTGTCATGGGCATCGGTGCATCGAGGATGCGAGTTACTTGAGGTGCATGGCACCAGGTTTTGTTTTGAGTATCCATGGAATGCAGGACCTCGTGAAGGAAGACACTAATATGGTACATGATACGTTTGGGTATCAGGAATGACACATGAGCGCCTGATGAGGTACATGGATGATGAGGCATCACAGAAGGACCATAAGTTTGGAAATAGGTTGTTGGACCTTTTTTTTTGATTTTATTATGGGCTAGATTGGTCTAGAGTTTTCTTCACCACCCTTATAAGGGAAATTCACAGATGAATTTATTTAAGGGGGGAAGCTTTTAAGAACTCGCTTCTTACTTTAAGGTACGGGTTAATTTTTTTTCTTATGTTTTTTGAGTTGTTTTTATGATAACAGGGAAAAAATTAGACAGTTTTGGAAATTTCTAGGTTACGCGCCGTGTACCTTTCAGTACATGCCGTGTACCCTTTCCATGTGAGAAGGCTATACATGGTGTGTAGGCATGTTGGTCGGACAGTGATGTTTAACCAAGTAGATGCCTTTTACTCTTAGTACACGCCGTGTAGTCTAGCTGTGTATGGAGAATATACCCGGCATGTGGTTATGTTGGAAAGTTAGAGGGGGAAAAACCAAGGACATGTCGTGTACGACGTTGTACACACCATGTAGTCATGTTGGTAGGTCCTCGGTGAAATTTCATCCATCTTAGGAATAGTAAAATGATACACATGGTGTGTAATCATATATACACGCTATGTATTTGATTTTTTTTCCTGTTAAAATGGGAAGTATCCTTGTTTTGAGGTATAGGGAAGAGGGTTTCATCTGGGTTCATGAAAAAGTGGCGCCAGAGCTCGTTTTTTTCTCCCGATCGTCTGTCCAAACTCCATTTCGATTGTTATTGGATGTATTGGAACCCAATGGGTGATCTCTTGATTCCCCTTGAGCATTTAGTCTTGATTTCTGGTCTAAACCAATTTATAAGGGTCTGATCATTAATGATTGTTTTTTAGATCTAACTAGTTCTAGACTGAATCAGAGGCTATGACTAGATAAGGATCATCATACGAGTACAAGTTAGATGGTGCATACCTTATTTTGTGTTTTCGTGGAAATTTGGGTGGTGCGGCCTTTGGCTCGTCTTCAAGTATTTTTGAATGGGACCTATTTTATCTACTATGGCATATTGAATTAATTTTTAGACCCATGGGATGCCTTTGGGCATGCCTTATTGCCTAAATTGCTTGAGCAAGGCTGGGCGAGAGGTTGACGCTCATTGGGATATTTTGGCTCGGGGTGGAAAAATGGTTATAATTGGTCTACTTTGTTTTTAAACTGGTATGTTTAATTTGGTAAAGCATGATTGGGCTTGTTAAAGGCATTCAAGACCTCAGTGCTACTGTGTGATAGCCATTGGGATAGTGAAATTCAACTATTTAGATTGTTTTTCCTATTTATGTGATTTGTTTAAATGTGATAAATATGTAATTTATGAATTGCATATGATGAAACCTTTGGGTTGTGTTGGGAATGGATGTATATTCTTGAATGATGCTGATCACAGGTTGGGATTGGCCATTATTTTTGGGTGGTTTGATTATGGGATTGGGTTTCGTGGACATCGGATTGAGGCAATGTGACTGCCGAGCTGGGCATGGTCCGAGTTACTTGGATGGCAAGGCCATTAGATTCTGAGCGACATGGTTGTAGGGGAATGAGGTGCCAGATAGGTTGTGGCTTGGGTTCTATTTTTAGTGATTAATGCTCACCCATGATTTGGGTCGTGTGCACATAGATGACACCATGATGAGGTGGTTTTGAACGCTCGTGTGGGTAGAGGCCCCCGATAGTTGTGGTTTAGGTAATATTGGTTTGGGGGTGCTTTCTGTATAAAGCCACGTGGTAGGAAAGGAGCCTTTAGATTGTTTGGGTGTGCCTATGGGAAGTCAGTACTTGAGACACGAGGTGTTAATAGGCACATAGTTTTGGGTTACTATTGCTTGGGAATGCCTTCGGGACATTAGTACATGATACATGAGGTGTCAGGAGGCACAAGGTTCCAGGTTACTATTTCTTGGGCATGCCTTCGGGACATCGATACTTGAGACACATAGTGTCAGGAGGCACATGGTGCTGAGTTATGTGACTGAGATTCTAGTTTTGGATGAAGCAGATGATACTCGATGGTGGCTGCTGAGCACCAGTGAGGGTTGTGTTTACTTTGTGCATCATGCTATTTAATTTTCTTATAGATGTATGCATGCTTGAACATTAACACTTGGTACGTATCATTGGGTGGTATCCTACTGAGATTTTTCTCACACCCTACATAGTCCCTTCAGGACGCGTGTAGAATTTATGGATTTATATGCAGGAAAGAGATCAACTTTAGGAGTTGGATCATATTAACTGTTTTATGGAGATTTTGTATGGACCCTAATGTCATGCCTAGCTAGAGTTTACTTTGTTTTACTTTATTTCCTATACCATCATGCTTACCTTTTTTATTGTAGAAATTGTTGGTTAGCCATTATAACCCTCTTTATGTCTTGACTTTCTATGGATGCATGACTTGTCTATTCTAGTAGTTGTTACAAGTGATTTTAGTTTTTTGTTTTGTTTAAATTCCGCTGCACTTGTTTCTATATTTCTTCTACTGGTTTATCTGCAATTGATTGTGCTTCCCCTATGCGAGTCTAGTTCGAGTCTGCAGAGTATCTCATTTTATATTATACTCAGAACAATACCTTTTTTTCCCTCCGAGAGGGTATAGACTCCCCACTATACCTATTTACACCCTCTCTACTAGTCAATAGCCTTTGGCATTTGGGGAGGTGCGCCTAAGGTGGTAACACCCGAGCTATTTAGCACTGTTTGTGTGGTTGTTTGAGTCTGGGACGTTACAAAGTGGTATCAAAGGAGTTTTTATTGATAGATATTTAGTATAATCTTTTGAATAACTACTAATTAGATCGAGAATACCTTTTATTTCTACTGGATTACTATTTGGGATATGGTAGACTGGAGATAGGTTGTTATTGGAACTGGGTTTCTAGCTTGTGCTTGGGTGCCTACATCCCCAGGTACGAGGGATGGACTAAGTTACCAAGGGTGGGAATTGATGTTTTTTATTTTTCTCAGATTATAGTTTATATGATTTCCCACTTGGTGGATCACTTGGTATGTGATGTTATTGATTGGGATATGTGACCCTTAACCCAGTGAGGTAAGGGAGAAAGAAATTGAACCTTATCCCAATATTTCAAGGCATGATTGTTTGGCTTTTAGTAGGAACATTTTTAGGGTATTTCAATTTCATAACTGCACATATGCTTTGTGAAGTGATAATACCATGTGAATAATATCAATTTCCATGCTATAGGTTCTTTTGAAATCTGAAAGGTGAAATTCCAAATAGAATTTATTGTTTATTTCAATGTAATATGCCATGATTTAAATCATGTAAAATTGCATGTGGCATGAAATTCAGTCTTGTCTAGTATGTGAGAAGGTAGGTACTATGATTGAGGTGACGTTGATCATCAAGATTGGGCATCTTGGATGTCTGTTTGAGGTAGTGTGGCTGTCAAGATTGGGCAACTCGGTCGTCGGCTTGAGGAAACGATGGTTGTTGGGATGGGCATGGACCAAGGTACTTTTCATACTTGGATATGTTGAGGGTGGGAAAGGAGGCCTTGAGGTCGGAATTCCTTGGGGTATGGTTGCAGTGGAGGAGAGTAAGGGTAGTTGTTATGAACTGCCTCTTTATTTCTTTCCTTTCCTTTGTTATATATTTATATATTGTTATATATGTGGGATGTATGACCATTTATGGTATTCAGTGGGTTCCTCCTAGACAGATCGATAGAACGTCATGCGTGTGATTGTACAATTTCGCAAGAGTATTATTAGGTTCAGAAATTTGATGGATAGGCAGAGCATGAGTCATAGGTACATGCTCAGGGGCATGATCAGGTTCCAGATCTAGTTCCAGCAGGGCAGTTGCCGAGTTTGGCAGCATTTGGGCCATAGATCGATGATCATCTTCGATCTATCCTGGTACATATTTTGCAGGGGATCGATAGAGGCGTGAAGGGTATAGAGCCCTCTATGGAATATCTGATAAGGGAGTTCCAATCGCAGCACCCACCGCTTTTCCAGGGTGAGGGCAGTCCATAGGTGGTTGAGAACTGGATAGAGAGCATGAAGATGATCTTCGAGCAGCTCGGGATGCCTCTTGGGTGGAGGGTCAAGCTAGCGACATACATGCTAAGAGGATTGGCGAAGCGTTGGTGGGATGTGCAGGTTTAGACTCACAGACACAAAGGACTGTAATGGAAGGACTTCGAGGATAGGTTTTTCGAGCACTTTCTCCTAGAGACGCTGAGGGTGGAGAAATCTTAGGTGTTCTTGAGCCTCCATCTGGGTGACATGTCCTTCATGGACTATGCAGCTAACTTCAATACACTGTCTCAATTTTCACCAGGTATGGTAAGCGATGACACCTTGAGGGTGAGGCGTTTTGAGGATGGCTTACGACATTCCATTAAAGTACAAGTAAACATATTCAGGTTAACCTCATTCTTAGAGGCGGTGAATCAGGCGCTCATAATCAAGGGCCAATTGACATAAAAATCCCATTTGATCCGGTCAGTGGCTTTAGGTGATGGTTCAGATAGCAATAAGGGAGGCCATGATGAGTTCCACCAGGGCAGTCAGGCCAAGGACTTAGCTAGACCACCTCGTGGATGTTCATCAGTGGTTTTATTTTAGTGTGGGAAGTTAGGGAATGTCCGAAATCTGTGCGATAGGCCTCCAAAGGAGTGTCAGGCATGTGGATAGGTTGAAAATATGGAGAGGTTCTAGAGGAATCCTTCTCAGATAGCCTATAGATAGGGACCATGATAGACGGTGGCATCTGGGGTTGATTCAAGATCGGTACCAGGTGAGGGTAGCCGAGGCTTAGCTTCATGAAGAGGGTGTGGCAGAGATAGTGGGACCCAGCTAAGGGGTCAGTGACCGGTGACTGGAGTAGCACTGAAGGGAGGTCAGGCATCAGGCAATCGTACTTTAGGCCAGGTGCATGTCGTGGAGCTGCCAAAGGCTGAGTAGGCTGGTGAGCCACTACAGGAAAACGACAGTTTAGTGGCGGTTTTAAAAACCTCCGCTAAATGTGTTTCGGGCCGCCATTTTGCGGCGGTTTTTAAACCACCGTGAAAAAACCCCCGCGAAATGCCTTAAGTTTTTTTTTTTGTATTTTTTTTTTAAATTTTTCAAGGATTAGCGGCGGTTTGGGTAAAACCGCCGTGAAATGAAAGGAAAAAACTAAAAAACATGAGAAACCCTGAAATCACTAAAACGAACATAACTTTTGATCCGGGTGTCCGTTGGAGTGCCACGACCAGTCAAATCGAAGAGCATGAAGAGATATAGAGGCACGTATAATCAAAACCGTGAGATGATATAAGGTATGGAAGATATGAGAGTTATAAGAAAGTTTAAAAATGTTCTCCAACTTCAAATGGCCATAACTTTCGCTCAGGGTGTCCGTTTGGGCTCTACCACATATCAAATCGAAGCCAGTGAAGAGAGATATGCACCAGTTCGACAGAAGAAAGCTTCTTTTAGGTTTTTCGACCCCAAAACCCCTCAAAAGGCCTTTGAAACCCCGTTTCCCTCACCGGTGTCCCATCGAACTTGTCTTCAAACAGACCTAACTTTCGATCCGCGTTTCAGTTCGGACTCCTCCACCTTCCAGATCGTAACTCATTCCATGAGATTCAGTTTGACTTGTCGCGGTACCCACATGATCTCCTGAATAATAATTTATGGCCTTTTTAGTGGTATCAGGTTTGTTATGTTTTTCGATGCCTCGTTTCTAGCACCCGTTCCCCATCAGCTTTTTTTTAAATGGTCGTAACTTCCGATCCGCCTGTCCATTCGGACTCTTTCACCTATCAGGTCGAAGATCATTTCAAAATCTTTTATTTGACAGGTCGTGGATCTGAAACAGACTCTCGGATCATAAGTTATCTCTATTAATGTGAGTCCAATATTTTTGTCACTTTATGACCGTTTTGAGGGGTTTTAACGGTTGCTCCATTTATTACTGTTAATTTGGGTTTCCATGACTTGTTATCTTTATCAATGGTTTTTTGTGGGTTATTATGATGATTATGTTGAATTCTTAAGGGGTTTTCCAGAGTTGTCATTAGTTTTCATGGGTTCTCATTCTTTCTAATGCCTCATTCTTTATGCTTCTCCATCCATTTTCATTCGTTTTCATGATTTTTCATCCCTTATCACGTCTTTTCATACTTTTTCATGTGTTTCATTTATTATTTATTATTTATTATTTATAATATACTTTAATTTATTTATTATCTATTATTTGTTACTGGTTATTTATTATTTATTATTTATATTTATTTATTATTTATTATTTATTAATAATAATATTTTATTTATTATGTGTTATTAATTATTAATTATTAATTATTTATTATTTATTATTTATTATTTATTAATAATGTTATTTTATTTATTATGTGTTATTAATTATTTATTATTTATTATTAAATAATATTTTATTTTGTATTTATTATTTATTATTATTTATTATTATTTATTTATTATTTATTATTTATTATTTATTATTTATTAATTATTATTTATTGTTTATTGTTTATTATTTATTATTTAGTATTTATTAATTATTATTAACTATTAATTATTAATTATTAATTATTAATTAATAATTAATAATTATTTATTAATTATTAATTATTATTTGTTTATTATTATTTATTCTTTATTATTATTTATTGTTTATTATTATTTAATATTTAATATTATTTATTATTTATTATTTATTATTATTATTATTTATTATTTATTATTTATTATTATTTATTATTTATTATTTATTATTATTTATTATTTAATATTTTTTATATTTTTTATTTAATATTTAATATTTAATATTTAATATTTGTTTATTATTATTTAATATTATTTAATATTATTTATTATTTATTGTTTATTATCTACTGTTTATTGTTTTTTATTTATTCTTTATTATTTATGAATTATGATTTATGATTTATGATTTATGATTTATGATTTATTATTATTTATTTATTATTATTTATTGTTTATTATTTATTATTTATTATTTATTATTTATTATTTATAATTTATTGTTTATTATTTATTGTTTATTATTTATTTATTATTATTTATTATTTATTATTTATTATTGATTATTGATTATTGATTATTGATTATTGATTATTGATTATTGATTATTTATTGTTTGTTATTTATTGTTTATTGTTTTTTATTTTTTATTTTTTATTTATTGTTTATTATTTATTATTTATTATTTATTATTTATTATTTATTATTTATTATTTCTAATTTCTAATTTATTATTTATTATTTAATTACTGATTATTAATTATTGCTTATTGTTTAATTATTATTGAGTTTATATCTATTAGTTATGTATTATTTGTTTTTTCAATTAATATATATAAGTATATTAAATTCTGATTATTAACCACATGATGAGTTTGCTGGAGTGGTAAAGTCTTTGGAAAATATGCAAGAGGTTAGGGGTTCAAATCTCACCAAATGCAGTATTTATTTATATTGCATGGGCATGGGCATGGGCATGGGCATGGGCATGGGCATGCATGGAATAAATGAAATAAATGAAATAAATGAAATAAATAAATGAAATAAAATAAGTAAAATAAATGAAATAAATGAAATAAATGAAATAAATAATCCAATGACGGTCAGAGGTACACTACCAGCATGGCCATGATTTTCTCGTTTCTTTTTCCATGGCCTGTTATGGCATGCCCATCTTGAGTGTACGAGCTGCATAGGATTTAGTTAGATTGACTGGATACTGGTCAGTGGGATTATCACCATTTTGAGTTTGTCATATATTTATTTATATGTATGAGATGCGTGGCATCAGGATCATCAAGGATGCAGGTTACTTGAGGTGTATGGAACCAGGTTTTGTTTTGAGCATCCATGGGATGCAGGACCTCGTGAAGGCGGGCACCGATACAGTGCAGGATACGTTTGGATATCGAGAATGACACAATATCACTTGATGAGGTTCAGGGGTGACAAGGAATCATAGGAGGACCATGAGTCTGGAAATAGGTCATTGGACCTTTGTTTGATTTGATTATGGGATGGATTGGTCTAGAGTTTTCTTCACCACCCTCAGAAGGGAAATTTGGGGATGAATTTCTTTAAGTGGGGAATTTTGTAAGAACCCGATTCTCACTTTAAGGTACAAGTTACTTTTTTTTTATTTTGAGTTGTTTTTGAGATAACAGGGGAAAAACTGGGCAGTTTTGGAAATTTCTAGGTTACACGCCATGTACCTTCCAGTACACGCCGTGTACCCTTGCCGCATGAGAAGGCCATACATGGCGTGTAGGTGTGTTGGCCGAATAGTGACATTTAACTAAGTACACACCGTGTACTATTATTACACATAGTGTAGTCTAGCCATGTATGGGGGACATACATGGATTGTGGGTATGTCAGTGAGTTATAGGGAAAAGACCAAGGACATGTAGTGTACGGCCTCGTACACACCATGTAGTCATGTTGGCAGGTCCTCAGTGAAATTTCATCTGTCTTAGGAATATTAAAATGATACACACAGTGTCTAATCATATATACACATCGTGTATTTTATTTTTTGTTTCTCATTAAAATGACCAGTAGCCTCGTTTTGAGGCCGAGGGCAGAGGGTTTCATCCAGGTTCATGAACAAGTGTCCCCAGAGCTCATTTTTTCTCCTGATTTCCATCTGAACTTTGTTTTGAACGATGTTTGATGCATTGGAACCCCATAGGTGATCTCTTGATTCTCCTTGATCCTTTCATCTTGATTTCTATTCTAAAATGAGTTATAAGGGTTTGAGATTTAATGCTCGTTTTGTAGATATAACTAGTTCTTGACCAAATTAGAGTCTATTACCAGACGAGGATCATCTTACGAGTACAAGGTAGGTGGTGAATACCTTTTTTTGTGTTTTTTTGGAAATTTGGGTGGCACATCCTTTGGCGCATCTTCAGGTATTTTTGAGCGGGACTCGTTTTATTAGCTATGGAATATTGAATTAATTGTTAGACCCATGGGATTCCTTTGGGAATGCCCTATTTCCTAAATTTCTCAAGCAAGGCTGGGTGAGAGGCTCACACTCATTGGAAAATTTTGGCCCGGGGTGCCAAAATGGTTATAATTGGTCTGCTTTTTTTTAAACTAGTATGTTTAATTTGATAAAGTGTGATTTGGCTTGTTAGAGGCATTCAATACCTCAGTGCTCCTGTGTGATAACCATTGGGATAGTGAAATTAAACTATTTAAATTGTTTTTTTCTTCTAATTATGTGATTTGTTTAAATGTGATAAATATGTAATTGATGAATTTAATATGCTATAACCTTTGGGTTTTGTTGGGCGTGGATGTATATTCTTGAATGATGTTGATAATAGGTTAGACTTGGCCCGTAATGTTGGGTGGTTTGACTATGGGATTGGGTGTCATGGACATCGGGTTGAGGTAGTGTGACTGTTAGGTTGGACATGGCCCATGTTACTTGGATGGAAATCCCATCAGATTCTAAGCGACATAGTCGTAGGGGCATGAGGTGCCAGAGAGGTTGTGGATTGGATTCTATCTTTGGTGATTACCTCTCACCCGTTATTTGGGTAGTGTTCACATAGATGACTTCGTGATGATGTGGTTTTGACTACTTGTGTGGGTAGAGGCCCCCAATAGTTGAGGTTTAGGTACTATTGGTTTGGGGGTGCTTGCCGTATGAAGCCACGTGGAAGGAAAGGAGCCTTCAAATTGTTTGGGCGTGCCTACGAGACGTTAGTACTTGAGACACGAGGTGTCAAGAGGCACATAGTGCTGAGTTACTATTGCTTTGGTGTGCCTTAGGGACGTTGGTACTTGAGACATGAAGTGTCAGGAGGCACATGGTTCTAGGTTACTATTCCTTGGGCATGCCTTCGGGATGTCAGTACTTGAGACACGTGGTGTCAGGAGGCACATGGTGTCGGGTTATGTGATTGAGATTCCAACGTTGGCCGAAGGAGGTTATACTTCATGGTGGCTGCTGAGCACCAGTGGGGGTTGTGTTTAATTTGTGCATCATGCTATTTACTTTTCTTATGGATGCATGCCTACTTGAACACTTATACTAGGTATGTACCATTAGGTGGTATCCTACTAAGATTTGTCTCACACCCTACACGGGCCCTTCGAGACGTGTGTAAATTTTATGGATTTACGTGCAGGAAAGATATCAATTTCAAGAGGTGGATCATATTAGATTTTTCATGGAGATTTAGTATGAACCCTGAGGTCATGCCTAGCTAGATTTTACTTTGTTTTTTTCTTTCCTGTATCGGCATGCTTACCTTTTTTATTTTAGTGAATTTTGGTTAGCCATTGGAACCCTCTTTATATATTGACATTCTATGGATGCATGAATTGTCTGTCATAGTAGTTATTACAAGTGATTTTAGCATGCTGTTTTGTTTACATTCTGCTGCACTTGTTTCAATATTTCTTCCACTGGTTTATCTACAATAAATTATTTTTCCACTATGCAGGTCTGGTTCGAGTCTAGAGAGGCTATCATTTTATATTATACTATGACCAGTACCTTTTTTCCTCTGAGAGGGTATATCCTCCCCACTATACCTATTTACACCATCACTGCTAGTTGGAAACCTTTGGCATTTGGGGAGGTGAGCCTAAGGTGGCAACACCCGACCCGTTTAGCATTGTTCAAGTGGATATTCAGGTCCAGGACGTTACAAAGTGGTATCAAAGGAGTTGTTCTTGATAGGGATTTAGTAGAATCTTTTGACTGACTACTAATAAGATCGAGACTACCTTTTATTTATACTAGATTACTATTTGGGATATGGTAGACTGGATATAAGTTGTTATTAGAACTGGGTTTCTAGCTTGTTCTTGGGTTCCTGAATCTCCAGGTTTGAGGGATGGACCAAGTTACCTTGGGTGGGAATTGCTGTTTTTCTTTTACTCAGATTATATTTTTTATGATTTCCACCTTGGTGGATCACTTGGTATGTGATTTTATTGATTGTGATGTGTGACCCTTAACCAAATGTGGTAAGGGAGAAATAAATTGGACCTTAGTCTCATATGTCAAGGTGTGATTGTTTAGATTTTGGTAGGCACATTTTTAGGGTATTTCAATTTCATAACTGTACGTATTCTTTGTGAAGTGATAATACCATGTGAATAATTTCAATTTCCATGTTATAGATTATTTTTAAATTTGAAATGTGAAATTCCTGATAGAATTTATTGTTTATTGAAAAGTAATATGACATGATTTAAATTATGTAAAATCACATGTGGCATGAAATTTGGGCTTGACTAGTATGTGATCAGGTAGGTACTATGACCGAGGTGATGTTGATCACCAGGATTGGGCATCATGGATGTCAGTTTCAGGTAGTGTGACTGTCAGGATTGGGCAACTCGGTCTTCGGCTTGAGGCAATGATGGTTGTTAGGATGGGCATGGCCTGAGGTACTTTTCATACTTGGCTTTATTTAGGGAGGTTAAGGAGGACCTAAGGCCGAGATGCTGTGGGGCATGGTTGCGGTGTGGGAGAGTAAGGGTAGTTGTTATGTGCTGCCTATTTACTTCTTTCCTTATCTGTGTTATATATTTATATATTGTTATATATGTGTGCTATCTGACCATTTATGGTATTCAGTGGGTTCCTCCTAGATGGCTCAATGGAACATCATGCGGGTGATGGTACAATTCCTCATGAGCACATTTAGGTTCAGTCACCTAAGGGATAAGAAGAGCATGAGACGTAGGTATAGTATTAGGGGTAGGATCAGGTTCAAGATCCAGTGTCGACTATGTAGTTTCTGGGTTTGGTAGCGTTCGGTCCATGGCTCGATGAGCAGCTCCAATCTAGCCTGGTACATGTTTTTTAAGGGATCGATAGAGGCGCGTAGGGTGCAGATCCCTCCATGGAATATCTGAAGAGGGATCACCCACCGCTTTTCTAGGGTGATGGTGGTCCATAGGCAGCTGAGAACTGGATAAAGAGCATGTAGATGATCTTTGAGCAGCTCGAGATGCCTCCAAGGTGGAGGGTCAATCTAGACACATGCATGCTGAGAGGAACAACGAAGAGTTGGTGGGATGTGTAGGTTCAAGCTTGTAGAAATGAAGGAATGACATTGAAGGACTTTGGGGATAGGTTTTTAGAGCAGTTTTTCCCAGAGAAGCTAAGGGAAGAGAGAGATTGGGAGTTCTTGAGCCTCCAGTAGGGTGACATGCCTATTATGGACTATGCAACTACCTTCACTAAACTATCTCGCTTTTCACTAGTTATGGTAAACGATGACACCTCGAGGGTGTGGCATTTTAAGGATGGATTATGGAATTCCATTAAGGTATAGGTAAATATCATCAGGTTGACCTCATTCTCAGAGGTGGTGAATCATGCACTCATAGCCGAGGGAAACTTGAATAAAAAATCCTGTTTGAGCTAGTCATTGGATTTGGATGATGGTTTAGATAGCAGGAAGTGATGCCGGGATGAGTTCAAGTAGGGAAGTCAAGACAATGACTTAGCTATACCACCTTGTGGTAGTTTATCAGTGGTTTAATTTTAGTGTGGGAAGCTAGGGAATGTCTGAACTCTGTACGATAGGCCTACAAAGGAGTATCAGGCATGCAGATAGGTCAGACATCTGGAGAGGTTCTACAGGCAGCCTTCTAAGAGATCCGAAAGGTAGGGACCAAGATAGATAGTGGTGTTTAGGGTAGATTTAGGATTGGTACTAGGTGAGGGCAGTCAAGGACCAACTTCTTGCGGAGGGTGTGGTAGAGACAGCGAGAACTAGTTGAGGGTTCAGTGGCCGGTGACTGAGAAACACCATAGGGAGTTCAGGAATCAAGAAGTTATAATTCAGGACAAATGCACCCCATGGAGCTTCTAAAGGTTGAGTAGGCTGGTGAGCCGATGACGTCCAGAGGTACGTCGCAGGAATGGCCATTATTTTCTTGTTTCTTTTGATATGGACTATTAAGGTATGCCCACTAGAGTTCATGAGGTGCACAAGATTTAGTTGGACTGAATGGATGCTGGTTAGTGGTATTAGCACCATTTTGAGTGCATGATATATTTATTTATATGTATGAGATGCGGGACATCAGGAGCATCGAGGATTTAGGTTACTTGAGGTGTCGTGGGCATCGGGGAATCAAGGATGCGAGTTAATTGAGGTTCATGGAACCGAGTTTTGTTTTGAGCATCCATGGGATATAGGACCTTGTAAAGGTGGACACCGATATGGTGCAAGATACGTTTGGGTGTTGGGAATGACACAAGAGCACCTTATGAGGTGTGGGGGTGACGAGGCATCATGGGAGGACCATGAGTATAGAAATAGGTCATTGGACCTTTGTTTTATTTGATTATGGGCAGGATTGGTCTAGAGTTTTCTTCACCACCCTTGGAAGGGAAATTCAGGGACAAATTTCTTTAAGGGGGGAAGTTTGTAAGAACCTGATTCTTACTTTAAGGTACAAATTACTTTTTTTTTCTATTTTTGAGTTGTTTTTGAGATAATAGGGGAAAAATGGGCATTTCTAGAAATTTCTAGGTTACACACTGTGTACCTTCCAGTACACACTGTGTACCCTTTCTGTGTGAGAAGGCCATACATGGAGTGTAGGTGTGTTGGACAAATAGTGATGTTTAACGAAGTACACACCGTGTATTATTAGTACACATTGTGTAGTCTAGCCATTTATAGGGGATATACACTTCATGTGGGTATGTCAGCGAGTTATAGAGGAAAAATCAAGGAGACACCATGTATGGCCTCGTACATGCCATGTAGTCATGTCGGCAGGTCCTTAGAGAAATTTCAGCCATATTAGGAACAGTAAAATGATACAAAAACATGTACTCATATATACACACCATATATATATATTTTTTCTGTTAAAATGGACACAACCTCATTTTGAGGCAGAGGGCAGAGGGTTTCATCCGGGTTCACGAACAAGAGGCACTGAAGATCATTTTTTCTTTCGATCATCTGTCTGAACTCTGTTTCGATTATTGTCAGATGTGTTGGAAACCCACAAGAGAGCTCTTGATTCCCCTTGAGCCTTTCATCTTGTTTTCTATTCTAAACCGAGTTATAGGGGTTTGAGTGTTAATGATCGTTTCATAGATATACCTAGTTCTAGACTGAATTAGAGGCTATTACTGGATGAGGATCATCGTATGAGTACAAGGTAGGTGGTGCATACCTTGTTTTGTGTTTTTGTGTACATTTGGGTGGTGCATCCTTTGGAATGTCTTCAAGTATTTTTGAGCAGGACCTATTTTATCTACTATGGAATATTGAATTAACTGTTAGACCCATGGGATGCCTTTGGAAATGACCTATTTCCTAAATTGCTTGAGCAAGGCTAGGCGAGAGGCCGACGCTCATTGGGACATTTTGGCCCGGGGTTCCAAAATGGCTATAATTGGTATTATTTATTTTTAAAATGGTATTTTTAATTTGGTAAAGCATGATTGTGCTTGTTAGAGACATTCAAGACCTTAGTGATATCATGTGATAGCCGTTGGGCTAGTGCAATTCAACTATTTAGATTATTTTTCCTATTAATGTGATTTGTTTAAATGTGATAAATATGTAATTGATGAATTGTATATGCTGAAACCTTTGGGTTATGTTGGGAATGACCATATACTCTTTAATGATGTTGATCATAGGTTGGGTTTGGCCCATATTGTTGGGTGGTTTGACCACAGGATTGGGTGTTGTGGATGTCAGATTGAGGAGGTGTGACTGTCAGGTTGGGCATGGCCCGAGTTACTTGGATGGTAAGGCCATCGGATTCTGAGCGACATGGTCATAGGGGAATGAGGTGATAGAGAGGTTGTGGATTAGGTTCTATTTTTTGTGATTACCACTAAACCATTATTTGGGTCATGTGCACATAAATTACTCTATGATGAGGTGGTTTTGACTACTTGTGTGGGTAGAGGCCGCCGATAGTTGCAGTTTAGGCACTATTGGATTGGGGGTGCTTTCCATATGAAGCCACATGGAAGGTGATAAGCCTTCATATTATTTGGGCATGCCTATGGGACATAATTACTTGATACATGAGGTGTCAGGAGGCACATAGTATCGGGTTACTATTTCTTGGTCGTGCCTTCGGGACGTCGGTACTTGAGACACAAGGTGTCATGAGGCACATGGTGTCGAGTTACTATTTCTTGGTAATGCCTTTGGTACATTGGTACTTGAGACATGCTATGTCAGGAGGCACATGGTTTTAGGTTACTTGACTAAGATTCCGGAGTTGGCCGAAGCAGGTGATACTCCTTGGTGACTACTGAGCACAAGTGGGGGTTGTGTTTACTTTGTACATTGTTCTGTTTAATTTTCTTATGGATGAATTCCTACTTAAACACTTATACTAGGTACTCACCATTGGGTGGTATCCTACTAAGATTTATCTCACAACCTGCACAGGCCCTTTGGGACGCGTGTATAATTTATGGATTTAGTTGAAGGAAATATATCCGCTTCAAGAGTTAGATCGTATTAGCTGTTACATAGAGATTTTGTTTGGAACCTAAGGTCATGCCTAGATAGAGTTTAATTTGATTTTCTTTCTTTATTGTATCATCATGCTTACCTTGTTTATTTTAGAGACTTTTGGTTAGACATTGGCACCCTCTTTATATCTTGACTTGCTATGGATGCATGACTTGTCTGTTCTAGTAGTTTGTTTCAAGTAATTTCAACATGATATTTTGTTTACATTCTATTTCACTTGTTTATATATTTATTCCATTGATTTATATGCTATCAATTATGCTTATTCTATGTGGGTATGGTTCGAGTTAGCAGAGTCTCTCATTTTATATTATACTCGGACCAGTACCTTGTTTTCCTCCGAGAGGGTATAACCTCCCCACTATACATGTTTACACCCCCGCTAATAGTCAAAATCCTTTGGAATTAAAGGAGGTGCACCTAAGGTGGTAACACCCAACCCGTTTAGCACTGTTCGGGTCCGGGAAGTTACAATCAGTATTTTTAATTCATATTAAATTTTAATTATAAACCATTATTCACTAAATATATTAATATTTAATCTAAAGAAAAAAAAATAATTTTTATTATATAAATCATATTTATTTACATTCATTTATATATATATATTCATTATATACTATTTATTAACATTTTCAATAATTATTTAATTAATAAAATGTTTAATATTTTTCTCAATTTAATTATTTTTAATTTTTATTTGTTTAATTTTTATTTTACATATATCTATATATTTCATATATACTATTTATAATTTATATATAGTACAATCAATTTCTTCATTTTTATCAATAATTATTTAATTAATAAAATTTTAAATATTATTTTAATAAAATCATTTTTATTTTTTATTTATTTAATTATGTCATTTTATTTGTACTTTTATCAGTGCTAAAAAAATATTGATAAAAGATTCCTTTATGCGAGATAAAAATAAATCACTAATAAAGGGTGTCCTTTATCAGTACTAAACATAAAGCATTGATAAAGGACACACTTTATCAGTGCTAAAAAATTCACTGAAAACGGTTTTATTTTATCAGTGCTACAAAAAATGTGCCGATAAAGGGTACCTTTATCACATATTTTTTCTAACACTGAAAAAGGACAACACTGTTAAAGGCCTTTTTTTTAGTATTTCTAATAAATAACTCTTATATAAGATCATTAATCTAGATCTTCAGTTCTTGCAATTCTGATGGTTTCATCTGATAAGGATCCATCAAAATTGGTGTATCACCCGATTGCAACTCTATCCTAAACTCAACATCCTATCAAGGGGTTGACACCATAATCTCCTCAGATAAAAAACCATATTCTCTACAACAAATATGTTTACCTCCACCACATGATATCTTTATAACTTTTTAATGACTTAAATATGAAAAAAACAAGGGGCTTAACTCACCTACCACCAATCCAAAAACCTCACTTTTTGGAAGACAACACACACCATCCTTCTACGTTAGAAAACTCAACACTCCTTTAGAAATAGTCAGCCACCATATAAATGGAATATTACTAATCTATATTGATAATGATATTTTATGGTTTTATTTGGAACACATAGAAATCCCTAAATAAATGATTCTACCTTCACAATCAGCTAATATTTCCAACACACATCAACCAAAATAACCTAGCTTCTAACTATTGTGGATAAAACTAGGGGAAAGGAAACCCTCCCCATATCTAGTCCCAGTACCTGGGCCAAGGTGGTTTCGACAAAGGATTGTGAATCTCTATCAAATGAGTCTGGCCTAGGTCATATCCTCTACTTCACTATAGATGGCCTCCACATCCTTACTCTGATATGGGTCCCAAATGGAGGGGTACATCCTATAATATCCATCATTTAACTCCACATCCTCTTAGATGAGAAAAATCCCACATAATAGGTTGTCTAAAATAAGATAAAAGGTCCTAATATTGATACCGACTTGTGGTAAACTGCCCTAATGCTGGAAAAAAACTAATTTTCCAAGACAAACTAACCATATGGGGATAAAGGAAACTTCCACTAATATTGACCATAACCTACATATGTAAGGAAAAATATATGAGAGATCCATGTAGACATAGGAGTACTAAAAGTCCTCGAGAAACATGATGCTAACTTGTTGGACCATTTCCATCATGATCAGAACCCTGATTGGACCATCATTTGTGACCCTCCATCTGATGCCATGTTCCTTGGGTTCCTTGTTAACTCTCAACAAGGGCTTCTCCAGCCCGATAATGCACCATATCCATCACCTTCGCCTTATTATCCACCCATGAATACATAGTTAATGTAAATAGAGAAACTATAGATTAATGGGTAGGTTGTATCTCCTCATCTAAGAACTATGATTGGGAATATCATCAAAAAGGACATCAAGATAAAATTATAGATGTTCCTTTAACTTAATTCCAAGCTCATGAATTATCATACTCACATTCTAAAGGGAGAAAAATTATGACCACTTTTCTTCCTTACCATCAGGGTCAACCCACAAACTATCAATAGGGTAGGCCTACTAAACCATCCCTACTCAAACCACACATTTTAAGTGACGAACCACCATCTCTATGATGAAAGGAGAAACACCTAAGTTTAGTAGCAATGGATTTATTTAGATACATTTAATTCATTAATTTACTTATTCCCACCACCATCCCATTCAAAATAAAAATCAAGCAAGTGAGATGCATAAACCCATCATTGGTCTCTACCCTGCATGAAAGTTCACATTAACTAGTACATTCAAAGATATTATGATCACTGTATTAGATTATAGAGGGACCTAAAATCCAATTTCTTATCTAGTATATATTGTTGTCATCACATACTAATTTCATCTAACACAATTGAATTTTCATTCTATGAAGTCCTCACCATTTCCTAACTCCAAACTCCACTCTATCTCTTAAACAACACATTTTTAACACTTTTTAATGAACCACTCCATTAGTTCCCCTCTAGGGATGGTAGTGAAGAGAATGAATGACCCCTCAAATCGAACCTCCAGTAAACCCCAAGGTTTACAACTAACACTGAGTGTATAAAACCGAGAAAGGAGAGGCATTTACCTCAATATCCCTAGATCATAACATTAAAATGAAAAAAATAAACCATAATATAAAATAAATAAACCAAAATCCCCTAAAATAAATATCCCACATGGATGAATATATAACAGATACAAACATATATAAAGATAAAATGATACCAAAAGTAAATCAAGGGGTTGTGACTGCAATAACCCAATATCAGATCTATGATTTCCAGCTCTATCCCAAAGTCCCTCCTACAAACCTAAAAAATATTATATATATACATAGGGTGATCATAACATGTATACTATATAGGATTATAGTAGTGGTATATTTTAAAAGAGTGAATAGAGTATACTAATTCATTAGTGACTAAACATCATAACTAACAAACCCCTAAACAGATTAACTAGTTCCCCCACTAACCTCACCAAGTATCTCTCCCCAAATAATGCATCAAAGATTAGTAAAATAATATCATATGAATATAGATAAAGTATTCCCTCAAACAATTTCCCACAAAATTTACACTCCTTTTCAATGAGAATACATCCTTGGCTCATATCCCTTCTACATACTCCAATAACGACACCAACCATATATCATGTATTGAAGTACCAACTAGAATCATATCTCTTGGAACCAACCACATAACACATCTCATGGAACCATACACATAATTCATATAACAAAACTAGGATAGTATGCTATCATTAACACATATGACATCAACCTCCTGTCCTCATCCTAACACACATGACCCCCACCACATATCTCAGTATCCACTACCGATATACTGAAAGATGCTATTGAAGGGTGAGTAAGCAGAGAGGGGTAGTTAGTCATATATATCCCCCCTTCTTGGATGTTAAGGAAAACACCCCCATGTATCTAGGTTCCAGTCAAATTATATGACTTGGGTGGGTTGCATAAAAAATTTATAAAATAATAGATGTATACAATAGTATCAAACATTCCCACACTTGTGGGTTCACATAAGTAACACTACTATAATCACCATTAAGATGCTACTGATAACACGCCACCAAACAAAGCCTTTGAGATAGAATAACTAACCACAAGAATCATAAAATATTCAACAAATCGGGTCCCATTTCCTATTATTTTACTTAATTAATTAAGCACTTAGATTTTTTTATTTAATGATTAGTTTAAATTTTCACAGAATAATTCCTTATCAATGACTACATTTATATATAAGAATCATTACATTGCTACCTAACCACTATCAAGAAACCACCTCATCAAACAAACTCACCATGACCATGGCCACTAAGTTACAGAAAACCATTTCCATTAAGTTATACACAATAAAATCTACTTAGATACACACAATAAGGAATATAAAGATACACACAACAAGCCAAGCATAAAAAGATAATACTCAACTTAGTACTTTAATTTATAAAATTTATGTATTTGACCATTTAAAGTTAATTCTAAAATATATCCATCACAATAAGGCATTATCCCAAAATAATTTATAGCATGAAACAATATCACCATCATCAAGAAAACTGATAACTGCATGCACATCACACTATTCTCTTTCAACATCATCAGTCTAATTTATTATGATCAGTATTCCAATTTAAAACACTCACCCAATGGAAAGAAAAATAATTATAATACCATGAATAAATATTAATGGGTGAGAACATGAATCCCCTACCTCAAAGAATATTTTTGATTCACTGTACAAATCCAAAGAAAGGGAGTGTGGACCATGGGGTCAAAACCACAAATTAAATTCTCGAATAAATCTAAAACACAATGACATCTCATCAAAATCATAGATCAATAAACCTGAAACTATAAAAAAATATCTATTATGGGATCTCTTGTTAATCAAGGAAGAACATAGATATATAGAGAATAAGGAGTAACCCCGAATCACTAATATCAAATCCTTAGAAGGAAAGGATTAACTCTAAATATCATAGGACATTAGGGCTCCCAAAACCTCGTGAGAATATATCTAATTCCTATATAATCCTAGGGATAATGAGTAAAATTTAGTTCAAGTTATATTTTATGAGATTTAAATTACATGGTTTATATATTTAATGGATGGTTATTGCCACAAAATTAATGCAGTTCACATCCATAGATAAATGAGAAACTCTATCCAACAAACCTAGGTAGGATTTCATGCCATGAATAAAAATTTCATATCATGGATTATTCAAATCCTAATACCCAAAAAAACATAATCATGAGAATTAATTTTTTGAACATAAATTAAATCCATGAACTACTCCTTAATATAAATTCTAAAAACCAGGCTCCAAAAGTCATAAACCTACACTATGAAACAATATTTACTCCAGGGAACAGTGATTCGTGGAATGAATCAACACATAAAGTTGTATATTTAAATCCATCATCTCTTATCCCTCCCTATTCCCATATCAAAACTCAAAAAACCCAAAACTAAAAAATTAATATACTAGAAGGGTTTGGGAAGTTACACATATAATGTTTATTACTAGGAAAATAATAAAAAAAATTAGTTTTACTTTTAAAATTAATTTTTTCAAAAAAATATTTTACTGTGTTACATGTTATTATTTTAAAAATAAATTATTCCCACTTTTAAAAATTTTATATAATAAAATGGATATAATATTTGGAATCAAAATTTCCTATTTATTTAATAATAGAAATTTTATTTTATGGCTTCAAAAGATGTTATCGAGGTAAACATTTAGTAATCATACATAAGGTAAAGTGAGGTAAATGGTAAAGGACCAAAATTATCATGAATAATTATTGATAAATGAGTGTATAAGAAATTTCTAGATCTAAATTAATCACATATCAATTATTTATCAACATTTAATGAAATTTACGTGATAAATTACATTCCTTACACATTAAGGAATAAGTATTTGTGAAAATTATACTCAATCTATACTCTAAAAAGGACCCCCTTCATCCACTTACAAACCACATGAAAAATTATAATTTATATATATAATCTAAAATATTTACTTATATAATTATTATATTTCATTATTTTATCTTTTGGTCTCAATATAATTCCCTATTCCATCCAAACCAAGAAGGATTTCAAGAGATGATATGATTTCTTCTTTGTAAGTAATGACTTATTACCCAAAATTTTCAATTATCATATTATTTTAACTCATAAAAATTGTGATTTATCACATTAATAAAAATTCAAAAATATTATTATACTTTTTAAATATTGATATTATAACTAAATCACTTCATAATAATACTTATCCATTGATTATAGCTTGTTCATATTTTGGTCGATTTAACCATTTACATAGATGATGCTAAAATTTTATCATGGAAGACCATGGAAACTTAATTACTAATAATATATGATATTAATAACTACATAATATTTTTTTGTTATTTAATGGTAATATTCATATTTCAATCATTATTAGTATTCCATATTTTTTTAAAAAAATGTATAGAAATAAGCGCATTATGGATTTCATCTTAGAGAACTATGATCAAAACTTCCATGGAATGAACATGGATATTTATAAATAGTTATGTAACTTCCATTCTTGTACCATTAATAATAAATAAATTATGAAATTGGTATTAATGAATGAGGATCTGCATTTCATTTATGATACTTGTATAAAAAAATCAAAGTTACTAACATTCAATGATGAAAATAAACAATAGATAACTAATATATGTGTAATGAATGATTATTATTTAATATTTAAAAAGGTATTATATATTAATAATATTATAAAATATATCATTAATATGTATTTTTTTATTATATAAGTGGTTTGAAGCACTTTCATGAAAGTTAGGAGTAAAGGTAACTATTTCTTTCGCAGCCTCACTTTGAATTTTAGATTCTTATATCAAAATTAATTTTTGGGTACATTTAATGTTTTTTATCTATAATAACAAATAAAATTTCCTCTAAAATATTTATTTTTATGTTTTTTATCTCTTAATATATATTCACTTAATTTGTTTTAAAAATAAACTGAATGGTTTCTTATAAGTGGAGTTGACCTTCTCATTAATTTTAAGTTGAGAATATTTATTTTCTAAGTCCATATTCTTAATATTGTTTTATTATAATACATTGGGATTTAAAATTATTTTAAAACATAATTTTTTCAATATATTGTAATGTATTAAACACTGAAGTAAAACAAACTCTTAATAGTTGTTATTGAGTTAAAATCATAAAAATTAAATCTAACTGTGTTAAAATAGTCGATAAGTATTCCATTATAAAAAGAAGTATCCATATTAAAAAATTAATAAAACAATAAGAATAAATATAATCAGGTATTAGGGGTACTCTTTATGGAACTCTCTTGTTCGATTTTAGAACAGAGGGAGCTTCACTTGGTTTTACTCTAGACCAAGCCCAAACTGAGCTCCAACAATTATGGTATGAGTGAAATCGTATGTGGGAGCAGTTAAATATTATCTAAATTTCCACATGATCCATTCTAAATAAACCACCACCCATTACTACCATTATATATTATCTTATCCATAATAATTTCATCGAGATGCTAATGGGTTATGAAATTTAAAATTAGGATAATATAAACATGTAATTTTTATTTTAATAAATTATTTATATATCACATTTGTTTTATAGATTTTTCATTTAAACTTTTAATTGATTATACATTTCATTTTTAATACTAATTATTTTATAAAATTCAATTAGCATAGCTAAAAAACTAATAAAATAATTTTACAAAAAAAGTATTTTATTTTATTTTATTTTATTTTTATGTGTTATGTTTTCTTATTTCAATAAAATAAATATATTATGATTAAATGGTCAAAAAATATATTATTTATATGAATAATATATGAATAATAATTTAATTAGTAATTTATAGGAAATAGAAATGAGAACAGTTAATATTTTAAAAATTCATTTTCATATAAAAACATTTTCATTAAATGTTATATTTCTGTTTAAAAGTAAAATTCCTAAACATTAAAAATTGAATTTTAAAAAATAAAGTTAATTTTTTAATTTAAAATAAAAATATTATTCTATATTTAATTTTTGATATTTTTCTAAAAATTATTATTTTTAAGTGAATAGTATAAAATACCATTTTTACAATACTGGGACTTTTATGACATCGTTAGAATATGAGAATAAAATAAAAATTTATGTAAACTTTTTCCTAAGAAAATATATTTTTTATAAATAATTTTATTAATTTTAAAATGTTTAGTTTGATTTAAAAACCTATATTTTAAATATTGGAATGTTAATTATATTTTTCTCAAAAATTATTTTTGTGCACCATATATTTAATATTTTGGAATTATATTTTATCAATTATAAAATTTTTATCAAATAAAATGAATTTAATACTTGGAATTAGAAGTTACAAATTATATAATAAGTTCAATTTCATTTTCAGACATAAAATAAATTACATAGGTAAAAAGTAGTTACCACTGTAAAAGTAAAAATGGTAAAAGGGTTAAAAAATTGGGTAAAAGACTTAAATAATTTTTTAAAGATGTCTAAAAATGTGTTTTTGAGTTATTTCATGACTATAACTCATCTTCTATACATTATTTTTCACTTTATGGTCTACTTTCCATTAATAATGAACCTCTTATTATAAAAATGTCACTCCTATCACTCATAACAAATTCCTTCACCACACTAGTTATCATCACCCAAGAATCCACATAGTTTATCCATACTCTAACCAAATACCTAACCAACACTACTTTCCACATCCTAAAGGTTTTTTCTCCTCAAAAGAATACCCCTTAAAGGATAAATCTAAATTTTAGAGGAGTTATTCCAAGGATTAAGATAAAAATTCCTCATCACAACTTCTCATTCCCAATTCTTTATGTCATCTTTTTCTACATCAAAGTATATTACACAATCATAAAATAATAACATCAATATTATTAGTATACTTAAATTTTATTGTATTTATGGAACATTTATTATCTTTATTCCACCCCCTCCTTAGGAAAATGAAAATGTCATACATGTGTATGAGTAGACTACCACCCCCATGGAGCAATATGTTCCATTTTTTATAACTATCTTATAGGGATAGTTAAAATGTGTTCATTGAGGAATAATTATTATATTTAATGAATTATTAATATTTTTAAAATATAAATTAAATTATACCTTCTTTCTATTCTCTAAAAAATTAAAACATCTTATATGCATATGTGCGGATTATGTCTTCTATGGAGTGTCATGTTTTGTTTTTCATCATCACCCTAAATGAATAGTTATATATATATTTAATGAATATATATGATATAAAAGAGTAACTGAAAAATTAATGATCATTATAATTTAATCAATTAGTATCTGTAAATTACCCAAAATAATATTTCCATATATTTTGTTCTCACAAACCATGACCATAGTTTATATTAAATGTATATATGGATGTATAAATAAAATAAACAAAGTGATTTAAATATATTTTCTAATTTGGTAATGATGAATTTTGTAGAACCCCAACTCCAATAAACTAGATTCAGTGTCTACTTTATTACATTAGTATAAGAGAATACGGATCTCATAATAAAGGACTGATCCGTTTAGTAGTTTTGAAGAAATAGATACATACACGGTTTCCATATTACATTGGAAATATTAAATACATAGAATGAAAAATTTATTTCATACTTGATATTATTTAAAATATCATTCTTCATATCCCGGGGAAAAGAAAAAAAATAAAATCCTAACTTAGATGCTCAGTGGGAGTTAGGTACAATAGAATCCATCATGAGTAAATATGGTACAATCAATATGGAAAAGTAAATAATTAAACAACATGTCATTTGACTAATAAATTGATCATGAAATACATCCATGGATTATATCAATGCAGTAATCTCATGGATAATTATTATTGAATTCCCAATGAAGAAAATGATAAATATTTGATGTCAATATCTGAGACATCATGATATCTATAACACCGGTGACTTATGAAAATAGAGTTTAATTGATCGGTAGGTATACACTATAAACCCATTTAAATTGGATAGCTGATTTTTCTCATGAAACCTATTGATGCATTGAACAGATATCCATCACTAGGCCCCACCTATCACTGCATGTCTAGTGTATTCCTCATATATGAAATTATAAATTCAATTCATAAAAAATATGACTTAATAAAAAATATTTGTATTGAGTAAATGATACATATTTATTATGATTTTTCTTATTCAATAAAATAACTTTAATCATAAATCAATAAATGTTGAAATGATATATGGTTTAATCAATAATCATATTCATGATGGATATTTAAGAGAAATGTAATGACCAATTGAAAATTATCATATTAAAGTGAATGTATCAAGATAAATTTAATTGCTAAAAAATTAATTAGAGATAAAATATGACCTTCAAGTCATCGAAAGTATATTTTTTAAAGTAAATTCATGTATTTTTGGAGAATTAAATATAATGTAATAGAAAAATTAAAATAATATTTCATAGAAGTGTTTTATTTGTAAAAACTTTTAAAACTTTTAGAGGAATATTAATATCATAAAATAGTTATAACATTGGAAAAATCCTTTAATGTTTTATATATTAAAAAATCCATTTTTTACTTTTTGTAAAGAAAATAAAAATTGAAAATTTTATAAAACTTTAGAAATGTTTATTTAAAAATATTTAAAAATTAAAGGATAAAAATAAAATTTATTTTTTGTAAATAAAAAGGAATTTTTTAAATCAATTTTGAAAAATATGAACATGGTTGAAAAATATACATGATCAATAAGAGAAATAAAATAATATTTTCTTTTAAATATTTCATTGCTCGATTTATATTCCAAAGAGAGGAAAAGTTAAAAGAAAATATGGAAAATACATGAAAGGGTAAACTTAAATTTATACTTAAATAGTCATGAATACATATATATTCATTTTAAATACCTAAAAGGGGAATTTTATATACCACATAAAAATAAATAGGCATATACTACCAGATATGTCTCAATAGAGTTGAAATTGAGATGAAATCTATTTATTCAAGTTTGAATTGCCTCATAGGTGATTTAACATCACATATAATAAATTTTAATTTATTATACTAACATAAAATTACTATATTAATATCTATAATTTCATATACAATTCATTTATAATGTTTTATCACCATTTTTTCAAAAATCTTTTATTATTATCATTATTTCAGGTGCTAACTACTTTGTTTTTATATATGTTTTGATTCGATAGTCTCAATACCAACATCGTTCTCATGGTTACATAATATACATAATTTAATTAAAGATATAAATCATATATACATATATATATTTATATTTGTACATAAAAAATGTAGATATAAAAACAAATTACACTGTTTATGGAGATAGTAGGCTATATGTACGCATTAACACTATTTTTCACTTTTCGACGAATGGAACAAAAGATAGGTAAATAATAATTAAAATTTTAAAGATCATTTTTATACTATATATATCATATTTATTCATTAAATATATCCTTATTACCATCCATGTAAATTGGAAATGAAAAATGGATCAAATCACTTCATGAAGGTGGTAGTCCACACATCCGCATGGGCGATGTTATCATTTGCCAATGGATTGAAAGGTAATAAGTTATATATATTATTTTATAATTCAAAAATAATATTTATCTTGTTGATATAATATATATTAATTACTTCCAACTTTATAACCATCCAAATAATGTGGTGATAAAAAAAATTACACCGCTACATCGAGATGGTATGTCATAAAAACGCACGAGCGATGTTTTCTATTTTCAATGGATGAAAAAAAAGATATAATATGGTTGTACCAGAATCATAATAAAATAAATGAATATTTATTATACATTATTTATTATTTTTATATGGGTAAAATACATTAAGATTAAGTATAAGAAGAAATAAAATTAAAAATATCAGTAAGGATGATTACCTCTTCTTCGGTAGACTTCCTTTAGATCCCTTATTAAGGACCCCTAGAATGGTAATTTAAGAATAGTATCACTTATAATTATTAGATATGTAATTTTATAAAGGAATTTGGTAGGTTTTAGTTGATATAGGATTTTAAATGTGGTATAAAGAAAACAGAGAACACGTGTCCTTTTATAAGTGATGGCGGGTGCATTCTTGGAATTTTTTAAACTATTAAATTAATAAAAATTAGTTTTCATCTTCAAATGAATTGAAATTTATAAAATTAGAATGTAATATTATTATAAGTCCAAATACACACATATAATAAAATTTGGACAAATATTTATTACGTTTTCACCCATATCCTTTAATTTTAATCCCTTGTTATCCCTTTTGACAATTACCACAATATAAACATTTTTAACTTTTTAAGGGTCAATATTGTTAGAAAAAAGTGATAAAATACTGATAAATGGACTATGTTTTATGTTTTAAAAAATATCCCATTCATTTTTATTGATATAATATTTTTATGAATTTTAAATAATTTAATAAAATATCATTAATATCATTTGGATACAATTCATTTAATTTGACTTTAAATACATCAAAAAAAAGATGAAATTTGAATCTAATTTTTTCAAACATCCATAAAATGTCATATGTATCAATAAAATTCTTGTAACAATATAATTCACCCAATTTATATTTCTTTTAATATTTTTGAAATCATTTGTTTTATTTTTCTATTAATTGAATAAATGTTGTATCGGTGTTGCATAAGAATTTTAGGTAATAATTCAATAACAAAAAAAACATGAAATAAATTAATTTATCTTTAAAATAAACATTTAAAACTCAAAATAACATCTTTCCAACCTTATGGAAAAATATTAAAGATATTAAAGTCATGAGTGTCACATTTTGTTTTTATTCATTTCTTAAATTAATATAAAGTTAAATATCAAATTAAAATGGAAAAAGTGTTCATATTTTAGATAATTAGAAGTAAATGGATGAAATAAATTTATCACATAGTTTAAATACAAGTGTTAAAAAAAATTTAAAGGCTTATGACACTAGTTTTAACCTTAATTTCTTGACTTACCCTTTACTATGGTGATAAATTTTACTATTTTTACTATTCATAATAACAAAATATAAAAGATAACTATTTACCAAATTTTACACTCTTTATTATAGACATATAATCCATTTTATCAAATTCAATTTTCATAATTGAAAAAAATTATATGAAAAATAAACCTGCAAATTGGGATAAAAAATGTTTTTTCCAAAAAATGCATTTTTACATCAAAAAATGAACTTATACTATAATAAAGTATAATAATGATTCAAATGTAATTAATTATATTTTTTATAACTAAATGAGTATTATTTTAATTTATTATTTAATTAAAATCATTATTGTCTTTTTTTAATTAAAATAAATGACTGCTTTACAAAAATCAGTTTTTTAACTATTCACGTAAAAAACAATCTTTTCAAAAAAATACCAGAAGTTAAACCTAAGATGATATTGACACAATGAATTCAAAAATTATATAATTATAAAATAAAATTTTAATATGTTTTTTTTGTATTTTTGAACTTGGGGTTGTGTGCAATGTAAGTTATCAAAGAAAATTAATTAAAGAGAAATATATATATTAAAATGTCAAGTCATTATAATCTACCCACACCCCCTAAGAATTTTAGTTAAAAAGTTCCATTACTCTAATAAAAATTACTAAGGATACTTCAACCTCATCACATTCTTAGGTTTCCATGTAGTTTCCTTAGTTTTATGATTTCAACACAAAAATTTCATGAGATGAGTGGTCTTGTTTTGTAGCTTTCTCTCTATTATCCAGAATTTTCACTTGTTGTTTTTTAAAAGGGAGATATTTCTCCAATAATATGAACACTGAGTTTAGTATATGTTAAGATTTAGATATTCACTTCCTTAATATAGATACATGAAACATATAATGAACTGAAGATAGATTCATTGGAATCTCTAATAAATAATCTACTATCATGATAAAATCAATAATTTGAAAAGGACTCATATATCTATGGATAATATTTCCTTTCTTTCCAAACCTTATAACCTTATTCCAAAAAGATATTCATAAAAATACCTTATCACCAAATTTGAACTGTAGATCTCACCATTAATTGTCTATATAAGTTTTTTATCCGCTCTAATCTTCCCTTATGTGTTATTTAATATATCTAACATTATCAAACATTTCCATAGTTATATCATGTCTCAATAAAATTAATTATCCAACTTTATCCCAACACATTGGTGTTCTAAACTTCCTTCCATAGAGAGCTTCATAAGGATCCATCTGAATGATTGAGTGAAAACTATTATTGTACAAAAATTCCACCAAAGGATGGTGTTAATTCCAATTTCATTTGAAATCCATATCGGAAGCTCTCAATATGCCTTCTGGAGTTTTAAATGTCCTCCTAGACTAACCATATATCCTAGGATAATAAACTGTACTAAAACTCAACTGTATACCTAGAGCTTGATGAAGGCCTATCCAGAATTTCTAGGTAAACCCTGGGCCCCAATTAGATATGATTGAGATTGGTATACCATGAAATATAAAAACTACCTTAATATATAATTGAGTTAGCTGATTAATAGAGAAATATTCTATAATAGAGATAAATTTCACTGATTTTTGTAAGCTAATCGACTAAAATCCAAATAAAAATATTCCCTTTAGATGGTTTGGGGAGTCTGATAATGAAATATATAGTAATTTTTTCCCATTTCTATTATTGTATGGGTAACGATTGCAACATCACCTTAGACATATGTATATCAAACATAACTTTATGAAACACTAGGAATTAGCATATAAACTTGACAATATCCCTTTTCATGTTGTCCCACTAGAAAAATTATTCCTGATATCTATACATCTTTATAATTATAGTATTAATAGAGAATGATGAACTATGAGCCTTATCTATCATCTCATTCTTCAAATATAGTATTCATGGGACACATACTTGGTTCTTGAACATTATCATTCTTGACGGGTCATAGTTAAACATGGGAACATTCTTCACCTTCTTCTTTAAATCTACATCTTCATTCTGAACCTTCTTAATCCTCCCATGGATGGATGGTTAAAAATTCATCTAATAAAGATATAATTTTTTCCCATTCCTCAAGATTTAAAGATCCAGATTCTATAAATACACAAATATTGGATATATTTTGATCCTTATCATGGGAAAAAAAGCATGATCATTACAACCAAGAGCATCATCCACCTTGTTCACTTTACTATGGTGGTAATGTATTGAGAAATCATAATATTTTATCAAATATAACCATATTCTATAGCACATATTCATCTATTTATATGTAAATATATACTTAAATATTTTACGATTAGTATATATATCACACCATTCACCATACATATAATGCCTCTATATCTTCATTGATAAATTATTGTTTCCAACTCTAAATAATGATTCAGGTAATTATTATCATTAATTTTCAATTTGAGGAGGAATTAGTATTCATCATATAATTATTCAAGAGTATTCATCCCAATCCCTTATTTCATGCATCCCTATAGATCAAAAACCCTTCTACACTATATGGTAGTGTAAGCATAAGAGCACTGAAAAACCATCTTTTCATTTCTTTGAAACTCTCTTTTCATTTATCTATCCAAAAGAACATAAACCCCTTTTGAGTAAACATGGTGAGTGGATTAGATAGTCTTGAGTAATATATGACAATGCTAGGTAGTATCCAACCAACCAAAGAAAAATATGGAACTAAGTTACCATGGATGGTCTAGGAAATCATTCAAAAACTTACATCTTTGAAGGATCCATCAATATACACTCACTTGAAATTATATGACCAAAGAATGGAACTTTTTGTAAAAAAAATTATACTTGGTAAATTTGGAATATAATATCTCTTTAATTAGATTATTTACACAATTCTCAAATACTTTTAAGGCTCTTATATACTCTTTGAGCATATAATAATATCATCTATAAAGTCTACCAAAAACTAATCACATCAATCTCTAAATACTATATTAATTAAATCCATAAATAAAGTTGGATAATTGGTAAGTACAAATCAAATTAATATAATATCATAATGAAAATACCTCATATAGAACGTCTCCTTGGGTATATCCTCCTTTACCCTTAATTGATAATATCCAAATCAATGATCAATCTTGGAAAATATTGATCACCTCCAAATTTATCAAACATATCATTGATATAAGGAAGAGGATACTTGTTCTTAAAAGTGATTTTTTCTTTTGTTGATAATAAAATAAGAGTCACATTGATCCATATTTCTTCTTAAAAAATAGAATAGGTGCACCCCATGATGACGCACTAGGATGAATGATTCTATTATCATTATTTGATAGGATTTTCTTATTTAATTCCTATAACTCAATCAAGTCCATTCTATATGGAGTCATTGAAATATGTGTAGCTCTATGTATGAGTTCTATTGAAAACATAACTTCATGATTTACGGGTAAAATAGGAAACTCTTTTAGAAAAAAATCAATGAAATCCCATACAATATGAACATCTTCAATGAGGAGTTTCTACCAATAAATCTGATATAAATATTCTTAAAG
Organism: Viscum album; assembly: GCA_963277665.1. NCBI lineage: Eukaryota > Viridiplantae > Streptophyta > Magnoliopsida > Santalales > Viscaceae > Viscum > Viscum album. The sequence continues at coordinate 819,989,128 of OY728126.1, forward strand.
AACATGTATTAAAACCTATATGATGGAATTGATTTACATTAGTATTTTTGGTTCATCCCCATACTGATTGAATATCATAGGTTGATAAGACATATTGAATGTGACTTCTCTTTGATGACAGTTGATATGGGATATATACTAAGAGATCCATTACATTCTAAATATTATATCAAATTCAACAATTTGAATAATAAAAATATTTTCAGGAAGTATATTCCCACAAAATTTTATCAAAGAGAAGATATATACTTGAGGTGAAATAATTCTACCATTAGGATTTTTCACTCCCAACTGAACATCTAATCATTGAGGCAGTGATATGATAACCATATAAAATTCTTTAGATATAAAATATTGGGTAGAACCTGAATCAAATAAAAAATTTTCACTTCTAGAGTATATGATATGTATTCCTTTCACTAAATTTCTATAAACTTCCAATTCAGTTGTGGTAATTTTATATTATTTTCCTTCTCCTGTTAGCTTATTACTCGGTAATCTCTCTTGATACATGGGGCACTGGTTTGAATAATTACCCATATCTTTAAAATTAATGAACTTGATAACTATAGTTTCTTTATTTTCCTTACATTTGTTAGCTAGATTACCCAAATCTCCACACTTGTAACAAATTCTAATTCCCTTAATTAATTTCCTAGGATGTTTCTTTCAACATTTTTTAAATTATGTAAATTTATTCATTCCCATATTTTTCATTAATGCGTTCCATTTTTCTTGGTTCTTAGCTGGCCTTTTCTTCTATGTATTTCCCTTTAAGATATTGGATATATAAAATTAATTACCTGACTTAATGAATCTTGATACTATATCATCATATTGTTAAATCATTTGATGAATTAGTTTCATTTGAAGTTTTGGATTAATCCCATTAAATAATTTATCAATATTTATTTCTAGATTATATATGTAGTCTAAAAGATACCCATATAATCTTATAATGTTAACCTCATACTTTTCCATAATTTCTTCTTCCTTATTCTTTAAATTGATGAACATCCTATCCATTTTAGCTTGTTTTTATCGAGTGAATTATTTCTTTCCTAAAATAAAATTTAAAGTTATATATTCTATTATTTCTATTTATTTTTCATATTTAGTGTTCTAAATCACTGACCACCATTGATCAGCATCTGATTTGAAATAATACACTACCATAATAGAATTTTCCATTTCATTATATCCCAATGATAAGAATATTTTTTGAGAGATTTAATCCATTTCTCAACTACCAATGAATTAATAGTTCCATTAAAATATGGAGGCTTCTTTCACATAAATTATTCCAACATAGGATCATATTGCTACGGAACAACTTGTTTATCCATTATGGAAAGAATATTCATCATAACTTAACTAAGCTATCCTAATAAGTCTATAATTTTATTAATTACAATACTATCTATATTAGATTGAAAAGTAGGGAAATATCTACATTGTGTATGGGAATTTATTCCCACTTTTCCATTAGGTTCTATCACTAAATAATGGAACATACTCAGTTAGATCATAATCATTATAGATATTGAACCATAAAATAAAAACCCCTTTATTGGAAAATTTTCTCAAATACTCTAAGATATTATTATAATTCTCATGTTAGCTTTGTTTATTTAAAATATAATTCCCAAGATTTATACTAAACTTCAACTGATGCCAACTATAAAAAATTAAAATTCAGTAACTAAGATTTGATGTATACTTTATTACATTACAATAAGATAATAAGGATATCATCTTGAAGGACTAATCATTTTAGTAGTTTTAAAGAACCAGATACACAAATTATTCTGATAATACATTAAAAATATAAAATACATAACATAATAATGTTATTTCATCCTTGATATTATTCAAAATACACATATTTATATTCTAGTCAATGGAAGAAAAATAAATTATGAGTTGGGATTGTCACGAACCAACCCATGTCGACCTTGAACCGGTCACCCGAGCCAATCCACATCAAGGTTCGAGAGGCATTCCCGATCATCCCGAGCTAGAGACAAGTGCCTGGGCATCAATAGAGTGAAAATGGGATTGATTTATCACAATATAAATAAATAAAAATAGTGTAAATAATAAAGAGCATCTCAAAATAAATAAGCCAAAAAAAATGACTAAACAAGAACTGAAGAAAATAAAACTAACCGAAATCGATGATCAAACTAACTCCATGTGACCCTATGGGTCACCCTACGACTCAACGATCAAATATCACCCAAGGCAAACACATCCAAGTTGAAACCTACATAAGGAATAAAAATAGAAAATAACTATAGGTGCGAGTATTAAAACTTAGTTGGCTAGCCCGATATACTATTTCCCAATGCACGCCCCCTAAAATAAAAGAAACATAAATTCCAAATTTGAACTAAAATATATTAAAGTATGAATTTATAAAGTTTATACTTAAAATCAAAGTACAGTCCATTTACCATAATCATTTTCAAAACCAGATTCTAAACATAACTGTTACCATACTATTCCAAAGTGAAAGTAATGAATTTATTTAAAACCGGCACTAAGAGTTTGAAACACATTTTCTTTTGAAAAACATTTTTTATTGGAGTTATGAAACCAAAACATTAATTTCCATGAAAAAAAACACACAAGAGTACCAAGGTAGTAATATAGAAAGGGAATTGTAAATAGGTATACAAGTATCTCGACAATAGTTCAAACAACTAGAAGCCACTAGGAATTGGTGAACCCAGGAGATTGAGAATAATCCAGACGACACCAATACCTGTGACCCCATCTACAACAGCATTCCACATACGATGAAATCTAAGGCTCCATATAGTCAGCCACCCTTTCTTAGGAAATACTGAGGGAACTTCCTATAGTAATGAACCCAAACATATCCTCCTACTATGATCCAATGGTTAGTACCATAACCTACTAGTGTAGTACTCTTCTTAGACAATTCTCTCAGTATTCCAGGTTCTAATATCTTAGGTATTAAAGGGGGTGATCCATAGGATGCCTCCAAACATCAAATCCCAAACTATATTTATAATAATAATTCACAACATGACTCACCTCAAGTCTCCCCAAGGAAGACTCTAATGCATTAAAGTTAATATATTACCATGGGTTCTCAATTGAGGGAACTTTATAATAGAACTCGGGGATTCCATGTCACGACCCGTCCCAGTGGGGCTCGCACCACGACTCCCCAAGCCCGCCTCCAATAGGTCAGGGGATGGTGACTAGCACTGAGTAAGCATATCACTAACATGGGATGCATTTCATAAGTACCTATACACACACACAAATCTCCAAGCCCAAAAATGATGAAATGTAAAAACCACTAAGGAACAAAATGCATGCATACAACTAAACCCAACCAACAAAGTATGACAGAATGTAAAGTATAGAAAGTAAATTGGGAAAGAATATAAGCCCACCAAAAATAAGTGTCTTCAAACAATAAAGTCCAACCTTTAAGCACAAAGAGGTACTAGAACTACTGATTGTATCCATAGAAATACCTCGTCCTACTGGGAACTCAGAAATCTCAGTCCATTCCTGGTCTGCCCTGAACTCCATAAAAATTCCATTTTTCTACACAAGACATGACACATGTGGGAAATGCCCATGCAAGGGTGAGTATAACAATACTTAGTAGAGGACCTCAAAAACCACACAGAAATACTCAATGTAAAGGGATAATCATCTCTACACAGTATATTTCTACTGATCATATGATAAGAGAAACACATCCAGATATACTCAAAACACATACCGATAGTCTAGAGACAAGTCACACGATCACATACCCATGCTAGGGGTTGAGTTCGAAGATTCTACGAAGCACTCATCTGGGAGAACTCACTCAATGAGTCAGATAGATTTGATGACGTCCATCTGAGAAGTACTGTTCATAGGGAAAATCCATGAGAGATATATACACTCATTTTGGGAGAACACACTCCTAAGTGGGGAAAGATCATGATACACAGATGAGGATCACTGCTATGGACATGGAAGATACTGAGACTAATCTGAATTCACATTCTATGTAGAGGATTTATGTCTTGAGTATTAGTCACGTTGATACATGACTCTTCCTATAGCTAAGAATGGATAGAGGATCTCTCTCTAGGCCTCTAATAGAGATACCTGACTATTTCTCAGAAATTCTTGCTAAAGGGGTCATACTTATGTGGATGGAAAGGATACCTGACCTTCAGGGGAATAAGAAAAAAATGGGAACTAACCCAAACATAACTTGTCCAAGGAACTGTGGAAAAGAGGATCAAGACATGTTCCAGGTTATACACTGTGTGTAGAAGGGTCACACGTCATGTCTCTTGACTCTAGGTACTACCTATGTAAAATGGCCTGAGTCTGAAGAACATGCCGTGTTGACGGGGTAAGTACACGACGTGTAGGATGGACCACACGTCGTGTACGAGTAACCGAGGTTCTCTCTATGTATGCATTCATGTGCTTGTACATGGATTTAACCCATGTGGGTCATCCCATGTAACCGGTACATGGGGTAACCTGCATAACCAGCCTGGTCTGTCTGTGTGTTGGAGTACACGGCCATGTACTCCACCCTGTGTCCGTGTATCCCCTAGATACATTCCAAGCTTCGGGGAAGGGCCCAAACACTATGTGACAGGGGTCACACACCGTATGATACCATTATATCTCTTGAAACCCTAGATTCCACAGATCTGGTCCCACATGGTGTGGTCTTCAGGTTGCATGCTGTGTTCTTTAGATATTTTTAGAATCACTAGTTCTTCACTAGGGCGCCTTCGGTGATGCTCGGTCTTCGATCCAGCCATACTATCACCATGAAACTCAAGGGTTTAGGTCTCCCCAACACGCAAAGATAATTCCACTGGTTTCGGTCCTCTGATCGGCCTCGAAAATGCATTCTAATCCACCAGCATGAAGAACGTTTGAAGAATGAGAACTCTTGAACTATGTTGATTCATCTGCCGCCATCGTCATCGCATATCTGCTGGGTCTTCATGATGTCAGATATCTAGTTTGGTATCATTGTGTTGAAGAATAGGTGAAAAAAAATTCCTCATTAGTATCCCTACGAAGAACATGAAGAACGCGAGGAAGAGGGAGGAAGAAATCCAATAAAAAAAGAATAACGAACCTCCACCGTCATTCGTATTGGCGTTAAACCACTCCTGTTAGAAGGTTTAAATAGGGTAAATTAAATTCATAAAACATGGAATAATAAATTCCCTAGGAATGAACCCAATGAAGCCCTACCATAAGAACAATGATGGGAAGATCAACCAGTTCATGGGTTGATCCGCGTTTTTCATTGAATTAAAGAACAGAGAAGAAAAACAACTTAAAACAGAACCCCTACCTCAAGGAGGGATCGATTGCTGATGAAGGGATCACTCTACCATCATCACCGAGATCCTTCAACTCTGTTGGTGCAATGATTTACACTTTTGATTTTTTTTTCGTTCATTGTTACGAGTTCTCTCCAAAGCTCCAAGAATTCTCTAGAGTTTCTCTCAATCTTCAGCAAACGACCAACATTCGATTAACCCATTAAAAGGAGGGAATGCGTTTTAGTGTTCCATAAGAATGAGTCACTACCTTTACACTACAACATTAATGAGTCAATATTGTTGTTTTAGAGTGATTATGTTGTTTCATTAATTATCGAAATAGCAGACCTGTCATTGAACTGCAATGAACGTTTCCAAATAAAATAAAATAAAATAAACTTTTCAATTTATTTTATTTTATTTTATTTTACTTAAAACATATGAAAATTAACTTTTTTCCTCAACTTGCATTGGTCGAGTTTAGGACCATTCTTAAGTAAAGTCGTCATCCCAGATGCAATGGTGCCCTCATATTTTTAATCTAGACATCTTTTTGGAAACTACCACAACCACACACACACGCCGACTCACATAACTTAGAAAAGTTCAAACCACTATTCTGAGATCACTGAGCCTCAGAATGATGTGTCTTCTCTGTTATTGGTATTGAAATAATTCCATATAATATTTAAAAAATAATAATACATGGAAAATCCCATAAATTAAATTCTCCCCACCTTGGGGCTTTGTGTCTCCGAAAACCTAAAACAAGGGATACTAAAAAATATGTGGGTACTGGGCATAGATTTGAGCCTCCTGCTCTTACATGCTCTCCTGAAGGTTCTTGTGCTACCACCGTACATGCACCAAGGAAATCTATCGACCAAAAAGGATCTTATCTTGCCAATAATCGATCTCAACCAGGTACTCAGTAATGGTCGCTCCATCCTTGAAGTTCATCTCACCCCATTCGATGACGTGCGATGGGTCATGCACATACCTCCTCAGCTGCGACATGTAGAAGACATCATGGACTCGGTGCAACTGTGATAGTAGAGATTAGCGGTACGCCACCTCACCAACTCTACGCAATATTTGAAAAGGTTCAATGAACCTTGGGGACTATTTTACACCCCATCCAAATATCCGCAACCCTCATCGAGGTGAGACCTGAAAGAAGACATGGTCTCCATCCTTGAACTCCATATGTTTCTGTCGCCTATCAGTATAAGACTTATGCTAGATTTGTGAAGTCTTCATCCGCTCCTGGATGATCGACACCTTCTCGGTGGTATCACGCACCAACTCTGGACCCATTAGTGCTGAATCTCTGGGGTTAGTCCAGTAAATCAGTGTTTGGAAGGGTCTACCATATACAACCTCAAAAAATTCCATACGGATGGTGGAGTGGTATATGTTGTTGTACGAAAACTCCACCAATGGTAGGTGGTCCTCCCAACCGCGACCGAAGTCAAAGGTATAGGCTTGAAACATATCCTCTAGAACCTGAATGGTCCTCTATGTCTGACCATCTATTTGGGGATGGAACGCTGTGCTCAAGCGTAACTGTGTCCCAAAAGCCTCCTGTAATCCATTCCACTACTAGGATGTGAAGTTTCCATCTAGATCTGAGACTATTGTCGAAGGGCCTCCATTAATACAAACTATTTCCTACACGTAGAGGCATCCCAAGCTCTATACAGAGCTCTTTTCCCTAATATCTAGGTAGTGGTCCAACTTGGTGAGTCAGTCAATGATCACCAAGATAGAATCATGCCACTTGGACATCCGTGGTAAGACCATCATAGATTACATCAATATTCCATCCCACTTCCACTCTAGAACTTCTAGGGGGTGAGAAAACCCCACTAGAACTTGGTGCTCAACCTTCACCTGCTGGCATGTAAGGCATCGAGAAATGAACTCTACTACTACCTTCTTCATACTTGACCACCAGAACTTTCGTCAGAGATCCTGGTACATCTTCACCATGCCAGGGTGTACCGCTAAGGAATATGTATAAAACTCCCTCAGGACCTCATCCCACAATGCCACTAGCACAATAGTACGCCCTCTGAAAAGGACGATGTGCTCCCCACCTTATGAATATCCATTAGGAGCATGTCTAGTGGATAACTGATCATGTAAGGTCTTGTAGTCAACATCCCCTAGATGTGCCTCACTAACTCACTGTAAGAGTGTGGTGTGTCTGTAGTGATGGTATGAGGTTTTCCTTTCTTGGTGAAAAGGAGACCCAGGTAGCACAAGATGTGATCATGCATAGGAGGGTGTAGCCGATCACTCATGAGTTGGCTAGCCTTACCCTCAGAGCAGTAGATGTTGTGAGCTTCTAGTTCCCAGCAGTTGTGGCTGAGTATGAGGACGTCTTTCCCGACGATGTTCCAGGACTACCTCCTCACTGGAAGATCAAATTATGCATCGAATTACACCTCCTAAGGGCACTGATACCACTCTTTCATGACCCATCCCAGTGGGTCCCACACTATGACTCCCCAAGCCTGCCTCCAATAGGCTAGGGGCTGGTGACTAGAACCATGTAGGCAGATCACTAACATGGGATGCATTGACTAAGTACTTGAACATACACAGACATCTCCAAGCCCACAAATGATGAAATGTAAAAACCACTAAGGAACAAAATTCATGCATACAACTAAACCCAACCAACAAAGTACGACAGAAAGTAAAGTATGGAATGTAAACTGGGCCAGAATACAAGCCCACCAAAAAACAAGAGTCTAAAAACTAAAAATTACAACCTATAAGTACAAAAAGGTATTGGGACTGATACTCATAGATATAGGAACACCTCATCCTGTAGGGAACTCAGAAAGCTTGGTCTAGTCCTAGTTTGTCCTGGAATTTGTCAAAAGGTCGCTCGTCTGCACCAGACATGAAACGTGCGAGAAAAGACCATGAAGGGGTGAGTATAACAATACTTAGTAGAGGAACCTAAAAACCAAAAAACAATACACAAAGTAAAGGGGCAATCATCTCTACATAGTATATGTCTACTGAATATATAACAAGAGAAACACATCCAGATATACTCAAAACCCAGACCTGTAGTTTAGAGACAGGTCACACGACCATATACCCAGGCTAGGGGTTCAGTTTAAAGATTCCATGAAGCACTCATACAGGAGAACTCATTCAACGAGTCTGATAGATCTGATGACATTCGTATGAGAAGTACTATTCATCGAGAAAACCCATGAGAGATATATACACTCTTTCCTAGAGAACACCCTCCTGAGTGGGGAAAGATCACGATACATAGATGAGGATCACGACCAGGGGATTTGCGAATACCATAAATCATCCAAATTCAATTGATAAGTAGAGGATCGATGTCCTGTAGGATTAGTCACATCGATACCTGACTCTACTTAGGGCCAACAATGGATAGAGGATCTCACTCCGGGCCTCTTAGAGGGATACCTAACTTTATCTTGTAAAGTCTTGCTGAAGTGATCATACTCATATGGATAGAAACGGTACCTGACCTTCAAGGGAATGAGAAAAAAAGGGGAACTAACCCAAATAAAACTTATCCAAGGAATGGTGGACAAGATGATAAAGCCATGTTTTAGGTTATACATGACATGTTGAAGGGTCACACGTTGTGTCTCTCAACTCTGGGTACTTCACATGTAAAATGGATTGAGTCAGAAGAACATGTCGTGTTGAAGGGGGTAAGTACACAACATGTAGGAGGGACCAAACTCCATGTCCGAGTAACCAAGGTTCCCTTTATGTACACGGATGTGTGCCCGTACACATCTTCAACCCGTGTGGGCCATCCCGTGTAACCAGTACATGGGGTAACCCATGTAACCAGACTGGTCTGGTTGTGTGGTAGAGTACACAACCATGTATTCCACCCCGTGTCTGTGTATCCCCTAGATATACGCCGAGCTTCAAGGAAGGTCCCACATACCATGTGACATGGGTCACACACCATGTGATACATGTTTGTCTCCCGAAACCCTAGTATCCATAGATCTGGTCCCACATGACATGTTCTTTATGTTACACATCGTGTTCTTCAGAAATTTCCAGAATCGCTGGTTCTTCGCTGGCACACCTCTGGTGATACCCATTCTTCGATTTGGTCATCTGATCACTGCAAAAATCAAGGGTTTAGGTCACCCCGACACCCCAGAGCTAATTCCCTTGGTTTTGGTCCTCCAATAGGCCTTGAAAACGTGTTCTGATCCACCCACATTAAGAATTCTTAAAGAACGAGAACTCCCAAACCATGTCGATTCGTCTACCGCCATCACCATCGCACCTCCGCTAGGTCATCACAATATCGGATCTCCTATTTGGGATCATTTCGATGAGGAATGGGTGCACAACAATTCCTCATTTGTATCCCTGTGAAGAACATGAAGAAATCAGGGAAGAGGGAAGAAAAAATCCAATAAACAAAAGAGGAACGAACCTCCACCGTCATTTGTCATGATGTTAATCCGCTTCCATTAGAAGGTTTAAATGGGGTAAATTAAAATAATAAAGCATGGAATAATAAATTCCCTAGGAACAAACCCAATGAATTCCTCCCACAAGAATGAAGATGTGCAGATCAACTAGTTCATGGGTTGATCTACATTCATCATTGAATTAAAGAATTAAAAAAAACTTAAAACAGAACCCCTACCTCGAGGAGGGATCGATCACTGACAAAGGGATCATGCTACCATCGTCGCTGAGATACTTCAACTCCGTTGGAACATCGATTCACACTTTATATTCATAGTTGTTCATTATAGAGAGTTCTCTCCACATCTCCAAGAATCATGTAGAGTTTCTCTCAATCTTATGCCAACAACCAACATCTGATTAACCCATTAAAAGGAGGGAACACATTTCAACATTCTGTCATAGTGAGTTGCTGCCGTTATGCTGCGGAATTAATTAGTCAGCATTGCTGTTTCAGAGTGATTATGTTGTGTCATTAATTATTGAAACAGTTTCCCCATTATTGCACTGCAACGAATGTTTCCAAATAAAATGAAATAAACTATTAAATTTAATTTAATTTATTTTATTTTACTTAAAACGTCCAAAAATTAACTTTTCCCTTGACCCATGTTGGTCGAGTTTAGGCCTGTTCTTAGGTAAAGTTGTCATCCCTGGCGCAAAGGTACCCTCATATTTTTAATCCGGACATCTTTTTGGAAACTTCCACAACCACGCCACACACCGACTTACTTAACTTAGAAAAGTTTAAACCATTATTCCGGGCTCACCGGGCCTCGGAATGACGTGTCGTCTCTGCTCTTGGTCTCTAAATAATTCCATATAATATGTAAAAAATATTAATACATGGAAAATCCGAGACATTACATTCTATACTGAGGACATCCCAATCATCCCATGTCAACAGGGTATGAGGAACATCCAATGGGGGTTTTATGAAAAACACTTTACATCACTTTTCAAAAGCGGCCAAACAAGCCCTTAAACACTATTTACAAAAGCCACTTTTATCAAAGTACAATTTACACATTTTCAAAAGAGGTGAAAACACACCATTTATCAGATCAAAACATTGATAAAACTCTTTTAAATATACTCATATTACACACTCAAGATCCGACCATTTTTAATAAAAATGCCAAAACATGCTAAAACACAATACACACTTTTTTAAAATCCAAACCACTTGGGAAACCACAAAAAGAAACCAAAACATTGTTCCTCACACTGATTATACATTTTTGAACCCCAACATTTCATTTTACATCAGACTTTACTCCTAAAAGCCAATCAGGCATTTTATAAAGAACACAAGGCATGCAATGTTTAATAAAAAAAATTCAATTTAACAATCAATAAGTTATGAAAATCAATTTTCATGCCATAATTTTATTTAAATTTCTAAAATTTGTTTTAAACTTTACAAACCATGTGCGTAAAACACTTGATGTTCACAACTCGAAAAAATACACCACACATTCAAAATCTATTTTTAAAATAAAATGCACTCCAAAAACACTACTTTTCATGTTTTTCACTACCAAAATAATTTAATAAATGTTTGAGTGGTTTATAAAATAACAAAAAAAGACACATTGAGGTTCTAAACCAAAACACATTAAATTTTACAAAAAAATACAACTTTAAAATTTATTGTACAATAAGACTATATCAAACATGATTTCAAACATAATTTTTAAACCAAGAAACTCATCAGAAGCTTGTGAATTTTTTTAGCATGTATAAAAAGAGAGAAAATCATTAAATTAGAGTTTCCTAAATTAAAAGGGCCAATGTAAGGGAATTACTACCTCAGAACCAAGGCGCGGTGATAATGAAAACTTGAAACTGCCCGTCAGGGTTTCAAAAATCCTAAACCTACCAAAATAACCATTAATTGAAAAAACCCTCCAGAAAAACCAATAAAAATGTAAGAATAAAAATATAAATGAAGGTAAAAATACACCCCAAGGGAGGAGGGTATATCGGAGGGTTGTACACGCTGGAAGGAGGGGCTGCGACCGAAGGTGGGCCGCCAGAGAGGGTCGCTGGAGGTGCGTAAGGGTGCTAATCGGTAGAGGGGTTGGACAAGGGGATAAGGTCGTATGATCGGACGAGGGCGGCATCCGGGATAAGGGAGCGCCCCAGGGGGAATTCAGCCGGGATAAGGGAGTGCACCGGGGGGGAACCATGACATACACAACAAGGGGAAGGGGGGGGGAGCTGGCGATGGGGCAACGCTATAGGGGAGGCTGAGAGGGAGAGGAGGCAACATCCAAAGGGGTGGGCTACTCGGGCTGCACACACATACCAAGAGGGGGTGGGGTACTAATTGGAGAGAGGAAGAGAACAAAAAAATGATGAAACCCTAAAAAAACTAATCTAAAGAAATAACAAAAATTATAATAATAATAATAATATAATAATAATAATAATAATAATAATAATAATGATAAAATAAAATAATAAAAATAAAAATAAAAATAAAAAATAATAAAAGTATTCATATCATTTTAATAATAATAAAATTCTTAACACAATAATGATTTTAAATGACATAATAGTTAAATTTTTTTATCACAAAAATTACCTGTTTTAATTTTTTTCAATGAAAAATATATCATGTGGTTTACTAGAAGAAGTTGTGTAGGGTTTCCAAAATGAACTCCTCCTATGCGCCCAATGAAGTCAACACAAAAAATTCACTTTTTAAGATAAACTCAAAAATTTCATCTGAGACTCACCCAAACCCCAAAAAAATTATTTAAGGCCAAAGAAATAATAAAATAAAATAATCACATAGGTCGGGGTGTGAAAATTCTCCCCACCACAACTCTTTCCACCCCTGGAAAGCCACAACACTATCCTAACGATCAATCAACACCTAAGGATTCCACATAAATATGATCCAAACTCTTAACCTAAGGACATTCCATTGACCACCAACAGGACTCAACCTCATTGCCCAAAATAGATCTCCAGTAGAGGGGAGGCCTAAATGGGCTCCCCACCATAAGAATTCAACTAGAATCTGATAAGGACTAAAGAGAATATAACGACCCATACTTTACATACATTGTTATTACTTCAGAATTAAAGCACACCTGTTACAACATATAACAAAACCAGGAAAGGACCGTATAGGTATAGTGTCTTTGGAAACTGGGAAACATAAACAATTGGTTTATAAAGCATCTACATTGTCTCCAATTTATTTCATCATATCTCGAGTCCCTTTTGGAATATCCTACTAAATAACCTTCTTCTTGACCTGGGAAAATAAAACATACAAAAGGGTGAGATCAAATGCTCAGTAAGGGTAAACAAAAGAAATATCAATCACATCATATTCATAAGAACATAACATTTTGGAAATCTTAACCTGCAAAAGAGATCATAATTTCATAACATGGGATAAATCATAGTAGTGAAATGTAATCCCAATAATCATAAATTAAAACATAAAACTTTTTGTCATACACACATAATCATAGAGAATAATTTTTTAGTAGTCAAGACTCATTTCTAAGACTATCTTAGCGGACAAAGTCCATTTCTGAACTGAGTTCACTCCTCGTTTCTGTGCTGTTTCACTGAACCAGTTTAACCTGTCATTCCAGCCATGTATATCTCATGAGATATAAATCTTTACCCAATGAATTGGAGGGAGATATAGGTCTCATCCATCTCATAATGATACCATTCTTATGTGTGCCACAAAATCATAAATCATACATCAGTGCATAACCCATGTAATAAAAATGGGAATCTTAAACATCGTGACATCATAAAACAATTCATATAAGATAAAGGAATTCATAAAAATAATTCCATCACAAAATAATCAAATCAATGTAATAATAGGGATATAAATATAAACCTATTTTATCTTAGATGGAAAATAATTTTGATAAAACACTTGAACTCCATTCTTGAGGAAAATATCCTTTCTACTTCAAAAACATTTTTCCTTTCAAAACATGTCATACAATTTTAAACTAAAAGAAGTTGATTAAAAATAAACTTGAAAACTTTTAAAGAAAGATTCTTGGAAATAATGTTTTAAAAATCCATTCATGCCTTATAAGTTAAAAAAACATTCTTCTCGTACTTTTTTCGGAAAAGTCAAAAAGTACCTCGTACGAAAAACGACAAAAGATTACTTTCATATCTTTTACTAAAAACTCACCGAAGGGTAAAATTGGATTTAAACAATTGTATGTGGATGGAAATAATATTAAATATTGACGAAACATGGATGTGGATGATAAAATATACCCCAGTAAATACCAAAGTATAAACAATCTCGGATAAAAATGAGATTGTGATATTTTCCCTTACCTTAGGTCTGATTTGCTTCGTAAGTGTCCGAAACTCCTGTATAATGATTTAAATAATATCATTGACTTATTCCAGAATCATAATAATTGTTATGATATCATATATGTCCATATTCTTAGCTTCTTATTAGTAATATTTCATTGCTACTTGTTATTCGGGTGTTTATTACTTTTTGTTCTTATGCGTGTTTTGTCGAATAAATTCTTATTATTATCTTTAGGTTATAGATAACTCATTTCCTGAATGTTATTAGTGTAATATATATCATATCCATTCATTCAATTCATTTATATAATCATTATGCACTGAAGATCATGTAGAACGAGTCGCATCACATCGTGGAGACGATATTCCGTACGTTCGCACGAGCGATGATATCGTTCCCATGATCATGGAATTGTATTGGAGTATATGTATACTATTTCAGAATAAATATCACTTTACAATAATCATATATAGTTATTATTTACACCATTATACCCATCCAAGTAAGGTGGTGGTGGAAAATAGATTACACCACGGCGTGAAGATGGTATTCCGTACGTACGCACGCGCGGTGATTTCGTTTTCCATAGGATGGATAGATGGTGAAATAGGGTAGTTTCATAATTATAATAATATATAAGTATATGAGTGATACTGATGATATTACTTCATAATGAAACAACCAAAGAAGAAGAAGTGGAAGAAGAAATAAAGTTGAAAGAATCGGTAACAGACATTACCACTTCTTTGAAGCGCCTCTTTGAGACCTCCTCTTAGGGAACCAAAATTGGTATTTGAAGAAGACCAGGACCTCTAGGATGTTTCTAGGGAAGTGGAGAAGAGAATTTGTCAGGGGTTGTCCGATATTGAAGGCTCAAAGTGTGAGGAATAGAGGGAGGAGGTTCCCTTTTATAAGGGAAGAGAGGGGCACCTTAGGAAAAACTAAAAATATTATTTTATTATAAAGTCATATTCGGTTTTTAATAGCTCAAAATTGATTTATTTAGAAGATAATGCGGGGATGGGTCGAAATACTCTCATCAAATAGAATTTAGACAAGTTCAGGTATCTATTTTAACATTATCATTTAGATTTAACTTTAAGTTAGATAATTTTAAATTTTACCGTGTCTTCTTGTTTTATTACACTATAAGGTTAATAAACTTACTATAACAAGCCAAACGAACCCCAAGTTGTTTATTATTAATATATATAACCTTATCTAAGCCATTTGGCTGAAACTTAGATTTTTAGGAATAAAATAACAATTAATAATATAATATTTGTTTTAAAAACCATTTTATGTCAATTTTGACACTATTTGGTAATTGATTTTTGTGAAAATCATAACAGAAAGATTAGTTCGAAAAAAGTTAATTAAATAAATAATAATATGTCATATTAACCTAGAAAATTATTTTAATTCATAAAAAGTCTCAAATTACATTTATTTGGGTATTTATAACATCAATTAGGTCAATATTTCATTAATAAGATAATTACTGCATCATCATTGTGTCATAAATAAATTAAATTATTTATTGTCTAAAAATTAAAAATAAAATACCATTATGTATGAAATATTTTTAGCTTTCTAATTAATATTTATAGTTGAATTTATCTTATGTATAACCCTATATTAAAAATGATTTAGTTATTAAAATTTGATTTTAACTATTTTAACCCTTCTTTAAATAAATTAATAATAAATGTCCTAATCTAATCCAAGT
Organism: Viscum album; assembly: GCA_963277665.1. Taxonomy (NCBI): domain Eukaryota; kingdom Viridiplantae; phylum Streptophyta; class Magnoliopsida; order Santalales; family Viscaceae; genus Viscum; species Viscum album. The sequence continues at coordinate 820,005,032 of OY728126.1, forward strand.
GGGCCTAGATGATCATATTTTATTCATAATGTTGTTTTTTGTCGAATTACACTTATCCAATAGAATTAAGACATGTGTTAGGGTAATAATAATAACATTTCTACCCTTAATTTCCCTATTTACTTTTAACCGTGGTAAAAAAGTAAAAAGTTACTATTCACCAAAAATTATTTTCATCTCATTAAACCAAATTTTAGTCCTTGATATTAACCGTGTCTCTCGGATTTTTGAAATTACACTCACAGAAGTGGTAAAATTAAGTTTTATGTAAATTTGCAAATTCTCCTAGGAGATGGGTAAAAGACGGTGAAAAGTTCAATAAAATTTTTATATATCTAAAATTATTATAAAATGAATCCAATGAATTGCATTGAACTTATATAGGTATTATGTATCCATTTTGACTTAAAATAAATTTAAATAAAATAAATAATTATTTAAATAAAAAGTCGGTTTTTAAATAGTAACCCAGTGTTTTCACTATTCATCAAAAATTGAAAGTTTTCAGAAAAATACCAAAATTTCACCCTAGGATAATTTCGATATTCCGAATCTAAAAATGACGTCCATTTTGAAAAATAAAATTTACAAAATTTCAAAAATTGGGTATTACTATTCATAACGGCTAGTTTAGTAATATTTTAATAGCATATCGTTGTTTAGTGAAACTCGGTATTGCGTACGACGCAAGCTATCGAGGAAGGTTGCGATTGCGTGTAAAGAAAGTCAAGCTAGTTTTGTGCATAGTAAAAGATTCCTTTGATGATTTATATAACATAAAAACAAAATATTTCTCATAAAAGTCTCGGGTGTTACATTCTACCCCCCATAAAATGAATTTTGCCCTCGAAATTCATCACTTTGTAACAAAAAGATGAGGATACCTCTCCCTCATCATATCCTCAAGCTCCCATGTAGCTTCTTCTAATTGGTGGTTCCTCCATAAAACTTTCACCAAGCGAGTGGTATTGTTCCCTAGAACTTTTTCGCTACGATCCAGAATCTATATTGGCTGTTCTTCATAAGAAATATATTGCTCCAGCGGTACAACTTCTGAGCTGAGTACATGTGAAGGATCAGGTATGTAATTTCTCAGGAGAGATACATGGAACACATCGTGAACTTGGGAGAGATTCGGTGGAAGCTCCAATCGGTAAGCTACCTTCCCAACACGATCCAGTATTTCGAAAGGACCGATATACCTAGGGCTCAACTTTCCCTTCTTTCCAAATCTCATTACTCTCCTCCAAGGAGAGATTTGTAAGAACACTTTATCACCCACTTCAAACTCTAGGTCTTTTCTTCAGTTATCGGCATAACTTTTTTGTCGACTCTGAGCTGCTCTTATGTGTTGTTGAATAGATCTAACCTTTTCTGCCATCTCATCAACAAGATCATGTCTTAATAGCTTTCTTTCCCCAAATTCATCCCAAAAAGTTAGAGTCCTGCATTTCTTTCAATATAGAGCTTCATAAGGAGCCATCTGAATACTGGAGTGAAAGCTATTATTATAAGAAAATTCCACCAAAGGTAGGTGTTGATCTCAACCACCTTTTAAATCCATAGAGAAAGCACTCAACATATCTTCTAGAGTTTGAATTGTTCTCTCAGACTGAGCATCTGTCTGAGGATGATAAGTAATGCTGAAACTCAACTCTGTATCCAGAGTATGCTGAAGACTTCTCTAGAACTTCGAGGTAAATCTTGGATCTCGATCAGATATAATAGAAAGTGGTACTCCATGCAATCTTACCACTTCCTTTACATATATCCTGGCAAGATAATCCAGAGATAAATCCTCTCTAATAGCAATGAAGTGTGCTGACTTTGTAAGACGATCAACTATGACCCAGATAACATTATTGCCTTTTGATGTTTTAGGAAGTCCGGTGACAAAGTCCATAGTGATGTTTTCCCATTTCCATTTAGGTATGGGTAATGGTTGTAACACCCCCTTAGACTTATGTCTCTCAGATTTAACTTGCTGACAAACCAAGCATCAAGAGACATATTCAGCAACATCTCTTTTCATGCCATCCCACCAGAAGTACTCTTTTAGGTCCCTATACAGATTTTTGCTTCCAGGATGAATAGAGAATGAAGAACTATGAGCCTCATCCAGCAACTCCTTTAATTCTGGGATGGGAGGAACACAAACCCGATTCCTAAATTTTATTATCCCATCACAATCAAGGTTGAATTCAGGAACATTTCTCACCTTCTTTAGTAACTCTACATCTTCTTTCCGTGCCTCTTTAATCTTCACATGTATAGATGGTTGAACATTCATTTGAGAAAGATACGATTTCCCCCCTTCCATTATAATTACAAGATCCATCCTTTGTAAATCCATAAATATTGGATCTTTTGTGATCCTCATTATGGATAAGCTAGCATGGTCTTGTCGACTTAATGAATCTGCCACCTTGTTTGCTTTCCCAGGGTGGTAATGAATTGAGCAGTCGTAATTTTTAATCAGTTCCAACCATCTTATTTGGCGCATATTCAGATCCTTTTGTGTGAAAATATACTTTAAACTTTTATGATCAGTATAAATATCACACCTTTCTCCATAAAGATAATGCCTCCAAATCTTTAATGCAAAGATTACCACAACTAACTCCAAATCATGAGTTGGGTAATTTTGCTCATGGATTTTCAACTGTCGTGAGGCATAAGCTATCACCATATCGTTTTGCATAAGAACACACCCCAAACCCTTCTTGGATGCATCACTATAGATCACAAACCATTCTCCACTACAAAGAAGTGTGAGTACAGGTGCACTGGATAACCTTCTTTTCAACTCCTTGAAATTCTCTTCACATTCCTCCGTCCACAAGAACTTAAATCCTTTTAGAGTCAACTTGGTGAGTGGATTATATAATCTTGAAAAATCTTTCACAAAACGTCCATAATATCCAGCCAAATAAAGAAAACATCGGATCTCGGTTACTGTTGTTGGTCTCGACCATCTTTCGATAACCTCTATTTTTGCTGGATCCACAGATATCCCCTCTTTTGAGATTATGTGACCCAAAAATGCAACTTTTTGAAGCCAAAATTCACACTTGGTAAATTTGGCATAAAGATTCTCCTTTCTTAGGGTCTTCAATATAATTATCAAGTGATCTTCATGTTCTTCCTTGCTCTTTGAATAGACAAGAATATCGTCTATAAAGACTACCACAAATTGATCATGATAGTCTCTAAAGACTCTATTCATCAGATCCATGAAGATAGCAGGGGAATTAGTAAGACCAAATGGAATCACTATAAATTCATAGTGTCCATACCTTGTACGGAAAGCTGTCTTTGGTATATCCTCCCTTTTGACCCTTAATTGATGATACCCTGAATGAATATCAATCTTGGAAAAGTATTGAGCTCCGCGTAGTTGGTCAAATAAGTCATCAACGCACTAGAGAGGATATTTTTTCTTGATCGTGATCTTGTTAAGTTCTCGATAATCAATGAAGAGTCTGATTGATCCATCTTTCTTCTTAAAAAACAGAACAGGTGCTCCCCAAGGTGACGCACTAGGGCGTATTAATCCTTTATCAAGATTCTCTTGGAGTTTCTTCTTCAATTCCTATAATTCAATTGGGGCCATTCTACAAGGTGTCTTTGAAATAGGCAAAGCACCCGGTACGAGTTCTATTGAAAACTCAACTTCACGATTTGGTGGAAGACCTGGCAATTTCTCCGAAAAGACATCATCAAACTCCTGTACAATTGGAATATTCTTAATCGTGAGTTTCTCACCAACCATTTGAGATAAATAACCTTTATTTAGTGGAATCAAAACCCATAAGAGGGAAGAAATTTCCACTGGAAGGTTATGTTCATCCTTGCATCGATAGACGATCATAGATTGATCTGGAATATAAAATGTGACTTCCCTTATTTGGAAATTGATATGAGCTCCATATAAAGAAAGCCAATCAATGCCAATAATCACATCAAATTCCACTATAGGAAGGATCACAAGATTTGCAGGAAGAACTTTCCCACAAACTTCAATCGAAGAAGAATTATAAACTTTTGATGTGACTGTTGTGCCATTAGGGGTTGTCACAGATAACTCAACATCTAATTGTTGAGGTAATATGGTGATACCCTTAGAAAATTCTTTAGAAATAAAAGAGTGGGTGGATCCAGAATCAAAGAAAACATTTTCTACTTTAGAGTGGATGGTAAGTGTACCTTTCACCACTTCATTATCGTACTCCACATCGATGATAGAAATTGCATGTGACATTCCTTTGTCTTTGGCCTTAAGAGTTTTTTGACGTCGATCATCATCATCAACCCTTGGATTTTGGAATTGATTGGCATAATGCCCCATCTCCTTGCACTTGAAACATTGAAGGGTAGTAGGTTCATTCTGCATATCCCTTCCTTTATTTGCATCATTAGACATATTCTTCCCATTATTTTGACATTCAATTTCTCGATGACCTTATTTTATACACTTATAACATTTTCTTGTCCCCTTTAGACAATTTCCTCCATGTTTCTTTCCACACTTTGGGAATAAGGTAAAAATCATCTTCTTTTCAGTGTGCTCTTTAGATTTTCCTTTGAATTCCATTTTCCTCTTCTTATCAAACCCATATGACTAATGGGTTACTCTAATCTCTATCTCAACCTTGAGAGAACATCGAACGATTTCCTTGTAGCTATTGAAGTCCCTTACGGCTAACTCCCTTAGAAGACTTGGTTTTAAGCCACTAAAGAATTGATCGATCTTACTCTCAGGTTGGATAATAATACCAGAAGCGTACATTGCAAGTATTGTAAAATTTTCTTCGTAGGTACCAACAGATTTATCATTCTTTTGCTTTAGTTCAAGAAATTCCTTCTCCATCTTTATTCAGAGAATATGAGGGAAGTACTTATTGAAAAATAAGTTCTTGAACTTGTCCCATTCCATGGACTCAATTTCATCCCTTTTCCTCGTATTCTTAATAAAATTCCACCATTGATCAGCATCTCCTTCCAAACGATACACTGCTAAGATGACTTTATCATGTTCAGAACATTGAAGAATTGAAAATATATTTTCAGTGGTACTGATCCATTGTTCTGCCACTAATGGATCAGAAGACCCGTTGAATGAAGGTTGACGCTGCCTCATGAAGGATTCAACAGAATGTTGCTCCTTCCTTTGCTCGTTTGGAAGGCCTGCATGATTCATAGCTTGAGAAAGTTGTGTGAGAATGGCTACAAGATTTTTCATTCTAGCTCCCATAATGTTTGGTTGCTCAGGGGGACAATCATTGCATTTCCCGTCGCATTCTGCATTTACACGATTCCTTCGGGTTCCAGCCATTGAATAAAACCAAGAAGAATAGTGTGAGAACCACTAATTATAATAGAAAAAACACATAATCAAGAATAAAATTTTACACTTAAGGTCTTATCATAGGTTATTCATGGCCATTTCTAAAACACTAAGATTGTGTTCTATGCTTAGACACATCCTTAGGGTTCTTACTAAGGCTTTCACATCCTAGTTTCCAAAGGTTGACTTTACCTATCCTCTGATACCAACTATAACAAACCATACTTTACATACATTGTTATTACTTCAGAATTGAATCACACTTGTTACATCATATAACAAAACCAGGAAAGGACCGTATAGGTATAGTGTCTTTGGAAATTGGGAAACATAAACAACTGGTTCATAAAGCATCTACATTGTCTCCCATTTATTTCATCATATCTAGAGTCCCTTTTGGAATATCCTACTTAATAACATTATTCCTGACCTGGGGAAAGAAAACATACAAAAGGGTGAGCTCAGATGCTCAGTAAGGGTAAACAAAAGAAATATCAATCACATCATATTCATAAGAACATAACATTTTGGAAATCTTAACCTGCAAAAGAGATCATAATTTCATAACATGGGATAAATCATAGTAGTGAAATGTAATCCCAATAATCATAACTTAAAACATAAAACTTTGTGGCATAGACACATAATCATAGAGAATCATTTCTTAGTATTCAAGACTCATTACCAAGACTATCTTAGCGGACAAAGTCCATTTCTGAACCGAGTTCACTCCTTGTTTCAGTCCTGTTTCACTGAACCAGTTTAACCTGCCATTCCATCCATGTTTATCTCATGAGATATAAATCTTTACCCAATGCATTGGAGGGAGATATAGGTCCCACCCATCTCATAATTATACCATTCTTATGTGTGCCACAAAATCATAAATCATACATCACTGCATAACCCATGTAATAAAAATGGGATTCTTAAACATCGTGACATCATAAAACAATTCATATAAGATAAAGGAATTCATAAAACTAATTCCATCACAACATAATCAAATCAATGTAATAATAGGGATATAAATAGAAACCTATTTTATCTTAGATGGAAAATAATTTTGATAAAACATTTGAACTCCATTCTTGAGGAAAATATCCTTTCTACTTCAAAAACATTTTTCCTTTATTAACATGTCATGCAATTTAAACTAAAATAAGTTGATTAAAAATAAACTTGAAAACTTGTAAAGGAATATTCTTGGAAATAATGTTTTAAAAATCCATTCATGCCGTAAAATTTTAAAAAAACATTCTTCTCGTACTTTTGTCAGAAAAGTCAAAAAGTACCTCGTACGAAAAACGAAAAAAGATTCATTTCAAATATTTTACTAAAAACTCACCGAAGGGTAAAATTGGATTTAAAAAATTGTAGGTGGATGGAAATAATATTAAATATTGAGGAAACATGGATGTTTATGATAAAATACACCCTAGTAAATACTAAAGTATAAACAAAATCGGATAAAAATGAGATTGTAATATTTTACCTTACCTTAGGTCCGATTTACTTCGTAAGTGTCCGAACCTCATATATAATGATTTAAATAATGTCATTGAATTATTCCATAATCATACTCATTGTTATGATATCATATATGGCCATATTCTTAGCTTATTATTAGTAATATTTCATTGCTACCTGTTATTCAGGTGTTTATTACTTTTTGTTCTTTTGCGTGTATTGTCGAATAAATTATTATTCTTCTCTTTAGATTATAGATCCCTCATTTCCAGAATTTTATTAGTATAATATATATAATTTTAATTCATTAAATTCATTTATATAATCATTATTCAATGAAGATCATGTAGAACGAGTCGCATCACATCGTGGAGACGGTATTCCGTACGTACGCACGAGCGATGATATCATTCCCATGATTGTGGAATTGTATTGGAGTGTATGAATACTATTTCAGAATCAATATCACTTTACAATAATCATATATAGTTATTATTTACACCATTATACACATCCAAGTAAGGTGGTGGTGGAAAATATATTACACCATGACTTGGAGACGGTATTCCGTACGTACGCACGCACGGTGATTTAGTTTTCCGTAGGATGGATAGATGGTGAAATAGGGTAGTTTCATACTTATAATAACATATAAGTATATTAGTGATAGTGATTTTATTACTTCATAATGAAACAACTAATGAAGAAGAAGTGGAAGAAGAAATAAAGTTGAAAGAATCGGTAACGGACATTACCTCTTCTTTGAAGCGCCTCTTTGAGACCTCCTCTTAGGGCACTAAAATTGGTCTTTGAAGAAGAACAGGGACTCTAGGATGTTTATAGGGAAGTGAAGAAGAGAATTTTTCAGGGGTGGCCGAGCTTGAAGGCTCATAGTGGTGTGAGGAAGAGAGGGAGGAGGTTCCCTTTTATAAGGGAGGATAGGGGCACCTTAGGAAAAACTAAAAATATTATTTTATTATAAAGTCATATTCGGTTTTTAATAGCTAAAAATTGATTTATTTCAAAGCTAAGGTGGGTATGGGTTGAAATAATCTCATCCAATATAATTTATACAAGTTTAGGTATCTATTTTAACCTTATCATTTAGATTTAACTTTAAGTTAGATAATTTTAACTTTTATCGTGTCTTCTTGTTTTCTTACACTATAAGGTTAATAAACTTACTATAACAAGCCAAACGAACCCCAAGTTTTTTATTATTAATATATATAACCCTATATAAGTCATTTGGCTGAACCTTATATTTTTAGGAATAAAATAACAATTAATAATATAATATTTGTTTTAAAAACTATTTTATGTCAATTTTTACACTATTTGGTAATTGATTTTTGTGAAAATCATAACAGAAAGATTTGTTTATAAAAAATTTAATTAAATCAATACTAACATGTCATATTAACCTATAAAATTATTTTAATTCATAAAAAGTCTCAAATTACATTTATTTGGGTATTTATAACATCAATTATGTCAGTATTTCATTAATAAGATAATTACTGCATCATCATTGTGTCATAAATAAATTAAATTATTTATTGTCTAAAAATTAAAAATAAAATAAAATTATGTAGGAAATCTTTCTATATTTCTAATGAATATTTATAGTTGAATTTATCGTATGTATAACCCTATATTAAAAATGATTTAGCTATTAAACTTTGATTTTAACTATTTTAACCCTTCTTTAAAGAAATTAATAATAAATGTCCTAATCTAATACAAGTGGGCCTAAATGATCATATTTTATTCCTAATGTCGTTTTTGGTCGAATTACACTTATCCAATAGAATTAGGACATGTGTTAGGGTAATAATAATAACAATTTTACCCTTAATTTCCCTATTTACTTTTAACCGTGGTAAAAAAAGTAAAAAGTTACTATTCACCAAATATTATTTTCATCTCATTGTACCACATTTTAGTCCTTGATATTAACTGTGTCTCTAGGATTTTCTAAATTCCACTCACAGAAGTGGTAAAATTAAGTTTTATGTAAATTTACAAAGTCTCCTAGGAGGTGGGTAAAAGACAGTGAAAAGTTCAATAAAATTTTTATATATCTAAAATTATTATAAAATGACTCTAATGAATTGAATTGAACTTATATAGGTATTATGTATCAATTTTGACCTAAAATTAATTTAAATAAAATAAATAATTATTTAAATAAAAAATCAGTTTTTAAATAGTAACCCAGTGTTTTCACTATTCATCAAAAATTGAAAGTTTTCAGAAAAATACCAAAATTTCACCCTAGGATAATTTCGATATTACGAATCCAAAAATGAAGTCCATTTTGAAAAATAAAATTTACAAAATTTTAAAAAGTGGGTATTACTATTCATAACAGCTAGTTTAGTAATATTTTAATAGCATATCGTTGTTTAGTGAAACTCGGTATTGCGTACGACACAAGCTATCGAGGAAGGTCGCGATTGCATGTAAAGAAAGTCAAGATAGTGTTATGTGTAGTGAAATATTCCTTTGATGATTTATATAACATAAAAACAAAATATTTCTCATAAAAGTCTCGGGTGTTACAGAGAAAACTCAATGAGACTCACGATAGATCTCCCCACCATAAATAACCAACCTAAAAGCATCCAAACAAAAATCCAACTTGAACCCTAACCAGGACTTAATCAAGATAAAAGAAACACAACAAGAACATTTAAATCACCAACTCCCATATGAAGGGGACAAGAGCTGAACTGAAAACTCCACACGGACCAAAAACCCTCACCTTGTGGGTAGGGATAGAGAGGATCAAGGATTTGATCAATAAAACTACAACAGAAAACTACTCACAAATCATCATTTTAGGATAGACACAAATGAAAGCCACAATGATAGAGGCACCACCTTAACCAAACTTTTTAAACCTCCCTGAGGTTCCTGACTACGTGCCGACTTAAACCCATGACCTTTTGGATGGAGCTATTATGGATGAAGCATATCTTTCCTCGTAGTCCGGTTCTGATATTCCTAATAAGAAAAATACATCTTTTGATTTGACAAATGAAAGGTTATAATTTTGAAATGAAAACCACACAGGAATTAAAAACCAGATTTCATTAAAAGACCCACGACATTCCCATACATTTCAAAACCCAAAAAACCATCAATAAATCTTCCATGATAAGATATCCCTTACACTAAAGGAAACCTAAAAAATAAACTTAAAAAAACCCCTATAGAACATCACTTCGAAGAACTTCCTCTGTGACGCTTTCTAGAAACGCCCCGACAGAATCGTTGCAAGTGACCCAAGCATCCACAAGCCTGGCAGGGCTTTAGAGAATTTGTACACAATGAAATTTTGTGACCTGGATTTCCACACTGATAACACATGAGGATCTCTCACTTTGAAGAGGTTTAGGAAAGATCTTGAGGCCTTTTGATTCCATGACTTACTGCATCAACTTTCAATCGCTTCCTCATATCCTTTCTAGAATCCTCACCACTACTCCTAAGAATTCAAGGATGGAGGAATACTTAGAGCACTCCCGACATCATGAATTCAACATGAAAAGCTCATTTCACCACATCGGCAAACAAAGTTAGGTTGACCGTTGACACCTTCAACCACAGGTTGGGACGAAGAACCACCTCAAAATATTGAGCCTTCATGGAGTCATCTTTGGCATACCCTAAATCATAAGGGACTAGGTCTACAAAATACCGAAAATACTCCAACCCAGATACATCACCCTGATTCAGAAAACACATCTCCATCCCCTTTATCACCCTTTATTTCTCATAGAAATATTAAAAAATGAATTATGCCTTGAAAAACTCCCAAGTAAGCTCTTGAAAAGGCTTGTTCCGAGACATTGACTTCCACCACATCCACAGTGAACCTTCAAGCATGAAGATTGAAAACTTGACCTTCAATAACTCGGGAAAATCAACAAGGTTAAAGTCCATTTTTGATCTTTTGAATCCACTCCTCCACTACAGAAGGGTCTGCTTGACCATAAAAGAGAGGTGGATCAAGCTTCCAAAACTCAAGCATAAAATCCTTAGGTTGATCAACCGCACTACGATCACCCATCAAATCTTTTAGGGGACAACTATTGGATAAGAAAATTCAAGAACACAATCAAGGCCAACTCAATAAATAAACTCCTCAAGATCAAACACCACATAGGTGACAGGCTCTAAACACAAGAAAACAATCTATTATAACATCAAAGCATTACTTTTTGAAAACATATTTAATTTAAAACACGATTTATGGGTTAAACCCTCTCCATTGGTATTTTTTAGAGTCTCACTCATATGCATATTTCTATGCTACCTCAGACATCCATCCACCACACCAAAGATCCATTCATATCCCTATATACCACTATGCATGTGAGCACCCATAGGAACACCAAGAAAAAAAAACAAAAACTTTATTTTACAAAAACAAATCATTCATCCCATTTCTTTTAAAACAATCCAAAAATTAAACATGTCATTTCAAACAACCATTTTTTTCAAAACCAGTTTTTTAATTCAAACACCTTTCAGAATTCAAAGAATACCCAAAACAACTGAAAAAGGGAACTAGTGTCGATGGGTGACTTGGCCCTATGGTTGGCAGCCATATGCCCAACATGTCACCAACACATATAGTCTTTTAGGACCATGCCCCAAGCTTCACATGGATTTCCAAGCTATGCAGAATCACAAGGAATATTAGATGAACTACCCTTATCTTATACCAATCACAAAAAATTCCCTAAAGAACCAGAAAACATAACAAAATCAAACTTCCCATGGAAACCCGAGGATCAGAATGAGAAAGAGTTCGCGAAGCTCTTCCCGCACCTACCCATCGAGTCCTGAAAATCCTACTCCATCTACCTTGACATCCAAAATAACAAAGGGACCTCTAAAAAGTGAGGTCTTATAAGAGACAACATGCTCTAATACCATTTTTTCATGAACCAACCTAGGTCGACCCTAAATTAGTCACCTAAGACGATCCACGACAAGGCTCGAGAGGCATTCCTGATCCTCCCAGGCTGGCGACAAGCACCTAGGCATCAAAAGAGTGACGATGGGAACAATTTCACCCAATATAAATAAATAAAAATAGTGGAAATAATAAAGAGTGGCTCAAAATAAATAATCCAAACAAAATGACTAAATAAGAACTGAAGAAAATAAAACTACTTGAACTCGATGACTGAACTAACTCTATGTGACCCCATGGGTCACCCTTCGACTCAATGATCAAACATGGAAAATGGCGAACACACCCAAGATGGAACCTGAAAAAGCATTAAAAATAGAAAATAACTATAGGCATGAGTATTAAAACCTAGTTGGATAGCCCGATATACTATTTACCAATGCACTTTACCTAAAATAAAAGAAACATAAATTCCAAGTTTTAACTAAAATATATTAAAGTATGCATTTCTATAGTTTATACTTAAAATCAATATACATTCCATTTCCATTAATCATTTGAAAAACTAGATTCTAACCTTAAGTGTTACCATGCTATTTCAAAGGGAAATTAATGAATTCATTTAATACTGGACCTAAGAGTTTGAAACACATTTTCTTTTGAAAACATTTTTTTATAGGAGTTAGGAAACCAAAACATTACTTTCCATGATAAACACCACACAAGAGTACCAAAGAAGTCATATAGAAAGAGAAATGTGAATAGGTATACAAGTATCTCAACAAAAATTCAAATAGCTAGAAGCCACCAGACATAGGCGAACCAAATAGATCGAGAATAATCCAGACGACACCAATACCTACAACCCTGTCTATAGTAGCATGCCACATGCGATGAAATCTAACACTCCATACGCCCAGTCACCCTTTATCAGGACAGGTTGAGGGAAGTTCCCATAGCAATGAACACAAACATATCCGCCTACTGTGGGCCATTGGTCAGTACTATAACCTACCAGTGTAGTACTCATCACAGACAATTCTTTCAGTATTCCATGTTCTAATGTCTTAGGTATTAAAGGGGGTGAGCCATCAGATTCCGCCGAGCATCAAATCCTAACCTATATTTATAATAATAATTCACATTAGGACTCACCCTAAGTCTCCCCAAGGATGACTCTCATGCATTAAAGTCAATAGATTACCAAGTGTTCCCAATCGAGGGACCCATACAATGGAACATGGGGATTCCATACCAAGGATATTCTAACCATCCTATGTTAACAAGGCACGAGAAACATCCAATAAGGGTTTTATGACAAACACTTTACATCTTTTTTCAAAAGTAGCCAAATAGGCCCTTAAACACTATTTACAAAAGCCACTTTTATCAAAGGTAAAATTTCCACATTTATAAAAGAGGTAAAAACACACCATTTATCACATAAAAACATTGATAAAACTCTTTTTAATATACTCAGATTACACACTCAAGACCAGAACTTTTTTAATAAAAATTCAAAAACATGCTAAAACACAATATACACTTTTTGTAAAAGCCAAACCACTTGGGAAACCACACAAAGAACCCAAAACATTTTTCCACATGCAGTTGATACATTTTTGAACCCCAAAAATTCATTTTACATCACACTTTACTCTTAAAATCCAATCATCCATTTCATAAAGAACACAAGGCATGCAATATTTAATAAAACAAATTTCAATTTAACACTCAACAATTTATAGACATCAATTTTAATGCCATAATTTTATTTAAATTTCTATACTTTGTTTTAAACTTTACAAACAATGTGCGTAAAACACCTGATTTTCACAACTCAAAAAAATTCACCACACATTCAAAATCTAGTTTTAAAATAAAAAACACTCCAAAACACTAATTTTCTTGTTTCTCACTACCCAAATAATTTAATAAATGTTTTATTAATTTATAAAACAACAACAAGAGAAAAAATGAGGTTCTACACCAAAACACATTAAATTTTACAAAAAAATACTACTTTAAAATTTATTTCACAATAAGAATATATCAAACATGATTTCAAACATAATTTTCATACCAATAAATTAATCATAAGGTTGTGAATTTTTTTTATCATGTATACGAAGTGAGAAAATCATGAAATAAGAGTTTCTTAAATTAAAAGGACCGATTCAAGGGAATTCCTACCACAGAACCAAGGCGTGGTGACAATGAAAACTCGAAACTACCTGTGAGGGTTTCAAAAATCATAAACCTACCAAAATAAACATTAATCGAAAAAAATCCTATGGAAAAACCATGATAAAAGCATGAATAAAAATATAAATGAAGGTAAAAATACACCCAAGGGAGGAGGGTATACTGGAGGGATGCACACGTTGGAAGGAGGGGATGCGACCAGAGGAGGGATGACAGAGAGGGTTTCTAGAGGTGTGCAAGGGTGCTGGTCAACAGAGGGGTTGGCCAAGGGGATATGGTCACATGGACATAGGAAGGATTCATCCGGGATAGGAGAGTGCCCCAGGGGGGAGCCGCGATGTGCCCAGTAAGGGGAAGGGGGGGGGGAGCTGGTGATGGGGTGACGCTACAGGAGAGGCCGAGAGGGAGAGGAGGCAGCGTTCTGGGGGGATGGGGGGCTTCTCACACCGCACAAACATAGAGAGGGTGGGGGCACTAATTGGAGAGAGGAATATAACAACAAAAAACGCCAAAACCTTAAAAAACTAATTTAAAAAAACCTAAAATTCCAATATAATAATAATTATAATAATAATGATAATGATAAAATAAAATAATAATAATAAAAATAAATAATAATAAAAGTATTCATATCATTTTAATAATAATAAAATTCTGAACACAATAACAATTTTAAATGACACAATAGCTAACATTTTTGTATAACAAAAAATTACACGTTTTAATTTTTTTTCAGTGACAGATATATCACATGGTTTCTTGGGAGTAGCCATGTGGGGTTTTTAAAATTCACTCTGCCCATGCGCCCAATCAAATCCACACAAAAAAATTCACTTTTTAACATAAACTCAAAAAATTCCTTCGAGAATCACCCGAACCCCAACAAAAATTATTTAATGCCAAATAAATAATAAAATAAAATAATCACATAGTTTGGGGTGTGATAAAGATATTCAGTAATAGATACATACAATAGAAACTATCATGATTAAATAAATAATAATTAATATGGAAAGTAAAAAAATTGAAACACATGCCATTTAACAAATAACTTGTCCACTAAATTCATCCATGGATAATATCGATGAAATAATCTCATGGATAATAATAAATGAATTTACAAAGAAGGATATTATCAATAATTGATATCATGATATCTATACTATCAAATCCTTGTGCAAAGATAGTTTAATTTATGGGTAGGTATGCACCAAAAACACATTTAATTTGGCCAACATATTTTTCTCACATGTCCTGTCAATGCATCGAGGGGATATCTATAATTAGGCCCTTCCCATCACTGCATCTACAATATATTCCTATTATATTTAATGATCAATTAAATTCATAAAAATAAATTCCATAATAACAAATAACTATATTGAGTAAAGAATAACAATTTATCTACATTTTTCCTAGTCAATAAAATAACTTTCATAGTAAAAATCTATATGTAGAAATGATATAGTGTTTAAGAAACAAGTATATCCATGATTAATATTTAAGAGAAATATATTTCCCAATTGAAACTTATCAAAATAATGTGAACGTTTCAAGAGAAATTTAATAACCAAAAAATTAATATGAGATAAAATTTGACCTTTAATTAATTAGAAGTACAGGTTTTGAAGTAAATTCCTGTCTTTTGGAGAAGAAAATAGAACCAATGATAAATATTAAAATATGATTTCATAAATGTATTTTATTTTTAAAATCATTAAAAACATGTATAATAAGATAAATAGTGTGAAATAGTTATGGAGAATAGAAAATATATTAATTTTTTATATATTAGAAAACATTCCCCTTGAATTTTTTGTAAAAAATGTCAAAAATGATTTTTTTTTCAAAAACATTAGAAAGATTACTTTCAAACATTAAAAAAATAAAGGATGAATTAAAATTTCCATTAAGTAAATAAAAAATAATTATTTTTATTTTTTTTTGAAAAATATGGACATCGAAGAAAAATATACTTGATCAAAAAGAGAAATAAAATCACCTTTTCTTTTAAACATTCTTTTGGTTGATTCAAGTTCCAAAGAGAGGAAAAGTTAAAAAAAATGCGGAAAATCCTTAAAAGGTAAACTTAAATTGAAACTTAAATCATCATGAATAAATATATACTCATGTTAAATACATCAAAGGGGTAGTTTATACACCACATAAAAAATAAATAGGTGTATAATACCATATAAGTCTCAATGGAGTAAAAATTGAGACAAAATCCATTACCTCATGTTTGAATTTCCACATAGGTGCTATAAAATCATATATAATAATTTTAAATTTATTATAATTATATACCAGAACAATATTCAGATCTATATTATTAGATATTACCCCTTTATTACATTTTATCACCTATTTGTAAAAAATATTTAATTATTATCATTATTTCAGGTGTTAACTGCATTATTTTTCATGTATATTTTCATCTTCTACATTTATCATGGTTTCATCCCATAAATTTTTTTATTCAATATATAAAAAGTATATATGTTCAATATATAGATATTTATATTCATCCCTAAAATATTAAGATATAAAAATTAATTACACTATTCATAGAGATGGTAGGTTGTTTGTATGTATGAACAATGTTTTTACTTTTCAAAAGATAGAATGAAAAAAATATAAATAAAAATTTAACCTTAAAAGATAATTTTTATATCATATATATCTTATAAATTCATAAAAACTATCCTTATTACCATCCATCTAAAGTGGAAATGAAAAACAGATCACATCGCTTCATGGAGGTGGTAGTCCACATGTACGCACATGCGTCATTATCATTTTCTAATAGATAGTAAGGTTAGAAGTTAAATATGATATTATCATTAAAGAAACATATTTATTTCATAAATATAATATATATTCATTATTTTCATCTTTATAACCATCCATGTTAAGTGGTTATGAAAAACGAATTACACTGCCATGCAGAGATGATAAGTTGTACGTACGCATGAGTGATTTTTTCTCTTATCATAGGATATGAAAGAAATGAAATATGGGGTTTCCATAATAATAGTAACATATAAATATATTTATTATATTTTATTTATTATTTTTGTATGGTTACAACACATTATGAAGAATTAGAAGAAGAAATAAACATGAAAGTGTTGGTAAGGGTGATTACCTCTTCTTCGATAGAATTCCATTAAATACCTTATTAAGGAACATTTTAATGGTATTTTAAAAAGTAAATAACATCTAATTAATGTATAGGAATGTTTATAATTTAATTTTATAGGTTTTTTTGAGATATTTTTCTCAATGTGGTGTAAGGAAAAGAAAGAAGGGGCGTCCTTTTATAAGTGAGGTGAAGAGAATTCTTAGAATTTATTAAAGTATTAAATTAATGTAATTTTTTTTCCTCTAAAAATTTATCCAAATTGATAAATGTTCAAACATTATATTATTAGGAGTCATAATTAAGGCATACAATAAACTTTGGACAACATTTGGTCATTTTTTGACCCTTATCTTTTTGTTTTAACCCCTGTTAACCATTTTGACAATTACCACAATATAAAATTATTCTACCCTTTAAGGGTCCAAAATGTTACTAAAAAGAGAAATAATACCCATAAATAGAACATGGTTTATTTTTTCAAATATATCCCATTCATTTGTATGAATATAATATTTTTATTATTTTAAAACCATTTAATAAAATATTATTTTAATAAAATATAATTAATGTCATTTTTGAACCATACTCCCCATATAAGAAAGTGAAATTACATGAAGCTTAAAATATTATTAATGGAATTATATTCATGATATAACATGTCAATGGAAGTATGTACATCTCATATGAAAATAAAGGTGCATAACATGGCATGTGTCTCCAAGACCATAAACTGAGAAAAAACTATCTTATCGATTTGGTAACTTTTGAAAAATAAACCCCATGATAATAAAATCATAAAACAAATATATAATTACCCATAAATTGAATAATAATAATAATATATCACATTTATAGGAAGTATATACACAACATAAAAGGAATGAGTGGTGAATAAAGCATACATCTCACAGAAATAAAAAGTGAGATGAAATCCCCTTACCTTGTGTCTTCACTCTCATCATACAAGTTCAAAACACCTATTTAATAAATATATATTTATTATATATATTTTACATAACCATATTATTATATCTAATAGAATATATGGTTTGATTATGACCTTATATTACCCTCTTGTTAACAATCCTATTTTAAGGTTTCACTTCGGGTAATATCCTCTTTGTTCTTCTAATGTGTCTTAATTTGTTATATCTTTGGTCCTCATACATATATCATGAATAAATAATTTAAAATATTATATAAATATCATGTATATTAATTATATGTGTATTATAATAATCTAAATAATATAAAAGTATGAAATTGAATACACCATTAATAGATATGGTAAGCCGTACATGCGCATGAACGTTGTTTTTGTTTTTATTATCTTATTGAAAGAAAGAAAATTAAATATATTTATATCTGTATAAAAGATCATTAAAGTGTCATTATAATTTTTTATATATAATATAATTTCACTAAACCCATCCTTAATACAATCCATGTAGTGTGTGAACAAATCACATAGCTTTGAGGGAGCGGTAGTCCATACTTCCTCAAACGAAATTATCGTATTTACAAAACATGAAAATTAAGAAGATATGTGTTGTAAAAGTAATTAAGAAGCTCAAAAAATTATTATATCACATATATAAATATAGTGTACATCATAATTTCCACCATGAGAGGCGGTAGAGAAAAAGTGAACAATCATCATTTAGTGAAGCGATAGTTTACTGTGCACATAAACAGTATGTTTGTTACCCATTAGATGGAGGTGTGTGTAAGTGTTGGTAAAATAATTAGTATAAAAAATCCTAGTATAATGATAATACTATTATTTATGAAATCATAGAATAAAGAGAGTGTATTTGGTGGAGAAAGAAAATAAAAGAAAGGATTTTGGGAGAAGACGTTACTTCTTAATCGGGTAACACCTTTTAGTTTGTGCCAAAAGGCATCCTTGGGTTGATTTTTGTATAAGGGTAGGCTTCAAGAAGGAATGTAAGGATGTTGTGAGATTATGTGAAACTATTTTTGGATATCAAAGGGACTCAAAAGGTGTGAATAAGTGGAAGGATAGTATGCCTTTTTATAGTAGATGGGGAGTGACACTCTTGTAAATATTTGAAGAGAGAATTCCACTCATGTTTTTCATGTTAAAAGTGGATACAATAATGTTAAAAATTAGATAAAATGGAGGATAGGGTCTAAATATTTACATCAAATTTCTATAGGAAAAGTTTATAAGTCATTTTGAGTCTTTAATTTAAGGTTTAGTCCTTAAATAAGCTTAACTTTACCTTAATAGATGTAGTTAATTTTAATTACATTTAAGAATATTTTTGGTCAAAGAATAAGTTTAAATTATTATAAATTATAAATTAGTATTATTAAAAATATTAAAACCATTTTTAAAAATTATAATCATATAATTGGTATAAATTAATTTAAAATTAATCCTACTGAAGGGATGACACTGCAGGTTTTTAAAGTAAAAATGATCAAACATTTGCTAAATTTTTATATCCAATTTCAATGTGAAATTGGTTACAATGAACTAAATTAGATTAATTGATAAAATTATTACCTAATTAAATAATTAAACCAATTTAAAATTTACTTTATCCTTAGAAATAAATTAAATGAAAAAGTAGTTTTGAATTAAAATATAGTGTTTTTAACTATTCGTTAAAAAATGAAACCTTACAAGAAAATAGAAAAAAATTATCCTAACTTAATTTTTATGATTCTATTAAAAATATAAAGTTTATTTTTACATATTAAATATATAAAATTTCTAAATATTTTATTTAAAATTTGTTCTCTATTAAAAGGAAGCAAAATTACCTTTATAAAAAATTGGGTTTTATACATAAATTGGGTTTTTTCTTACCTTATGTCTATCAAATATATTGGATGAATATAAAAAATATTTGATTGAATATATAACATATATATTATTTTAATTCCATTCACTAATTGTAATTAATTTAATTTATTGGTTAAAAGGTCTTTGTGACTATAAAAATAATAATATTTCCCTTTATATTCACTCAGTTTTCATATTCTTTTATAATTAATTAGTAAAATATGAATTAATATTATACTTTTGTAAACCATATATTATTATAAATTATTTAATACTATTCATAACTTATAATTTCACAGGTAGTTTATATCTTATTATTTTAAATAATAATTAATGATATACTGATGTTTGGTAAAAACCGGTCATGAGTGTTACGCATGCCATCGAGGGATGTCATTATTGCATGTAAAAAAACTAACCTCAGTGTTCCATACAGAGAAATATAAGATTTATGTTGTTTCTAGTGCATTATTATCTTGGTTTGTCATATAGATTAACCTAAATAGAGCGATTTAATATAAAATAAACTATTTTCAGTGTTGTATAAAATGAAAAATATCAAAAAGATTAAATTAATTCAAAAAAAATCACAAAATATATGGATGTTATAGTAATAGATATTAATAAGGTTATAAAATAGTTTATTATGATGTTTATGTTTATGACACATTAGATTAAATCACTTTTGCAAAATTGATATTAAAGGTAAGGGTATCTCTCATCTCCACTTTCATTCTTTGATATAAACACCATATTCAACACTTGTTTTATTTTGTGTGGTGTATATAATTAAATATGTATTACTTTTATCATAAATTTCATGAAATTAAAGGGGTCTAAAAAATTTATCACATGTTAACTTTTCAAGGCTTTTAGATTCAATTTCTACAAAATCTGTAAGTGGTTTTCTTGGCTCAACTTATTTTCTTGATCCATAATTATTACTCTTTGACTATGGTATTAGAAATTTTTTTATTGTATAATATGATGATATTATATTGAATTTAATCATTATTATCTAGAGAATTATATTTTCAAATAAAACACATTTTTTATTTTGGATTTCTTTCGTCATAAAATTTGATCATTATTAGAATAATTCCCATCCTTGCAAAATGAGATCTTTTTCTTCCATATCCATATTCTATATTCACAGAAATATTATCATTTATTATTTAAAAATAAAAATATGTTTTATTTAATTTTTATCTTACAATTTCACTTTTACGTTTTTTAAATGGAATAATTATCAATCCTTTTATGATGTGGGTTTGGATAATTTTTTTTAATATTGACATTTTTTTCCAATCACAATCATATATTTTATATTCCAATAAAAATTTACTTTAATAAAAATCATCTACATCATTATTAAATAATTATTTATTGATATTTCTTGTTAAATAATTTTTCAAAAATTATTCATGTCAACTTCTTACAAGTAACTATTGAAAGTGACTCATAACTTTGTCTTTTATGATATTATTAAGAAATATTTTACAAAGACTTTGTTTATGGTTTTACTTATTTTTCTTATTTATTTTTAAATAATCTATCCCCTATGGAGTCATGTTTTTTGAATCACCCAATAAATTCATTTATTAAGTACTCAAATTGTGTGATTGAATTTTTGTTATCAACCAATCCAATTATTAAAGTCATTTTATGTGACACCATTTAGATTTGTTACAAAACCCATTTCATTTCCATTAGTTCCTTATGATATGATGAATCATTCATTTAATATGGAAAAAATATGTATATATATTAATGGGTTGGGACTTATATCTCCCCCCATTATATTGTTTAGGTATAATTAAGTGTGTACATGATTGGATTTTTTCAAAACATAAAGGGTATAAATACTTGGGTTTTTTTTCACAACATAAAGGATTGGAATGATTAGTTTTTATCATATTATTATGTCTCCCTATGCTTATGTTTGTACCATTTTTCATTTTTATGTTATTTTTCCATGACATGCCACATTTTTATTTCATATTTCAATAATTATGGACATGTCTCATTTTTATTATCCTTTTTTTCCACACACTTATTATAGGGTATAAGTTTTTTCATTTGATATTGAATGCCCCTATATCATGAATTATGGGAAAATATTATTTTTTTATGTTTATTTTAATCAAATATTTCTTCCCTATCCATGTTTTTTCACATGTTTTGATTCATTGATAAGTATTTACCTTACTGATAATTTGGGCACAACACTTTATTTTGTATCAATTACCTAGTCTATAAATATGTGTATAATTTGTGAGAAATATAGAATGGATTCTAGTGTGGTTTGATTTGGGATAAATCATTATAAGTATTTTAATATAAGTTTCTTATTTAGTTGTTACTCATAGACACTAAAACTTTGGTACTTGGAATTGTGATTTTTTATAGGATGTAATTTTCTATTTATGGGAATGATGTAAAATGTTGATATGTTTAGCTTGGGTTGCCATAGTAGTTATCAAAAATGGTCTATGGAGTATGTGTTTTACCACTAGAACTATGATTATGGGTTTCAGGATCCTAATTTATAGAAATAATTTTCTATATTTAAATGATTTCTTAAGGTTATTTTATATTTTATTTGACTTTGTTTAAAAAATATTTAATATAAATTTTTTAGAGTTTTAAATATGGGTCATATATCTTTATAAATTTTTATATCTATTGAGATTAGAATGGTACACAGATGGTTAGACTAAGAAAAAAAGGTTATACTACACCAGTGGTCATCCTTGGATTACTATATTATGGGAAGGTTGTTATCATAATCCATTGTGTGATGAATTTATTATTGTTTAACCTTAACAAATTTTACTAATTATATGGTTATATTATGCCATTTTTTTATGTTATGCCACATTCCAATGTTATACTCTATGGATATTCATTAATTTATCAAATATATGAATTTATATGGCATGGTATATATATTATCCATTGATATTATATGTCCTTTTATAATTCCTTATGTATAACTTCTATAATTATATGTTCTTTTTAGTAAGATACTTCACCCATGATCATCTTTACCCACATGCTTTTTTATTGGGTAAAATGTCCTTATGTTATGTTCTTATAGAAGGATTATGTAATCATACCCATAATATCATCTTATACTAACTTATGATCTTTGATTTAGATCTATTAAGTTTGACCTTTTTGAAAATTTGAGCTCTCCATTTCTTATGTTTCTATTACTTAGATTATGAAGAAGGGAATAATGTATGGTATTTCTAGAAGGGTATCATTTGTGGAGAATTTTTTGGGAAATAATAAAGATTTTATGTGAAATAAAAAGATTATATAGTTAATCTAAAATGAAAATAAACCTTTAGGTTAAGAGATTATGTGTTTTATTTGTGATAACCAGTGTTTAAATATTGAAATGATATGTAAAATGATGTATGTTTTTTGGTTCATCTTACTTAGTGTAAAAGCTAGTGTGTAAATGATATGTTTTAGCACTGGATCTAGAAGTGTGGGTATAGGGTGACTCATATAATTTGATACTAATACACCCCTCTAACCAAATCCAGTATTTAAAAAGTCCAAACTTGTTTAGGATTTAGAATTCCATACTTTCTCATTCATTGATAACACATTTTCAATTATACCTGAAAGATTACATGATAACCAATCAAGAGTTTAATATGAAACCTTTAGTGATCATTGTATGACTTTTGTAAACTTTGGATGGTTACAAGATACTTTTGGATCATTTTAACTAAATTAGTTGTCTTCTTGATAATATTGGTTTTGATCACGGAGGACATTATTGTCTCTATCTAATACAGGGGTAAATGACTTGGTTTTCTATATAGATATAAAATGGTATCCATTCAACTATGATAAAAATAGATATTGTTGTTTAAAAATACCACTAGAAAGAGGTTATTATCCCTTAAACCATTGAAATCATGAATTCATATTTGAATTAAATCCTCTAGAATACATATGTCCTATTAAAATTAAACATTTATATGATGATGGAATTTTGTAGTAATATTAAATTGAGAACCCATTATTTGATGTAATACTTTCTATAAAAAATATGTAAATTAAATATCATTATCAAATACATTTTGATCAATCTCACTATGATGTTTCAAGATCTATTTGACATATATATTTTGAATATCATCAACTTAAGAGGCCTATTTTATCAATAGAATATGAAATTTCATTATTAGATGATGCTTGACCACGCAAACCTTTTCTTAAGCACTTTATGGTTACGATGGAGAAATAATGAATTGAATAGTGATTTCATCCAACTTTAATATTGGAAATTGAAGTGGATGAAGATTTCATACTAGATATGGTTTTCCACAATCACCTATTAATAGTTAAGGAATATACCATTGATTCCTATGATATTGTTTTTCATATCAGTCCACCATAATTGGTGATGAATTTCATGATATTTATTTATGATTCTAAGGTCCACAACTCATTAGAGAAGCATGAGATTCGTTCTTCCAAATTTCCATTAGACAAGATGAGAAAACAAATATTATTAAGATATAAAATAAAAATTATGGATCTTGGAATCTTTCGTCAAGGATATCCCCACCATCTAGTCTCTATTAAATAATTACATGATTTGGATTAGATATCTAGGAGTCCATGAATTTATCAAGAATATAGGATATGATATTTATATAAAATATGTTCAATCTACTATGATCATTGACCACATATAGATGAGGTTTTTCTATAATATATATTAATCACCACTCTTCCTTGGAATCCAGTACCTTTGGATGGTTGACATTATCACTAAGGGAGTATACAACAACATTTACCTTAATAATAGTATATAAAATATCAAAATAAAATAAAATTATGTATTTAAACCAATGATATTCACTAATATTGAATTATCATTTAGAAAATATATTTTTTAGAATTTTATGGTCTATGGACACAATAAATCACTCCCCATTTAGGTTGTCCCTCCATCATTTCAAGGCAAGAAAAAAAAAACACAATTTTAAATCAAGGGAAGTGTAGTTTAATTATTTAGGATTAAACTAGATTGAACCATATTCCACTACCTAAATATCCTACACAAGAATGCATACATATATCATTAAATATATTACATAATAAACCTAAATGATATTACTTAATCTAGGTAGAATAAGATAAGAGGTGAGGAGATTTGATTCTTTATTTCATGTAAAGAAGTTTTATATTGTCCTGATGTGATAAATCTAGATAATTTATTTGTTAAATCCATCATTTGAGGGAAAATTTTGGAGAAATATTGAATAAAGTAGTTGTAATACCAAAAAGAGACAATAAAAATTTCATCCTCATATACATTCATTGTGACTTTACATGACATTACGAACTCCACATTCTCAAGATACATAGAAATACCATATTTTGATAAGAAATCCCTAAGAAATATAACCACTCAAATCTAAAACGAACATTCGGATAAAATGGAATAGAGATTATATTACCTTAAATTATCTAAAATGATTTGAAGATTTCATCCATTCTTGGAATGAGACCTTGAGTAGATAAAATAATCATCCACAAATACCATTATAAAAGTGACTAAAAAAGGATGAAAAATGATATTCATTTAGTCCATAAACACATAAATAAATTTAATTTAGTTAGGAGGAATTACCGGGTATTAAAAATGCATGTACCATCTTCAAAAAACCATCTTAATAATATCCTATAACCTAAGTCTAAACTGATGGTTAAAAAATCATAGATTAATTTTGGAAAACCACCCTCCCCTTTAACTGATCATAGATATCATCAATTACAAGTAGAGGTTAGTGGTTTTTAATCATGAACCGATTCAATTTTTTATATTCAAAACAAAATCATAGACTTCCATAATTTTTTTGGTGAATAGAACTAAGGTACCACAAGGATATAGGTTCAGTCAGATGAACCTTTTAGCTTCAAACTCATCTAATTGGATTTTTAATTGCTTTAAATTTTTAATCCTTGTGATACAAATATATAGATAATAATTTAATTCTAGAAAATAAATCTATAGTAAATTCCACTTCCCACATAGGAATTTATCTTCATAAGTCCTCAGGGAATACATATGGGTATATTCTCACCATAAAAAGCAATACATTCCACTACTTGTATTAAACTTCATTAATAAAAGATAATATATCTCAATTATTATTTCTCTTAAATGTACCATATTATAATCTAATCAACTAGGATAAAAATTTACACTACCTACATAGAGTATATTGAGTACCAATAGGATATGAAAAAGAAATTTCCCCCTTTTAAAAACCAATTCAAGCTTTGATTTTTTTGAGATAATACATCCCCAAGAAGACATAAAAGTTTCCCATCTTAAGAACCAAAAGATCCAAAAGATTGTCAAATGATACCACTACCAATGAAAAATATATACACTAAATATTTTACTCTATACTTTTCCCCAAAGGAGTATTAAGGATTGTATATGAAGGTAAAGATTCCACATTGATATCAAGATAAAAAGAAATCATGAAAAAAATAAAATAATGAAATCACTGATATTAAATAGATAATTTTAAAATGTAGAAGATACAATAATATAACTTCTAATAATAAGAGGTTCAGATCCAGTGTTAGTTACTAGTTCTTATATAGAATACAGAGTTTATACCTCCTTATACCAACCCTCTAATATAAATAAATATCTATGAGATTGAACTATAACTAATTGGATACACAAGAAATATTTGACACCATAACCATATTATATATGAAGTGGTTGAATTATATTGGTAGATTATACTATTTTCTATGATTGGGATGCCTGATTATATTGGGGACATTTACCAACACATTTGAATGTACCCCATTGATAAGAATTCTAAATATGGTTATACGAGCCACATGAGTGGCACTATTTTTCCTCTGAGGTACAATTATGCTTAATATGGATAGGATTCCCATATTTATGTGATTGAATCTTCCCAACCTTAGTTACTAAAGTACAACTCTACCATAGACTCCCCAATAAGAACTACTTATGGTCACCTATAATCATCATCTCTTCTAACCTATTGAAGAAATATCCCCAAGATTTTGACCAGTTAGTGGACCACATAATTCAAAAACCCCTTTAGAAATAGTGTCTATAAAGATGTATTTCTTGAATTTTTTTTAGAATATTTGTAGATTAAATAGCATAACTTAGGTTTTAAAATTATCATAAAACCCTATTTTAAAATGACTTGAGTTGGATTCCTAATCAATTATTATATATGGAGAAAATGGGATATGTTACTTAAAGGTGGAAATGTATTCCATTACTAACTTTGAACCTATTTGGATATTCATAAACTCCTTTGACTTATACTAATATAGGATATTAGGATAAAATTACCCAAAGAAAATATCTTCAATTCCTATCCAGAATAAACCATTGTATTTGTTAGAAATTAGCGCTATGTCCCACCATCAATGTGATACCCCTTTTAGTATGAAGGTGTATAGACAAATATGGCGTTTCTTGGATGTTTTTTTTTTCTTTTAAAGATGTGGTTATAGGTTTTGGGCATAGTGGAAGCATTGGATGAGGTACAACCAACTCATATTTTTGTCATGATCAATGATTAACCTGATATTTACACGATAAAAAATATTATGATCAATGGAATTGAATCAAATAATACAAACAATAGATAAATTCTAGAACCAATGTGAAAGATCATCACATATTATTTATAATCAATTTAGGAAACTAAAGAATTACCTTGTGAGAAATCATCTCTTCATTTATAGATCTAACAATGTCTCTATGTCGTACCATCATTGCGTTGTAGGAATAAAGAATAGATTCCCTCCAGTGGTGATCCACATGTGTTCCATGAACCTATGAACGTCTTCATAGGAATCTTATAGTTCTAACACATATGATCCTAACACTTCAATTGTTATCCTTTGATATTTCCATGAAATTCATCAAGGGATAACTTCAATATCTCTTGACATGAGACTAGAAAAGGAGGTGGATCACCTTCCATTATTAAGAGAATTCTTAGAGATGAAGCTCTATATAGATTTGAGAGGATTATATTTGGTTCTTGTTGTGCACAAAAAAATTAATTGGAACTCTTAATAAAATAAAATAATTGTGTTTATATATTTCTAGGGTTGTAAAATAATAATTTCTTAAGAACACTTATTATTTCAATAATCCCTATGGAACCCCATGTCTATAATAACAACAATATTTTTAATATTTATTAACATAAAATAAACTAAATAATTAAATTAAATATTATTTATTGAAATAATATTCAATATATATTATTTCACATTGGACCATTAAACTCGGTCCATCATTCCTCCATATTATTTATCGATCTATAAGCATTGAATATTTATTTAACAAATTAACATCAATGCATTATATTCTAATAAATAAATCAATATTATATTCACTAAGTATCAATTACATATTTATTAAATATTATTATCATGTAATATTCTCTTGAATAACAAGTGATGGAAAATTTGTGATCAAGAAAACATGAATAATTATTAAACGATGTCTTTGAATAATATTTATTCAGTTTTATAAATAATAAATAATAAAATTATTTAACTGAGGTTTTAGATACAGTTAGTGTGTGACCCTCTAGGCATATTTCTCAGTGGAATTAAGTGAAGCATCTTAAAATCAAAGGTTAGCATATAAAAACACACCAACACACACATAGAGAAATAAGTTAATGTTTTAATAACATAATACATCATAAGTATTCTTACTGTGTAATATATTATGTTTATCACAATATCTTTAATCATGTAGGTTTCATGTGGGTGCCATAAACCTATGTTATCTATGTCTCTTTCTTTGACTTTATAGAAATAAATATTACCTATAGAATACCATATACATGGATTTATTTATGCTATATGATTTCCATAAAATATCCTTATATGTGAACTTTCATTAAATAAAAGAAGGGATGAATTCTTTCACAAATTATTCATTAATTAAATATTACTCATGATGCACCCAATGAATCCTACCTCACCACAATAAAATGTCCTCATGATTTTCATAAATAAATAAAATTACATTATTTTTAATAACCATTGATAATAATATTAAAGTATAAGGATCAATACACACATCCAAATATAGGAACATCTAATGACACATATAAATGTGGATTTCCTATTAGTGGGTCTTGTCTGCATAATATCCTACACTAGATATTACTAAGAAAATTCACCAAAATAAGGTTCCTAAAATTCCTAAGAGTCTCCACCCCAGATATACTATATCATTTCTATTCGTGAAATGTCTTTATCCAGCTGTAGATAATATTTTTAAGAATACTATCGTGGAACTTCTGGGTTCTCATCATAGTGGGGAACTTATATGAAATTTCATTGTGAAAACTACTCTTAGTACATTATCACATACTATTTCACATAGAAGAATAATCATGATGTGATTAAGAGTTTATTAATATTCAAAAAATGAATACAGTTTATCATAAATTAAAAAAAAATTGGTTTTAGGGAACTAACTCTATTAGACTCCCCTTTCACTAAATACATCTACTGATAATCTTCAGTCTTCAAGATCACACATGATACCCATGCTTCTTTTAATATATGAATTTAGTCAAGGGGTACAACACATTTTCTTCTTTGGAAACTCTTCTTACTACAACTTCAATTCTATGATAAAAATCTCTCAAGAGGTAATAATTCTAGATTATTACTTTGTCAATTATTGTGACCTTGGCTATTTTTCAAGATCCACCACAAAAATACTATCCAATAAAATGTGATATGATATTTATTGAGAGGTACCACATTAAGCTCCTAGAAAAATCTTCATATCTAAATGGATTACTTGGATGAATTAGAAGGTATTATATACTCAAACTCTACTATAGAATCTACAACAACTAGCTTCTTTGAACTCTTCCAACTAACAACTCCTATATTGAGACAAAAAATATATCCTGAATTTGAATTTATATCATTCTGATCTATTTGAAAAATAGCATTAGTATAACCCCAAATAACTTTCTCCTCATCTCCTCCATACACTAGGAACATATCCTTAGTTCTTCTCAGATACTTAAGGATATCCTTTACAATAGAAAAATATTGTTCTCCAACTTCAACTTGATATCTTCCTACCATACTCAATGCATAGGAAAAACCTATTATAGTAAATAAAATGGAATACATGATTTATCCTATCACTGAATAATATAGGATCTTAATTATTCTCTCTTTCTTCTGTTCTTCTTGAAGACACATTTTCTTAGAAATATGTATACTATGTGACACTGAAACCTATCCCCCATTGGATTATTACATACTAAATATCATTATAATATGTTCAATATACATACTTTGAATTAGTATAATCAACATCTTAGATATATCACAAATGATCTTGATACCTAGAATATTGGTTACTTCAACTAAGACCGTCATAGAGAAAAACTTGTTTATCCAATACTTAATAGACTATAATGTTAGTATGTCATTTCCAATAATTAATATGTCATCAACATTTAATACAAGGATAATGATTTAATTTACACTAAAAATATTGTAAACACATGGATCACATTCATTCTTAATGAAACTAAATAATTTTATAGATTCATCAAATTGAATGTTCCATAACCTAGATGCTTTCTTCAATCCATAAATGGATCTATAAAAATATCAAATCATTTTTGCATCAACTGGAGTTACAAAACCTTATGTTTGTGTCATGTATACATCTTCCTAAAGGATCCCATTAAGTAGATCAATTTTTAGATCTATTTACTGAATTTCATAGTAATATTAAACTGTTATAGCATATATAATTCCGATGGATATAAACATGGAAAATAGTGGAAAGGTTTCATCATAGTTAATTCCTTGATGATGTTTAAAACCTTTATCCACTAGCCTTGATTTATAGGTTTTTAATTTACCTTCCTTGTCATGTTTTTTATTGAATTCCCATTTTTACCCTATGGGATTTACATTAATTAGTTTATTGACCAGAACCCAAGCATGGTTATGATACATGAAATTCATTTCAAAATTCATATCAGCATTCCATCTTATATCTCCTGAATTCTATACTTATTCTTTTTAAGTGTGATATTTAACATTTTCAACAAGTAATGAATCACCATATTTGGTGTGTATAAAATCACATATCTTTTTTTATCTTACCTCTCTAGTTATCCTACACATTAATTATGTTTCATGAACTACTTCTTCCATGAAGACCGCTAGATTTTGTTCCTATAACAACTCTTGTGTATCTTGATCATTGAATCAATTTAATAAATATTTCTCCCACTATCATTTTTTAGTATGTGCTCCCTCTTAAGAAAGATGAATTTTCTAGTTATAGTCTCACACCCAGGTATTTTTTTAACCCTTTTTTGCAATTTATTTTTCAATCTCAGTTTTCCTCTTGAGTTCTTGGTGTGATGGGGTTTCAATTTTGAGGGTTTATTTTATTTAATTTTTGACCTAGTGTTTATTAATTGAGCTTTCATGGGAGTTTCTAGTAAAAAATGAGAGTTTTTTTGGGTCAATAGTAGGTGGCGAATGGTTGGCACATGGTTTGGAAAACTGTACACCCTTACACAAGAAACTATGCAACAAAGTGTCATTTTTGGATAGTGTTGAACCAAACGGTTTGTGAAAAGTTTTAAAACTATGCATGATAGTTGTGTGGCATTTATCTCTTGGATAGTTGGGGGTGTATAGTTAGGGAAACTGTGAGGGGAAATTGTGCACCATGTTTAGGTGATTAATTTTTTTAAAATTGCCTTTGTGTCCTCTCAGGATTTAACCCCAAATCCTCCCTTGATCACCTTATTCGATCTCTATAACCCTAGGAACCTCTATCTCTCTCTCTCCCTATTATATCCATTAGTCTCCCTTATTTTGGTGTTTTTGGTTTGGATTCATCAAGGAATCATCGTGTAAGTGTTTTCTCCTATCATTTCTTCCTTCTTTTAGGGTTTCTCCTCCTCCCTCTTTGTGTTATTATTTTCTAATGGGTTATTTGACCTAGGGAAGGCTTGATCTTGTGTTTTTTAGTAACATATTGATTATGGTTATATAATGTTTCCTTTATATGGTCTTTTGGTGGAAAGGTTTCAGTTTTTCACTAATTTTTAGAAATTTACAAGTGTGCAGTATGTGGTTCCATACTTTTACATTATTCTATAATTTTTACCTACTTTATTACTTTCATAAAAGTCTTCTATGTTTTAATTTTATTGTTAAAATATATTTTGGGAGTGTTTTGGCATGCATATATAATGAAAGTGTATTTTCTAAAGGAAAATGATTATGTTTTGTGTATGCTTCACTATGAAGTTTCTTAATAAGGGTTTTATATCTCATGTGGAAGGTGAAAAATGGGATTTCAAATGGATTTAAAGGTGATAATTATTTTTCTAAAAGAAATAAGGATTTTTTAGTATTTTATTCCTTTTTGTGAACTTTTAATATGAATTTTGAATTGTGTAAATGATGGGAAACATGTTTGAAAAATGTTCTAGGTTTTTATAGGGATTTAAAAATGGGATTTTCCATTGAAATTGTGGGATTTTAAATGCACTCTTCTTGTTATGTTTTCAAATGGGTTTCATAAATTATGATAGTGGTGAAAGAATGTATTTCAAATGGTTTTAGTGTGTGTTTGGAAATTGGGAATGGTTTTGGTTATGTGGAAGTGGTGATTTCCTTGCATGCTTGGGATGTTTATCTTATGTTTTAGAAGTATTGATATATGTGATATGTGAATGTGATATTGAGATGAAAGGGAATACTGGATACCTAGGTTGTAAAACTAGAACTTGTATGCCAGTGGATCAGAAGTGGAAATCCCATATTCTTCTAGTGAATTGATGTTAGTTGATTCAGAAATGGAAAGGCCTAGATTCACTTAGTAGGATCGACGATTACAAAACTGACTAAACTATGGTGATGATTTGAGACAAATAAAATTTTGTTTAGATTCCTCTTAGTTTCTAGTACACGATGAAACTATAGATTGTGGTTTCTATACAACATTTCACTGATTTATGAGGTTGCTTGAGTTCCATTTTTACTAGTAACCCTTAGGGATTTACCCATAGTGCTCAATTTTAACATGATTCTTTTGTGAAATAGTGCCATCCATTATTATATGATAGACCTTTTGTAATCTTTATTTTAAAGAAATTTTTTCAAGAAATAGTTTTCATTGAAAGTGTTTCCATGTGAATGATTTTTCATAAAATGATTTTTTGAAAATGTTTCAAAGTATTTTGTATAAATGTGCATGTTAATTTGTCTTATAATGTTATATCATGGAATATTTTATATTGGGTGTAACCCTACTAGGATTTGGATCACATAAAGAATAAACATTTGGGTTTATGTAGACTTTGTTACGTATGACCTAGGTAAAGGAAATATGTGTCATAATGTGGGTGATCCGGTTTCTAATCCTCCACTTGTTGAAGGTGTTGATGGTGGTGGATTGAGGGTGATTACCCTCATGTTTGAGAGAGGTTTTTGGGACATTTTTTTGGTTTCCTTTCCATTTTAGTATTTTGGTTTTTAGTTAGATTTGTAAAACCTTGATTCTAGAAATTTTTGTACCTTGTTTGGTCATGTGATCATTTATGTTTTATTATTCAATTTATTTTATTTATTATGGTTATACTCAATGTTGAAATTGTTCCCAAAGTATTTTGTTGGTACCGTGACATTATTTGTTAGCCCATGGGGATTGGGAATGCCCATCGAGCCATGCCACGTACTGAGTTGGGTGTTAGATTGGATGATACTCTTTCTTGGTTCATGATAAAAATGGTATTAGAGCAGGATAGTTATTTAAATGACATTTCTTATGAAGCACCATATGTTATTTGGGATGACAATGTGGATGGAGTAGTATAGTCAGAACCTCAAGGTGTAGGTATGAGGGGGTGTCTGGCCAACACTTTCTATACAAAAACTTGGGTTACCTTGGGAATTCTTGTTTTACTTGATTTCTTTATTTCTTGTGGATTATTTAGTGTTTTGTATACAATAAGGGAGTCGAGATAACGATATCAGTGAGCATGTAGGTCTTGGAAATCTATGTAGAGTTGGGGAAATGATCCTAGAAGACTCTCCATAACGGTGTCATGATTGGCATGCAGCTACCAACCATACAGAAATGTCACCCATTGAAACTAGTATCCCCTTGTAAGTACTTTTTGGTCTTTCTTGATTCTAAAAATTACCTTAATAACTCTAGTTTTTAGAATTTTGAAAAATATATTTAAAGTTGTAATGGTTTTTTTGGGAGGTGAAAAATGGATTTTTGGAATCATTTTGAAGAAAGCATTATAAAGAGGATTTTTTTTAAAATGGGTTTTGGGGTAAAATGAGGATGGGTTTACTGAGATTGGATTTTTATAATTGAAACATGATGTTTATGAAAATTTTCTGTTTGTAAAATAGAAAATTATATTAAATAATATTTTGGATGTTTTTTTAAATGATATGAAATGGATTTTTTAATGGAATCTATGGGATTTATTTTGAGAAAATATGAAATGGTCTAATGTGTGGAATTTGAATGTGATTTATGACTCAGTAGTTAGTGATATTTTGAAAAGTTTTATTAATTTTAAAATGAGATTTAAATTAAGAAGTTTAATTCTTGGGTTTAACGCTTTGTCTTGGAAAGTGGAAAAGTTTTATTTTGACCTTTGGTATTTCTATGAGTTTCCATATGCAGGGATATGCGTGTAAAATATGATGAGTTCCCATTTTGGCATAAAAATATGCATGTGTGAGGATTCATGTAATACCATTTGTTAGTGTGCAACCGACCATGATTGTTTTTTTAAAAAGTTATTTTAAGAGAGGGTGTGATGTTTTTATAACTAGTAGTTGTGTGGTGTGTCTCCTTGTGATTTGGGAATATTTCTTGTGAGGTGTTTTGAGTTTGAGAACTATTCCTATTTGAATGATATTTCAAATATGAGTTATTGTCGATGAATTGGATTTGAGATAATGGTTAGTGGTTTATTCAAAAAAATGTTTTGGTAAGATTTTATGTTTTTTCCATTTATGTGTTCGAAGTTTGTTTGCAGCAGTTTTTGGATAATGGATTAGTTTCTTTGGGTTTTTAGTTTCTCTTTTAACTTATGTACACCCCTAAAATATTTTATGGATATTCTAGTGCGGCCATAGGTGGTTCAACATTGATAGACCCTCCAATTTATCAACCAATAGACTTTCTTTTTGAGTATTAAAAGTTGAATCCTCCTCTCTTTTATGTTTAATTGGGTCATCCTAAAGGAGAAAATCTGAATAGAAAAATTTAAAGGATATATAGTCTCATTGAGTTTTATGAGTCATAAAAGTTGAAGTTTACTACCTATATTCTTGAAGGTATGACCTAGAATAGGTTGAAGTTGGTTTTGAGAAGAAAACCTCAGGAAGATCTTATCTGGATTTTCTTCAAGGCTTCATTCATACGACAATATTTCTTTGAGGTAGTGAAGGTGAGAAAGGGAATGGAAATGTGTTGTCTGTAGCAAGGTGATGGAATAGTGATATATTATTTTTGTCATTTTTTGAACCTAATTCCTTACTGTCTGTGGTGGGAAAAAGACAATTTCTTGAAATCTTTTCATTTTTAGAGTGGGTTTCATCCTAGTCTACAGTCAAAGGTGTCAGATCTCAGCTTAACCTATTTTACCGATGTGTTGAGGAAAGCTGATCATGTTGAGTCTATTATAACAGGAGTGATTAATGTTGAAAATATTCCTCCAATCTCTAGAAGTGGTTAAAGGAATTACAGTAATGAGATAAAGAAGCAAACTGAAGATTTTTGTGCTAGTCGTGGAATTAAAAATACCTCTTGATATTTATTAGGATTATTTTAAGCATGGGATCATGGTGTGTCATCAGTGAAGCATTAAAAATCATAAGAAGTTGTCATTTCTGAATGCTCTGCGGTCCTTACATACCTATGGATTCTTAGTTCACTTGTATCAGTTATGTTTGGATGTTTATAGGGGTAGGTGTGGAGCCAATTCACAGAAGTAATGTACGTTTTGGGCTCAGTTTGGAGTATGTTTCTATGTATGTGTCTTTTATTTTAAGGGTTGTGTTTAGAAGTGTTTTGCACTATTTTTTCTCCTTAAATTGTAAAAGTGTGTATTTTAAATCTCTTGTGATATTCTATTTCAATGTAATTGTGTTTTTCTTTTGGAAAATTATGAATATTTCCATTTTAAGTGGGGGTTTTATTTTTTAGTGTATTTTATATTCTATTTCTCATTCAAAGTTAAACGGGGTGATGAGTGTGTATCTTTCGAATCCCTATTTTAGTTTAAAGAAGGATTTATAACTTGGTATTTTTAGCTATGGTATGTGTGGAAGTAGATGCTTCAAATATTATATCTCCAGCCATAGGCCCCAGAGTGAAGCTAGAATGAAGTCAGGAAATCTTGGGGTGTTAGGAACCTTGGTCTACCTTCTATATTCGATGTGGGAATGGGGACAATTGAAGCTTTTCTATTGTATCTTTTACATCATGAAAAGTCCAATTTTATGGAAAGAGGTATAGAGACCTTGTTTCCTTTTATGATACTTGTGGATTAAAGAGTTCCTAATTAGTTATGAGGAGGTGTGGTGGTTCCTTTTTTTGGAATTCTTGAGGTTTTCCCTTTTGGATGTGGGATTTTGATTGGTTCCCCTTGTGCAATCATCCTTTGTGAGTCAGTTTTGGTTTCAGCTTATTTCTTAGGCTGGTGTTTCCCTCATCAAGTTTTTTCTTCTTGTGGTTATGGTTTGTTGTCCTATGTTGAGAGTTTCAGTTTAACCCATGTCAATTTTACCTTTTTGATCTAATCTAGTTGATTTCTTATAGTGGGGAAAACCACCATGGGTCTCATTGTGGTTTCTTTGAGTACTAATTAAAGCTTCAGAGTTTCTAATGGTGGGAAGTCTGTTTCTACCTCTCATGTTGATAATTTGGTTTGGTTTCTAGTGTTGGTTTAGTGGGAGGTGTTTTCTTCATAAAGTTATTAATTTTTTAGTTCCTCTATATTTGAGATAAATTTGGGTTTATAGAGATGTGATTCAAGCCTTCCTTCATTTCTTATAATTCGTCTGTCTTTGTTGGTTTGTTTCATTTTTCAGTAGAAGTTTTGTTCTTGGTTTGAGAGGTTATATCATACAGGTGTGGAAATACTTTGAATTTTATTAATAAACCAGAAAATATGGTATCTTTTCAGGGGTGGAAGGTGTTATGGTGGGGAGAATTTTCACACTCAGGTTTTTGTTTTAATCCTTTATTCTAGTTTATTTTTGGATATTAGTTTTCCTATCGAGTTTCGGGTGTGACGGGGTTTAAATTTTGAGGGTTTCTTTTGTTTAATTTTGGAAAAGTTTTTATTACTTTAGTTTTATCAAGAGTTTCTAATGAATAATATTATTTTTGGGTTAATATATGTTTTCACATGGTTGCACACGGTTTGGAAAACTGTGTTCCCTTACCTAGGAAGTCGTGCGACCAAGTGTCATTTTTGGATAGCGGCAAACCGCACGATGTGCACATGGTTTTCAAACCATGAAGTTTAACCATGTGTCATGTACCTCATGGAAAGTGAGGGGAACATGGTTGTCACACATTTAGGGACACCATGCGGGAAAACCATGCACCATTTCTAGGTCATTAAAATTTTGAAAATGAACTTTATGTCCTCTTGGGATTTAACCCCCAAATCATCCCTTTCTCACCCAATTAGATCTCTACAACCCTAGGAACCTCACTCTCTCTCTCTCTCTCTTGGATCCCTTTTCCTCCTTTACTTTGGTAGTTTTAGTGTGGATTCATTGAGGAATCATCAAGTAAGTGTTTTCCTCCATGGTTTCTTCCATATTTTAGAGTTTCTCTCCCCTCATTGGGTTCTTCTTTTCTAGAGAGTTATATGACCTAGGAAGGGTATGATCTTGTGTTGTTGAGTAAGATCTGGATTATGGTTTTCTAATCATTAATTTATAGAGTCTTAATGTGGTGTCGTTGTGGTTTCACACCAATTTCAAGAAGTTTTCTAGTGTGAGGTAGGTGGTTCCGTGATTTTACATTATTAGATGATTTTGACTTACTTGTTTTCTTTCATGAAAGTGTTCTATGGTTTATTTGTGTGGTGTGAAATATATTTTTGGAGTGCTTTGGCATGCATACATGGTTAAATTGGATTTTATAAAGAAATATGGTTATGTTTTGTGTATGCTTCATTATGATGTTTCTTACAAAGGGTTTTATAGATCATGTTAAAGGTGAGAAATTGGATTTCAAATGGATTTAAGGGTGAAAATGAGTTTTATAAATGAAATGAGAATTTTTGAATGTTGGATTCCTTGTTGTGAACCTTTAATATGAATTTTGAATTGTGTTAATGATGTGAAACATGTTTAAAAAATTATTTGGGTTCATATATAGATTTAATAAGGGTATTTTCCATGGAAATGATTGGATTTCAAATTCACTCTTCTTGTTATTATTTCAAATGGGTTTCATAAATGATTATTGTGGTGAAAAAATGTATTTCCCAATGTTTTTAGTGTGCGTTTGAATATTGGGAATGGTTTTTGTTATGTAGAAGTGGTGATTTACTTATGTGATTGGAAATTTTGGCTTATGTTGTGAATACATTGATATATGTGATATATGAATGGGAAATTGAGCCCAAAGGTAATCCTAGGTACCTAGGTGGGAAAAATAAAACTAGTATACTAGTGCCTTTGAAGTAAAAATCTCGGATTCTTCTAGTGAATTGAAACTACATGACTTGGAATTAGAAAGGACCAGATTCACATAGTAGGATTGATTATTAAAACACTAACTAAAGTATGATGATGATTTGATATAACTATAATTTTTTATAATTTTCTTACTAGTGGATTTTTCATGACAATGTTGTGGGTTGTGGTTGTTATACCACGTTTCACTGAGGTACGAGGTTTCCATAGTTCCATTTATTATAGTTACCCTTAGGGATTTACCCATGGTCATCTACTATGACATGATTCTTATGCAATGTGGTTCCATCCATCGTTATATAGTGGGCCTTATGTATACATCATTTTGAATCAATTTTCTTTTTGAGAAATGGGTTTCCTTGAAAGTTCTTCCTTGATAATGGTTTTCTTTAAAAAAATTCTTGAAAAATTTTCAATGGATTTTTTATAAATGTGCATATTAATTTGTCTTCTAATTTTGTAGCATGAAATATTTTCTTTTGGGTGTCACCCTATTGGTATTTAGATCATAACTTGAATACAACTTTGGGTGTGTATATAATTTATTATGTATGACCTAGGTAAATGAAATATGTGTCATTGTGTTGTGGATCTAGTTACTAGTCCTCTACTTGTT
Organism: Viscum album; assembly: GCA_963277665.1. NCBI lineage: Eukaryota > Viridiplantae > Streptophyta > Magnoliopsida > Santalales > Viscaceae > Viscum > Viscum album. The sequence continues at coordinate 820,044,391 of OY728126.1, forward strand.
GCAGGTGTTGGTGGTGGTGGCTTGAGGGTGATGTCCCTCAAGTTTCATGGAGGTTCTTGGGATGTTTTTTATTTACTTTATATTATAGTATTTTGTTTTTTGGTTAAATTTTTAAAACCTTGATTTTGGAAATTGTTGTACATTGTTTGGCTATGTTATCAGTTATAGGTTTTTTTTCTATTTTTTTTATTTATTATGGTTATACTCATGAGTAAAATCATTCCCAATGTATGTTTTTGGTACCCAAGAAATTTTTTTAATCCCTTGGAGATTAAGAACACCCATTGGGCCATACCACAGACTGGGTCAGTGTCGAGTTGGATGGCACTCTGTCTTGGTTCATGATAGATAGTCTCTTTATTATTTGAGGGGTTGTATATGTGGTATCCCTTTTTTTCATTTAGATACCCTATAAAGATACACTTTGTACCCCAAGGTGCTAGTTTGTTTCCTGAGAAGACCTTAACAAATTATTCACAACCCTATACATGTGTATGATACCAAATTTGTTTTTTTCACTCCACAATTAGAAGGGAATTCTATTTTACACTTTAGTTGGCACTCAGATTAATGTATATATTACCATTTATAATGAATATCCCCAAAAGGATAATGGAATATCTTCATGAATCATCATTTACCTTTCCATGTATAACAAGGTGAATTCCTACTCTCACTAAAATCATTACAATATGGTGTTTAAGGTGGAGTGAGTCGTGATAGAATCCCAAATTCCTATAGAAATTCAATAAACTCTTGGTTAAAATATTTACCAACTAGATCTGATTAAATATTATTTATCTTCTTTCCAAGTTGATTCTCTACTTAATTCTTGAATTATTTGAATTTCTAAAAGGACACATAGTTATACCTCATCAATTAGACATATCCATATCTAATCAATTTATTATCAAAAGTTATGAAGTAAGAATATTTATCTCTAGATTCTACTAGAAATAGTACACACACATTGGTTTATATAGATCCTAAAATCTCTATGACCCTTTAACCAAGTCCACTAAATGGTGGTTCGACCATTTTTACTTGTAAAAAATAATGACATATTTCTAGTGGTTTTAGATTAAAATATTCTAAATAACAATCTTGATAGATATTTTTCAAATGCTTCTCATTTACATGCCCATGACGGTGATGCCATAGCTTGGTGTTTTATGAGTCATGTGAACATGACTCATTATCTATTGAAAATACATTGTTTTAATAATTTAATATATATATAACATTATTTAAATGTGTCATACCATAACCTATGATGTCCATATAAAATAAAAAACTTTTATTTACAAGTTTGAAAATAAAACCATATGCATCTAGACATGATACATAAATTATATTCTAAGTAAAAGTATGTACATAATAAAAATCTATTATAACTAATATCATTCATGTTGGAAATGAAATGTGGTAGTCACCAATGTATAGGTCATCCATATTTTCACCATTAGTTGCTCAAAAATCCACCTCTACTCTAGAAATCATTTAGAATCTACTTTTTCTATGCATTTGGATACATATTTGAGAACCACAAGGTATATCTAATACCCAATGTGTATATATTGAAATATAACATTATATAATGAATGAATAATTAGATTCCCCTTCCTTTTAGGTGTAGTTCCTCTTCCAGTGTCCTTGATTTCCATGTGGAAAACATACTACTTCCTTTTCCTTTCCCTACCTCTGGGTCTTCTTCTTCTTGGAAGGATGGTACTTGGTAGGTTTAGACTTTTCACGAGTCTTGGGACCCTTCACCTTGTACATCCTTTTCTAATTCACCATAAGGGAAACAATTTTTTCATGCCCTATTCCATTATCCACTTCTCAAATTAGAGTAAGAAGTTCCTAAAGATTCTTCTCATTATTTATAATGTTATGATTAACAATAAAACTAGACAACGACTTGGGTAGTGAGGAAATAATGAGATCTGTGTGAAACTCATCTAGAAATTTAATCCATAAGATGTCTAAGAGTTCAATATATCCAATAATCTTTACTACATGAGGCCTAATTGCTGGAAACTCTTTGAGATTAGTTATAATCAGAGTCTTAGAGATATCATATCTCTATGTATCTCCTTCTCTTGATAGATATACTGAAGGTTACACATCATGATATACACATACAAGTCCTCATGTTTCTTCAAAATCCATTGGTCATGAATAATAGAATGAAATAGTGAACATCTATGGAGTTGTACAAACTTTTCTCATAGACAGATAACTCTTTCTCACTAGCCTCTTTACCATGCACATTAGTAATAGGTTCTTTCAACACCTACAATTTCCTTTCATGGTGTTAGATAACATGTAAGTGAATTTTAAACTCTTAGAGTTTTTTTATTTGATAAGGTTATCCTTATAAAGTATAGATCACAGTGATAAGTTTGAATTCATTTTTATTATTGTCTCTAAAATTAGATAAGAATCGTTTTAGTACTTTATCTGATAAAATTTTAAAAAATAAATTAATATTATATTTTTTAACATCCAAATATTTTATCAAAACCTAATATCCCTCACCATTGGCTTTGAAATATAATATTTCTTGAAAATTCTAGTGGAAAATATTAATATTCCTCCCCTTATAACCCTAACTTTGGTAGTTCAAGTAAGTTTAAAGGTTTCAAGTAGGCATGCCAAATGAGAAATGCATTAACTCATACTTATATGATCTGTTAAGTGGACTCCCTAATCCTGAAATCCAAAAATTGTATTTCCTAAAAAATTTCATCTTAGATACACCATGTTATACTTAGGTAGTAAACACTTTATGTGGACTATGTTATGTAAACCAAAAACATCATGTTAAAATTCCTTGATAATTGAAAGCACCCCAAATTTAGATGGTCAAGCACTTTGAAATATGGTTCTATTTTAACTAATGTAGTGGAAGACTATACAGACCTAATATATATAATTGCGGTATTTTATTCTTTATGAAAAAAATTTACAATAATTATCTTTATTACATTCTTGTTAATATTAATTGGATTTACACAAGTGATTAACCTTTTCTTAGATATTTTTTATGCACAAGTTAGCTTACTTTAGTTATATCTTTCATGGTTGTTATTTCATTAATTCATGTGATCATGATAAATCATTAATAATGAAATGACCATGAAAATTGAAAGAAATAAAATAATTAATTGGTATGATCATGATATCTTACTAACGGTTAGTGTATCTAGTAAATGATAAAATAACCATCGACATAGGGGTAAAACAGTTTGAACCATTTACGATTTGTGCTACATCTTTACATCTTCCCACCTATGTATCTCTCTTGTATTGGTTTCTCCTTAGCTACAAACTTTAATTTCCACCACTATATTGGGAGATCCATCTATTACATATTATTTTACTCACACATAGGTGAGGGGAACTAAAGTATTCGTTAAGGGGATTAAAAAAGTAACCACAACCACATAACCCCATACATAATGAGAGAAGGGATGAAATTCAGGACAAAAATTTAAATAAATAATAAATTAAAAGAAACCAATCACATAAAAAGGTCAAGTCTAGGTTCATTATCATCCACATGCATGCAAAAAATTATGCATTTAATAAAATTATCATTTAATTCTAATAGTTCTTATTTAATATAATTTACTCTCAAATCAATTAGTTTTCTTATTTAATAAATCAATTATTTTATCTTCATTATCATCCAAATATACTTGATATTATCATCCATCATAATTTTAATCACATTAAATAAATTTAATAAAAATTAACTGTGTACAAAAAATGTACCATGGAGGAAACACGGTGAGTAATCATATGAACTACCCAACGTGTATTATACTCGTATACTATTTACTCATGTGACATGTTTCATAAAAAACTTATCACATAATTTCATGGTGCGTACTATCAACTTAATTACCACATGGAACACTTTGTATTTACATAGCGTATTATGCTTCAATGTGCATAGAGTAATAACTGTAATATTACTTATACACGATATGAAGATCTGAACATTACGCTGAATTTAATTATACATTTTTATATATATTAACCCTCACATGGAATGTACTATAAAATTAATTATAACATGAAAAAACATGTTTATAGTATTTGAATAGTATAATAAATTAATTTTTAATTGTGCACAATTTGGTAAAATTACATGGCATGTACATTACTGTTACACATCATGTATTTTTCTCACCATCTATGATGTACCACACAAAGGTAACCCTCATAGGTTCCCCGATCCAGGTTGGTAACATGTCATCAAGCACACCTCCCCATATTCTAGAGGCTTCCAACTAGAAGTGAGGGCCTACAGTGTGTCTTTAGGGAGACTATTACCTCATGTAAGAGTGTATAATAATAGATAATTAATAACATATAAATAGTGGAAGAATATGTAAACATATGGAACAATAGAAATATACACCACATCAACATGACCAATAACCCACCATAGTGGAAGGTAACATAAGCTTCCAAGAAACCAATAATAATAAAAATCTAGAAAATGAATAATATAAAAAAGTTGATGACAATGTATGTCGTGTCTCTAAAATGAAGGAAAAATAGGTATAAATGGAAACTGAAAATACATGATATACAAAATAATAAAAAAGATTACAAAATATTCTAATATCTTGATCTCATACTCGGTCATCTTCTACCAAGATCCATCCTAAAAAAGTAATCAATATTGGGTTTCCAAAGAGGGATGCTTCCCCTTGTCCACACCTTCATACATATAATCTTCCTGGGTGCCATCAGCAGTCTAGAAAGGGTGTGAGATATATCTCAATAGGCCATCACCAATGACGTCTATACCATCGAGTCTGCGAAATATAAACAGACATTGTGGAGGTATATATATAAAAGTAAATCAATTATATAAAGGTAACATATACCTTTAATCATCCTCATTTAGTAATATTTTAGGACATATAATCATTTAATTAATTAATTCATTCTCAATTTATATAAATAATTCACATGATGTATAAGAGCATTGACATGTACCATTATATAATAATATTAAAGGGTCCAAGGTGTAAAAAGGCATCCTGTAGTGATGATAATAATGAAAATGATCCAAGGTGATAACGAAGGTATCTTTGACCATAGGGGTTGAGCTGACTTAGTAATAACATGAAGCTTTGCTAGTAGGGGTCTTAGTGTAATCCAAGGGGAAATTTCCAAGGCATTCCACTATACATAGTTCGAATCGAGTCCAAAGATCTCATCCAAGGTAAAATGGGATAAGCATGATGGGGCCCAATAGGGTGTATCCATGGTGCCATGTGTCTGATGACATGAGGATAGATCCAAGGAGTGTATGAAATTATATGTATGATATGAATGTGGGTGGGTATGGCTTGTGATATCATTATATGATATGATTCATAAGAGGATGTGTGTGTGCCCCATGAGACCCTCTCTTGATGTGATATCCATGTGGGTGTGTTTATATCCCATGATACCCTTGATTGATATGATTTACATGTGGGTTCATGTGTGGTCATAAGATCATTTCTTGATAGGGAATGTTTATTATTTTCTTTATTATAACATGTTTCTGGATGCATGTATTGATATTTTTGGATTCTTTCTAGGTACCTATAGAGGGGGTGTGTTGTTTTGTGGTTTAATGTTTTTGATTTCACCTTTATATATAATTATGGTAATGTGTATACCCTATAACCACACATTGGGTCAATTTTTTCCAATTTTTCTTACCCCCAATCCAGATAATGGGTTTACATATTGTATTTTGTCTTTCAATAGATATGTGAATTGGATAGACTTCTATACTTAATGACATGACCTTGAAGGAGGGTTTATAATCATTCCTTAAATAAATAACATGGATACATGATAATTGAATGAATCTTATGATCTGGTGAGTGGATTACATGGAATGAATTGTTTCATGAAACAAATACTTTTCACTTTCCTTTTGGAATGGTGCCTAAGTCGGTAGAGTTGGGTTCGTGGTGGATTTTCTAGTGTATGATTACTCAAAACATGTTTTATTACTTATGAATTTAATTTATTTCTATGAAATATACTTATATGTTGATGCACTAGTTTTAAAGAGGCATCAGTGGTATCATACAGGGTTTGTAATCACATCCTATATGGGAATCCTGATGCACGTGCATATTTTTGGTTAGGGATATAGTTAAGGGAATGTGAACATTGTCGGGTAGCTGTGAAGGTGGATTTTAGAGGATAGGGGTGATGTATGTATGGATTCTAGACTATTTATTCATTGTATTATTTTATCTTATTCTACCTCCATACACTTTGTTTACCTTTCACATTGGGGGTCCTTTGGTTTATCTTGTATAACTTGTATGCCATTTGTTATTGGGTGACATTTTTTATGGATTTAATTTTGTAGTTATGTGGTTATCTATTTATATTTTATTAATGTTATAAAATATGGAAATCGTTACCAATGACATAGTATCCCCATGACATCATTCATGCTATCTTCTAATCAATTACCTCTTATGTGCATGATGTCTTGTGGAACAGTGGCTTGACTAAGTGAATCAGTCAAGTCAATAAATATTATTTATAAAAATAACTTAAATTTTTATTAACCTCATTAAAAATATATAAAAAATATAATTATTCTTATATAATAATTATATTATTCCAAAAAATAATTAGTTTCTTAACCGTACCCACTCATAGATTATAACTTGTTCTTATTTGCGTCAGTTTAACAACCTATATAAATAATGGTATAAATTTCAATCACAGATGATTATAAAAACATAAATACTATTTTTATATGAAGTTAATGAGAATATAATGTCTTTTTTGTGGTTTTGGAAATTTTATATTATTATTTAACATATTTTCAATGGAACACACCTTTAGTTTGTTAAAATTATCGAAACAAACTCATCATAAGAATTATCATCACACATAATAACTAAAATACTTATGAAATTAATTTAGAAAAATAACAATACTTTTAAAAAATATATTCTAGTACCTATAATGATCTCATAATATTTAACACTAAATCTATTAATAATAATTGACACCATTATTACGAAACTAGTACTAAAAAAATAATTGAAAACTGATAACATATGAAGATAAAAATAAAATATAAATAACAAATATATTTGTAATAAATGATTATAATTGAAATTTATAAATGTATTTTTTGTACAAATAATTTTTTGAAATAGTTGATTATGTTTTTTTCTTGTATATATGAGGTTAGAGAACTTTTACTAAGACATATTAATGGTAAGGGTTTCTTATTTTCAATTCTAAATCTTTTTTAAAAAATTTATATTTTGTGCCCAATGTTTCCTTTTATATGATTATATTTTTATTTAATGGATACTAATTTAATTTAATAGATTTATCTTTTAATTCATGGTGGATTAATCAATTTCCTTAATTCAATAGGATTTTGATGAAGTGTTACCCAAGTTGTGAGGGTTTTTTTGTTAACTCAATTTTCGATTTTTGAGTTATGATTGTTCTTATTGAGATTAATTCTTAAAAGTTTCCAAAAAAATTTAAATTTATTTGTTAAATATGGAATGAAATATTTATCCTCTAGGAATATCACATTTTTATTCAAAACTCCTCCCATTAAGGGATTTCTTCCCTAAAAATAATGTAACTTTATTAAGAATAATTTTTATCCTCTCTAATACCTCATTTTATTCCATGTCAATATTTTCTATTCTTGATAATGTTAAAATTTATATTTGGGAATAAAATTATGTTTTATCTCATGTGGCCTTCACATTTTCATTATCCTCTCTTAAAAATGAATTTTTATTACTCTTTTTATGATGTGGGATTTTAATAAAGGTATTTTAAAAAAATAAATTTATTTCCCTTCTATGATCATTTATTTTATCTTTCATTTCACATTTCCTTACCATAGTATTTAAGTTTTTTCAAGGATATGTTATTGAATATTCATTTTATAAGTAAATGTTTTCAATATTTTTTACTTTACAATTTTGAAAATGGATTTTGAATGCGACCCTTCAATTCATCTTTTATGAATGTGGTAAAAAAAATCTAAAATATATTTTTATAGGTTTGTTATCCCAAATAGGTTAATTACCCTAAGAGGGACAGTGAAATAGGGAATAATATAATAAATTCACTACCCCTAAGAATATTTTTTCTTCTTAAAAAACACAATTCTACCACTTTCACATTGAAATGTATGAGAATAAATGAAAGAATGCATGGGACATAAAAATTTTACTTGGTTCACCTGTGCTAGGATATGGACAATTAGAATATAAAGGAAATATATCTATGTAACAAATAAACTAAATCAAACTTATTTTTATAAAGAACATAGTGGAATCAATGTACCTCCTGGTTTATAAACAATTATAATTTGAAATCTCACTTCTCTCACAAATGAATTATTCTCACAGCTCTTTTAGAAGATTCTTATACCGATTAAATTAATCAATATTGTTTACTTCCCATTTAGTGCATTATTATATTCCAATTTCATCCACATTATTAATACCACATTACCAAAAAATCTATGGGAAAATCCTTCTAGTTCTTATAAGATATAGTTTTACGAAACACTATCTCAAATTTCATGAAACTACTCACTCATTCACAAAACTATTTAATCCTTCGAGAAACATTTCATTTAGAGAAACTCAAAAACTTTCAAAAAACTCTATAATAATTGACAAAACTTCTTTCCTTCATGAATTTTGTGTTTCTATAAATCCTTCACACATGAAATCTTTCATGAAATTCCATCACAAATTCAGAGATAATGGATTTTCTATAAGGATTCCTATAATCAATTGGGGGGTATCCACATATTTATAAACAATTCTTCAAATTTATAAAATATTTATGACCACTAATACCATTTTTAAAAACTCTATATTCTTGTTCAAAAAAACCCCTTTCTTCACAAAAAATTAGGTAAATTTCCCAATTGAAAAACTTTTCATAATTGTGTAACTTACCTACTTTGCCTCCATACATAAGCCATATTTCATGAAACATTATTTCACAAATATCTAGAACTTCATGAAACCAAAAGTATTTTAAATTCCATAAATTTTATATATTTTCATGACATGGTCCTAGAAACCCATCTTTCATGAAACTTGTTCCTTCTTCTAAATTTTGGACCCCAATTTTTTTTGCGAACACTAGAAACTGATGTGACCTTGTACATGAAATTATCTATAACACTTATATAGATTCTATAACGCTATCTTGAATCTTTGTCAACATACCTGGAAAATAATCATGTTATCACTCCATGGATGAACTTATTAACCAACTTTTCCAACAAACACAATTATCCTAAAAACACTATAGGTTTACCTTGAGGGGGTTTTCCAAAAAATTTCAATTCCAATTTCCTATCAAACTCCAAAAAATATATATCATTTAGATTACTTTTCCTATAATTTATCATATAATAATTTTCTTTTATGCATTTAAGATTATGGTATATAATTTTTTTTCTTGATCCCTTCATATGTGAAACCATTTTATGTGTTTTTCTCATGAAGGTATTTTTTATATATATAATCATCCATCAAAGTTATTCTATTTAACATGGGATATGACTTAAAAATATCATCCACCTTCTTTTTCTAGATGACTTATGAACATTTTATCTCATATATTGACTAGGGAATGTATTGATATGTTGTTTTTTTATTATTTCAATGCATATGTTTTTTATTACTAAAGATAGTTGATTATGAACTACATGGTTATTAATTTATTTTATATAGTTAATGCATTAGACTTAATTTATTGATGTGTGAAAATAAAAATATATCCACAATGAATCAAGGGGTATCACATGACAAAATATTGTGGGTATTTCATGTATGTCAATCCATTTATTTAGATGTCTGAGATATATTCCTCATAGAAAGAAGTTGTCTTGGGTCACAAGACCTTGACAAGCCTAAAATTACACATCCCTTCACCATAAAAACAGTTCTTATTTTCTATCCATTTATTTATATTTTTAACCATATATTTGTTTCAAGCACATGTGATTAGTTATATGGGATTATTTGATTGTCATTTATTTCCTTCCATATTATTCACACCTTTTTTATTCTAAGATATATTCTAGTATATGATTTCTCTTAAAAATCATTTGAGCTCATCCTTATTATGATTTCATTTCCCTAGGTTATGAGGAAATTTATTACAAATGATATGTCTAGAAGAATAACATGCGTGGAGAATTTTCTAGAGATGTTGATGACTTACTATTTATTAAAGAGTTTCTTTTATAGCAAAAACATCCATTAGTTGATAAAGACATGATATTTATTAGTTAATATTTTTTAATAATTATATAAATCTCTAATATAAAAATTCCACAGGATTTCATGTAATGAAATATATTTTATAAATCATGTAATTATCATATTATTACATTAGGGATGTTATATACAAGAAATTATGTATTTTATAGCATGGATTATTACATACGATGGTTGGTTATATCCATTAAAAGTGCATAAATTAAAATAAGATAATAAAGATAATGGTATAATATATTTACAACAAGGAAATCCCTTGGATCATCTTTAATATAGAGTTAAATTATTTGAATAATTAAATCTATAAATTTAAAAAATCATGAAATATTATTGTAAAATCCAAAATTAAAACTTTGGGAAGGAGAAGTGTGATTTGAGAACCTAGGATAGAACAAATTTACATGTTGTAATGGGGGAAATATATCTATTATAAAGGGACATATATCCATTGGAAAAAACTAGTAAACATATTAGCATTTTGGAATTACCAGTATATAATTAATGTATATAAGTTTTTAAATGATAGAATATATATATATTTTAATTATAAATATTTTTTAAAATAAAGAGTGATTTTTTAATAATAATTAAAAGATAATAATTCATTTTTGAAAATATAATTGATTATAAAGAAACCATTTTTATATATTTTCATTAAACATATTACCTTAAAGGAATAATAATAATAAAATTTATTAATTAAATTCAAATAAGAATTAGAAAAATAAATTAATAACATCTAAGAAATAATTATGGAACTTTAAGGTGCACTAGTCTAATTATTCATGGATAAATAAATTTTTTAAATTTAAAAACATTGATATAATCATATATACTATATTTTTTAATTTAAAATTTATATTTTTCCTAATTGGAGTATGAAATTCAAATAAATATATTTTTGATATATATAAATAAAGAAAAATTATGGATTTATTGGATAATAATTTGTTATATGTAAATATAAAATCACTTAATGATAAAAATATATACTTTTAAAGATTTCCTTTTTATATATGTAATGTATTTTTATCATAATAAATTAAATTAATTTCTAATAAATAATGCTTTTAATTAAAGAATTTTATAATGTAAAAAATTTAAAAAATTAATATTCATCTTTTCATATTTCCCCCATTGGTGCCCCTCTTGGGTATGCAGTGAAGAGTAGTGACCCACTGAGTCCTACATTTAATGGGTCCCGATTTGGAGACTAGAACCAAGGGTATAAAATAACCAAATGGGAGGCATTAACCTTAATATACTTGCATCATAACATAAAACCTCCAACCAATACACCATACTACAAAAGAAATAAACCAAAATCCCCTACAAAAAATATCTCACATGTATGAATATAAAATAGATACAATCATCTCTGAAGATAATAGAATACCAAAAGTAAATCATGTAATAGAAACTGTAAGAACCCGAGATTTGAGCTAGTAGTGATAATCTCAATAACTAAATCCATCTTGGAAACCAGAAAAAACTATATATATATATATATATAGGGTGAGAATAACATGTATAAATATCAAGATCATACCTAATATCACTTGTGAAATAGTGAAAAGAGTATTAATTCCTCAGTGACCAAATAACAAACCAAACCAGCATCTAGAGAGGTCGAATAGTGACACCAAAATAACTAAGGCTCACCAAATAATGTATACAATATTACTAATTTAATATCATAAGAATATAGATAAAGGAACCCTACAACCTCTTATCCACTGATTTTCCACTGTGTCTTAATGAGAATACATACTTTTCTCTTAAACCTTATATAACCACCAATAACGGAACTAACCTCATATCTTTTCTTGTAGAGACAACCACATATTGCATCTCACAAAACCAACCACATACCAAATCTTACGATACCAACCACATAACACATCTCATGAAAACAACCACATACTTCATATAATGTAACTACATATATCACAATCCATTAACGATATCACCAGAATATCATATTAAAGGGGGAGTGGTGGAGAGGGGTAGTTAGTCATCTATATCTTCCCCACCCTTGATGTCACAGAAACAACCCATAAGGTCTCTTGGTGTTTGTCTAATTATCTGACTTAGGTGGGTGTGTAGAAAAGTCATAAATGAATAGAGGTATACAATATTCTCACACAACCCCACACCTATGGGTCCACATAAGCCAAAATACCAGAACCATTATCAAAACTCTATCAATATCACATAACCATACACCACTTATAATGGTTGAACAACTAATTAAAACCATCACACATGATACCATAATTGGAATTTCATTTCCCATTATTTTATTTAATAAATTGGCATCCAAGTTTTATTCATTTAATTATTAGTTAAAATTAATTCCAATGAATTAATTTTATATGAGAACATTTATATACCAAAATAATTCCATTGCCACTAAACCACTATTAATAAATCGTCATGTTAAAATATTTCACCCCAAACTAGGCCCCCAAGCTACAAACAACCATGAACACCAAGTCTCACATAATAATTCAAGCATAAAATAGTCATATTATTTTTAGTATTTTCATTTACCAACTTTAAATATTTAACCATTTAAAAGGTATTCTCAAATAAATCCATCATTAAATGTTATAGTCTCATAATAAGTATATAACATGAAACAACATCAGAAAAATCAATAACAAAAATTGCATGCGTATCACACCATTCCCTTCTAATTTTATTGTTATGGTTTATTATCTTAACTATTATGATTCATACCACTCACCCAAAATAAAAAAGGTATGATAATATAAAAAATGCAAATAAAGGGTAGAGAAATCAAATCCATAACCTCAAAGAAACCTTTCTGATTCTATAAGAAAATACAAATAAATAGAGGATACATTGTGAGGTCACAATATAATGACATAGAATTTTATAAATGGAATCTACTTTTAGATTATATAATTGTTTCATATATAGTAATGTAGTATTATATAATGAACACACATCATAGGATAGAACCCAAAAAATGTTTGTTTTATTAATTTGAACATTAAATTTAGAGAATAAATATATCTATAAAAATTAAAAATATTATATTTAGATAAAAAATATAAAATAAGATAACTAAAATATAAAAATTTGGACCTTCTCGACCCCCAGAATAATCACACTCACAGAACACATAGTACAATTGATGAAAAATATTAGTAATAAAATATTCATCATGAAAATAAAAATATATATAGCCTTGAGAGAAATTATATGTTAAATAAGAATTAAATAAATATGAGGCATTTATGGAAGGTGGGGAATCCATATGATAGTTACAAATCTAACCATTGGAATAATAATCTGACCACTAGAATAGTAATACAACTATTAGGAATAGAAACCTAGAATTTATACAGTTATCATCACCTATGGAAGAGTAAAATATTATTTAGGTATATTATAAAATAAAAACAAGACATATTTATATCATTATAAAAGTAAATAAATGTTTTAATAATAGTAAAATGAGTGTTTGTATTATTGTAAAAAACATATGTTTCATTTATATTTTTATAACAAATATAATGATTTAAAAGGATTTTTTTTATAAAATGGGATTTTAAATTAATATTGTGTTTAACTATAATGATAATATAATTTAATGTGACCATATGTAATTTTTTAAAGGTTTAGAAAATTGATCATAATATTAAAATTGGTATTTCCAAATAAATAAGGATTTTATTTTTAAGGTAAATTTCTCATATTTATAAAATTATTTTCATAAAAAATAATTAATTTTTGGAATCTATACATAAAATATGTTTCAAGGTTTTTTTGGTATTTTTTAAAAAATAGTTGAGTTTTTTGTGAATAGTAAAATATGAAAAAATGTGATAATTTGAATTATAAGAAAAATAAATATAGGAATGAGACATGGTTGATGTAACCAAAAACATTTTGGGTCTCTAATGCATTAATTACTATACATAGTCACATGATTAATCACTATTGGTAGTCTGGTGACAAAATAATTAACAAGTAAACATAATATTCAAAAATAATTCCTCTCTTACCCTTATAAATAACACCCCTTGTCCTCAAACATTCCAAGCCATAATTCTTACCCAACCTCTTCCAAACTCTCCCATTATCCCCCCTATATTCTCATAGTGATTTTATCACCAAAATTAAAAACCAAAGTTCCTTAAGGTAAATTTCAAGAGATGACATTAAATAGGAAATATTCTAATTCTATCACTTTTAAATCCATTTCATATTATACCTCCAACCCACATACCACATCCAACATGAAATAGTGATTCTAGTATCATATATATATATATATATTGTAATTGTATTTTGTTAGTGGTATATTTTCTTCCATCAACATACTTTCTCCTCTTATTTTGAAAACAAAAACAAAATCCATAATATGTCAGGTCACTACCTCTATGGATGATGCATTTTTTATTTTAAATTACTATCTTTATGGAAGGTTTAAATTCAATTATAAAAGTTTAAATTGAACTAAATATGTATATCATATATTTTTCCACATTCTGGAATGAATATATACCCATAATATTAAATAAAAGAAATCTAGTTCATGATTTTCAGTAAAACTACTGAAATGAACAAACCACATAAAGATAACATTTTTACTAAATGAATCAACCCTTTATTAGAACATATATGGGTATTTTAAACCATTTTTTTATAGAAGAACATGAATATCATTTTATTTCACTTCTGAAGTTATAGTCTCATTTTATAAAAACTTCAATAATTATCCACAAGTGATCCGACCTTGGAACCATGAAATGAATTCCATTGGAATAGAAAAATTAAACATGATATCTCAATAAAATGTTTGTAAATGGAAATAATATAATTATTGTTGTAATTTCCTGGAGATTTTTATAGGTAGAACTTGATACTATGGAATGAGGCTTGTTTTATTTTGGGTAGGCTATCGTTGCAACGTGATTGGGGAATTTCAACATAGCGGTCATATTTCATGGTTCTAGAAATTTTGAAAGAGCTGCAGAATAGAGAATGGGATACAATATAGAGGCCTGAATGTGGATTTCAATAGTTCTACCAATTTCAAGGCCACTACATCATGGAGTGATGACTACAATGTAGTTTCCAAATATTGTCTTGGAGGTTGTAGTGTATTTTTTTCCATTTTTCCATAGTCCTTTTCCCTAGTTTATAGGACCTCATAGTTGACCACGATATAGATTTTAGAAATGATTTTAACCATTCACCACTATGGAATGGCTAAATTCCTTGCATCATAGTCTCTGATATTTTGGATCCATTATGGTGAATCCCTATGTGTTGTGTTTTAATGCCTATTTTTCTAGAATATGTATAAATATCTGAGTTCCCCAAGAACCTAGATTTATCTCAAACCTTCAACTGGAATATTAGGCGACATAAGGGATTCATAAAGATATTTTATAACACCCATTATCTTATATTTTTTCAAGATGTTATAGAACCAATCTTTAAAAATTATAGGTAGGATCCTATTCTGTTCTACTTGGTTTTCCTCCCTTCTCTTAGGGTAAATTGGATATTTAAGCCTATGAGATTGTATTAGTCTTGTATTTTTGTCTATCATACCCTTTATAATGGATTGGGATAGGTTTTAGGATATTTTTTTGTTCATGATTGATCATGTTGATGAGAGGGTGTGATTTGAGCTAGGATCCTTATCGAATATTGGAGAACATCATAAAAAATGATGTAGGAATTATCTTACCATTTGAATACCTTATATATTTCTTTTCACTTGATTTCATATCTTAATAGAATATATTTTTGACCATACTTGACCAATATTTCTTGTGGGTATGTGTGTAGCTATAAGAACCGTATATGTTTCTTGATTACATGAGTATTTTTAGTGTATATTATTACCATGATTGATATTGATCACACGTTATTATATATTTATATTGTATGATCATAATGACATGCTATACTTTTCTTTATTATGCTCTATCCTATTGTATTAATTTACTATGACTTAGAGGTATTATCTTGGTATTGGTAATAGGTGGACCATGATGGTATGAATATCCCTAAGAGGGGGAGTTCCCATGAAGTGTACGATGATGGAGGTGGTCCCATACATAGGTATGGAGCATGGAAACCTTATAGATAAACTTGATACTAAATTACTTATAGATACCTAGTAATAGATAGAAAATAAAATACATAAAAATATCCAATACATGTTCACTAATTGACCTTTTTGAATAACCCAAGATTCAATGCCTTTAGGATATAGAGTAACATTCTCAACGTCCATGGCGATAGTTCTTGGAAACTTCCAACATCTTATAATTATCCTTCTAACATGGATCCAAATATGGTAAATCTAGAGCTTGTGGTATCTTGGTTAGTACATGAATTCTTGTCATGTCATTATTGATGATTTCTTGTGAATTTTATTATTATCATGGAATACAAATTTCATACCTATGAACACATGTTAGGGACACATTGATAGTTTACTTCTAGGTTTTATCACTCAAACCACACACTGTCATATTGATTCAAGTCCAAACTTTATAGATTCAAGAATAGGAAAGGGGGCTTTAGATGATAGTTGAGGTGAGGAGCATAGAGTTAGGAGCAGTATCATGATAGAATCCTAAGGATTTCCATATGTTTTTATTTATTTACTTTCACTTTATACTCTAGTTTATATTTCCACAATAGGATCTTAATTTATTTACTTTTATAACAAATGTGATATCAGATATCAAATTATGTTACTTTATCTTCCACCTTGGTAATCTATGTTGTTATAAATATTATTTATGTTTTATAAATATTTTTGGTGTAAGGATAATAATATTGGTGGGTGTAGTCTCCCCATTGACGGTGTTTATACCCTCACTACTAATCGACAATGTCTTCCATATGGGAGGTATGTATGAGGTCTTTTGAATCTTTAAATCAAAATGGGTGTTCAGGTTGGGGTGTTTTAAAATTTATCAGAGTACAATTTTCTTATTTTATTTTGGAATAACATGGGACATGGTAAAAAGGGTATAGGAAATGTAAAACTTGGGTAGGGTAGTTTCCATATTCTTGGAATGATCATGTGTAATGGAACTTCGAGTTACCACTAACAAGAATATTGTTGTAGTTTTATGGGATTTGGGTGTGTTCCTATATCCTGAGTAGGCATATAGGATCACATGATATATATATACCAGATGTGTGTGGTGGACCAATTATTTAACATAATTCATGATTTGTGTTGTCTATTTAGGATAAAATCTTATTCTATTTTATGATATATCTATTTGAATCGATTAGTTGAACTCAAGAATACTTTTATTTTTTAGATATATATGTAAAAGTGACTAATGTGCAGGGATATAGAACCTTCGATAGTTCTATGAGAGATATACCTTGGGTTATGGGTTTTATCCTAGTATAACCTTTATATGACCCTGTAGAATGATTTGGATTAACCCTAAAGGTTTCAAATTTTCTAATGTTTCCTTAATGTTTTAGAAATATCCCACCTTAAAGAAGACTTATGGGACTACTGATTGATGTTTTTCAGGATGCTCCCACTAGGGAAGATCCCCATATTACACCACTTACTATGTAGGAGGGTGAAACAAAGCATACTTCTACACTTAATTTAGTGGTGCATTTAGTGATCCCACCTCAACTGGGAGTCCTTTCACTTGTTCTTTCCCAGGGAATAGGGGCACTAAAGTCAATGGTTGACTACACCAGTGACTTCTAAATCTAGAATCCACCATCCTTTTAGGGAACTAGGGGAATAAAAAATGTAGATGACTGGATAGACATCATCGAGGGTTTCTTTGACCTTGTAGAGATACTTAAGGATAGGAATGTAAAGATGGTATCATTAATGCTATAGGTATATTCCAAGATATGGCAGGGCGTGATGAGATATGCTAGTAGAAGTTAGGTTCTCACCCATGAGGAATTAAATGAACTATTTTAAGGAATTATTTCTTGATATTATGAAGTTAGATTGATCATAATAGTTTATAGAGATAAAGTATGGGTCCATGATGGTATTCATATACTCTAATTCTTTCACTTGGATAGTTAATTTTATACCTATCTTGGCTAGAAATAAGGCTCATAAGAATATGAACACTATGATTGGTATTTTTCCTAATATTATATTATTGGTTTAGAGCTTAAAATAAATGAAATAATCGATGGTTTTATATAAGTAATTAATAGTTGAGAATATCATGGTGGAGGATCGAGTAGTTGGTTTTCATTTACTATTTAGTACATAGGTGAGTGGACCTCTTACTTCTGTGATGAGTGTCACCTTTGGTAGTTGGAAGAAGAAGATCATGGAAATTCATTAGGGTAGTGGTATATAGATTGATCAGATAATGTCTTCATTATCCCCATTATGAGTAGTTCCATATTTCTTTAAATATTATAAGCTTAAGAATTATCTCAAGTTTTACACATTGCCAAAGAGAAAGTGTCATCTGTAACACCCCGATATTTTAAATTATATTTATTTTAGATAAATTTAATAATTTAGATATATTACAGTATACAAATCTATGTGATTTAAAATAATAATATTATGTTTTATAGCATATACAACAAGAAACACTGAGCATAAACAACCAACACAATATTTTATGTTAATATGACCGTTATACCTAGCAGTTGAATTGGTGGGTATGACTAGGGTTAAAAGAATTATGAAATATGTATATATAAAGGTCCTAATAAATAAAAATTTATTGGTATATTATTAATAAATAACACTAAACTTTTAATAAGGATATTTTATTCTATCAAAAATATATTTCCTTCAAAAAATTATTTTTATTGATTTTCAGTGAATAGTGAAAATACAGATTTTTTGTAAAGCTACTATTTTTTTAATTAATTCGTTAATTCAAAAAGCCCATTATTATTTTATGATTTCAAAGTAACATAAGTATTATTTAGTTATATTTAATTTATTTAACTAAATTTAAATAATCTTTATACTATATTTTAAAATATGTGTATTTTTGGGCTTCAATACACATGTTTTCTGATAATTGTTTTAAAAGGGAATTTTTTTCTCTATTTTAACTAATAAAAACAAAACCTAATGAAGAATGATTAAAATTAAAATTATATATTATATATATATTAATTTAAATTCATTAAATTATTATTAATTTTTATATATTTATTTTTTGATAAACTTATTCTTGAAAAATTCATTTGTTGAAAACTTGTTTTTTCGACATATATGTGGGTTTATTTTTAAATTAAATTATAGAGATTATTTGAATTGAATTCCATAAAATGGATTATATATTTTTAATCATCATATTTAATATTATATAATAATTTTATCTTAATTTTTTATCATTTTTATTAGAAAAAAATTGAAATTTATTTCCTTTAATTAAGGTTAAAATAAGGTTTTTCATGTTACACGTGTTTGTGTTAAAAATAATTTTTCATGCATATGGAATTTTTATTTGGTAAATTTTATTTCATATTAATAATAAGTGGATCTAAATTATCTAAAAAATTTTCAATTTATTTCCTGCTTAAAGGATTAATTACCTAGGTCAAAAAAATATTTTTCACAGTGAAATTTAAAATAGGAAAAGTAAGTAAACTTAGGGTATAAGGGAATAAATTATTTAAAATATGTTAATTTTTATGTTTTGTAGGTGGGAATCTACCTTAAATTTATTAAAATATATTATTTTTCTATTTTGAAGTCTCTTTTTGTGAGAGTGACTTCCAATTATTGAATTGTTTTTGATATTTACCAAAATGTCACTCATCCACAATTATAAAAGGGCACTACCCCTTAACTTATTCACATTAATAAATAAATTTTTATCAACAAAACCCAAACCAAATATCTCCCCAAAACCCTTATAAACATTATATATCTTCTCATCTTCCAAAAATACAAATATTATTTTCCATAAAAGGATATCCAACAGAGGTTTCTCTAAGAGAAGGTAATCCTCTCCACAAAACTATTTCTTTTAATTCTTATTTTAAAAATATAAATTATATATTAATAATTTAAATATATTAATAGAATTATATTATATATACTTATATTTTATTATGTTTATGGAATAATATTTTTCCATCCTCTCCTCCATCAAATTGGAAATAAAGCCATTGTTCCTATGTACGATGGACTACCACCTCACGAACTGATGTAGTTTCTTTTTCATTACCAACTCAAATGGATAGACATAATGATTTGAATAATTAATATATAATAAATATTGAATTATATTAATTCTGTAAAATTAATATACCAACCACTTCCTTACCCTTTTATTTATTAGGCAAATGATATCATCACTCGTGCGTATGTACAACCTACCGTCGCTATGAAGCGATGTGACTCATTCTCTATGTCCAAATTTAATGAATGTTTTCAAAAATGCATAAAATAATAAAATATTATATTTATAACATTAATATATTTATATACATAATGTAGCTATATTCTATATATAAGAACCATAACTTTCATGGAAAAATACGTATGAGAAAACAAGTCAATTAACACCAAAAACAATAATAATAATAAAATATTGTTAATGAATTAGTGGTAAGGTTTTATAATAGGATCATTTATGATATTATGAATATTAATATGGTTCAATTATAAATTAATAACATGATTAAAACCATTATACATGAGTTTAAATCATTCTTAACCAAATGGAAGCATGAGATAATAGATTTTGTCTTGATTTCCTTTTATTGAGGTATATTGCAATTTTATACACCTAATTTCTTTATATGGTTTATATATTACCCATTTAAAATTTAATTTAATTAAAAATTAATAATTCATTTTATTTTATGTTTTAATTTTAATTAATTCATCCAAGGTTTTTTGACTAGAAATTAACCTAGTTGTAAAGAATTTCATAACTCAATTTATTTTTCTTGGGTTACATTACTTCTTAATTGTCTTTGATATTATAATGTTAAGTGTGTAATGAATTTTGATTACATTATGTTGTATCTAAACTTTTTTTATATGGATTTACATTTTATACACATAATCGAATCATTGATTAGTTCTCACTTCAATGTTATGATTATTTCAAGGGTTTCTCATCTCTAATTGTCTTCTTTGGGGAATATATCATGTTATAAAACTACCTTATTTTATATGGAGTATCTAATTTGTAAAGACCTGGAAATTTCAAGGAATTTTTTTTAATTTTATTTGGAATTTTACAAGAACGCAGTTTCTGACGGCGCCTGATTCTGAGGCCCGGTGAGCCCGGAATCAATTTCCGAAGTTTAGCTTGGGTACGTTCAGTGAACGAACGAAAGGGTTTTCCTATCTTTTGAACCGGTGCTCAGAATTGAAATCTGAGGGCACCGATGAAACCGCAGTGCCAATAATTGCTTAAGATCATGTTTTCTGGGGTTGTGTTTGCTCGGGAGGAGATGTTACAAATTGTGGAAAGTAAAAATAAAATTGAGCTACAATTTTATTTCTTTAAAAGTGGTTATATCCTTTGAGTGGAAGTTAGGGAACTACCCAAGAGAGGTTAAGAGGGTGGTGGGGCCCAGACGAGACCCTAACCCCCTTGATCTTCCCATAACCCCCTTGACCTCCCATAACTCACCTCCCACTTTAATTTTGTAACTCCACTTTAACTTAAGTTACTCCTCTCCTCCTCATCTCCCACTTTAATCCATGCCACCTAAACATTAATTAATTTGACAACTCAAGATCAATTAATTAAGTATGTTGGTTTTGAATTTGTAATTTTGAATGCATGGCATGGGTAAATAAAATAAGGTGGAGCCTTATTTTATTTTTGTTAGAATTGTTGTGTTAAGAGGAAGGGAAGAGAGCATTTGAGTTTTGAAGAACTTCCTCCTCCGAAGAAGAATGCTTCATCTCCTTTGTTGAAGAATGTGAAGAACACCGAAGTTTCGACGAAGAACATCGTCTCATCTTGCACCTTCTCTCCACGTCGAAGGAAGTGAGACGCCACATTCTTCATCGGGCGATCACCAACAACGTGCCTTCTCCTCTTCTTCCTCCGCGTCAAGGGAGGAGACACCACCGCGGGGAACGTCGCCATTGACGACGACTCACCCTCTGACGTCAACAGAATCAGCACCGATCTTCCGCGACATCAGATCATCATGACACTTGCCTCTTCTGCGGCTCGACGATGTGTGACGTCTTTTCAAGGTAGGGGTTTGGTTTTTATTTTGTGAATAATTTTTGACGTTCATCGATATTAACGACCAACTGTTATCAAAGTAATGGAGGAGGTCGGACTGCACAAACACGGCCGGACCTCCTCCCCTTTTTATTTTGATGGTTATCTACGTGGCTTGAAATGGAAGCGACACAGTGCCGTCGCACCGTGCGGGAATTTAGAGAATCACGACGAAGAAGCGCAGCGCCATCGCGCTGCGCCTTTGAGGCCGGACGAGTCCAAGGTCGGAGTCGGGCCGCGGCGAAGGGGTGCAGCGCCGTCGCGCCGTGCCGGAAAACCACGAAGACGGCGCGATTTTTTATTTGACGTGCGGATCAATGGGTGATGTAGGAACGGGCTGTAGAGGTGATTTGAAGTCTCCGTAGTGATGTTCGGGTCCCGAGAGGACCATTGGAGAAGACGGGAGGCGAAACGGACCACCGGAGCGAGTCTAGTGGTCCGCGGTCGGTGGCAGCGGCGCGCCACGCCGGCGCGGCGGTGATGCCGGTGACCGGCGGCGGCGGCGTGCCGCCGGAACGGAACCTCCATGGCTGAGCCGCCGCGGCGGGCCGAACCAGAACGACTTAGCCATTCCGAAGGCCGAGCGGCGCGGCTTAAAGCCGCGCAGGATATGTTGACTGCGGGGGTTTGTAACCCCCGCACCAGCCTGCCACGCGGGCGCCGCGGCCACGCCAGCGCGACCGCGCCCAGGCCGCGCCCAAACGGGCCGGACCCGAACCTGTTTTGGGTTGACCCAGTTCGGGCCGACCCAGGGGGTCTCGGGCCGGGTCGGACCGAGCCCAAACCCCCTATTTTCGGGCAGTTTACGTTCAAACACTCATATCTTGGGCTACGGACCTCTGATCGACGCACCGTCAGTTGCGTAGAAATCCTTGGATCGAGACGGTCGTTTTGGTATATTATAATCAGGGTTTCAGAGAACTTTGGGTACATCCGGGTTGGTTCGAACACGATACCAACCTGGCCCTCAGAGCGGAAACGCTTATATCTCGAGCTACGGATGTCCGATTGATGTGCCATCAACTTTGTTGGTTTCCTCTTGATGAGACGGAACTTTTGAAATACTTCGCTTAAGTTTTGGGTGCAGTTGGATAGTGGTCGGGTTGGATTGTACCCGAAATCCAACCGGGCCCTTGGAACGAAAAAGCTGATAACTTTCAGACTGGACGTCCGTTTGACGAACCGTCAGCGGTGAAAGTGACCTCGTGGAGAAACGGTCCCTATGAGTATACCCTATGAGAGTTCGGGGTACAGTTGAGATACGGCTGGGTTGGTTCGTACACGAAACCAACCGGGCCCCTGGGACGAAAATGCTAATAACTCTCAGACCGGGCGTCCGATTGACATGCCGTCTGTTGCGTTGAGACCCCTATGACGAGGTGGTCCTTTGAGATACTTGGAGTATCGACCTGCATCTCGTGGAGCGGACCCTCCCGGAGATGAGTGTACGGAGTACGGAGACCATGTAGCCGGCTGAGACTTGACGACTGCTTGATCGACTCGACTTGGAGTGAGTCGACTAGCCCAGTGGACGGAGCAATACTTTGTTTGAGTGCAGACCCATGGCGGACGAAGCACTACCTGTGTGACAGTGCAGACCCGCGGTACTCTTCCAGAGAGTACCTCTGCAGGCTATTAGGGGGTGTGCACTACTGTGTTTGGGTGGCATACCCCGGTGGGAAGCACTACTGTGTTGGGGTGGCTGACCCGCAGTACTCGACAGGAGGAGTTGTCACACCCCGACTGCGGATGTCTGTATTTTTTTCTCCTTTCTTGGTCCCGGTTTAATTTTTTCGAAGATTAATTGCGATTGGTGGTTTTGCGCCGGTGCGCGGTCGCCGCATCGTTAGCGGTGACCGTGCATTCAACCCGGGTGACAGTGTGTTCACCCGGTGTTTTAAACATTATAATTTTTATGTTGGTATTTTATTATTAATACCTTTTTAATTGTGTTATTATTATTGTATATATGTTTATATATATATATATATATTTTTATACGTATATATGTATAATAATGTATGTATATATATATAGATTTATATATGTATAAATATATATATATGTGTAACATCTTTAAATTATTTTATAATTATTATTGTAAATACGTGATCAAAATAATTATTATTTGAATTAACTAATTTATTATTTATTATTATTGTATGTTTTATTATTATTATCTAAGTTTTATTATTATTAATATTATAAGTTTTATTATTATTATTATAAGTTCTATTATTATTATTATGATAAATTTTATTATTATTAAAAGGTTTTATTATGATTATACATTTTATTATTGTTTTTATAATGTTTTATTATTATTATTATAATTATTAACATTATTAAAATGTTATTATTATTATTATTATTATTATTATTATTAATATTATTATTTTTATCATATATATATATATATATATATATATATATATATATATATAAACCTACCCTAGCCTAACCCTAGCCCCCTTTCAGCCGCCACTCATCCCCCCCTCTCTCTCCCCCGCTCTTCCCTCCCTCCTTCCTTCCTGCGTACGCCGCGCCCACCATCCCGCAGCTGCCGTCCCCGACCACTCCGCGCGACCACTGCCACCGTCTTCCCTGCGCACCGCCCGCCGCACCGTCCCGGCCTCCCTGTCCCAACCTCCACCACTCCCCTCCATCCTGCTACCGACCAGACCCCCCCTGTGCCGACCTCCGGCTTCCGCCGCGCCCTGCACCCAGCCGCCGCCCGGGCTCCTCCTGCGCCCTCCACCGCTCGCACCTCCCGCAACACCGACCACCACGCCTTCTCCTCCTCCCCTCCAGCTGCCGCCGTTCGGCCTCCTCGCACCCTGGCGGCCCCCTCCTTCAGCGCCGACCCCACCTCCGGCCTCCGCCCAGGCTGCCGCCGCTGCACCCTGTCCGCCTCACCCGACCCCTGCGCGCCCCGACCTCGCCCTCGCCAGAACCGGCCGCCCCTGCCCTCGGCCTCACCCCCGCTTCGGCCGGCCCGCCCTACCTCCCTCCGCCGCACCCGCAGCGCCGGCTCGCTGCCCCGCGTGACACCCGCACCCCCTGTTCCGGTTTCCCCTCCGATCCTTCTAAGTTTTTGTTTTGTTTTTTTATTATTATTGTTTTAATATCTTTGTCATGTTAATGATATTATTATTATTATTATGTTAATATTTTTCTACTATTATTATTATTGGTATTATTATATTGTGTTATTATTTTTATCATTATATTATGTTATTGTTTTTATTATTATTATTATTATTATATTATGTTAATTATTATATTATGTTAATTATTATTATTATGTTAATAATATTGAATTATTCTTATTATTATTATTAATATACTATTATCATTATGATTATGTTATTAATATTAATATTATTATTATATTATTATTGTTATTATGATTATGTTAATATTATAATTATGCTTATTATATTATTATTTATATTATTATTTTTATTATATTATGGTTATGTTATTATTATTATTATCATTATATTATTATTATTGTGATTATATTATTGTTATATAATTATTATGTTAATATTATTCTATTTATATTAGTATTGTATTACTAAATTATTATTATTATTATTATTATATTATTATATTATAATTGTGCTAAAATATTTTTGTTATTATTATTGTATTATTATATTATAGTCGTGCCATATTACGATTGTTATCATATCATTATTATTATTATTATTATATTGTGTTATTATTATTATGATGTTATTATTATTATTTTTCACATTATTATTACTCTGGATTTCACTTGTGCTTTGTTAGGGGTTGTTCATCAACTTATATTTGTTTTTGGTAGGTTTAGGATTTTAGGACCCGCGCAGGGCATTTCCGAGAGAGCGCCATCGCTGCGCCTTGTTTCCGAGGTTCCGCCATCTCCGCGCCTCAGTTTCGAGGTGAGCGTTTCTCCCCGACACTTGGTTTCGCATGCTCTAGTGAGTTTTTGTATGTGTCTGAGTCCTTCATATCTATTATGCAGAGTGTTGGACTTTATCACGTGGCTTCGGACACACGTCGTGTCATCGCGCCTTGGTTCCAAGGTCGTTTTACGGTCGTGCTTGGATCTTGAGGTAGGTCTCCCTTTGCACTCGCCTTTACATTTAGAATTTATTTATTCCTTGACTTTTTATTAAGTTTCAGTAAATTCAAAAGTATTATTAAGTAGTTATCTATAGTTTGGTGATCTGCTGATGATAAAAGTTGTTTTAATTCTAGCGTTTCATTAAAAGCGTTTTCTTGGATTTAATTGTGTGCTTCCATGGTAGTGTTGCTAGATGGTTCCTCCTGAATAGTGAAAAACATGTTGAATTGGGTTTTGAAAGGTTTTTGGCATGTGTAAATTAGTAGATGTATTGTTTATGGAAAATGGTGTTTTCTGAGAACCTTGATTAGAGAAAACGTCGTGTGACCCTTTGAAATTGTTTTTTTTGGAAACTTCATGTGTGGTTCTTGGTTGATGAAAGATGTTTTCCTTTTTTGTGTGAACAAAAGTTTGGATTTCATTTGAGAAATAGTATTCCTTAAAAAGGTGATTAAAGGTCGTTTGGCTCTTGATAAAAGTGGGGTGCGTTTTGATATTAGAAAATGACTCTACTTGTGAAACAAATGTGTTCCAGGTTTAAGATGCTGATTTGAGTTTCTTAAATAAATTTATAAGTGCATTTCTGGTTTTCAATGAAATGGCGTGTGTCATCTCTCTTTAAAAATGCTTTAGTCTTAAATAATCAAAATGTAAGTGACATGACGGCCCGGTTGGCACTTTATCAAATGTGAAGTGATTATACATATATATATATATATATATATATATATATACGTACTTGTGAGGGCATTTCTACAGGGGGAATTCCCTTCGAGGGTTGTCGTGTAGCGATGTCCGTGTAAGGGGTTGGCAAGTGCGGTGAGATGAGTCACACGTGCGAGGGTCTCCCACTTACACAGCGTTACTAAAACCACTATGGGTTCCTGGGCGTCTTGTAGATTATCGAGTGACGGTTGCTTGCTAACCCTGATTAGACGGGTTGGTACCCCCTGGAGTTGTGGACAGGCCAGGTGGGATGTGCCACTGGTTGGCTATTAGGGCGGCCAGTTGGTTATTGACTGTGGAGTACCATGCCGGTAGGTAGTCTGAACCCGAGTACGTCCAGGGGTTTTCTAGGGATGTTCAGGATCGCCCATGGTTATTGCTGATAACTTCTGGTTTATTTCTGCTTGCACTTGGTTTTCCTTGCTTGTTTACCCTTTTCTTGCACTTGTTTTCCCTACTTGTTTACTTTCAGTCATCCTTCACAGCCTATACTGTTAGACTTTGGAAAAATGGTTCTCAAATGAAAATGCTTTACTCTCTTTGGGTAAGATTTGAAAATGTAACACTTTGCTTTTTTGAATGAGTTTAAAACTGATGAAAGGGAATTAACTTTCAAAAAGGAATAAGGGAAATGTATCGTGTTTGATTTTCAAGTAAATCATTATGAAAACTTACTTTTATACATTAAAGTTCAAACCTGGATTACGTAGATTCTTTATTTACTGGCGGTGCATTGGGATTTGTTGTGGGGCTCACCTACTGAGTACTTTTGTGCTCACGCCTATCTTTTACCTTTTCAGTTGTAGGTTCCTTGTGTTCAGGTTCTCCTGCTTGAGTCGCTCAGTGTGGGAGCGACGTTGGTTGTAGTTGGGTGGTGACCCGCGAGGTCACATGGAGGTATGTCGTGGTGTAGTTGTTTATGTCTTTAGTGTTTGTCAGTTTGTTTAGTTTATATTCATTCTTTCAATCCTGTTTTTAGTTTGGGCTGAAATCGTTCCCAACGATTAAAGTTTCAATGCCCGGCACTTGTTTCCATCCCGGGGGGATCGGGAACGCTCCTCGGGACTTACCGCGGACCGGCTCGGGGGACCGGTTCAGGGTCGACCCGGGCTGGTTCGTGACAAAATGGTATCAAAGAAGGTTCTTGTTATTTGGGTTGTCCGGTAGAAGGAGATTAGGACTGTCGTAACTCGAGGGGTAGGTACGGGAAGAGCGTCGCGAACTCTTGCTCGCACTGATCTTCGAGTTACCAGGGGTAGTTCGGGAATTGTGTCCTTGTCTCTTCTGGTTTGTCTTGGATTGAGAGATGACAATGGAGGCAAGCCGACGTTACGTCGTGATTTCACATGGAGTAGTGACCCATGTGGAGTCTGAGTACACGGTTTGAATTCCCCCTAGTGGTCGATGCTGACTCGAGACATGGCTCACTACCATGTCGCCAGGTTGAGCGTGACTACTAGTCCCTCACTTTAGTGGTTGATGCAAATTTGGATGCTGCTTTTGTTTTGGTCTGTGTAAGTACGTTGTTTGAAATGAAAAAGAGTTTTTGAAAATTGGACTGGTTTCTTTTAAAGGACTTTAAATGTATAAAATGGGTTTTAAAACTGAAATCTCTTGATTTGAAAATCTGTTTGCTTGGAATTGGTTAAGAATGATTTGGGATGAAACCCCAGGTCCTCTTTATGAAAATTCGCACATGTGTGAGAATGCATGGAAAAAAATGCGTGTTGGTGCGAGTATTATTGGACAGTGGATGAAGACATGTGAAACGGTTCATGGGATTACCTGGGTGTGTATTTGAAATTAATGGCTTGACCTTTTTTTCTAAATTGGTTTTAAAGGGGAAACGGTTTTGGAAAGTTTTTGGTTTGAAAGTGGATTGGTTTTGGAAAGTAGTCTTGAGAAAAAGGGTGGTTTTATAATCTAAAATCAAAGGGGAATTTTGAGAAGGAGATCTTTTTTTAGTTTTGGGTGGTGTTTGTGTTTGTTTGGTTTTGTGCAGACTGTTTTTGATGAAGGCGCTTTTATTGATGTTGCTTCGATTTGATGTTGGTTTTGGCCTTGTGTTTTATATGTCGCTCAGAAAATGCCGCCCAGAAAGGTCTCTAAGGATTCAGATAAGTCAGGCCCAGTTTTTGGTCCTTCTCAGACTTTGCCTATTCTCCATGGTGATCAAGGTCCATTAGAGGCAGTGGAATGGCTCGAGGAAGTGGAGCATGTCTTTAGAATGTTGGGAACTCCCGGTAATGTTAAGGTTCGAGCAATTATGAAGTTGTTCGAGGGTCCAGCTCTGAAACAGTGGAAGATGGTTACCCCATCATCAACTCAATGTGAAATGACGTGGGATGTCTTCAGAATCATTTTCATCCAATGGTTTGTACCTGAGGAAGTGAAGCTGGAGAAAAAGGGAGAGATTGTGCATATTCAACAAGGTCAACGGATGGTGAAGGAATTTGTTGACCATTTCAAGGAACTGATTCCCTTTTCTCCAGAGGTAGCGTCGCATGAGCTCATGAAGGTCTCTCTTTTCACTGGGGGTCTTCGTCCAGAGATCAAGGAGCGAGTCCTCCCTGATAAAGACCTTTGTTTCGAGAAGCTGGTAGAGGAAGCTTTCTTGGCTGAGTTGGTTTCCGGTGTGCGGGTGGTTAGTACTTCAGCATCCCCAGTTGTTCGTAAGAGTTCCTCCTCTGGTGTGGAAAATATGCCAGAGATACCTGTTCCTAATGAGTTATCCCCTTTGGTCCCAGCTTCCAGTCCATCAGATCGTTCGATGGTATGCTTTCAGTGTGGTCGTTTTGGGCATTTAAAGCCGTCTTGTCGCAACCCTCCGAAGACGTGTCATCGATGCGGCTGTCTGGGTCATCTGGAGAAGTTTTGCAAGAAGCGTCGCTTGAAGAAGAAGCTGTGATTGGAGAATGTCAGTACCTGACTGTTAGGCAGAAGATGCTTCAGCCATCAGAGCCCCAACCACAGGTCTTGGGGTGAAGCTCGCGCGCAGTCAGGAGTTCCCAGAGTTGTGAAGCAATTAGAAACCTCTTTCATACTTGTTTTCCTGCTACAAAAGTTTCAACAGCGTTGTAAATGCGTTGTTTCTCTATAAAGTGACAATGGACTTGTTCTATGGTAAATCTAAGTGGACTTGTCATGTGAATGTAATATTCTGAATCGTGTGTCCTTCTTAGAAGTGGGTTTGACTCTCGTGTGGGTTGACCTCATTTCAGTTGTGTTGTAGATATGGTTATGTTTTGTGGACCTCGGTGGATCATGTCTCCAATTTGATGTTGGTTAAATGTTTTTCTATGGGTTTTCCCTGGGGTTGAAGGTTGTTGGCTCTAGTCGTGGGTTTAAGGTCTTGACGGAGGTGTTGTTTTAATCGTGCTATAAGAGTTGGTTTGAATCGGTTGGGAGTTCCCGCGTCGACCCCCCCTCCATTTTCCTAGGGTTTTCTATTTAGATGGTCAACTTTCTTGCATAAGTCGAGCTCTTGTGGTGGGGAGAACCCCTTTGTGTTCTCCCCTCAACCTCGGGCTTAAGTTTTCCCTTGAATCGGTTGGGTGTGACCTGTGTGGAGTAAGGTCATCCCGAGATTCTCAGTTTTCTTCGGTTCCTTTAGTTCCGTCTGGGCATATACCTGAATCTGACGACCTTTGGCCTGGTGACTTTCTGGGGGCAGAAAGTGTCTGTGGTGGGGAGAATTGTCACACCCCGACTGCGGATGTCTGTATTTTTTTCTCTTTTCTTGGTCCCGGTTTAATTTTTTCGAAGATTAATTGCGATTGGTGGTTTTGCGCCGGTGCGCGGTCGCCGCATCGTTAGCGGTGACCGTGCGTTCAGCCCGGGTGACAGTGTGTTCACCCGGTGTTTTAAACATTATAATTTTTATGTTGGTATTTTATTATTAATACCTTTTTAATTGTGTTATTATTATTGTATATATGTTTATATATATATTTTTATACATATATATGTATAATAATGTATGTATATATATATAGATTTATATATGTATAAATATATATATATGTGTAACATCTTTAAATTATTTTATAATTATTATTGTAAATACGTGATCAAAATAATTATTATTTGAATTAACTAATTTATTATTTATTATTATTGTATGTTTTATTATTATTATCTAAGTTTTATTATTATTAATATTATAAGTTTTATTATTATTATTATTATTATAAGTTCTATTATTATTATTATGATAAATTTTATTATTATTAAAAGGTTTTATTATGATTATACATTTTATTACTGTTGTTATAATGTTTTACTATTATTATTATTATAATTATTAACATTATTAAAATGTTATTATTATTATTATTATTATTATTAATATTATTATTTTTATCATATATATATATATATATATAAACCTACCCTAGCCTAACCCTAGCCCCCTTTCAGCTGCCACTCATCCCCCTCTCTCTCTCTCTCCCCCGCTCTTCTCTCCCTCCTTCCTTCCTGCGTACGCCACGCCCACCATCCCGCAGCTGCCATCCCCGACCACTCCGCGCGACCGCTGCCACCGTCTTCTCTGCGCACCGCCCGACGCACCGTCCCGACCTCCCTGTCCCAACCGCCACCACTCCCCTTCATCCTGCTACCGACCGGACCCCCCCTGTGCCGACCTCCGGTGTAACACCCCGAGCTTCCACGATACGCTTCTCATTCAATAATGCAATCGCTTGCATTGTACGCAACTTCGAGTTCTAAAACACCGCGACAAATCAAAGTAGCCGTTATGAATAGTAATAACCACTTTTTAAAATTATAGAAATTTTATATTTCAAAATGGACCTCATTTTTGTATTCCTAATATTGAAATTAGCCTATGTTGAATTTTTTGTAATTTTCTGAGAACTTCAAAATTTTTATGAATAGTGAAAAATACTTAAAACAACTTTTTTAATAAAAAAAATTTATAGTGATAAATTATACTATTGAGTGGTTTTAGAGTATAATTAGAATATATTTTTACCATTTTATCCAATGGTGGTCATTAGAATTAATTTAACATTGAAATTGGACATAAACAATTGCCAATCTTTTGATATAAATTGTTTCTTAAAAACACGCTATTTGTTGTGACAGCGGGAATTAATTATAAAATTAATTAATGCAACTTATATGTTTGGAATTTTGTAAAATAGACATCATTTTTGAATTCGGAATATCAATTATAGCTTAGGGTGAAATTTTGGCATTGTTCTGAAAAACTTCAATTTTTGATGAATAGTGAAACCACTAAGTGGTAGTTAAATAACTGATTTTTCGTTTAAATGAAATATTACCACTTATGTGATTTGATTTTCAAAAAAACGACATACATGGTTGTCATTAAGAAGTAAAATGTGGTTCAATGAGATTAAAATAATTTTTGGTGAATAGTAACTTTTAAGTTCTTAATCGCGATTAGAGGTAATTAGTGTAGGTTAAGGTAAAAACAATGTTTTAATAATATGATATGAGCTTGACACTTGTCCTACTCCTATTGGATTAGTCATGGCCGACCAAGACAACCCATGGGTCAACTTGGGGACCCCATGGAGCCACTTTAGTTGGAAAATGACATAAATACCTTTTATTTAATGTTAAAGTTAAATTGACACAAACATGAGTTATTTTACTAAAACAATTTTTAAGTGGGGTTACACAAGTCCAAATTTTGATTATAAAAATACATTAGAACTCTAAAAAGATTTCCTACATCATAGTATTTTGTTTATAATTTTTAGACATTAAATAAATTAAATTATTTATGACATCATGATGATGCGGTGATGACCTCATTATTTAACGATTTAAATAAAATGGGATGATAATGCAAACTCCAAGGCTTACACTTGTCCAAAGCCAATTGGATGAGGAGATTTCGAACCCTTATCACCTTAGCCTCGAATTATATAAGTGTGGGACCTTTATAATCCGAAAAACATTGTGAAATAATGTAACATTTCAATCTTTCCAAAAGTGCCCTTCCTCTCCACTTATAAAAGGCCCCCACCTCTCCCACCTTATTCACACCATCAAGCCATTTGGCTCGGCCAACCTCTGCCCAAATACTCTCCCAACATTCCTCTCTTACTCCTAGAATCCTCACTTTGGGCAGAACTCTTCCCAAGGAAGCCTTTGGCTCAAATCAAAAAGCGTTACCCGATTTTGAGGTATTGTCTTTTCTAATGTTGTTTTGTTTTATTTTTCTTCTCCAACCCCCTAAACTCTTTTTATTCATTTCTTTTGTAACAACACCAGTATCCTCAATATACTAGGATGTTGTTATAAGAAGGATTCGAGCTACACTTACACACACCTACATCTAATGGTTAAAGAACATACGGTTTCTGTGGATGGCGAATTTCTGCCTCACGAAACGATGATTGTTCAACACTCATATAACACCTTAAAAGGTGGCCATTAAGATGTCACTATATTTATATATGATATATAATGTGTTTATGTTTTACTTATGCTTCTGTATTTCTCATTTATGGCTTACTTTATGATTTCCATTATGGGTAAAACACGATAATTTCATTTTAGGAAGTGCGGACTACCGCCCCCTCAAAGTGATTTGAATCGTTAATGCCATATGTGGGATGTATAAAGGATGGAGTAAATGGTATTATACACTATATTATACTGGAATTATATTATACATTTATATCATTATGATTTATTTCCATTAAATATGAAATTGAAATGAAAGTAGCGTTCATGCGTACGTACGGCTTACCGTCTCCATGAACGCTGCATTTCATTTCATACCTCTAAATGTTACGTGACATTATGAATGAATGTATATACTGTATATATTATATATATGACATCTAAATCATGAGTATAATTCTGGAGATAATGGATATTCTACCACATAAACAACTTGTAATTATAAGAAATTTATTGTTGACTCAAGTAACAAAGATCGACAAAACGACCGTTATTAACTTAAATAATTACATAATGTTCATAACATTGTAACAAGTGATATAAAAAGGATAATGAAATTGAAAATGGTTCTTAATAAGGTAGATATTAACTCTAGTTTATTATTCAGGAGGTTAAAGAACGGTTGAGTCAAGTCAGACACGAGGTAAGGGAACTTCTTAACCCAACTTCCATTCTATGGGTTAATCTCCTACTTTCAAATTATGTCATGATGTTATTATGTCCTATTTTGTATTTTTACTTTATGTATGTGTACCTATAGTGAATACACATAATAGATCTATTTTATTTTAAAAATGATCTTTTTACGGACTTCGTCTCAATCTCCTTTCATTGAGGCATATTTGGTTTTATACACAACTTACTTTTATACGGTGTATAAACCCCTTTGACTTTTACGTTTATTCAAAAGGAATCTTTTTTATACGAAGTGTTTTACTAAACGACAAAAAGGGAATTTTGTTCTTTCCGTACATATGCGGCGACAATGACTTCTCCGCCGCCGTGACCATTATTTGAGTTTCGGCTTCCTTTACAAGCCATACCTTTTTTTAAAAGAAAAATAAATACAATGTTTTAACTTTCTTTTATTTTGGTATTGAAAATGGTATTAAAAGCATTTTTTATATATATCAATGTGTTGTATTGAAATCTTGTGATTGAAATGTGGAAATGTTATGTTGCATGTTTTATGTGATACGATTATGTTATGGTTTATGATATGTTTAAACCTATTCATATGAGGAATGCATTGGACTTAATAAGTGACGGGTGGAGCCCGCTATAGCTCCTCGATGCATCGGCAGGTCTCATGAGACAAACTAGTGTCTTGGCACAAGGCCTTGACAAAATCTTATTTGTGTTCTTGGCACGAGGCCTTGACTACGTGGTCATGATAGTCTGGAATTATGCATTCCATCATTATGAAAGTGGTTATTGATATTGCATGTGATTATTCGACCAGTAGAATATCCATGTGAAGAAGTAAATGGCATTATCTCATTTTATTTTTGCCATATTATGTTGATGTTCAAGTTTAAAAGGCTTTTGTTTTAGTTATACATTGCCTTAAATGTTTATGTTTATTTATGAAAGCTTCCGCAATATTGTTATCCTTACTGAGCATCTGAGCTCACCCCTTTCAATGTTTTAATATTTTCCAGGATGTGAAGAAGTATTTTATGAATGACCTGCAGGGATAGTCAGAAGAGGATATGAGTGTGGACTATGGAGACTTTGTTATTGTAGTTTTTCACTTTATGATGTAATGTAACGTTTACGAATGTATCTAGTGTTTCCAAGGCTACTAAACTAATCGGTCTTTCGAGACTTGATCTTTTGTGATCATGCCAATGTTACGAAGTAACGCACCGACTCTGGGTAGCTGGGGTCGGGGCGTTACAGTTGGTATCAGAGGCAGTTTAGTACTAACCTTGGAAGCTAGATTTAGATAAACTCTGATTAGAGCACATAGCCCGAAGATAGACTTTGAGGATTAGTATAGAAGAACTTCCTAGAATTTTGTTATTGTAGATATTTTGTGAGTTTTCCGAGCAATACATCCCTGTCTGGATACGAGCAAGTAGAGGCGGCTCTGGCACAAATGTACCTAGGGGTAAAACCCGAAAACACCGCTTTGAGCTAGACTCGAACGGGAACTGGTGCACGACAATGGGCCTTGCTGCACTCTTGGTTACGACACCCCCGGGGGATATGCTTAGGATAATTCTCATTTTATTTACAAACCACTATGAAGGGTTATGAGTACATACTTCCTCAAAGAAAACATTTCTTTTTATGATTATGGATTATATCCATAAATAGTTCAATTTATGTAAAGTGTTTTATAAGTATGGGATTATGTATTTTGATTCATAAACTAATCTAGTTTATGCCATTGTTTAGAAATGGCGCCTAGTGGAAGGAATGGACACCGTATCAATGCACGCACTCCATGTAGGGATTTCCCTCCTGCTCAAGATAATTATAGTGGGGCTGGTGATGCAACTGGGGCCGATCAGCTAATCACCATACTGGGACAACTTACTCAGGTTATGAATAATAACCTTACTCGTATGGAGCACCCTGATCCGCAACGTGGAGGATCAATGTTAGATCGATTCATGAGGCAACAACCACCAACGTTCAATGGGAGTACAAATCCCTTAGTAGCCGAGCAATGGATAAATTCCCTAGAGAAAATATTTCAGGCTTTGGGGAGTAGTGAAAGGGAGAAGGTTGTCATGGCAGTTTACCGCCTCACTGGAGATGCCGATCAGTGGTGGTCGCTGATTCGAAACACAAAGGAAGATGATGACGTATCGAATATGGAATGGAGGGAGTTCAAAGAGCTTTTCTTAGAAAAATACTTTCCTCGTGACCATCGAGCAGATATGGAAAGGCAATTTCTGAGTCTGAGGCAGAAGGAGGATGAGAATGTCGCAAAGTATGAGGCTAACTTTACAAGGTTAGAAAGGTATGCTGCAGATTACACACGTAACCCAAGGAGTAAGATTGATCATTTCTTTGATGGGTTAAAACCATTTCTCCGTCGAGCTTTGGTATCACAATCCTTCTCATCATACGAAGATATTGTCTCGTGTGCTATCAAGACAGAAAAGGAATTCTCTAAGTCTTATGACAACAAAGTAAAGCAAGAGAAGAAGAGAACGGTGGAACAAGAGACAGATAAAGGGAAAAAGGGAAAGAAGGATTTTCCATTATGTGATAATTGTGGGAAGAATCACCCTGGTACTTGCCTAAAAGGAATGGGAGTTTGTTATAAATGTGGAGAAAAAGGTCACCAGGCACGTGATTGCAAGGGAAAGAAAGAGGCTGTCAAAGTTGAATGCTACAATTGTAGAGAAATGGGTCATTATGCAAATGAATGTCCTAAGCGTCAGGGAAACTTACCTCAGAAAAGGCCAAGGGATCAAGGACAATCTTATGCTGTTACTACAGTTGAAGCAGAATAACTAACGTATTGGTGCTTTTGGACTCAAGGATTATATTCTGGTTATAAGAATAATGTAATATATATATATGGATTGTACTACAGTACTTTTTGATTTCAGTAAGGTTTTAATATGATTAAGGTAATCATATTTTTAGTATGTGACAATAAGAGAAACCTTACTTTGTTTGGGGAATCTGAGGTTACAATTGATTTTGGAATTTAGAGACCTTTTAGAGAAAGTCTGGATGAAGGTATTTTGGATAACTATAAAGGTTGGAGTGGATTAAGTTGATTTTTGGATAGTATGGTTTAAGGTTAAAAAATTTATGAAGATTATTTTTGGAATATTATAATACTATAGTCTTAGGAAAAGGACAACCTGCAGGGTGGGGCATAAACCGTCGCGTCGGACAAAGCTGTAGGAATCGAACCCACAATCAAAGTGCGACAGGCCTTTATTTCCTACCACTAGCCTACAGGAAGTCCCTGGTTTTTACAAAATAGTTTTACTAATCTAAATGGTATGTGTTAACATTTGGAACCTTATACAATTAGGAAAAGTATAATATTTTTGGGTTCTATTATCTTTTTGAGTGAAAGGTGAGTTGAAGGTTGAAACTCTAATTGTCAGGCATAAATATATATATACCTATCTGTTATTCAATGAATAAATTAATACTTAAACTTTAGTAAAGGGATATTAAAACAAAAAATGTGTTATCCTAATACCTTATGTCTTGTTGAACTGATGATATTTTAAATCAACATAGATTGAAGGCTTTGAGGCCCTCAATTTGACAGTTGATTGTGATTGATGACCTCAATCACTCCCTACGAATATTTACGTTTTTCCTCCAATTATATGTCTCTAATTGCCACCAATGTTCTCCTAATCGAGATCATAATTGGGTGGTGACTTTTTCATTTCCCTTTCCCTCTTATTAAGGCTAAATTTTATTAACCTTATTTCCGATGTGGGTTTTCCACAAAAGTATTTTCTATTTTCAACCTCTTATTTTCAAAGAAAAATATCAAATTGCGAGGACGCAATTTATTGAAGGAGGGGAGAATGTAACACCCCGAGCTTCCACGATACGCTTCTCATTCAATAATGCAATAGCTTGCATTGTACGCAACTTCGAGTTCTAAAACACCGCGACAAATCAAAGTAGCCGTTATGAATAGTAATAACCACTTTTTAAAATTATAGAAATTTTATATTTCAAAATGGACCTCATTTTTGTATTCCTAATATTGAAATTAGCCTATGTTGAATTTTTTGTAATTTTCTGAGAACTTCAAAATTTTTATGAATAGTGAAAAATACTTAAAACAACTTTTTTAATAAAAAAATTTTATAGTGATAAATTATACTATTGAGTGGTTTTAGAGTATAATTAGAATATATTTTTACCATTTT
Source organism: Viscum album (assembly GCA_963277665.1). Taxonomy (NCBI): domain Eukaryota; kingdom Viridiplantae; phylum Streptophyta; class Magnoliopsida; order Santalales; family Viscaceae; genus Viscum; species Viscum album. Next base: position 820,083,143 of record OY728126.1, read on the forward strand.
ATCCAATGGTGGTCATTAGAATTAATTTAACATTGAAATTGGACATAAACAATTGCCAATCTTTTGATATAAATTGTTTCTTAAAAACACGCTATTTATTGTGACAGCGGGAATTAATTATAAAATTAATTAATGCAACTTATATGTTTGGAATTTTTTAAAATAGACATCATTTTTGAATTCGGAATATCAATTATAGCTTAGGGTGAAATTTTGGCATTGTTCTGAAAAACTTCAATTTTTGATGAATAGTGAAACCACTAAGTGGTAGTTAAATAACTGATTTTTCGTTTAAATGAAATATTACCACTTCTGTGATTTGATTTTCAAAAAACCGACATACATGGTTGTCATTAAGAAGTAAAATGTGGTTCAATGAGATTAAAATAATTTTTGGTGAATAGTAACTTTTAAGTTCTTAATCGCGATTAGAGGTAATTAGTGTATGTTAAGGTAAAAAAAATGTTTTAATAATATGATATGAGCTTGACACTTGTCCTACTCCTATTGGATGAGTCATGGCCGACCAAGACAACCCATGGGTCAACTTGGGGACCCCATGGAGCCACTTTAGTTGGAAAATGACATAAATACCTTTTATTTAATGTTAAAGTTAAATTGACACAAACATGAGTTATTTTACTAAAACAATTTTTAAGTGGGGTTACACAAGTCCAAATTTTGATTATAAAAATACATTAGAATGCTAAAAAGATTTCCTACATCATAGTATTTTGTTTATAATTTTTAGACATTAAATAAATTAAATTATTTATGACATCATGATGATGCGGTGATGACCTCATTATTTAACGATTTAAATAAAATGGGATGATAATGCAAACTCCAAGGCTTACACTTGTCCAAAGCCAATTGGATGAGGAGATTTCGAACCCTTATCACCTTAGCCTCGAATTATATAAGTGTGGGACCTTTAGAATCCGAAAAGCATTGTGAAATAATGTAACATTTCAATCTTTCCAAAAGTGCCCTTCCTCTCCACTTATAAAAGGACCCCACCTCTCCCACCTTATTCACACCTTCAAGCCATTTGGCTCGGCCAAACTCTGCCCAAATACTCTCCCAACATCCCTCTCTTACTCCTAGAATCCTCACTTTGGGCAGAACTCTTCCCAAGGAAGCCTTTGGCTCAAATCAAAAAGCGTTACCCGATTTTGAGGTATTGTCTTTTCTAATGTTGTTTTGTTTTATTTTTCTTCTCCAACCCCCTAAACTCTTTTTATTCATTTCTTTTGTAACAACACCAGTATCCTCAATATACTAGGATGTTGTTATAAAAAGTATTAGAGCTACACTTACACACACCTACATCTAATGGTTAAAGAACATACAGTTTCTGTGGATGGCGAATTTCTGCCTCACGAAACGATGATTGTTCAACACTCATATAACACCTTAAAAGGTGGCCATTAAGATGTCACTATATTTATATATGATATATAATGTGTTTATGTTTTACTTATGCTTCTGTATTTCTCATTTATGGCTTACTTTATGATTTCCATTATGGGTAAAACGCGATAATTTCATTTTAGGAAGTGCGGACTACCGCCCCCTCAAAGTGATTTGAATCGTTAATGCCATATGTGGGATGTATAAAGGATGGAGTAAATGGTATTATACACTATATTATACTGGAATTATATTATACATTTATATCATTATGATTTATTTCCATTAAATATGAAATTGAAATGAAAGTAGCATTCATGCGTACGTACGGCTTACCGTCTCCATGAACGGTGCATTTCATTTCATACCTCTAAATGTTACGTGACATTATGAATGAATGTATATAATGTATATATTATATATATGACATCTAAATCATGAGTATAATTCTGGAGATAATGGATATTCTACCACATAAACAACTTGTAATTATAAGAAATTTATTGTTGACTCAAGTAACAAAGATCGACAAAACGACCGTTATTAACTTAAATAATTACATAATGTTCATAACATTGTAACAAGTGATATAAAAAGGATAATGAAATTGAAAATGGTTCTTAATAAGGTAGATATTAACTCTAGTTTATTATTCAGGAGGTTAAAGAACGGTTGAGTCAAGTCAGACACGAGGTAAGGGAACTTCTTAACCCAACTTCCATTCTATGGGTTAATCTCCTACTTTCAAATTATGTCATGATGTTATTATGTCCTATTTTGTATTTTTACTTTATGTATGTGTACCTATAGTTAATACACATAATAGATCTATTTTATTTTAAAAATGATCTTTTTATGGACTTCGTCTCAATCTCCTTTCATTGAGGCATATTTGGTTTTATACACAACTTACTTTTATACGGTGTATAAACCCCTTTGACTTTTACGTTTATTCAAAAGGAATCTTTTTTATACGAAGTGTTTTACTAAACGACAAAAAGGGAATTTTGTTCTTTCCGTACATATGCGGCGACAATGACTTCTCCGCCGCTGTGACCATTATTTGAGTTTCGGCTTCCTTTACAAGCCATACCTTTTTTTAAAAGAAAAATAAATACAATGTTTTAACTTTCTTTTATTTTGGTATTGAAAATGGTATTAAAAGCATTTTTTTTATATATCAATGTGTTGTATTGAAATCTTGTGATTGAAATGTGGAAATGTTATGTTGCATGTTTTATGTGATACGATTATGTTATGGTTTATGATATGTTTAAACCTATTCATATGAGGAATGCATTGGACTTAATAAGTGACGGGTGGAGCCCGCTATAGCTCCTCGATGCATCGGCAGGTCTCATGAGACAAACTAGTGTCTTGGCACAAGGCCTTGACAAAATCTTATTTGTGGTCTTGGCACGAGGCCTTGACTACGTGGTCATGATAGTCTGGAATTATGCATTCCATCATTATGAAAGTGGTTATTGATATTGCATGTGATTATTCGACCAGTAGAATATCCATGTGAAGAAGTAAATGGCATTATCTCATTTTATTTTTGCCATATTATGTTGATGTTCAAGTTTAAAAGGCTTTTGTTTTAGTTATACATTGCCTTAAATGTTTATGTTTATTTATGAAAGCTTCCGCAATATTGTTATCCTTACTGAGCATCTGAGCTCACCCCTTTCAATGTTTTAATATTTTCCAGGATGTGAAGAAGTATTTTATGAATGACCTGCAGGGATAGTCAGAAGAGGATATGAGTGTGGACTATGGAGACTTTGTTATTGTAGTTTTTCACTTTATGATGTAATGTAACGTTTACGAATGTATCTAGTGTTTCCAAGGCTACTAAACTAATCGGTCTTTCGAGACTTGATCTTTTGTGATCATGCCAATGTTACGAAGTAACGCACCGACTCTGGGTAGCTGGGGTCGGGGCGTTACATCCGGCTTCCGCCGCGCCCTGCACCCAGCTGCCGCCCCGGATCCTCCTGCGCCCTCCACCGCTCGCACCTCCCGCTGCACCGACCACCGCGCCTTCTCCTGCTCCCCTCCAGCTGCCACCGTTCGGCCTCCTCGCACCCTGGCGGCCCCCTCCTTCAGCGCCGACCCCACCTCCGGCCTCCGCCCAGGCTGCCGCCGCTGCACCCTGTCCGCCTCACCCGACCCATGCGCGCCCCGACCTCGCCCTCGCCAGAACCGGCCGCCCCTGCCCTCGGCCTCACCCCCGCTTCGGCCGGCCCACCCTACCTCCCTCCGCCGCACCCGCAGCGCCGGCTCGCTGCCCCGCGTGACACCCGCACCCCCTGTTCCGGTTTCCCCTCCGATCCTTCTAAGTTTTTGTTTTGTTTTTTTATTATTGTTTTAATATCTTTGTCATGTTAATGATAATATTATTATTATTATGTTAATATTTTTCTACTATTATTATTATTGGTATTATTATATTGTGTTATTATTTTTATCATTATATTATGTTATTGTTTTTATTATTATTATTATTATTATATTATGTTAATTATTATATTATGTTAATTATTATTATTATGTTAATAATATTGCATTATTCTTATTATTATTATTAATATACTATTATCATTATGATTATGTTATTAATATTAATATTATTATTATATTATTATTGTTATTATGATTATGTTAATATTATAATTATGCTTATTATATTATTATTTATATTATTATTTATATTATATTATGGTTATGTTATTATTATTATTATCATTATATTATTATTATTGTGATTATATTATTGTTATATAATTATTATGTTAATATTATTCTATTTATATTATTATTGTATTACTAAATTATTATTATTATTATTATTATATTATTATTATATTATAATTGTGCTAAAATATTGTTGTTATTATTATTGTATTATTATATTATAGTCGTGCCATATTACGATTGTTATCATATCATTATTATTATTATTATATTGTGTTATTATTATTATGATGTTATTATTATTATTTTTCACATTATTATTACTCTGGATTTCACTTGTGATTTGTTAGGGGTTCTTCATCAACTTATATTTGTTTTTGGTAGGTTTAGGATTTTAGGACCCGCGCAGGGCATTTCCGAGAGAGCGCCATCACTGCGCCTTGTTTCCGAGGTTCCGCCGTCTCCGCGCCTCAGTTTCGAGGTGAGCGTTTCTCCCCGACGCTTGGTTTCGCATGCTCTAGTGAGTTTTTGTATGTGTCTGAGTCCTTCATATCTAATATGCAGAGTGTTGGACTTTATCACGTGGCTTCGGACACACGTTGTGTCATCGCGCCTTGGTTCCAAGATCGTTTTACGGTCGCGCTTGGATCTTGAGGTAGGTCTCCCTTTGCACTCGCCTTTAAATTTAGAATTTATTTATTCCTTGAATTTTTATTAAGTTTCAGTAAATTCAAAAGTATTATTAAGTAGTTATCTATAGTTTGGTGATCTGCTGATGATAAAAGTTGTTTTAATTCTAGCGTTTCATTAAAAGCGTTTTCTTGGATTTAATTGTGTGCTTCCATGGTAGTGTTTCTAGATGGTTCTTCCTGAATAGTGAAAAACATGTTGAATTGGGTTTTGAAAGGTTTTTGGCGTGTGTAAATTAGTAGATGTATTGTTTATGGAAAATGGTGTTTTCTGAGAACCTTGATTAGAGAAAACGTCGTGTGACCCTTTGAAATTGTTTTTTTGGAAACTTCATGTGTGGTTCTTGGTTGATGAAAGATGTTTTCCTTTGTTGTGTGAACAAAAGTTTGGATTTCATTTGAGAAATAGTATTCCTTAAAAAGGTGATTAAAGGTCGTTTGGCTCTTGATAAAAGTGGGGTGCGTTTTGATATTAGAAAATGACTCTACTTGTGAAAAAATGTGTTCCAGGTTTAAGATGCTGATTTGAGTTTCTTAAATAAATTTCTAAGTGCGTTTCTGGTTTTCAATGAAATGGCGTGTGTCATCTCTCTTTAAAAATGTTTTAGTCTTAAATGATCAAAATGTAAGTGACATGACGGCCTGGTTGGCACTTTATCAAATGTGAAGTGATTATACATATATATATATATATATACGTACTTGTGAGGGCATTTCTACAGGGGGACTTCCCTTCGAGGGTTGTCGTGTAGCGATGTCCGTGTAAGGGGTTGGCAAGTGCGGTGAGATGAGTCACGCATGCGAGGGTCTCCCACTTACACAGTGTTACTAAAACCACTATGGGTTCCTGGGCGTCTTGTAGATTATCGAGTGACGGTTGCGTGCTAACCCTGATTAGATGGGTTGGTACCCCCTGGAGTTGTGGACAGGCCAGGTGGGATGTGCCACTGGTTGGCTATTAGGGCAGCCAGTTGGTTATTGACTGTGGAGTACCATGCTGGTAGGTAGTCTGAACCCGAGTACATCCAGGGGTTTTCTAGGGATGTTCAGGATTGCCCATGGTTATTGCTGATAACTTCTGGTTTATTTCTGCTTGCACTTGGTTTTCCTTGCTTGTTTACCCTTTTCTTGCACTTGTTTTCCCTACTTGTTTACTTTCAGTCATCCTTCACAGCCTATACTGTTAGACTTTGGAAAAATGGTTCTCAAATGAAAATTCTTTACTCTCTTTGGGTAAGATTTGAAAATGTAACACTTTGCTTTTTTGAATGAGTTTAAAACTGATGAAAGGGAATTAACTTTCAAAAAGGAATAAGGGAAATGTCTCGTGTTTGATTTTCAAGTAAAGCATTATGAAAACTTACTTTTATACATTAAAGTTCAAACCTGGATTATGTAGATTCTTTATTTACTGGCGGTGCATTGGGATTTGTTGTGGGGCTCACCTACTGAGTACTTTTGTGCTCACGCCTATCTTTTACCTTTTCAGTTGCAGGTTCCTTGTGTTCAGGTTCTCTTTCTTGAGTCGCTCAGGGTGGGAGCGACGTTGGTTGTAGTTGGGTGGTGACCCGCGAGGTCACATGGAGGTATGTCGTGGTGTAGTTGTTTATGTCTTTAGTGTTTGTCAGTTTGTTTAGTTTATATTCATTCTTTCGATCCTATTTTTTGTTTGGGATGAAATCATTCCCAACGATTAAAGTTTCAATGCCCGACACTTGTTGCCATCCCGGGGGGATCGGGAACGCTCCTCGGGACTTGCCGCGGACCAGCTCGGGGGACCGGTTCAGGGTCGACCCGGGCTGGTTCGTGACAGGAGTACCTCAGCAGTCTTAGGGTAGTGAGCAGTACCTCAGAGTTGTGATAGGACCACGGTACACTCCAGAGACGGGGCTCTTCAGCAGTTACGATTTCGATAATGAAAATCCTAGTTTGAGTTGAATCTATGACCTTTGTGTTTCCTCATGATTGAGATGGGCACTTGATAACTTAGGTATATGTATGGGCATATACTTGGGTAGTGGTTATCTGTTGATTTCATAATCTTTGTGTTTCCTCATGATTTAGATGGGTTACTTGATAACTTAAGTATATGTATGGGAATATAACTTAAGTAGAGGTTATCTGTTGAGATCTTCTTTGTGGTTATCCTTGTTGGATTTAGTGAGACCTTGAGGGTCTCGGGGTCCCTACTGAGTATCGTTATACTCACTCTTGCACGGTCTATGCCCGCACCTCGTTGTGTTGGTTGCAGACGATGGGAAGTGCTGACGGAGGCCGAGTGTTCGAAGATTGGACGATACCTGGAGGTGGACCTCACGACGAGTTAGTATCAGGAGGTGGAATTCACAGTGAGACGATACTCGGAGGAGGTTGACGGGCAAGAGCGTTGTGGAGGCCATCTGTACCTACCCTTCAGGTAGGATCCGTGGTGGACTATCAAGGAGCTGAACCATCTGTACCTACCCTTCAGGTAGGATCCGAGGAGGATGACCTAGGAGCTTCTTCTTTTCTTCCAGCTGTTGTCTTTTCTATTGTACTTTCGTTCAGTTGTAGTTGTACTTTCATTTGGGTTTGTATTTTGGCCCATTTACTTTTCAGCACTTTATTTTGTACTTAGTGTTTTACTTCCGCTTGTACTCTGTGGTGTTTAGTTTAATTTCATAAAGGCAATGCCTTCCCAGTTATCAGGATTTATGCCTTTGGTGCTAGTCACCAGCCCCTGGCCTATGGAAGGCGGGCTTGGGGTAGTCACAACACAATCCCCGAGGATGGGTCATGGCAAATTGGTATTAGATGAGTCGGTTGTACCGCAAAACTTATAACTCTGATATTTTCTTTTCGTGAAGCAATAGTGTTAAGGGTACCGAGTGTGGTCTTCAGTTCAGGGAGTCCAGTGTTGGTGCGGGCGACTGACATATCCATACACCAGGACCCTGACAAATGATTTCTGACTTTGTGCACGAAAACACTGATTGCGTGTGTGTTTCCAGAAGTTTTTTTAAATGTCATCTCAAACCAGGTCAGCTCACGAGGTATAATCATTTGACCGTGTCTCGTTTTTTTTTTTCAGGATGCCTTTTTACGGACGACCTTCTAGAGCCCAGAGGGATGTGCGTACTGATAGCCTGCCGAGCAATGAGGCTTCGGTAGAGGGACCTCTTGCAGTTGAGGCACCAGTGGAGGCACCAGCGGTACACCATACGTTGGGCCACCGATGCCACCAGACCCAGCAGTAGGTGATGCACGCCACTTGAGCGCGCTGCACGAGTTTCAGCGCCAGAGACCACCCAGGTTCCGGAGAGAGATGGACCCATAGGCGGCTGAGGATTGGCTGGAGGCTGTGGTGAGAGTCTTCAGTCTAGTGGGGACGCTAGTAGACTTCATGGTGATCTTTACTGCCAGCCTTCTTCAGGCAGCAGCAGGCAGGTGGTGGAGCCACTTGTTCCAGTTTTGCGACAGGATGACCTTCACATGGGAAGACTTCGAGACCTTCTCCAGGGTGGAGTTTGTGCCAGTAGCTCTACACCCCGAGCGTGTACCGGAGCTGCTGCCTTTGCTGTAGGATTTTAGATTAGTAGCCGAGTCATTTGTGGGAATTAGACAGATGATGCAGAGGTCCAAGAGGACCAGAGCCTGCCTTACAAGGAGTAGGAAGTGTTATGAATGCGGAAGGAAGGTTCACCTGGTGCGTGACTGTCCGAACCCCCGCACATTTGATCCGTAGGCTTTGTAGGAGCCACCAAGGTAGAAGCAGTGGCGGGTGCTTGAGGAACATCTGGGCAGTAGACAAGGCAGTAGAGCTCCGGGAGCAGGCAGACAGGAGCGGAACTAGTGGATACATCTCTTGTACTTCTAGTTCCATATTTCTGTTGTATTCGTGTCTTTGTACTATGAGCTGCAATAATAAAAAGACACTTATCTTTGTGATGTTTTCTTTCCTGTCCTTTTTTTGGTTGATACTGATTGGTTCTGGTTAAAACTGTTGACTTGACCCTCACTTTTCAGATTTCTATTGGAGGAGACCCAGTGACCTCACACTGATGCCGACAGTGTGACTCAACCCTTGGAGGCGAGAGTGACAGTTGGATCTCTTGGTAGTAACGTCGAGGCCTTACGACGTCATCCATGGCATGAATACATCATTAATTTCAGGATTAACTGTATTAGGCAATGGGCGTGGTTCATCCATGGGATGAGACTGAGTTTCTCTTTTCGGCAAAGGAGAAATTTTAGCAGCTCTTTCAGATCGTAGGAAAAGAAGGTGCAGATCATCCAGAAGTGGATGAAGACTGCACATTGCATTTAGAAACAGGAAACTGGCAGCAGTCTTAGAGACTCGAGCGTGTTAAATGTTTCAAGAAGAGGAAGCTTTAAGGAGAGATGAGTCTGTGAAGCAGCAGACGTGGAGGCAGATCTAGGGGAGCAGCATGAGGTGGTGTACATTTTAACATGCTACAACCACCCGCCTTAGTTGTCCCCACCAGGGTCAGGGAGCTGGAGGGCAAGGGAAGAGGGTAGTTGCGTGTGGTTAGGGAGAGTGACCCGATGGCTCTAAGAATGATTCGAGGGACAGTCTGTGTCCACAACTAGATCCCATAGTAACAGACGTTGATACGAATCATTCCTTCCTTCCTCGAATCTTTTCCCAGACCTAGAGTTTCCAGTAAGCCGTAGACTTGACCCTCACGTCTGGAGATAACTTGGGAGAAGACTCGATAATCACACTTACGCCGACAGTGTGGTCAGACCCTCAAGGCGAGAGTTTCAGTTGGAATCTCTTGGTGGAAGCATCGAGGCCTTACGAAGTTGGTTTGAGTATGGACTGGGCAATCATAGTTCATACACAAATTGACAGTATTATGTAAAAAGGTTATGGTTTAACTAAAACGTCGGGATGGGTTTTCCTTGGTCAGCAAAAAGAAAACCCCAGGAAGAACAGGATAAACTCATGCACAGGAGGGTATGACTGATCACTCTTGAGTCAGTCAACCTTACCCTCATTGCAGCAGTCATTTTGAGTTTCTGTTCTAATAGGAATTGGAGACCTCTAGAGTTCTAAGATGACGATCACGTCCTTATATGGGTCTCACCTTGACGAGGTTTACAGAGATGTGGTCGAGGCGACAAGTTATCTCTGAGGCTCAACAGACCTTTCTAGGTCCTCAGCTAGGTAGGCGAGATAGTTTACCGCTTGAACCATCCACCTCAGTTGCACTAGGTGCAGGACGACTTCCACGTATCTCAACTGAGGAGATACGTGCGTGATCCTTCACATATCATCAACCATGGGGAGCTGTACTTTGGCGATGAGGTGACTTTCACGGAGGTTCTAGTGGGGACCGAGGATCAACAGGAGCGGATTCTACGAGGATGGTCGATTCCTTGGGTGTGCTTTCAATGGAAGTACTGGAACCTCCAGGTGAGCACATGGGAGCGAAAGGCTCAGATACATGCTCAGTACCGCTTTTGTATCCCTAGTTTGTGTTATAGCTTTACGAGGACGTAAATCCATGAGGTGGGAGTAATGTAAAGACCCGAAAATTTCAAGGAAATTTGTTTCTTAATTTTCTTTGGAATTTTACAAGAACTCAGTTTCTGATGGCACTTGATTCCAAGGCCCGGTGAGCCCGGAATCAATTTCTGAAGTTTAGCTTGGGTACGTTCAGTGAACGAACGAGCGGGTTTTCCAATATTTTGAACCGGTGCTTGGAATTGAAATCCGAGGGCACCGATGAAACCACAATGCCGATAATTTCTTAAGATCACCTTTTCTGGGGTTGCGTTTTCTCGGGAGGAGATGTTAAAAATTGTGGAAAGTAAAAATAAAATTGAGCTATAATTTTATTTCTTTAAAAGTGGTTATATCCTTTGAGTGGAAGTTAGGGAACTACCCGTGAGAAGTTAAGAGGGTGGTGGGGCCCACACGAGACCCTAACCCCCTTGATCTTCCCATAACCCCCTTGACCTCCCATAACTCACCTCCCACTTTAATTTTGTAACTCCACTTTAACTTAAGTGACTCCTCTCCTCCTCACCTCCCACTTTAATCCATGCCACCTAAACATTAATTAATTTGACAACTCAAGATCAATTAATTAAGTATGTTGGTTTTGAATTTTGTAATTTTGAATGCATGGAATGGGTAAATAAAATAAGGTGGAGCCTTATTTTATTTTGGTTAGAATTGTTGTGTTAAGAGAAAGGGAAGAGAGCATTAGAGTTTTGAAGAACTTCCTCCTCCGAAGAAGAACGCTTCATCTCCTTTGTTGAAGAACTTGAAGAACACCGAAGCTTCGACGAAGAACGTCGTCTCATCTTGCACCTTCTCTCCACATCAAAGGAAGCGAGATGCCACATTATTCATCAGGAGATCACCGATGACGTGCCTTCTCCTCTTCTTCCTCCACGTTAAGGGAGGAGACACCACCGTGGGGAACGTCGCCATTGACGATGCCTCACCCTCCGACATCAACATAATCGGCACCGATCTTCCATGACGTCCGATCATCGCGACGCTTGCCTCTTCCGCAGCTCGATGACGTGTGACTTCTTTTCAAGGTAGGGGTTTGGTTTTTATGTCATGAATAATTTTAGACGTTCATGGATATTAATGGACAACTGTTATCAAAATAACGGAGGAGGTCGGACAGCACAAACACGACCAAACCTCCTCCCCTTTTTATTTTGATGGTTATCTACGTGGCTTGAAATGGAAGCGACGCAGTTCCATCACACCGTGCGGGAATTTAAAGAATCATGACGAAGAAGTGCGGCACCGTCGCACCGTGCCTTTGAGGCCGAACGAATCCACGGTCGGAGTCGGACCGCGGCGAAGGGGCGTGGCGCCATCGCGCCGTGCCAGAAAACCACGAAGACGACACGATTTGTTATTCGACGTGCAGATCGACAGGCGATGTCGGAATGGGCCCCAGAGGCGATTTGAAGTCTCCGTAGTGATGTTCGGGTCCCGGGAGGACCATTGGAGAAGATGAGAGGCGAAATAGACCACCGGAGTGAGTCCGGTGGTCCGCGGTAGGCGGCAGCGGCGCGCCCCACCGGTGACCGGCGGCAGCGGCGCGCCCCCGGAACAGAACCGCCGCGGCTGAGCCGCGGCGGCGGGCCGAAATGGAATGGCTTAGCCTTTCCGAAGGCTAAGCGGCGTGGCTTAAAGTCACGCTAGATATGTTGACCGCAGGGGTTTGTAACCCCCACACCCGCTGGCCACGCGGGCGCCGCGGCCGCGCCAGCCCGGCTGGCCAACCGGCTGGGCCGCGCCCAGGCGGGGCCGGGCTGTGCCCAAACGGGCCGAACCTGGACCCGGTTTAGGTCGACCCGGTTCGAGCCGACCCAGGGGGTCTCGGGCAGGGTCGGACCGGGCCCGAACCCCATATTTTCGGGGAGTTTCCGTTCAAAAGCCCATATCTTGGGCTACGGACCTCCGATCGACACACCATCAGTTTATTATTGATCATTGGACCGAGACGGTCGTTTTGGTATATTAAACTCAGGGTTTCGGAGAACTTTGGGTACAACCGGGTTGGTTCGAACACGAAACCAACCGGGCCCTTGGAGCGGAAACGCTTATATCTCGAGCTCCGGACGTCCGATTGACGTGCCGTCAACTTTTTTGGTTTCCTCTTGATGAGACGGAACTTTTGAAATGCTTCGCCTGAGTTTTGGGTGCAGTTGGATAGTGGCCGGGTTGGATTGTAACCGAAATCCAACCGGGCCCCTGGAACAGAAAAGCTGATAACTTTCAGACTGGACGTCCGTTTGACAAACCGTCAGTGGTGAAAGTGATCTCATGGAGAAACGGTCCCTATGAGTATATCCTATGAGAGTTCAGGGTACAGTTGAGATATGGAAGGGTTGGTTCGTACACGAAACCAACTGGGCCCCTGGAACGAAAAGGCTAATAACTCTCAGACCGAGCGTCCGATTGACACGCCATCTGCTGCATTGAGACCCCTATGACGAGGTGGTCATTTGAGATACTTCTTCATGGGACTTTGAGATACTTGGAGTATCGACCTGCAGCTCGTGGAGCGGACCCTCCTAGAGACAAGCGTACGGAGTACGAAGATCGTGTAGTGGGCTGAGACCTGACGACTTCTTTACCGACTCGACTTAGAGTGAGTCGACTAGCCTAGTGGACGGAGCACTACTTTGTTTGGGTGCAGACCCATGGTAGACAGAGCACTACCTGTGTGACAGTGCAGACCCACGGTACTCGTCCAGAGAGTACCTCTGCAGGCTATTAGGGGGTGTGCACTACTATGTTTGGGTGGCATACCCCTACGGGAAGCACTACTGTGTTTGGGTGGCTGACCCGTGGTACTCGACAGGAGGAATTCCTCAGCAGTCTTAGGTTAGTGAGCAATACCTCGGATTCATGACAGGACCACTGTACACTCCAGAGATGGGGCTCTTCAGCAGTTACGGTTTCGATAATGAAAATCCTGGTTTGAGTTGAATCTATGACCTTTGTGTTTCCTCATGATTGAGATGGGTCACTTGATAACTTAGGTATATGTATGGGCATATACCTGGGTAGTGGTTATCCGTTGATTTCATAATATTTGTGTTTCCTCATGATTTAGATGGGTTACTTGATAGCTTAGGTATATGTATGGGCATATAACCTAAGTAGAGGTTATCTGTTGAGATCTTCTTTGTGGTTATCCTTGTTGGATTTAGTGAGACCTTGAGGGTCTCGGGGTCCCTACTGAGTATCGTTATACTCACCCCTGCACAGGCTATGCCCGCACCTCGTTGTGTTGGTTGCAGACGACGGGCAGTGCTGACAGAGGCCGAGTGTTCGAAGACTGGATGATACCTGGAGGTGGATCTCACGACGAGTCAGTATCATGAGGTGGACTTCACGGTGAGACAATACTTGGAGGAGGTTGACGGGAAAGAGCATTGTGGAGGCCATATGTACTTACCCATCAGGTAGGATCCGTGGTGGAAGATCCAGGAGCTGCGCCATCTGTACCTACCCTTTAGGTAGGATCCGAGGAGGACGACCCAGGAGCTGCTTCCTTTCTTCCAGCTATTGTCTTTTCTGTTGTACTTTTGTTCAGTTGCAGTTTTACTTTCAGTTGGGTTTGTATTCTGGCCCATTTACTTTTCAGCACTTTATTTTGTACTTAGTGTTTTACTTCCGCTTGTACTCTTTGGTGTTTAGTTTACTTTTATAAAGGCAATGCCTTCCCAGTTATCGGGATTTACGCCTTTGGTGCTAGTCACCAGCCCCTGGCCTATGGAAGGCGGGCTTGGGGTAGTCACGACACGGGCCCTGAGGACTGGTCGTGACATAATTACCCTTTGATATGTTATATCATGAATATATTAATCTACATGGTATTTAATTTTTTATTTGAATATATCTCTTTTATGGGGGTTATTAATCCAAAGTTACCAAAGCAGTAATTAATTATGTTTCAATCTCATTTTAATCGGGATTGTTTATGTTTGAATTTAAATTAAAGGTGATTATTTGATAATTTTATAATAAAACCTTTAATTTTATTAAAATCTATTAATTTGTGAATATTTGATGAAATAGTACCATTTTCCTCTCTTTGGTACTTAAAATGAGTCATAACTTTTTTCTAATAAAATAGGACTTTATATCTCTATTCAATCAAAAATTATTTTATTTTAAATCCATGTTTTCTAAAAATGTTTTCATTTTTTTACTTCGATTGATTAATGCTATTTTTTTCTTATAATTGTATTTTTACAAAATAAATTAAAATGAATCTTTCTGTTGTTTTCAAAATAAGATATATTTGAATTTTCTTATAAAAATATGAAATAAATCATTGTTCTAACATACCTGGACTGAATAGAACATTCCCACTATTATGACAACTCGTTTCATTGAATCATCCTTTACACGTTTTAAAGTCATTTTTAATGAAAAGTTTTTTCCTAATATTCTGGATACTTATATATTTTTTTTAAAAAAGGTGATTTTCAAGTTAAAAGTATATTTTCCTCAAGGATGATTTTTAATTTATTTTATGGTATTTATATTCAAAAATAAAAAAACCTTTAGTTAACATATAATCTATAGGGTATATGTTTTAATTATACCATACTTATTATTTATACTGATTATTTATAATATTTTTATCCTAGGAAAGTATTAATATTATCAATCTTGATTAATTTTTTTTGTAAATATTAACTTTTCATTAAAATTGTCACTTTTGTGAGATTATTGGAAATTAAATTTCCCTTAAATATCTATATTATTTATCATGGATATACTTATTACTTAAAAAGTGTATAATTTAAACATATTGTGTTTTAATTTGAAGGTTATATGATTGACTAATAAAATATTAGTAGTCTATATTCTTTATTATATATGAAAATTTATTAATAAGTAATATTATTCATCAATTAAATCAATCATTCAATATATAAAGAATTAATTAGACTTGTATTGGCTGTTGGGGACTAAAATTATATAGCCCCTTGATTCATCGATAGTTCACATGAGTTGAATCAGTAAGTTGGAATTAAATCGGTTTTTACCCATAGTTTTAATCCATCTTAGGAAAGGTATTGATGGTATAGATACTATGATGTATGATATCATGGAATCCAATATTAATAACTTCCTTTATTAAAAATTTGGTTGTTGTTATCTATGACATTATGTCATTGATATTATCCATGGATGCATTTCACTCTTAGTTTATTTATTAAATGGCATGTATGTTAGTCATTCACCTTTCCATATTTATTATTCATTATCAAATCAAGATAGTAAAATTATTTAAAAGAAATGTGTGTTTAGTTATTTACCATGTCATGTTTATTACAATTTATTTATTCATGATATATTTGACTTTATATAACTCTTTTTCAGCATCTAAGATCACCCTTATTTTGTTTCCTTTTCCTAGTATATGAAGATGGAATCATTAAATGAGTTAATTGATGGATAATTTTTTACTCTCAATATGTTTCATTTTACATTTTCAAATATAATGAATGACTCAAGTATGCATATAGTTTACCAATACTAATAATGTATTCAGTCCTTTGGTATGTGATCTACTGTTTCTTATGAAAATGTAATATAGTAGCCGCCGACTCTGGGATAATAGGGTCAAGGTGTTTACACTTAGTATCACAAAAAGTTTAGTAGAAACTTTGGAAACTACATTACAAAATATAGATTAGGGAATATAACCATGTGATAAAAATGGAGGATAAGTATAGAATAACATCCTAATGTTTTTGTAAGGAATAAATTATGTGGTTTTTCTTATAAATACATCAATGATTGGATATAAAAAGCTGATATAGTTTCCACATAGTTTTACCTAGGGGTAATAACATTAAAAATGGTGCATTGGTCTTTGACTCAATTTTCACCCGATTCATGATAATGAGACTTACTATGAACCCAGATTGACACTCATGGGGGATATTCTTAAGATAATTCAAATTTTATTTATGAACCATTATGATGGATTTGAAAAGATGATGAAAATAGATGATTTAGGTAAAAACTAATGTGTCATGGGATGAAATTTCTAAGGTTGGTCATATGTTTAAAGTCATAGATACCAAATTTTTATGATGGGAATATAACATGAGTAATGATATCTATGAAAAAAATTTATGAGAATACAACACTTTGGTTTAGTATATATTTTTATGAAAAGGTTATTTGAGAAATGATGCTTTAATATTTTATGGACCTATGTCTAAAGGTCTTGAAAACCTTTAGGGTTAATATGATCATTTATGTTAAAATAATAATAGTAAATTAAGTTCTTTTGATTTCATGAAAAAAATAAGTATTATATAAAACTGTTGAGGTTAAAAAGTGATTTTATGATTAATGTTACTTTTTAGTATGTTCATCATATTTTTGGGAACTTTATATAGGAATTATATTAATGAAATTATGGAAAATGGATAACCCATATGTCGAGTGACTACTCGTCACATTTGGAAAGGTCGTGGGGCTAGAACCCACAACCGAATGCCGATATGGGTGTTGTTCCTACCACTGGATTATGTGATGTACTGGTTAGTATGGAGTTGTTTTTACTTAAACAATTTGATATTTAAATATTAAGTTTATTTTGGGAAACATAATATAGGATCAAATAATTTTAATTATGTGGTAATTAATGATATTCCAAGATATTTTTTTGGGTTTAGGTATATGTACCCATTAGGTTTAACATAAAGGATTATTTAGGAATAATTAAATTAAAGTTCTGGGGATGTAAGTTAAAATTTATGAGATCACATTTTCGGTAAAAACATTATCTAATTTCAAGAATATTGATGTTTATTGGGATGTGTGGATATTTATTTGTGGAATAATCTAAGATGGACCTTTAGTGGAACTTTTTAAGTAAAATGTATTATTTCTCCATATGAAAGATTATACATTTATGTTATTATCAAACCTTATGGTAAACATTTCATATTTCATTAATATTTAAAGATAATAGGAATGGATTATTAACCTTTTATGGATATTATAATCCATTGAAATTTAATTTTAGTGCTTCGGCCATAAAAACATTCACATTAGATATTCATTTCTTAGAGTAAGAAATGAATTGTAAATTGATCGAAGAACAAAAAAAGGATCATAATGTACTAAAAATATATCAAGTATATTTTGTGGTGTTCACTATCTTGGTAGTAAAATAATACCTCAACTCTATAAAAAGGATCTTGAAACACAAATGATTTCATATCATCTTCATATCCAATGAATTATTGGTCTTTTAACTCATCACAAATTTATTGTTTTTTGGTTGTTATTTTTTTCTATATCATTCACTTTCCTATGATAAATGATATATATCACTCTCCATAATTTTTTATGCTTTTTTCCATGTCCATATTTTCACTTCCCACTAATGTTCTTTGATTTTGAAACCAAGTTATGTGTTATTTAAAATGAACTTAATATTTTCCTTTACATATTTTAAGAGTAAAAATAGTTAATACTTTTTATGATGTGGGTTTTCAACAAAGGTATTTTGATATATCAAACCTTTGACTTCTGAGTACAAGTTCAAATTGTGAGGATGTAATTTATTGATGGTGGGAAGAATGTAACACCATAATATTTTAAGTTAAATTTATTTTAAATAAATTTAAATTCTTTAATAACATCCAATACATTCAACATCATGATTTTAAAATAACAAAATTATGTTTTATAACATATACATCATATAACATTGTAAAGACCCATAAATTTCAAGGAAAATTTTTTCTTAAATTTTTTGGGATTTTATGAGTACGCAGTTTCTGATGGCACCTAATTCTGAGGCCCGATGTGCCCTGAATCAATTTCCGAAGTTTAGATCAGGTATGTTCAGTGGACAAACGAGCGGGTTTTTCTATCTTTTGAAACGATGCTCGGAATTGAAATCCGAGGGCACCGATGGAACCACAACGCCGGTAATTTCTTAAGCGAACCTTTACCGAAGATGTGTTTGCTTTGGAGGAGTTGTTAAAAATTGTGGATTAATAAACAATTGAATAAAAATTATAGAACAATTTTTATTCTTTGTCCAAGTGGTTATATCCAACATGGGGTAGTTGGGGTGGGACCCACAAGCCCCTAACTACCCATGTATGGATATTGGTGAGGTGGGGCCCACACGAGCCTTGCCCCTTCACATTCCCTAACCCCTTAACTCTCCCCCTTTAAACTTCTTAAACCCCCTTGAAATTAAGTGGGTGACTTCTCCTCTCCCCACCTTCCCCACATTAAATCATGCCAACACACTTAATCAATTAAGAGAGTTATGTGTTTGAATTTTAAAATTTAAAATGCATGGAATGAATTAATAAAATAAGGGAGACTTATTTTATTTTTGGGGTTAGCTTGTTTTGTGAAGACTTTGGAAGAGAGCTCTATTCTCTCTTGGAAGAACTTCATCCTCCTGCGAAGAACGACACCCTTCGACGAAGAATGCCCTCACCATAAAGAGAGGTGATGTTCCTTTCCTTCTTCTCTCCACAACTAGTGTGAGACGATGTCCCCTCCTTGGATGCACGCCAACATCGTCCTCAAAACCTGACCCCACGACGACATCTTCTGCATCGCCGGCAAACTACATCATTTAATGAGGTAGAGGTGGGTTTTGGATTGAGAAATATTGTGTTTCCTTCCATGATTTTCCTTCCTCTTAAACCACTTGTTATTGGAATAATGCAGAAGGGACCTAACCAAACTAACATGGTCCGATTCCTCCGCCGTTCTTGTGAATAAGTAGAGACCTTCAACTGTTCTTGAGTGGCGAATCAAGTTATGTTTTCGGAGACGATCAGAGGCCCGAAAACATCATAAACGGCCTCAGAACATCGGGGTGACCTAGAATCAGAAGTTTCGCAGAAATCGAATCATCAGAATGAAGAATAGATGCCTCAGGAGGCATGCTGGCCAGAGGCATCGTTTCTAGAAAATTCCAGAATACATGGCGTTTCCTCTAGAAGCACACTCCGTGTAGTAAAAGTGTACTCTGGATTCCGTTTCGGACGTTAGAAATGTAACACACGGTGTGTGACTCTAGACACAAGATGTGTACTCTCTACATAGGTTGACAGAGGAGACATAGATAGACATGGCATTTATTCAGGGAAAATACATAGACACGGTCATCAACACACGACCAAGAGACACGACGTGTACTTCCTTGACCATGGAAGAAGAGGCTTCGTGATGACTCGGTGTGTATTCCGGGAATACATGGACACAATGTGGAGTACATGAGCATGTAATCCACCACACGGCCAGGCATGGCCAACGTACACGGAGCCGACTGTAGAAGTTTGGACATGGAGTGTAACCATACCAGACGCCGTGTACTTACCTTTTACATGAACAACCCTTCAACATGGGTTGTGGTACACGGACAGTACTCGTGGACTGAAGACATGATGTGTAACCATATCACACACCATGTACTCACTTATTTACATGACCATCCCCATGACACGGACCGCTTACACGGGCAGTACCCGGTATATGATAACACGGCGTGTACCTTTTACCTACACGCTGTGTACTTTTAGGGAAATGACTTGGTCATCTTTTTCTCTGCGTCATGGACATGTTCTACTTGATTTTTACCCTATGACGTGGGACAGAACATAGGGATACATCATCTCTAGTCTTCATGATGGTTGATGTATCCACCCCTTTTACTCATGGAGCGGACCCTCCAGGAATTGAGTATGCTGTGTGCGGGAATCCTAGAGCTGGCTGCGACTGCAACGACTACCGTGCTGGGATCCTCCGTGGGTTCGACGACGATGACGACTGTACTTGGATCCTACGTGGGTTCTTCAGCAAGGAAAAATGTACTTGGATCCTTCGTGGGTTCGGCAGTGATGGTTACTATACTAGGATCCTACGTGGGTTCGGTAGCGATGACTTCTGTACTTGGATCCTATGTGGTTTCGGCAGGGGAGATGATTCAGAGGCTACATCTATCATCTCCAACCCTCTTCATGAGTAGTATACTTGTGTGAGATGAGTCTTGAATTTCAGTCATTATCTTCAATATGATTGTCTTTCTTTCCTGTGTGGAATGAGTTGTAATTTCATGTGTGGACTGAGTTGTGTTTTTCTGTTTGGACTTGGTTGTACTTGGGCTCGTGAATTGGAGACGAACTGGAAATGATGACTTAGGTATATGTATGGGCATATACCTAAGTAGAGTTGGTTGATAATTCATGTTTGTATCCTTCCTTTTTGGTTTATCCTTTGTGGATTCTGGGAGACCTTTGGGGGTCTCGGGGTCCATGCTGAGTATCGTATACTCACCCCTGCACGGGCTATGCCCGCACTACATTGTGTTGGTTGCAGACGACAGACACTGCTGATCGTGGTTGAGGCTTTTGGAGCGTGATGGTACCCGGAGGTGGACTATCAGGCAGGACGTGCATGGAGCGGACGGCTGGACATGAGGAGATGAGGAGACCATCTGTACCCACCCTTCAGGTGGGATAGCTGGAGGACGAATCGCTGGTTGCTGATTTACTTTACTACTGCTGTACTTTCTTTTCAATTGTACTGTACTTTCAGTTGGGTTTGTATTCTGGCCCATTTACTTTTCAACACTTACTTTGTACTCAGTTTACTTAGTGCTTAATACATCTTGCGTACTCTGTTGTGTTTCTTTCCTTATATAAAGGTAATGATTTCCAATTTATTAGTATTTAAATCTTTGGTTCTAGTCGCTAGCCCCTGGCCTATGGAAGGTGGGATTGGGGTAGTCATGGCACATTCCCTGAGTACGGGTCATGAAAAATTGGTGTTAGAGGGAGGTTCTACCGCAGAACTTAGGACTCTGATAATTCCTTCTATATGAAGTAATAATGTTTAGGGTATAGAGTGTGGTTATCTGTCCAGGGAGTCCAGTGTTGGTGCGGTGACTGACGTATCCATACACGAGGACCCTGACTTCTAATTTCCGATTTAGTTCATAAAAACATTGATTGCATGTGTGTTTCAAAAGTTTTCTTTGTGATTACTTTGTGTCAGCTCACCAGGTATACTGTATTAACCGTGGCACACTTGTTTCTCTCAGGATGGCCCCACGACGGCAGCCAGCTAGGGTTCTGAGCTTTGTGAGAGATGGCAGCCCATTGAGCGATGAGGCCTCAGTGCAGGTCCCCATTATAGCGGAGGCACCGACGATACCTCTACCCTCCGAGCCACCGATACCACCAGTCCCAGTAGCGGAGAGTGCACATCGCCTGAGTGCACTGCATGAGTTTCAGTATTAGAGGTCGCCTAGGTTTCACGGAGATATGGATCCTCAGGCAGCCGAGGATTGGCTGGAGGCTATTGTTCGAGTCTACAGATTAGTAGGGACACCAGTTGACCTCATGGTGATCCTTGCGGTGAGTCTCCTGCATGCAACAATAGGTAGATGGTAGAGCCTGATGCTCCTGGTGCACGAAGAGGAATCACTGCTTTGGACAGACTTCGAGAGAGTCTTTCTCTCATAGTTTTTCCAGCCACCCTCCATGCAGTGCACATTCAGGAGTTACTACAGCTGCAGTAGAGTAGCATGACAGTAGCCCAATACTCAGTGAGATTTACTGATCTCTCGCGATACTCCACGAACATGGTACGAGACCCATTCTTCCAGGCCCGGACCTTCGAGCAGGGAATAAGGCATGATATCAGAGCTTAGATGATCTCCCTCAGCATTCGGAAACAGGAAGGAGTACTAGAGTGAGCCCTTCTTGTGGAGAGATTTCTTGCTGAGCCTACACCAGCGGTGAGGCCTACTGCAGGGCGACACATAGTGGAGTCTTCTACAGCCGGCAGTAGACAGATGTCGCAGAGGTCCAAGAGGACCAAACCATCAGGTGGGCCACCTCAGGATACTGGTTCAGAGGTGCAGGGCACATGTAGCAGAGCCAGTCATACGAGAGGTAGGAAGTTCTATACATGCGGCGGGTAGGGCCACATGGCTCGTGACTGCCCGACCCACCATGTAGAGGAGCAGCAGACGGTTGAAGGACCACCCAGGCAGAGGCATAGGTTCGACCGTGGTAGTCTGTAAGGAGGAGGTGGAAGATGTAGAGGATCTAGCTAAGCAGCAGATGGTGGACTACGCTTCATGGATCTACCGTCACCACCACCAGGAGGTCCACCCCGACCATAGGGAGCTGGCGGAGAGAGGAAAGTTCAACTTCAGGCAGTGGAGGGCTATGACCACGACACACCTGAGATGATTCGAGGTACTATCTGTGTCTATTCCACCCTTTCTACAGTTCTTATAGACATAGGAGCGAGTCATTCTTTCATTTCTACTGCCCTTGTTCGGAGCTCGGAGATTCCGACGGAGCCATTGGCTCGATCCTTACGGCAAGAGACTCCTACGGGAGCAGACTCAATGATTACGCACTAGTGCCGGTAGTGTGAGCTTACTCTAGGAGGTGAGAGTTTCGGTTGGTATCTTCTTGGAGCGGCATCGAGGCCTTACGACATCATCTTGGGTATGGATTTGTTATCTATGGTCCATGCTCAGATCGACTGTATTAGGTGCAAGGTGTGGTGTGTCCGCACCGATGGGAGTAGGTTCACCTTCACCGGTGAGTAGGGAGCCTTTGCAGTGCAAGATGGACTCACACAAAGGAGAGGACAACAGATCACTCATCATCTGGCTAGTCTCATCCTAGGAGCAGTTGATGTGACAAGTCCGAGTTTTCCTGTTGTGGTGGATCGGTATGTGGATGTTTTTCCTGACGACGTACCAGGACTACCTCCTTGCAGAGAGGTAGACTTCTATATTGACCTATACCCCAGGACAACCCTGATATCTACTCCAACATATTGGATGGCTTCCGCTGAGCTTCGAGAGATACAGGTACAGCTGGAGGACTTTCAGGGCAAGGGATTCATACGACCCAGTGTTTCACCTTGGGCTTCCCCGATTTTGTTTGCCAAGAAGGCGGACGAGAGCTTGCGATTGTGTTTCGACTACCGTCGCTTGAACTAGGTGACTGTAAAGAAAAAGTATCCACTTACGAGGATATATGATCTCTTCAATCGCCTCAAGGGAGCACGTTGGTTCTCGAAGATAGTCCTCAAGTCAGGCTATCATCAGCTCAGAGTTCGAGATGAGGATGTGTAGAGGACAACTTTCAGGTGTCGGTATGGCCACTATGAGTTCTTGGTTATGCATTTATACGTAACCAACACACCAGCAGTGTTCATGAGTCTCATGAACAAGATCTTACCGACTTACCTCGATTGATTTGTCGTATTCTTCATCGACGACATACTGATATACTCGACTACTGAGGAGGAGCACGCCTACCACTTTGGGGTTGTACTAGACACACTCTGAGAGCACCATATTTATGGTAAGATCTTGAAGTGTCAGTTATGGATTCGAGAGGTACACTTCTTGGGGCACGTCATCTCTGAGGTGGGAGTTACAGTGGATTCTGCAAAGATCGAGGCAGTGCTAGCTTGGGAACCACCCAGGAGAGTGACAGAGGTGCGGAGTTTCCTAGGACAGGCTGGGTACTATCGGAGATTTTTTCCAGACTTCTCCAGAGTTGCAGCACCACTTTCAGCTTTGATAAAGAAGGGTAAAACCTTCGTATGGTCAGATAGATGTCAGTAGAGCTTCCAGGAGCTGAGACAAAGATTGACCAGTGCACCCATCTTGAGGCTACTGGAGGAGGGCATATGGTATGTAGTTTACTGCGATGCATCAGGGACATGACTCGGGTGTGTCCTGATGCAGGAGTGGGTAGTGATCACCTACGATTCACGATAGTTGAGGCAGAACAAGAAGAACTACGCTACCCATGACCTGGGGTTAGAAACAGTGGTCTTCGCCTTGAAGATGTGGCAACACTATCTGATGGGCGAGCACCTTACAGTCTACTCTGACCACCATAGTCTCATGTACATCTTCTCGTAGAAGGAATTGAACTTGAGATAGCGGCGATGTCTCGATTTCTTCCAGGACTATGACTTTGAGATAGTCTATACTCCTGGGAAGGGGAATGTAGTAGCTAATGCTCTCAGCAGAAGGTCGGGCATTCAGCTACTTGGAGAGGCGACAGAGCAGTTAGCCTCTTTGCAGATATACTTTGTGGTTAGAGATTGGGAAACCTTCCTACAGTACCTCACATTCATTGCTCTACTTCTTTAGTAGGTCAGAGAGGCACAGTGTGGGGATGTTGACTGTGAGACGCAACGTACTCAGATTTCCATAGGGCAGGCACCTAATGGATTTTCTGAAGGAGCAGAGAATGTAATCCTCTTTAGGGGACATACCATGGTACCAGTTGCATTAAAGGAGGAGGTGCTGATGGAGTTTCACACATACCCATTGGCGGTACATCTAGGTGTAGCGAAGATATACCAGGATCTCAGAAGACAGCATTAGTGGCCAGGTATGAAGAAGGCTGTGGAAGAGTTTGTTTCATGATGCCTCACCTGCCAGCAGGTGAAGGCGGAGCACCAGGTACCAGCAGGCTTGGTACAACCCTTAGAGGTCCCGGATTGGAAGTGGGACGGGATATCTATGGATTTCATGACGGGGCTTCCACATACTTCCAAAGGACATGACTCCATCTGGGTGATCGTAGACCGAATAACCAAGTCGGCCCACTTCTTACCCATCAGAGAGCAGGGCTCAGTGGAGAGCTTGGGATGCCTCTACGTTCAGAAGATCGTACGACTTCATGGTGTGCCATCGTTTATCATCTGCAATCGAGATGATCGATTCACTTCCCGGCTTTGGAAGGGGTTGCAGGAGGAATTTGGGACGTAGCTATGCTTGACCACCGCCTTTCACCCTTAGACAGATGACCAGACAGAGAGGACCATTCAGACACTCGAGGAAATGATCCATGCATGTGTCCTTGACTTTGGTCGCAGCTGGGAGGATCATCTACATTTGGTGGAGTTTGCGTACAATAACAACTACCACTCCACTATAGGTATGGAACCATACGAGGAATTGTACGACCGACCTTGCAGATCACCTCTGTGCTGGATAGACCCTGGGGAGTCAGTACTTGTAGGACCAGATATGGTCCAGGATATGACAGAGAAAGTGCAGAGCATCCAGGAATGGATGAGGACTGCACAGAGCCAATAGAAATCCTGTGCTGATAGGAGGTGGAGACCACTAGAGTTTCAGGATGGCGACCACGTTTTCTTACGGGTCTCACCTCGACATGGATTACAGAGATTTGGCTGGGGTGGCAAGTTATCTCTGTGCTTCATTGGACCATTCTCGGTTCTCAGTAGGATAGGCGAGGTGGCTTATCACTTGTCTCTTCCACCTCAGTTGCACCGAGTGTACGACGTCTTCCACGTATCTCAGCTGAGGAGATACGTGCATGACCCGACGCATATCATTGGTCATGGGGAGCTGGACATCGATGACAAGGAAACATTTTCGGAGGTCCCGGGGGAGATCAAGGATCGACAGGAGCGGGTCCTACATGGACGGTCGATTCCTCTAGTGCACATCAGATGGCAGCATGAAAACCTCCAGGAGAGCACATGCGAGCGGGAGGCTCATATGCATGAACAGTACCCTCATTTGTTTCCCTAGTTTACGATGTAGCTTTATGAGGACGTAAAACCCTGAGGTGGGAGTAATGTAAAGACTCATAAATTTCAAGGAAATTTTTTTCTTTAATTGTTTGGGATTTTACGAGTACACAGTTACTGACGGTACCTGATTCCGAGGCCCGATGTGCCTAGAATCAATTTCCGAAGTTTATCTTGGGTACGTTTAGTGAACGAACGAGCGAGTTTTTCTATCTTTTGAACCGCTTCTTGGAATTGAAATATGAGGGCATCGATGGAACCGAAGTGTCGGTAATTGATTAAGAGAACCTTTACCGAGGATGCGTTTTCTTTGGAGCAGTTGTTAAAAATTTTGGATTAATAAAGAATTGAATAAAAATTGTAGAACAATTTTTATTCTTTGTCCAAGTGGTTATATCCAACATAGGGTAGTTGGGGTGGGACCCACAAGACCATAACTACCTATATGTGGATTTTGGTTAAGTGGGGCCCACACAAGCCCCTCCCCTTCACATTCCCTAACCCCTTAACTCCCCCCCTTTAAACTTGTTAAACCCCCTTGAAATTAAGTGGGTGACTTATCCTCTCCCCACCTTCCCCACATTAAATCATGCCAACACACTTAATCAATTAAGAGAGTTATGTGTTTGAATTTTAAAATTTTAAATGCATGGAATGAATTAATAAAACAAGGGAGACATATTTTATTTTTGGGGTTATCTTTTTGTGTGAAGACTTTGGAAGAGAGCTCTATTCTCTCTTGGAAGAACTTCATCCTCCCAAGAAGAACGACACCCTTCGATGAAGAACATTGTCACCACAAGAAGAGGCGGCGTGCCTTTACTTCTTCTCTCTATAGCTAGTGTGAGACGTCGTGCACTCCTTGGACGCATGCCAACACCGTCCTCGAAACCTCACCCCGTGATTCCATATTCCGCGTCGCCGGAAAACGACATCGTTTAATGAGGTAGGGGTGTGTTTTGGATTGAGAAGTATTGGTTTTCCTTCCATGATTGTCATTCCTCTTAAACCAATTGTTATCGTACTAATGCAGAAGGGACCAGACCAAACTAAAACGGTCCGATTCCTCCGTCGTTCTTGTGAATAAGTAGAGACCTTCAACTGTTCTTGAGCGGTGAATCAAGTTATGTTTTCGGAGCCGATCGGAGGCCTGAAAACATCCTAAACGGCCTCAGAACATCAGGGAGACCTAGAAATGGATGTTTCGTAGAAATTGGATCATTGAGATGAAGAACGGATGCCTTAGGAGGCATGGTGGCCATAGGCGTCATTTCTAGAAAATTCCAGAATACACGACATGTACTTCAGAAGCACACACCGTGTAGTAAAAGCATACCGTGGCTTCTGTTTCGAACGTTAGAAAAGTAACACACGACGTGTGACTCTAGACACACGGCGTGTACTCTCCACACAGTTTGACAGAGGAGACATCGATGGACATGGCGTGTATTCATGGAAAATACACGGACACGGTTATCAACACACGACCAAGAGACACGGCGTGTACTTCCTTCACCATGGCAGAAGCGGCTTCGTGATGACTCGACGTGTATTCTGGGAATACACAGACATGGGGTAGAGTACACGAGCATGTACTCCACCACACGGCCAAGCATGGACATCGTATATGGAGTCGAACCCAGAAGTTTGGACACAGCATGTAACCATACCACATGCCATGTACTTACGTTTTACACGAACAGCCCTTCGACACAGGCTGTGGTACACGGATAGTACCCGTGGACTAAAGACACGACATGTAACCATATCACACGCCTTGTACTCACTTATTTACACGACCATCCCCATGACACAGTCCGCTTACATGGGCAGTACCTGGTATCTGATAACACGACGTGTACCTTTTACCTACACGCCGTGTAATTTTAGGGAAATTACTTGGTCATCCTTTTCTCTGTGTCATGGACACGTTCTTCTTGGTTTTTCCCCTATGAAATGGGATGGAATATAGTGATACATCATCTCTGGTCTTTGTGACGGTTGATGTATCCACCCCTTTTACTCGTGGAGTGGACCCTCCCATAATTGAGTATGCTGTGTGTGGGAACCTTAGATATGGCTGCGACTGCGATGACTACTGTGCTAGGATCCTCCGTGGGTTCGGCGACGATGAAGATTGTACTTGGACCCTACATGGCTTCGGAAGCAAGGACGACTGTACTTGGATCCTACGTGGGTTCGACAGCGATGGTTATTGTACTGGGATCCTATGTGGGTTTGGCAGCAACGACTTCTGTAATTAGATCCTACGTGGGTTCAGCAGGGGAGATGATTCAGAGGCTACATCTATCATCTCCACCCCTCTTCGTGAGTATTATACCTATGTGATCTGAGTCTTGACTTTCAATCATTATCTTCGATATGATTGTCTTGCTTTCCTGTGTGGACTGAGTTGTACTTTCCTGTGTGGACTGAGTTGTGTTTTTCTGTGTAGACTGGGTTGTACTTGGGCTCATGAATTGGATCCGAATTGGAAATGATGACTTAGGTATATGTATGGGAATATAACTAAGTAGAGTTGGTTGATACTTCGTGTTTGTATCCTTCCTTTGTTGTTTATCCATTGTGGATTCTGGGAGACCTTTGGGGGTCTCGGGGTCCTTAATGAGTATCGTATACTCACCCCTACACAGGCTATGCCCGCCCTACGTTGTGTTAGTTACAGAAAACGGAAAATGCTGATCTTGGTTGAGGCTTGTGGAGCGTGACGGTACCCAGAGGTGGACTATCAGGTGGGACGTACACGGAGGAGATGGCTGGACCCGAGGAGCAGAGGAGACCTTCTGTATCCACCCTTCAGGTGGGATAGCCGGAGGATGACTCGGTGGTTGCTGATTTACTTTACTGCTTCTGTAATTTCTTTTCAGTTGTAATGTACTTTTAGTTTTGTTTGTATTCTGGCCCATTTACTTTTCAGCACTTACTTTGTACTCAGTTTACTTAGTGTTTACTACAGCTTGCGTACTCTGTTGTGTTTCTTTCCTTATATAAAGGCAATGCCTTCCCATTTATCGGGATTTACACCTTTGGTGCTCATCACCAGCCCTTAGCCTATGGAAGGTAGGCTTGGGTTAGTCATGACACGGGCCCCGAGGACGGGTTGTGAAAAACATCTAGCTTTAATGACCCGTGAAATATATTATTTAAATATGAATTTTATCACTAAGCCATTGAATTTGAAGGTATGTATGCGATTAAATAAATTATGAAATATATATAAATATATAAATATCATAATAAATAATTATTTATTGATAATTTACTTATAAATAAGCACTCAACTTTTAATAAATAATTTTATTCTTTAAAAAATAATTTTCTTTCAAAAATTGATTTTTATTACCTATTGCAGGAAACTATTATAATTAATTTTTGAATATTTTAGAAATTTTATTTTATAAAATGATTATAATTTTTAAATATTCATATCTACATTAAATTATGGTTAAATTTTGAGATTTTTTAAGAATATATTTATTTTTCAATGAATAGTGAAAAATACCACTTTTTTGTAAAATAATAATTTCTCTTTAATAAATTAAGTAAATTAAAATTCACATCATTATTTTATGACCTAAAATTAAAATTATTTTTATTTATTAATATTTCATTCAATTAATTACAATTAAATCTTTTTTATACTATATTTTAATATAAGTTTATTTTTAGGTTATAAAACACATTTTCTTTGATTTTTTTAATGTACATAATGCCTCTACATTTAAACTAATTAAAATAACCCCTAATGAGGATTTATTTAAATTAAATGTATAGATTACATATCTTTAAATATGAAATAATATTCATATAATTATTATTACTTTTTATATAGTAATTATAAGGTCATCTTATGCTCGAAAATGCATGTATTGAAAAACTTTTTATCGTCACATCTACTAGTTTAATTTTAAATTAAATATTAAAAATTATACAAATTGAATTTAATAAAATAAATTTAATATTTTTAATCATAATAATTAATATTATATAATAATTTCAAATTAATTTTTTATCATAATGATTAGTAAAGACAAAAAAAATTCATTTACAACAATTAAGGTTAAAATGGTGTTTTTCACATTACAAGACCTTGCGTTTAAATTAAATTTCCATGCACATGGAATTTTTATATGATAAATTGGATTTAAAATTAATAATATATGGGTGAAAATTATCTAATAAGTCTCAATTTATTTTAGGCTTCAAGGATTAATTACTTAGTTTTAAAAACTAGTTATCATGGTGAAAGCTAAAATGGTAAAAGTATGTAAACTTAGAGGATAGGAAAATAAAATGTTTAAAACATGATTAATTTATATGATCCAGGAGTTTCTTGGAGTTACCTTCTATACATTACATTATTTTTCAATTTTTAAGGCACTTGGGTTGAGAGTATCTTCCCATTATTGAACTGTTTTTGGAATTAACAAAAAATGTCACTCCTCCTCTATTATAAAAGGCAATCCATCCTTTCACTTCCTCACACCTCTCAATCCATTTGCCTTGACAAAAAAATACCAAAATATCTCATGAACACCCTTATGCAAATTATATATCTTATTTTCTTCAAAAAGACCAACCTTAGTATCCTTAAGAGGATATCCAAAGGAGGATTATCTAAGAGAACATAATCATCTCAAGAAATCTCTTTATTTTTCATTATTATTAAAATAATTTCAACTATATAATACCACTTAAAATAAAATAACATTAGTATATACCATATATTTAGATGTTAGTATGTTTATGGAATAATATTTATCCACCCCATCCTCCATCAAATTGGATACAAATCCATCATTCAT
This sequence comes from Viscum album, assembly GCA_963277665.1. Classification (NCBI taxonomy): domain Eukaryota; kingdom Viridiplantae; phylum Streptophyta; class Magnoliopsida; order Santalales; family Viscaceae; genus Viscum; species Viscum album. Next base: position 820,113,880 of record OY728126.1, read on the forward strand.
GTGTACAGAGGACTACCACCTCACGAACTAATGTAATTTTTTTTCCATACATGACTCATATAGATAGTAATAATTATGTAAATAATGAATATATATAATACATATGAAATTATTTTAATTCTAGAAAATTAATATGACATAAAATTTTATACACTCCACCCATTAAGGGAATGATATCACGACTCTTGCATACGTACAACCAACCCTCTCTATAAAGCGAAACGACTCATTTTCCATGTCCAACATTAAATAATGTTTTTAAAAATTAACTAAATAATTAAATATGATATTTTTAACATTAATATATTTCTTTATATGATATAACTATATCCTATACACAAGAATGATGACTTTTATGACAAAACATGCATGGGAAAATAAGGCAATTAACACTTGAAATAATAATAATAATAATATATTATTAACGAACTGGTATTAAGATGTTATAATCTGATAATATATAATATTATAACTATGAATATTTTTATTTTATAAATCAATGACTTTATTAAAACCATTATACAATATGTCAAAGTGTATTCAATCAAAAAGAAGTGTGAGGTAATGGATTTTGTCTGAATTTCCTTTCATCGAGGCATATTGTAATGTTATGAACCTAATTTAATTATATAGTGTATATAATTACCCTATTAAATTTAATATAATTAACAATTATGACATTATTTTATTTAAAATTTTAATTTTAATTATTTCTACCAAGGGAATTTGACATGAAAATAACCAAGTGATAAATAATTTCATAACTCAATTTATTTTTATTGGGTTACATTATTTATTTGTTGTCATTAATATTATATGGTTATGTGTGTAATGATTTTTAATTTAATTTTTTTATTTTCATTTAAAGTTGATACATATAATCAATTATTTTATTAATTATCACTTCAAAGTTATAATCATTGCAAGGGTTTCTCATCAAAGATTGTTATCTTTGGGTTATAAGTTATGTTATACAATTATCTTATTTTATGAGGTGTATATACTTACATTTTTATATGTTATATCATGATTCTATAAATTTTCATAGAATTTAATGTTTTATTTGAATTTACCTCATTCATGAAGGTTATGAATAAAATGTTACCAAAGCGGTAATGATTTATGTTTCAATCTCATTTAAATCGGGACTATTTATGATTGAATTTATATTGAATGAAATTATTTGATAATTGTCTAATAAATCATTTAATTTTGTTCTCCTATGGTAATTGATGATATTTTCAAGTAATAATACCATATTTTTCTTTTTTTTCAAATTATTGATAATTGTTTAAATAAAATTAAACTTTATTTCTATCTTCTATCAAAAATCCTTTTATTCCAAATCCATATTTTAAAAAAATGTGTTTAAAAAATGTTTTATTATGATTTATTCACATAATTTTTACCCATATATTTATTTCTATAAGAAAATTTAAAAAGGTAACTTTATATCATTTTCCAAACAAGGAAATTTTCCCTTTTCCTATAAAAATGTGAAAGGAATATTTGTTTTAACATACTTGGAATGAACAGAACTTTACTGTCATCATGACCACTAATTTCATTGAAGTTTTATTTACATGTCTAAATGGTTATTTTTAATGAAATAATTTTTTCCTAATATTCTGGATACTTATAGTTTTTTTAAAATTGATTTTATAGTTAATATGATACTTTCCACAAGAATGTTTTTAATGAAATTTTCATAGTATTTATATTCATCAACAATAATAAAACTTTATTTTATTTATACTTCACTAATATATGTTGTAATCATACAATATGTATTCTTTCTTTGGATGGTTTATGATCATTTTGGATAGGGAAAGTTTTGACATTCTCTTTCTTGATTATTTTATGTAATCATTAACTTTTCCTTGAAATATTCACTTTCTCTTGATCATGGGACTTATCATTTCCCATAAAAATCAATAATATTTATCATGGATATGATTATTAATTAAATTTAATATAATTTATACATATGGTGTTTTTTATATTATATAAATGAGTAGGGAAATATTGACATTTTTTATTCTTTATTAAATACATAAATTTATTAATAAGGAATATCATTCATGAATTAAATCGATTATTAAATATATGAGGAATGGGTTAGACATATAGTGACTGGTGGGGATCTAGATTATATAGCCCCTCGATGCATTGATAGGTCTCATGAGGTGAATCTTTAAGATGTAATTAATGGGTTTTTCCCACAGTTTTAAACCATCTTGTGAAAGGTACATACAATATAGATATCATGATGTATGAGATTATTGAATATAATATTAATCATTTCATTTATTAAGAATTCGGTTATTATTATCCATGAGATTATTGAATTTATATTATCCATGGATGCATTTCATTATCAGTTTATCGATTAAATGGAACGTGTGTTAATAATTTACCGTGCCATATTATTTATGATTTTTGTAACCACGATAGTAAAATTACTAAAAATTCATCTGTGTTAAATTATTTACATTTCTATGTTGATTAGGCTTCATTTATCCATGATATATTTTTCTTTATGTAACTCTTACTAAGTTTCTAAGTTCACCCATATTTTATTTCCTTTCCCCAAGATATGAAGAAGTAATATTTGAATGATTTCAAAGTTTTAGACTATTTTTTTGTCAATAATTTTCATTTCATATTGTCAAATGTACTTTAAGAATCAACTATGTATCTAGTTTATTAGGAATACTATCATATTCCATACTTTTAAAGTTATTACTTATATATTATTACAATGTAATAATGTAACCATTAAACCTGAGCTACTAGGTAAGGGTATTTACATTAGCAGTTTGTAAAGATGGGTAATCTCCCATAGTTTTTATCAATTTCCTTGAGGTTGAGTTTCCATAGTGTTTCATGATGAACATGATCTATGAAATAAGGATCCAATCGGTGTCCTCAGTAATAGGCTCATATGTAGATGTATCAGTTATGTCATGTATCTTATGGAAAGGGTCTCCAAGATGAGGTACACCCAATATATTCAGTGGATCAGACAAAAAAGGATAGTGGTTAAAGACTATATACTATTTGAGGTATGGTCTTGATCACTTCTATGTTGTCTACTACTTTGTTTGATACTGATGCTTCTCATTCCTTTATATCTTCACAAGTTATTGCTAGACTTGAAATACTGGTAAAGTTATCCTCTATGATGGTTTCCCCTAATATAGTGTTGATCATGAAAGTATACCATCATCATTAATTCCTAGAGTATGCTATAGTCATTGCTGGTTATGGATATCCATGGGACTTCACAATTCTAGAGATGATGAGCTTAGATGGGATTCTTGTAATGGATTGGATGACCAGTTTTCGAGATCATATTTATTGTTATCAGAGATGATTATAATTTATTTCTCATGAAGGAAGGAAGCTATTGATAGCTGGTGAGTGATATTTGAGAGAATATAGAGTTTTCCAAGAAAAGATCTAGTTTGGGATGATTATTCAATGGATTATAGGATTGTCTCTTTCATTAGGATCAATGGTAACACCCTCATCTTCCCCTCCATGCATAGATATCTATAAATATGTATTTTTGGATGAATTAATTGGTATCACTCCTAAGCGAGGAGTTTATTTTGAGTTATAACTCATTCCAATCGGACAAACCACTTAGAGACCCCCTTATCATATGGCGCTATATGAGTTTAAGGAGCTCAAAGTACACCTCAAGAACTCGGAACAAAATGGATTTATTATGATAATTACTTCACCATGAGGTTCACCTTTTTAGTTCACCATGAAAGAATATGGTAGTTTTAAAATTAGTATGGATTACCAGAAGATAAATCATGTGAATGTAAAGAATATGAATCATTTTACTAGGAATAAAAATAAATTTGATTAGTTATGGGGAGCTGGATGGTTCTCAAATATTAATCATCTATCATGCTATCTCTTGTATTGGTTTAGAGAGGAGGAAATCACAAATATGGCATTTATTATATGGTATGGGTTATACGATTACTTGGAGACATTTTTGGTATGATGAAGTTTCCATAAGTGTTCATGGTTATCATGAACAAGATCTTCCACCTATATCATAACTCATTAATCATAGAATTTTTTGATTATATCATCATCTAGTCATTGACCCCAGAGAAACATCCCACACATATAAATATAGTCCTAAGTACACATAAATCACATTGAATTTATGTTGAGCTATCATGGTGTCACATTTGGATTCAGAAGGTAAAAATATTGGGGAATGTGGTTTATGAGATTATTATATCAGTGAACTTTTAGAAAATTTATGTAGTGATATAATTGGAACATCCACATAAAGTGTTTAATAATAGGATATTTATAGGTTTATTGGAATAAAATTGGAATTTTATCCATGACTTCTCCCATTTATCATCACCCATGACTAAAATGATGAAGAAAGGGGTAATGTTTTATTGGTTGGACCAGTGTAAGGAAGATTTTATTGAGATGATGAGGTGGATGACTAAAACCACAGTGTTGATTCTTGATGATCCTATGATTTGATATACCATATATTAAAATTCAATAGAAGTTGGTTTGGGGTCAGTGTTGATACATAGGGAACTATTTATGGCATATGAGTTATGTCAACTGTGACCCCATGAGAAAAAATATCCTACTCGTGACTTTGATGTGGAATCTATGGTCTAGTATTTGATGTTTTGGGGAAACCAACTCATTTTTAAGAGGATTATTTTCTAAAAAAACCACAAGATCCTTAACTACATATTCTCATAGAGGGATCTAAATTTGAGGTAGAGATGCTGGGTAAAGCACCTGCATATATTAGACATTGAGATATTCTATTGACCAAGTAAATATGGAATGACTCTAGATTCTCAAATCCATAATACATAGGTAGATATAGATCTTAGTTTATTAACTCTATATTAATAGTTGTTCTTGATGATCTTATTATTCGATTGTAGGTTGGATGATTTTGAGGACTATGGATCAAGGACATGGGACAAATTTTTGATCATATCTTATTTAGTAGACTGGGTGAATACTAAAAATAAATATAAACCAGATTGTGTTGTGATACAAGAAAAAATAAAAAGTGGAAACATGATACCTGAGTGGTTATTGGATAATGATAAGGTGATCTTATTACATATGAGAGTTGCAGTCCTTTCTTCCACCATGGAAGAGCTGTTGAGAGACTTATATACCTCTAAGTGGGAGGTTCATTCTAGAACAACAAAGATGTACCATGACTTAAGGTGGTAGTTCTAGTGTCCTGAGATGTAGAGGGACTATGAAAACAAAAGTTTATAGAATATATTCTTATTTAAACAAATTTTATTTCATTGATATCTTATGTTTCATGTAACACCATGTTTAAATGAACCACACTATACTATCAAAATATTTTTATTTAATTTTGATATTTATCTACTCATTTTTTAAATTGGAGGGTATGAATAGGACTAGATAAATTATAAAAATTTTATGGATTAGAATGTATAAAATGAATTTATTGGTATGAAATTTCTTATAAATGAACAAAAAAATCATCTAAATTCAAAATAAATATAAAAAAAACTATTTTTAGGCGAACAATATGTTTTTATCATAATAAATTAAATTAATCACTATTTATGAATGATTTTAAAAAAATTTAAATATAATATTTTCATTCATTTTTTTTTCATTCATCTAATAATTTCTCTAGGCAAGGGATAAAAATAAATATAGTTTAATGCTTAAAATTGTGTTTTTCTAAAAAGCAGTTTGGTGATGTTTTATGCACTTATTTTGAAATTAAAATTTTTAAATTTTAGATTTTTTTTGGAAAAGTTCAATTCATTTTTTAAATCATCATATCAAAATAGTATTGGATTTAATTTTTTATAAATTTCTTGACAATATAATTTTTTGATGAATAGTGAAAAGTAGTGATTTTTATTGAAAACTGATTTTTCATTCAAAACATTTACAAAGTTACATTTTTAAATAAATAAATTTAGAAGTAAAATTAATTTAATTATATTATTATTAATAATATTTTCGTCATTTTAATAATTTTATATTTACTTTTGATATAAAATCTTTTTATATTTAAGAAAATGTTTCTTTCAAAACCCGCATTTTAGTTGCACTTACGGGTTTAATTTTGAATCAAATTATTATAATTATGTGAATTTAATTTGATAAAATTTATTCTATATTTTTAATCCAAATAATTAGTATTAGTTAATAATTCCAAATCAATTTTTTATCGTAATTATTAGTGAAGATATTAAACATTATTTACTGTGATTATGGTTAAATGAGTGTTTGTGTGTTACATGCACCTATGTTAAAATTAATTTTACTAACACATAAGATTTTTATTTGATAATTTATTTAATATTTATAATACTTAGATTAAAATTATATAATAATACTCATTTATTTTTAGGTATAAAATATAAATTTCATAGATACGTTAATAAAAAACTAATTACCATGGTGAAAACTAAAATGATAAAAGTGAGTAAACATAGAATATATGAGATTTTTTTAAATGTTTATATTTTTATGTCAGAGGTTTTTATAAACTTTATATTCCCTAAAATATATTATTTATCAATTTTATAGGAAATTGTATTGAGGGTGACATCCCATTATTGAATAGTTTTTTGTATTTATAAAAAAGTCACTCCTCATCAATTATAAAAAGAAACCTCCTAACATCACTTATTCACACATATTAAGACATTTATATTGGAAAAAATACTAATATATCTCCCCCAAATCCTTATCCATGTTATAGAGCTTCTATTATTCCCAAAATATCAACCCTATGTTCCTTAATAATAGATCCAAAGGATGTTTATCTAAGTGAAGGTAATTGTTTCCACTAAGCTCTTTATTTTTATTATTCTTTTACCACCTTAATTCATGTCTTAATAATTCTAATATGATAAAACAATATACAATGTTATTATATGTTATTATGTTCATGTATTGTACTATATCAATCTAAGTGAAGGTAATTGTCTTCACTAAAATCTTTCTTTTTCTTCTTCTTTTACCACCTTCATTCATGTATTAATAATTCCAATATGATAAAACAATATACAATGTTATTATATGTTATTATGTTTATGTAATGTACTATATCAATCTTATATTCCAAAAAATGGGAACTAAAACTATCGGTTATGTGTGCGGTGGAATACCACCTTACGAACCCATACAATTCATTTTCCATTACTACCACTCATGATAAGATATAATGATGTATTTAATATATATATATGATATTTATATCATAATTTTACTTATTTAATTTTATTATAACATCAACCCTCTTACCTTTTAATCCATTGGAAAATGATAATGTCGCTCGTACGCATGTGTGGACTACCTCCTCCACCAAGAGATGTGATTCAATTATCATTTTTTTTGTAATGGATGGTAATAAGGATGGAGTTTATGAACATATATGATTTATATTATATAATAGTGATTCTTTAATGGTTAATTATTATTTACCATTAATTATTTTATTCCACAAAAAAAATGAAAACAATGCTCATGTATACGTATGACATACTATCTCCATGAATGTGGTAACTCATATTTATATCTATAAATTTTATGGAATATTATAAATAAATATATATATAATAAAAATTATAGTTATTTCATGGATAAAATTTGGGAGATTATGTAACCATTATCAAAGTACAATGACAAAAACTACCAAACCAAAACATACTTGAAAAATTAAGTAGTTATTACCTAAAATAGTGATTTTTACCAAGAACTGTTAATAAGAATATAATAAATGACTATAAGTAAATAATATATTATTTTATATATATTATTATGATTTATAATTATATTTATAATAAATATATATTAAATATAATGGAGTATCAAACACATATGATGGAATTCAGATGAGAGTTATGGGTTTCTGGTCTCACTTTTACTTCCGTGAGACATATTCTATATTCACAACATATTTATTTTTTGTAGTGCTTATACTTCCACATTTATATTTTATATCATGAATAATTTTATATTAATTGTATTTAATGTTTAATTTTATGTTATAGTGGATATGGTTCAAATGTTACCAAATCAGTAAGTGGTTATTTCATAATATCGTCATAATTCAGGATTGTTTATGTTTAAGTCTCAATCGGGGGAATTATTTGATATTTATATATTAAACACACTATATTTTCTTATAATATGTTTATTAATAAAAATTAATTGTTTTCCTTTCATTTTCATCTCTTTATGTACTCAATATTACAAAATAATGTTTTTAAGGAAAAATGAATTCATTTCTCTTTTTCATCAAAAATCATATCTCTTTCACGTTTCTATTTTCTAAAAAAAATAAAAAATGTTTTTACTATTCTCATATGATTGTTAAAATTAATTTTTACCCATGTTTTAAATTTTAAAAAATGGTTTAAAAGGAATCTTCAAGTCATTTTCTGAATGAGTAACTTTTTTACCTTTTTACAATAGTGATAAAGGAATGTTTCTTAACAACATGTAAGGAATTACCCACCATCATGACCACTCATTTTATTGAAGATTAAATTAAAATTTTATATGAATATTTTAAAATAAAATTTTATTCCTAATATTATAAATTCTTTTTAGTTTTTTATAAGTTATTTTAAAAGTAAAAATGGTATTTTACAAATAATTTTTTAATGAAATTTTATATTGTTTATATTCATCAATAAAATATACCCTTATTTTACTTATTATTAAATGGGGATATGTTGTAATGATACAATCCTTAGTATTTCTCTAGATGATTTATAATCAATTTGATTGGGGTTATACTATTTTGATACCATTTTACAAATTACTCTACATGGTTTATGATTATTTTTCTTGATGGGGAAAATTATTAACATTTTATATTCTAGTTTTTTACAATAATTGTTTACAAAAATTACATTTCTCCCATTTAATAAGAGGAATGCATTGGATATATTAAGTGATGGATGAAGCCTTTTGTAACCCCTTTATGCACCAGTAAGTCTCATGAGAGAAAATATCTTGGGTATTTGGCCAAGGCATTATCTATTTATGTAATATGTCTTGGCACAAGGGATTGATGGTACGTTTAATATGTTTATTATAATTAATTACCTTATTATGAGATTAATTACTGATTTCCATTTTATTTTTTTATTATATATGATATCTATGGATATGTATCATAATCATGTGATTATTTATGTTGAATTATTTGATCATCATTTAATCTCTCAACATTAGTTTTCATGATCAAGATATTGATTAAATGAAATATGTTTTTAGATATTTATATTTATATATTTATTTTTTCTTATTTATTCATGATAGCTTTCATTGTATGCATACCCTTACTAAGTATCTATGTTCACCTCTTTATTATATTTACTTTCTTTAGGATTTTAGGAAATGTATTAGGATTGATATAAAGGGATACACTAAAGGAAATAATTGTGTTCTCGAAGAAAATGAAATATTGTAATTTATGTTTTCAAATGTAATGTGAAATTCTAGTATGTATATAGTTTTTGAATACTACTAAACTATTTAATAATTTGAGATGAGGTATATTATATCTACCACCAATTTAATAAATTTACCACTGACTCTAGGATACTAGGTTCAGAGTCCTTAAAATTTGTATTAAATGAAGTTTAGTAAAAATGATGAGAATTATATTTAATGAAACATATATTAGAGAACATAAAACATTGACTGAATTTGAGGATATGTTTATGTATAGGATAACATCATAACGTTTTGGTAAGTTTTTGATTATGTGGTTTCCCTATAAATACATCCCTGTACATATACTACAATTGAAAGTGGCTCTATCATAGTTGTACCTAGAAGTAATAACACTGAAAATGGTATATTGGGCTTTAACTCAATAAAAACATGTTTCAGGATAATTGGACTTGTTGCACACCTAATATAACACTCCTAAGGGATGTGATTGGGTTAATTCATATTTTATTTATGTAACATCATGAAGAATTTAAAATAAATTATGACTACATATAACCTATGTTAAAACTACAGTGTCATAGGATGAATAGAAAGTGTCATGATTTAGACATCCAATAAATTATTTTTCATAATTATGATTTTGTTTCTCAAAACATTATTCTTGGTTTTAGTCAATCGATATAACTAAGAGAAATGATATTAATGCTTAATAAGGTGGAAAATATAGTGATTATAAGAAAAAAATAAGTTGATGCCTAATGTGAAAGAAATTATGATTATGATTAATTAGTTTCCCTAATATATTATTATCAACCTATACTATAACTAAATCTTTTACTTTCCAAAGAAGAAATGACTGTATTCTAATAATATCTCGAGGGTAGAGACCATAGAGGAAAGAGGGCTCAATTTTTTTAATGTCAAAAATATGTAAAGATACACTCATGAAAATGTCTTAATGTAATTTGGATATTTTTTTATGTTTGGAAGAGAAGTGAATTGTGAAATGAATTCCCAAGGATAAGTGATGAGTTTCATAGAGAGAAATAAATTTAATGAAAGAGATCCATTTATAGTTCATTGTATTAAATGTGTAAAACCTTGCTATTATTTGAGTCAATGAAATCATATAAAATTTAACTCCTAGTACAAGGAGTAGACTATGTTATACAAAACATTTAAGTAAAAGGGTTGAAGTATTTATGTATTGGGAATCAATAATTATGTTGTAGATATATTTTTATGAATGGAATTTTTTTTATATGAATCAAGAAAAATATAAGGACTGGGATAGATTTTGGAAACCTATATGTATTCATCTATAATAAACTAATATTTATAGATACCATTATTGGTTTATGCTTTTAATTTTTATCATAAGATCAATGTCTATAACACACCTTTTAATGTAATAATAATTGATTAAGATTATATGATTTCATAGAAAAAATTAATTTAGAAAAATTTAGTGGTAAAAAAAATGATTTGATGAATAATGTTATTTTGAGTATATTCATCATATTTTTGGGAATATGATAGGAATTATATTATCATAGTTTTAGAAAAAGGACAACTCACATGTCAGGCGACGACTCACCGCATTCAAGAAAGTCGTGGGGCTTGAAAACACAACCTAAGGGTGATAAGGGTGTAGAGAAGACCACTATCTTATGAGATGTTTTATTTAATATAACATTATTTTTACTTAAATTATTTGATGGATAAATATTATGTTGAAATTTGGGTGTTACTATTGATTTTTAGATAATAATGTATTATATTCGATAACATGTATCAACCATTTTGGTTTTAGTAAATATTTAGAGACATATGGAAATAATTTTCACTATTTTATGGATATTATGATATGTTAAAGGTTAATTTTATTAATCCAGGGATAAAAAATCATCTTAGATATTCATTTTTTTGGAAAATAAAGGAAGTGTAAATTGATCAAAGAACAATCAAAGGATGAAAATATTATTATAAAATAAAAAGATATCAAGTAAATATATTTTATATTATTCTCTATCGTAGTTGTAAAATAATATTTCAAATTTAAGAAATAGATCTTGAAATAAAATATATTATCCTTTTACCACCAATTCTGATGAATTTATGGTCTCTTTACCCATCATAGATGTATTGTATTATAATTATAAACTTTTTCCTAACCATATTTTCTATCACTCTATACGTTTCCTTGAAAATTAGTTTTCTCATCCATGTCCTTGTTTCCAATTCCCACTAATTTTTTCCTACATGTAAATCTAGTTATGTTTCATTATATATGAACTTCATACTTTCCTTTCTCTCTTATCAAGATGAATTTTTATTAACACTTTCATGATATGGGTTTTCATCAAAGGTTAGGACATCAATGAACAAAATAGAACTATGAGAGACTAATGTATTTAAGGGAGTAAAATGTTACAAATATAGTTTTAGAATATATTCATATTTAAATAAATTTGATGTATTGGATATCTTACATTACATGCAACACTCAATTTAAAATAACCACAATATACTATCAAAATATTATTATTTCATATAATAGTTATCACCTAGCTGTTAAATTAGCATATATGAATAGGTCTAATTAAATTATGAGAATTTTATAGTTTAAACATGTGTAACATAAATTTATTAGTTATAAATTTATTCTAAATGAAAATAAAAATCATTTAAAAGTAAAATAAATGCTTTTAAAAAAATGGTTTCTATGCTTGAAATGTATTTTTTTCTTAATAAATCAAATTAGTCACTATTGTTGAATTATTTTTAATGAAATTTATATATTTTAAATTCAATAAAATGTTTAATAATTTTTCTTATATTTTTTATTAGTGTGGTATAAGAATAAATCACGTTTTATGCTTACAAAATTTTATTTTTCTAAGAAGTCTTTCAGTCGCGTTTTACGAACACATATTAAAATCAAAATTTTCCAATTAAAAAATTATTTTAAAAAATAATTTTTTTTTCAATAATAATTTCAAAATTATAATTTTGTGTGGTTTTGGTAATTTTCTGAAAATATAATTTTTTTAATGAATAGTGAAAAGTATTTATTTTTATTTAAAACTTTCTTTTTATTTAAATCATTTGAAAATTTCCCTTTGTATTTAAAAAATTAAAAGTAAAATTAGGTCAATTATATTATTATTAATCCAATTTATGTTACTTTAATCAAACTTTTATTGAATTTTGATACAAAAACCTGAAATTCTTATTAAAAAATATCTTTGAAAAACGTATTTTCTCTCTACATGGGGTTTATTTTAAAATTAAATTCTCCCACTTATGTTTATTGAATTTGATAAAATTTATTAAATATATTTAATCTAAAAATTTAATATTAGTTAAAAAGTTAAACTTAATTTCTGGTCATAATGATCCGTAAAGGTAGTAAAATTTATTTTTTGTGGTTATGGTTAAAATGAGATTTTGTACGTTACAAACACCTCTGTTAAAATTAATTTTCTAATAACATAGGTATTTGATTTGATGAATTGAATTTAATATTTAGAATAAATTGTTCCAAATTATCTTATAATGAAAATTTATTTTTATCCTTAAAGGATAAAATAAATAGGTAAATAAATAAAAAAGTAATTACAGTGGCGGAAAATAAAATGGTAAAAGTGAGTAAACTTAAAAGATAAGGGAATATCATGTTTAAAAAATGTTTATTTTTTAATTTATGTGTTTCATGACCTTAAATTTCTTATAATATATTATTTATCAATTTTGAGTCACTTGGGATGAGAGTGACTTTCCATTATTGAATAGTTTTGGATATTTAAAAAAATTCCAATCCTCTTTAATTATAAAAGTAAACCTACTCCCCTAAATTATACACACCTCTTAATCCATTTATATATATAAAATCAATAAAAAATATCTCTATAACATCCTTATCCGCATTATAGATCTTTTTCTCTTCCCCAAAGACCAACCCTAGGGTCCTTAATAGGAGATCTGAAGAAGGCTTCTTTAAGAGAATGTGATTTTCTTCACTAATATCTTTATTTTTATTCTTCATTTACCAAAATAATTCATCTCTTACCAATTAAAATATGATAAAAATAGTGTATAAATTATATGGAGATTTCATTATGTTGATATAATATCCAATATACATATCATCTTCTAAAAAATGGGAAACAAAACCATTAATCTTGCGTACAGAGGAATACCGCCTCACAAACTGAGGTAATTCGTATTTCACCAATAACTATCATATATATATATAATGATAGATTTAATATATATATATATATATATTATATTTATAAAATAATTATAATTATGTAATTATAATATCACACCACCTTATTTTATTACAATCCATTAGAAAAAGACAACGTCACTCGTGCGAATGTGTGGAATACTCCCTTCATGAAGAAATGCAATTAGTTATTCATTTTATTATGAAATTACTGGTAATATGGATGGATTTTAAGAAAATATAAGATTTATATGATATATTAATTATTCTGGAAAACTGAATTATTATTTATCCTTGTTTCATTCCATCTATAAAAAAATGAAAATTATATTCATACATACATATGGAGTGATAAGGTGTATCTTTGACCTGGGATGGATTTTATCTACTATTTAATACCTTCACTCTCTCCTATAATATCCTATTGGATATACCCTATAGTGGCTACTTCATCCTTATGTATTCCTGATGGTGTTAAGCTATAGGCCATGGGTCCTCCAGCGAGTCCTGTTAGTCCTACTACCTTAGTGGAGACATCTACTTCCATATCATTCAATGTCATGCTAACCAGGCCACCTAGGGCCTCTCAGTCTATCTTATCTTGAATACTATAATATCTATCACCCCTATGTGTGTAGATCATGTGGATGGTTTTCCAATGGTCAACATTTCGAGTGATTATCTTCGTGAGGTAGCAGCTTTCCATGATATCTCCTTGGTTTCGATGTTTGTTCGAGACAACCCTCCACTTGTATTATTCAAAAATTATGTGGCTTCATGGGAGATTCAGTAGATAGATGTGGTTTTGATTCTATCTAGATCTTATTTTTATATAAACCTTTCATCTTGGAATGATTTCATCAAGGATTGTTCCAGAGAGAACCATCTCTGTGGGTCCTGGAGGTTTATGCTAACCAGACAGTCCTGGGATACTCATAGTGGCCATGAATCTAGTATTATAGAGGTTTGGGTAAGGTTTCTAGGTTATCCCCTTAAATTTTAAGATCCTAAAATGATGATTTCTATGGGAAATTAATTTGGGAGGTTCCTTTGTGCGGATGAAGATACCCTTTGCCTTCAGTCGGTGTCGTCCCTGTGTATCTGTGTGGAGTTGAACTTGGAGAAGTCGATTCCATATCAGGTGTTTTGAGTAGGTACAAACTTCTCCTAGTGTAAGATGATTTTCATTCAAACCTCTCCATTTTTTTGTGTTCGGTGCACCAGTCATGGGTACTCAGTAGACTTCTGTAGGAGATGGAGATTGCATTCCTCAGTGGGAATGAAGCTCTTGGACCATTCTTCCTCTCCTCCAAATTCCATGGTAGGTAAGGGTGAAATTTTGGTTTAAGGGAAATATGTAGTAGAGTTGATGTCGACACCCCCCCCACACCATCTAGTATGGAGTAGGGAATTATGAATTGGAATTCGTATTTAGAATCTGAGGCTCACACATTTTTCATTTTTTCTAAAAAATATTTTGAATTTCCATAAATGGTTATCCTACCTCAGTCTTCTATCCCTTTATTTCTAACCCTTCCCTCTAGTATGATTTCAATTCTAAAGCATCTAGAATAAAATTATGTTTTCCCCTCCTCCTACCATCATGTGATTATTCTACTAGTTATGAACCTTTTGGGTCCCCTAGAGATCATTCATCTTTTGGAAGAACCTGTGAAGATATTGTTTTTCTAGTGCCTCTGATGGAAATTGTTCCTCTTATTTATACCGAATAAATCATGGGGGATTATTCTACTTTACCTTATTTTTCCTTACTATTACCGCAGGCTTCGAAGTCATCTCAGATGGGCCCTTTGGAGTCTATGACAAATGATTTGACAGGTTCTCCAACTAAACCTATGGGTCAGGTGAAGGAGCTTAAGAGAGGTGACTGTTTTTCTAGTCCTTACAAGGAGGAGTTAGTATCTAAATCCTTACCAACTCTATCAAACATTGAGCATGTTACTCGGTATAAAGTGAGAGAAGTTATTTTTTCAATTGGGGTTTATAGAAATGTTTCCTCTTCAGGTGTCTCTTATTCAGGATATAAGGCTAACATTGTTGTTTCTTAATGGTTTCTCTAATGTTATGGAATAACCAAGGGTTGGGGGCTTAGGAGAAGAGTGTGTATGTGTTTCATGAGTCCCAAAATTAGTAGATTTTATTACTTTCAATTATATAATTGAAACAAATGGTTGAATTCTTCCCTATGCTTGCAAGATGTATGGGTTTATAGTATTATTCCATGTGAATACATGCAACGATTTTATCTGGGTATTCTGAAAGAAATTAGTTTTGGTTGAGAATTGTGATTCCTAGGATCAACACATTATGAAAAGGATTTCTTCAGGCAATTATTCATTCCTTTTATCTTTTATTTATGCTAAATGTGACATTGTAGTGTACACTTATTTGTGGAAGAACCTATCCAACTTCAATGCTAGTGGCCATGACCAGTTTATGGGTGGATATTTTAACACGATAACATATATTTATGGAAATATGGTAGGGGTAATTCTTCAGTTATTTCTATGAAAAACCTCATATATTTCGTGGTGGAAATGGTTTAATGGACCTTGGTTTCTCGGGTTATCGATACAACTATTGTAATAACCACAAGGGATTCCAACACATTTAGTGTAGATTGGATATATGTTTATCTAACCTTAATGGTATGTATTTTACCCCTTTCCTCTATTTCTCACCTTACTCGGTATCTTTCGGACCAGATGGATATTTTGGTGAATATCAAAAAGAAAATCAGTAGTCTAGAGAATTTCATCTTCTTAAGTTTTTGGGTGAGGATGAAGGGGTTTTCTCAGATGGTTTATAGATCATGTTATTAGGATGTCTCATGTAGCTTCTTGATGGGTTTGATGATTTATCCTAAGGGTTTGAAAAGGGACATGTAGGGGTGGGTTTTGAGCAGACAATCCATTAACACCATATTAGAGTAAATTCAAAATGGATTTTATTCTCTTGAAGTCAGACTCCAAAAATCATGGTATGGATACACCTTTATTTGTGCTGTCTAAGAAAAAATATGAAGCAACTAAAAAGATGTTGGATATTGAAAGTAATTATCGGTATATATCAAGATCATTTTGGATTATAAATGGGGATCGTAATATATATTACATCCAGGAATGTTTCAAAGAAAATAAGGCCTTAATTCAAATCAATTTGAGACTTCAAGATGGATCCATCAAAGAAGACAATGAGGTTGCAGGGAAAATGGTGCTTGATCATTTCAAGGGTCTATGGGCGGGTCCAAGGATCATGTAAAACTACGAATGTGAGGCTAAATAAGAGAAAATTTTAATGAAAAAAATTAACAGACCAATTGATGAGGAGACCAATGGAGCGCTTGAAAAAATTCAAGGATAAGAGGAGATCAAAGAGATCACTTTCAGCATTAAGGCAGATAGTGTAGGGGGAATGATGGGTTCCCGGGTTCCATATTTATGTTTATGTGGGAACCTATTATGAAACAAATCATGTAAGTAGTTTGAAACTTTTTTAGAGGTGGGTATCTCTTTAGGGTGGTCCGTTCTTATAGAGATATTCTTGTTCCAAAGGTTCATCATCCCATGAAAATTAATCAATATCGTCCAATATTCTTGTAAAAATATGTATAAAAAATTCCTTATTGGATTATTTATAGGATTATTAGTCATGTCTATAATGACCCATACTTTACATAAATTCTTATTACTTCATAATTGAAGCACACTTGTTACAACATATAACAAAACCAGGAAATGACATTATAGGTATAGTGTCTTTGGAAACTGGGAAACATAAACAACTGGTTCATAAAGCATCTAAATTGTCTCCCATTTATTTCATTATATCTAGAGTCCCTTTTGGCATATCATAATTAATAACCTTCTTCCTGACCTGGGGAAAGAAAACATACAAAAGGGTGAGCTCAAATGCTCAGTAAAGGTAAACAAAAGAAATATCAATCACATCATATTCATAAGAACATAACATTTTGGAAATCTTAACCTGTAAAAGAGATCATAATTTCATAACATGGGATAAATCATAGTAGTGAAATGTAATCCCAATAATCATAACTTAAAACATAAAACTTTTTGGTATACACACATAATCATAGAGAATCATTTCTTAGTAGTCAAGACTCATTTCCAAGACTTTCTTAGCGGACAAAGTCCATTTCTGAACCGAGTTCACTCCTCGTTTCAGTCCTTTTTCACTGAACCGTTTTAACCTTCCATTCCAGCCATGTCTATCTCATGAGATATAAATCTTTACCCAATTCATTGGAGGGAGATATAGGTCCCACCCATATCATAATGATACCATTCTTATGTGTTCCACAAAATCATAAATCATACATAATTGCATAACCCATGTAATAAAAATGGGATTCTTAAACATCGTGACATCATAAAACAATTCATATAAGATAAAGGAATTCATAAAAATAATTCCATCACAACATAATCAAATCAATGTAATAATAGGTATAGAAATAGAAACCTATTTTATCTTATATGGAAAATAATTTTGATAAAACACTTGAACTCCATTCTTGAGGAAAATATCCTTTCTACTTCAAAAACATTTTTCCTTTCTTAACATGTCATACAATTTTAAACGAAAAGAAGTTGATTAAAAATGAACTTGAAAACTTATAAAGGAAGCTTCTTTGAAATAATGTTTTAAAAATCCATTCATGCCGTATAAGTTAAAAAAACATTCTTCTCGTACTTTTGTCAGAAAAGTCAAAAAGTACCTCATACGAAAAACGACAAAAGATTCCTTTCATATATTTTACTAAAAACTCACCGAAGGGTAAAATTAGATTTAAACAATTGTAGGTGGATGGAAAAAATATTACATATTGAGGAAACATGGATGTGGATGATAATATACACCCCAGTAAATACCAAAGTATAAACAATCTTGGATAAAAATGTGATTGTGATATTTTCCCTTACCTTAGATCCGATTTGCTTCATAAGTGTCCGAACCTCCTGTATAATGATTTAAATATTGTCATTGAATTATTCCAGAATCATAATCATTGTTATGATATCATATATGTCCATATTCTTAGCTTCTTATTAGTAATATTTCATTGCTACTTGTTATTCAGGTGTTTATTACTTTTTGTTCTTATGCGTTTTTTATCGAATAAATTCTTATTCTTCTCTTTAGGTTATAGATACCTCATTTCCAGAATGTTATTAGTGTAATATATATCATATTAATTCATTCAATTCATTTATATAATCATTATGCAATGAAGATCATGTAGAACGAGTCACATCACATCGTGGAGACGGTATTCCGTACGTACGCACGAGCGATGATATCGTTCCCATGATCGTGGAATTGTATTTGAGTGTATGTATACTATTTCAGAATCAATATAAATTTACAATAATCATATATAGTTATTATTTAAACCATTATACCCATCCAAGTAAGGTGGTGGTGGAAAATAGATTACACCACGGCGTGGAGACGGTATTCCGTACGTACGCACGTTCGGTGATTTCGTTTTCCGTAGGATGGATAGATGGTGAAATAGGGTAGTTTAGTACTTATAATAACATATAAGTATATGAGTGATACTGATGTTATTACTTCATAATGAAACAACTAAAGAAGAAGAAGTGGAAGAAGAAATAAAGTTGAAAGAATCGGTAACGGACATTACCTATTCTTTGAAGAGCCTCTCTGAGACCTCCTCTTAGGTCACTAAAATTGGTCTTTGAAGAATACCAGGACCTCTAGGATGTTTCTAGGGAAGTGGAGAAGATAATATTTCAGGGGTTAGCTGAGCTTGAAGGCTCAAAGTGGTGTGAGGAAGATAGGGAGGAGGTTCCCTTTTATAAGGGAGGAGAGGGGCACCTTAGGAAAAACTAAAAATATTATTTTATTATAAAGTCATATTTGGTTTTCAATAGCTACAAATTGATTTATTTCGAATCTAAGGTGAGGATGGGTCTAAATACTCTCATAAAATAAAATTTAGACAAGTTTAGGTATCTATTTTAACCTTATCATTTAGATTTAACTTTAAGTTAGATAATTTTAACTTTTACCATGTCTTCTTGTTTTCTTACACTATAAGGTTAATAAACTTACTATAAAAAGCCAAAAGAACACCAAGTTATTTATAATTAATATATATAACCTTATATAAGTAATTTTTCCGAACCTTAGATTTTTAGGAATAAAATAACAATTAATAATATAATATTTGTTTTAAAAACTATTTTATGTCAATTTTGACACTATTTGGTAATTTATTTTTTAAAAAATCATAACAGAAAGATTAGTTCGAAAAAAGTTAATTAAATCAATAATAACATGGCATATTAACCTAGAAAATTATTGTAATTCCTAAAAAGTCTCAAATTACATTTATTTGGGTATTTATAACATCAATTAGGTCAATATTTCATTAATAAGATAATTACTGTATCATCATTATGTCATAAATAAATGAAATTATTTATTGTCTAAAAATTAAAAATAAACTACCATTATGCAGGAAATCGTTTTATCTTTCAAATTAATATTTATAGTCGAATTTATCTTATGTATAACCTTATATTAATAATTATTTAGTTATTAAACTTTGATTTTAACTATTTTAACCCTTCTTTAAATAAATTAATAATAAATGTCCTAATCTAATCCAAGTGGGCCTAAATGATCATATTTTATTCCTAATTTTTTCTTGGTCGAATTACAATTATCCAATATAATTAGGACATGTGTTAGGGTAATAATAATAACATTTTTACCCTTAATTTCCCTATTTACTTTTAACCGTGGTAAAAAAAGTAAAAAGTTACTATTCAACAAAAATTATTTTCATCTTATTGAACCACATTTTAGTCCTTGATATTAACCGTGTCTCTCGAATTTTCGAAATTCCACTCACAGAAGCGGTAAAATTAAGTTGTATGTAAATTTGCAAATTCTCCTAGGAGGTGGGTAAAAGAGAGTGAAAAGTTCGATAAAATTTTTATATATCTAAAATTATTATAAAATGACTGCAATGAATTTCATTGAACTTATATAGGTATTATGTATCAATTTTGAACTAAAATAAATTTAAATAAAATAAACAATTATTTAAATAAAAAGTCGGTTTTTAAATAGTAACCCAGTGTTTTCATTATTCATCAAAAATTGAAAGTTTTCAGAAAAATACCAAAATTTCACCCTAGGATAATTTCGATATTACGAATCCAAAAATGAAGTCCATTTTGAAAAATAAAATTTATAAAATTTCAAAAAGTGGTTATTACTATTCATAACGGCTAGTTTAGTAATATTTTAATAGCATATCGTTGTTTAGTGAAACTCAGTATTGCGTACGATGCAAGCTATCGAGGAAGGTCAAGATTGCGTGTAAAGCAAGTCAAGATAGTGTTGTGTGTAGTGAAAGATTACTTTAATGATTTATATAACATAAAAACAAAATATTTCTCATAAAAGTCTCGGGTGTTACATTCTACCCCCCTTAAAATGAATTTCGCCCTCGAAATTCGTCACTTTGTAACAAACAGGTGAGGATACCTCTCCATCATCATATCCTCAAGATCCCATGTAGCTTCTTCTAATTGGTGGTTCCTCCATAAAACTTTTACCAAGTGAGTGGTCTTGTTCTGTAGAACTTTTTTGCTACGATCCAGAATCTCTATCGACTGTTCTACATAAGAAAGATCTTGCTCCAGCGGTACAACTTCTGAGCTGAGTACATGTGAAGGATCAGGTATGTACTTTCTCAAGAGAGATACATGGAACACATCGTGAACTTGGGAGAGATTCGATGGAAGCACCAATCAGTAAGCTACCTTCTCAACACGATCCAGTATTTTGAAAGGACCGATATACCTAGGGCTCAACTTTCCCTTATTTCCAAATATCATTACTCTCTTCCAAGGAGATATTCATAAGAACACTTTATCACCCACTTCAAACTCTAGGTCTTTTCTTCGGTTATCGACATAAATTTTTTGTCGACTCTGAGCTTCTCTTATGTGTTTTTGAATAGATCTGACCTTTTCTGCCATCTCATCAACAAGATCAGGTCCTAATAGCTTTCTTTCCCCAACTTCATCCCAGCAAGTTGGAGTCCTGCATTTCTTTCCATAGAGAGCTTCATAAGGATCCATCTGAATAATTAAGTGAAAGCTATTATTATAAGAAAATTCCACCAAAGGTAGGTGTTGATCGCAATCACCTTTTAAATCTATATAGCAAGCTCTCAACATATCTTCTAGAGTTTGAATTGTTCTCTTATACTGACCGTCTGTATGAGGATGATAAGTAGTGCTAAAACTCAACTCTGTATCCAGAGTATGCTAAAGACTTTGGCAGAACTTTGAGGTAAATCTCGGATCCCGATCGGATATAATAGAAAGTGGTACTCCATGCAATCTTACCACTTCCTTCACATATATCCTGTCAAGCTGATCTAGAGAGAAATCCTCTCTAATAGAAATGAAGTGTGCTGACTTTGTAAGACAATCAACTATGACCTAGATAGCATTATTGCCTTTTGATGTTTTAGGAAGTCCGGTGACAAAGTACATAGTGATGTTTCCCCATTTCCATTCAGGTATGGGTAATGGTTGTAACTTCCCCTTAGACTTTTGTCTCTCAGCTTTAAATTGTTGACAAACCAATCATCGAGAGACATATTCAGCAACATCTCTTTTCATGCCATCCCACCAGAAGTACTCTTTCAGGTCCCTATACATCTTCATGCTTCCAGGATGAATAGAGAATGAAGAACTATGAGCCTTATCCAGCATCTCCTTCTTTAATTCTGGGATGGGAGGAACACAAACCCGATTCCTTAATTTTATTATCCCATCACAATCAAGGTTGAATTCAGGAACATTTCTCACCTTCTTTTTTATCTCTACATCTTCTTTCTGTGCCTCTTTAATCATTACATGTATAGATGGTTAAACATTCATTTGAGAAAGATACGATTTTCCCCCTTCCATTATAATTCCAAGATCCATCCTTTGTAAATCCATAAATATTGGATCTTTTTTTATCCTCATTATGGATAAGCTAGCATGGTCTTGTCGACTTAATGCATCTGCCACCTTGTTTTCTTTCCCAGGGTGGTAATGAATTGAGCAGTCGTAATCTTTAATCAGCTCCAACCATCTTCTTTGGCGCATATCCAGCTCCTTTTGTGTGAAAATATACTTTAAACTTTTATGATCAGTATAAATATCACACCTTTCTCCATAAAGATAATGCCTCCAAATATTTAATGCAAATATTAACGCAGCTAACTCCAAATCATGAGTTGGGTAATTTTTCTCATGGATTTTCAACTGTCGTGAGGCATAAGCTATCACCATATCTCTTTTCATAAGAACACACCCCAACCCCTTCTTGGATGCATCAATATAGATCACAAACCTTTATCCACTACAAGGAAGTGTGAATACAGGTGCACTGGATAACCTTATTTTTAACTCCTTGAAATTCTCTTCACATTCCTCCATCCACACAAACTTAACTCATTTTCAAGTCAACTTGGTGATTGGATTAGATAATCATGAAAAATATTTCACAAAACGTCGATAATATCCAACCAAACCAAGAAAACTTCGGATTTCAATTACTATTGTTGGTCTCGACCATCTTTTGATAACCTCTGTTTTTGCTAGATCCACAGATATCCCCTCTTTTGAGATTATGTGACCCAAAAATGCACCTTTTTGAAGCCAAAATTCACACTTGGTAAATTTGGAATAAAGCTTCTCCTTTCTCAGGGTCTTCAATATAATTCTCATGTGATATTCATGTTCTTCCTTGCTCTTTGAATAGACAAGAATATCATCTATAAAGACTACCACAAACTGATCAAGATAGTCTCTAAAGACACTATTCATCAGATCCATGAAGATAGCAGGGGCATTAGTAAGACCAAATGGCATCACTATAAATTCATAGTGTCCATACCTTGTACGGAAAGCTGTCTTTGGTATATCCTCCCTTTTGAACCTTAATTGATGATACCCTGAACGAAGATCAATCTTGGAAAAGTATTGAGCTCCACGTAGTTGGTGAAATAAGTCATCAATGCACGAGAGAGGATATTTGTTCTTGATCGTGATCTTGTTAAGTTCTCGATAATCAATGCAGAGTCTCATTGATCCATATTTCTTCTTAACAAACAGAATAGGTTCTCCCCAAGGTGACTCACTAGGGCATATGAATCCTTTATCAAGATTCTATTGGAGTTTCTTCTTCAATTCCTACAACTCAATTGGGGCCATTCTATAAGGTGTATTTGAAATAGACAAAGCACCCAGTACGAGTTCTATTGAAAACTCAACTTCACAATTTGGTGGAAGACCCGAAAATTCCTCTGGAAAGACATCATCATTCTACTGTACAATGGGAATATTCTTAATCATGAGTTTTACACCAACCATTTGAGATAAATAACCTTCATTTAGTGGAATCAAAACCCATAAGATGGAAGAAACTTCCACTAGAAGGTTATGTTCATCCTTGCATCGATAGATGATCATAGATTGATCTGGAATATGAAATGTGACTTCCCTTATTTGGAAATTGAAATGAGATCCATATAAAGAAAGCCAATCCATGCCAAGAATCACATCAAATTCCACTATAGGAAGGATTACAAGATTTGTAGGAAGCACTTTCCCACAAACTTCAATCGGAGAAGAATTATAAACTTTTGATGTGACTGTTGTGCCATTAGGGGTTTTCACAGATAACTCAACATCTAATTGTTGAGGTAATACGGTGATACCCTTAGAAAATTATTTAGAATTAAAAGAGTGGGTGGATCCAGAATCAAATAAAACATTTGCTACTTTAGAGTGGATGGTAAGTGTACCTTTCACCACTTCGTTATCGTACTCCACATCGCTGATAGAAATTTCATGTGACTTTCCTTTGTCTTTGGCCTTAAGAGTTTTTTGACGTCGATCATCATCATCAACCCTTGGATTTGGGCATTGATTGGCATAATGCCCCATCTCCTTGCACTTGAAACATTGAAGGGTAGTAGGTTCATTCTGTGTATCCCTTCCTTTGTTTGCATCATTAGACATCTTCTTCCCATTATTTGGACATTCAATTGCCCGATGACATTCTTTTCCACACTTATAACATTTTCTTGTCCCCTTAATACAATTTCCTCCATGTTTCTTTCCACACTTTGAGCATAAGGGAAAACTCATCTTCTTTTCAGTGTTCTCTTTAGATTTTCCTTTGAATTCCATTTTCCTCTTCTTATCAAACCCATATGACTGATGGGTTACTCCAATCTCCATCTCAGCCTTGAGAGCACATCAAACGATTTCCTTGTAGCTATTGAAGTCCCTTATGGCCAGCGCCCTTAGAAGACTTGGTTTTAAGCCACTAAATAATCGATCGAACTTACTCTCTCTTTGGATAATAATACCAGAAGCGTACCTTGTAAGTCTTGTAAAATTTGCTTCGTAGGTACCAACAGATTAATCATCCTTTTGCTTTAGTTCAAGAAATTCCTTCTCTATCTTTGTTCGGAGAATACGAGGGAAGTACTTATTGAAAAATAAGTTCTTTAACTCGTACCATTCCATGGACTCAATTTCATCCCTTTACCTCGTATTTTTAATAAGATTCCACCATTGATCAGCATCTCCTTCCAAACGATACACTGCTAAGATTACTTTATCATGTTCAGAACATTGAAGAACTGAAAATATCTTTTCTGTGGTACTGATCCATTGTTCAGCCACTAATGGATCAGAAGACCCTCTGAATGAAGGTGGATGATGCCTCATGAAGGATTCAACAGAATGTTTCTCCTTCCTTTTCTCATTTGGAAGTCCTGCATGATTCATAGCTTGAGAAAGTTGTGTGAGCATGGCTACAAGATTTTTAATTCCAGCTCCCATAATGTTTGGTTGCTCAGGGGGACAATCATTGCATTGCCCATCACATTCCGCATTAACACGATTCCTTCGGGTTCCAGCCATTGACTAAAACCAAGAAGAATAGTGTGAGAAACACTAATTATAATAGGAAAAACACATAACCAAGAATAAAATTTTGCACTTAAGGTCTTATCATAGGTTATTCATGGACATTTCTAAAACACTAAGATTGTGTTCTATGCTTAGACATATCCTTAGGGTAATTACTAAGGCTTTCACATCCTAGTTTCCAAAGGTTGACTATACCTTTCCACTGATACCAACTATAACGAACCATACTTCACATACATTGTTATTACTTCAGAATTGAAGCACACTTGTTACAGTATATAACAAAACCAGGAAAGGACTGTATAGGTATAGTGTCTTTGGAAACTGGGAAACATAAACAACTGATTCATAAAGCATCTACATTGTCTCCTATTTATTTCATCATATCTAGAGTCCCTTTTGGAATATCCTACTTAATAACCTTCTTCCTGACCCGGGGAAAGAAAATATACAAAAGGGTGAGCACAAATTCTTAGTAAGAGTAAACAAAAGAAATATCAATCACATCATATTTATAAGAACATAACATTTTGGAAATCTGAACCTGCAAAAGAGATCATAATTTCATAACATGGGATAAATAATAGTAGTGAAATGTAATCCAAATAATCATAACATAAAACATAAAACTTTTTGGAATATACACATAATCATATAGAATCATTTCTTAGTAGTCAAGACTCATTGCCAAGACTATCTTAGTGGACAAAGTCCATTTCTGAACCGAGTTCACTCCTCATTTCAGTCCTGTTTCACTGAACCGGTTTAACCTGCCGTTCCAGCCCTATCTATATCATGAGATATAAATCTTTACCCAATGAATTGGAGGGAGATATAGGTCCCACCCATCTCATAATGATACCATTCTTATGTGTGCAACAAAATCATAAATCATACATCATTGCATAACCCATGTAATAAAAATGGGATTCTTAAACATCGTGACATCATAAAACAATTCATATAAGATAAATGAATTCATAAAAATAATTCCATCACAACATAATCAAATCAATGTAATAATAGGTATATAAATAGAAACCTATTTTATCTTATATGGAAAATAATTTTGATAAAACACTTGAACTCCATTCTTGAGTAAAATATCCTTTCTACTTCAAAAACATTTTTCCTTTCTTAACATGTCATGAAATTTTAAACTAAAAGAAGTTGATTAAAAATAAACTTTAAAATTTTAATGTAATCTTCTTGGAAATAATGTTTTAAAAATCCATTCATGCCATATAATTTAAAAAAACATTATTCTCGTACTTTTGTCGGAAAAGTCAAAAAGTACATCGTACGAAAAACGACAAAAGATTCCTTTCATATCTTTTACTAAAAACTCACCGAAGGGTAAAATTGGATTTCAAAAATTGTAGGTGGATGGAAATAATATTACATATTGAGGAAACATGGATGTGGATGATAAAATACACCCCAGTAAATACCAAAGTATAAACAATCTCAGATAAAAATGAGATTGTGATATTTTCCCTTACCTTAGGTCCGATTTGCTTTGTAAGTGTCCGAAACTCCTGTATAATGATTTAAATAATTTCATTGAATTATTCCAGAATCATAATCATTGTTATGATATCATATATGGCCATATTCTTAGCTTCTTATTAGTAATATTTCATTGCTACTTGTTATTTGAGTGTTTATTACTTTTTGTTCTTATGCGTGTATTGTCGAATAAATTCTTATTATTCTCTTTAGGTTATAGATACCTCATTTACAGAATGGTATTAGTTTAATATATATAATATTCATTCATTCAATTTATTTATATAATCATTATGCAATTAAGATCATGTAGAACGAGTCACATCACATCGTGGAGACGGTATTCCGTACGTACGCATGAGCGATGATATCGTTCCCATGATCGTGGAATTGTATTGGAGTATATGTATACTATTTCAGAATCAATATCAATTTACATTAATCATATATAGTTATTATTTACACCATTATACCCATCCAAGTAAGGTGGTGGTGGAAAATAGATTACACCACGACGTGGAGACGGTATTCCGTATGTACGCACGCGCGGTGATTTCGTTTTCCGTAGGATGGATAGATGGTGAAATAGGGTAGTATCATAATTATAATAACATATAATTATATGAGTGATACTTATGTTATTACTTCATAATGAAACAACTAAATAATAAGAATTTGAATAAGAAATAAAGTTGAAATAATCGGTAACAGACATTACCTCTTCTTTGATGTGCCTCTTTGAGACCTCATCCTAGGGAACTAAAATTGGTCTTTGAAGAAGACCAGGACCTCTAGAATGTTTCTAGGAAAGTGGAGAAGATAATTTGGAAGGTTTTTTCCGAGCTTGAAGGCTCAAAGTGGTGTGAGTAAGAGAGGGAGGAGGTGCCCTTTTATAAGGGAGTAGAGGGACACCTTAGGAAAAACTAAAAATATTATTTTATTATAAAGTCATATTCAGTTTTTAATAGCTCCAAATTGATTTATTTAAAAGATAAGGTGGGTATTGGTAGAAATACTCTCATAAAATAGAATTTAGACAAGTTTAGGTATCTATTTTATCCTTATAATTTAAATTTAACTTTAAGTTAGATAATTTTAACTTTTACCGTGTCTTCTTGTTTTCTTACACTATAAGGTTAATAAACTTACTATAACAAGTCAAAAGAACCCCAAGTTGTTTATTATTAATATATATAACCTTATATAAGTCATTTTTTTGAACCTTAGATTTTTAGGAATAAAATATCAATTAATAATATAATATTTGATTTAAAAACTATTTTATGTCAATTTTGACACTATTTGGTAATTGATATTTGTAAACATAATAACAGAAAGATTAATTCTAAAAAAGTTAATTAAATAAATAATAACATGTCATATTAACCTAGAAAATCATTTTAATTCATAAAAAGTCTCAAATTACATTTATTTGGGTATTTATAACATCAATTATGTCAATATTTCATTAATAAGATAATTACTACATCATCATTGTGTCATAAATAAATTAAATTATTTATTGTCTAAAAATTTAAAATAAAATACCATTATATAGGAAATATTTATATCTTTCTAATGAATATTTATAGTCAAATTTATCTTATGTATAAACCTATATTAAAAATGATTGAGTTATTAAACTTTGATTTTAACTATTTTAACCCTTCTTTAAATAAATTAATAATAATGTTCTAATCTAATCCAAGTGGGCCTAAATGATCATATTGTATTTCTAATGTTGTTTTTGGTCGAATTAAACTTATCCAATAGAATTAGGACATGTGTTTGGGTAATAATAATAACATTTTTACCCTTAATTTCCCTATTTACTTTTAACCGTGGTAAAAAAAAGTAAAACGTTACTATTCACCAAAAAATATTTTCATCTCATTGAACCACATTTTAGTCCATAATATTAACCGTGTCTCTCGGATTTTCTAAATTCCACTCATAGAAGAGGTAAAATTAAGTTTTATGTAAATTTGAAAATTCTCCTAGGAGGTGGGTAAAAGACGGTGAAAAGTTCAATAAAATTTATATATATCTAAAATTATTATAAAATAACTCCAATGAATTGAATTGAACTTATATAGGTATTATGTATCAATTTTGACCTAAAATAAATCTAAATAAAATAAATAATTATTTAAATAAAAAGTCGGTTTTTAAATAGTAACCCAGTGTTTTCACTATTCATCAAAAATTGAAAGTTTTCAGAAAAATACAAACATTTCACCCTAGGCTAATTTCGATATCCCGAATCCAAAAATGAAGTCCATTTTGGAAAATAAAATTTAAAAAATTTCAAAAAGTGGGTATTACTATTCATAACGGCTAGTTTAGTAATATTTTAATAGCATATCGTTGTTTAGTGAAACTCGGTATTGCGTACGACGCAAGCCGTCTAGGATGGTCACGATTACGTGTAAAACAAGTCAAGCTGGTGTTGTGTGTACTGAAAGATTCCTTTGATGATTTATATAACATAAAAAAAATATTTCTCATAAAAGTCTTGGGTGTTACAATGTCATTACAAGACTAATTTCATAAGAACAACATCGTTTTATTAAACAAAGGAAAATCCAAGGTGAATTGGGTATTGTGAAATAAAAGGTTGGTGGTCTTAATAGGAATCCCATTGTTCCCAACATTATTATCAAAGGTGATATTGAAAAATCATATGATAAACATGAATGTAACATCATAATCAGATTGATGGGGACATTTGGATTCAAGGAATGGGTTTACGACCTACTCTTCACATGTGATTCCTCCCTATGGATTTACATATCACTTATGGGGAAGGTATTTGGTTTATTCAAGTCAGTGTGTAGCCATAGACAAGGTGACCATGTATCACCTTATCTTTTTATACTATTTCATTAGGATCTTTCAAGATATCTCAAGAAAATCTTTGTGGAGGGAAGCACCCTCCTGTGTAGAGACAAATCAGGTAATAACATTATATCTCATTTTATGTTTGCTTATGACATCATCTTTTTTATGAATGACAAGCAATGATATATTGGTGGGATGAACAGGCTCATGGAGACATATGAAAATCCAAGTTGGAAAAAATGAACAAGGAAAAGATTAATTTCTATATCTCAAAACATTTCTCTATTTAACGATCCTGAATTATAAAAAATAAACTTGGCATGTAATGACATGATGATTCCATGATTTACTTGGGGGAACCCATTCAAAATGGAAGAATTAAAAGGGATCTATTTAATGAAATCCTAAACCGCATTACATGGTGCATTCTGAATCAGAATAACCATTTCTTTTCTTTTGGTGGTCAGATTACATTGGTTAATAATGTTTTGACCTCGATCCCTATGCATATCCTATCAATTATTAAGGGCCCGAAAGGGACCATATAGGGTATAAAAAAATCATGACATGTCTCATTTGGGATACTAACTAGAAAGGTAAATGTAACTAGGCATATTTGAGGCCAATGGATACCCCATTAATGATAGTGTCATTAATTTACACAATGTGACTAAAGTCATGCAAGGCATGTCAACTAAATTAGCTTGGGAAATCAATGAATACACATCCCTTTGGGATAAGTTTATGAGGAAACTCTATGGTGAGGACTGGGATGAGTAGGATGAAAGTTCCGGGAGGTTTTGGGCTCTTGAAAAACCATTATTGGTATCCTTGTGGTTTTAGAAAAAGTGGTCAGGTGGGTGGTAGGATCTAGGGACATCAATTACTGGAAGTCGAACTAGGCCGATGTGCCACTTTACTTCTAGGGATGTATTTTCTCTGATATCTTCTTTAAGTAATAATGTTTTTCTCCTGCTTTCATCAATTATGCCTCACTAAAAAACAGAATATTCCTTTTGAAAATATCTATCTGACTAACATGCTTGGTCAATGTGTATTTTCTATTTCTTCTTCTGGGAACTTTAATAGCAGGATTTTTATAGAGAGGCTGAATGAAACTTATGGTCCTGATGAATGGGGTTCTAGAATGCAGTGTAAAGGAATCCCATCAAAGATGAGTTTTATTGTTTGGTATCCAATGTATGGGGCCCTTAATACTAATGAAAATGTTCATAAAAAGGGGGTGTTCTTGGATTCTCATAGCTAGTGTTATACCTCTCCAATCTTTGAGACCATCAATCATCTTTTTTCAGGGGGGATTCCACTCTCTCTTTTTGGAGTTTCCTTGGATAATACACAAGATTCACTGTAAGTGGGTATGTACTCTCTAATTTACTTGATAGCTAGTTTTAGGGAGACAATATGAATGTCATGGAGGTTAATAATCACACCATGGTATTCTATGTGGGATGATGATTTATTTGGGATGGAAAGAATAAGGCTTTGGATGGCCATGCATTCTCTCCTCGGTTCATGAAGATAAAGGATAAATCCATGGTTATGGAACTCAGTGTTCTCATTTTTTTTCAGGGTTTATCTCCCTTGCTTCAAAAAATTATCCCTCAAATGGTGCTAAATACAAAAGCTTATGAAAAGGAAAACTTATGAGCATGGGTGAAATGGAATCCTCCACGTCCAGGAATGAAGCTCAATGTGAATTGGTTGTGCCTGGATGAAAAAATGAGTGGTGGCAGCTTAGTTTGGGATGGAATAATATCTATTATTCTTAGATTTACCTTCTTATAAGGAATGAGTGACTATTTGGGTGAATAATCATGGGAAATAGTTTGTGGTATTTCTCTATGTAGTAGCGTAAACTTCAATGTGGAATAGGTTGAGTTGGATTCAAAATTTATTAATGGGATTCTACAATAAAAATCTGATCCTCTGTGGAACCTGATCTATTTTATCAAGTAGTTTTGGAATTTCTTGGTCTAGGGAATTATGGTTAGTCATACATGGAGAGAAGGTATTTTCTCACCTAATGTATTGGACAGTAAAGGGGACCCTAATGAATGTATTATTCTTTATCTTTATTCAGGATCCCTCCTGGAAGATTGCTGTAACGACCCAAATTTTTATCAATAGAACTTCTCCCTTCTTATAATTATTTCATATAGTATAAATCACATAAAATCGCATAGATACAAAAATAAAAAATTTATAAATAAACAATGAATGTAATAAGAAGATTTTCCATAAATTAAGAAACTTATACCAATGGAATAGTAACTTGACCTTTGGAATAGTAACATAACCCATAGGAATAGTATTTCATCAAATAGAATAGTAACTTCACCTTTGAAATTATAAATAAAATTTGGGTATCATATGGATTAAAATATAATATATTTATATTATGAAATTTGTAAGTAAATATTTTAAAAATGATAAATTATGTATTGGTATTTTTATGAGCCCAAAATATTTATTTATAATTTTATAATTAATATAATTATTTAAAAGAAAATTTATATTCACAAAATATATTCATAAATTAATATTTTTTTTCTTATTATTATAATATAGTTTTATGGGAACTTAGTGAATTTTTGAAAGTGTCATAAAATCAGTTATAATTTTAAAATTTATATTTTTTGAATAAATAATGATTTTAATTAACAATTAAAATTCTCATATTTAGAGAATTATTTTCATAAAATGGAGTTAATTTTTGAATTATACACATTGGAAAATATATTGGGTGAATTTTTGGTATTTTTTAAAAAACATGAATTTTTAGTGAATAGTGAAATTTTATGATTTACGTTATAAGCTAAATACATGAAATATTGATTTATAGATGATGCATGGAAAATTTAATCAAATAATCTCGAACTAACCTTCATTATTTTAATATATTTAGTGATAATGTTCAAAATATTCATAGTCTTGATCCAAAATAATAAACTAATGAATAAAATAATGAGAAAACACCCCTCTCCTCCTCTATAAATATAACCCCCAACAAACTCTTCTCCTCACAAATAAAAAGCCAATAATATTGTCCATATTATACCCAAAACACTTCTTAAAACCCTCCCCAACATCCAAGATCCCTTTGTCTAATCAAAAGACCAAACCCTTTTCCCTAAGGAGGTTCTCAAGGAAGAGAAATTCAATACGTAAAATCCTATTTCTCTTTATTTTATTTTTTTTTCAATTTTTTTTCTTTTCTTATTATATCCTCACCTATACTTATCCATTTTTTATGATAACTCCATATATTTCATATAATATACTTTTATTTTAATGGAATAACCAT
This sequence comes from Viscum album, assembly GCA_963277665.1. Classification (NCBI taxonomy): domain Eukaryota; kingdom Viridiplantae; phylum Streptophyta; class Magnoliopsida; order Santalales; family Viscaceae; genus Viscum; species Viscum album. The sequence continues at coordinate 820,147,316 of OY728126.1, forward strand.
TACCAAACCTCTTCCCCACTCCATTTTATTCTAAAAAATGAGAACATCGTCCGTGATATATCGATTTACCGACACCATGAATGATGTATTTTTATTTTCTCATTTAACACCTTCGAGGATGGAAATAAAAACATTTAATGGCTTAAAATAGATTTTAAAATTTATTTTATTACCCTTTTTATGTTTTTTAACTCACATATATAGACAATAATAAATAATTAAACAAAACTATTTTGTGATGATCGAAAAACCACCGTAATAATCTAAACGATTATCAATAATGTGTTATATAATAATTCATCCTTAAACTATATAAAAAAATGATATATATAACCATTTAAACTTATTTATGTTAATTAATAACCTATATTTTCAATTCTTGAGAATTATTCTAAGTTTACATGAACTTCCACAATCATGTACAAGAAAACCAATCATGAAAATGAGGAAAACGAACACTCACAAATGATGAAATTAAACTATATAACTCATCAAAAAGATTATAAATGAACTTAATAAAAATATAATGAATAAAATTAATGTATAAAAGGGTTGTTATTTGACAATTAATGAATTTAATTTGATTATCTAGTATATTAATGGGAATAAATCATTCAGACATAATGTAAGGGGTTTTACGAACCCAACTCTCTTTCTCTAGGTTTTACCTATTTCAATCCATTTCCAATAGGAATGTTCTTTTATTATTCATAAAATATAATTTTATTGTCCCCAAACTTTAATTTCTAGGATATAAATTCTTAAAATATGATTTTATGAAAAATGGAACGATTTTTTCAAAAGAAATCTTCCTTCTAAAAATATATCTTTTACTTCTCATGATATTGATTCTTCTTCATTCAAGATTGATGATTCTTATAAAAAATATGGTGTTCCCTCTTTCTATTTTGGAACAACAAAGTTTATTCATGAATTTATTCATTCCAAGAAAATATCTATAATAAATATATATTTATTATTCTGGAGGTTCATACAAAAACGAAAGAAGTCAAATGTGAGACAAGGGTTTCTCATCTTACATTTACTTCCATGATACATATTCCATATTCACAACTTATTTTTTTTTGTGTATATATATTTTATTTTATATGTTATATAATTAATATCTTTATATTCATTGTATTTAAACCATAATTTTAAGTTATTGGGACTATGCTTCAAACTCTTCAAAGTGGTAGGAATTTATTTTAAAATGTCAATATTATTGTGGATTGTTTATATTTAAGTCTATAACAGAGGGATTATTTGATCTTTATATGTTAAAATTGTAAAATCTTGGATTTTCTCAATGGTAAAAATAGTCAATTTCTAGTTCTAATTCCTTTAAATTTCCCTAATAATGATTCATAGTCAATTAATGGATGGATCATGTGTTTTTAGGGTTCATTCGGATCCCGTACCCCTAATGTGGGAAGAAAGGACTGGGACACATGGTAAAAGAAAATTGTACAGCCCAGCCCACATGTTTTCTTTTAAATCATGTGGCTATAGATAGTGAGAACCTAAGGGACACCTGGTTTATCTGAAATCATGTAACCGAAGGCGCGTGACCATACAATATTTTATAGATTTTGGACTGAGACCTTTTTCACAGTTTGTGGATGGTTAGTTAAATTGTATGCCAAACCGTGTGATGTTCCACTTTAGAGTAGATAAGTGAACACAGATAGAGAATGGTTTAGAAACTATGAATCAAACCATGAACAATGTTTTTTGGGTGAAATTACTAAATTACCCATATTAAATTAATTAAACACAACTCTCTTCCTTACCCCTCTCATTTCTAGTGGTTGGGTGCTCCTCCTCCCATAGGAATGCCACTTCTCCTCCAAGCTAAAAATCATGGTATCCACTCTGTATGATATCTAATTAATTCTCCATCAAATACATTGAAACACGAAAGGTACGATCTTGAATAATCTCTAATCTATTTCATGTGATTCATCCCATCCATTGCATTACTTGGGTGAAAGCTCATTTCCCCCATTTTTAGGGAATTTGGAAGTTTTGTCGTTTTTATCCAATGTATCCTGAATCAAATGTTGATACCAGATGAGGTAAGATCTATGAGGTAAGGTAGGTGTTCATGGTCTTTTCATATCATTTCATTGTGTCTTATAAATTGCGTTGTTGTGCCACTCGTTGGACCATTCTAGATTAGCCTCATAAATTTGATTTTAAATTATTCCATGTGGTTTTTACGTATGTTATGATCCTACCTAGAGGATAATCAACTCTGTGGTCGATCACCATGATATTTTCCATCCAATCAGGTGTGCTATACCTATGTTGAAATTTTTTCTATTCTACCTCATCTTATTGATCATCCCAAATGGGTCTTGGATTTATATTAAAATATTTTGATATAGATATCAAATTGATAATGGAAATTATCCTAGTGACTAGCCTTTCCACCAAGCCACTTATGAATGGTTGTACTTAAATTGAATTATCCAAGTGCCTAAGCCTTATACCATATTATTTAAGTGGAATTTCCCAATGGAAACTCTTAGAAAATATTCCTAAAACAATCCAATTTCTGGAATTAAATGAAATGGACCCCTTGCTATACTTTTTATAAATGCATTGAGTGTTTATTTATTTCACCTTGGAGCTAAAGTTGAAACAATGGTTTCTGACTTAAGGACCCCTTGGAAGGACTCTTATTCCCTTCTATTATAATGTTAAATATTTTAAAACAATCCAAGGGTGATATCAGCCATGGATAAGATGGAATTGACAAGTGTTATCTATTTTTATCTCTAGATGAGTGACACTAGTTCCTTAAGGGGGACCCCTTGGATGGGCTTGAAGGCATGATTGGTTTTACCATGCCTCAAGAGAAACTCAGGCCCATAAATGTGATACAAGGTATGGAATCAGAGGCTAGTACTTGAATTTCCACACCATGATTAGAGTGACACATGGGGATTGATCATTGGGTCACCACAGATGGAATCCTTGGTGTTGATTACATGATGAGACCTCGAGTGATACCTGGAAAGTCCTTACAGATTTCCATGGTTGGGCTGAGAGAATCTCACTATAATTTATAAAATTGGTTTTAAAATTGAATTAAAGAAAGAGGAATGAACATTTACAAAATTAGAATTAATCCCTTAGTAATAAAGATATAGGGACGTGTACTCCATGCCCAAGAACAATCTTCTGGATAGTCCATCATCTGACACCTTTTCCATCTCACATTACCATTGTAGGTTCCTTAGTTCAGACACATTGGATTATTCCAAATCAGGTTAAGGGGATGAGTCTATAAATAGAACTTATTCCAATGAATTTATTTTTTTAATTGCATTTAAATCAATATTTCACACAGTTAATTTTATATCGTACTAAATGGAAAGGCCAAGACACAATGGGTGTCAGCCAACTGAGATTGTATCTCACACCCTACTTAGTAATATTTGGTACCTAAGTAGATTTTATGATTAGAAGTACTGATAAAGGGAAACATCTATCTTATAATGCTTGATTTAATATAGTGGAGTTGGTAACATAGGAAAAAGACTATGCTCAAGATGATAGATATTACAATTTTTGGACTTTTTCTTTATTTTGATAGCATGTTGTATATGCTTGTACCCCCTACCCAAACATAGTCATTTTTTAGGGATACATTACCATGAAACAATCATTATATTTATTATTTTCATTATCTCGCTTCCTCCCATTTATTTCATTATCTTGGATGATACGTATTTTTTTCCACTATTATTTGAATACTATTGTTTCTTATTACATTTCTTATTTATACCTATAAAATGTTGTGTTGTACTTTGATCTATGTGGTCATAGTCTTCCTAAGGGAACACCCTAGTTCCTCGCTACTGGTTGGAAGCCTTTAGTGTTTAGAGTGGCACACTTGAGGTCTTGTGGCCCACTGTCTTGGGGCACCTTAAAGTAGAATCTAGGGTGGGGGTGATACAAAGTGGTATCAGAGGTATTTTCCTTTTTTCTTACTATCAAGGATTAAAAAGAAGACTATAAAAATGGAATTTGGTTATGACCCTATTCTAGGGAGTAGCTACCCCACATATAGGTGAAACCCTAATTTCCTGGGTTGTGTAAATGTTTTTATTTCTTATTTTTCTTATGGTTTCATTGGATTTCACCATAGGGTGACATACTTGTTTTTGATTGTTAATGATTTTGACATAATTTGAATGGGGTTTTTTGTCCCTAGCCCGATGATACAATGGAATATTAGAATCATGCATCATACCAGGAACCATAGGGATAAAACTCCATGCATTATACTGATCCATGTTTACTTTCCTACGTGCATTTCATATTTTGCTTGTGATTATTGTTTGTGCCTTGTTTATTATGATTTACAGTGTGATAGTACTCTTAATGATGGAAAAATTGGTTCACTTGACCAATAATTCCACACTTTTTGCACAACGGGAAAAACCATTATTTGTGATGGGCTGACCAACCCGTTGTAAATAACCAATTGTTTACGACGGGAATAGGTGCCCTGTCACAAAAAGTTACGCGCGGATTGGTGCGGTTTGCATGCAAAACTGCGTGAAAAGAGTATTTTGACGGGTTGGGACCGCCCGTCGCAAATGCCAAGAGGCGGTAAGACCTAGTTGCGACAGGGGGATCCCCCATCGCAACTAGTTTGACCCCCGAAGGGTTTTTGTGACGGGACCCGTCGCAAATAACTCGCGGCGGTAAAAACATATTTGTGACAGCATGTTGACCAGTCGCAAAAAGTGTGTCGGGAGGTCACTTTTTGCGATGGTATTCCCGTCGCTAATTGTCCCGTCGCAACTAATCTAACCTATATATACCCCCTCCATTTTTCTTCTCTCTGCTTGAATTTTTTGTTCCTCTGCTTCTGTAAACTCTAATTTTAGAGTGATTTTTTTAGAGTTTTCTTTTTTTTACGAAGAAGTTGTGAAGCCACCTACAATTTTAAGAGATCAAGTTTAAAGGTACTTATGTTTTATTTAATTTAGTATTTATTTCATTTCTTTATATTAATTTTAATTATTGTTGATTAGTTGTAATTAAGTTAAATTTAAATTATTTTGTCATTAGTATTTATTGGTAATAAAAAAATTAAATTATTAGTATTAATTCTAAATAATTAGTAATAATTAATAATTATTAACAATAATTAGTAATGTATGTAAATATTTAGCGGTAATTATTAATTAATAGTTGTATTTTGCAGTAATTAATAGTAATTAACACTAATTAGTAAAAATTAGAAAAAAATAGTAGTAAATATTAACAGTTAGTAATAAATAGTATTAATTAGTAATAATTAGTAATAAATACTAATAAATAGTAACAAATACAAATAAATACTAATAAATACTAATAAATACTAATAAATACTAATAAATAGTAATGAATACTAATAAATACTAATAATTAGTAATAAATGCTAATAATTAGTAATAAAAATACTAATTAATAGTAATAAATACTAATGAATAGTAATAAATACTAATAAATACTAATAAATAGTAATAAATAGTAATAATTTGTAATAATTACTAATAAATATTAATAAATACTAATAAATATTAATAAATACCAATAAATAGTAATAAATTCTAATAAATACTAATAAATAGTAATAAATAGTAATAAACACAAATTAATAAAAATAAATAGTAATAAATAGAAATAAATAGAAATAAATAGTAATAAATAGAAATAAATAGTAATAAATAGAAATAAATACTAATAAATAGAAATAAATACTAACAAATTGAAATTAATGGTAATAAATACTAATAAATACTAATAAATAGTAATAAATACTAATAAATACTAATAATTAGTAATAAATAGTAATAAATAGTAATACATACTAATAAATAGCAATAAATACTAATAAATAGCAATAAATACAAATAAATACTAATAAATAGAAATAAATACTAATAAATAGTAATAAATACTAATAAATATTAATAAATAGTAATAAATACTAATAAACTGCAATAAATACTAATAAATACTAATAAATAGTAATAAATAATCATAAATAGTAATAAATAGTAATAATTAGTAATAATTACTAATAATTAGTAACATTTAGTAATAAATAGTAATAAATAGTAATAAATAGTAATAAATAGTAATAAATAGTAATAAATAGTAATAAATAGTAATAAATAGTAATAATTAGTAATAATTAGTAATAAACAGTAATAAAGAGTAACAAATAGTAATAAATAGTAATAAATAGTAATAAATAGTAATAAATAGTAATAAATAGAAATAAATAGTAATAAATAGTAATAATTTGTGATAATTAGTAATAATTAGTAATAAATAGTAATAATTAGTAATAATTAGTAATAATTAGTAATAATTAATAATAATTACTAATAAATGCTAATAAATATTAGTAAATTGTTATAGTTAGTAAAAATTAGTAAAAATTAGAAATAATTAGTAATAATTAGTAATAATTATTAATTAATAATAATTAATACTAATAAATACTCATAAATACTAATAAATAGTAATAAATAGCAATAAATATAATAAATAGTAATAAATACTAATAAATTGAAATAAATTGAAATTAATACTAATAAATACTAATAAATACTAAAAAATTGTAATAAATACCAAGAAATACTAATAAATACTAATAGATACTAATAAATAGAAATAAATATAAATAAATAGTAATAAATAGTAATAAATTGTAATAAATAGTAATAAATAAGAATAAATACTAACAAATACTGATAAATACTAATAAATACTCAAAATACTATTAAATATTTATAATTAGCAATAATCAGTAATAAATATTAAAAAATAGTAATAAATAGTAATAAATAGTAATAAATAGTAATAAATAGTAATAAATAGTAATAAATAGTAGTAAATAGTAATTAATAGTAATAAATAGTAATAACAAGTAATAAATACTAATAATTAGCAATAAATACTAATAAATAGAAATAAATAACAATAAATACTAATAATTAGCAATAAATAGCAATTAATTACAATAGATAACAATAAATAGCAATAAATAGCAATAAATAGAAATAATTAGCAATAATTAGAAATTAATTGCAATTAATAGCAATTAATAGAAATAAATAGCAATAAATAGCAATAAATAGCAATAAATAGCAATAAATAGCAATAAATTGAAATAAATTGTAATAAATTGCAATAAATTGCAATAAATTGCAATAATTTGCAATAATTTGCAATAAATTGCAATAATTTGCAATATATAGCAATAAATAACAATAAATAGCAATAAATAGAAATAAATAGCAATAAATAGAAATAAATAGAAATAAATAGAAAAAATTATCAATAATTTAGCAATAATTAGCAATAATTAGCAATTAATTACAATAATTAGCAATTAATTGCAATAATTAGTAATAATTAGCAATTAATTTCAATAATTAGCAATAATTAGCAATAATTAGAAATTAATTTCAATAATTAGAAATTAATTATAATAATTAGCAATAATTAGCAATAATTAGCAATAATTAACAATAATTAGAAATAATTTGCAATAATTATCAATAAATAGTAATAAATAGCAATAATTAGAAATAATTAGTAATAAATAGCAATAAATAGCAATAATTAGAAATAATTAGCAATAATTAGAAATAATTAGAAATAAATAGTAATAATTTGCAATAAATAGCAATAAATAGAAATAATTAGCAATAATTATCAATAAATAGCAATAAATAGAAATAAATAGAAATAAATAGAAATAAATAGTAATAAATAGAAATAATTAGCAATAATTAACAACAATTAGCAATAATTAGCAATAATTAGCAATAATTAGCTATAATTAGCAACAATTAGAAATAAAATCAATTTTAATAAATTGTAATAACTTGGCATAATTTTCAGTGGATTGATGACACTCCTTTTGTTCAATGACTTTTCTCCTTTCAACTCTTACTGACTCAAAACATTATGAAAAATACGCTTCTGTGTATGCATATCCACTCTCTTTTTCACAAGCTTGAATATGAATTTGTAGAACCACATTTTTCATAATGTTTTCAGGTGGTGACAGTTGTAAGAGGAAGATTCATCGAAGAAAAGGGGGCTCTTTTGTCTGATAGCTTATTTAATTGCATCTTTGTCACACTAAAATCATAAAGTATAATCCGATTAGATTTATTCTTATTCATTATCGTATGCATGAGAATGAATAAGCATACCTTTAAGAATATTTTTTGTTGAGATTTCAATGTGAGAAATTTGCAAGTAAATGAGTCGTCGGACAAAAGAGTAGTCGTCAATCCACTTGAAATTGTGTCGCCCGTAATTAATGGTAATTATTAAGAAGTAGTTGTAATTATTTATATTCTTTTTATAGTGTTTTTCTAGTTTTAAATTATTCAAAAAGAGTTATGATTTTATATTTTGTATAAAAATATGGAATAAGGAAGTCAACAACAGTCATTATTAGATGATCACTCTTGGATAAATCAGTGTAGAAATCCAAATGGTTCTGGTTTAAATCCTATAAATATTGAGGGTGTTGAATCTTTCTTATCATTTGCATTATCAAAATCATTTTTTTCAGAAGTCACTATTAAGTATCCTTGTAAAAAATGTGCTCTGAGAATGTTTGAAACATTTGACAAGGTTGGGGGACATCTCTTGCTGTTTGGTTTTCAACCAGATTATGTTTTTTGGTATTAAAATGGTGAACACATTTCCAGATAAGATACTAATAACTTGATTCGGGATCCATCACAGTTTCAAAATTTAGTACACGATGTTGCAGGTCCATTTGTTCAATAAACTGAAACTCAGGATGATATTGATTTAACTCCTAAGTTGGCACCATCTAAATTTTATGAGTTTTTGAGGTCTACTAGGGATGCATTATATCCTGGTTGCAAGATAAAAAAATTAGAAGTGGTTGAAAAATTTATGGCTATTAAATCAGATAATACAATGTCAAAAAACTGTTTTGATCATATATTTTCTTTGGTTAAAACACTATTACCTGAAGAAAATATGTTGCCAGCAAATTACTATGAGAGTAAGTGGCTGGTTTGTAATCTAGGATTTAGTTATCATAAGATTCATGCATGTGAAAATGATTGTATCTTATATTCTGGTGAAAATGAGTCATTGGATATTTGTCCCATATTTGGACAATCAAGTTATAAAGAAGCTCAATTGGGGAAGTTTGGATCAATTCTTGTGAAACAGTTGATATATTTCCCCCTTACACCCAGGTTATAGTGTTTGTTTATGTCTCATAACACAACGTCAGTGATGTCATGGCAGAAAAACAAGATTTCATCCGATAAAAGCTTGAATCATCCATTTGATGGTGATTCATGGAAACATTTTGAAAGACTGCATTCGTATTTTTCTTTAGAATCCCGAAACGTGCGATTGGGTATTTCTACTAACGGGTTCTATCCGTTTGGTTCTTATGGTAGTCAGTATTCATGATGTCCTATCTTTATAACTTTGTACAATTTACCTCCATGGATGTTGATGAATGATCCCTATATCTTTTTGACCTTATTAATTCCAGGACATCCGAAAAAGAATATTGATGTTTATTTCAAACCATTGATTGATGAGTTAAATTCATTATAAAGTAATGGTGATAGTACATATGATGTTACTGTGAAACAAAACTTCATATTAAAAGCTTCATTGATGTGGAAAATTAGTGACTTACCGACATATGGCATGTTATCTAGCTGGAGTACACATGGCCCGAAATCATGTCCTTACTGTATGAAAGACAAAAAAGCCTTTATGCATGCCAATGAAAAAAAACCTTGCTATTTTAACTGTCATCGCGGATTTATTCCAACCGATCATCCTTTTCAGAGGAACAAATATCATTTCAGAAAAGGAACAATTGAAAGGGATGAACCTCCAAAAATGATCTCAGGTATTGAGTTAAAGTACATTTTATTTTCATTACCTCCCATCACATTTGGGCTAATAGTAAACCAATAGAAAATTCATGGCTTTGGGAAAGTGCATAATTGGATAAAACAGAGAATTTTTTGGGATCTTTCATATTGGTTTGATTTGTTGGTCCACCACATGTTGGATGTATTGCATATTGATAAAAAATGTTTTGATAATTTATTTCATATAGTTTTGGATACACCAGGCAAGAACAAAGATAATGTAAATGCACGATTATATCTTTCCCAAATATGTAGATGATCGGAACTTGAACTATTTCAAAATGTCAGATCATAGTGGTTAATGAAACCAAAAGAATCTTATACACTATAAAAAGAGGGTCACTTATTATTTTCTTAGTATATTTCATAATTTAGACTTCCATATGGCTATGCTTCCAATTTGGGTAGATGTTTTAAGAATGGTCATATTACTGGATTAAAAAGTCTTGATTGTCATGTTATAATGGAAAGACATATGACGATTAGATTCAGAGGTTTTTTGAATTATATGATTTGGGATTCAATACTAGACATATCATATTTCTTTCAAGACATTTGTGTGGTGACAATAGATTATTATGCACTAAGTAAACTGGAAGAAGATGTTGTAGTCTTTATATGTAAACTGAAAAAAAATCTTTCCGACGGATTTCTTTGACTCAATGGAACATATAATATTACATTTTCCAAATGAAGCTAAATGTGGAGATCTGGTGCAGTTTTGATAGATGTACCCATTCAAGAGATGAATTCAAAAATTGAAGAAAAATGTATGTAACAAAGAATCAGTTGAAGGATCAATTGCTGAAGCTTATTTGCAAGAGGACATTGATTTTTTATGCTCTCATTATTTTGAATCTGAATATCCCTCAAAAAACAACCGCATTGGATAGAATGAGGGGAATTATGATGATGAAATGGACAATCAATTATCAGTTTTTAATAAGCTAGATCTTGGCTTTAGTGGAGTTCATGAACGATGGATTTTAGATGATGAACATCACAGAGCTCATATATATGTTTTGCTCAACTGTAAAGAAATGAAACCATTTTTTACTCTGAGTAATTATATCACTTATTCTATAATTTATGTTATAGTAAGTAAACTTATTTTATTTGTAGGTTATATGATAACTATATCAGGAAATAACTTCCACAAATTACAACAGCTTCTCTTGAAGAACGCCAACAAAATAAATTTTCTCAATGGTTTCAAAAACTGGTAACATAAATTATTGATTGTTTAACATGTCAATTAAGTTTATTATTTATTATATTGATAATTGTTTTAAAAAATTTTAGGTGTCTCAACATGATGATAAAATTGATATGCAACTGTGTATATTGAGTAACCCACCATCCAAAATGGTTAAATATTACAATTCATATGTGGTGAATGGTTTTCGATTTCATACACGTGCATATGGAGAATCAAAAAAAAACAATGAACAATAGAGTTTTCTTGAGAGGATCACATCATAGAGAAACTAAAGTTGACTTTTACGATATGCTGGATAAAATTATTGAACTGTGTTATCTAGGGAAAAATTACATAACAATGTTTAAATGTCGGTTTTTAGATACCAATAGAGTCTTGCGTGTTCATCCAATTCATGAAATCGTCAATATTAAATATAAAAGTCTTCTTGCATCAAATGAACCATTTTTACTGGCTCAACAGACACATCAAAAATATTATGCAAAGTACTATGCTACTTCAAGAGACCTGAGTGATTGGTGGAGCATAATAAAAATGAAATCTTGGGGAAATCAATTTACTCAAACTAAATGTGGTTCTGATGAAGTACAAGTAATCAACAATTTTCAAGAGACTACTCAAAATCCATACTTTTCACAAAGAGACATGAATATCAATGATGACACCCCAAAATTAAGGGTCGATGGTGATGGTGATGTTAATGATGTTACAAATGAATTTGAAATGGTAAGAGATGATGAAACTGAAACTCATATGGATATTGATGATGCTGATGATGAATATGAAGACATTGACATTGACAGATATGAAGATGATGATGAAGGTAAACATTGACACAGTTAAATTCTGGTTATAATCATAACTAATATATATCCATATGTAATAGTTATTTTCAACTATATGCTAATAACAATCATTTTGTGTTTTAGATGGACCCTGATCTACTTCGTGATTTGGAGGAGGCTGAGCTATAATTGGATGAGGAGGATTTGGGATCATCTGACCCTCAGGCTACTGGCGGTTTAGGGGGTATGTGGAGGGGGCGTGGTCTTGCGCGACTTATGATTCCTGACCCTATCCCTGAGCGGCATCCACATCTTGGTTTCGATCTACGCACATGGAGGTATGATAACCCGTGTATTTTAGTTAGCGTTCATTAATTTATTTATATACTAACTGTTTGATTATTTTTTCTTCTTTCATAGTTTTGGGCATGCAGCTATTGGATAGGAGATCATTATCTTGCGCAATTATTTTTCTCATCCATGGATCACATGGGGACATATTCTCATTGATATTGGCTTGGAATGTTTAATCATTGGATGGTACGTAAAGAAATAATATTTATTTAGAAATTTATTTCATTAATAACTTGATATTATAAATTATTTGTAGTGTTTATGGTATTCCATTGATGATAGCATGCATGTCGCTATCCACGAGGCATGAGAGATGTTTATGCGTGAGCATTTCCGTTAGTTTTTTCATAATTTGAGAAGTACATCCATTATGAAAGAAGGAGCGACAGTATTTGATGAGCCATGTAGAGCCCACCGACCAGAGTACATTTCATCTCACGTGTGGGATGAATTATGTTCACACTGGTTGAGTAGTTGATTTCGAAGGAGATCTTCATTGGGCCAGTAGAACCAGGGGAGACAAGAGGTGACACATTGAGCTGGTAGCAGTACATTTAGTACGCATAGAGATCATCTAATAAGTATCTTTTTTAAATATTTTATATAACATTACATATAAAAAATTTATTTTATATTCATATAGGCATTCGAGCATCCCGATATTATGGAGTATGATGTTTATCGAAGAATGTATACTGATCCAACCACTTGAGAGATTAGAGGTGATCAACAACGTCAGATTGTGATTAATATTATTTCTTTTCCATTTTGAAAATTAACTGCATATAATATTTTCACTATTTTAATTTCAAATTGAAACTGAAGGAGTCATATGAGGTTGTGACCTCTTAGACACGGGCTGAGAGTTAGGTCGAGACGGATGATCAGACCAGTGCCCACCATTTTGATGAGGCGATATGGATGCAGGAGACCCAGTATGCTTTCGAGAAGGGTTGAGTAGTTAGTATCAACTCTCATTTTACTCCTGAGACTTATTATGGCACTGCTGCAATGTCAGCATCTAGCTCGAGAGGAGCTTGTGGAGAGGCATCATCTTCTAGCTCACAGTGTCAGGAGAATTTCTGAGCTCAAATTGAGCTTATAGGGAGTTTTCAGAAGCAACAGGAAGAGATGCGTCAGTAGCAGCAGCAGCAGCAGCACTAGGAGGACATGAGTCGATGGCAGCAGCAGAAACACGATCAGATAAAGTACATGCACCGCCTGACTCGTAGTTTAGGGATGGAGTTTCTTCTACCATCTCCTCTCACTCCTCCAGAAGACTACCCCTAGTTATTTTTTTATTCTGTTAAAAAAATTTGAATTGAACATTTGTTGTAATATGAACTATTTACAGTTTTTTTCTTTTATATTGGTGCGAATATTGCATTATTTTTTTAGTATTTTTAATATTTTAATATTTTAATATATATTATTAGTATTATTTTTTTAATATTTGATTATTTTACTAATAATAATAACAATAACAATAACAATATTTTATTATTTTTTATATATTTTTTCTGAATATTGAGAATTTTAATATTTTTTATTTTTTTATTATTTTAATAATATTAATATTATTTTTTTCATTAATCATAATTTTATTATTATTTTTATTTTATTATGTATTTTTAAATATTGATAATTTTAATATTTTTCATTATTTTATTATTTTAATAATATTAATATTATATTATATTATTTTATTAAGTATTAGCGACGAGGCCTTTTGCGATGGGGGGCCCGTCACAAATAGATTATATATATATTTTAAAAGTTTTTTGCGACGAGTTTCTTTACCATCGCAATAAATTTTTTGCGACAAGCCCATCACAAAAAGGTTTATAACATATGAGCTATTAACGATGAGCTAGTATCCCGTCACAAATACTTTTTGCGATAACCCCATCACTAAAGGTTCTTGTATATATAATGTATTTTATCAGTCATCTATTTGAGACAGGCCTGCTTCCCATCACAAGTAATATTTTTTGCGATGGACCCGTGGCTAGAAATACTAGTTGCGACGCCTCTTTCTACAATGGGCTATTTGCGATGGGCCTCTGTCACAAAAGGGTTTTTGTAATGAGATCCCGTTGCAAATAGTCCATGGCAAATAATCAAATTTCCATTAGTGTTGGTTTGATTGGTGAGTGTCATTACCAAGTTCTATGATCAAACCACAATCATGGTCTGTTACACCTATTATTTGGTGTAAGGTTCAGGATACAGTTAGTTAAGGTGTGGATTTTAATTTATAATATTTATGGGCCTTATAAATTGTAATTAGTGATGCAATAAACTGGACAATGAATCTAATGATCAAGTAAATAACAATGAATCTATATGAATTAAAATTAAATGGTTACTTTACATAGAAAATGTGAGATCTTGTCACGACCTAATCTTAGTAGTGGGTTATAGGCCATGTCTCTTTAAATCCTTCAGTTGTTCTTTCTTCTCACCTAGAACTATCTCTATGAGATGACAAAGGGGAGTGTTTCCTTAGTAGGATAACCCTTATATCTATATCTTATTATCATATTATATATATATTATAAATTTTGTCTAAGGAATGAAATTTGTATATGTAGAGATATTCCTCTGTGATGACCTCATGTTGTATGCCAGGAGAGTGGTGATGAGCATACTCCAAAGGTGGTGGGACTTGATCCAACTTTGATACCTCCTACAGTGCCACCTGAGGTACCTCCAAAAAAATCTCCATAAGGTGTCAATTCTTAGTTTCGTGATATATTTATCTAGATCATTAAATTAGTACAAGGATCTCCTCAAACTTCCCCTTCTATGTCGGAGCTAACCCATGAGTTCCAGGAGCATCATCCTTCAACCTTCTTGGGGTATGACAAACCTTAGGCTACTGAATCTTTGTTAGAGGATATGGAATCCATCATTGAGAATATTGATATGTTTAGGGAGTGGAGATTCAAGTTCACGACATATCTGTTATATAACTCTTCCAAGCATTGGTGGGATGTTTTGACTGAGGCAAGTCGACAATTGGGTATAGTTTGGGAGGACTTCTATATAGAGTTATTTGAAAAATTCTTTCTACAGACCTTGAGAGTGGACCATGTTCATGAATTCATGAACCTTGAGCTAGGGGACATGTCAGTGATGAAATAATCAGATTGGTTCACTGAACTATAGTGTTTTTCACTAACCTTAACTGGTGATGTGTTGACTACTATGATCCACGTTGATGATGGGATTTATTAATCCATCCAATCATAGGTGAATGTATTTTGATTGAATATCATTTCATAGATAGTCAACCAGGCCTTTTTCACTGAGTGAAACCCGAGGGAGTTAGGCAATGTGATACAGGGTAGTTCAGCTTCTAGGCAGAGTAGTGGTTTATCTCACTACATGGTGTGACACTTTGAGGGTACATGTGGGGGATGTACCAGACAGGTGGCACTCACCAACATCTTTGTGGCATGTCACCAGTTTTGTAGGATAGGTTAAAACAAGACACAATGTATGATAAACTTAATATAGTGGAAGGATTGTATCATGATGGGTCACCTCCAGCGTTTCCGTCGGTATTTTCCTCCAGTGACACCTCGACAGGATAGAAGATGGTCTTTTATAGGCCGTTTGGGTATAGAAGGTGGTCGTGGCCGATGTAGTCAGGCTTCAAAGTTCTATTGTTAGTATATTATACCTACTTAATCTAGTCAAGTAGTATCTCAGGGCTATGGTCTGGGACATATCTATGTTTTCCATCCTACGATAGAGGATAATAGTTTAAGGTCATATATAGTTAGAGGTACTATCATGGTAGCCTCTACTTAAGTATCTTCCTTATTTGATAAAGGTTCATCACACTCCAGTATATCTGCTACAACTATAATAAGTCTTTGATTAGTGGTAGAATACTCTATTGGTGTTATGAACCTTGAAATGACTTTGAGAGTTTGAGTTGAGGGTATATTCCAGTGAAAGGGGTTCCCCTTGAAATAGGTGGGTATGATTTTCTGTGGAGTTAATTAATCGTCTAGATTAATGGGTTTGACATCATTTTTGGTATGTATTGGAATATTATTTATCATGCTCAGGTTGATTGATATCATTATTGGGAGACATTTCTATTACCTAAGGTAAGCACATATATCCATAAGGGTGAGTGGGATCTTCAGGATAGTCGAGCTGGACTAAAGCATACCAGGAAAGGTGGAATGATAGCCTAAATGGTTATTATTTTCATGAGTGAGCATGTTTTACCACCTATGGGATTACCTTCTATTGTGTATTTCATCAGGGATGTTTCCCCCCAAATATTTCTCTAGCCTACCTTCTAAGAGGGAGATTGACTTCACTATATATCTAGTGTCCATTCAACTATATTGGATGCACCTAGAGAGATCCAAGGACTCAAAAATTATCTTTAAGACTTAGAGTCTAAGGGTTTTATCAGACCTAACACATCCTTGTGGGGTTGTACAGTGTTATTCACCAGAAATTAATATGGTACCGTTAGATTGTGTGTGGATTACCACTGACTGAACCAGCTTATAGTGAAAATAGGTATCCACTTCCTTGGATAGATGACCTCTTCAATTAGCTCCAGAGAGAGAGTATTTCCCCCAAGATTGGTTTGAGGTTGGGATATCATCAAGTTCATGTGAGGCCATGAGACATAATATGTATAGAATTCTGAAGCATTTAGGACATTTATGAGTATTTGTTATGCCGTCTATTCTGAGGAATGCAATGAAAGTCTTAATAGATTTGTTAAATCATGTTTTCCACCTATATGTAGATTCCTTTGTGGTAGAATTTGTGGCTTCCATCTTAGTGCATTCTCATATCAGACACAACCATGCCAACCATCTTTAAATCATGTTGAGTACACTAAGAGAGCACTTGCTATATGTGAATCTTAATAAATTCAACTTTTGGATATACAAGGTTCACTTTTTTGGTTATATCATATATGAAGAAGACATATTAGTTGACCCAAAGAAGGTGAACTCCATGGTATCCTAGGAGTATCCCAAGAATGTGTTTCAAATATGTAGCTTCTTAGGGATAGCTGGCTATTAGAAGTGACTCATCCATGTCTTCTCACACCTTGCATCACCTCTTACGGGATTGACCAGGAAGGCTATGAAATTTGAATGAATTGAAGATTGTGAGACATATTTTCAGGAGTTAAGGGGAAGGATCAATTTTGTGTCAAACCTAATTCTTCCTGAGATGGGAAGAAGTTATACCATTTACTGTGATGCTTTAGGAATCAGGCCAGGTTGAGTTCTGATGTAAGGAAATTGTGTCATATCATATGAATCCCACCAGCTGAGGCCTTATAAGTCTAAATATCCTATGAATGACCTCAAGCTGTAATCCTAGTTCCATGTCCTAAATTTTTACATGCATTAATTATTAGGTTATTGGTTCATTATTTACATGGACTAGGAAATTCTCAAATACATCTCAACTCAGCAAGACTTTAATTTAAGGAACACAGGTGGGTTGAATACCTGTAGTTGTTCGACTTTTATCTTTCCTACACACTTAGAAAAGGAAATTCAATAGATGATTCTTTAATCTACAGGACTTAGATTCAAGCCATAGAGGAATCCAATAGTGCATGGAAATTGATGAATTTTTTCTCTGAGATGCATCTAGAGCTTCAAGAACAACACAGGTAGACAATTCTAGAAGCTCTAGATGTGAAATATTCTCTTCTAGAATGGGTTTAGATGAGGTAATCACATGCCTCTATATAGGATGTTCAACCTAGTCACACCTAGATGTAAGGATACATCTACCATCAATATTGTTGGCTAGGTATGAAGAGGAAAATAGCTGGATTTATCAATTAGTGCTCCACCTATCAACAAGTGAAGGCAGAACACTAGGGACCCGCTAAACTCCTACAACCTCTCTCCATTACAGAGTGAATATGGAATGGCATCACCATGGATTTCATGAAAATATTACTGAGATCACCTTGATGAATTTATTCAGTATGTGTGATTATCAACAGGTTGACCAAGGTTGTACACTTCCTACTAATTTGGGAAACCTTCTCTATTAACAAGTTAAGAAGGATATACATATAATAGAGAGTGAAACTACATGGTGTACCCTATTCTATCATATCTGACCAAGATGCCCAATTTATATCATGGTTCTAGAAAGGGATGCAAAAGGAACTGGGTTAATAGGTGATCTTGAGTACTGCATATCACCCTCAGACCAATGGGCATTCCAAGAAAACTATATGGTTGTTAAAGGATATGATACAGGCATGTATCCTTGATTTTGAAGGTTTTATGGAGAAGCATATTCTTATAGTTGAGTTTTACTATGACAAAAACTTTTAGGAAAGTTTTTAGATTTCTCAATATGATAATATATATGGTATACTATTATGTTAACCCTTGTTATAGTTAGAGGCAAGTGAGGTATCTATATTGGGTCCTCATCTTGTGCATGAGAGATCAAATAAAGTCTAACTAATTCAGAAGAATATAGTTAGAGATCGGTCTATAAAGATGTATTATATTGATTGTATCTGTAGACCTCTATAATTCAAGGTGGGTCATCTAGTATTTCCGTGTCTATAACCTATATTGGGATAGACATGAATTAGGATGTAGGGCTAGTTATCATCGAGATATGTCTGGCCTTTTGAGATAGTGGAGTGAGCTGGTATAGTTTCCTATCTGTTTTTTTACCTTAGAGGTATCATGTCAAGCATGGCCTCTTCCATATATCTTATGTTCGAGAGTATCATATCGAAACATCCCATTAATTTGATCCCATGGATATTGAGTTAGAGGTGGATGCTTCCCTTCTGGAGCATGCCATATGTATCAGGGATCAAAGAACGAAGGATATATGAGGTAGGTTAGTTCCTCTAGTCTAGGTGTTATGGAATCATGGATGCATATAGGATAATAATTTGTATTGGGAGGCTGATGTACATGCTCAGTGGCTGAAATTCTTCTCAGAAGACGTTTTACTACCCTCATAAGGGAAACTTGGGGATGAGTTGTCTTAAGGTGGAGAGGTTGTAATGTCCTAAATTTTCTCAAAGGTATATACCATTAATTTATGATTCTAATTCCATTAAATAGACCTAATAATGATGCCTAGTCAATTATTGTAGGGATAAGGTGAATCTGGGGAACTTTTAGACCCTAGAGCACTAAAGTGGGAAGAAAAGATAGGGCCACATGGTTAGAGGAAACTATAAAGCCCAACCCGCAAGGTTTCTCTAAAACTGTATGGCAGTAGACAGTGAGAACCTGGGGGGAACACTATTTTTTTGCAACTGTGTGACATGAGGAATATATTCGTGTGAGATTTTAGAGGTTTTAGATAGATATTTTTTTTACAGTTTGTGCATGGTTAGTCAAACCGTGCACCTAACCATGTGGTGTTCCCCTTTGAATCAGATAAGGGAACATAGTTGGAACATGGTTTAGAAACCATGTATCAAAACTATTCGCTGCTTTTTTGGGGGTTAATTTACTAAATTACCCATATTAAATGAATTAAACCAAAATCTCTTCCTTCCCCATCTCATTTCGAGCGGCTGGGTTCTCCTCCTCCCGTAAGAATCTCACTTAACCTCCAATATAGGAATCAATGTATCCCATCTCTCTGATATCTTATTTGTTCACAATCAGATCCATTGTAATTCTAGA
This sequence comes from Viscum album, assembly GCA_963277665.1. NCBI lineage: Eukaryota > Viridiplantae > Streptophyta > Magnoliopsida > Santalales > Viscaceae > Viscum > Viscum album. The sequence continues at coordinate 820,167,333 of OY728126.1, forward strand.
GGTATGATCTCAGATCCTCTCCAATCTATTTAAATCTCTCTATCCCATACATTAAGCTATTTTGGTGTAAGCTTATTTTCCCCATTTTCAGGGAATTATCCAGTTTCATTGATTTCTTCCAAATTTAACCAAATTATACATTTATACTAGATGAGGGAAGATCATGAGGCTAAGGTAGGTGTTCATGGTCTTTTACCATCATTTATTTGTGTTCTAATTTTTTTCCATTGTGTTGCTCGCCGGTCCATTCTAGTGAATCCTATAAAATGGTAATTTAAATTATTTGAAGTGGTTTTACATGCGTCTTATGATCATACAAAATAGTGAATCACCTCCACGGTTGATAAAATTGATATTTTATTAGAAATTGGATGTGATATACCTATGTTTCAATTTTTCCTATTTTAACTTAGATTATTGAGTATCCCAAATGATTCTTGGATTTATATTAAAATACCTTATACTAGGTATAAAATTTATAAGGGTGATGAACCTAGTGACTACCCTTTACCCCATTCCACTATTGGTTGGTTGGACTTCAATTGAATTTTCCAAGTGCCTATTCCTTATGCCATATTATTTAAGTAGAATTTCCCAATGGCATATCTTGACCAATATGCCTAAAATAATATATTTTCATGAATTAAATGAAATTTTCCATCTTCCAAGACTTTTCATAAATGATTTGAGTGTTTATTTTTTTACCTTGGTGTTGACGGTGAAATAAGGTGTTATGACTTAAGAACCCCTTGGATAGACTCTTGTGCCATTTTTTATAATGTTAAATCTTTGTAAACACGTTAGGGGTGATATCATCTATGCCTGAGATGAAATTTATTAACATTATCTATTTTTACCTATAAAAAAGTGACACTAGTTCACTATAGGAGACCCCTTAGATGGGCATGAAGGCACAATTGGTTGAACCATGCCTCGATAGAGTCTCGGGCCCCTCAGTGTGATACCAGGTACAAATTAAAAGGATAATACTTGACTTTTCACACCATTCTTGGAGTGACACATTGGAATTCATCATTGGGTCCCCAAGGATAGAATCCTTGGAATTGGTTACATAATGAAACCCTCTAGTTATACACGACAAGTCCTTTTGGATTTTCATGGATGGGCTCAGGGCATCTCACTATAATTTATTATAGTGGTTTTAAAATTTAATTAAAAAATTAAGAATGATTTTTTTCAAAATGATAATTGATCACTTGGTAATGAAGATATAGGTATGTGTCCTCCAAGACCAAGCATAATCTTGGGGATATTCCATCACCTAGAACCTTTTAAATCTCACATTACCATTGTAGGTTCCTATATTCAGATACATCATCTTAGGCTGAAGCAGGTTGAGTTGAAAGGTCTCCAACTAGAACCCAATCCAATGTGTTTATTTTTTTTGAATTTAATTTAAATCAATATGTCATACTGTTTATTTTATATCATAAGAAATGAAAAGTCTTAGACATAGTGGATGTAGACCTAATAATATTGTATCTCACACCTTATTTAGGTGCCTTTAATACCTGAGTAGACTTTATGATTGTAGGTACTCATAAAAGGAAGCGTCCGGCTTCCAATTCTTGATTTACTAGGATAGAGTTGGGAGAAGAGGGTCAAGCCTATGATCGAGATAGAATTTGTAGTAGTTTTTTGGACTTTTTGATTATTTTGATATCATATTTTATATTATAATATCCCCTTACCTAGAATATTAATTTTTCTATACCTATATTACCATAAAATGATCATTATATTTCATCTTTTCATCATCTCACTTCCACCAATTTATTTCTTTATATTGCATGATTCCTATTTATTTACATTGCTATATGAATGTTATTTTTTCTTATAATTTTTATTATTTATACCTTTAAATTTTTTTTACACTAATCTATAAGGGAATTGTCTCCCCACATACATAGTATAGGCCCTCGCTCTTGGTTAGAAACCTCTGGCATTTGGGGAGGTTCACTTAAGGTCTTGTGGCCCACCGTCTTGGGGCAACTTTAAGTGGTATCTGGGGTAGGATGATACAAAAATGAATATATATTCACCTCATATAGTTATTCCAATAAATTTTATTTTTTCCTTACATTTTCCTCTCTTTATGTACTCAAGAGTCTAAAATAATTTCTTAATGAAAATTAACTTCATTTCCAGATTCGGTTGAAAATAGTTTCTCTTCAATGTCCATGTTTTAGAAAAAAAATAAAAAATATTTTTAATATTACACTATAATTTTTAAATTTAATTTTTACCAATGTTTTAATTTTTAGAAAATGGTTTAAAAGGAATCATCTTTTATTTTTTTTAATGAGGTTATTTTTTACCATTTTACAAAAGTGAGAATGGAATTATATTTTTTAAAACATGTATAGAATTAATCACCATTTTGACCACTCATTTATTTGAAGAATCCTTTACAAGTTTACATTATTATTTTTAAAGAAATTTTTCTCATTAATATTCTAAATGTTTTTAATTTTTAAAATGTTAATTTAAAATTGATAGGGGTATTTTCATCAAATATTTAATGAAATTTTATGGTATTCATATTCATTATTAATAATAACCCCTGTTTTACTTAACATTCAATGGGGATATGTTTTAATGACACCATCCTTATTATTTCACCAAATAGTTTGTGATCTGTTTGACTAAGGATATATTATTTTTATACCATTATTAATATTAATCTAGATGGTTTATAGTTATGTTTATTGATTATAAAATAATTAACATTTTGTACACCATTTTTTAATATGAATTTATATATTGATTATGTTTATCCCCTTTTATATGAGGAATTAATTAGACTGAGGAAGTGATTGGAGGGTCCCACTATAACCCCTAGATATATCAGTTGGTCTCATTAGATAAAATAGATTGTGTATTTGTATGAGGCCTTAAAAATTTATATAAGTTGTCTTGGCAAAAATATTTTATGGTATGTTTGTGATTTGTAAAATTAAGAATTCTCTTATTATGATATTAGTTATTGATGTCCATGTTATTATTTTATTATTTAAAAAATCCAAGGATAAGTTTCAAGATCATGTGATTATTTATATGGAATTATTTGATCATCATTTATTCCTACCATATTAGTTTTAATTCTCATGCTATTGATTAAATTGAATGTGTTTTAAAATATTTACCTTTACATATTATCTATTCCTTATTTGTTAATGATAGATTCTATTGTTCACTTACCCTTACAAAGATTCTAAGCTCATCAATTTCTTATATTTCCTTTTCCTAGGATTCTAGGAAATGTATTGTGATTGATATTCATGGATAGGATAAAGTGAATAGCAGTGTTCTCAATGATAATTCTATATTGTATTTTATATTTTTAAATATAATGTGAAATTAAAGTATATATATACTTTTGAAATAATACTAACCTATTATGTTCTTTTGGATGATATCACTTGTATCTATGAATAATTTAATAATATCATAAAATACTCTAGGTTACTATGGTTAGGTTTATTATAGGGACATTACTGTATTCTTTTCCAAATGCATTATCTACTAGAGGATAAAGGTTGACCACCAATATCCTGGTGGTTTTCTCTATCCACTTCCTATGTCCATTTGAAAGTGGGAATATGTCACGACGGACTTTGTGATGGGGTTACCTAGGACCTCAATGATATGTGACACTGCTTGAGTTTTTTTTATTATAAAATGAGAGTTTCTTATCTCTTACCAATCTGTGTGACTCACTTAGTAGAAAAGTGGGGAAAATTATATGCCCATGATATTTTATGATTTCATGGAGTTACCTTGTGAATTATATCTGAAAAATATGTATGTTTTTTATTTTGTTTTTGGAAGGTCGTATAGAAGGCCTTAGGGAATCAGTTGAGATTGTGTACAACATTCCATACCCCAACATATGGATAATCAATGTGAATAATTTTTATATTGGAGGATATTAATTAATAATTCATCTTAGAAATAATTAGATCTCCATATGATCACATAGATTTGGTTGAGTTTTCATAAACTAATATTTACTAGGATTTTATTTAGATGACACCTTAAGTGTCTCTTTATGATAGGTAATTTCATTCATTACTCTATTGGAATGAGAATGGTGAAGAAGAAATCACGGTGGCCATTATAGTATTGGATACCTCCAAGAGAGTGTATATTATTTAGAAGTGGTTTATAAAATATCATAGTATGAATAAGTCTTATTACAACAATAATATGATTCCCTTGAATTTTTCTATAGATTACTAGGTTTTTTTAAGAGTGACTCTTTAGTTAGGCCACCCATGTATGAAAAATCATGGGAAGATATCACTGTGGTATGTTGGACCCTTCAAGATCACTGTGCTTATTGGAATGGTGGCATACCATCTGGACCTTTTTTCCCATTACTAAGGTATTCATTATGTGTCTTATTTGACTCATCTACTTAGTTACATGCTTGATCCTATTCATGTTATTGATTGTGAGGATTTTGAGCTAGTGTCAGATGCATCAAAAATAAAATTCCCATTATTAAATGTAGACTAATTTAATAAGGTATTATGGGGAAATACAATGCCACATTTTCTAATCTTATAGAAGAATTTTGGGATCTAGAATTATTCGTGAGAGAGAAAGTGTAATTCTCAAGATCAGCGGCCTAATTTGTTTGAATCGAAGTCCTAGAGATAATTCTAAAATATGATAATTCTTCCAAGGGGGAGATTTTAATGTCCTGAAGTTTCTATATGTAAAATTGGATACCACTACATGGGGGTTGTTTTGTTGTGTGGAGGGTATAACTATGACATGGTTGGGGAAGTGTGGTGTAGTGGTCAACAATGACGATTATGGAAATTTTGACATAGCTACTATTTAGAGAATGGGTTATGGAATAGAGGATAGAAGGTTTATTTTAGTAGTTATATTAATTTAGGGGTCACTATATTATTGAGAAATGACTATGACATAGTTTACTTATTAGGCATTGGAGGCTATGGCATAGTGATGTCCATTGTTATTTTTCTCTTTTCCATAGTTTATAGAATCTCATAATTAACCATAGTGTGGATTTTAAATGTGCTTTTGAATATGAAACATTATGGCATGGAAAAATTCGTTGTTAAATATTTTGTTTCTGTTTTGGGTCCCATTATGGTCTATCCCTATGTGTTTAACTGTAACACATGGTTTTCTATAATTCCTTCAAATATCTAAAACCCCTATATGAAAATATTTTCTCAAATCATGGATGACTATAGGGGATCTTCAAGAGATAATCTATCCCCCATGCTCTTGGATTTGTTCTTGACATTGTAGGACCGACCATTAGATATTATAGGTGAGTCCCTCTTCTATTCTAGGTGAATCCCCTTGTGTGATCTTATTTAATTGATCTCTTATTTTGATATCATATCTTGTTGACCATGTTTGATCATGATTTATATTGGGTGCATGTGTATATTCAAGACCCATATATGAGTCTTGATTTCATGCATATGGATAGTATAATATATTACCATTATTAATATTGATCAAAAGTTTTTACATGTTTCTACTATATTCTTATGATTATGTTTTATGTTTTTACTTTTTATGTTATTCCATGTTTTGTGTACTTACAATGCATTGGAGGTATTGTCTTGGTACTCACATCATGTAGACAATCATGATATTAATACCCCTTAGTGGGGGAGTGTGAGTGAATTGTGGTTATGATGATGGTGGAACCATATATAGGCTAAGAGAATGACAACCTTCTAGCCTGACATGAAACTCTATGCCTTGAAGATTCTAAGTAACCTACTAGGACTCAATGCCTTTCAGATACCATTTACAAGTTAAGAAGTTAGTCTTGTGGCCTAACTCGAGACTCTATACCTTGAGGATAATGAGAAGCATGTTTAAAAGCCTTATGGATAGTTGGTGGTCAATTCTAATATCTTTTGATTATCATTATGGGATGAAGCCGAAGTAGGTATGACTGAGCCTTGTGGTTGATTTTTAGCACAAAAATGATCGATATAAGATTGTTTATGATTTCTTTCACATTTATTATTATCATGTAATACACATGTTATAAATATGCACACATGTTAAGGATGTGTTGGTGGTGTCCTACTTGTTTTTATTACTCACACCCTATACAAGAATCTTGATGCGCATATTGACTAAATGTATAGGGATCTAGGAAAGGAATTTGGACCTATATAAGATGATTGAGCTGAGTATAATGGTTCTATAATAGGGATTATAAAATAATATAGAGTATTTTTTTGAGTTTTACTTATTTATCAACTTTCATTATAAACTATGGCTTGTCTTACCATATTAGGTTCCTGATTTATTTGATTTTTTAATTTTTTTCATCTAATATTATATTATGATGTGTTATTTTATTCCCTGGTACTCTATGATATTTTATATTTTATTTATATATTATTCATATTTTTAATGTAAGTCTATGAATACCGGAGGGTATAGTATTCCCACTAATAGCGTTCAAACCCTCCTAGCTAGTCGATATCCTCTTACATATGGGGAGTCATGCATGAGGTCTTTTAGTTCTTTAGATCGAACTCAATAGTTTGGGTCAGGGCATTACAATTATATATAGAATATATATGGTAAATGTTTTGAATTTAGTAATTAATGAGTTTGATTTTATTATCAATTATGTTATGTGTAAGTGTATAATGATTCTAAAACTAATGTAAGGAATATCTCAGAACGAATCTATGTTCTTTAGGATATGATTTCTCTCTATTTTACCCACTTTATCTCTATATTATTATTATGTAAATATTATACATTATGTATATATTTTATTCAAATATTTACCTTGTTTAATTCATATTTTTTGATGAGGATATACCTTTTTTAATGCTTCCCTACTCAATTTTATTCGATAATAAAGTTTGATTAAAGGGAACTTCTCTATTTCTTACCCCATTTCAATGTACCACTCCCTAATTTTTTTTAATTAATATGTGTATTATAAAACTTATCATTATTTTATAGAAAACAATCTTACATTTATTTCTGGTTTTATTGAAATTCAAATTCTCTTTCCCCTCATTATAGACTCTTTACACTTTTCTGTAACACCATGTTTAAGTGGTATATTTACAATGTTACCTATCCACTATTTTTAATATCTTTACTTTAATTAGAAATATTTTTTATTAATATATACCTATTTTTTAACTATTTACATTTAATTTTTTTTAATTCTTACTTTCATGGAAAGAATTATGATATTCCATCATTTTAGTCTATAAGACATGATTATATAGTTTGTTTCTTCCAATTGGTAATTATTATGTTTATGTATTATGTTTTATTTCCTTGTGTGGAAAAAAAATCCATGAACATGTTGTGATAGGTTCTTCTATATAGTGCCCCAATTCATTGGGTAATTTTTATGTATCATGAGATGATATGAATGGAATTATAGAGTAAACCTAATATATTATGGGACTCATTCCTCTATGTGATGTTACCTTGGAAGTTATTCTTGACTTAAGATTATGTCATGATTTATAATGATATAGTATTTCTATGTTTCCATGATATTATGATTCTATGTTCCTTAATTAATTCTCCAATGTGATTATTCATGATACTTGTCATTTATGATACCTTGTTACGCTTTTCGACTCATATATTATGCTTCTTCATCATGTTTATTCTTTTACAGGGATTTATAACTCACCCATTTTGTTTACATATTCCTTAGGTTATCCTATATAGTTTCAGGTGATCAAAATGATTTATAATATCATTATGGATATTAAAATAAGACATTTTAATTTCATTTCTTCTTGATGTTTTATGTACCTAGTCTTCTAATGAAACTAGGCCTCTCAGTCTTTAAGTTGTGTTTATTGAATAATTATGTTTAAAATCATGTAATAATATGTGTAAAGGGATTGGATATCTATAAAAAACCACAAAAGGAATTATCAAATCAATCTGAAACATAATGATATCTTATCAAGACCAAATTATAAAAAACCTCTAACTCCAAAAAACATAGCCGCTGTGAGATCTCCTAATAAATGAGTAAAAACATATTGAAAAAGAAAATAATAAATCATCCAAAATCATTGATATCAAATCCATAGAAGCCAATTATAAATTAAAAATATCAATGGTTGTTAGGTCACCCAAAATCTCCTCATAGTTGGCTATATTCCAAAAGAATTTGAGGAATAATGAAGGAAATTTGAGGGAGGTTGGAATTTATAAAGAGACTAGAAATCACCATATTCACAAAATGAATGGTTGGTTCACGTTATGAATTTCATGTGGTTCACATACATAGAAATAAAGGCGGTAAATAAAAATAACCCTTGTGGGATTTCATGTAGTGAATAAACATTTAAAATAGTGAATTATTCAAAGCCCAATCCCCCAAAAACATCTTCATGAACATTAATGTTGTGAACAATAATTCATGTTGTGAACTACTCTTGGATATAAATTCTAGAACCCAGGTCCCTCAAGTCACAAATCCACCTAGATAAAAGCCTTTTACTCCATGAAATAGTGATTCATGGTTTGAATAACCACCTATAGTTGTAGATTTAACTCAAGTTACTCTTCTCTCATCCCTGATCCCATATCAATGATCCCAAAACCCAAAACTCACGAATCAACAGGATAAAAGAGCTTGATACATTACATTAGATACACCTCAAATGATTCTCATCCCTAAGAATCAAAATCAAACATAAAAATGAAAAATAATATCAACTTTTATAAACAACCAAACACCCCCTAGGGGATGCCTCTCGAACAAGGATGATATCATAGCTCAAAACAAAACAAATAGATTCAAATAATAATAGTAAGAAGTAAAACAATCATAAAAAACCCAACCATAAAAATAACCAAAAAATCAATGAATAAATAATAAATTTCGGTACTGAGTCCCATTTATGACTCCCACTTCCAAGTACTATCTTCTAGGATTCCATGCCTCAATATAACGTAAACCAAGGGGATATCCCATCACTATAACACCTTTTCTTGTTGGTCTAAAATCATGATCGGTCATTCCATGAACATGAATAATCCTTTTTATCCAACTCGACCTAGTATATGACATGCAAATCATCAAGAAGATTCCAAGGGATATAGAAAATGTGGAAGACATCATGAACTTCTTTCAACCATGGAGGTAGTTCCAACCAATATTCCACCTTGTCAATGAACTCCAACACCTCAATGCATCAAAAAATATAGGGTGAGATCTTTCTCCCCTGACCAAACCTACACTGATTGAGTTGAGGGGAAGCCTTAAAAAATACATGGTCTCAAACCTAAAGCTTCAATGGACTCCTCTGCTAATCAGCAAAATCCTTTATGTGGTCCTGTACCACCTTCACCCTACCAAGAACCACTTGAATCTTCTCTATCATGCTCTACACCATTTAGGACAATGAACCACAACCTCACCAATATTTTTCATGCTTAATGGAGATCGAAATATCCTCCCATACAATTACTTATAGGTGGAATACCAATGGATGATTGTAATCTATTATTTTAAGAAAATTCAACCAAAATTATATTTCATGCCCATGATACACTGAAATCAAATAAACATGACCACAAAATATCCTCCACTATCTACATAGCTCTCTCTATCTTCCCATATTTTTGGGAGTAGAAAGTAGTGATAAGGCATAAATGAGAGCTGAAGGAGAACAAAAATACCCTATATACTCAAGAAGTAAACAGAGGTTCTTAGTCAAAAATCATAGTACTTGAGGATCTATGAAGCATCCCTACCTCATCTACATGTTGTGTCACTATAACATCCATGACACACATATAAAGAATCACCAAAAAGTGAGATAACTTCATCAGTCTATTCATGATCACCCTAATTGAATCATATCCACCCTGGACCTAGTCTATTCATGATCACCCTTAATTTCTTTATTTACCATTTGATGAGGTGATAAATTTTACCACTATTACTATTCATAATGAAAAAAATAAAAAAAATATTTACCAAATGTAACCCAACTTATTCCAAACATAGCGTCTATTTTATCAAACTAAATTCATATAAGTAGAAAAAATTAAATTAAAAAACCTGAAAAATTCGATGAAAAATGGGTTTTCTAAAAAATGCATTTTACACCCAAAAATTGAACTTATACAAAAAGTATAATAATTATTAAAAGGTAATTAAGTATATTTTTTATAACTAATATAGGATTATGTTAATTTATGATTTAATTCATATCATTGTGGTATTTTTTTAATTAAAATAAATGAAAGTTGTATAAAAATCTGTATTTTTCACTCTTCATGTAAAAATATAACTTTTCAGAAAAATACCATAATTTCATCCTAAGATAATATTGAAACAATTAATTCAATAATTATACAATTATAAAATAATAATTTAATATATTTCTATGTTTTTTTAAAACTCAGTGTTGTGTGAAAAGTAATTTACAAAGGAAAATTATTTAAAGATAAATATATATATTATAATCTCAATCTATTACAATATACCACCACCCCCTATGAAAGTCACTACCAAAACTTCATTACTCTAATAAAGATAACTGAGGATACTTTAACCTCATCTCATCCTTAGGTTTCCATGTAGTTTCCTCAATTTTATGATTTCACCACAAAAATATGATGAGATGAGTGGTCTTGTTTCATAGATTTCTCTATATGATCTAGAATTTACAAGAGTTGTTCTTTACAAGAGAGATCTTTATCTGGTGGTATGAACATTGATTTTAGGACATGTGAAGAATTATATATGGACTTCTTGAGGATAGATACATGAAACATATTTTGAAATTGATAGAGATTTAATAGAATCTTCAATAGATAATCTACCATCATGATAAAATTAATAATTTAAAAGGGATTCATATATCTAGGGATAAGCTTTACTTTCGTACCAAACCTTATTACCTTTTTCTAAAGAGATATTCATAGGAATTCTTTATCACCAAATTTTAATTATATATCTCACTAATAATTAGCATCATAAATTTCTTATCCACTCTAAGCTTCCTTTATGTGTTGTTTAATGTATATAACATTATAAACCATTTCCTTAGTTATATTGGGTCTCAATAGCATTATTTCTCCAACATTATCCCAACATTCTGGGGTTGTACACTTCCTTCGATAGAGGGATCTATAAGTATCCATCTAAATTATTGAGTGAAAACTATTCTTTTGTGAAAATTTCACCAAAGGATGGTGTTGATTCCAATTTCCATTTAAATCCATTACAAAAGATCTCAATATTTATTATAGATTTTAAAAGTTCCTCTCAAACTAACTATCTATCTAAGGATAATAAGTTTTACTAAAACTCAACTCTATATTTAAAACTTGTTGAAGGATTCTTAAGAATTTCTCGGTAAATGTTGGGCCCCAATTAGATATGATTGAGATTGGTACACCATGAAATCTCAAAATTACCTTAAAATATAGCTGATTAAGCCAATCAATATATAAATATTCTATAATACAGATAAATTACACTGATTTTGTAAGGAAATTGACTATAATCCAAATAGAATTGTACCCATTAGATGTTTTGTGGAGTCCAAAAATGAAATATATGGTAATGTTTTACCATTTCCATTCTTGTATCAGTAATTGTAGTAACATCACCTTGGACTTTTGTCTATCAAACATAGATTTATGAAACACCATGAATGATCATATATACATAACAATATCCATTTTCATGTTTTCCCATTAGAAAAATTATTTTATATCTCTCTATGTCTTTCTACTTCTAGTATTAATAGATAATGATGAACTATGATCTATATCTATCATCTCCTTATCCAACTCTAGTATTAATGGGACACATACTTGGTTCCTGAACTTTATTATTCTAGAAAGGTCATAGTTAAACTTGGGAACATTCCTCGCATTCTTCTTTAACTCCACATCTTCATTCATCACCTTCTTAATACTCCCATGGATGGATGGTTGAAAATTCATCTAAGAAAGATATATTTTTTCCCCATTAATCAAGATTTAAAGATCCAAATTCTATAAATACACAAATATTGGATATATTTAGATCCTTTTCATGGAAAAAGAATAATATTTCTGACTAAGAGTATCATCCACCTTTTTCAACTTACTTAGGTGATATTGTATTGAGGATTCATAATATTTGATCAACTCTAACCATCTTCTCTAAAACATATTCAAATATTTCTATGTAAATATATACTTTAAGATTTTATTATTATTATATATATCACAACTTTCACCATATAGGTAATGACTCCATATCCTCATTAAAAAATTATTACTTCCAACTCCAAATAATTATTCAGGTTATTCTTCTCATGAACTTTTAATTGGAGGAGGCATACATCTTCAACATATAATTAATCAAGAGGAAAAATCCCAATACCTTCTTTTATGCATCACTATAGATCAAAAACCATTCTATAATATAAGGTAATGTAATCATAGGTGTTCTGAAAATCCTTCTCTTCAATTATTTGAAACTATCTTTGCATTTATCTATCCAAAAGAACATAACCCTCTTTTGAGTAAACGTGGTGCGTGGATTAGATAGCCATGAGAAATATCTAAAAATACATAGGTAGTATCCAACCAACCCAATAGAACCATGGAACTCAGTTACCCTAGTCAGTTTATGTAATTATTCAAAAATATCCCTCTTTGAAGGATCCATCGATATAAACTCACTTTAAATTATGTGACCTAAGAAAGAAACTTTTTGTCACAAAAAATCATACTTGGTAAATTTATAATTTAATATATTTTTCCTTAGAGTATTAATAATAATTATAAAATTCTTTTCATGCTCTTACAAACACTTTGAGTATAAAATAATATCATTTATAAAGTCTACCACAAAATAATCATGTCAATCTCTAAAGACTATATTCAATAAATCCATAAATACATTTGGAAAATTGGTAAGTCCAAATGGAATTAATATAATTTCATAATGAACATACCTAATATAAAACGTTTCCTTGGGTATATCCTCCTTCTTTACCCTTAAATGATAATATCCATATTGATGATCAATCTTGGAAAATATTGAGCTCATCATAATTGATCAAACAGATCATCAATATGAGGAACATGATACTTTTTCTTAATAGTGATTTTGTTAATTTTTTGATATTCAAAGCAGAGTCACATTGATCCATATTTATTCTTAATAAGAGGAATTGGTTCACCACATGGTGATGCCCTGGTATGACTGAATCCATTATCAAGATTCACTAGGAGTTTCTTCTTCAATTCCTACAACTCAATCAAGGCCATTCTATATGGAGTAATTGAAATAGATATTTCTCTATATATGAGTCCTAATGAAAAGATAACTTCACAGTTTAGGGGTATACTAGAAAACACTTCTGGAAATAAATCAATAAAATATAATAAAATAAGAACATATTCAATGTTGAGTTTTTACCAATCCACTTGAGATAAATATCCTACAATAATAGATATTAAAACCCATATGATGGAATTAATTTACTTTAGTATTTTTGGTTCATCCTCACATTGATTGAATATCAATGGTTGATCAGAAATATCAAATGTCACTTCTCTTTATTAACAATTTATATAGAATCTATATTGAAAGATCCATACATTCCCAATATTATGTAAAATTTAAAAATTTTAAGAGTAAAATCATTTTTAGGAAGTATATTCCTACAAACTTTTATCAGAGAGGAGCTATATACTTGAGAATAAATCATTCTACCATTAGAAGTTTTCATTACAAACTGAACATCTAATCACTGAGGTAGTGATATGATAACATTATAAAATTTTTTAGATATAAAAGAGTGGGTATAACCTAAATCAAATAAAACTTTTTCACTTCTAGAGTGAATGATAAATATACCTTTAACTAAAATTCTATGAACTTCCATTTCAGTTGTAGTAATTACATATTATTGGCCTTCTCCCCTTGGTTTATTCTATGGTATGGTATTTTGATACTTAGGGCATTGGTTTGAATAATTAACTATATCTTTATAATTAAATAAATAGATAATTTTAGTTTCTTTATTTTTCTGAAATTCTTTAGCTAGATGACCCATATATCCATAGTTGTAATAAACTCCCATTCTCTTTAAGAATTTACTAGGATGTTTCTTTCAACAGTTTTCACATTATGTAAATTGATTCATTCCCAAATTAGTCATTGATGTGTTCCCTTTTTCTTCGTGCTTAGCTATCCTTTTATTCTATGTATTTACCTTTAAGATATATGATATATAAAATTACTTATCTAACTCAATGAATATTGATACTTTATCATAATATAAAGAAATAATTTGATAAATTAGTTTCCTTTTAAGTATTGGATTAATACCATAAAATAATTGATCAATATTTCCTTCCATATTATATAAATTTTCTAAAACATACCTGGATAATATTTTAAAGTTAACCTCATACTTTTCTACACATTATTCTTCCTTATTCTTTAAAGTGAGAAACAACCTATCCATTTGAGATTTCTATTCTTGAGGGAATTATTTATTTCATAAAATCAATTTAAAGTTATCCATTCTATTATTTATATTTATTTTTCCTATTTAGTGTTCTAGATCATTGACCACCATTGATAAAAATCTCCTTTCAAACAATACACTACTAGAATTTTCTTTTTGTTTCATTATATCCCAAAGATAGTAATATATATTGAGAGATTTAATAAATTTATTAGCTACCAATGAATTAGTAGTTCTATTAAAATATGGAGGCTCCTATGGTATGAATAATTCCAACATAGGATAATAATGCTGTAGAAAAACTGGTTTATCCATTCATGAAATGTTAATCATCATAACCTGAATAACCTATCCTAACAACTCCATGATTTTCATAATTACAGTACTATCTATATTGGCTTGTAAAATGGGTAAATATATACATAGTCTATGGGTATTTATTCCCACTTTTTCATTAGGTTCCACCACTAAATAATGGAACATACAGAGTTATATCATAATCATTATAGATATTGAACCATAAAATAAAAATCTCAATAATGGATTTTTTTTCAAATACTATAAGGGATTATAATAATTCTCATGTTAGCTTTGTTTATTTAAAATATAATTCCCAAGATTTATACTAAACTTCCAGAGATACCAACTATAGTTAAACCAAATCTAGTAACCTAGATTTCATGTATACTTTATTAATTTAGTATAAGATACTAAGGATCTGGTCTTGAAGGACCAATCATTTTAGTAGTCTTGAAGAACCAGATACATACATGATTCTCATATTACATTAGGAATATATAAAAAAATAAAGTTCTTTAATCCATAATATTATTAAAAATATACCTCTCTATATCCTAGGGAAAAGAAAAAAAATAAATTGTGAGCTCATATGCTCAATAAGAGATGCACACAGTATAAACTATCATTATTAA
Source organism: Viscum album (assembly GCA_963277665.1). Lineage (NCBI taxonomy): Eukaryota > Viridiplantae > Streptophyta > Magnoliopsida > Santalales > Viscaceae > Viscum > Viscum album. The sequence goes on from OY728126.1 coordinate 820,182,790, forward strand.
ATAAGGAATAATCAATATGGAATGGAAAAAAATTGAAACACATTCCATTTAACCAATAACATGAGCCCCAAATTCATCCTTGGATAATATTGATGAAATAATCTCATGGATAATAATAAATTATTTTACAATGAAGGAAATTCTCAATATTTTACATCATGATATATATACCATCAAATCCTTGTGCTAATATAGTTTAATTGATAGGTAGGTATACACAAAAAAAATATAACTTATCCAATGGATTTGTCTCATAAGACCTGTCAATGCATCAAAGGGCTATATATAATTAGGCCCTATATATCAATGAATCTCCCATGTATTCCTCTTATATTGAATGATAAATTAAATTATTAAAAAAAATTCCTTAATAATAAGTAAATATATTGATTAAAGGATACAAATTTATCTATATTTTCCCCAGTTAATAAAATAACATTCATAGTAAAATGCAATATGTCAAAATGATATAGGTTTTAATAAATAAGTATATCCATGATGTAAATTTAAGAGAAAGATATATCCCAATTGAAAATTATAAACATAAAGTGAATGTTTCAAGAAAATGTTAATGACTAGAAGGGTGATGGCCATCCTGCTCACCACCCAACCTCAGCCGATGTTCTCCCCCTTCACTGACCCAACCTCGCTCCCAGATTTTACTCTTATCCCCCTTTGTCCGAAAGTCCCCGACCTCCAAAATGGTGCCCCTTAACTTCTGATTTCTCTTCAAGAGTTCTTGGAGGCCTCTTCGCTCAATGTGTTATCCCCCATCGCCCGCTTTGTTCGTCGATGACCGTCCCTCAACCGGTTCGACAGGTTCTTGAACAATTCATGGCCCATGAAGAACCACATCATTTTTGGGCTTTTGGACTCTCATCACTTCCTTCTTCACTTAAATTGCGCCTATTATCTAGCTTTAGCATGGTCCAAAGGTCTTCTCTCTTGTGATGGCTCCCGATTCTTCCTGCTCAGATGGAGTTATGAGTTCCACTGGAAACACGACACCCCACTAGTAGAGATTTGGCTTGGATAAGTCAAGGTTCTTCACTGGAAACCCACCACACAATAGTGTTCCCCTTCATTTGGAGGCATGGACAATTTTTCTTGGCTCACATGCGGTTTCAGTGGTGATGGAGTGGGGAGCCTTCTTCACCTCTTCTATTATTACTGGGAAGCCGGATGTTGTTATTCCTATCATTACTAGTCTAGATGGTTCAGATGTAAGTACTATCTCAGCCTTGGTAAAGACTATTCAACGGGATCCTCCAGGAATAAATCCCTCAGTTCCCGATGTCTTTAATCGCCTAAGGGTTTATTTGGGTTTTGATCTCTTATGGTGCAAGGTTCTTCGGGATAGTCTGAACCTGGCGTAGAAAAGGATGCTTCTCCTATTCACGTCTGTGGTATTAACTAAGGAATGTCTTATCAAAGTTCTTATTGTCATAAGTCTTCCTATGTGGAGGTTGTATGTACAGGAATTGCTGATACTGAATGCGAGGTTCCCCAGATTGAGCCGATTCCAAGGAACATTTCAAGACCGAGAAGAGTGGAGCCAACTTTGAATTTGAGCAATCATTTTGAGAGTTGGTTAATGAAGGGCCTGCTGATGAGGCAGACCAGGTAGAAATATTCATTAAGAAGCTGGGAATTCTATGGGAGGTGTCTAGGGATGACATATCTAGTCACTTTTTCTGGAGTTAGTGCTCAAGAATTCCAAGATAGTGATATCTACAGCTCAAGGAGGAGGAAGGGACGACGAGGAGGAAAGAAAGGCCGAAAGGACTATTATTATCTACCATCACCAATGCAGATTCGATCTTCCAAGAAGTTGAAGGCCCAACTGATGGAAGATACTCCCAACTATAATGGCAATGATGTTAATGCTGAGACTACGGTATTCAGGGATAATCCTGAAAGGAATGTCCTACAAAAGACAGGAATGGATGTTGTTCAACCATTGGAGCTACTTCTGCATTTCGGAGAAGTTATGGAGGTTTATTCCCTTGTTCTTAAAGCCTTCAAAGAAGATGGTGAAAATATTATGCTAATAAAATTTGGGTGGACACTAATAGAGAGGAGACTGATTGGATTTCCAAGAAGAATCTAATCTTTCTTAGAGGATTTAATTCGGGGAAAATCAACCAAGAGGATTTCATGCATGCGTGGGACAGACTGACATTCCGCTTTGAAGAACTTACACAAGATGATCCAGAAACACTGATAGTCTCTCTCTCCTATATTCTCTTTAAGGATAATCATGCTAATAGGCTTATGTTGTCCTTTAATAACTTTGTTCTCTCTAGGGTTTTCTCACTTTTACCTTAAAAGTGTCTTTTGGTTTATAATAAAAAATTGAATTTGGAAGTTAATGACTATAAAATTAATAAGGGATAAAATATGACCTTAAATTCATCAGGAGTATAGGTTTTGAAGTAAATTTATGACTTTTGGATAAAAAATAGAATCGATGATAAATATTAAAATATGATTTCATAAATGTTATTTAATTATAAAAACTTTGAAAAAATTTATACAATGCTAAATAGTGTGAAATAGTTATCATGGATTAAAAATATGTTAATTCCATAGGTGTTAAAAAACATTCATTTTGACTTTTTGTAATGAATTTTGAAAATTAATTTATTAGAAAACATTAGAAAGATTAGTTTCAAACATTTTAAAAATAAAGGATAAATTAAAATTTCCTTTGAGTAAATAAAAAATAAATTTTTAATTCTTTTTCAAAAATATGGACATGGAATAAAAATATACTTGATCCAAAAGAGAAATAAGATCACCTTTTATTTTAAACATTTCTTTGGTAATTCAAGTTCAAAAGAGAGGAAAAGTTAGAAAAAAACATAGAAGATCCCTAAAATGGTAAACTTAAATTGAGACTTAAATCATCATGAAAAGATAGATACTCATGTTAAATACATCAAAGGGGCATCTTATACACCACAAAAAACCAATAGGTTTATAATACGTTATATGTATCAATGGAGTGAAAATTGAGACGAAATCCATTACCTCAAGTTTGACATGACTTGTAGGTTCTATAAAATACTATATGATAAATTTGAATTTATTATAATTATATAACATAACAATATTCATGTCTATATTATCAGATATGATTATTTTATAATATTTTCACCAGTTTGTTAAAAATATTCTATTGTTATCATTATTTACAGTGTTAGCTGCACTGTTTTTCATGTATATTTTCATTTGGAAGTATTGGTACTTTCATATTTATCATGGTTCCATAATCTACACAATTTTATTCAATATATAATTATTATATATATTCAATTTATAGATATTTAAATTCATCCCTAAAATATTGAGATGTAAAAATTAATTACAATGTTCAAGGAGACGGTAGGTCGTATGTAAGCATGAACACTATTTTCACTTTTTGATGGATATAATTATATAAATATAATAAGAATATAACGATAAAATATATTTTTTATATCATATATATATTATATATTCATAATAAATATCATTATTTTCATTCATCTAAAGTGGAAATGAAAAATATATCACATCGCTTTTTGGAGGTGATAGTCCACACGTACGCACAAGCGACATTATGATTTTCCAATAGATCATAAGGTTAGAAGGTATATATGATATTATAATTAAAGAAACATATTTATGTCATAAATATCATATATATTAATTATTTCCATCTTTAAAACAATTCATGTTAAGTGGTGATGAAAAACAAATTACACAGCCACGTGGATATGGTAAGTTGTACGTACGCACGAGTAATGTTTTCACTTCTCATAGGATAGAAAAGAGATATAATAGGATTTAACCATAGTCATAATAATATCTAAATATTTTTATTATATTGGATTTATTATTTCAGTATGGTTACACCACACTATGAGGAAGTAGAAGAATAAATAAACACGAAATAGTCGGTAAGGACGATTACCTCTTCTTCGGTAGGATTCCATTAATTACCTTATTAATAACCATTGGAATGGTATTTTAAAAAGAAAAAACTTGAATTAATATATAGGGATGTTTATAATGGAATTGGATAGGTTTTTTTCAGATAGGTTTCTTAATGTGGTGTATGGAAAATAGAGAAGGGGCGTCCTTTCATAAGTGAGGGGAATTAAATTCTTAGAATTTCTTAAAGTATTAAATTAATATAAATTATTTTTCATCTAAAAATGGATCAAAATTGATAAAATTTAAAATATAATATTTTTATGAGTTGGAATCCACTCATACAATAAAATTTTTACAAGATATTTTTATTTTTTTGACCCTTATCCTTTTGTTTTAACACCTGGTAACCATTTCAGTAATTAACGCAATAGAAAAGTATTATACCTTATAATGGTCAAGAATTTAACTAAAAAGAGATAAAGGACCCATAAATGGACCATGGTTTCTATTTTAAAATATATTCTATTCATTTTGATGAATATATTTTTTATGAATTTTAAATTATATAACAAATTATTATTTTAATAAAATATCATTAATATCATTTTTGACACTATTTGTTTATGTTGAATTTTAATACACTAGGACAAAGATTTTTTTTGAATTTAATCCATTAAAACATCCCTATAATGTCATATGTATCCATAATATTTGTGTAACACTATAATTCACTCAATTTATATTTGTTTTAATATTATAAAAATCATTCATTTTTCTATTAATTGAATAAATAATGTACTGATGTTGTATAGGTATTTAATGTAATTATTAAATAACTAAAATTGATTATAAATTAACATGGTAAAACTAATTAATTTATATTTTAAATTAACACTTAAAACTAAACATAACATATTTTTGTTCTTATAGAAATATATTATAGATATTAAATTCTAGAGTACAAAATTTTGTTTTTATTACATTCTTAAAGTAATATAAAAGTAAATATATAAAAAAGAACCAATTTGACATAATTTTAGTAATTGGATAAAAGTATCTGAAAAAAATTCATCCAATAGGATAAAGGAAAGTGTTAAAAAAATTTAAATTCTTACGGCATTAGTTTTTAACCTTTATTAACTGATTTACCCATTATTGATCTGATAAATTTTATCACTATTGCTATTCATTACAAACAAAGAGAAAATGGACATATTTATGAAATATGATCTCATAATACAAAATATGGAATCCATTTTATCTAATTAAATTAACATAAGTGGTCAACCTTAAATTTAGAAACATGAAAAATACGGCACAAAACCATTTTTCTGAAAAATGATTTTTAAGTCCAAAAATGAACTTATGATAAAATTAGGTATAATAATGACTAAAATGAAATTAATTATACTATTTAAAACTAAATAAACATTATGTTAACTTATTATTGAATTGAAATAATTATGGTTCCTTTTAAATTAAAATATAGGATAGTTTTACAAAAATTGGTATTTTTCACCGCTCACTGAAAAATCGATCTTTTCATAAAAATCCAAAAATTCAAAATGAAGGTAAAATTGAAATTTCAAATTTAAAAATGATATAATTATAATATAACATTCCAATATGTTGAATGTTTTGTTTAAAATCAATGTTTCTCTATTAATAAAATTTATTTAAATAGAAATATATATTAAAATCTCATGTTTTTACAAACTTGGTATCAAAGAATGAGGTTTGGAATTTACCTTATAGATCATATATGAAAATATCAAAATCAATAACATACAATAATGAAAATAAAAATTATCTAGGTATGGAATTTATAATGAATAATTATAATTAAAGAGTAAAAATAGTAATAGAAATTAATTAGGTTCTAAAATAGGAAATTAAGATGGTTATGTTTATAATTCATGATATTAAATCACTTTCTTGGAAGTCAAGAGTAATTTTAAGGGTTTCTATCATCTCAATTTTTATTCTTTTAGATGTATACCATATTCACCACTTGATTTATTTTGTGTGGTGTTTATAATTCATTTTTAATTCAAATTATCATACCTTTCATGAAATGAAATGGGTTTAAAAATCAATCACAAGTTGCCTTTTCAAGGATTTTTGATTAAAATATTTCTAAAGAGGTAAGTTTTTTTAAATAAAATTCTTTCTTAAGTAATTATTATTCATATTTTACTATTTTTTTCATAATTGTTTATCGTATCCCCTAATAATATTATATTTACTTTCCACATTATCATCTTTGTAATTACATTTTCACATCAAATACATCTTCTTTGATATATTTAATTATTTATTAAATTTTATTTTTTCAAGAATAATTCACTTCCTCTCTAAATGAATAGTTTTTATTCTATATCAATATTCACTCTTCCCACGAATGTCTTCATTTTTAATTTTGAAATCGAAATATATATTATTTTCATAGATCTTAAAATTTAAATTTAGCTATTTTTAAATGAACTAAATATCAATATTTTTATGGTTTGGGGTTTAATAAATATATTTTTAATATTGAATTTTTTTCCTTTCATGGTTATATACATTATCCTTCACTAATAATTTAATTTTTAAAACCTTTATTCATATCTTCAAAGGTACTTTATTGATATTTCTTGATAAATAAGTTTTTAAAATCTATTCATTTCAACTTGTTAAAATTTACTTTTGAAATTGAATAAAACCATTTTCTTTTACATCATTGTTATGAAATGTTTAAAAAAACTTGTATTATAGTTTCACTTATGTTTTCTTTTTTATTTTCAAAGTATTTATATCATATGGAGACATTTTTTAGGAATCACCCTATAAATTATTTTATATATACTCTTTTTGGGTGATTGAAATTTTTGTATTAGCCGAGCTTATCCTTGAATTCAATTTACTTGATTCTATATGAAAAAGTTATGAAAACCATTTTCGTTCCTTCAAATCATTATAATATAATAAATGATAGATTTAATTTGGAATACAAATGTGTGGATATTGATGGTTCAGGTCCAATATCTACCTATAATTAATAATTTATGGTTTTATATCTCATGTGATAATAAAACATTAACATGATTGAATTTTTTCACAACTTAATGTGTGGAAATACAAGTAATTTTTTCACACCTTAAAGGGTGGTAATTAGTAGGTTTTTTCATGTGATGATTCCAAGCACTTATCTTTATATCATAGTTACTTATTATATTATGTTTCCATGAAATTATAATCTTTTATTTCATATTCCTATGATTATTACAATGTATCATGTTTATTATCTATTATTTATATACTCTTATGTTATGGTATATGTTTGTTAATTTGATTTTACATTTCTTTTGATCATGAATTATATAAAACTATAATTATTCAAAATTTATTTTAATCATATATCTCACTCATATCTATGTTTTCTTATTTTTTTTGATTAATTGGAAGGTTTTTCTCTTATCAATATTTTTTTTATCATCCAGTTATTAAGCCATCATTCACTATGTTATGAAGATTTTTAGAATTTATGAGAAGTTTAGAAGGGAGTCTAGTATTGTAAAATTATGGAAAATGCTCAAAAGTATTTTAAAACATGTTTCTTATGTAATTGATCCTAAAATACACTAAACCTTAAGCTCATTTGTTTTTTGAGATTATTTGAAATATATAATGACAATGTTATTTAAGATTTTTTAAATAAAGATATGTTAGGATTGGGTTAGCTCATTTGATATCAAATATGGTTTGTAAATTATTTTTTTTGGCTCAAAACCTATGAGTGTGGTGTTGGATCGTAAGTATTTATGATGAATACAAAAGGGGGTGAATTTTAGTTTAAAAATAAAACTAAATAGAAACATAATACCTCTTTAAGTAAAAAAAACTGGACTCAGGTATTGTCTAATTATTAGAGTGTCATAATTGAAATTAGTAAATGTCGGATTATATCTATGTACTTTTATTGGTATTAAAATCAGTCTAATAAAACAAATTTTAGAAAGATTAGTAAAGACTTTCTTTATAAAGTATATAAAAAGCTTAAATATTTAGTTGTAACAAAAAGAAAAATAAAATCTTATAATAGTAAGAATGAATTATAAGGTTAATAAAAGAATTCACTATTTAACCGTAAGAGTTAATGTAGACAAAAACCCTAACTAAAAGTATCCACAATTTTATTCCTATGATATGTTGTGTCATTCATTACTAGGAAATACCTTGATATGATTATTGTGTAAGGGTTGGTGTCCTAAGAACCAACTATTTTGTACTTTGATTACATGAATGTACACTTATTATATATTGTTCATTGTTCTGCATGACTATAATATAATAATGTCCTAGAATATTTGTTGCATTGATAAGGTCATGGAAGATCCCCTCTATGATGAGAACCTTGAAATGATATAACAATATTATTAAATAAAGTTCTATGGTTGGATGACATACTATGATAGGACACATAATATATAGACCGTCATGTGCGAGTACTCGTAATAATACATGACTGTCTCTCATGAAGTTCACACTTGGTAATCTCTAAGATGGGAGATTATGAGAACAGACCCACCAATAGAAATTCCACATGTCTTGGTGTCATCTAACATTTCTATCTATAGCGTGTGTAATGGTCCTTAGACTGGAATATTATCATTAACTCATGTCATGACTTGCGCACTTAGATTGCTGACGAAAACCATCACGAAGAGAGTTGGCGGGATGTATGGTACATTGGGTGTGCCATGAATGACATGTTGTTAATGGATAAGTTGAGGAAGGATTTGTCCCTTCTATATTTATGGAAGTAGATATCTCAGGCCCTTTGATTGAAATAGAACTATCGCACAAATCCCATGGCCATGGTGTCACGACGAGTTTATTTCTAGAAGTCAAAGAATGACAGATCAAGAAAATAGGTTTATGGCACTGCCATGAAACCTGATTGATGAGATATTGAGATAAAGGGATTAAATTACATAGAAAGTGTTCGTAGGAGGTGGCACGTCAATGCGGCATCAACTTCTTTCTCTTGGGTGCCTTGACCCATTGCTATATAGTAATCATAGACTTTAGGCAATCCCACCTAATGCCAACGAGAAAGATACCCAGAGGGTCACACACTAAGTGTATCCATGTATCTCAAGTAGAATAAAGATTATTCTCATACATGGTTTAATGATTATTCAAGTAAGCCTAAATCGTTTTAATGTTGGAGGAAGAATAAAATGAAAACAAGTACACGCAGTGTATTAATGATTACACACCTTGTAGTTTTTATTTTGAAAACAAGTGCACACCGTGTATTAATTATTACACACCGTGTAGTTTTTAATGAAAAACAAGTACACACTGTGTATTTATGATTACACACTGTGTTGTTTTTCCAGTCGGGATTTTGATTAAATATCATTTTATTAAATGATATTTATTATAATCAGTGTGGGTGCATGTCATGGAATTAATGATTCTACATGGGGTTTTCAAAAGAGTTAATGGAATAAATAAAACACATAACACATTTATTTATTTTCATAACTCTACAACCTCCAACCCGATTATAAATATCCTCACAACCCCAACTCTTTTTCTAAGAATCATTGTGCACAACAATTCTGGAGAATTCTCTCAAGACCGAAAGAAATCTATCCTCCAATAACACTCTCAAGACCGAGAGATATCCACCACCATCAGATCAAAGCGATCTAATGAAGACAACACAAGCAAAGGCTTCTCCACGCTAGCACCTAGATATTATTTTGGCGATGTACAGAGATAGGTGGTGAACGTGTGGGTCACCGCTAGATGAAGTCTACACTTGGATTATGCGACGCAATGACGAATGAAATCGAAACGTGATCTGAAATATCAATGAAGAAAGAACGCCAAAAAAGGTACTTCTTTTAAATTAATTAAATTAATTATAATCAACATATGATTATCCTCTCTTTATGGTTCTATGACCTTTCTTTTTCTTTGTCTATTTCTGTGATTTGATCTGTGGAGACTGTCATTTATCATCGTATTGACCCCAGATTGATCATTGCAAATGAAAAAAATCCAAGTGGGAACATCCACCAATGAGCTTCCGCTATGCCCGAGACCTTCAAGTGGTATCATAGGGGGTCAAAATGTTGATTATAGTTATTTAATTTTTGTTGATAATTTTCACATTTATATTTGATTCAATTCAAGATAAATTGTTTTATAAAACTGAATGAACGAGATATGTTCTTCCTCCTTCGTTTCTCGATTCACATCACATAAATGAACATTTAGTTTTAATTTTGATTAAATTAAAAATGAGGAACTCATATGGAGGAGCCGCTCTTTTTGTCTTTACAACATAAGAATACACGACATGTAGTAAAAACTACACGCCACGTACTTAGGTTCAATGAACCGGTACTGGTCCACCAAACCACGCCTTTTGAATTGAGTGTACCTAATTATTTATTACACCGTGTTGACCAGAAATTAATGGCGAGTGGGAATGGGAATACACTACGTGTATTTTGAATCAACATGCTGTGTAGTCCGATCTGTCCCAAGTGAAACCGTGTACAAGGAGAAGTCGTGTTCTACGTACACAGGATTACCAGGATGGTAACCGCGTAATAAGGATGTACATGCCATGTTAGATTAATCTACATGTCGTGTACTCCAAAATTTTAAAAGTATAGAAAACATGCCAATGCCCCCGGCATGTACTTTGGATAAAGGGTAAAAAATACACGGGTGTAGGTTATATTACACGTTGTGTACTTTCCAGAAATGGAATTTCACCAGGTTTCCTCCAAAAGTTCAAAGACTTGTACAAGGAACATGGATGAGAATAATCTCAAGGAAATTCAGAACGAAATTTAAGATAAAGAATTGATTAATTATAAGATCATAATTAATTTAATTCAAGCACGACATATCTTGAATAAATAGAATGATTAAAATAATTTGAATTCTAAATATGCGTAAATGTCGTTTCATGATATGGATGATCATGAGATAGACCAAAGAACCTTTGTATGTGTGTATTATTTCATTTAAATTTGTTTAATTTAAATTCGTTGGCCCGCGAGCCTTCTTCCAATAAAATATAGGGCCTGCATGCCTATAGTTTCTTTAATGTAAACCCCATTTAATGGAGGATCTCCCAATCTAGTGGAGATGGTTCAAAAATCTAAAGCTTAGGTGAAACCAACCTAAGAAGATGCAAAGGTGGAAATATGGGAGCTGCAAAACACGAACCATTGGGTTTAAGGTGTTTTCCCTAGGCCAGGGTTAGCTTATCAAAACCGCTAGATAAGTTAACCAATAGAAGCTCATGATCATGCCATCCTATTTTATTTCTATATAATTGTATGGTTTATTTATTCTGTATCTGTTGTTGCATTCACATAATTAATGAAATAAACAAGAATGTAAAGATTGAATAAAATAAAAAATGGACTATGCGTAAGCATTATCATAACATGGTTAATCACTTAAGCAAGTATCATTTAATATTAACAAGAATGTGATAATGAAAAACTATGCATAAAGAATAAAATCCCTCAAATACCATATTAAGGCAGACCAACCCTTTCGTTACTTGATTAAGGGCAAGACTCAATAAAACTATGTGTTTGAACAACCCTTGTTGGGACACTTACTTTTATAAAGGAATCTCTTATGAATGTTTCGGGTTGACTTAAACATTTTACATCAAGAGGAGTAGCCCTTGATAGAGTTGTTGTAAAATGGAGGAAAGTGTTGAGGAAATCCAAGTCAGGATTTTAGGATTGGGGAGTCCACTCAACAAATCAAGGAACTGTAAGATCACAGTAGGCAAAGACCTACCTACCTAAATACCTTCAAATAGCTTGACCAACCCTTGTTGGGGTCATGTAAAGGAGAATATGGATCCTTTCCACTAGAATGTCATGGAAACTGGACATTCCAAGTTCAATGGTGAGGGCCATTGGGACTTGATAAAATAGTGGGAGAATTAATAAATTCATTTATTATTTTTCATAAAATTTAATCAAAAGGTATTGATAAATCTTCTCTTTTATAATTTGTAGAATCAAAATGACAAGCTCGTCAAACACATTTTCTTTGCAATCAATTCTGGACAAAGACAATATCCTCACTGGATGTAACTTTCAGGAATGGTTTAGGCGCCTTCGGGTTATCCTACGCCATGAACGAAAGTTTTACGTGATGGAGTCCTCACTTCCTGATTCTCCTGACCAAGGGGCGAGTGATCAAGATTTTATGATCTATGATCAACATTTTACCGATTCACATTATGTTCAATGTTTGATACTATCATCATTGTCTAGTGAGCTCATGAAGTCTCATGAAGACAAGGATTCCTATAGGATGATCGAGCACCTCCGTGGTCTATACCATGAGAGATCAAGATAGGAAAGGTTTGAGATATCCAAGGCTCTATTTTAGAGAAATCTTAGAGAGGTTCCCCAGCTGGGCCTCATGTAGTCAAGATCATTGGCTACATTGAGAACTTGGAGGTTCTAGGGTTTAAACTCCCCGAGGAATTGGGTACTGATCTCATTCTCACATCACTCCCCCATATCTTATCTAACTTTGCTGTAAATTTCAACATGAACAACATTGAGAAGTCTTTATCTGATCATCTTATCCTTATTCTCCATGTAGACAATGATATGAAGTGTGAAAAGACTTCTGTACTTATGCTGAATAAAAGGAAATAGAAGGAGAAGAGATTTAAGCCCAAAGCTTCTTCAAGTCCTTCCAATAAAAGCAAGATCAAAGGGGAGGCAAGAGAACAAGATACTGTTTGTTTCACATGTGGAAAGAAGGGCCACTGGAAGGAAAACTGCACCCATCCAAAGAATCAAGGGGAAGCTTCAGGTGCGTTTTTCATTGAACGAAATCTATATATTACTACAAATTGGGTATTAGATATAGCATGTGATGATCACATATGTATCCAAATATAGGAACCAAGTAGATTCAGGAAGATTGATCGAGGGGAGGTAGATCTATGAGAAGCCAACGAAGCCAGAGTCGCTGCTGTAGCTATCGGGGACTACCACCTCACATTGCCAACCAGAATGATCTTGGTTCTAAAGGGTTGTTATTACATGCCTTTTGTTACTAAAAATATTATTTCAGTATCCAGATTAGATATTCATGGATTCATCTTCAATTTTGGAAATGAATGTTTCTACTTTTATAAGGATAACATTTGTTTTGGTAGAGCACATTTATATAACGAGATTTATGTGTTAAACTACACAAACCAAGTAATGGAAATCGATGACCAAGTTAATTCACATGACTCATACCACACCCAACTTTGGCATCACCGGCTAGGTCATGTCAATGAGAAATGTTTGACAAAATTACATCAAGATGGGTGTTTAGATTCTTTCGAACTAAAACCACTTGGTGTATGTCATGTGTGTCTACAAAGAAAAATGACCAAAGCCCCATTTAGTGGGAATAGTGAAAGGGATAAAGAGATTCTAGAATTAGTTCACATAAATTTATGTGGGCAATTTCCAATTGAATAAAGGGGTGGGTTCTTGTACTTCATAACTTTTACTAATGATTTTAGTAGATATGGATATATTTACTTAATGAGGTACACATCAGATTCTTTTGATCAGTTCAAAGAATATAAGAATGAAGCTGAGAACCATCTTGTTAAGAAGATTAAGAAAATTATCTTAGACAGAGGAGGAGAATATCTTAATCCAGACTTCATTGATTTTTTACGGGAGTTTGAGATTCTATCTCAACTCACTCCTCTTTACACGCCTCAGTGGAATGATGTAAGTGAAAGGAGGAACCACGCCCTGTTGGACATGGTGAGATCAATTATGAGTCATGCGAGTTTTCCATTATCCTTTTGGGGATATGCATTAAAAACATCAGAACACATACTAAACCAAGTACCAACTAAATCGATAAATGGAATTCCATACGAATTATGGAGTGGAAACAAATCCATGTTATCAAATTTACATGTGTGGGGTAGTGAATAATTTGTTAAGGCATCTTCAGGTAACAAGCTTGCACCCCAAGGCACAAAGTGTATTTTTATAGGATATCCCAAGGAAATAAGGGGATATTACCTATACAACCCCTTAGATAAAAATGTAACAGTGGCAAGACACGCCATGTTCCTTGAGAGGGTGAAAGTCTCCAAAAAAGATAGTAGGAGTGAGATATAATTCGATGAAGTCAAGGCTCAAGATACACAGAAATTGGTACAAGAATAGATTCCACAAATCCCCGTGGAAGAAAAATATTTTCTAGAGACACAAGAACTGCGTAGGAGCACGAGAGAGGTCTGAAAACAGAATGATATGGTTTTCTTGTCACCGAGGATGGTGACTCATTATTAGTGGAAAATGATGATCCTATTACATATAAAGAAGCAGTTGAAGGAACAAATGTTGCCAAGTGGCAAGAAGCCATGAATTCTGAAATGGATTCTATGTACCAACACCATGTCTGGATTTTGGTAGATCCTCCAGTTGATGTAAAGCCTATTGGTAATAAATGGGTATTCAAGAAGAAACTAGACATGGAGGGGCACGTCAGCACCTATAAGGTACGACTGGTTGAAAAAGGTTTTAAACAGATTCAAGGAATTGACTATGATGAAACCTTTTCACTAATTGCGATGCTGAAATCCATCAGAATACTATTGGCCATTTCCACTTACCATGACTATGAAATTTGGAAAATGGATGTCAAAAGAGCATTCCTTAACAAGAACCACCAGGAAGATGTCTAAATGATAAAACCTAAAGGGTTTGTGACTCCAAAGGATTCCAACAAGGTATGGAAGTTGTAGAAATCCATTTATGGATTAAAACAAGCACCAAGGTCATGGAACATTAATTTTGATGAATCCATAATGGAATTTGGCTTTGTTAAGAATGAATGTGAGCCTTGTGTCTATAAAAGGTTTAGTGGAAGTGCAGTTGTTTTCCTAATAGTATATGTTGATGACATATTACTAATTGGAAATGAAGTACCTATCTTACAGTCAGTTAAGGAAGGGTTGGATAAATGATTCTCTATGAAAGACTTGGGCGAGGTAACATATATTCTTGGGATCAAGATCCATCGTGTTAGATCCAAGAGAATGCTGGGCCTAAGTCAAAGTACATACATTGACAAGATACTGAAGAGATTTAGTATTGAACAATCCAATAGGGGATTGTTGCCAGTGTCACATGACATTCATCTTTCCAAGAAAATGTGTCCTCAGAAACATGAGGAAAGAAAGAAAATGGAAAGTATTCATTACTCATCTATGATTGGGTCCGTCATGTATTCTATGCTATGTATAAGGCTAGATGTTGCTTATGAATTTAGTGTGGTAGGCATATATCAAGATGATCCATGAGACCGCCATTGGATGGTAGTCAAGACTATCCTTAAGTATATGAGGTGTACTAAGGATATGTTCCCAATTTATGGAGTAGATGAATAACTAGTCATCAAATGACATGGAGATGCTAGTTTCCAGACTGATCAAGATGAAATAAAGTAACAGAATGGATATATATTCAATTTGAATAGAGGTGTAGTGAGCTGTAAAAGCTCAAAGTAAGTTGTGGTCGCAGATTCTAAATCAGAGTCTGAGTATATCGTAGCTTCTAAGGTAGCTAAAGAAGTAGTATGGATGTGATACTTCGTCCAAGAGCTGGATATAGTACCTACCAGTAAAGATCCTATCACACTCTATTGTGATAATACTACAACGGTGCACTTGAAAAAGAGCCAAGGTTACATCAGTGGAAAAATCACATACTTCGAATGTATCATCTCTTGAGGGATTTTTCTTAGAGAGGTGAAGTTGCAGGGAGAATTATTTCCATGGAGGACAACATGGTGGACCCCTTGATTAAATCCTTGACTCAGCAGAAACATGATCATCATGTGAGGTCTAGCAGACTAAAAGTCGTAGGAAGTTGGATCTAGTCCAAGTGGGATTTTGTAAGGGTTGGTGTCCTAAGAACCAACTATTTTGTACTTTGATTACATGAATGTAGACTTATTATATATTCTTCATTATTCTGCATGACTATAATATACTAATGTCCTGGAATATTTGTTGCATTGATAAGGTCATGGAAGATCCCCGCTTTGATGAGAACCTTGAAATTATATAACAATATTCTTAAATAAATTTATACGGTTGGATGACATACTATGATAGGACACATAGTATACAGACCGTCATGTGAGAGTACTCATAAGAAGACGAGACTCTCTCTCATGGAGTCCGCACTTAGTAATCTCCAAGATGGAAGATTATGAGAACAGACCCTCCAATAGCAATTCTGTATGTCTTGGTGTCACCTGAAATTACTATCTAAAGCGTGTGTAATGGTCTTTAGACTAGAAGATAATCATTAACTCATTTCATGACTCACACACTTATATTTGCTGATGAAAACCGTCATGAAGAGAGTTGGCAGGAAGTAGGGTACGTTGGGTGAGTCACGAATGACATGTTGTTAATGGATAAGTCGAGGAAGGATTTGTCCCTTCCATATTTATGAAAGTAGATATCTCGAACCCTTTGATTGAAATAGAACTATCGAAAAAATTCCATGTCCATGGTATCACGATGAGTTTATTTCTAGAAGTCAAATAATGAAAGATCAAGCATATAGGTTTATGACACTGACATGAAACCTGCTTGATGAGATATTGAGACAAAGGGATTAAATTACACAGTAAGAATTCGTATGAGGTGACAAGTCAATGCAGCATCAACTTATTTCTCTTGGGTGCATTGACCCGTTGCTAGATAGTAATCTTGGACTTTAGGCAAGCCCGCCTAATTCCAATGATAAAGAGGCCTAGAGGGTCACACACTAAGTGTATCTAAGTATCTCAAGTAGAATAAAGATTATTCCCATACGTGGTTTAATAATTATTCAAGGAATCCTAAATCGTTTTAATGTTGGAGGAAGAATAAAATGAAAACAAGTACACGCCGTGTATTAATGATTACACACCGTGTAGTTTTTATTTTGAAAACAAGTACACACCGTGTATTAATGATTGCACACTGTGTAGTTTTTAATGAAAAACAAGTACGCACTGTGTATTTATGATTACAAGCCATTTAGTTTTATATTCGGGATTTTGAGGAAATATCATTTTATTAAATGATATTTATTATAATCAGCGTGGGTGAATGTCAAGGAATTAATGATTCAACATGGGGGTTTCAAAAGAGTTAATGAAATAAATAAAACATGTAATGCATTTATTTGTTGTCATAACTCTACAACCTCAAACCTGATTATAAATATCATCACAACCCCAAATCTTTTCCTAAGAATATTTTCGCACAACAATTATGGAGAATTCTCTCAAGACCAAAAGAAATCCATCCTCCAAGAACAATCTCAAGACCAAGAGAGATCCACCTCCATCAGATCAAGGTGATCTAAGGCGGAAAACGCAAGCAAAGTATTCTGCACACTAGAACCTGGAGATTATTTTGGTGATGTCCAGAGATACATGGTGCACATGTGGATCACCATTAGAGGAAGTCTACACTTGGCTTCTGCGACGTAACAACTAATCACATCAGAACGTGATCGGAAATATCAACGAAGAAAGAATTCCATAAAAGGTAATTCTTGTCAATTAATTAAATTAATTATAATTAAACTTTGATGATACTTTCTTTATAGTTCTAGGACCTTTCTTATTCTTGGTCTATTTCTATGATTCTATCCATGGAGATTGGTGTTTATCATTGTATTGATCCTAGATTGATCATTGCAAATGACAAAAATCCAAGTGGTCCCATCCACCCATGAGCTTCCGCTATGACCGGGACCTTCATATTGGTATAGATCTATCATCCTATACCTATAATTCTTCAATATGATGATTCGAATATATCTTCCTAGTCTCATTATCCCTCTATCTGATAGATCAGATTCACCATATTCATATCCGTAGAAGCCCTCAATCATTACCACAACCAAAGACATGATTAAAAAAATCAAATAGTTCTTAAGGAATTATAATCCTCATAAGTATTCCTTATAACTTCATGTCTCTATATAATTAAAAATAATTTGAATGATATTATAGAGAAATATTTAAACTACTTGATTTGTGAATGTATCATCTCTCAACTCTTTAAATGACCAACCATTTATAGGAAATATCAAAATAGTCATCCTTAAGAGTTAGTTGAAATGTCCTTAGAAATCTTTCACTTAATAGATTATAATGATATGGATATGGATATTCGCAAATAATATTTGAATGAATGTTCAATTTTTTTAGTACATAATCATTAATATTATCTTATTTATTTATTATAATTGAAACAAATATATAATATGATTATAAAATTTGGATATTCTTCTGGAATTCGTTATTATTTTTCAATCCGATAAACTGTATAAAGGTCAGTACAATGTATCAGTAACAATTCCAATTAAATGGTCATGAATTTTTTGCTCTAATAGATGGGATATAACTATAACCATTGATCATAACATATATTGTTCTGATGAACCAGATTCACCTTTAGTCCGATGTACCAGATTGAGTAATTGAAGTTTATATATGTGTTATATTAGATCTAATTCGTCATTCGGTATACAATAATGTTTTTTACAAAAACATACTAAAACACTTGGGATATATAACATTTAGTAATAATATTTTTATGTGGGTGTTTGTGATTTCCACAAGTAAAGGAATGGAAATTTATAATGTGATACTTTCAACTCAACCTGTGTGATTCTTGCTCAAATTTACCCAAGAGATGAAGGTAGAAAGGTCCTTATAGTTTAGCTTGGGTTGTCGAATCCTCAGAGACCTAAGAAGTAACCTATGGAAACGTACATTCTATGAACTGTTTTTGGATATGAATTGGCCAACATGGGTTGATTTTATATGGGTTTAAAGGAACTCTAAGAGACTTAAGTGAATTCAATTTAAAAGAATGAGTTGATCCTTGGTTATTGCTCGGGGTGGATTGGACGTATTTTCTTTTCAATGATTTCAATTTCTTATATTTGAGATGGGTTCATTTAAGGAGATAAAATAACATCATCACTTATTTGTTTAATTCCTACACCCTTTAATACTAATCACCTATACACTTGAAGGATCAATGTTTTGAGCACTTCAAGGTAAAGGTTCGTATTAGCACTTGAAGTGTGTGGCCTTAAATTCAACAAGGACGACAGAGTTTAAAAATCATCAAATAAAAATCTCAATTAAAGAAGTGAATATACATTAATGAGGTGATAAATAAAATCCAATACATCCCCTTTATACTACCTTGGATCTACCCATAAGTGGGTTAGGCCTCCATTTATTCTATGGTTTCAATGGAAGTGGAAAGTAGACTAATGAGGGAAGAAATGGAGAAGTAAAAAAAAACACAATAAAATAACAATCACTCCACCGTTGTGTGATAATACCACAAGGTTTGGTATGAAAAAGTTTACACCTTGAACCAAAAATATCAAAGTGATAAGGAGAAGAAAAGAATAATAAGAGAAGAAGAACTTTTATTAAGAAACAAGGATGAATTAAAACAACTTACATGTGGAAGAAAAATTTGAGACAACAAAATTGCAGCATAACATTACAATTGAACAAAGCACCAAAGATCCTTCAATCCTCCAACACCACTGCCTTAAATAGGAATTTTTGAGCCCTTGGGTATAGAATCAAACAGTAAAAGTCTCCTCAATTAATTGTGGTAGGCCATAGTTGGGTGGAAAGTAAGGGAGAGTTGATTTTTCCACCCTTGACCCGAGGTGGCAGCCAACTTTCCTTTACCAAACTTAAACGCTTGTAAGACCTTCTCGATGGCCGAATCAGAGTGGACCATATAATAATAAAATGTAGCCCCGGATGTTTTCTAACCTTATGTAAAATTTGGTCCCATTTGGAGTTGTGTAATCCGAGATATGATCATATTAGTGGTATTTTTTTTCTGGGCCGCAGAATCTGGACCAGAATTTTATCTCTAACTTGGGCCGCCTAAATGGACACCATGGAAGCAGAATTAGCATTGGATCCTGAAGAGTTATTTGTTCCTATACATTTATTATATCATCCTAATAAATTTGGGATTCATTGGGCCTGTATGGTGGGACCCACAGTCTCATCCGCGTCCTGGTGTCCAATATGACTTCTCCAGAATTGTTTCCTTTCATCACAAAATATCCTCATCTTCTTCAATGAATTATCCATTGATCCCTGAATAAAATATGTTCATATTGAAGTGTTTATGAATTTACAAAAATATAAAATGAAAATATGTAAAATTATATTCCTTAAAATCAGATGAATCATTGGGTACTTTAAATGATGTTAAAAAATGTACCACATAATAGTGCATTTTAAGAAGGTATTACAATCATAATGTGAAATGATGTTCAAAGTGTAAAATGAACTAAAATGGTGTTTATGAATATTAAAGAACATGAATATTATATATATTAACAATGAATATTAGCCTAATTTAGTGTCTAATCACTGTGGGTCTAGGCTATATCTATTGGTATCAATGTCGATATATAAAGTATATGTGTTAGAACTGGACCCATAAGTGTGGTTCTGGGGAACCTCAGTTTGTATCATAGAAAGGTTTAGTTGTGTTTGGGAATTATTTTAGTAATTTTTAGGATTATGATGAGGGAACATTATATAAAACCCTAGGAATAAATCTATTTATAGGTTAACATATTTATTTTTTTATAAATTAGAGATAATTTGGTTTCCTAGTAATGGAATCATAGTATGGATAAAAATAAGTCAATGCATGCTTTGGTATAGATGTACTAATGGGTAATATCCTTATAAAGTTTGGTTGAGTATTAACTCAATATTTACCAAGTTTGTGAAAAAAGGCTGAACTACACACCAGATTTGACACTACTAGGGGGTATGATTTTGTCATTCACATTCTATTATTCAACCATCATGAAGGATTTTAGCACTGTTTTATGGTCTGGTTAGAGAAAAAAATCAAGAAATAGATAATTAATAAACTATTTTGAAAACTATAAATTTATAAGTTATGCTATATATGTAATTTATGTTATATTCCTTCTATTATAATAGTTTTCATTTTTAGAAGCATATACAATAAAGAAATATTATCCTTAACTTTAAGATATTTTAATAAATTCTTGGAAATAGACAGACACAATTTCACAATGTATGTCATTAAAAAGGAAGTGATTGTCCCAAGAAATAACTGAATGAGTTAAAAGATGGAGTGAGAAATATTTTAATTATTACTAACTAACAATCATGAATTATGATCAATAACTTGAACCTAAATGAATTCCAAAATACACCAAATAAGAGAACATTGGATCTTTATGAAATTTAAAGTGATAAATTCCATGAAATAAAGAAGATTTGTGGTGACCTAAACCTTTAAAAATGAAATTATCTTTTTGGTTTAATTTAATTCTCTACTATGTAATGTGGTTATAGAAAAAACATTAACTTATTTGGTTATAACCTATAATATTTAAAATACCAACAATAATATTGATAGTTGACAATATATCCATTTAAAAATGACCATATGACTATTATATATTAAGGGTTATGATAAAGTCCTATTGACATGGAAAAAAGAAGCGATGGAATAGACCAGTAGGATCAGAGCTTGTAATCCCATTTATTAGCAATTATGAGGAAGATGCCATCTCTAGGTCTTTCCCTTTACAAATCCCAATCCTAGATTCAATTACTAAATCATGATAATAATCATCTATAAGAGAAGTTCTAGCTCATTGATATCACAGTCCAAACCATGTACGTCGAACCACCCCTAGAAAATATTACAATCACGCACCTTACCCTTAGAGAGATTATTAGTATAATAAAGAACTATGTATCCTGACCCAAATAGTATTAGTATGTATATTTTATTTTCAATAAAATAATGATTATATTTATTCCTTATTGTTTTTAATTTATAAATAATTATGTAACAAGTTTGATAAAAATTAGATTTTAATACTATAATACTAGAATTGTATTTTTATATAATATGAAGTTTGAATTAATAGATTAAATTTTATTAATTAATAAATTAAATTATATTTAAAAAAAATATTATATAGAAATGATAATAAAATTGTGTGATGTGAAATTGTAATTTTTATAATGGTTAAAAATTTGTCATTATAAAAAAATAGTATCCTTCATTAAATTGGGATTTTAATTTTAAATTTTAATTTATTATATTCATAGAATTATTTTGATAAAATGAATAATAATTTTTGAATCAAAACATATAAATTATCCAATAGATATTTTTTCATAATATTTTGGCATTTTCAAATTTTAAGGTAAAAATTAAATACAGTATAAATATACAATGGGTATTATGACATCGTAATGATCCCAAAATTATGTAATAAGAGAAAAAATGGATTATTAGAAAAAATCAACGTTGAACCATTAAAATAATGTGTTTTTGAGTATATTTTATTAATTTTATAAACCCTTTATAAATCCTCCAAAAACAATACTATGTTTTAGGGTTTTAAAATCAATTCTTTGTAAACCTCACTCACTTCCACATCACCAAGGGTATTACTATAATATGATGGGTACATGGAAATATAAAATATTGAAAACCACTTCTATTTTATAGAAACCATGGGAAAATTATATGGTATGGATTTTGGTTTTGATTACTTTATTGTATAGATTCCAAAACCCATGTTTGTAAAATAATAAAGATCTTCCCTCCATTTCCCTACATAAATCCACCTAAGATCCCATTTATCTTAATTAAAAACCATTTTACCTTGAATATAATTTTTTATTTACCCTATATAGACCCCCAAGTTTCCCCCAAGCTCTCAAGAAGCTCCTACTATGCTTTTGGAAACAACCTCTCAAGGAAAGAGATCATCTCATTATCCTATTTATTCAAGAGCCTTAATTAATTATATATTAGATTCTTAGGGGTACAATTACATTAAAAAAACACACAACACACACAAATTTCAGAAATATAGTCCATATCCCCCCACGGTATTATTCTGTACATGGACTAATGGATCTGTGGGCATGACACCCTTAACATAGCCTGAAGGCCTTACAAAACATCATGCCTACATCCTACTACCTACGTCACCACCTACCTGTGTCATGAGTCATGCCTGTGTCACTACCCACCTATGTCACACATCATTTATGTATCACGTCTTTCTTGTGGAAATTTTCTCCCACCCAGATTCGAACCCAGGTCTTATACAGGAATACAGGGAACCTTTACCACTCAGGTAAGCCCCCAACTGCAAAGAAAGCACCTTATTTATGTAATTACTTTTTTATTCCAATTTATATTAAAGGTATACACATTTCCAAATCCCTATTACTAACCTGATGATTTAAACATTATAAGATACCCATTTTACACTCAATAATCCCTCCCATGATTCATTAATTACCCCTATTATACTACCAAAATCATCCTACGATTTTTATATTCCAAACCTTTGTATTGTGAATACCATTTCCATTTCCACTATAATTTATTCACCTATACATACCTAAAAATATCTGATTGCATAATTCCATGTATATATTCTGTACTACTTAATCTTGGGATTAAATGTGATAAAATATGATCCTATGTTGAATGATCCATGTGGAAAACTTATTCATGTACATGATATGAAAGAGATGGGTGCACCTCAAATTATGTAGCACTCTAATGAATTAAATAATATTTTACTCCCATGAGATGTCATGTATGGGATTTGGGATAAAACCTACTTTTTTATTGGACTTTTCCACCATGTTATGATTTCTTGGTAGTTATACTTGATCTATTTTTATTATGGAATGTTTACTATTGTTTCCACACTCCCATATTGCCTTTAAGATATCATATTTTATCATGCCTCGTTGTTCAAGATTATTATCTTAAACCATTTTATGTTTGATTGAAATTCCTATTGAATAACATATAATACTATCATCATGTTATGTTTGTTTATTTCCATAATGGGATTTATAGATCAAACTTTTCTTTTGTATATCCTTTTATTATCCCATTTGGTTTTAAATGCAATGGAATATTATAAGCATGTTAATTTTTTTTCAATATTATTTTTGTATCTATATATAAAGTTGATATTCAATGTAACTAATTCCTAAAGAAAATATGATTCTTGATCTTATGGGTTATACTAGGTGACATTTTATGTAGTAAATCATGAATTATAGTATATTAAAGAAATGTTTTTCTTAGTTTGTATCAAAGGAAAGTTTTTTTTATTTTTGAGATTAGGATTAGGAAACTCTAGATAAAACTTAATGATAATATTAAACATAATAATACATTAATATTTTTTTAAAGTATATATTAATTTATTTATAAGAAAATATATCTCTGGATGGACACTACCAGTGGAAGTGGCTCTGGCATAGATGTACCTAGGGGTAAAAACACTTAAAATAGTATATTGAACTAGACTCAATTAGGAACTAGTACATGAAAATGGTCCTTGATTTACACTTGGTTTGAAACTAATAGGGTATATGCTTTGTTAAATTCACAAGTTTTTATGATATACTATTATGGGAACAAAAAACATGAAAATATTTTTATATTTTTGAATAGATCACAGATAACTTAGATTAAAGCTTAAAAATTCATAGTTTATGGAATGTAAATTAATTATGAATTATCACATTAATGTTAATAGTTTCCCATTTATGTGTTTATTAATTAAAAATTACCATCCCAAGTTTTCCCTTCATTCTATTCAATGGCTAGAAGTAGGAAGAACCATTTCAACAACTAATGTGAGGGGACATGTGATGACTACCCAAATGAGATGTCCAAACCAATGGGAGTAGGAATTAATAACTTCATCATTGTACTTTCTCAATTGAATCATGTTTTTATGAAAAAAAAGAATTAGGAGGAACACCCAAATCCCCATAATAAATAACAGGTTGCAATTGACACCATTATGTGATAAAGGCCTCTGAATTTATAGGGTTCTTTTGATCCCTTTATTTCAAAACAACAACTTATCTCTATTGAAAAGATCTTCTTTGTTCTTAAATTCTTTGAGTAAGATAAGGTCATGCTAGTTTTTTATCATATGGAATGATACATTGATCAATAGTGGAAATTGGTTAATAATATGAAGCTCAATTAAGATATCTATGCGATAAAGTAGAAATAATTATGGAAAATGTTTTTAGATAAATGTTTTAATCACACTCTTTGACTAAAAAACAGAGAGGGCCTTCCATAGTCTCGAGGAAAATGATGAATAATCTCTTGGGATGTATGATTAAAACATCACAATACTTTCATGATAAGACTTTGGATTTTTTATTATGCCTAAAGGTATATTTGACCACTTTTTTTGTGGACTAAATCCAGTTTATGAAAATACTTCTCCATTTGGGACTTTGATGGTTATGAGAAAATTTTATGATGTTCCATCAATGACAAAATAGAGATTAGTGAATCTAAAGGGTCTTACAGGGATAATAATTAGAATGGGGAGTTAAATTCTAATGTTATAATGGATAAATCTAATAGTGGAATAAAATTTCAACATCACACTTTTCTTAGTTTTAGGATGAAGAACCTTAGAAATTTCGTTAATGGTATTAGGAGATTCTTTAGTTTTGGGAAGGAAGAGAACCTAGGTAGTGACTGCGATGGGAGAAAACTACCTATATAATGGAAGAAAGGAGTGATCCAGCCAACCCTCAACCTATTTTCCAATGTTTCAACTAAAAGGAACATATAAACTATGTGATTAAATGCACTATGCCAAGGGATGCCGAAGACAACTAATGACAGAAACCCCTAAGGCCTAGAGAGAAATGGAGATCTTATACAATCAAAATTACTAAGGTGGATCCTGCAAACTATGTGGTGATAGGTATACTAGTTATTTATTCAAGAATAGAGAATTTAAATTTTGATTCTAGTTCTATGCATTCTTTTATATCTCACAAGTTTAGAAGAAATATTAAAATGCCACCACAAAGTATGGAAGTAGAGCTATCAGTGAAAATATAAAATGGCTAAATTATTACATCTCAAGTATATAAATCCCCTTATTAAACATTATAGGCTGAAATTTCTATAAATCCATATGATACCCCCTTTAGTGAATTTTTATGAAATTATGGGAATGGATTGGATTTCATTATATAGATCCAAAATAAATTAGAAAGAGAATGAAATTACCCTCTATATTGTGAATATCCCTTTGATTCTAAACAAGTGTATGTAAAAGGATGAATATTATTTGTTATAATCATCTCAGGCATGGATATTATTTCCCTATGATAAATCATATAAAGCTAAATTTTTTGACTCTCTATAAAATATCATCCTTAAAGACATTCCCATCGTGAGGGAATATGTTGATGTGTTTCCTAAGGAATTTCATGGTCTTACTCCTAGAAGAGATGTTTAATTTTAAATAAATATTATACATGGGCGTTTTCAAATATCCAATACTCCATATAGAATGACCATTGTTGAAATTGAAGAGTTGAAGAAGTAACTATATGAGAATATGGATAAGGGGTTTATACTCCCAGGTGCTTCCCTGTGGGGTGTACCAGTCCTCTTCGTCAAAAAAAGGAGGTTCAATGTGCCTCTGAATTGATTATCATGATCTCAAAAAGATCATGATAAATAAAAAGTATCCTCTACCATGGATTGATGACTTATTTGATTAGATATGTGGATCTTAGTATTTATCTAAGATAGATCTTTGGTTTATATATTATCAAGTAAAGGTTAATAAGGATGATATATACAAGATGTATTTTTCATAATTTATGGGAACTATGATTTTATAGTGATTCCATCTAGACTCACCAATTCCCCATAAATCTTCATGGATTCCATGAATAGAGTCTTTATGGATTACCTTAACAAATTTGTGGTAGTATTTATTAGTGATATTCATTTATAATTCAAAATCAAGGATGACCATGAGGATCTTTTGAATACTATATTGAGAACCTTTCATAAAGAAAATATATATGTGAAGTATAGTAAATATGAGATATAGTTGAAAAAAGTATCATTGCTGGGAAATTTCATTATCATTAAAGGGATATCAGCAGATCCTTCAAAAATAGAGATAATTAAAGGATGTATTAAAACAACATCTATGATAGATATCTGTACATTCCTTGGATTATATGGATAGTATTATCTATTTTGAGGAATGTTTTGTGATATTCAATCCCAAAAACCATGATAAATAATAAGGGATTCATTTTTTTTGTAATGATGAATGTGAGGAAGTTTTAAAGTGTTGGTGAAGAGTCTAGTTATTGTACCTGTTCTCATATTATCCATTAGTGGGGATGGATTTGGGATATAAAATGATGCTCCCAAAAGGGATTTTGTTTTTTACTCATGAAAAATGAAATTTTGATAACCCATTCATTTGGCCAACTAAATATCCATGAGTAGAACTGCACAACTCATGATCTATAATTGACTATAGTGATCTTCGTGTTAAATATTTAGCGATATTATATCAGAAAGGAGAAGTGTTATATATATACAGGACATAAAATCTTCAAGTATATATCAACATAAATGGATATTATTATACTCCAAGAGAGGTGGTTGGAGATCAAGGATTATGATTTTTCAATCAGTTACCATCATGGGAAAGAAAAAAAGTGGCATATTCTATGAGTAGAAAGGATCCCATAACTTTATCCATGATTTGGATTTTAAGGTATCCAATCTTGTTGGACCTAAAAAGTGTAGAAATGGGAAAAATAATAGGATATTCATCATACAATTATCAAATAAATTTTCAGAAATCTATTATTGAGAGAAAAAAAGAGGTTTAAAAATATGATAAGTCACTACAGAAGAATGTAGTGAATATTCTAAAGTTAAACTTTTCCAAAGATGGGGTTATAAGGTTTGGAACCCATATATGTGTCCCATAAAAAAAACTAAAGAGGGAACTTTGGGATAATGTACAGACCTCATCATTCACTATTCTTCTAGGAAGACCTAGAATGTATAGATATTTGAAGCACAATTAATGGTGGAATAACATGAAAAGAGATATTGCAGAGTTTTAATCACGATTCTTGGTATCCTAGAAAGTTAATGCATAATAACATAAGTCCTAGGGTATGATGAAACCATTAAACATACCAATATGGAAATGGGAATACATAACCCTATATTTCATAGTTGGAATCCCCAAAACACTTGAAAAAAATAACATCGTCTAGGTGGTACTCAACCACCTTACCAATTTAGTACAATTAATTTCTATCAAGGATGATTTATATCTTGAGAAAACTCACTAATATATTAATAAGGGATGTTTTAAGACTACATGAAGTTCCACTCACCATTGTATCGTATCAAGATCAGAGGTTTACTATGAGGTTTTGGAGAATACTTTAGTAAGAGTTTAATAATGAATTGATCATCAGCACTTATTATCACCCTCATATGGATGTTAGTCTAAAAGGACCATTAAAACTTTGGAGGATATTATAATATCATGTTTAATTGATTTACAAGTATATTGGGATCAAAACCCTCCCTTATTGTAGTTCTCATATAATAATAGTTTACATTATATTATTCAAATGGCACCATATGAGGCTATATATGGGAAGAGGTATTGGAATTTGACATTCTATGATGAATTTGTAGATATGAAGAATACTGGACTTTATCTTGTCCAAGATATGATAAAAAAGGTTCAAATAGTTCAGTATCACATGATACCCAAAAAAAGTAGACAAGAAAATATGCATACAATCATCGATGAGACTTGGAGTTGAGGTTAGTGAAAAAGAGTTCATTTACTTATTTTTATGGAAGAAAGTCATTAGGTTTTGGAAGAAGTAAAATATTAGTCCTAGATACATCATCCCTATTGAGATCCTTGATCACTTCAGAGAAGTGACCTATTGGGAAGAACTCCAGCCTTACCTATCTCAAGAAAATGTTTTCTTTCACAT
Organism: Viscum album; assembly: GCA_963277665.1. Lineage (NCBI taxonomy): Eukaryota > Viridiplantae > Streptophyta > Magnoliopsida > Santalales > Viscaceae > Viscum > Viscum album. The sequence continues at coordinate 820,211,737 of OY728126.1, forward strand.
GTCCCTCTTGAAGAATTACCTAGAAAATCTACCAGATGTATTAAATCTATAGGTTTTACCATTAGATAACGATCTTTCATACAAGGAGAAATCAATTATGATCTTGTATCACATAGAAAAAGTTATCCATAACAAGACAACTCATATGGTCAAAGTTCTATACTAAAACCACAAGATTGAGGAAGTGTCTTTTTAACCAGAAGAGATGATGAAAAATAAATACCATCATCTTTTTTAATAATTTGAATGAAAATTTAGAGGGTGAAATTCCTAAATGGGGGAATAATGTAATAACAAAGAAATTTATAAATTAAATTCCATTTTTGATTGAATTAAATTCCCTATTATGTAATGTGGATATATAAAACACCTGAACTTGTCTATTTATATCTTGTTGGATTCAAAATACAACTAATAATCATGACCATTAATAATATATCCATTGAAAAGTGATCATATGATTATTATATATTAAGGGTTATGAAAAATTCATATGGAAAAATACAAAATAACCGATGTCCTCGAACAATAGGATTATACCCTATACATCCCATTTTTTAGAATTTTTGGGGAGATAAAATGAATTGTATTTTACATTGACCAAACCCAATAATATAATAAACAACTAAAAAATGGGTAAAATTGTTTCTGGGATTAGTTCCAGTGCATCGAGATCATGACCCAAAACATGTAACCAAACCACCCCAAGAAAATCTCGTTGTAACACACCTTACCCTTAAAGTGTTAAATGGTGTGATAAAGGGATTTTTATATCAACCATAGTAGTTTGAATATTAATATTTTATATTTAATAATATATTGGTTATATTTACTCCTTATTGTTTTAATTTATAAATGATTAAGTATTGAGTTTGATAAAAATTGTACTTTAATAAGAAAAGTCTCGAATTATTTTTTTGGTTAATATGAAATTTCAATTAAGACATCCCTTTTGATTAATTAATTAATTAAATTATATTTTAATAAATTATTATATATAAATGATAATATAATTTTACAAAGTGAACATGAAATTTTTATAAGGGTCGGAATATTTTTATTGTAAAAAAACATGAATTTTTAAATAAATAAATATATTAAATTAAAAATATTGTTTATTATATTTAGAGAATTATTTTGATAAAAATAAATTACATTTTTGAATTATAATTTTAAAATTATCCAGGAGTTATTTTTTCATAATTTTCCAAGACAGTAAAAATTTTAGGAAAACATTAAATACATTATAAATATTGTATGTATTATAAAATAATAATGACCCAAACGTGATGTAATATGTGTCAAAAAATTAATTCATGACAAAATATATGTTCACAATTGAAAATAATTTATTTTTATGTGATTTTATTTATTTTATTATCCATTTAGGATTCCTTTGAAACCTATAATATATTTTAAGATTTTAAAATCCATTATTCCTAATTAGGGCACACTTCCACATCACCGAGGGTATTATTTTAATGTTAGTGGTTCATGGACTTATAAAAAATGAAAGAACACCTATTTGATATAAACCATTAGAAAAAACTATTGTATGAATTGTGGTTTTAATTAATTTATTGAATAGTTCCCAAATCCTATGTTTGGAAAATAATAATGAACATCCATCTTTTTTCTTATATAAACCCATCAATGCACCCATTTATATTCACTCAAAACCATTGTATAATGACTGTACTCATCCATTTACTCTATATATCCCTCCCAAGTTTCCCCTAAATTCTCAACAAACTACTCCCAAGCTTTTCGAAACAACCTTTCAACATAAGGGATCCTCTCCTTTTCCTTTTTTTTCAAACACCAACTTTATGTAATACTTTTGTCATGGAATTAATATTTATGGGATATGATTCTAAAAATACATATTAATTTCATTATTATTTAAAATTTATGATAGTCTCATTTCAAACATATTAATCCCTCCCCTGATTCATTATGTACCACCATTATGTTTCTAAAATTATCCCATGATTTTCCCATACTGAACTTTTATTTAAGAACCCTTTTTGTATTATTTCTTTTAATTAGAAAATTTTCAAGATGGAATGTGTTCTTACATATACATATTACTTTTATAATTATTTCCAAGTGATGATATCCCCTTTTCAATCTCAATAATACCTCCCACAATTCATTATGTACCCCCATTATGTCACCGAAAATATCTTGCAAATGTTTCATGCCAAAGCTATGTATTGTGAATACCATCACCTTTTCCACTTAAGGGTATTCATATAGGAATAACTATCTTTATTATATTATTTAATTATATTTATTTATTAAACACTACTTAGTTGTTGGATTAAATGTGATGAAATACAATCCTTTGTGTAATGATCTATATGACACACTTATGGAAGTATATAATATGAAATCTATAGGTGTACCCAAAATTATATAGCACTATAATGCATTAATTAATGTTTTAGTATCATTATACATCAAATATTTGATTATATAGTAAATATAACCATTTATGGGACTTTATCTACCATTTTATTGTGTCTTGAAATTTATCCTTGATCTAGTTTATGATGTCTTGTTTAATATTGTTATGAAATTCCCATGTTTCCTTTTTTTTTCTATCATGTTGTATCATGCCTTATTATTTAATATTATGATTATCACCCCTTTTATGTTCCAATGAAATTCATATTTAATAACATTTAATCCATTCAACATGTTATTATTTTTTTATTTCCTTATTGGGATTTATAGATCACCCCTTTCTTATGTATGTCCCTGAGTTATTTTGTACATTTTTAAAAGATATGGAATATTATAAGAATGTTAAAGACGTTTTCTATAATTTTTTATCCATGTATCAAGTTTATGTTCTATGTATAATATTCCTTAAGAAACTACAATTCTTAAAATTATTTGTTGCACTAAGTGATCTATTATGTAATAAATCATTATATAAATTGTATTAAAGAAAAGTGTTTTCATAAGATTAAATTCCCTATGTGCCATGAATATTGGAAGAAGAACCCAAGAAAATGTCTCAAAGGATCTGAAAGACATTTTATATGGAAAAAATATTGAATATAGAAACTAATTACAAGGGATAAATGAAGTTTTTAGTTAACATAACGGTGGTAAATTAATTTCATCATAAGGTACCACTAATAGTTCAATTTCTTAAATGTGGGAACTTTGTAATTATCATGTTGATGTCATGATCCAAGGGATAAAAAACATGAAAAACATAAAAAAATTCCAAAAACATGAAAACAAGTGAACTCATATGAATTCATAACTCTTAAAGTGGGTTATGAAAATGAGATGATTTAAGGTACACTGATCATCCACTCAAGTACAATGAGTGTTACATTTGATTCCTTTTCTACACTATAGTTTTTTCCTCGAATGTTTTCTGAGAACATAAAATCACCACCCCAATGACTATATACTGAACTATGAATGAATTTTTTTTTGGTACAATTATTACATCCCAATTACTTTAATCCTCTCTAATATATGTTTATATGAACTCAATTCCAATAAATCCTATCATCCTTCCTATAGTTAAATTTTATGTGATATTGGGCATGGATTTTACACTATTATAGATATTCCATGATAATTTACAAGATAATGAAATCAAATTTAAACTTCTAAATTAACCCATAATCATTTATTGATACAAGGATGATGATAATATCTTTAAAAATTTACTCCCTTTATATAGGTCTTAACAACCAATCCTGAGGTGTATTTGGATCAAATGGTTGGTGATAAGATTAATATGAGTTATATGCCTATTATGAATAAAAAATTAGTCCACGAACCTCATTTTAAATTAAATTTTGAATCTTGGAAACCCTTAAATATATTTCTTAATATGTGATAATTAAAATTTTGAGGAAAAAATTATTTGGGGGGTAGAAGAATATAACCCTCCAAAATTTTAAATTATATATATCTGCATTAAAAACTATTGTATTTAATAACATTTGAAGCATAAAACACTAAACCAAAAAAATGTGATATATTTTATTGTATTTAAATCATAAAAATTATGTACGACCATTTTAACATAGATTTTGGGTAAACTGTTATAAATAAAAGTAATAATATTGCAATAAAAATAAAGAGGGTACAAGGAAAGTAATTGGGTATGAAGGTACTTCTTTATAAATCTCACTTTTTAAACCCTAGAAAGGAGGTATCTTCATTAGGTTTTTCCCCATACCAAGTGAAACTACAATAATTTCAGTATTAGATAAACCATATGTGATAAGAGAATAATTTTTTTTTCAAATTTCCATGGGAACCATGCAACCAAACTACCCCCAATGATTGCAACCCAAGTTTATCTTATACTTAGGACTTACACAAAGATCATTAGTGGTTATGTAAGTTGAATTTAAGATGATATAAAAAATTGAATTATTAATTTAATAATTTATTTATATATCACATGTGTTTTACAATTTTCTAATTTCAAATTTTTAATAAAAATAAACTCATTTTCAAGAAAAAATCATTTATAAAATTCAATTATTACAACTAAAAACTAATAAAATAATTTTATTCTTAAAAATGTATTTTTTTTCTCAAATTATATTTTTATACTCTATGAATTTTTATTTCACAAAAATAAATAAATTAGTTTTAAATGATGAAAAGATATATAGTTGATATCAATAATAGATTAATAATAATTTAATCAGTAAATGATATGAAATAGAAATATGAAAAGCTAATATTTTAGAAATTAATTCTCATATAAATACTTTTCGCCTATATTTTGTGCTTCCATTTTAAAGTTAAACTACTAAATTTTATAATTTTAATTTGAAAAAATGAACAACATTTTTGGATTCATGAAAAAAAATATTTTCATAGGATGGATTTTTAGGATTTTTCTATAATGATTTATTTTAGGTGAATTCTAAAAAGAAAAATTTTTAAAAGTACAAGGGTATTTATTAAATTTTTAGGATATGATCCTGGTATATAAATTTACACAACTATTTTCCTAAAAAATATTTCTTTTGTAATTAATATTATAAAATTTAGAATAATACTTTAAATTTAAAATCGTATATTTCAAAATTTAAAACATAAGTTATATTTATCTATAAAAATATTTTCAATTAATTATACTTTTATTATTTAAGAATTTTTTTTCTTAATTCTATACAATTTATCAAATAAAATCCATTTTATATTTTTTATTAGAAGGTCCAAATTATGCAATAAGACCCATTTTATTTTTAAACATCAAAATAAATAACTTAGGAAAAAAAGATATACCATGGTAAAAGTAAACAAAATGGAAAAGGGTTAGAAATATTAAAAGTATTAAATCATGTTGAAAACATTTACCTAAATGAGTCATTAAGGTATTGATCAACAAACACTCATCTCCCTTGAATATTGCACCTTTTATTACCAAAATTCCACTCCTCTCACCTTTAATTTGAAGCCTTCACCACACCATTTATAATCAGAACAAAATCCTCTTAATTCATCCGTAAACTACCAAAAGTTCTCACCAAAATTTCTAGAAACATCCTAGAGGTAATATTATCTTACAAAGACCATCCATCAAAGGCTAAATCCAAATTTTAAATGAGTTATTCCATAAAGTAAGAAAAAATTCCTAATCACTCATTTTTATTGTTATTTATTTATGAATTATTATCCTACAAAAAGTATGTTATACCATCCCAAAATCATAACATCAGTGTCATAATTTTAGTGAAATTTTATTATATTTATAGAGAAATTATTATCTATCTTCCACTCTTCCCCTTAGAAAAATGAAAACGTTGTCCATGCATATGAGCGAGCTACCAATAAGATAAAGTGACATGTTATGGTATCTATAAATAAATCACATGGATGGTTCAAAGATGTTATTTAATGAATTAATATAATATTTATATCATTATTAGTTTTTAAAAAAGATAAATAAATTTATACCTTCTTTCTATTCTATAAAAAATGAAATCATCATCGATGTGTACGTGCGGACTATCGCCTCCTTAGAGTGGCATGTTCTATTTTTCATCACCAGCCAAAATGATTATTTATATATATAATTTATGGATTTATATTATATTAAGGTTGAATATATGTCAAGAATCTTATTCTAAAATGATATACCAAAAATTAATCATCATTATAAAGTAATCCATTGATATTGGTAAATTACCTGAAACAATTGCATCATGGATTCCATTATAAAAAATAAAACCAATAGTTTCCATGAATAAAACATGGTTTTATGTAATTAATTTTAAAAAAAATATTTCAATATATTTTATGACCTGCTAATGATCAATTGTTTATCAAATAATGGGGGTTGATGTCTCCATTGTATAACTTTTTTTGATATGATCAAAATTACTAACATCCAATAATGATAATAAATATCAACTAGATAATGAATATATGATGAATAATTATAATTAAATATTATATATGGTAACAAATATTATTAAGGTTATTAAATATTTTATAATGTTTTTTATGTTTATAATGTTTTTTATGTTTATAACACATTAGATTAAATCACTTTCACAAAAGTAGAGATTAGCTGTAATGATATCTCTCATCTCCAATTTCATTATTTGATATATACACCATATTCACCACTTATTTTATTTTGTGTGATGTATAAACTTTAATATTTATTCATTTACCCTAAATTTCATGAAATTAAATGGGTATAAAAAATATCTCACATTTTCTCTTTTCAAATCTTTTAAATTCATGTTTTACCAAATTCGTAAGAGTTTTCTATGAATCAACTTATTTTCTTGAGTCATAATTATTCTTATTTGACTATGGTATTAAATGATTTTTTTATTATATAATATGATGATATTATATCAAATTTAATCCTTATTATCTAGAGAATTATATTTTCACATAAATTACATCTTTTTTTTGGATTTCTTTCCTCATAAAATTTGGTCATGATAAGAATAATATCTATCCTCACAAAACAATCTCGTTTTCTTCTATATCCATATTATATATTCCCACCAATGTTATACTTCATTATTTTAAAATAAAAAAATATTTAATTTCTTTTTTATCATCAAATTTCACTTTAAAACTTTTAAAATGGAAGAATTATCACTCATTTTATGACGTGGTTTTGGAAAAATGTATATTTAATGTTTAAATGTTTTTTAATTATAATCATATATTTTATCTCCCAATAGAAATTTTCTATGAAAAACCTTTAAATTATTCTTAAATTATTATTTATTGATATTTCCTATTAAATAATTTTTAAAATATTATTCATGTCAGCTTTCCAAAAGTATCTATTGAATGTGACTCCAAACCTTTCCTTTTATGAAATTATTAATAAATGTTTTACAAAGAATTAATTTATGGTTTCACTTAATTTTTCATATTGTTTTTTATAGAGTTTATCACATATGGATTAATGTTTTTTGAAACACCTAATAAATTACTTTATGAAGTACTCATCTTGTGTGATTGAATTTTTGGTATCAACCGATCCAATTACTGAAGTCGTTTTATGTGGCACCAGTTGAAAATGTTATAAATCCCATTTTATTTATATTTGTTCCTTATGATATGATGAATCATTCATTTCAAATGGAACACATATGTATGTATATTAATGGTTTGGGACCTATATGTCCCTACAATGAATTGTATATTTTTTTATATCTTATTATATAATTATGTGTGTACATGATTGGATTTGTTCACAAATTAAATAATAGAAATACTTGGATTTTCTCACAACATAAATGATTAGAATAACTAGGTTTTATCACAATGTTATTTTTCCCTATGATTATTTTTGCACTATAGTTCCTTGATATGCTATTTCTCAATGACATTACACATTTTTATTTCATATTCCCAAGATAATGTCCATGTATCATTTTTAATATATTTTATTTCCATACTATAATTCCATGGTATAATTTTTTTTATTTGATCTTGCATGCCCCTCTATCATGAGTTATGGGAAAATAATATCATTCTTCATTACTTTAAATCATATATTTATTCCCTATCCCTATTTTGATTCATCAATAATTATTTCCCTTACTGATAATTTGAGCACACCACTTTATGTTTTATCAATTTCCTAGATTCTAATGATGAATATAATTTATGAGAAGTTTATAAGAGAGTGTTGTGTGGTAAAATTAGGGAAAATGTTTTATAAGTATTATAAAATAATTTTCTTATGTAGTTTATCCTTATTAAAACTAAAACTATGGTTCTTGGAATTGTTATATTTTTTATAGGATTTAATTTTCAATTTGTGGGAGTGATGTAAAATAATGATAAGTTTATCTTGGTTTTCCTTAGTTATTATCAAAACTGGTCTGTGAAGTATGTTTTTTAGCACAAGAAATGGGAGTGAGAGTTTGGGGTGCCTCATTTATGAATATCCTTTTATATATTTCAATTATTTGTTAGTTTTATTTTCTATTTTATTTGACATTGTTTATAAAAATTTTAAAGGGAATTTTTTATGGTTTTCAATATGGGTCATATATCTTTATAAATTTTTATATCTATTGATATTAGGATGGTATACATGTGGTTAGCCTAAGAAAAATGGTTATACTACACCAATGGTCAGCCCTGTATTATAATATTATGGAAAATTTCTTATCCTAGTCCATTGTGTGAGGAATTTCTTAGTGTTTAACCATAAATTTTTTTACTAATTATATGGTTATATTATTCAATTTTTCTATGTTATGAAATATTCCAATGTTATACTCTTTGGATCATGATTAATTTGAAAAATATCTAAGTTTATATGGAATGGTATATATATATGATCCATTGATATTATATGTCCTTATATAATTCCTTTTGTATAACTTCTATGATTCTATGTTCTTTTTAGTTAGATATTTCACCGATGATTATATTCCACACAAGATTTTTTTATTGGGTAATATTTCCTTATGTTATGTTCTTGTATAAGGATAATGTAATCATAACCAAAATATCATCTAATAATAACTTATGATATTCGATTGAGATCTCTTAAGTTTAATCTTACTCAGAATTTGATATCTCAATTTCTTATGTTTCCATTACCCAAATTATGAATAAAACAATAATGTATGGTATGTCGAGAAGGTTATCATGTGTGGAGAATTTTATGGGATATAATAAGGATTTTCTATGAAATAAAAATAATATTTAGTTAATCTATAATGAAAATAAACATTTAGGTTATGATATTATGTGTTTTATTAAAGAGAAATAATGCTTAAATATGGAAATGATATGTAAAATGATGTATGTTTTTTTGGTTCATCATAGTTGGTGTCAAATCTATTGTGTAAATAATATGTTTTTAGAACATTCTCTAGAAGTGTGGGTATGGGGTGCCTCATAGAATAGGGTACTAAGCCACCCCACTGGATCGATCTATTATTTCAAAAGTCCAAAATTGTTGAGGATTTTTTATTACATACTTTCTCAGTCATTGATGACACAATTTCAATGATACCTAAATAATTACACAATAACCAATATAGAATTTAAAATTCAACCTTCAGTGATCATTTTATGACCTTTGTTAACTTTGGGTGGTTACAAGATACATTTGGATCATTTTAACTTAATTAGTCATCTTCTTAATGATATTAGTTTTGATCATTGAGAACATTAATCTCTTTGTCTAATAAAATGGTAAACGAATTTCTTGTCTATATAGATATACAATGTAATCCATTTGACTAGGATACAAATAGTTGTTGTTGGAAAGTACCACTAGAAAGAGGTTATTGTCCCCTAAACCATTGAAATCATGAATTTATGCTTGAATTATATTGTCCAAAATATATATGTAATATTTGGATTAAACATCAATATGAGGATGGAATTTTGTACTCAGATTAAATTGAGAACCTATAAATCGATGTAATACTTTCTAGAAACAATATGTAAATAAATTATTACAATAAATACAATAATATCAAGCTCACTGTGAAGTTTCATGATCTCCCTAACATATGTATTTTGAATACCATCAACCAAATATTCCTCTTTTCTCAATAGAATGTGAACTTTCATTTTTAGATAATTCATAACCTCCCAAACCTTGTCTTGACCACTTGATATTGGTAATGGATAAATAATGAAATCAATGGTTATTTCATCCAACTTTAATACTAAAAATTGAAGTATATTAAGATTTATTACTAGATTTTATTTTCTATAATCACATACTAATAGGTAAGTTATCTTCCATTGAATCATATGATATCCTTTTTCATGTCCGGACACCATAATTGGTGATGAATTTCATGATACATCTTAATGATTCTAAGGAACACAAACCCTTAGATAAGGATGATATTCATTATTCAAGATCTCCATTATACAAGATGAGGTAACAAATTTTCTGAATATATGAAGAGAAAATTATGGATCATAGAATTTTTCATCAAATATATCCCTACCATATATTATCTCTTAAATAATAACATGATTTGAATCAGATTCCTATGAGTCCATAAATTTATTAAGGAGATATGATATGATATTTACATTGAATAAGTTCACTCCTCTATGATCATTGAACACATACAAATGGATATTTTCTATAATTGATATTAATCACCACTCTTCCTTGGTATCTAATACCTTTAGAGGGTATACATTTTGACGAAGGGAATCTATTACAACATTTACCTTAGTAGTATCATATCAAATATAAAAATCAAATAAAATCATATATTTAAACCAATTATACTCACTAAGGTGAATTTATAATTATGAAAAGATATTTATATAGGATTTTATGGTATTTGGACTCCATAAAAAACTCTTTATTTAGGTAGCCCCTCTACTATTTCAAGGCATGAACAAAAATAAAAAAATTTAAATCATGGAAAGTATAGTTCAATTCATGAGGATGAAACTAGATAAAACATTTTCCAATACTTGAAGATCCTACAAAATAATTCATACATGGGTCATTTAAGATATTATACAATTAACCACAAAGATTTTACATAATAGAGGTAGAATAATACAAGAGGTTAGGTTATTTGATTCTTTATTTGATGAAAATATGTTTTATATTAGTATGATATGATAAATATAATTAATTTCTTCATTAAATCCATCATTTGAGGGGAAATCTTGGAGAAATATTAAATAATGTGGTGGTGATACCAAGAAGAGAAAATAAAAATTTCAACCTCAGAGACATTCATTTTGAATTTAGATAAACTTATGAACTTATCTTTCTCACAGTACATAGAAAACATACTTTTGATAAGAAATCCATGAGGAATATAACCACTTGAATCCAAAAGGAACATTTTGATAACATTTTATAGATCTTATGTTCCTTTAAATTATCTAAAATTATATGAATATTTAATCAATTCTTGGAAGAGACCATGAGTAGATAAGGAAATCAGACACAAATACCATTATGAAAGTGATTAAAAAAGGACAAAAAATAATAGTCATTTAGTATATAAACAAAGAAATAGAATTAATTTAGTTAGAAGGAATTGTAGAGTATTCACAATTTATATACCATATTGAAGAAATCATATTAATAATATCTTATAACCCAAGTCAAAACTGATGGTAAAACAATTATAGGTCAATTTTTTAAAACCACCCTTCCCCATTTAACTGACCAAGGAGATCATCAATTCTGGGTTGTGGTTAGTAGATTTTAATCATGACCCAGTTAATTTTTTAATATTATAAAAAAATCCATATACTTCCATCAACTTTCTCGATCAATAAAACCAAGGTAGCACACATATATGGGTTCAGTTAGATGAACCTTTTAGTTTCAAGATCATCAAATTTAATATTTAATTTCTTTAATTTTTTAAGCCTCATGATAAAAATCAATAGATATGAATTAAATTCCAAAAACTAAATATATGTTAAATTAAAATTCTAACTTAGGAATATGTATTCATAAATATTTAGGGAACACATCTTGATATAAGTTCACCAAAATAAGTAATACATTCCACTCCTTGTATTAAACATCTCTAATAATAAGGCAATAGATAACAATTATGATTTATACTAAATGTACTATATTAGAATACAGTCAACTAGAATATGAATCCCACTACCCACATAGAGTGTATTGAGTACCAAGAGGATATAAAGAATAATGTTTCCCCTTATAAAAACCAATTCAAGCTTGGAATTGAGTTAGCCTATACATTCCCAAGAAGACATAAAATGTTACCATATTAATAACCATAAGATCCAAAAATATTCATAAATTATACCACTACTGATGAAAAATATAGACACTATATATTTTAATATATCCTTTTCCCCGAAAGAGTATCGAGGATCATATATGAAGGTAAATATTCTACATTGAGATCAAGATGAAAACAAAATATCTAAGAAATAAAATAATGAAATCACTAACATTAAATAGACATTTTAAAAATATATGAGATACAAGAATAATACTTCTAATAATAAGAATTTTAGATCCAATGTTGGTTACTAGTTCTTAAATGGAATCTGTAGTACACAGCTCCTCATACCAACCCTATGATATAAATCAATACCCATGAGAATAAAATATAGCTAATTAGATACACATGAAACATTGGACACCATAACCATATTTTCTTGTAAGTGGTTGAATTATAATGGTAAATTTTACTATTTTCTATGGCTGGGATGTTAGAGTCTACTGAGGACATTGCCTAACATTTTTAGATGTACCCAATTGATAATAATTCTAAAGATGGACATACTAACCAAAAAAGTGGCACTATTTTTTTCTCTGATTTAAAATTATGCTTATATTGATAGTATTCCCATATTTATGTGACTGAATCTTCCCAAGATTAGTGATTAAAGCACAAAAATACCATGTAATACCTAATAAGAGCCACCTATGGTCACCTACAATCATCATCTCTTCCTACCTCTTGAAGAAATATCCCCTTGAATCTTACCAGTTAGTAGACCACCTAATTTAGAAACCCCTTTAGAACCAATCTCTATAAGGATATCTTTCTTGAACACTTTTTATAATATTTGTAGATTAAATATCATAACCTAGGTTTTAAAATTCTCTTTAAACCCCTTTTTAAAATTCATTGAGTTGGATTCCTAATCTATTATTAGATATGGAGAAAATGGGAGATGGTAATTAAAGGTGGAAATGTATACCATTACTAACTTTTAAACTTTTTGGAGATTCATAAACTCCATTTAATTATCCTAATGTAGGATATCTAGGTAAAATTACACAAATAAAACATCCAAAATTCCTATTCATAATAAACCATTGTATTTATTATAAATTAGCACTATGTACCACCATCGATGTACTACCCCTTTTAGTATGAAGGGGGATAAAAAATATGGTGTTTATTGAATGTTTTTTTTGAAGATGCGGTTGTAGGTTCCAGGCATGGTGGAAGCATTGTATGGTGCATGCCCAACTCATATTTTTTTCATGATCGATGATTAATCTGAGATTTACACAACTATAAATGTCATGATCAATGGAATTGAATCAAAGAATATAGTAAATAGTTAAATGATATAACCAAAGTGCAAAATCATTACATATTATTTATAATCAATTTAAGTAATTAAATAATTACCTTATGAGAGATTATTTATTCATTGATGGATCTAATAATGTCTCTATGTCACACCATCATTGCATTGTATTAATCAAGAATAGATTACCTCAAGTGATGATCCACATGTGTTCCATGAACCTCTGAATGTATTCATTGTAATATTTGAGTTATAACACAGATTATCCTAACACATCCATTTTTTTCCTTTGATCGCCCCAATAATCACTTCAAGGAAGGGTTATCTTCAATATTACTTGACATGAGACTGAAGAAGGAGGATGATCACCCTCCATTCTTAAAATCATTCTTAGAGACATAACTCTCTAGTGATTTGAGAGGATTATCACTATATCATTTTATGAAAAAGAATGAATTGTCACTCTTAAGAAAATAAAATTATTGGGTTTATACATCGCTAGGGTTGGAAAATAATAATTTCAAAAGCACCCTTATTATTTCCATAATCCCAATGAAACTACATTTCGATAATAATAGTATTATTATCATTATTTATTGACATGCAATAAAATAAAAAATTATATTAAATATTATTTATTCAAATATTATTAAATATATATTATTTCACACTGGACCATTAAACTCGGTCTTCCATTCCTCTATATTATTTATCAATCCATAAATAATGACTATTTATTTTATAAATAAATATCACTTCATTATTTTCAAATAAATAAATAAATATTATATTCACTAAATATAAAATAATTATTTGTTAAATATTATTCTCACATAATAATCTCTTGAATAACTTTTGAAAGAATATTTGTTATCAAGAAAACTTGAATAATGATTAAACCATGTCTATAAATAAAATTTAGTCAACTTTTTAAATAATAAATAATATTATTATTTAAATAAGGTTTTGGATACATTTAGTGTGTGACCTTCTAGGCCCTTTTCTTAGTGTCATTATGTGAAGCATTCAAAAGTCCAATGTCAGCACTTAGAAACACTCCATGGAACGCATTGAGAAATAAGCTAATGTTATAATGACATAATACCTAATTCTTATTGTCTAATATAACATGTTACTATAATTTCTCTAATTATTTTGGTTGCATGTGGGTTCCATTAACCTATGTTCTCTATTTCTCTTTATTTAACTTTCAAAAAATAAATATTTCCAATATAAGACCGTAGAAATGGATTTATTTAGTCTATATCATTTCCATAAAATGTCCTGATATGTGAACACCCATTAAATAAAATAATGGAAAATTCCTTTCACACATTATTCATTAATGAAATATTACTTGTGATACACCCAATGTATTCTACCTTACCGCGAACATATAAAATCACAGATTTCATCAATAAATAAAAGTACATGATTTATAATAATTATTAATAAAAATATTAATTTCTAAGTATCAATACACACATACAAATATAGAAACATCTAATTCCATATATAAATATGGATTTCCTACTAGAGGGTCTTGTCCTCATGAAATCCTACACTAGATATTACCAAGAGAATACACCATAAGAAGGTTCCTCAAATTACTTTGAGTCTCCAACCATGATAGAATATATCATTTCTATTCTTCATATTTTTTTATTCAGCTATAGATAATATATTTAAGAATACTATCGTGGAACTTCTAGGTTCTCATCATATAGGGGAACTTCTATGATCGTTCAGTGTGAAAACTAATGTTTGTACGTTATCACATACTATGTCACATATAATAATAATAATGATGTGATAAGTAGTTTATTAATATTAAAAACAATGAATAAAATTTATCAGAAATTACAAAAAAATAGTTCTAAGTAATAAACACTAATATACTCCCACTTTCACTAGATTTATCTATTGGTAATCTTCAATCAGCTAGCTCACACATGATACCCATGCTTCTGTTGAGATAGGTCTTTATTAAAGGCCTCCACCACATTTTATTATCTGGGAAATCATCTTACTATAACTTAAACTCTCAGATAAAAATCCCTCAAGAGGTGAAAATTATGGATTATTACTTTGTTTGTTGGTGTGACCATTGATATTTTTCAAGAGCCACCACAATAGTTTTATCACAACATAATGTGATATGTCATTTACTTCGAGGGACCACATAAAGCTCTGAGAAAATTTTTTATATCCCAATGTATTCCTTATATGCATTTGAAAGTACTATATACTCAAAATCCACTGTATAATTTGCGACAACTGGCATCATTGAGCTCTTCTAGCTCACATCTCCTCTGTTGAGACAAAAAACATATTCTAACATCAACTTCATATAATTTTGATCTATTTAAAAATTGGTATCAGTATAACCAATGATTACTTGATCCAAATATCCTCCATACACTAGGAACATATCCTTGGTTCGTCTTATATACTTAAAGAAATCCTTAATAGTAGAACAAAGTTTTTCTCCTACGTCAACTTGATATCTTCCTACCATACTTAATTCATAGTAAACACCAATTATAGTAAGTAAAATGTAATACATGATTGATTATATTTCTAAATAATAGAGTATATTAATTATTCCTTATTTATTTTGTTCTATATGAGGACACATTTTCTTAGAAAGATGTATTCTATGTGATAGTTAAATCAATCCGGTATTTTATTTTTCCATACTAAATCTATTTAGAATATATTAAATGTATGTACATTTACTTAGTTAAATTATCCTCTTGGATCATACACAAATGATCTTCATAACTAGAATATTGGATGCCTCACCCAATCCCTTCATGGAGAAACACTTGTTTAGCCATTACATAATAGAGTTTAAGACTAGAATTTCATTTCCAATAATTAATATGTCATAAACATTTACTACTAGGATAATTATTTAATTTCCACTAATCCTTTTGTAAACACACAGATCACATTCATTCTTAATGAAAAAAAATACTTTAATAGCTTCATAAAATTGATTTTTCCAAAACCTAGATGCTTTCTTCAATCCATAAATGGATCTTTGCAACTTTCAAATCCTTTTGGAATCCCATGGAGTCACACAACCTTCTATTTGTGTCATTTATACATCTTATTAAAAGATCACATTAAGGATATATATTTTTAGGTCTATCTACTAAAGTTCATAGTCATAGTAAACTATTATTGAATATATAATTTCAATGGATTTAAAGATAGAAACTGGTGAACATGTTTTAGCATAGTCAATTCCTTGATGGTGATTAAAACCTTTATCCACAAGCCTTGATTTAAAAGTATTTACATTACCTTACATTTCTTGTTTTCTCTTGAATAACCTTTTTCACTGAATGGGATTTACAGTAATTAGTTTATTTCCTAGAACCCAGACATGGTAATGATACATGGAATCAACTTCAAAATTTATAGCATCATGTCATATTATACCTTATGAGTTCTCTACTAATTATTTCTTTGAGTGAGGTTTAACATTTTCAACCAAAAATGAGTAACCATATTTGGTGACTATAAAATCTTATATATTTTTGTCTTACTTCTTTAGTTCTTCTACACATTACTTATGTTTCTTGAACCACTTCTTCCATGGAGCCATTGGAATTTTTTTCTGTACTAAATTTTTTTTGTATCTTGATCATCGACTTCATTGAATTTAATCTTTTTACCACTATAATTTTTTAGGACATGATCCCTCTTAAGAAATATTTCTTGTCTAGAGATAGTGTCCCACCCAAGTTTTTGTTTTAACCCTTTGTTCATGTTTATTTTTGTATCTCCAATTTCCTCATGAGTTTTGGGTGTGATGGGGTTTAAATTTTGGGGGTTTATTTTGTTTAATTATGACCAAATTTTTGTTCCATGAGTTTTATAAGGATTTTTGGGTGAAAATCTGAGTTTTGGGTTAACATTAGGTGAAACAAGGTTTGGAAAACCGTACACCCTAACACTTGAAACTATGCGACCAAGTGTCATTTTTGTACAGTGGTGAACTACATATCTTGCACATATTTTTCAAATTTTACAGGCTAACCATGAGGCATTTATTTCTTGTAAAGTGAGGGGTGCATGATTATCGCAAATTTAGGAAAAATTTATTGGAAAAACATGAACCATGTCTAGGTCCTTAAAAATATAAAAATTACCATTATTTCTTCTTATAATTTAACCCCAAATCCTACCTTGCTTTCCCCATTCGTGATCTCCAGCCACATGTGCCTCTCTCACTCCCTTTTGGATCCATTGGTCTCCCTTCCTTCAGTGTTTTTGGTGTGGATTTATCAATAACTCATCAAGCAAGAGTTTTATCCCCCATTTTCATCCTTTTTAGGGTTTCTCTCCCACCGTGTTTGGGTTCTTCTTTTCTAGTGGGTTATTTGACCTAGGGAGGGTTTATCTTGTTTTTTTGAGTAACATCTTGATGATGGTTTCCTTATCTCACCTTTATTGGGTCTTATGGTGGTGTGTTTTTAGTTTCTCACAAATTTCATGAATTTTTCAAGTGTGAGGTAGGTGGTTATATACTTTTACATTATTAAATGATTTTGAATTGCTTGTTTGCTTTCATGAAATTGTTCTATGGTTTACTTGTGTGGTTGAAAATATATTTTCGGAGTGTTTTGGCATGTAGATATTATGAAAGTGGATTTTATAAAGGAAAATGATTTTATTTTTTGCATGCCTCATTTTTATGTTTCTTAAAAATAGATTTATGCCTCGTATTGAGGGTGTAAATACGGATTTCAAATGGATTTAATGGTGAAAATGAGTTTTCTAAACAAAATGAGAATTTTTGAAAGTTGGATTCCTTGTTGTAAACCTTTAATATGAATTTTGAATTGTGTAAATGACGGGAAACATGTTTTAAAAATGAGTTGGGTTCATGTGTCAATTTTAAAAGGTGTTTTTCCATGGAAATGGTTGGATTTCAAATTCTCTCTTCTTGTTCTGTTTTCAACTAGGTTTCTTAAATTATGAAAGTGGTGAAAAAATGTATTTCTAATTTTTTTAGTGTGATTTTGGAAATTGGGAATGTTTTTCGTTATATGGAAGTGGTTATTTACTTGTGTTCTTGGGTTTTTTGGATTATGTTGTGAAAGCATTGATATATGTGATATGAGAATGTGAAATTGAGAACAAAGGGAATTTTATGTACCTAGGTGGGAAAATAGAACTAGCACTCTAGTGACTCGGAAGTGGAAATACTAGATTCTTCTAGTGAATTAACATTAATTGAATCGAAAGTGGAAAGTCTTAGATTAACTTATGAAGATTAATGATTACAATAGTAACTAAACTATGATGAAGATTGGAGACTAATAGAATTTTTGATCGATTCCTCTCTAGTGGATCTTGTATGATGACACTGTGGGTTGTGGTTTCTATACTAAATTTCACTAAGGTATGATGTTTATAGAGTTACACTTGTGCTAGTTACCCTTAAATATTTACCCATGGTGATCTATTGGGATAAGATTCTAATGTGACATGGTGGAATTCTTCGATATATAGAAGAATTTGTGTATACTTCATTTTAAATTAAGTATTTTTATAAATGGTTTTCCTTGAAAATATTTCTTTGAGAATGATTTTTCAGAAAATGTTTTATTGAAAACATTTAAAAGGATTTTGTATAAATGTGAATGTTAATTTGTCTTATAATATTGTAACATAAAATCTTTTATTTTGGGTGGAACCCTAATAGGATTTGTCTCACACCCTAAAAACAAATTTGTGGGTATATAGACTTTGTTATGTATGACCTAGGTAAAGGAAAAATGTGTTGTGGTGTGGTCGATCTAGTTTCTAGTCTTATGCTTGTTTTAGGTGTTGGTGGTGGTGGCTTGAGGGAGACACCCCTCATGTTGCTCTAAGGTGTTTGGGACATTTTTTGTTTCCTTTACATTTTAGTAATTTGGTTTTTGGTTAATGTTGTAAAACCTTGATTCAAGAAATTTTTGTACCTTGTTTGGTTATATTATCATTTATGGTTTATAGTTCTATTTTTTTGATTTATTATGGTTATAGTCATGGGTGAAATAGTTCACAAAGTGTGTTGTTGGTACCTAAGAACTATTTGTCAACCTATGGGGATCGGGAACACCCTTCAGGCCATGCCATAGACTAGATTGGGTGTTATATTGGATGGAACTCTGACTTGATTTGTGAAAAAAGGTATCAGAGTAGGTTGGTTCTTTAAATGACCAAGCTTATGGAGTACTCTATTTTATTTGGGGTTTTAGGGTAGATAGAGTAGGACAATCATAACCTCAAGGTGTAGGCATGCAGGAGTGTCTTTCCAACACTTTCTATACCAAACCATGGGCAATTTTGGAAAGTTTGGTTCAATTTGGTTTCTTTGGTTCTTTTGGATTGTTTAGTGTTTGGGATACAAAAAGGGAGTTGGGATAATGCTCTCAATGAGCTCACATGACATGGAATGCCAAGTGGAGATAGGGACATGATCCTAGAAGATTCTTAGTGATAGTGGTGTGATTTTAATTTGGATACCAACCAAATGGCCATGTCATCCATCGACACAAGGTTACCCTTGTAATTTGTTTTGGGTATTTCTTGATTTTGAAAATTACCTTGAAAACTCTTGTTTTGGAATTGTGAAAACTAGATATAAAGTGGTAATGTTTTTGTTTTGGGAAGGGGGAAAATAGATTTTTAGAATCATTTTGAAAAAATCATTATAAATAGTATTTTTATAAAATAGTTTTTGGGGTAAAAGGAGGATGGGTCTACTGAGATTGGATTTCTATAATTTTTTGTTTCAAAAATAGAAATTTATATTAAAGAATATTTTTGAAGTTTGTTTTATATGAGATGAAATGTATTTTTGAATGGAATTCATGGGATTTATTTTTAAAAAATATGAAATGGTTTTATGTATGGGATTTTAATGTGATTTATTAATCAGTGGTTAGTGATCTTTGGAAAAGTTTTAAAAATTTTAAAATGGGATATAAATTGAGAAGTTGAATGTTTTTTTTGGGAAAGTGGAAAAGTTTTTTTTGACCTTTGGTATTTCCATGAGTGACCACATTCATGGATATGTGTGGAAAAGAGGATTAGTTCCCAGTTTGGCATGAGAGTATGCATGTTTGAGTATCCATGGAATACCATTAGTGAGTGTCCAACCCACCAAGCATGTTTTATTTTTAAAAGTACTTTTTAGAGAAGGTGTGATGTTTTGATAACCAGTAGTTGTGTGGTGTGTCTCCTTGTGATTTTGGAATGTTTTTTGTTAAGTGTTTTGAGTTTCATAACTATTATTATTTGAATGGTATTTCATTTTTGAGTTCTTTCTAATGAATTGGTTTTGAGATAATGGTATGTTGGTTCTAAAGAAAAATGTTTTGGTAATCCTTTAAGTTGATTCCCTTTAATTGTTTGGAGTTTTTTGTTGTATGTTTTGGCTGATGAATTAGTGTTTTTTGGTTTCTTGGTTTCCTTTTTCTCTAGTGTACTACCCATAATATTCGATGGATATTCAAAGTGTGAATAAAAGTAGTTCACCATCATCAGAACCTCTATTTGATCAAAAAATAGACTTTCATTTTGACTTTTAGAAGTTGAATCCTCATCTCTTTTATGGTCAAGTATATCCTTCCAAAGAGAAATAGTGGAAGAGAAAAATCAAAAGAATATTCAGTATCCTTGAGTTTCTTGAGTGATTTTGAAGGATAATTTTACAAACAATATCCTTGAATGTATGACCTATAAGTGGTGGAAGTCTGTTTCATGAAGAAAACATCATGAAGATATTACTTTGAAGTTACTCAAGGCTCCATTAATCTGACAATATTTATCTAAGTAAGTGAAAGTGATAATGGGAATAGAAATGTGTTATATGCAACAAGGTGGTGGAATGGTTCTAGAGTATTTTTTTCATTTGATAAATCTAGTTCCTTATCTTCTGGAGTGGTATGTAGAAGACTTCTTGAAATATTTTTGTTTTGAGAGAGTGCTTCATCCTTGTCTCCAATCAAAGGTTTCAGAGATCTTCTTAACCACTTTTTTCTGATGTGGTGAGGTAAGATGTTCATGTTGAGGGTATGCTAGTGAGAGTGATTGATTCAGAAAATCTTCCTCTGATCTCCGTAAGTGTTGAAGGGAATTATATTAATGATATGGGGTAGAGGTCTGAAGCTATTTGTACTAGTCATGGAATTAAAAATACCACTTGATATTTCTTCAGATTTTCTAAGTGTGGGATCATGGTGCATCATCGGTGTGGAAGGCCAAATCATACGAAGTCGTTAGGCCAGAATGCTCTGAGGAACTATCATACCCATGGACACATGTATCACTTACATAGGTTCTTTTGGGATGTTTTTAGAAGGTGATGTGGAGCCAGCTTTCCCGATTAGTGTATTTTTTTATCTCGGTTTAGAGTCCCTTTACATATATGCCTCTTCGATTGTAATGGTTGTGTCTGATGGTTTTTTTCTTTGTTGTTTTATTCATAAATTATATAAGGGGTTACTGTGAACCTCTTGTGATCTTCCGTTCCAATGAAAGTGTATTTTTATTTTGGAAAATTCTGAATCTTTCCATTTTAAATGGTGGTGTTCTTATCAAGTGTCTTGTCTCAACTATTTCTCATTTAATGTGAAATGGGATGATGAGTGTGTATCTTCTAAATCCCTATTTTGGTGGAAATAAAAAGCTATGAATGAAGAGTTTAAGCTCCAAAATGTGAGGATGTATATGCTTCAAACATCAGAGCTCCAGCCATAGGCCCTGGAGTGATGTTGGCGCAACTTCTATCTTCAATGTTGGAATTGGGATAGGTTAATTTTTTCTATGGTGGATTCCTCATATTTAAAGGCCTCATTTTATGGAAAGAGGTGTAGATACATTATTTTCTTATTACAATACTTATAGATTTCAGAGTTCCTCCTTATTTATGGGGAGGTGTGGTGGTTCATTTTTCTTGGAATTCCAGTGGTATGCCCTTTTGGATGTGGGATTTCGATTGGTTTCCCTTGTGTAGTTATCCTTCATGATTCGGTATTTGTTTTAGCCTATTTATTGGGATGGTGTTTCCCTCATCAAGTTATTTTTTTTATGTTGAGGGTTTTTTGGCCTATGTGGAGAGTTTTAGGTTGACCCATGTTGGGTTTCCCATGTTTATATAAAACACTTTGTTTATTTTCGTGGGGAGACCCACCACAGGTCTAATTGTAGTTTTATCTAGTTTCAATCGATGTTTCTTAGTTTGTAATAGTGGGAAGTCTATTAAGACCTCCCGTGTTAGTAATTCAGTTTGGTTTCTTACATTAGTTCGGTGGGAAGTGGTTTATTTTTGAAGTTGTTAAGTGTTTATTTCATCTTTATTTGAAGGAACATGGGGCTTTATAAGATGTGACTAAAGCCTCATGTCGTTTCTTCAAAGTGTCCTAGCTTCATTGGTTTGTTACGTTTGGTGGTGGAATTTTTTTTCTTGGTTTGAGAGGTTAGATCTTACAGGTGTGTAAATCCTTTTAATTTGATTGGTCAACTAGAAAATGTGTTGGTTTTATGAGGGTGGAAGGCATTATAATGGGGAGAATTGTCAAACTCATGTTTTTGTTTTAAACCTTTTCTATAATTTATCTTTGGATCTTGGTTTTCATATCGAGTTCTAGTGTGAAGGGGTTTAAATTTTGAGGGTTTATTTTGTTTATTTTTTACCTAGTATTTATTCATTGAGTTTTCCTAGGAGTTTTTCGTGAAAAATTGATGTTTTTGGGTTAACATAAGTTGGCACATTATTGGTGGTCTTCCAAACTGTGCGCCCTTACCCAAGAAACTATGTGGCCAAGTTTCATTTTTGGACAGTTGAAAACCACATGATTTGGAAACTATTTTTAAACGGTATGGTCAAACCACGTGGAATGTTCGTATTGGTGAGGGTTTCATGGTTTCCGTACAGTTAGGGACACCATGTAGAAAAATCATGCACCATGTCTAGCTTATTAAAAATTTTAAAATTACCTTTATGTTCTCTTAGGATTTGACACCAAATCCTCCCTTTCTCACCCAATTTGATCTCTATGGCCCTGGGTACCTCCATCTCTCCCTCTTGGATCCCTTGGGCTCTCTTAAATTGGTAGTTTTTTTGTTGATTCATCATGGAATCATCATGTAACTGTTTTATTTCATGGTTTCTTTCTTCTTTTAGGGTTTCTCCTCCCCCTCTTTAGGTTCTTCTTTTCTAATGAGTTATTTGACCTAGGGAGGGTCTAATCTTGTATTATTGAGTAAGATCCTTATGATGGTTATCTAATCATGACTTTATAGGTTATTTTTATGGAGTGATTGTAGTTTTACACCAATTATCAGAAGTTTCTGAGTGTGAGGTAGGTGGTTCCATGATTTTACATTATTAAATGATTTTTACATGCTTTCTTGCTTTCATGAAAGTGTTATATGGTTTACTTGTGTGGTGAGAAATATATTTTGGGAGTGTTTTCGTATTCATATATGATTAAATAGGATTTTTTAAAGGAAAATGGTTATCTTTTTTCAATACTTCATTGTTATGTTTCATAAAAATGGTTTTATGCCTTGTGTGGAAGGTGAAAATGAGATTTAAAAGGGATTTAAAGGTGAAAATGATTTTTATAAACACAATGAGAATTGTTGAATGTTTTATTATTTATTGTGAACCATTAATATGAATGTTCAATTTCTTCAATGATGTGAAACATATTTTAAAAATGAGTTGGGTTCATGTGTTGATTTTAATAGTGGCTTTGTTGTAGAAATGGTTAGATTTCAAATTCAATCTTCTTGTTATGTTTTCAAATGGGTTTCATAAGTTATTTAAGTGGTGAAAAAATGTATTTCAAAATGGTTTTAGTGCGCATTTCGAAATTGGGAATGATTTTGGTTATATGGAAGTGGTGATTTCCTTGTGTGATTGGGACGTTTGGATTATGTTGTGTATATATTTATATATGTTATATGTGAAGGCGTAATTGAGAACAAAGGGAATCCTGGGTACCTAGGTGGAAAAACTAAAATAGAGCCCTAGTGACTCAGAAGTGGCATGCTTGGATTCTTCTAGTGAATTGATGCTAGTTGACTGAGAAGTGTAAATTCTTGGATTCACTTAGAAATTTTGATGATTACAACACTAACTAAACTATGATGATGATTTAAGTCCACTAAAATTTTGGATAGATTCTTATCTAGTGGATTGTGCATGATGATGTTGTGGGTTTTGGTTTAGATACCATGTTTCACCAAGGTATGAGGTTTCTAGACTTCCACTTGTACTAGTTACCCTTAGGGATTTACCCATTTCTTTCTATTATGAGATGATGCTTATGTGACATGGTTCCATTTTTCGGTATATAGTGGACCTTGTATATAATTTATTTTGAATCAATTTTGTTATGAAATGGTTTTCCATGAAAGTGTTTCCTTGATATTGGTTTTTCTTGAAATGTTTTCTTGAAAATGTGTCACAGGATTTGGTATAAATGTCAAATTTAATTTTTCTTATAATGTTGTAGTATAACGACCCATACTTTAAATACATTTTTAATACTTCAAAATTGAATCACACTTATTACAACATATAAGAAAACCAAGAAAGGACCGTATAGGTATAGTGTCTTTAGAAACTGGGAAACATAAACCACTGGTTCATAAAGCATCTACATTGTCTCCCATTTATTTCATCATATCTAGAGTCCCTTTTGGCATATCCTACTTAATAACCTTATTCCTGACCTGGGAAAAGAAAACACACAAAAGGGTGAGCTCAAATGCTCAGTAAGGGTAAACAAAAGAAATATCAATCACATCATATTCATAAGAACATATCATTTTGGAAATATTAACCTGCAAAAGAGATCATAATTTCATAACATGGGATAAATCATAGTAGTGAAATGTAATCCCAATAATCATAACATAAAACATGAAACATTGTGGCATACACACATAATCATAGAGAATAATTTCTTAGTAGTCAAGACTCATAACCAAGACTATCTTAGAGGACAAAGTCCATTTCTAAACCGAGTTCACTCCTCGTTTTATTCCTGTTTCACTGAACCGGTTTAACCTGCCATTCCAGCCATGTCTATCTCATGAGATATAAATCTTTACCCAATGCATTGGAGGGAGATATAGGTCCCACCCATCTCATAATGAAACCATTCTTATGTGTGCCACAAAAATCATAAATCATACATCATTGCATAACCCATGTAATAAAAATGGGATTCTTAAACATCATGACACCATAAAAAAATTCATATAAGATAAAGGAATTCATAAAAATAATTCCATCACAAAATAATCAAATCAATGTAATAATAGGGATATAAACAGAACCCTATATTATCTTAGATGTAAAATAATTTTGATAAAACACTTGAACTCCATTCTTGAGGAAAATATCCTTCCAACTTCAACAACATTTTCCTTTCTTAACATGTCATACAATTTTAAACTAAATGAATTTGATTAAAAATAAACATGAAAACTTGTAAGGGAAGTTTCTTGGAAATAATGTTTTAAAAATCCATTCATGCCGTATAAGTTAAAAAAACATTCTTCTCGTACTTTTGTCGGAAATGTCAAAAAGTACCTCGTACGAAAAACGACAAAAGATTCCTTTCATATCTTTTACTAAAAACTCACCGAAGGGTAAAATTGGATATAAAATATTGTAGAAGGATATAAATATTAAATATTGAGGAAACATGGATGTGGATGATAAATATTCCCCAGTAAATTCTGAAGGACAAACAATCTTGGATAAAAATGAGATTGCGAGATTTTCCTTTACCTTAGGTCCGATTTGCTTCGTAAGTGTCCGAAACTTCTGTATAATGATTTAAATAATGTCATTGACTTATTCTAGAATCATACTAATTGTTATGATATCATATATGGCCATATTATTATTTTATTATTAGTAATATTTCATTATTACTTGCTATTAGGGTGTCTATTACTTTTTGTTTTTATGCGTGTTTTGTCGAATAAATTCTTATTCATATCTTTAGGTTATAGATAACTCATTTCCAGAATGGTATTAATGTAATATATATCATACTAATTCATTAAATGCATTTATATAATAATTATACAATGAAGATCATGTAGAACGAGTCACATCACATCATGGATACGGTATTCCGTACGTATGCACGAGCGATGATATTGTTCCCATGATTGTGGAATTGTATTGGAGTGTATGTATACTATTTAAGAATCAATATCACTTTACAATAATAACATATAGTTATTATTTACAATATTATAACCATCCAAGTAAGGTGGTGGTGGAAAATAGATTACACCACGGCGTGGAGACGATATTCCGTACGTACGCACACGCGGTGATTTCATTTTCCATAAGATGGATAGATGGAGAAATAGGGTTGTTTCATACTTATAATAACATACCAGTATATGAATGATAATGATGTTATTACTTCATAATTAAACAACTAAATAAGAAGAAGTGGAAGAAGAAATAAAGTTGAAAGAATCGGTAACGGACATTACCTCTTCTTTGAAGCGCCTCTTTGAGACCTCCTCTTAGGGCACTAAAATTGGTCTTTGAAGAATACCAGGACCTCTAGGATTTTTCTGGGGAAGTGGAGAAGATAATTTGGCAGGTGTTGGAGGATCTTGAAGGCTCAAAGTGGTGTGAGGAAGAGAGAGAGGAGGTGCCCCTTTATAAGGGAGGAGAGGGGCACCTTTGGAAAAACAAAAAATATTATTTTATTATAAAGTCATATTCAGTTTTTAATAGCTCCAAATTGATTTATTTCTAAGATAAGGTGGGGATGGGTCGCAATAATCTTATCCAATATAATTTAGAAAATTTTAGGTCATTATATTAATTTTATCTTTAAGTTTTAACTCTTAGTTAATTATATTGACATTTACCATGTAACTTTGTATTTTTATATTATATATTTAATAAACTTACCATATATATCCAAGAGACCCCCAAGTGGTCCATTAATGATACACCTATCATGATATAAGTATTTTGGCCGAACCTTAGATTTTTAGGAATATAATAACAATTAATAATATAATATTTGTTTTAAAAACTATTTTTTGTCAATTTTGACACTATTTGGTAATTGATTTTTGTGAAACTCATAACAGAATGATTAGTTCGAAAAAAGTTAATTAAATCAATAATAACATGTAATATTAACATATAAAATTATTGGAATTCATAAAAAGTCTCAAATTACATTTATTTGGATATTCATAACATCAATTATGTCAATAGTTCATTAATAAGATAATTACTGCATCATCATTGTGTCATAAATAAATTAAATTATTTAAGGTCTAAAAATTACAAATAAAATACCATTATATAAGAAATCTTTTTATATTTCTAATGAATATTTATAGTCGAATTTATCTTATGTATAACCCTTTATTAAAAATGATTTACTTATTAAACTTTGATTTTAACTATTTTAACCCTTCTTTAAATAAATTAATAATAAATGTCCTAATCTAATCCAAGTGGGCCTAAATGGTAATATTTTATTCCTAAGGTTGTTTTTGGTCGAATTAAACTTATCTAATAGAATGAGGACATGTGTTAGGTTAATAATAATATCATTTTTACCCTTAATTACCCTATTTACTTTTAACCGTGGTAAAAAAAAGTAAAAAGTTACCATTCACAAAAAATTATTTTCAACTCATTGAACCACATTTTAGTCCTTGATATTAACTTGTCTCTCGGATTTTCGAAATTCCACTCATAGAAGCGGTAAAATTAAGTTTTATGTGAATTTCTAAATTCTCCTAGGAGGTGGGTAAAAGATGGTGAAAAGTTCAATAAAATTTTTATATATCTAAAATTATTATAAAATGACTCCAAGGAATTACTTTGAACTTATAAATAAATTTAAATAAAATAAATAATTATTTAAATAAAAAGTCAGTTTTTAAATAGTAACCCAGTATTTTCACTATTTATCAAAAATTGAAAGTTTTCCGAAAAATAAAAAAATTTCACCCTAGGCTAATTTCGATATTCCGAATCCAAAAATGAAGTCCATTTTGAAAAATAAAATTTACAAAATTTCAAAAAGTGGGTATTACTATTCATAACGGCTAGTTTTAATAATATTTTAATAGCATATCGTTGTTTAGTGGAACTCGGTATTGCGTACAACACAAGCTATCGAGGAAGGCCGCAGTTGCGTGTAAAGCAAGCCAAGCTAGTGTTGTGTGTTGTGAAATATTACTTTGATGATTTATATAACATAAAAACAAAATATTTCTCATAAAAGTCTCAGGTGTTACATTCTACCCCCCTTAAAATGAATTTCGCCCTTGAAATTCGTCACTTTGTAACAAACAGTTGAGGATACATCTCCCTTATCATATCCTCAAGCTCCCATGTAATTTCTTCCAATTGGTGGTTCCTCCAAAAGATTTCACCAAGAGATTGGCCTTGTTCCGTAGGACTTTTTCACTACGATTGAGAATCTCTATCGGCTGTTCTTTATAAAAAAGATCTTGTTCCAGCTGTACAACTTCTGAGCTAAGTACATGTGAAGGATCAGGTATGTACTTTCTCACGAGGGATACATGGAACACATCATGAACTTGGGAGAGATTTGGTGGAAGTGCCAATCAGTAAGCTACCTTCCCAACACGATCCAATATTTCGAAAGGACCGATATACCTAGGGCTCAACTTTCCCTTATTTCCAAATTTCATTACTCTCTTCCAAGGAGATATTCATAAGAACACTTTATCACTCACTTCAAACTCTAGGTCTTTTCTTCAGTTGTCGGCATAACTTTTTTGTCGACTCTGAGAATCTCTAATGTGTTGTTGAATAGGTATGACTTTTTTTGCCATCTCATCAACAAGATCAGGTCCTAATAGCTTTCTTTCCCCAACATCATCCCATCAAGTTGGAGTCCTGAATTTCATTCCATAGAGATCTTCATATAGATCCATATGAATACTAGAGTAAAAGATATTATTATAAGAAAATTCCACCAAAGGTAGGTGCTGATCCCAACCACCTTTGAAATCCATAGAGTAAGCTCTCAACATATCTTCTAGAGTTTGAATTGTTCTCTCAGACTGACCGTCTGTCTGAGGATGATAAGCAGTGCTGAAACTCAACTCTGTATCCAGAGTATGCTGAAGACTTCACTAGAACTTCGAGTTAAACCTCGGATCCCGATCAGATATAATAGAAAGTGGTACTCCATGCAATCTTACTACTTCCTTCACATATATCCTGGAAAAATGATCCAGATAGAAATCCTCTCTAATAGCGATGAAGTGAGCCGACTTTGTAATATGATCAACTATGAACTAGATAGAATTATTGCCTTTGGATGTTTTAGGAAGTTCATTGAAAAAGTCCATAGTGATGTTTTCCCATTTCCATTCGGGTATGGGTAATGGTTGTAACATCCCCTTAGATTTATTTTTCTCAGCTTTAACTTGCTGATAAACCAAGCATCGAGAGACATATTAAAAAACATCTCTTTTCATGCCATCCCACCAGAAGTACTCTTTCAGGTCCCTATACATCTTCGTGCTTCCAGGATGAATAGAGAATTTAGAACTATGAGCCTCATCCAGCAACTCATTCTTTAATTCGGGGATGGGAGGAACACAAACCCGATTCCTAAACTTTATTATCCCATCACAATCAAGGTTGAATTCAGGAACATTTCTCACCTTCTTTTGTAACTCTACATCTTTTTTGTGCCTCTTTAATCTTCACATGTATAGATGGTTGAACATTCATTTGAGAAAGATACAATTTTTCCCCTTCCATTATAATTCCAAGATCCATCCTTTGTAAATCCATAAATATTGGATCTTTTGTGATCCTCATCATGGATAAACTAGCATGGTATTGTCGACTTAATGCATATGCCACCTTGTTTGCTTTCCCAGGGTGGTAATGAATTGAGCAGTCGTAATCCTTAATCAGCTCTAACCATCTTCTTTGGCGCATATTCAGCTCCTTTTCTGTGAAAATATACATTAAACTTTTATGATCAGTATAAATATCACACCTTTCTCCATAAAGATAATGCCTCCAAATATTTAATGCAAAGATTACCGTAGCTAACTCCAAATCATGAGTTGGGTAATTTTGCTCATGGATTTTCAACTGTCGTGAGGCATAAGCTATCAACATATCATTTTGCATAAGAACACACCCCATCCCCTTCTTGGATGCATCACTATAGATCAAAAAACTTTCTCCACTACAAGGAAGTGTGAGTACAAGTGCACTGGATAACCTTCTTTTCAACTCCTTGAAATTCTCTTCACATTCCTCCTTCCACACGAACTTAACTCCTTTTCGAGTCAACTTGGTGAGTGGATTAGATAATCGTAAAAAATATTTTAAAAAACGTTGATAATATCCAGACAAACCAAGAAAACTTCGGATCTCAGTTACTGTTGTTGGTCTCAACCATCTTTCGATAACCTTTGTTTTTTCTGGATCCATAGATATCCCCTCTTTTGAGATTATGTGACCCAAAAATGCAACTTTTTGAAGCCAGAATTCACACTTGGTAAATTTGGTATAAAGTTTCTCCTTTCTCAGGGTCTTCAATATAATTCTCAAATGATCTTAATGTTCTTCCTTGATCTTTGAATAGACAAGAATATTGTCTATAAAGACTACCACAAAATGATCAAGATAGTCTCTAAAGATTCTATTCATCAGATCCATGATGATAGCATGTGAATTAGTAAGACCAAATGGCATCACTATAAATTCATAGTGTCCATACCGTGTACAGAAAGCTGTCTTTGGTATATCTTCCCTTTTGACCCTTAATTGATGATACCCTAAATGAAGATCAATCTTAGAAAATTATTGAGCTCCGCGTAGTTGGTCAAATAAGTCATCAATGCGTGGGAGATGATATTTGTTCTTGATAGTGATCTTGTTAAATTCTCGATAATCAAGACCCATAATATGGAAGAAATTTCCACTGGAAGGTTATGTTCATCCTTGCATCGATAGACGATCATAGATTGATCTGGAATATGAAATGTGACTTCCATTCTTTGGAAATTGATATGAGCTCTATATAAAGAAATCCAATCCATGCCAAGAATCACATGAAATTCCACAATAGGAAGGATCACAAGATTTGCAGGAATCACTTTCCCACAAACTTCAATCGGAGAAGAATTGTAAACTTTTGATGCGAATGTTGTTCCATTAGGAGTTGTCACAACCAACTCAATATCTAATTGTTGAGGTAATACAATGATACCCTTAGAAAATTCTTCAAAAATAAAATAGTGGGTGGATCCAGAATCAAATAAAACTTTTTCTACTTTAGAGTAGATGGTGAGTGTACCTTTCACCACTTCGTTATCGTACTCCACATCGCTGATAAAAATTGCATGTGAATTTCCTTTATCTTTGGCATTAAGAGTTTGTTGACGTCGATCATCATCATCAACCCTTGGATTAGGGCATTGATTGGCATAATTACCCATTTCCTTGCACTTGAAACATTGAAGTGAAGTAGGTTCATTCTGTGTATCCCTTCCTTTGTTTGCATCATTAGACATCTTCTTCCCATTATTTCGACATTCAATTTCCCAATGACCTTCTTTTCCACACTTATAAAATTTTCTTGTCCCCTTAAGACAATTTTCTCCATGTTTCTTTCCACACTTTGAGCATAAGGGAAAAATCATATTCTTTTCAGTGTGCTCTTTATATTTTCCTTTGAATTCCATTTTCATCTTCTTATCAAACCCATATGACTGATGGGTTACTCCAATCTCCATATCATCCTTGAGAGCACATTGAAAATTTTCCTCATAGCTATTGAATTCCCTTATGGCTAATGCCCTTTGAAGACTTGGTTTTAAGCCACTAAAGAATCAATCGATCTTAATCTCAGGTTGGATAATAATACCAGAAGCGTACCTTGCAAGTCTTGTAAAATTTGCTTCATAGGTACCAAAAGATTCATCATCCTTTTTCTTTAGTTCAAGAAACTCCTCCTCCATCTTTGTTCGGAGAATATGAGGGAAGTACTTATTGAAAAATAAGTTCTTGAACTCATCCCATTCCATGGACTCAATTTCATCCCTTTGCCTTATATTTTTTATAATATTCCACCATTGATCAGCTTCACCTTCCAAGAGATAAACTACTAAGATGACTTTATCATGTTGAGAACATTGAAGAAAAGAAAATATCTTTTCAATGGTACTGATCCATTGTTTTGCCACTAATGGATCAGAAGACCCGCTGAATGAAGGTGGACGCTGCCTCATGCAGGATTCAACATAATGTTGATCCTTCCTTTGCTCATTTGGAAGTCCTGCATGATTCATAGCTTGAGAAAGTTGTGTGAGCATGGCTACAAGATTTTTCATTCCAGCTCCCATAACTTTTGGTTACTCCGGGGGACAATCATTGTATTGCCCGTCATATTCCGCATTAACACGGTTCCTTCGGGTTCCGGCCATTGAATAAAACCAAGAAGAATAGTGTGAGTAACACTAATTATAAAAGGAAAACCACATAATCAAGAATAAAATTTTACACTTAAGGTCTTATCATAGGTTATTCATGGCCATTTCTAAAACACTAAGATTGTGTTCTATGCTTAGACATATCCTTAGATTTCTTACTAAGGCTTTCACATCCTAGTTTCCAAAGGATGACTATACCTTTCCTATGATACCAACTATAACGACCCATAATTTACATACATTGTTAATAATTAAAAATTGAAGCACACTTATTACAACATATAACAAAACCAGGAAAGGACCGTATATGTATAGTGTCTTTAGAAACTGGGAAACATAAACAACTGGTTCATAAAGCATCTACATTGTCTCCCATTTATTTCACCATATCTAGAGTCCCTTTTGGAATATCCTACTTAATAACCTTCTTCCTGACCTGGGGAAATAAAACATACAAAAGGGTGAGCTCAAATTCTCAGTACGGGTAAAAAAAAGAAATATCAATCACATCATATTCATAAGAACATATCATTTTGGAAATCTTAACCTACAAAAGAGATCATAATTTCATAACATGGGATAAATCATAGTAGTTAAATGTAATCTCAATAATCATAACTTAAAACATGAAACTTTGTGTAATACACACATAATAATAGAGAATCATTTCTAAGTAGTTAAGACTCATAGCCAAGACTATCTTTGCAGACAAAGTCCATTTGTGAACCGAGTTCACTCCTCGTTTCAATCCTATTTCACTGAACCGGTTTAACCTACCGTTCCATCCATGTATATCTCATGAGATATAAATCTTTACCCAATGCATTGGAGGGAGATATAGGTCCCACCCATCTCATAATGAAACCATTCTTATGTGTGCCACAAAAATCATAAATCATACATCATTGCATAACCCATGTAATAAAAATGGGATTCTTAAACATCATGACACCATAAAATAATTCATATAAGATAAAGTAATTCATAAAAATAATTTCATCACAGCATAATCAAATCAATGTAATAATAGGGATATAAACAGAACCCTATATTATCTTATATGGAAAATAATTTTGATAAAACACTTGAACTCCATTCTTGAGGAAAATATCCTTTCAACTTCAAAAACATTTTCCTTCCTTAACATGTCATACAATTTTAAACTAAAAGAATTTTATTAAAAATAAAATTGAAAACTTTTAAGGAAAGTTTATTGGAAATAATGTTTTAAAAATCCATTCATTCCGTATAAGTTAAAAATACATTATTCTCGTACTTTTGTTGGAAAAGTCGAAAAGTACCTCACACGAAAAACAACAAAAGATTCCTTTCATATCTTATACTAAAAACTCACCGAAGGGTAAAATTGGATATAAAATATTGTATAAGGATATAAATATTACATATTTAGGAAACATAGATGTGGATGATAAATATTCCCCAGTAAATTATAAAGTATATACAATCTCGGATAAAAATGAGATTGTGAGATTTTCCCTTACCTTAGTTCCGATTTGCATTGTAAGTGTCCAAAACTACTGTATAATGATTTAAATAATGTCATTTATTTATTCCAGAATCATACTCATTGTTATGAAATCATATATGGACATATTCTTAGCTTCTTATTAGTAATATTTCATTGTTACTTGTTATTCGGGTGTTTATTACTTTTTGTTCTTATGCGTGTTTTGTCGAATAAATTCTTATTCTTCTCTTTAGGTTATAGATACCTCATTTAAAGAATGGTATTAATGTAATATATATCATATTCATTCATTCAATTCATTTATATAATCATTATAGAATGAAGATCATGTAGAACGAGTCACATCACATCATGGAGACGGTATTCCATACGTACGCACGAGCGATGATATTATTCCCATGATCGTGGAATTGTATTGGAGTGTATGTATACTATTTTATAATCAATATAAATTTTCAATAATCATATATAGTTATTATTTACACCATTATACCCATCCAAGTAAGGTGGTGGTGGAAAATAGATTACACCCCGGCGTGGAGATGGTATTACGTACGTATGCACGTGCGGTGATTTCGTTTTCCGTAGGATGGATAGATGGTGAAATAGGGTTATTTCATAATTATAATAACATACCAGTATATTAATGATACTGATGTTATTACTTCATAATGAAACAACTAAATAAGAATAAGTGGAAGAAGAAATAATGTTGAAATAATCGGTAACAGACATTACCTCTTCTTTGAAGCGCCTCTTTGAGACCTCCTCTTAGGGCACTAAAATCGGTCTTTGAAGAAGACAAGGACCTCTAGGATGTTTTTAGGGAAGTGTAGAAGAGAATTGGGCTGGGGTTGTCCAATCTTGAAGGCTCAAAGTGGTGTGAGGAAGAGAGGGAGGAGGTTCCCTTTTATAAGGGAGGAGAGGGGCACCTCTGAAAAAACTAAAAATATTATTTTATTATAAAGTCATATTCAGTTTTTAATAGCTCCAAATTGATTTATTTAGAATCTAAGGTGGTTATGGGTAGAAATCCTCTCATACAATAGAATTTAGACAAGTTTAGGTCATTATATTAACCTTATGTTTTAGTTTTAACTCTTAGTTAATTAGATTGACATTTACCATGTCACTTTGTATTTTTATATTATATAGTTAATAAACATACCATATACATCCAAGAGACCCCCAAGTGGTCCATTAATGATACAACTATCATGATATAAGTATCTTGGCCGAACCTTATATTTTTAGGAATATAATAACAATTAATAATATAATATTTGTTTTAAAAACTATTTTATGTCAAATTTGACAATATTTGGTAATTGATTTTTGTGAGAATCATAACAGAATGATTAGTTCTAAAAATGTTAATTAAATAAATACTAACATGTCATATTAACATATAAAATTTCTTGAATTCATAAAAAGTCTCAAATTACATTTATTTGGGTATTTATAACATCAATTATGTCAATATTTCATTAATAGGATAATTACTGCATCATCATTGTGTCTTAAATAAATTTCATTATTTAACGTCTAAAAATTACAAATAAAATACCATTATGTAGGAAATATTTTTATCTTTATAATGAACATTTATAGTTGAATTTATCTTATGTATAACACTTTATTAAAAATGAATTTTTTATTAAACTTTGATTTTAACTATTTTAACCCTTCTTTAAATAAATTAATAATAAATGTCAAAATCTAATACAAGTGGGCCTAAATGGTCATATTTTATTCCTAATGTTGTCTTTGGTAGAATTACATTTATCCAATAGAATTAGGACATGTGTTAGGTTAATAATAATATCATTTTTACCCTTAATTACCCTATTTACTTTTAACCGTGGTAAAAAAAGTAAAAAGTTACTATTCACCAAAAATTATTTTCATCTCATTGAACCACATTCTAGTCCTTGATATTAACCGTGTCTCTCGGATTTTCGAAATTCCACTCACAGAAGCGGTAAAATTAAGTTTTATGTGAATTTCCAAATTCTCTTAGGAGGTGGGTAAAAGACGGTGAAAAGTTCAATAAAATTTTTATATATCTAAAATTATTATAAAATGACTCCAAGTAATTAATTTGAACTTATAAATAAATTTAAATAAAATAAATAATTATTTAAATAAAAAGTCGGTTTTTAAATAGTAACCCAGTGTTTTCACTATTCATCAAAAATTGAATGTTTTCAGAAAAATACCAAAAGTTCACCCTAGGATAATTTCGATATTACGAATCCAAAAATGAAGTCCATTTTGAAAAATAAAATTTCAAAAATTTCAAAAAGTGGGTATTACTATTCATAACGGCTAGTTTTAATAATATTTTAATAGCATATCGTTGTTTAGTGGAACTCGGTATTGCGTACAACGCAAGCTATCTATGAAGGCCGCAGTTGCGTGTAAAGAAATCCAAGCTAGTGTTGTGTGTAGTGAAAGATTCCTTTGATGATTTATATAACATAAAAACAAAATATTTCTCATAAAAGTCTCGGGTGTTACATATAGAATGGAATATTTTATTTTGGTTGGAACCCTATTAGGATTTCTATCACACCTTGAATACACATTTGGGTGTATGTAGACTTTGTTATGTATGACCCAGGTAAAGGCAATATGTGTCATGGTGTGGTGGATCTGTTTTCTAGTCCTCTACTTGTTGTAGGTGTTGGTGTTGGTGGATTGATGATGATTATCCTCATGTTTCATAGAGGTTTTTGGGACTTTTTTTGGTTTCCTTTCCATTGTAGTATTTTAGTTTTTGGTTAAAGTTGTAAAACCTTGATTCTAGTAATTATTGTACCTTGTTTGGTTATGATATCAATTATGGTTTGTTACTCTATTTTATTGATTTATTATGGTTATTTTCATGGGTTAAATCATTACCAAAATATGATTTTTTACCCAAGAACTAGTTGTCAACCTATGGGGATCGAGAATGATTGTCGAGCCA
This sequence comes from Viscum album, assembly GCA_963277665.1. NCBI lineage: Eukaryota > Viridiplantae > Streptophyta > Magnoliopsida > Santalales > Viscaceae > Viscum > Viscum album. The sequence continues at coordinate 820,249,239 of OY728126.1, forward strand.
TGCCACAGACTGGGTCAGGTGTCAGGTTAGATGGCACTCTGGATTGGTTCATGATAGAAAATCACTTTCTTGTTTGAGGGGTTGTATAAGTATTATCCCTTTGTTTCCTTCAGATACCCTATAAAGATATACTTTGTAACATTAGGTGATAGTTTGTTTCCTGAGAAGGCCTTAAAAAATGCCTCACAAACCTATACATGTGTATGTGAAAAAACATTTTTTTTCACTCCATAACTAGAAGGGAATTCTGTTTTCCACATTAGTTGGAACTCAGTTTAATGTATATGCTGCAGTTTGTATTGAATATACCCAAAAGTATAATATAATATCTACATCAATCATTATTGAACTTTCCATGTCTAACAAGGCACAATTCCTCATATCATTAACACCATTATACAATGGTGTTTAAGGTGGAGTGAGTTGAGATAGAATCCCAAAATCCTATAGAAAGTCAATAAACTCTTGGGTAAGATATTTACTACCTTGATCTGATAGAATCTTCTTTATATTCTTTCCAAGTTGATTGTCTAGTTCATTCTTGAATTATTTTAATTTCTTAAAGGACTCAGACTTATACCGCATCATGTAGACATAACTATATATACTCAATTAATTACCAAAAGTTATTATGTAAGAATATTCACCTCTAGATTCTATTAGAAATGGTCCACAGACATTGGATTTTATATATCTTAATATCTATATGGACCTTTTACCAAGTCCACTAAATGGTGATTTGGATATTTTTTCATGTAAACAAGTATGGCATATTTCTAGTGGTTTTAGCACAAAATTTTCTAAATAACCATATTTATAGTGCTATGTTAAATTACTATAACTTATATTCCCATGATGGTGATGCCATAGCTTGGTGTTTTATGAGCCATGCGAACACGATTCATTATCTATTTCCAATACATGGTTTTCATAATTTTAGAAAAATAGACCATTATATAAATGTTTCATACAATAACATATGTTGTACATATAAAATAAGAAACTTTTATTTACAAGTTTGAAAATAAAACCATTTACATCTAAGCATGATGCCTAAATTATGTTCTGGGTAAATGTTTATACATAATAAAAATCTCTTAAAACCAATATCATTCATGTAGGAAATGTAAAGTGGTAGTCACCAATGGCTAGGTCAGCTAGCTTTGCACCATTAGTAGTTCAAAAATACACCTCTACTATAGAATTCATTCAGAATCAACATTTTTCATACATTTGGAAATAGATGTAAGAACCACATGCTATATCTAATACCTAATGTTTAGATATTGAAATATAACATTCAATAACGAACGGAACATTAGATTCCCCTTTCTTCTAGGTGCATCCCCTCTTCAAGTTTCCTTCCATGCCGCATGAAAAACACACTGCTTCCTTTTTCTTTCCCTACCTCTAGATCTTCCTCTTCTTGGAAGGAAGTTACTCTGTAGGTTTAGACTTGTCATGAATCATGGGGCCCTTTTCCTTGTTCTTACTTTTATTTTACACCCTATGGACTATGAGTTTGTCATGACCCATTCATTATCAACTTCTAAACATAGAGTACGAAGTTACTAAAGAATAATATCATTATTTATCATTTTATAATTAATAATAAAAATGGATAAATACTTTTTTAGTGAGGAAATAATGAGATATGTGTGAAACTTATCTGGTTATTTAATCCCTAAGATGTATAAGGGTTTAATGTAGCTAGTAAGCTTGAATACATAAGGCTCAGATGGTTCCAACTCTCCAATATTATCTATAATTAGAGCCTTGAAGATATCATATCTCTCTTGTATCACCTTCAATTGACAGATATCTTAAAGGATACACATCATTCTATATTTATAAATTTCCTCATGTAGCTACAGAATCCATTGGTCATGAATGATAGCATGAAAAATTGAGCATATGTGGAGTCATAAAAATGTATCTCATTAATAGATAAATCTTTCTCACTATACTCTTTACCATGAACATCAAAAATAGCTTCTTTCAACACCAAAAATTTTCTTTCATGGCATAGGATAATGTGTAGGTGCATTTTCCACTCTTGGAAACTTTTCCCAATGAGAAGTTTATCCTTCAAAAGTATGGATCATAGTGATTAGTTTGAAGTTATTTATATTGATGTTTCTAAAATTAGATGAGAAGATTTTTAGTACTTTATCTAATAAATTTTTTATAAAATAAATTAATACTATATTTTTTAATATCCAAGTATTATATCAAAACCTAATATCACCATTAGATTTGGAATATCTAATTTCATAAAAATTCTTGTGGAAAGGATTCATATTTCCCAACTCATCACCTCAAATATGGGTTTTCAATAAATTTGACGGGTTTTAGGTAGTCATTCGAAATGAAAACTGCATTAACTCATAGTTCCTTGATATGTTAAGTGTAATCAACAATCCTAAATTAATTATATTGGATTTCCTAAACATTTTCCTATTAGATACACCAAGTCCTTCTTTGGTAGTAAATACTTTATGTGAAATATATTTTTTTAACCCAAAACATTATATTAAAATTCCCCACTAATTGAAATCATCCCAACTTTGGCTGGTCAAGTACTCCGAACTATGGTTCTATGTTAATTGAAGTTGTGGAAGGCTATACCGACTTAATATATATAATTGGGGGATTTTATTTTTTATGAATAAATTTTCAATCATTATCTTTATTACATTATTGTTAATATTAAATGGATTTACATAAGTTATTAACCATGTCTTAGATATTGTTTATGAATAAGTTAGTTTATTTTAGTTCTATCTTTCATACATGTTATTTCATTAATTCATGTTATCATGAAAAATAATTTATAATGAAATAACCATGAAACATGAAAGAAATAAAATAAAAAATTTTTATGATCATGATGTTTTACTAATGGTTAGTTTATCTTGTAAATGAAAAACCAACCATCGAACAAGGGGTAAAACCCTTTGAACCATTTATGGTTCGGGTTTCATCTTTTCACCTATCCATGTATATATCTCTCTTTCACTGGTTTCAAATTAGCTACAAACTTGAATCACCACAACTATCATGGGAGCTCCATCCATTAAATATACTTTTCTTCACACATAGGTAAGGGGAATAAAAGTATTGGTTAAGGGAATTAAAAAGGTAACCATGGACTCATGGTCCCATACATAATGAGAGGTAGGATAACACAAATGAAAAAAAATTTAATTTAATAATTTAATTAAAATACCCAAAAATATACAAGGTTTTGGGATAGGCTCATGATCATCCACATGCATGCAAAAAATTACGCATTTAATTTTTTTTATTCAATTAAAATTGTTCTTATTTAAGATAAATCACTCTAAAATCAATTAATTTTATTATTTAATTAATCTATTATTTTATCTTAATTTTAATCAAAATATACTTCGGATTCTCATCCATCATAATTTTAATCACATTAAATAAAATTATTTAAAATTTTTCGTGCACAAAAAAAGTACCTTGGAGGAAACATGGTGAGTACTCATTTAAACTACTCGATGTGTATTATATTCATATATAGTTACTCTTGTGACATGTTTCATACAAAACATATCACATAATTTCATGTTGTGTACTTTCAACTTAATTACCACATGGAACACATGGTATTTACATAGCGTGTTATGATTCGATGTGCATAGTGTAATAACTATAATATGACTTGTACACGATATGAAAATCTAAACATTAGAGTGAATTTATTTAGATATATATATATTTATATATATCATATCCCATGGAATGTACTATCAACTTAATGACCCCAAAAAACACTTGTTGACATGATTTGAATAGTATAATAATTTTTTTTTCATTATGTGTAATTTGGAAAATTATATGGAGTGTACATTAAAGATATAAAAAATGTATTATTATCATAGTCTATGACATCCCAGTCCTAGGTTCCACTCATAGGTGCCCCGAGCCCAGTTGGGTATATTGACTCAAGCATGCCTCACGGTAAGCTAGAGGCTCCCAACTAGCAGTGAGGTCCTAGGGTGTGTCTGTTGGGAGAATATTCCATCACATAATAGTGGATCAAAATTTATAATTAAGAAAATATAAATAATGTAAATAGACACTACATCAATCGGACTAGTAATGTAGAGACCCTAAGCTTGACGTACATGGACTATATATTACTTTTGCAGAATACTTATTACATAACAAAAATAGACACACAAGGACCGTAATAGTTTAGTGCCTTTGGAAACTTGGAACGTAATCTTCTAATCGTGGTGAAAGATCTTCAACATCTCCCATAAAGATCTTACACTTTTTGTTTCTTGACCTAAAACCTTTCTTTTGATCCTGGGGAAAAATAAAACATAAAAAGGGTGATCTCAAATGCTCAGTAAGGGTAATCATGGATAAAATAAAACATACCATATACATTGGAACTTAAAAACATGAACATAATGTTTAAACATTAAAATCTTGAGCAACGACATAAAACATGGAAGTAAATAAGGCATAGATCATAATGGAACATAAACCATGATAAAATAGCATGGGAATAAAACATGTAATTGTGGAATCCATTAATCACATGTAATTATTTCCATAGTAGATAAGGCATTGCTACCAAGGCCATCTTAGTGGACAAAGTCCCATTCTGAATCGAGTTCACTTCTCGTTTCAGTCCTGTAACACTGAACCGGATTAACTTACCGTTCCGACCATGTCTATCTCATGAGATATAAATCTTTACCCAATTCATTGGGGGGAGATATAGGTCCCACCCATCTCATAATGAAATCATTCTTACTTGTGACACAAAATAAACATACATCATTCATAGTAACCCAATAAATAAAATGGGTTTCATAAAAATCATCCCATAATTACATAATCCATATAAAAGAAATGGATATCATTTCATAATAAGAAAAGTTAAACCATGTAAATCATAGAGAAATTACACTTGGAATATACACATATGAAATAACGTCATCTTATATGAAAATGGTTTTGATAAAACACTTGAAATGAATTCTTGAGGAAAATATCCTTTTTTCTTCAAAATCATTTTCTTTTCACAAAAAGTCATGAATTTTTTGAAGAAAAGGTTTTTTTTGAAAATAGTCATGAAATATTTTGAAGGAATCTTCATGAAAATAAGGCTTTATAAAACCATAAAAATCTGTTCACGTCGTATAAGTTAAAAATAACATTCTCCTCGAACTTTTGTCGGAAAAGTCAAAAAAAGTACCTCGTAACGTAAACAAAAGAAATATTCCTTACATACCATGTAGTAAAAGTCAAAAGTGGGTAAAAAACACATTAAACATACATGAAACCATTTTTAGGAAACATGGTCATGGATGATAACAATAACCCCAATAAATAATTATGAATAAGCAATCTCGAATAAAAATGAGATTTTCAAAATTATCCCTTACCTTATTTCCGATATGCTTCGTATGTATCCGAACATCATGTATAATGATTTAAATAATTTTATTTACTTATTACAGAATCATATTAATTGTTATGATATCATATATGGTTCACTTATGACTTTATATTACCCGTTCTTTTGTAAATTCCATGTTAAAGAGTGTTTTGGGTAAAATCGTTTCATTTGTCGTCCGTGTTTTGACTTGTAATTATTCATATGATTACTTAGATCACAATTAAATAATTACATAATATAAAACATGATTTATATATAATATATATTCAGAATATACATATATATAATAGATCGATAAATGGAAAGAAATACACCGTTCATGGAGACGGTGGGCCGTACGTACGCATGAACGCTGTTTTCGTTTCCTTATTGAGTTGAATGGAATTAAGTAGATGAAATACATATATACATAAATCCATTAGCTTTATAATTTATTTCATAGTATTCATTATGTATTTCTTATATACTTTATAATCATTCAACTCAATAAGGATAACGGAAAACAGCGTCATGCGTACGTACGGCACCGTCTCATGACGCGTGATTGATGATATCGTTTCCATAATTATTGAATTGAATATGAGTGGATGTTAAAATATATCAGAATAAGTATGATGTTATAATAACTATTTATATTTATTCTTTACATCATTATACCCATCCATGTAAGGTGTTGGTGGAAAAACAGATTACGCCACGACGTGGAGACAGTATTCCGTACGTACGCACGCGCGGTGATTTTGTTTTCCATAGGATGGATAGAAGGTGAAATGGGATTGTTTCATATTTATAATAACAAATAAGTATATTAGTGATACTGATGTTATTAATTTATAATGAAACAACTAAATAAGAAGAAGTTTAAGATGAAAGAAGCTTGAAATAATCGGGAGAAGAAATTACCTCTTCTTCGATACGCCTCTTTGAAACCTCCTCTTAGGGCACTAAGATTGGTCTTTAAAGTAGACCAGAACCTCTTGGATGTTTCTAGGGAAGTGGAGAAGATAATTTGTCAGGGTTTAGACGATCTTGAAGGCTCAAATTGGTGTGATGAGGAGAGGGAGGAGGTGCCCTTTTATAAGGGAGGAGAGGGGCACCTTTGGAATTCTTAAAAATATTAATTTATAATAAATCTAAACCCACTTAAAAACCTCCAAAAATGACTCATATTCGAAGATTAGATGATATAGGGTTGTAATATTATCAAACAATCAAATTTAGACATGTTTGGAACTTATTTTAAACCTTATCATTTTGATTTATCCTTATTTAATCTATTTAAGTTTATTTGTGGTAATAAAATTCTAAATTTTACATTATAACAAATAATTAATTATTTGTTCTGAATTTTATATAATTGTTTACTTTATAACATTATAGACCATATAAATTTAAATTTATAATTTTTAAATATTTTTGTGATTTTTAAACAATTTTATAATATGTTATTTTTATAAAATAACAATAGTGTCAATTTTGACACTATTCATTTATTTGAATTTAAATAAAATATATACAGAAGATATGTTAGAAATAAAAGCATTAATAGATTCATAAAAGGTCATATGTATCTATAAAATTAGTGGATCACATTAAATAGTTCATATAATATTTATTTTATTATTTTTAAAACCATTTATTTGGTTTATCTCTTAATAAAATAATTACTACAACATTTTTGTATAATTATTTAAAATACTGATTGGTTGCATAAAGTTTAAAATAAAATCCTATGATGAAGAAAAATCTATTACCTTTCACAATAATACTTTTACTCGAATTTATCATCTTAAAATCTCAATATTTAAATTGTTATATTTATTAAATTATGAAGGTAACAACTTTGGCATCATTTAAAATAAAATAATATAAGTGTCATAATCACTTTTATAAGTATCCAAACGGTTATATATTAGGTAATTGTATGATTAAGGTGTATATATACACTAACAATAAGTTTTGGTCAGGTTAGTGGGCCTTTTAATGGGTGTTATTATTTCAATAAAAACTATAGTACTTATTTTCCACTTAATAAATAATTTCTGTATCATTATTGTATCACCATTAATGACAATTATTTAATCCCTAAAAATTATAAATAAATTATCATGATGTATCTAATTTTATTAGGTTTCTGGAGACTATTCATGTTTGAAGGTTTATGATGTTTATCACTAAATTAAAATTATTATACTTATAATATTTAAGAGAGTGACATGTTGTCCCTTTCTTTGGTTTTAATAATAATTAAATTATTTTCATGTTCAAAAGTCCATAAAATGAATCTAATCTTACCCTTAGTTGATATGGGTTTACTTTTATCCATCAAATAGAATTTTGGCATGTGTTAGGGTAACTTTATTATATTATATTTACCCTTAATTACCCGATTTACCTTTAACTATGGTAAATAAAATTTACCATAGTTACTATTCATAATTCCCAAAAATAAAAAGTATCCTATTAAAATAATTTAGACCCACTGATTCCAAATATGGAATCAATTTTTTCAAATTCAATACAAAGAAGATGCAGATATTAAATTAAAATTAATCCCGTTGTCGAATGAAAATGAGTTTTTGTTTAAAACATTGCAAAAGATTGAATTGATTTAACCTACGAACTCAATGTAAAATCAATGATAATGACATAAATTATATTAAATGGTAAAAATATATTCTATTTATACTTTAAACCCATTCAATATTATAATTTAACCGTATAAATTATTACGATGAAAAAGTTGTTTTTCATTAAAATATAGCGTGTTTTTACTATTCATCAAAATATGAAAGTTACCCAAATAATACGAAAAATTTATCCAAAGTAATTTTTTATTTCTTGATTCCAAAGAAGAATTTTATTTTGTCAAATTGAACTTATAAACATGTAAAAAACTAGATTTAAAGTGGGTGCGCCATCAAAAGGTGGCAAAACTGCATTTTTTGAAAAATACTTATTTTACCCGAAAAATTTATTTTGTTCTTATACCTTGTTCTAGAAAATGTGTAAGATGAATAATAATGTTATAAAATTCAAAATTTAGTTCATACTATTCATACCGTCTAGTTCATAATAATATTATAATAATATATCGTTGTTTAGTAAAACCTGGTATTGCGTACAACACACGTTATCGAGGAAGGTCGCGATTGCGTGTAATGCAAGCCAAGTTAGGGTTGCGTGTTGAGAAAGAATCCTTCGTTGTTTCGTATAATAGAATCCAACCATATTTCATTTATACATTGAATATATATATATATATACTCAATGTTGCATAGAATAACTATTATCAAAATTGTGTGTAACACGATCCAAGAATAGTGTTGCATATACTGCAAGCTAATACGGTGTTGTGTATAGCGCAAGGTAATCTTGGTGTAGCATACAACACAAGACATTAATGAAATTAAAAGAATATTTTACATAAAATCTCAGGGTGTTACATTCTACCCCCCTTAAAATGAATTTTGCCCTCGAAATTCATCGGGGTTATAAATGGTTTACTACTCGAAAGTTTGTTTAATAGAAACCCACATATTAAAAAGGAATACCAAAACATGGATTTAAAAACTAAAGTATAAAATGTAACGGTTACCCAAATTAACTCATCACTGGGTTTCCACGTAGGAGAACATAGGGGAAAATATGGATATGGAAGAAAAATCTAAACATCAAGATCTGGTGGAGAGTGGTAGAGAACATGGCTATGAAAAATCCAACAATCACAAAGCTATTGATTTGTGATGATCTAAGGTACCATCTGATTCATTGGATATAATGGAACTAGGAAAACATTTTTGGTTTTCAAGTTCATTTCCCTAAAGTTGATGAATTAAAAGAAATACTTGCATGATTTTGGTACAATCTCACTGTTGTTCGGGAATTGAACAATTTCCACTTCATCCCTTAAAAAAATGAAGTTGAATTTGTTATTCGTGATGTGTTAGCAGATCATATGATAGAATGATGGGTCATTCCATCTCTTTCAAACAAAAGGTTAGCAAAAGTTATAAGTCCATCTTACGGTTAGATTAATCGTATATGGTTCCAAAAATGAACTTATACATCATATATCATACCGCTTAATAAAATAAAACTTGTTTCTATTAACCAGGGACTTCTTATCGGCCAGTGGTAGGTGATAAAGGCCAGTCACACTTCGGTTGTGGGTTCGATTTCCACAGCCTTATCTGACGCGATGGGCTGTCGCCCGTCCTGCAGGTTGTCCTTTTTCTAAAACTAAATTACTATATCATCCCATCAATAATATCGAAAAAAGGTTCTATCCTTAAACAATACTAACTTATGTCCAACATAATCCATTCCAATCTTTAGGCTTATCCATAATATTGTTGTCCATTGTCATATTATAGTGAAAACGATTACCATAGATGTCATATAAGAAGCATGTTAATACCATCGTTGATCCCCATATATCATAAGATATGTCTTGTTGGTCATATTACAAACGTTCGAAGGCCTTAATCATGTATTCTCTTGAAAACTGAATACCCATTGAACCTTAGTGAAAACATGAATGCAGTTAAAAGTTAACACTTTCCACATACCAAAATCCTCAAAATTCTATATACTCAAACCATGATATCACTTAGTCCTTATATCAATCATGAGCTCATGAATACAATCAAACATCACATTATCTTCTTATTCCTTCATTATGCGCATATAATCTACTTTAAAAAAATATCTGAATAACATTCCATGGTTACTGGTACCATTCAACATATACTTCAAATAATTTTAGGAAAAACAATATTGTAACAATCCTTAGATGATTCTTTATTCCATAGTACCATTAACTATACAACATAACTCTCGATAAACATACAATCATTCCACTACCATCTAAAACAACCGACTGAGCTTCAACACTTCTTTCAGCTCATATATCATTTGTAGTCTCCTCATCATCATCCACATAAATACTACCCATATGACCATGCTGATTCTCTTCAAGAAATTTTCCATTAGGGCATTGGTTTGCATAATGCCCGTACATTCCACATTTAAAACATCTAATCATTGTTGATGTCGTAGCAATACCATTATCCTTGTCCATGGTGTTAACTGAACCTTTTCCTTTGCACTTACTGGCTTTGTGTCCATCTTTTCCACACCCAAAGCATCTTCCAGTTCCTTTTAAACAATCTCCCTGATGCCTCTTCCCACATGATTTACATGAGGGAAATTGAACTTTCTTTCCTCTATGATCATCATGACACTCCATCTTTCTCTTATTATCTGAGTCGGGAAACTTACCAAAGTTGTGATTATTGATCATATTATGAGATTGCTGATTAGGCATAATAACGATGTTTGGACTTCCAGATCCCGTTTCATTTGGTTTCTCATGAAGAAAATCATTCCATTGTCCGTCATAGCCTCCATTATCATGAATATTCTTGTTTCCAGCCATTTTCTAAAACCCAAAAAGAATAGTGTGAGAGGCAAAAATCATGCTAGGGAAAACAACATAGTAAAGGGGGAGCACCCTCAATATCTATCATCTTAGGTTAAATTCTAATATCTTTACCGTAGTTCTAGGACTATATCCTATACACATTCTTATCCTTAGGTACATCCCTAGACATACCTTAGAAATATCTCTAGGGATCTCACTAATGTTTTCGCATCCTAGTTTCCAATGGTTGACTAAACCTTTCCTCTGATACCAACTGTAGAGACCCTAAGCTTGACGTACATGGAAATTACATTACTTTTGTGGAATACTTAATACATAACAAAAACAGACACACAAGGACCATAATAGTTTAGTGTCTTTGGAAACTTGGAACGTAATCTTCTAATCGTGGTGAATGATCTTAAACATCTCCCATAAAGATCTTCCACTTTTTGTTTCTTGACCTAAAACCTTTCTTTTGATCCTGGGGGAAATTAAAACATAAAAAGGGTGAGCTCAAATGCTCAGTAAGGGTAAGCATGGATTAAATAAAACATACAATATACATTGGAACTTAAAAACATGAACGTAATGTTTAAACATTAAAATATTGAGCAACGATATAAAACATGGAAGTACATAAGGCATAGATCATAATGGAACATAAAACATGATAAAATAGCATGGGAATAAAACATGTAATTGTGGCATCCATTAATCACATGTAATGATTTCCATAGTAGCCAATGCATTGCTACCAAGGCCATCTTAGTGGACAAAGTCCCATTCTGAATCGTGTTCACTTCTCGTTTCAGTCCTGTAACATTGAACTAGATTAACTTACCATTCCAGCCATGTATATCTCATGAGATATAAATCTTTACCCAATGAATTGGAGGGAGATATAGGTCCCACCCATCTCATAATGAAATCATTCTTACTTGTGCCACAAAATAAACATACATCATTCATAGTAACCCAATAAATAAAATGGGATTCATAAACATCATACCATAATCACATAATCCATATAAAAGAAATGGATATAATTTCATAATAAGAAAAGTGAAACCATTTAAATAATAGATAAATTACACTTGGAACATACACATATTAAATAATGTCATCTTAGATGAAAATGGTTTTGATAAAACACTTGAAATGAATTCTTGAGGAAAATATCCTTTTTTCTTCAAAATCATTTTCTTTTCACAAAATGTCATGAAATTTTAGAAGAAAAGTTTTTTTTGAAAGTAGTCATGAAATATTTTGAAGGAATCTTCATGAAAATAAGGCTTTATAAAACCATAAAAATCTGTTCACGTTGTATAAGTTAAAAATAACATTCTCCTTGTACTTTTGTCAGAAAAGTCAAAAAAATACCTCGTAACGTAAACAAAAGAAAGATTCCTTAAATACCATGTAGTAAAAGTCAGAAGTGGGTAAAAAGGACATTAAACATACATGAAACCATTTTTAGGAAACATGTACATGGATGATAACAATAACCCCAGTAAATAATTACGAATAAGCAATCTCAGATAAAAATGAGATTTGAAAAATTATCCCTTACCTTATTTCTGATATGCATTATATGTATCCGAACCTCCTATATAATGATTTAAATAATGACATTGACTTATTAAAGAATCATATTCATTGTTATGATATCATATATGGTTCACTTATGACTTTATATTACCCGTTCTTTTGTAATTTCCATGTTAAAGAGTGTTTTGGGTAAAATCGTTTCATTTGTCATCCGTGTTTTGACTTGTAATTATTCATATGATTAATTAGATCACAATTAAATAATTACAGAATATAAAACATGATTTATATACAATATATATTTAGAATATACATATATATAATATATCTATAAATGGAAATAAATACACCGTTTATGGAGACGGTGGGCCGTACGTACGCATGAACGCTGTTTTCGTTTCCTTATTGAGTTGAATGGAATTAAGTAGATGACATACATATATACATAAATCAAGTAGCTTTATAATTTCATATATTTCATTATTATTTCTTATATATACTTTATAATCATTCTTAAATGGTTAACATGGAAAATGAATCTCATCGCGTCGTGGAGACGGTAGTCCGTACGTACTCACGAGCGATGATATCGTTTCCATAATTATTGAATTGAATTGGAGTGGATGATAGAATATATCAGAATAAGTATGATGTTATAATAACTATGTATAGTTATTATTTACACCATTATACCCATCCATGTTAGGTGTTTGTGGAAAAACAGATTACGCCACGACGTGGAGACGATATTCCGTACGTACGCACGCGCGGTGATTTTGTTTTCCGTAGGATGGATAGAAGGTGAAATGGGGTTGTTTAATATTTATAATAACAAATCAGTATATTAGTGATACTGATTTTATTACTTTATAATGAAACAACTAAAGAAGAAGAAGTTGAAGAAGAAAGAAGCTTGAAAGAATCGGGAGAAGAAATTACCTCTTCTTCGATACGCCTCTTTGAAACCTCCTCTTAGGGCACTAAGATTGGTCTTTAAAGTAGAACAGAACCTCTAAGATGTTTATATGGAAGTGTAGAAGATAATTTTTCAGGGTTTTTCCGAGCTTGAAGGCTCAAATTGTTGTGAGGAGGAGAGGGAGGAGGTGCCCTTTTATAAGGGAGGAGAGGGGCACCTTTGAAATTCTTAAAAATATTAATTTATAATAAATATAACCCCACTTAAAAACCTCCAACAATGACTCATATTCAAAAATTAGATTATATAGGGTTTTAATCTCATCAACCAATCAAATTTAGACATGTTTGGATCTTATTTTAAACCTTATCATTTTGATTTATCCTTATTTAATCTATTTAAGTTTATTTGTGGTAATAAAATTCTAAATTTTAAATTATAACAAATAATTACTTATTTGTTGTGAATTTTCCATAATTGTTTACTTTATAACATTATAGACCATATAAATTTAAATTTATAATTTTTTCATATTTTTGTGATTTTTAAACAATTTTATAATATGTTATTTTTATAAAATAACAATAGTGTCAATTTTGACACTATTCATTTAATTGAATTTAAATAAACTATATACAGAAGATATGTCAAAAATAAAAGCTTTAATAGATTCATAAAAGGTAATATGTGTCTATAAAATTAGTTGATCACATTGAATAGTTCATATAATTTTTATTTTATTATTTTTAAAACCATTTATTTGGTTTATCTCTTAATAAAATAATTACTACAACATTTTTGTATAATTATTTAATATACTGATTGGTTGCATAAAAATTTAAAATAAAATCCTATGATGAAGATAAATCTATTAAAGTTCACAATAATACTTTCAATCAAATTTATCATCTTAAAATCACAATATTTAAATTGTTATATTTATTAAATTATGAAGGTGACAACTTTGGCATCATTTAAAATAAAATAATATAAGTGTCATAATCACTTTTATAAGGATCCAAACAGTTATATATTTTGTAATTGGATTCTTAAGGTTTATATATACACTAAAAATAAGTTTTGGTCAGGTTTGTGGGCCTTTTTATGGGTATTATTATTTCAATAAAAACTATATTACTTATTTTCCACTTAATAAATAATTTATGTATCATTAATGTATCACCATTAATGAAAATTATTTAATCCCTAAAAATTATAAATAGATTATCATGATGTAGATAATTTTATTAGCTTTCTGGAGACTATTCATGTTTGAAGTTTTATGATGTTTATCACTAAATTAAAATTATTATACTTATAAGATTTAAGAGAGTGACATTTTGTCACTTTCTTTGGTTTTAATAATAATTAAATTATTTTCATGGTCAAAAGTCCATAAAATGAATCTAATCCGACCCTTAGTTGATATGGGTTTACTTTTAGCCATCCAATAGAATTTTGTCATTTTTTAGGGTAATTTTATAATATTATATTTACCCTTAATTACCCGATTTACCTTTAACTATGGTAAATAAAATTTACCGTAGTTACTATTCATAATTCCCAAAAATAAAAAGTAGCCTATTAACGTAATTTAGACCCACTAATTCCAAATATGGAATCCATTTTTTCAAATTAAATACACAAAAGTTTCATAAATTAAATTAAAATTAATCCCGTTGTCGAATGAAAATGAGTTTTTGTTTAAAACATTGCAAAAGATTGAATTGATTTAACCTACGAATTCAATGTAAAATCAATGATAATGACATAAATTATATTAAATGGTAAAAATATATTCTATTTATACTTTAAAACCATTCAATATTATAATTTAACCATATAAATTATTACGATGAAAAAAGTTGTTTTTCATTAAAATATAGCGTGTTTTTACTAGTCATCAAAATATGAAAGTTACCAGAATAATACGAAAAATTTATCCAAAGTAAATTTTTATTTCTTGATTCCAAAGAAGAATTTTATTTTGTCAAATTTAGCTTATAAACATGTCAAAAACTATATTTAAATTGGGTGCGCCATCAAAAGGTAGCAAAACTGCATTTTTCGAAAAAATACTTATTTTACCCAAAAAATTTATTTTGTTCTTATACCAAGTTCTAGAAAATGTGTAAGATGAATAATAATGTTATAATATTCAAAATTTAGTTAATACTATTCATAACGGCTAGTTCATAATAATATTATAATAATATATCGTTGTTTAGTAAAACCCGGTATTGCGTACAACACACGCTATCGAGGAAGGTCGCGATTGCGTGTAATTCAAGCCAAGTCAGGGTTGCGTGTTGTGAAAGAATCCTTCGTTGTTTCGTATAAAATAATCCAACCATATTTCATTTATACATTGAATATATATATATATATATATATATACTCAATGTTGCATAGAATAACTATTATCAAAATTGTGTGTAACATTATCCAAGAATAGTGTTTCATATACTACAAGCTAATACGGTGTTGCGTATATCTCAAGGTAATCTTGGTGTAGCATACAACACAAGACATTAATGAAATTAGAAGAATATTTTTCATAAAATCTCGGGGTGTTACAAGTAAACTGCCATAACTAAAGAAGACATAAGCATCCAAGAATATAATAATAATCAAAATCTTGAAAATTAATTATATAAAAAATCTGATGATAATGTATTACATGGATCTATGATAAAGGAAAATAGGTATACAAGGTAGTAGGAAACACATTCTATATAAAAGAATAAAAAATAATCAAAAAATTTCCAGTATCCTAAACTCTTGCTCATTCATCTACTACCAATACCCATCCTAAGAAAGTAATCAATGTTGGGTGTCCAAAGATGGATGCTTCCCATTATCAACACCTTCATAAAAATAATCTTCCCGGATACCATCGACGGTTTTTATAGTTTGTGAGATAAATCTCAATAGGATAGGACCAACGATGTCTATACCATACAGTCTATGAAATATAAACTTACAGTGTGCACGTATATATATATATATAAGTAATAAAATTATATAAAGGTAACTTATATGTTCTTCATTATAATATAGTAATTTCTTAGTACATTTAATCATTTAATTAATTCATTTGAGCTCATTTTATATAAATAAGTTACTTGAGTTATAACAGTATTGATAGGTACTATGAAAATTAAAATATTAAAGGATCCAAGGTGTAATAAGGCATCCTATAGTGATGATAATAATGAAAAAGGATCCAAGTTGATATCTAACACATCATTTACCATAGGGGTTGAGCCGACTCAGTAATAATATGAATCCTGTTTATAATGGGTCTTAGTGTAATCCAAGGGGAATCACCCAATTCATTCCACTATATATAGTTCTAATCAAGTACAAGGATCTCATCCAAGGTAAAATCAGATAAGCAGGATTTGGACCAATAGGGTGTATCACTGGTTCCATGTGTCTGAAGACATCAATATGGATCTAAGGATTGTATCCAAGTCATCCAAATATCTAGAAGATAGTGAAGGCATACTATGTTATCATATTGGGCATCCACTACTAGACAATTAACATGTTCCAATGTGGGTATCTCCCTTGGAAACTGGATCCATGAATATGAATGGTGTCCTTTAAGTGCTCAAGTAATTACCTTTGGAATCCAAGGATGGGTCAAGTCTATCCACTCCTATAAATATTAAAATTTCCAAATGAAATAGTTACCTTATACTTTTCACTATTTAATTAGGCCTTGTAATACTCAGGTCTTTTAATAATTCAATTGGTTCATTCCATTAACTTCCATACTAAGTGGAAATCCTAAATAGGAAATGAACCCATTTATTACATTAAGTACATATTCAATTATTTGGTTCATTCCTTTACCTTTGATAATCATTATAAGGTTAGATAAGGACATGCAACCCATTATAATTTTAATTACATTTAACTTAGGACAAGTGATACATATAATATACTTTCCATTTATAGTTGAGTTTCATTTGTTTTATTGAAACACATACCTTATAAGGTTCAATTGATTTATATATACACATGTAAAATACATTAACGAATCATTAATTTAATTAAAAATTTTACCTTTATGATGTATAAGTCAAACCACACCCAAACAGTGGTGCAGATTGACCCACATGGGTCACCAATTCATGATTAAAGAAAACAACCTTATCGGGGTGGTCAGTATTGAGTTCATAACATACAATGATGTAATTTTTATATACATAAGGGTCTCTAGAATATGATCATGTTGGTTATAAGAATAGAATTTTAATTTAATGTGCAACTTCTTATGAAATCAGCATGTGCAAAGTGATGGTGGTTTATAAAATGGTGAGACTTGAGGGATGAGTCATAGATCACCCAACCAACCTTAAGCTCATAAAAATAAACCTGTCCAATATCAAACTTTAGTTTTCCCTTGATCAAAAGAAAATAGAATAATAGATCAACATCTTGAAAATTGGTCTTATGATCTTGTATCTAAATATCATAATTAACAAGAATACAAATGATTAAATGAGGTAATGGATCAAAGAGATTACCTGGGGAATCCAAATAGATAGACGGTGCTTCGATCTGACGTTAGATGAAGTAACAAGAAGAAAATCTATGCACAAGGGGCTTGAGAACCTCTTATGGGAGAAAAAATAAGCCTATTTACCTCTGGAGGAGAAAAGATAAGAGGGGTGAGGTATAATTAGATTTAAGGGAAAATGTTTATTTAACCCAAAAAAATCTTGGTCACAATTTTTGGCCCCATGGTTGGGAAAACCATGTGCTAACCTTCCTCATGACACTACTTGAAGGTGGGCCTTTCATGGTTAGGTCGCATGGTCTGAAAAACTAAACACCAACCATGCTCAGTGGCTCTGTTAATAATTGTAGGTACCCCTGTATGGGCACGTGGACATGGGCGCATGGTTAGGGTAAATCTTACACCATGAATTTATACTATGTCTATCCCTCACATGGTTATGAAAACTATACAAACTATATCAAATAGTTTCTACTAACCGTGAAACCCAATCCGTTCCTCCATCGTCTAGGATTTTGATCCTTTAACAAGCCCCAAACACTCCCGAAACAACCATAAACTCATTATGAATCCATATTAGGTCCAAAAAAAGTAATTATATTAAAATTTAAATGATACACACCTAAAATAAAAACTAGGATATTACATTCTTCCCCCCTTAAAGGAACTTATCCCCGAGTTCACCTTCCAAAGGAAGAGAAACAATTTTGAGAACAACACCTACCACTGGGCACATACATTGGCCTCCCACTCCCAAGCCTCATTATATACCTGAATGTGCTTCTATATCACCCATAAAAAAGGGATAGACTGTCCTAAAAGATCATTCATGATCTAGTCAATGATGTGTATGGTATACTCATAAAACAAACCATCAACATCTAACTCAGAATCCTCCAGATCAAAAGTATGAGATGAGTGGCATGAGAAAGGTGAAACTTTGAAATGCGGAAGACATCGTGTATGTAATAGTACCATTGAGGTAGTAATAACTGAAAGGCTACCATCCCAACTCTATAAAAAAATATCAAATGGCCCAAAATAACAAGAAGACAGCTTACCTTTCCTCATAATCCATTTATGAGCAAGTTTGGGTGAAATACACAAGAAAAAATGATCACTGACCTCAAACACTAGTGGTATTTAGTGGTGATTGGAATATGATTTCTCTATAGATTGAGTATTTTACATAAGATTATTCATTATATGAACCTACTCTAAAGTATCCCGAATGTGACAAGGACCCAATATCACCCCCTCTTCTACCTCTAACATGAATAGTGGTGAATGGAATGGCCTACCATTTAGTACCTTGTATGGAGACATTTTAATTTTCTCCATAAATATATTATTATAGGGGAACTTGATGAGAGGTATATGATTCTCCCATGAACCATTGAAATCAAGTACACAATCTTAGAGCATAAACTCTAACACATATATCATCTTTTTTGGTTGGTCATTGGTTTGAGTCTGAAAAAATATGCTTATAAGAACCTGTGTACCCATACCCCTCAACAAACCCTACCACAAACTCAATGTAAAATGATCATATCTATTAGAAATGATAATATAAGGGACCTTGTATAGTCATATGATATCATGGAAATAAAATATTCATATCTCATCAACTAAGAAATTCTCTTAGATATTAAATAAGTGGACCAATTTCATCAATCAATATACTGCTTCCCAAACTGCATCACTACCTAAAGGTAACCTTGTTAAGAAAACTATAAAATCCAATGCAATATATTCTAATTTACATTCTAGGACCATAAATGTCTACAATAAACCAATTGGTAATTGGTTCTCTACCTTCACCTGGTGATAGGTGGAACACCTAGCAATAAAACCTATTATCTGACTTTCAACCCTAACCACCAATACCAGCATCACATATCAAGATACATCATGGATATTAATGAATGAAATTACCACTAGAAAGCATGGGAATATCACATTATTTCCTCTATCATATCTATAGGAAACCATATATTCCCATATACACATAGAATTATGCCTCCATCTATTGACCAATCTGGTGGAGGGGCCTCGTCATAAATACTCTCCCAAAGAAAAAACCCATTAGGATCTGAAAACATCATGATATTTAACCTATCAAAGAGTGAAGAGGTAACTTTAAAGGATGATAAATACTAATACTTGTGACTCCCATGAAACTTCATAAGTAACTCAAAAAATAGGCATATCAATTTTCATTCATCACTGGCTTCCTGTACAGCCTCTACCTGATTATTCCAACACAACACATCCAATACCACATTTTCATTTCCAAGTATATATGAATGTTCAATGTCAAAGAAATAAATATATTCTACCCATATTCACCACCATATATTAAAATCATGCTACAGAAATTCATATTTGAGTCTTTTTTGGTCTTTATACACCAAAAACTGCTCACCCATTAGATAGTGTCTCTAGAAACCTAAGGCATGGACATCAGTTTCTATCTCGATATCGTGAATTACCAAGATCTGTACATAATGAATACATCCTCCTACATCAAAACTACTCCCATCCTGATTCCCAATTCATCATAGTACTCTATATATCCTCTTCCAAGATCTGGTAAAATCAAAATATGTGTCGAGGTAAGCCTCCCTTTCAACTCATGAAGAGAATTCTCACATGATTCTTACCATGGGAACTTCACACCATTATTTTATGACTAGTAAGAGGTGAAATAAAACATGATAAGTCCTTTATAAAATTACTATAATATACATACATACCTAAAAAAACTATGTATATCAAACACCTTCTTGGGATTCTCCTAGAAAATCATGTTGCTCACCTTCTCTAGGTCAATACATACTCCTGATTGTGAGATAATATGCCCCAATAAGTGAAATTTTTCAATCTGAAAGTGAAAATGGAATTCTTGGAATATATTTGATTCTCACTCAATATATTCAAATCAATCTCAATATGTCTATCATCATCATTATTATTATGATAATACACTAAGATTTCATCTAAAATTACAATGAAAAAGGAATCTAGATAGGGATGGAAAACCCTATTCAATAAGTCCATGAAAATGGAGCATGTGTTAGTAATAGAGAAGAACATAATGATATAATCGTATAGACAAAATATATTACAAAAAGATATAAGTCGTATTTATAAAGGACTGACTCACACCTGGTGATAGCCTTCTCTCACGTCGAACATTGATAATACACTAGCTCCTCAAAATTGGTCAAAGAGATCATCTATTCAAGTAAGTGGATACTATATATTAATCATAAGTAGGTTCAACAATTGGTAATTCACATATATATAAAGGGTCCCATTCACCTTCTTGGTGAAAATAATGGGTGAAACCTAGGAATAAGTGTTGGGTTGAATAAAACCCTTATACTATAGGTCTTCTAACTATTTTGTATGCTCTTAGAACTCACTTGGTTCCATCCTATATAGAGGAATGGACACTAGTGATTCTATTGGAACTAGATCATATGTAAACTCTACCTCTCCTTTAAGAGATAATCCATAAAAATAATCTAGAAACTAATACCTAAAATGATATATTATAGGAGGAAAATCAGTCAAATTTATTCCCTTCTATATGAAAAGACTTGAAATCTAGGCAGACACTCCACCAGGCCCATGATGATATAATCAAGCTCTACTAGCCTAGACATCTCACTCACCCCTATGGAGATAGTTTCTTCCCTCTGGTGATGTAAACAATAACCTATGGTGATATGAGTCCATGATAGGGAACCAACCAGTCCATTCCAAGAATAACATCCAAGCCCGTCATCTTAAGGATAAAAAGGTCCCATAAGAATGAATAACTACCTATCACAAGAGGATAGTCCCCGAATTGGAGTATTCCCTCTATACACACTCTAAATAATGTTTCTAGGGTCATCAAGCCATAGTAATATTGAATTTTCATCCAGAGACCTTCCATGGTCGATAAGGAGATGAAATAATATAAAAAAGATATATTGAATAAAGAATTTGTAATAGTGGAATCTATTGGAATAATACCTCATACTATCGACAATCATACACTCTGATCCTATTGTATCATATGTAATGCATGAAATTGACTATATCTATAGCCCTATTCTATATCTAGACTACCCTGAGCAGGTCTACTCTGTTGGCCTTGATAATCAGATGTCATTATATAATGTCCATGACCTCCTCCTCATCTAGTCCTACCATTTCTACTCTCAATACCTACCTAACATAGCGTAAAAGTTCGTACCCTTGAAGGTGTAGCTGGTACAATGCATGTTACACTAGAAGAATATAGAAAGGTTTGAAAAAATCTTTGAAGATACCCCATATGGCCTTGAGAATAACACTTCATAAGGTCTTAATCACAATGAGGCTTCAGATGCCCCAACCATCCACACTAATGGAATATAATAGAGATTCTAGTGTGGAGACTATTGTCTCCACATTTATGAGGACAAACCTCAAGGGTACACTTCCTACTAATAAAGGAACTACAACCCTATATCAGCATTGAACCTCTATCCCAAGAAGTATCACCTCCCATTAGGTTGCACTTAGTGATAAGATCCTAATTGATGATCTCAGAAAATGTAGGTTTGAGAAGGAAATTGATCTGAGTATGGATGGAATATTTAAGTCCATATTTTAATCATTTGGAACACGATATCTAATTACTAACTAGAAGTATTGAAAAGCATTTCAACTCACTAAAATTCACTAAATAGTTCATTACTAACATAACACCCTACTCTAGGTGCATAAACTCTATGGATCGATCAACTATCATTGTATAAGGAAATAATTACTCATAGAATATAGCCTCAAAGTCATCCCATACCATTTCCTAAGGATGAACAACATGGGAAATCACATCCCACTAGTGTTTGGCCCAATCACACAACATATATGTGAAAATCTTGGCCCTTCTCTATGTATTCATATACATATTATTAAAGATAAAAAGAGTGTCCTCCATATAATACTCAGTAGCCTATGTACTTCCATCCCCTAAAAATATTTGAGGATTCTGTAGTCAAAAATCATGAGTCAGTTCATCCATAGTAGGTGTGGGTCATAGAGCACCCTATATGGACTGCATAAAATGTAGGAAATTAACTCAAATATGAGTTTCTGTTCTTAGTTTGGCTATAATAGGTGGTTCCTCATGTTTCACTCCTGGTGGTAATATCGATGACTCCAGGACCACCATCTCTAGAGAGTGGTCATCACCACCATCTTGGTGCATGAATTGAGGACATCATGGTGGCATAGATCTATAAATTCTAAGATCATGCCTCCGATCAAGGTCAAAATTTGATAGAAGCACTAGTAGAAGTATATTATAGGAATAAGTGCTCACTACCTATGGTATTACCCCAACTAACCACTTATAAGGATACAATATTGGTAAGTGTTCAAGTTTAATTTACAAGGGTTCTAGTAAATGAAGGTTCATCTTCACTTTTCTCTTTTTTTACATGAAACCAATTTTTTTTATAATTCAATATTTATGTTTTATTTTTTCATTTTATTGCATAAATATATCAAGGTTAAATTAAAATTGATCTTTATTTCTAGTGAATAAGGCCCATACACCTTATCACTAAAACTGACACCCATTTAATTTCAATTTAACCTCATCTATACTCAATCTTAGAATGTAACGGGTTATATATAATGGATTGACATAGTAAATTACCAATTCAAATTCACAAGGTTTCATAAATCACATAGATTGAAATTGGAATTCACTCAATCACATCCAAATAATAGCTCATATAACCAGAGATACATAGATTATATGGGTAGAAACCAACCATTTAAGATGATTCCATCAACCTATATTGAAAAACACTCTTTATATTAATGGTGGAACTTTAGGTAACCAATCCCCTACTTTGTAGAAGATGTTAGTAGCACAAGAATAAATATAAAAACCATGTCTCGCTCAACCATCATAGGGAACACAAGAAATTTAATAAGTAAAACGAACCTATATGCCATGGAATATGCATGGAATGTGAATTATAGGTGCCTATAATGATTCACGATTGAAACTTCCTTTCCCTCATCACATCAGGACAAGGATAAAATGAAATCATAAATATTGATAATAATAATAATAATTACCATCACATAACATGTGTGTCACCCAATTTTGAAAGGATATCTAGTATAATAAGGGAAATATAAAACAATAATTAATATTTTAGGAAATTCAGTATTTATCCCAAACATGGGTTGGATACATCCAATAATGGCTGATAACCAAGTTCTAAACCATTACTAATCTCTTGTATATTGTCTCAAAATAGTATGTAAAGAAAAGAATTCTCTAATACCATTGTTTGAGGTCACAGACCTGAGTTACACTCATAGGTTCTCCAATCCTGGTTGACCACATGGACTCAAGCATGCCTCCCCATACACTAGAGGCTTTATAATAGTAGTGAGGGACAAGGGTGTGTCTCTGGGGAGACTATACCCTCATGTTACAGTGGAGAATAATGGATAAGTAATAATATATAAATAGATAAAGCATATGTAAACAGATGGAATAATAGAAATAGAAACCATATCAATAGTAACAGTAACCCATCATAGAAAAAGTAGACATAAACATCTAAGAAAATAATAATAATAAAAATATGGAAACTAACTCATATACGAAATATGATGATAATATATTTCATGTTTCTAGAAGTAAGGAAAATATGTATAAATGGTACTAGTAAATATATTCTATGAAAAATAATAAAAAAGAGGCTAAAACTGACTATCATCCCAAGAAAGTGCTTAATTATATACTACCAGGATCTATCCTAAAAATAATTCAAGATCAGGTGTTTAAATCATGAAACTTTACCTTGTCAACACCTGCATACATATAATATTCTCGGGTTCCATCGGTATCCTAGATAGGGTGTGAGATAAATCTCAATAGGCCTCCACAAATGACATCTATATCAACTATTCTATGAAATATAAACTACAAATGTGCAGGTATATATATATAAGTAATGTAATTATATAAAGGTAATAGATATCATATTTAGCCTCAGCTGGTAATGTCTATGAACTTGTAATCATTTTATTAATTTATTTGAGTTCATTTTATATAAATAAGTCACATGAGGTATAACAACCCTTACATGTACTATGATAATAATAATAATAATAAAGTATCCATGGTGTAACAAGTTATCATGTAGTAATGATAATAATGAAAAATGATCCCAGGTAATAGCCAAGGCATCCTTTACCTTAGGGGTCCATCCAAATCAGTAATAACATTAAGCCTATCTATATAGGGTCTTAGTGTAATCCAAGGGGAATCTACCGAAGCATTCCACTATAAATAGTTCAAACCAATTCCAAGGTTCATGTCCAATGTAAAATGGGATAGGCATGATTGGGACCAATGGGGTGTACCCACGACACCATTTGTTTGAGGACAACAATCTGGATTCAAGGAGTGTATCCAAGGAATCCTTATACCTGGAAGATAGTAAATGGATTCTACAATGTCATTTCATTTATCCTATAGTGGACGAAGACCATGTTCCATGGTGAGTATCTCCCTTGGAAACCAGTTCCTCAAATCATAATGGAATACTATTAGTGATCAAGAAATTCCATGAGGAATCCAAGACTATCTCAAGTATGAACACTCCTATGAAAATGAAAAGGTAAATATGCAATATGAACCCTATAATTTTCATTAATTAATTAGTCCATGTAATATTCATTCCTTTTAATAACTAAATTTCTTCTTTCCATTACCTTTTATACAATGTGGAAAAGATAAATAGGACATGAAACCATTTATTAATCTAAATCCATATTCAATTATTAGGTTAATCCCTTTACCATTCATAATCGTGACAAGAAATCTAAGGACCTGAAACCCATTAACATTTCAATTGCATTTAATAAGGCCAAGTGATACATATAATAAACTTTCCATTTAAAATTTAGTTTCATTTATCTTATTATAACACTTACCCTAGAATGGTCAAATGATATATATACATGTAAAATCTATTAAAAAACATTCATTTTTTCACAACCCGTCCCCCGGGGCCTGTGCCGTGACTATCCCAAGCCCGCCTTCCATAGGCCAGGGGCTGGCCACTAGCACCGAAGGTGTATTCCCTAAAATTGGAAAGGCATTGCATTTATAACCTATAAAATCATGCAACCAAGCACACAAAAAGATTCGAACATGAGTAAACTAAATAGTAAAAATATTAATTAAAAGGGGACAGAATACAAGCCCAACTGGAAAGTACCAGAAAACAGGAAATTACAAGTAAGCTGAAAAACTCTGGTGAAAACCTACCAAGGATCCCACCTGAAGGGTAAGTACAGCTCTTGAATGTCCATCTCTACATTTTTCCTCATCTAAGGTCCACCTCCGAGCTACCTCCAGTCCTGGTACCCTAATCCTCAGTCAGTTCTATCTATCGTCTACACCAAACACAACAAGGTGCTGGAATAGCCCATGCAGGGGTGAGTATAATGATACTCAGTAGGGACCCCAAGACCCTCAAGGTCTCACAAAATTCACAAAGGATAAACCAAAAGGCATGTAAACCAGTGACTACCCTGCTTTGGTATATGCTAATACATATACCTAAGTTATCAAATATTACCCATCTCATTCATGAGGAAACTCAAGGATCAACTCCTTAGCCAAAGTACAACTGTTCCACGAAGGTATGATTACCGCGAAGGTAAAAACACAAAGCTAAGTACCACAAAGGTAATGCCTCATAGAAGGATACCAAAAAGGAATCAAAACGAAGGTAAGTACCACACAGGTACGCCACACAGAAGAATACAACAAAAGTATCACCACAAAGGTAAGTACCACACACGTACGCCACACAGAAGAATACCTCAAAGTTATCACCATGAAGGTAAGTACCACAAAGGTATTCCACATATAATATTAACACAAAGGTAAAGACTCAGCTCACACCAGGTATAACATAGGTACAATAATAAATATGATTAGATGTAACTACTGAATCATCTTACTCTATTAAGAGGTAGACCCACATAAGATCCTAAATCATCAGACCCACAAAGGATCCTAGTACAACAGACCCATGTAGGATCCTAGAGTAGTCCCACATGGATTCCTAGAGTAGATCCAAGTGAGACATTTGAACACATACCCATGTAGGATCCCAAATCATAGACCCACATAGGATCCCAAATTATGGACCCACATAGGATCCCAAAGCACATACCCACATATGATCTCTTTCTCATGTTACAACCAACTAAATCGTTCCCACACTAAGCTCACTTGATTCCGAGAGGGTCTTCTTTTCAAGCCACAGGTCGAATACTCCAACTTCCATGAAGTCCCATGAAGAAGTATCCTAAAGGACCACTATATAAAATGGGTCTCAACACAATAGATGGTGCTTCAATCGGATGCCCAGTCTGTAAGTTATTATCCTTTTAGTCCCGAGGGCTCGGTTGAATCCGTGCTCGATCCAACACATCCATACACCCAACGTTATCCAAAACAAAAGTGGGGTATACCAAAAGGGCCTTCTTGATCTAAGGTCTTCGACGCCACAAATGGTTCGTCAAACGGATTCCTATAGCCCCAGATATGGATGAAAGAGTGAAAAGGGTCGAAGTTGGTCTGGGTCTGGTCCGACTTGGGTCCGGACCTGGGTCAGACCCAACCAACAAGATCTAACCCTGACCACTAGGTTCAGCCCAACCCATGGTGCGGTGTCCGCTCGACTCACAGCTGGCAAGTTGGCCAGCCGTCCTCCTCCACGCAGCGCGGTCATGCGTCGTGCCTTCGCCGATGGCTGACAACGAGCCGACCCCACCTCGCCTCTCCACTAAAGCACAAGGCCGAAAATCTTCTTCATCGAGCGGTGCAGACGCGTACCGCCGCCCCTTCGCATGTCCGGCCTCCACCCTTGCTCTGCCAGGGCCGACAGGCTGCGGATCTTCTCCGACGGTGTGGTCACGCTGCCTCCTTCGTCGCAGCCGACTGGTGTGCTGGCCACCGCTCCCATGTCCCACCGGTGCCAAACGTCGGCACCAGTCACCGTCCTCTTCCATCACGAAGATCACATCAAAACCAAATGGGTTGCGGAGAGGTCAGACCATGTTCGTTTGGCCCAAACCCTCCACGTTAGAATGGTAACAAGTGACTTGTTTGTTCTGGAATTATGAAGAATTTCGTGAATGGGGTAAGAGGTATACAAATAACAAACCCTACCTCGAAGGTTCTGTTGGAGATCGTCCACGTTTGAAGACGGATTGGCATTTGTTGATCCTGAATCAAGCCTCCTCCAATTACGACACTAGTTTGATGATCCTCCGTTCTTCGGTTCCTCCTTGGTGAGAATTGTTCTTCAACAAGAGGCTCCTCTAAGAACACTTTTTTCCAATGATTCCACCCAAAACCCAAGTGGTGAAATGCCAACGTAAATTAAAATAGTTTTTTAAAATTAATTTACATTGGCATAATAATTAAATGGCTCAATTAATTAATTGGAGAGTTGGCACAATTAATTTGGGAATTCTAAAATTCTTCCTCCACTTTAATGAATGTTTTAGGTGGTCCCCACCACTGAATTCAAATTGGGATGATTAAAGCTCTTGTGGTCCCCTCCTTCATAAATCAAAATGAGTTTACAAGAAAAAAAATGTTAAATATTTTTATTTTTTCTATTCTTCCATGAAAAAGTGAAAAACTAACTTCCGCCCTCGACCTACTGTGGTCGAGGTGAATGTTTTCTTAAGAGAATACCGGTACTGTGAGTTCAACAGTGACCTCAGATTTCAATTCCAAGCATCGGTTTAAAAGTTACAAAAAACCACTTGCACATTTACTGAACATACCCAAAAAAGTTTAGAAATTCATTCTGGGCACACCACGCCTCAAAATCACTTGCCGTCAATTTTCGCAGACTCGTAATATTCCCATGTAATTAAAAAACTTTACATGGAATTTCTGGGTCTTTACATATTCCCCACCTCAGGGATTTTTGTCCTCAAAATCCATATAAAAAAAGATAGGAAAACAAGTGGATGTATTGAGCGTGAATCTGAGCCTCCCACTGCCATGTGCTCTCCTGGAGGTTCTCATGCTACCCAAACACGTGCACCAAAGGTATCGACAACCCATGAAGGACCTTCTCCTATCGATCCTCAATCTCTACTGGATCCTCCGTAAACGTCGCCCATTGTCGATGTCCAGCTCACCATGGTCGACGATGTGTGATGGGTCGTGCACGTATCTCCTAAGCCGTGATATGTGTAAAGCATCGTACACCTGGTGCAACAGAGGTGGAAGATATAAGTGGTAATCCACCTCACCAACTCTACTGAGGACCTGAAAGGGTCTGATGAACCTTAGATATATCTTGCCACCCCAGAAAAATCTCAGAAAACCTCATCGAGGTGAGACCTGTAGAAAGACGTGGTCACCATCCTTGAACTCCAGAGGTCTCCGCCTCCTATCGGTATAAGAATTCTTCCTGATTGGTGCAGTCTTCATCCATTCTTGGATGATCTGCACCTTCACTGTGGTAGCCCGTACCATATCTTGTCCCATGAGTGCTGACTCCCCTGGGTTAGTCTAGCACATAGGCGATTTTCAAGGTCGATTGTAAAAATCTTCGAATGGTGCCATCCCAATGATGGAGTGATAACTATTTGTGTATGAAAATTCCACCAATGGAAAGTGGTCCTCCTAGCTATGACCGAAGTCGAGGATTCAAGCACGCAACATGTTCTCGAGGGTTTGAATGGTCTGCTCAGTCTGGCCATCCGTCTGAGGATGGAAGGCGGTGCTCAAACGAAGCTGCATCCCAAAAGCCTCCTGCAACCCCTTCCATAGCCAGGAAGTGAAACGTGCATCACGATCGGAGACAATCATCGATGATACTCCATGTAGCCTCACAATATCCTACAAATAGAGGCGTCCCAAGATCTATACTAAACCTTGCTCTCTGATTGATAGGAAGTGGGATGACTTGGTGAGTCGGTCGATGATAACCCAAATAGAATCATGACCCTTGGATGTATGTGGAAGTCCTATCCCTATGTCCATGTATATCCCATCCCACTTCCACTCTAGGACCTCTAAAGGCTAAACTAACCCTACTAGTACCTAATGCTCTTCCTTTACTTGCTGACAAGTGAGGCACTGAGAAACAAACTCTGCTACTGATTTCTTCATTCCCGGCCACCAATATCTTCATTGAAGATCCGGTACATATTATCCACTCCTTGATGTACCTCTAGAGGGGATGTGTGAAACTCCCTTTACAGTTCCTCTTGTAAAGCCACTGGTACCATCGTACGTCCTCTGAAAAGGATGACGTGCTCCCCACCTTCAGAAAATCCATATGGTGCCTGACTTATGGATATCTGAGAATGTCGAGCCTTGCAGTCAGTGTCCCCATGTTATGCCTCCCTGAATCGCTGAAGAAGTGGGGGAGTGACTGTAAGAGACTAAAGAAAAACTGCTCCATCTCACTGCAAAAAGGATATCTGCAAAGCGGCCAGTTGCTCTATCGCTTCACCTAGCAGCTGTATACCAGATCTCCTACTGAGTGAATCTGGTACAACATTCTATTTACTAGGATTATAGACTATCTCTAATTCATAGTCCTGGAGGAACTCAAGCCAACACCCCTGTCTCAGGTTCAGGTCCTTCTAGGAGAAGATATTACTAATACTCTTGTGATTAGAGTAGACTATAAAGCATTCACCCATCAAGTAATGTTGCCACATATTTAAGGAGAAGACCAATACTACAAACTCTAGGTCATGGGTAGTGTAGTTTTTCTCATGTTGTCTCAGCTGTTGAGAACCATACACGATCACTACTCACTCCTCCATCAGAACACATCCGAGTCCGGTCCCTAATGCGTTGTAGTAGACTACGTACCCAACACCCTTTTCCAGAAGCCTCAAGTTGGGGGGCACTAGTCAGGCCTTAGCTCTTGAAAACTCCATTGACATCTCTCCGACCACATGAAAGGTTTCCCCTTCTTTGTCAATGCTGATAAAGGTGTTGCAACATTGGAGAAATCTGGAAGAAACCTTTGGTAGTATCTAGCCAAACCCAGGAAACTTTGTGCCTCCTTCACACTCTTGGGTGGCTCCCAAGAAAGTACTGCCTCAATATTCACCGGATCCACTACAACTCCACCCTCCGATATGATGTGTCCCAAAAAGTGAACCTCTCATATCCAGAACTGGAACTTTGAGAGCTTACCATAAATATGGTGCTCTCAAAGTGTGTCCAGAACTATTTGCAAATGATAGGCATGCTCCTCCTCAGTAGATGAGTAGATTAGAATGTCATCAATGGAGACTACTACAAAGTGATGAAGGTATTGCTGGAAGATTCTATTCATGAGTCCCATGAACACTGCTGGAGCATTGGTCACGCCGAAAGGAATGACTAAATGCTCATAATGGCCGTACCAATATCTAAAATCCATCTTCTGCACATCCTCATCTCGTACTTTGAGCTAGTGATAGCCTGATCTGAGGTCTATATTCGAGAACCATCGTGCTCCCTTCAGCTGATCAAAGAGATCTTCAATCCTCGAAAGTGGGTATTTGTTCTTCACGGTCACCTAGTTCATGTGTCGATAGTCAACATAAAGTATCAATCTCCCATCCGCCTTCTTGACAAACAAAATTGGGGCTGCCCAAGGAGAAACACTGGGTCGGATGAACCCCTTCCCTTGTAAGTCCTCCAGCTATACCCAAAGCTCACGATGATCCGTGGGAGCCATCCAATACACTGGTGTAGATATCAGTGCTGTCTTAGGGTATAAGTCAATGTAAAATTCCACATCTCTGTGAGGAGGTAGAACCGAAACATCATTAGGGAAGACATCTGCGTACTGGTCCACCACTTTAAGATAACTCAGACTCTCCACATCAACTGCTCTAAGGGTAAGGCTATCCAACTGATGAGTGATCGGCTGCACTCTCCTCTGGGTAAGACCATCCTGTCCTGCAAAGGCTCCCTTATTTCCGGTGAAGGTAAACATAGTCCCATTTGTGTGGGAACAACACAGTTTACACTTAATACAGTAAATCTAAGCATGGACTGTAGATAACCATTCCATACCCAAGATGACGTTGTAAGGCCTCGACGCCGCTACTAGAAGATCCCAGCCGAAGCTCTCACGACACCAGTGTGTAATCGTTGAATCCTCTCCCATAAAAGTCTCTAGCTGTAAGAATCGAGCCAACAGCTACATCAGAATATTTAAGCTCTGAACAAGGTCCATGGTAATAAAATAATGACTGGAACCTGTGTCTATAAGTACTACAAATGAGGTGGAGTAGACAGAGATCATACCTCGTATCATCTCTAGAGCACCATGGTCGTAGGCCTCATCTTCCTGGAGCTGAGCTCACCCCTGTCCATATGCTCCCTGTGGTCGGGGTGGACCACCTGGTGGTGGTGGCAGTAACATCTCTAATCTTCGCCCACCACCAGATGCATAATCCACTCCTCTACCACGTCCGCCTACTCCCTATGGACCTCCTCGGTCAAACCTCTGTCTCTACCTGGGCAGTCTTTTGACCATATGATGATCCTCCGTACGGCGGGTCGGATAGTCATGAGCCATATGACCCTACCTGCTGCATGTGTAACACTACCTACTCCTGTCATGACTGGCTCTGTCTCCAGTGCCCCGTATAACCGACCCTGAATCCTGCGATTATCCTCTTGTAGGTCTGGTCCTCTTGGACCTCTATGACATCTGTCTGCTGCCAGCTATAGAAGACTCCACTAAGTGATGTCTGATGGTGGGTCTCGCTGTTGGAGACTGCTCAGCAAGAAAACTATCCACTAAGAGGGCTCTATCTAACACCCCCGCCTGCGTCGGGATGTTGAGAGAAATCATCAAATCCCTGATGTCCTGCATGAGTCCTTGCTCGAAGGTTCAGGCCCTAGAGAATGGCTCTCGTACCATATCTGTGGAGTAGCGTGAGAGGTTAGTGAAACTTGCTAAGTACTGAGCCACAGCCATGCTACCCTACTGCAGATGAAGAACCTCCTGAATGTGCACTGAATGAAGGGTTTCTGGAACAAACTCTGCTTGAAACAGGCTCTTAAAGTCTGCCCAGAGAAGTCTCACCTCATCGTGAACCTGGATCATCAAGCTCGACCATCTTCCTGCTTCTATTTGTAGAAGACTGGCAGAAATGATCACCATGAGATCTACTGGTGTCCCTACCAGTTGGAAGACTCTCACCATGACCTCCAGCCAATCCTCAGCTACATTTGGGTTCGTCTCTCCCCTAAACATGGGTGGCCTCTGGCGCTCAAAATCATGCAATGCACTCAAGCGGTGTTCAACCTCTGCTACTGGGGCTGGTGGCATCGGTGGCCCAATGGGTAATGGTACCACTGGTGCCTCTACTGGTGCCTCTATTGAAATAGGGCCATACACCGAGGCCCCATCGCTCGGTGGGCTATCATCACATACTATACCTGAAACCCTAGCTGGCTATCTTCGTGGTGGCATCCTGAAAAGAAATAGGTGAGCCACTGTCAATAAGTTATACCTGGTGAGCAGACTCAAAATATCACAAATAAAACTTTTCAAAACACATATGCAATCAGTGTTTTCATGAACTGAGTTAGAAATCAGAAGTCAGGGTCCTGGTGTATGGATACATCGGCCGCCGCACCAACAATGGATTCCCTAAATTAATAACCACACTCACTACACTTAACACCATTACCATTAAAAGATCATAGTCCAATGTTCTACAGTAGAATCAACTCCTCTGATACCAATTTTTCACGAACCATCCCATTGGGCCCAAGCCTTGACTACCCCAAGCCCGCCTTCCATAGGCCAGGGGCTGGCGACTAGCACTGAAGGCGTATTACCTAGACCTGGAAAGGAATTTCCTTTATAACCTGTAAAATCATGCAACCAATCACATAGATAGATATGAACAGGAGAAAACTGAATAGTAAAAAGAGTGTGTACTATTAGTAAAAGGGGTCAGAATACAATCCCAACTGGAAAGTACAAGAAAACTGGAAAGTACAAGTAAGCTAAACAGCTCTGGTGAACACCCTCCAAGGATCCTACCTAAAGGGTTGGTACGGCTCTCGAATGAACGTCTCTGAAGTACACCTCATCTAAGGTTCACCTCCGAGCTACCTCCAGTCTTGGTACCCTCATCCTCAGTTATCACTATCCATCATCTGCACCAAACACAACAAGGTGTGGGCATAGACCGTGCATGGGTGAGTATAACGATACTTAGTAGGGACCCCGAGACCCTCAAGGTCTCACAAAATCCACAAAGGATAAAACACAAATCATGTAAACCATTGAAAACCCTACTTAGGTATATGCCCTTACATATACCTAAGTTATCAAATGTTACCCATCTCACTCATGAGGAAACACAAGGACCAACTCCTTAGACAAAGTACAATAGTTCCACGATGGAAAGATTACCACCAAGGTAACACCACAAAGGTAAGTACCAAAAAAGGTAACACCTCACAGAAGGATACCACAAAGGCATCACCAAGAAGGTAAGTACCACACATGTATGACACATAGAAGAATACCACAAAGGTATCACCATAAAGGTAAGTACCACACAGGTACGCCACACAGAAGAATACCACAAAGGTATCACCACGAAGGTATGTACCACAATGGTATTCCACACAGAAGATTACCAAAAAGGTAAAGACTCAGCTCACACCAGGTATAACATAGGTATGGTAGTAAAGATGATTAAATATAACTACTGAATCATCTTACTCTATTAAGAGGTAGACCCACATAGGATCCTAAATCCTCAGACCTATAAAGGATCCTAGTATAGAAGACCCACTTAGGATCCTAGAGTAGTCCCATGTGGATTACTAGAGCAGATCCAAGTGAGACTCTCGAACACAGACCCATGTAGGATCCCAAATCACAGACCCACATAGGATCCCAAAGCACATACCCACATAGGATCCCAAAGCACAGACCCACATAGGATCCCTTTCTCATGTTACAGCCAACTACAGGGTTCCCTCACTAAGCTCGATTGATTATGGGAGGGTACGCTCCTCAATCCATAGGTTGAATACTCCAACTTCCCAGAAGTACCACGAAGAAGTATCCCAAAGGACCTCCACATAAAAAGGTCTCAATGCAATAGACGACGCATCAATAGGACGCCCAATCTGTAAGTTATTAGACTTTTAGTCCCGAGGGCCCGGTTGGATTCGTGCTCGATCCAACCTATCCATATCCCCAACTCTATCCAAAACTCAATTGGGATATACCAAAAAAGAACCGTCTCGATCCAAGGTTTCTGACACCATAGACGTTTCGTCAAATGGACGCCCGTAGCTCAAGAGATGGCCGAAAGAGCGAAAAGGGTCGAAGTTGCTCCGGCCCTGGGTTGGACCCCGCCCACATGATATTACCCGCCTTGCCCCACGCTAGGCGGCCTGCGGTGCGGTGGCCCATGGTGCATCGGGCCGCGGTGCGGCGTCCCATGGTGCGGCGGCCCACGGTGTGGCGTCCACTCGTCTCACGGCTGGCCAGTCGGCCATCCGTCTTTCTCTGTGCGGTGTGGTCGAACACCATGCCTTCATTGGCGGCCAGCGTCGAGCTGACCGTGCCTCGCCTTGCCACTACAGCACAAGGCCGTGACTCTTCTCTGACAAGCGGCGCGGAAGCGCGCCTCCGCCCCTTCTTGCGGCCGGGCATCGCACTTGCTCCATCGTGGCTCTTCTCCCGCGACACGGTTGCACTGCCGCCTTTTTTGCATCCAGACAAAGTGACGTCCGCCACTCCTGAGTCCCACTAGTGTCAAACGCTGGCACCAATCTCCCTCCTCTTACATCATGAAGATCTCTTCAAAACCACCTAAGTTGCAGAGGGGTTGGTCCATGTTCGTTTGGCCAACACCCTCCACGTTAGAATGGTAGAAAGAGGCATGTTTATTCCATTAATTATGAAGAATGTGAAGAACGGGGTAATGGGTATACAAATAACAAACCCTACCTCGAAGGTTTTGTTGGAGATCATCCGCGGTTGATGCAGAATTAACATTTGTTGACCCCAAAGCAAGCCTCCTCCAATGACTCTACTTGTTTGATGATCCTCTATTCTTCAGTACCTCCTTGGTGAGAATTTTTCTTTCTCAAGAGGCTCCTCCAAGAACACCATTTTCCAATGATTCTACATAAAACCCAAGGGGTAAAATGCCAACTTAAATAAAAATAGCTTTTTACAATTAAATTACATTGGCACAATAATTAAATGGATCAATTAATTAATTGGAGAGTTGGCCCAATTAATTAGGGAATTCTAAGGGTCTTCCCCCACTTCAATGAAGGGATCAGGTGGTCCCCTTCATTGAATTCAAATTAGGAGGAATAAAGCTCTTTTGGTCCCCACCTCCATAAATCAAAAGGTGGTTATAAGAAAAATAAAAATGTTAAGTATTTTTATTTTTCTATTCTTAGACAAAAAAGTGAAAAACTAACTTCCACCCTCAACTTACTGCAGTTGAGGTGAAGGTCTATTTAAGTGAATAATGGCGTTGTGAGTTCAACGGTGTCCTCTTATTTCAATTCTGAGCACCGATTCAAAAGTTACAAAAAACCCGCTCACACGTTTACTGAACGTACCCGAAAAAAAGTTCAGAAATTCATTCCGGGCACACTGTGCCTCGAAATCACACGCCGTCAATTTTCACAGACTCACAATATTTCAATGTAATTAAAAAAATTACATGGAATTTCTGGGTCTTTACACATTTAATTAAAACACTTATATATATGAAGAAAAAGTCAAAGAACACCCAAATAATGGTACAGATTGACCCACATGGGTCACTAAGGAATAATTAAGGAAAAAACCCTACCTGGGGTGGTCTGTATTGAGATCATAACCTCTAAATATGTAATGATTATATATATAAGTGTCTATAGAATACTAGAATGTTGGTTATAAGTGTGGAATATGAATTTAATGGGAAAGACATACTGAAATCGGTATGTGCACAATGTTGTGAGTCTATAAAATGGAAAGATTTGAGGGATGATTCATAAGCACCAACATTAAGATCGTACAACTCTCCTCATTCAGTATAAGAATTTAGTTTGGTCTGTATTAAAAGAAAATATAATAACATATCAACACCCAAAAAATAAGGAATATGTGCCTGCATCTAAATAACATCATTGAGAGGAAAAAAATTGAAGAACTGAGATAAAGGATATAATAGATTACCTGGAAGAATCCAAAGTGAGAAACAGTTCTTTGATCAAACTTGAGATGAAGGAATGAGATCAAAATATATGAAAAGGGGAATTGAGATATTATTATGGGAGGAAAATCAAGCCTCCTATCTACTGGAAGAGAAATGAGTGGAGGGCTGAGGTTTAATTATATTTAAGGGGAAAAAGGACATTTCACCCAAAAATACGTGGGTAACAAGTCTTGGAGGCATGGTTAGATAGACTGTGCACCAATCGTGTGTATATAACTTCCTCAAGGGGGACCCCCTATAGATAGGCCGTGTAGTTTGAGAAATTGTGCTTCAATGGATCCATTAAAAACTATAGGTATCCCTACACTATCATGAGGCCCTGGGCTCATGGTTAGGGAAGACCATGCACCCTTCCTTATTCCTATACCCAACCCTTGGACTGTTATGGAAACCATATAGATGGGATCACACAGTTTATACAAACCATGTAGAATAGTCCTTTTCTCCACCAACTAGTGTTCTGATCTTCAAATAAGCCATAGACAATAGCGAAACGACTGTAAAATCATTAGGAATTCACATTTGTCCCAAAATAATAAATGAGAATGAAATTTAAAGGATCTGTAAAAGAATGAAAAATTGGGTTCTTAAACCATATACCCTTAGAAAATTCCTTGTGACTAGACATGTAATACTACCATAGAATATATTAGTGTACACAATGTGTAATGGGATACACGACATTTTGTCTTAGAGTTACATGATCACCAGTCATGTAGGATCTATAAGAGAATACATGACCCGTCTGTGACTAAAGGACTGCATGTTGTGTATAGAAGTTACACACCATGTACTCTGTCTGGTTGTGTTTGGACTGGACCGTTCAACATGTGGTGTGTAATTAAATTCATTTCATGTAATAAATACACATGACTTTAATTAATTATAATTAATTCAAGGTGAATTAAACACTGGTACATGGTGTTCACCTTTGAGTTACACAACGTATACTCTTGTGTTCTCCATCAAAACTCCTTTGAACCTCCAGATGAGATCATAGAATTTATTTCATTCAGAAAGTAAATCTATTTGATTATATTTATAAAAAAATAAGTGGAAGAAATAAGATAACTAAATTTTAATTAAATAATTATTAAAATATAATTTAAAACTAATAATAAATTAATAAATCAATAAATGGTCATTAAATAATTATAAAATTTTTTATAACATTGCTTTGATACAACTTGTAAGTTCCAGGTGTAGAAGAAGAATCATATGGGGAATTCCCAATTCATATTTTCTTCATGATAGATAATTATTCCATGATTTACATGATAATAAAAATAGTTATCAACAAAATGTAATCAAATAATATATAAAATAGTTAAATACCAAAACTAGAGAATAAGATCATCACAAATTTTATATAATTAATTATACCAATTAAATAATTATCTTGTAAGAAATTCATTCTTCTTTAATGGATATGAATGCTTCTAAAATCTATACTATTGTTTCATTAAAGGAATAAAAATGAAATTCTCTCCAATGGTGGTCCACAAGTGTTCCATGAACTTCCGAACATGATCATATGAATCACTGGGTACTAGAATAGAATAATCTAATGCTTCATCATTCGACTTTGATGTTATTAACATTTCACGACTTATTATATAATCCCTTTACTGATTTTATATGAAATGTGCATAATTTGTGTGAAATATTAATTTTTTAATACTAAATATAATTTTTGAGCATTTTTAGAAGTAGTCCAATTGAGTCAGTTTACTATTTTATTTACAAATATCACCTTAATGATCCAAATTTAATGGTTATTATTTATAACGATTCCTATTTCAATATAAAACATTTCATTAGAAGTAATCATGGGCCAATTATTCCATTTTAAGGGTCATATGGTCCACACAAGAAGACCCAATAAAACTGTGATGAAACTAGACCATCTATAAAGATTGAATTACTAGGATCAATATAGAATTATAAATTCTTTTATTCTTCTTAGTTGTTCTGAGGAAAATTTCAGTATTCATGGATAAAAATTTCAAGGCCCAAATCCGAAGACAAGGGGCCCAACTGATTCATTTAAACTCAACCCACTATTCTGGACGGGAATTAAAATTAATACAGTATTGATGACATGTATCCTTATCTAGTAATCAAATCAAGTTGAAAATTTTCAGTGTGAAAGAGGCGATATTGGAAGCTGACATTTTTTAAGAAATAAATCGTATTTAAAGGCATCTTACTATGGATAAACCCATTTACATTTTGGACTTTTACAAAGTATGGATTGAAATGGACAGATTAACATTGTTTAATCAAATGGCCATAACTTTGGCTCCATAAGTTCCAATGCCTTCAAAATTTTAAAGTAGTCGGAAAAATTATTATATACAACCTTTAATAAAGAAATATCTTGATATTTAGTTGTATGAATTATGAAAATGGAGATTCTACTGGTGAGATAGATTGGTAATGCAAACAGTCCACTTCCTAGGGCTATAAATACATCCCCTCCTCTCCTTAAAAAGAGTTGGCATTTTAGAAGAGGGGAGAACATATTGGCATAAACAAAGACTTTACAAGGTATTGGTAGGACCTTCCATACACAAATTTTCAGTTGACATACCCTTCCTCCTCTCTTTGTTTCCTTTTACTTTTGTGTTCTTCATTATTGTAATCTTATTAGTCTTTTCTTGGTAATTTTGTTTTAATGAAAGTTTCTTCTTAAGTATCTCTTATTCTCATAAACCTTATATAGTTTAATATTAATGTTTTTAAAATAGTCTAAATATATTTGAATCTTCTTCCCTTATTTTTCTTTCTCATTCAATCTAATGTTCATTTTTAATTATCATCATCGTTTGTGTGTGTGTTGTCGCACTAATCTTTTCTTATCCCATTTTTTTATCTTATTAATTTATCATCATAATAATAATAACCAGATTTCTAATAATTTTAAGGTATGAGTAAGGCTCTCATTGGGGTGAGTCAAAATTTAGGGATGTTAAGTGATTGACAGTATTTTCTCGATGAGTAATGTTTAATTTAACATTGTGTATGTTGGACTTAACATGTCATGGATTAATGACATATTTTGTTTAACGTTTGGTTTCCATGGATTATCGAAACCATAAATACACTAACATCAACAATATTTGACTGATATTATAACTCTAAGATAATTTAAGGCTTGGATTAAAGCCTTAGCACTTAGGAATTCCAATCAATGTTATCTTGTGAAGTGTCTGTTAATTTAAATGAAATATAAAGCAAAGCTCAATGATATCACAAGATTAACTCCCTAATAATGAACTCACCACAATATTTATCAATTTTATAAATCAATATATATCAATCAATAATTTAATAATCTCTGCAAACAAACCCCCTATCAGAATACAATCAACTAAAAACAATAGACTATTAAAATGTATCATTTCAAAGGATTCGAACCGAGTGATACTATACACATTAAAAGAGTATTGGAACCTTGACCAGTCAATAGGCAACAATCATCCATGATTTCAAATGGTTTCATTTCCAGGTATGGTGCTTTATATAGTCATTTGTTTCCTGTTATTTTAAAAATAACAAAAAAAATTAAAAAAAATTGAAAAAAAAGAAAAAACCGCCTTCTCATAAAAATAATAAACTGAAAAAAACAAAGAAAAACCCATATTCCTCTTTATTTGAACATCTCTCTTAATGCCCCGTATCCTCCCAAACAATCTGTTGGATTTTTTTGACTCTAAAAATGAGCGAAATTATCACCAACTTAAAAGTAACATTAGGGATAATCAAATAATTCAATAACCAGTCATTGTCCAACTAGTTGAATTAGAAATGTCCAATCCTAGGGAACAAACACTAAAAGAACTTGATTCCCCTGATATGAATTACCAACCTCTTGGTATTCAATATCCAAACATATAATCAAACTTCTAACTCAAAATCAGGTTTGATTCATCTTCTCCCTCATTTCCACAAGCTAGCCGGTGAGGATCCACATCTCCACCTTAAAGAGTTCCAAGTGGTGTGCTCTGCCATGAAGCCTCAAGGGGATTTTGAGGAACAAATCAAACTACAAGCATTCCATTTCACCCTAGTGGAAAATGCTAAGTCATGTCTTTACTACCTTCCTCCTGGTTCCATAACAACATGGAATGACATGAAGAGACTCTTCTTAGTGAAATTATTTCCTACTTCTCGTGCTAATTCTATCAGAAAGGAAATAAGTGGTATCTATCAGTTCCTAAGTGAATCACTCCAAGAATACTGGGAGAGGTTCAAAAATATTTTTTCAACCTTCCCACACCACCAAATCCCTGACCAAATCTTGATCCAATACTTCTATGAGGGGTTATTGGCTATAGAGATAACTCTCATTGATGACGCAAGTGGCCGTGCTCTTGTTGATAAAACTCCCACAGCTACAAGATATATCATAAGAAACATGGATGAAACCACATAACAATTCCATAATTGAGCACATGATCAATTCAGAAAATCCCAAGATAATCAATCAATAGAGCCGAACAAGATGACATAGGGGATGAGTGAACTTACAGGTCTTGTGTGACAACTAGATGTGGCTACCAAATCCCCAAACTCATCTTCTCCACAATCAATGTTTCCTAGACCTGTCAAAAAATGTGAAATATGAAACTCACCAGCTCATCCAATAGACACCTATCCATAACTTCAAAATGAACCATCTGATTCATCTAGAGCAATGGAGCTTAATGCAGCATATGCTCAGTGGAACCCCAACCCTCAACAATCAGGTCAGTTTGTTATAAACTTCAACCAACCCCATTCTGAGTATTTCACTTCTAAATATAACCCTAACTTGAGATATGGGAATCCCATTTCTCATCCCCCTCAATACCATCAACAAAACCAAAACCAGTTCCAATATGGTCAAGGTGTTGGTAACTTCCAACAACCATACCCTTTTGTTCCTCAACCTCAAAGGATCAATCCTCCTCTTCCTCCTATAGGCTTATACTATCCTAGTGAGCCTTCCAAATTCCCAAAATAATACAATCACTTTCCCAAGAACCAAAATCAAGGAAATCCCAATCTGGGACAAGCCTCTTCTTCTAATAAACTATGGGAAAGTGCAGTTGAAGATCTTTCCTCCATCACCTGTTCTAGACTTAAAAATATTGAAACCCAAATTAGTCAAATTTCATCCTACCTAAGACAGGAACAACAATAAAATTCTTCCCAACTTCCAACTCAACCATTACCCAACCCCAAGGGTAATGTAAGTGCAAGTTCACATAGATCGGGAAA
This sequence comes from Viscum album, assembly GCA_963277665.1. NCBI lineage: Eukaryota > Viridiplantae > Streptophyta > Magnoliopsida > Santalales > Viscaceae > Viscum > Viscum album. Next base: position 820,291,711 of record OY728126.1, read on the forward strand.
GAAAATTGCTAAGCCTCAAGATAAGTCCTCCAACCCTCCTTTGAATGTTAACCTAGAAAATAAAAAGAAAAAGAAATCTGAAAAGGAACCTGAAACCATTCCCTCACCTCCTTCCATTCCACTATGGAACCCAATTCATTTTCCTCAAGCCATTTCTAAGCAAAAAAAGTCCTTTGAACCTGATCCTAAAATGCTTGACATGTTTAGATGTGTTGAAGTGAACATTACCCTATTATATGCCATTAAAAAAAATTCAAAAGTATGCTAAGTTTCTCAAGGAGTTGTTCACCCATAAGAGGCAACTTTGGACCTTTTAAAAATTTTCAACCTAAGAGTCCATACTCATTAAATGAAAAGATCATGGGACCTTTACAGTTCCACGCCAAATAAGAAGTTCCAACTTGAATGATGCACTCATAGACCTAGGAGACTCAATTAATGTCATTCCCAAATCCATCTTCTCCAACCTTGCTCTAGGTCCCTTAAATCCAACGGGTTTTTTCATTCAATTGGATAGTCGAAGCACTGCTATTCCTGAGGGTATAATAGAGGATGTCCTTGTTCGGGTGAATGATCTTATCCTCCCTGCTAATTTCTATTTCCTTGACATGGAAGGTGTGACAAACTCTTCTTGATCTCCCTTAATTATAAAAATACCATTCCTAATGGAATTGAGAACCAAGATTGATGTCTATTTAGGAATCTTATCCATGGAATTTGGTGACCAACTGGTCAAGTTCAACATTTTCTAAGCCATGCGATACCCATTGGAGGATCACTCCACATTCTCAATCCATGATTCAGTGGACACTTATGAGAGTCAATTGAACCCCAATCCATCATTTTCTTCATGTTTAAATGATAAAGGATCTTGTGAAATATGCACCATGATTAACCAATTCATAAATGGTGAAGTAGATGTGGACCTATCATTCATAGACTTCATCAATCTAGAGGAACATGGAAAATATATTGAATCCCACATCAACTCTGATCTCTACTGCTCCACCTTGGACAATATTAAGGAAAATAATTCTAAAGAAACTAAAGTCCCTTCCTCAATTCCTGAGTTGTCTAACTCACAAATGAAAGATGAGACTGATCTGAAACCTCTTCCTAAAAACCTAAAATATGCATTCCTTTTCCATGATCACACTTATCCTGTCATTATCTCCACTTCACTTACTAAAACCGAGGAGTCAAAAAATTTTCAAGTGTTAGAGGAAAAAAAGGCCTTAGGGTGGACCCTAGATGGCATACCAAGAAGAAAACCTGGTATTTTCATGTATCACACCCATCTTGAGGAATCATCCAAACTAATTAGACAACCATAAAGAAGAATCAATCCACTCATCCTTGATGTAGTTAGGGAAGAGATCACCAAGCTATTTTCAAGCTGGTATTGTCTTCCCAATTTCTGATAGTGAATGGGTTAGTCAAATTCAAGTTGTACCTAAGAAGGGTGGGATAACTGTTGTCATAAATGAACATGGTGAGGTAGTCACAACTCTAGTGAAGAACAAATGGAGTGTGTGCATCGACTATAGGAAATTGAATGTTAAAACACGAAAAGATCACTAACCTCTTCCATTCCATGATCAAATTCTAGAACGATTAGCTGGAATGTCACACTATTGATTTCTTGATGGATACACCAACTACTTCCAAATCCCAATCGTACCTCAGGACCAAGAAAAGACTACTTTCACATGCCCCTTTGGAACATATGCATATAAGAAAATTCTATTTGTCCTTTTCAATGCTCCTACAACATCCCATTAGTGTATGATGAGTATATTTTCTGAATTCACTGAACACTGCATGGACGTCTTCATGGATGACTTTACCATTAATGGAGAGTCATTTGAATCTTGCTGAAATTCCCACTCTCTAGTCCTTCAAAAGTGTGTCAAGTGTAGCCTTGTGTTAAATTTTAAAAAATGTCACTTCATGGTTGCAAGTGGGATTATTATAGGGCACATAGTTTCAATAGATGGTATTGAAGTCGATCCTGCCAAAATTGAAGTGATCCAATCACTTCTTAAACCCACTTTTATTCGAGACATCCATTTATTCCTCAGTCATGCTGGTTTCTATTGGTGATTCATCCATAACTTCAGTAGTATTTCCATCCACTCACTCAATTGCTCCAAAATGATGTCACTTTCCATTTTGATGATGTTTGCAAGAGCGCCTGCGTTGAACTCAAAATTCCTCTTTCATCTGCCATAATAATCCAACCCCCAGATTGGTCCTTTCCCTTTGAGTTGATGTGTGATGCATCTGATAGAGCTATTGGGGCTATTCTTGGTCAAAGAAGAAAAATAATTCCTCATGTAATCTATTATGCCTAAAAAAATGGATGAAACTCAATCTCACTACACTGTGACTGAAAAGGAACTTTTAGCAGTGGTTTTGTCCTTAGATAAATTCCTGCCCAATCTCTTAGGTGCCAAAATCATCATCTTCAAAGACCATTCTGCTATAAAGTTCTTACTCTAGAAAATTGATTCTAAATCGAGGCTAATAAGATGGATCCTAATGCTCTAAGAGTTTGAACGTGAAATCAAAGATAGAACTAGAAAAGAAAACCATATGGCTGATCACTTGAGTAGAATTTATAATTATTCTCATTTTGAAATCATTGATCATGAATTCCCCAATGAGCACATTTCATCTCTCACTCCAAAGTTACCATGGTATGCCCCAATTGTAAATTACTTGGTTTATAGTGTCTTCCTATTTTTTTTCAAAAGAACAAAAAATGAAGTTGAATCATGATTTAAAACACTATTTTTGGGAAGAAAATAAACATTGGAAAACTAGGGCACGCATGGTAATTATGAGATGTGTTGATGAAGATGAAAATTAATCTATCTTAGAATTATGTCACTCACTTCCCGGAGGTGGCCACTTTGGACCACAAATGACTTCCCAAAAGGTCCTAAAATTTGGATTATTCTGGCCTTCACTCTTCAAGGACTCACATGAGTTCGGACAATCATGTCCCACTTTCCAAAAGTTTGGCACAATTTCAAACAGAAATAAAATTCCCCAAAATCCTTTAATTTACCATGAGATCTTCGATGTTTGGGGCATCGATTTCATGCGACCATTTCCCCATTCTAATGGATTATCAAACATCTTTCTTTTAGTTGATTATGTTTCTAGGTGGGTCAAGGATAAAACCACTAGAAATGATAATTCACATACTGTTAGTGAGTTCCTAAAGACAAACATCTTCCACTGATTTGGCACACCTCGCGCCTTGATAAATGACTTAGGAGACCATTTTTGTAATAAAACCATGAAATGTCTTTTGAAAAGGAATAGTTTTTTACATAAAACTTCATCTATATATCACCCCCAGACAAATGGCATGGCTGAAATTTCAAATAGAGAATTGAAAAGAGTGCTTGAGAGAATTGTAAAACCCACCAGAAAAGACTGGCCTGAAAGTCTTGGTGAAGCACTTTGGGCTTATCTAACTTCCTATAAAACACCAATTGGGATTTATCCTTTTAGGCTAGTTTTTGGTAAAGCATGTCATCTACCAGTTTAAATCCAACATATTTCATTTTGGGCTATGAAACATGTAATTTTTATTTTGAAAAATTTGGTGAAGAAAGACTATTTCAATTGGGTGAATTAGAGGAGATTCGACTTGATTCTTATGAGAATTCTAATCTGTACAAAGAAAAGGATAAGGTACTCCATGACAAACTCATCATGAGATAGGTATTTCATGAAGTTGAAAAGGTAAAAATTTTCATCTCTCGATTTCGAATTCATCTAAGAAATCTTAATTATCATTGGGAAAGTCCTTTTGTTATTACTAACATTTACCCATTTGGTGTAATGAAAGTCCAAGAACACTCTTGAAAAAATAAATTTATAGTTAATGAACATCGATTAAAGCATCACCATGAAAGGATACACAATCTTGGAACCATATCAAATTCCATCAGATCCCCAGATTCTATAGTTGACCCACCATTGGATGGAGATGACAACCCACCAAATCCAAACCAGAGTCACCTCTTTTCCTTTAACTCCTCTTATCTCTCTCTCTCTCTTTCTTCTTCTTCCTTCTTCATTATCATTTATTACCACTTTCCTCATCACATTTTTGTATTTAATATTTATTTTTTTGTAGGCTTGTCTTTATAAGAAACTAAAAAAAACCTAACAAACTAAAGAATAAAAAAATAATAATTTAAAAAAAATATGAAAAGAAAAATAATGATTACTCACCTTAGAATTTTTAAAATTTTTCCAACCATTTTGTCAAGTCAAAAATACATGATTTAATTTAAAAAATTGCGTATTTTCATCATGACTTTGGATAAATAATTTTTTTTTCAAGAATAATAAATTTTGAATGTGTAGTTATTGATTTGGAAAATGATTTTCCCCACCTATGAGGAAAAAAATTTGATTTAATGGAAAGGATACCAATGGCCATCTTTTCAAAATGTGTGTTTTTTACCTCCATTTGTGAGACTTGAGTTTGTGGACCGTTGAGCTGAATTTCCAACTTTGGTGTGAATCAATATGATAGAGGAATTTCTGAACCCTATGAGAATTATAATAGCCAAGTATCCTCCCATTAACCATCCATTAATCCTTATTATGAAAGCCCTTTCGAGCCTATGAAAATATTTTTTTTGATAGCCACATTTCAATCCCAATACCTTATCCCACCCAATATCAACATGGATTTTCATTGCATAAATTTTTTTGAAATTTAAGTGTGGGGGGAATGGATTTCATTTTTGGGGTGCCCTTTTATTGATTTGCAAGGAGTTATCATATGCTTCAAGGAAATCATCCATTTTAGAGTGGGGGAGAGGTTGTAAATCTGTGATTTTTGGGGAATTTAATGTACTTTCATTTATTTAATTTTTTAAATGATATTGACAAGTGTTAAAAAAATCAAAATAAAATAAAAATAAAATAAAAGAACAAAAAAATTATTGTGTCTTCGGAAGTTTAAAAACCACTCTTCCTCAACCTTTGATCTTGTTATAACTATTACAATTAGTGTTTTGAGAAGATCAATCATGGGTTGGGATATGAATATGAGATATTTTTCAAGTTCAAATTTTGAAAAATGAAAAAAAGAAAAGAAAAGAAAAGAAAAACAGAACACTTATGTCATTGGAAGAAGTTTTGTGTTTTGTAAATATTTCATCTTATCATCCCCTTCAAATTTTCTTCCTCTCTTGTGTCTTTATTCACACAATAATTCGCTTGTAAATATGTTTTTCCATTTCCTTTCAGGTCTTAATAAAAAAAATGTAGATTTCTTTTTCCATGTTAGTTTTTTACCCCCTTTTTCCTATCTTTTGGATATAATCTTCTTAATGTCCTATAGCCACAGAAAAACCCCTAAAAAGACCTGTTGATTTTTTGAGCACTTTAGGATATGTAGTGGAAGATGATACCACTTTTAAAACTATAATATTTTCACTTTTGGTTGGTGAATGAGTGAAGCTCCATAAATTAATTTTATCATCTTGAGAGGATTAAGTTTTGTGTTCCATTATTTTTCATTTCTAAATTTGAACATGAAAAAATGAATTGTTTTCAGAACAATGTTTCTATAACAAATTGTGGTGGAATTCAATATGGATGAGTGATATTATCTAAACCTCCCATGTTTGGGGAAAACAAAATTTTAATATTTTTTTGTGAGTGAAAATGATTTTGTTATATTTTGTTATATTTGTTGTACATGAGGACATGCACAAGACTAAGTGTGGAGGAGTTGATGTTATTAATATTTTCATGACTTATTATATACTACCTTTACTGATTTTAAATTAAATATGCATAATTTGTGTGAAATATTAATGTTTTAATACTGAATATAATTTTTGAGAATTTTTAGAAGTAGTCCAATTGAGTCAGTTTACTATTTAATTTATAACTATAATATTAATAATCCAAATTTAATGTTTTTTATGGTTTCCCAATAAATATACAACATTTCATTAGAAGGAGTCATGGGCCCATTATTCCATTTTCAGGGTTATATGGTCCACATAAGAAGACCCAAAGAAACTATGATGAAACTGGACCAGCTATGAATATTGTATTACTGGGCTCAATACATAATTACAAAATTCTTTATTCTTATAAAATGTTCATGTAACAATGTAAGGAGTATTGGATAAAAATTTCAAGGCCCAAATCTAAAGAAAAGGGGCCCAACTGATTCTTTTAAACTCAGCCCATCATTCTGGCTGGGAATTAAAATTCGTATAGTATTCATGACATGTCTCCTGATCTAGTCATTAAATAAAGTTGATATTTTTCAGAGTGAAAGAGGATATATAGTTTTTAGACTTTTTTGAGTAAATCATTCATAGTTGAAGGAATATTTCTATTGATAAACCCATTCGCATTTTGGCCTTCTAAAAAAGTCTGGATTGAAATGGATAGATTAAAATCGTTTAATACAATAGCCATAAATATGGATCTATAAATCCAAATGCCTCCAAATTTTGAGAGTTTTCAGAAAACATTATTATCTACAACTTTTAATAAGGATATATCTTGAGATTCTGTTGTCTAAATTATCAAAATGGCGATGAAATGGAGGGACATATTGGGAATGAAAACAGTCCACTTCCTTGGGATATAAATACATCTCTCTCCTCTCCTTCAAAAGAGTTGGAATTTTAGAAGATAGAAGCACATATTTTCATGAAAAAAGGCTTTCCAAGGTCTTAGGAGGACCTTATATACTCATTTTTTCACTTGATATACCCTTCCTTCTCTCTTTGTTTCCTTTTACTTTTGTGTTCTTAAATATTGTAATCTTGTATGTCTTTACTTTGAAATTATGTTTTAATGCAAGTTTCTTCTTAAGTATCTCTTATTCTCATCCAAATTATGTAGTTTAATATTAATGTTCTTAAAATAGTTTAAATATAGTTGAATACCCCTCCCTTATTTTGCTTTTTCATTCAATCTAAAGTTCATTTTTAATTATCATCATCGTTTGTGTATGTGTTTGCCCCACCAATATTTTATTATCCCTTTATTTTTCTTATCTTCTTAATTTATCATCATAATAATTATAACTATATTTATAATAATTTAAATGGATGTGTAAATCTTTCATGGGGGTGAGTCAAAATTTTGGGATGTTAAGTGATTGAGATTATTTTCTCGATGAGTGTTCTTTCATTTAACATTATTTATGTTGGACTAAACATGTCATGGATTAATGACAAATTTTGTTTAACGTGTGGTTTCCATGGATTATTGGAACGATAAATACACTACCATAAACAAGATATGATTTATATTAGAACCCTAAGATATGTTAAGGCTTGTATTAAAGCCTTAACACTTAGTAATTCCAATAAACATTATCTCTTGAAGTGGGTGTTAATTTAAATACAATATAAATCATAGCTCAAGGATATCACAAGATTAAATCCCTCATAATGAACTCACCCCAATATTTATCAATTTTTTAAATCAATATATATCAATCAATAATTTCATAAACTCTACAAAAAAACTCCCCAATCATAATAAAATCAACTAAAAAAAATCAACTATTAAAAAGTATCATCACCAAGGATTCGACCCGAGTGCTACTATACAGATTAGCAGAGCACCAGAACCTTAACCAGTATATAGGAGACGATTAGACATGATTTAAAACTTTTATCAACTTAATAATTTACTCTAAGAAATTATTATCTTTGATATTTATAGAGTTGAGAGTGGTGGTGGAGGAGGATGGATCTCTTTTCTTGAGAGCATTCTTAGATAGGGAGATCTCTACCTCTTTTAGAGGATTCTCTATGGATATCGTTGTGTACAAAAAATTAATTGTCTCTCTTAAAAAATATTATGATTGGTTTTATGTACTGACAGGGTTAAAAAATTATAATTTCACTTGCACCCTTATTATTTCTACAATCCATGTGGAACCCCATACCAATAATAATAATAATAATAATATTTTTTGATATGCTCTAAAACCATGAATTAAATTAAATATTATTTATTCCAATGATATTCAATATATATTATGATAATTAAACTTTTTCAACCATTCCAATATAATATTTATGAGGTCTTTAATAATTAATATTTACATAATAAATTAGTATCAATACATTATTCTCCAATAAATAAATAATTATTATATTTACTAAATATAAAATAAATAATTATTAATTTTTTTCCCCAAAATATTCTCTCAAATAATTAGTGTAGGAGTGTATGAGATCAAGAAAACATGAATAATTTTTAAACCATGTGAAGGAATGATATTTATTCAACTTGTTAAATAATAAATAATAATATTATCTTACTATTGTTATAGATACACTTAGTGTGTGACCCTCTAGGCCTCTTTCTCAATGTTATTAAGTAAAGAAACCTAAAGTACAAGGTTAGAATCTATAAACTCACCAAGGAACCCATAGAAAAAAAATGTAATGTCACAATGACATAATACCCCATACAAACATTTACTATATAATATTATACCTTTATTGCAATATCTCTAATCATGTAGGTTTCATCTTGGTTCCTTAAACTATAATCTTGATTTATCTATCTATTAATTTATGGAAATATAATTTTCCTATAGAATACCATGGCCATGGATTTTTTTAGGATATATCATTTATATCAAAGGGTGAAAGATATAAAATTACATTAAATAAAATAATGGAAAAACCTTTCTTGCGTTATTCATTAATGAAATATTTCTCATGACACACCCAATGTATAATACCTCGCCGTAAACATATGTCATTACAATTTTTGTAAATACATAAAAGTTCTATACTTATAATAATCATTATAATAATCATAAATTTTAAGGATAAATACACACATCCATAGACAGGAATATCCAATGACACATATAAGTATAGATTTCCTTCTGGTAGGTTTTGTTCTCATAATATTGAACACTAGATATTACTAATGGAGTCTACTATGAAAAGGATACTCAAAGTCCTATGAGCCTCAAACCATGATAACCTATATCATTTATAACCCACAAATGATTTCTCCTAGCTATAGAACATATATTTCAGAATAATTTTGGGGCACTTCTGGGTTTTAATCATAATAGGGAACTATTATGAAATTTAAATGTGATAACAACTATTTGATAAATTATCACATATTTTTTCACATATAATAATAATCATGATGTGATAAAGAGTTTATAAATATTAAAAAATGAATATAGTTTATCATAATGTATACAGAAGTTGGTTCTAGGGAACTAACTCCAATAGTAGTAATGATGATTAACCCACTACATAGACTTCTGAGTACACATGTCACCGTGAAACTTTAGAGGTTATAAGATCTAGAAGTCCATCATAATATGAAAGGATGTAGGATCCTTTAATTGAAATAATTGAATATATAATTAAATAATTTTTCAATCCTCTCTAAGACATAATTTCTAATAGTAGGTCATGATACTAGCATATTCTCAACCACCACATCCTTCCCCATTGGACGGGTCCTTCTTGGAAGAATTATATATAGTAATATAGAGGACAATATCAATATTTAATTTATAAAAATAAAACCCCAATTATTAACTAGACATTATTGGTTATGTTTAAACATGTTTCTCATTCCCTTACTTCAATTTATTTAAGAAATTTTCAATTTGAAACACTTTATGAACCATTTTAAATTGATCTCAAAATATCAAAGATCATATAAGGACCAATAATAACCTAATGAGAGTAGAAAATAAAGGAATATAGTTTTCATAAATTTATGATGAGACTATCAATAAAAATGAATTTTTTTATCACATATTAACCTAATAATTAATAATAAATATATAGGTAGATACCATTTAGTTATTTTTAATGTTTAATTTAATATAAGTAGTTAAAAACTCTAATAGATATATAATAATCATTATTGGTAAATATATATAATGAGATGATATACTAATCATTCCTATAAATCAAAACAAATGTAGTGCATGAGGCTTGAGTAAATAGAAAAATCTCAATGAAAAAGAAATAATAGATCCTATAAAACCTCTAAAACTCAATATTTCATGAAAATTATATTTTCTATATATATTAATGGGTTACTTCATGTGTTGTAAAAATCTCATTCACTTGTATACTCTAATGTCCTGCACCCAAGAGGATATAAATTTGGATCTATTTTTTTAATATATATGTTTTTAATACTCAAATAACACTCATTCCTTATCATGGATACCCTTAAAGAACACCTCACACTCTCTAGATAAAGGTATAAATTTTGGGGGACAAGCATTTCACATGTTGGAGGTGATTCCCCCTTTATATAGTGTAATCATTAAGTATGGTACATACCTATATATGGAATGATTTATCTCATAATTTATTAGTCTAAGAACATAATATACTTTAAATTGAAATAGCTATGAGTATAAAATAGTTTAGGGATATACAATAGGTAATTGACATGAATTATATATCAAAAAGGGTAAAAAAGAAACAAACTATGTATAACATAATAGTAGTTAAGAAAAAATCCCATATATACATAGGTAATGTCTAAGGACCCAAAATTGTTTTCCCATAAGTAAATAATATCTAAAAAGATAAGGAAATCCCATATATATCACATAAGTCTGTGTACAAAAATACCTAAAGATTGATCACCCATGGAGAATTCTCAATATATATGTTTATCTCTATTATTAGGGTTCTCAAACCTTATTTTCATTATGAAAAAGAGTTTGCATGTTTCAAAAGAGGGGACTATTAAGGGAGTGAGTATGAAAACTCACTATTTGGTCACTACCACACCCATGCCTACTAGTCATAAGCCAAAGTTTATTCTATCAATAATGTAAAACTAGAGGAAAAGCAGAGATAAAAAATATCTCATAACAAGAAAGTTATTCATATTTCATTATATTTAAAAGTAACTCACTATAAATAGTTTAAATATACCAATATATCTTCTTTGATCCTCATATTTGGATTTGAGATGAAACTCTAGGTTTATCCCATATAGGGTAAATGTTGGTACCTATATATAACTCAGAAATATACATATATTCACCCAAAAATATGAATATACATGTGTATAAAAATACATCGCCCTTATGACCTATCCTAGAGGAAAATAAATCCATTCAATCGAGTTAGATAAATATTATACGTTGTCTCATGGACTAAGATAATGTGTGTAATGTTTTAGGGAATTTTGAACACATCCAAAACCATAACTTGGTATAATAAGATACATACTAACATCAATCCAAAGTATTTGACCTATACACTATTAAGTTGGAACCTTCCCAAGATCATATAAAAATATATATAAACATTCTATATTTATGACATGTATGATAAAGTAAATTATAGTGATATTTAATATGTTTAGGAATAATAAAAAAGTATATATCTATGTATATAGTTTTAACAATAATCAATAAAAAATAAAAATATGGAATGAACTATATCATGCTTTATCATTTTTTTCATAACAACCAAGACAAAAAAATAATAAAATAGAAAGTAAATACTCAATAATAACATTTCATAATATAAATCTAAGTGAAAACAATAGAGGTATAAAAAAATTATTGTCTATAATAAATGAAAGTAATATTATTTAATAATTTAAACCCTCAGTTTTCAATTACATTCCGCTGACTAAATACCGTTTCATGGATAAATCTATATAAGTAGGAATTATAGAAACGGTATAACTACAAATTAATTAATAGTATATATCTTTGATGTCCTAAGAAGATAATTTATGCTAGTAAAATCCAAATAAAACCACATAACGATGTATTATCATTAGGTAAACCATTTTGTGATTTTAGGGAATATATTCTTGAGAGTGAAATCATGGGCATTTCTTAGATTCATCTGATCAAATCCTCCATAACTACTAACACATAAAGAAATAAAATGGATTTAGAATATTTAACTATACCTAAATTATGAGGTTGAATATTAAACATACTACTTAAAAAGAAAAGGATGGAGAACAATATTAGAGGTGTGATATGGTTTTACCTTTACTATGACAATCCTTTTCACCTTATTGAAGATAGTTGATAAAATAGAGAAATAGGATTCCCTATAGAGGAGAGGGAGGGTAAAAGAATATTTATAAAGGATTCAGAAGTATTAAATAGTGATAGAATCTTGGGATACCATTTATTTATGGTTGAATTTGTTTGTTAAATTAACTAATATATAATTTATAAAGGTAAATATGCCCAGAAACCTATCAGTTACCCAATACTAATCCATCGATTATATAGTGGCTCAAGAAAAACCACCTGGGTACCTGGGGCCCCATAAGGTACCCATTATTAACCCATCAGGTTCCTTGTTATGACTATAGTAAACCCATTCCACCTTTTCCTCCAAATTATCTTAAAACCCTCCAATACCCCATACAACTAGAAATAAACATAAATGACAAGATATTATAGTGAATTACCTATCCGAAGGGTTAGGTTCTTATATTAAAGGTAGATGGGTTCAATATATTTTAATAGTCCATTTCTCTTATAATAATAGATTTAACTACATCATTCTTATAGATCCTTATGAATCCATTTATGGGATGAAATGAAGAACTTCAAAATTCAAGGATTATGCTGTAGAAATGATTATATTTAAACTATAATTGGTGGAAGAGCTTTAAAAAAGGTACAATCCATTCAAAAATATATTAGAGAAACTCAGAATAAATATAAGATCTATGCTGACAATCATCAACATAACCTATAGTTTAAGGTTTGGGATATATTATTCCTCAAAATATCTACATAGAAGAGTGTTATTATGTTTATAGATATGTGAAAGCTATATTATAGGTATGTTGAACCCTTTAAGATTCTTTATCCCCTTGGAACTGCAGCTTATCAAATTTTCCTTCCTTCAATCATGTATAAAGTACATAATTTCTTTCACATAACAGTCTTGAGTATGATCATAAAAAATACCTAACATATACTAGAATTAAAAGTGGTATAGTTGAAGCATGATCTCTCTTATGAGGATAATTTAATAAAAATTTGGGATCATAGAATTAAAGTTTTATGAAAAATGACAACTCATATTATCAAAGTACTATCGAGAATCCATAAGTTTAAAGTAGAAATATGGAATAATAAAGATATAATGAAATATAATTACCCTCATATATATTCTTATTAGGGTTTCAATTTAAATTTCAAAAATGACACTTCTGAAGGGGGATGTAACAATAAAAAACTTTTAGAAATGAAAAATTACTTTCTCTAAATAAATATATGCTACAATATATAATATAAATCATATAGTCCATATCATAAAAATTGACACCATTTTTTTTATTAATAAATAACATTAAATATTAATTGTAATATAATCCCTAAAATTGAAAATAATATAATTTTTCACTAAACACATACAAAAAATATAACGAAAATTTGAAATTTAGGTTTATTTTGGTTTACTAGAATAATAACAAATGGGAAAAACACTATAAAAATAAAAAAAATTATTAGAAACAAGATTTTAATTTTTTGATTATAAATATGATTAAAATACGAATAATAAAATTCTTTAAAATTATTTTTTGAAATTATATAAAATAAAAGGAAAATAAGGATAAATTTTGATATTATATCTTTTAATTGATATCGTAAAATATTAGTTTTTAAATTTAAATTTATTTATCTAATTTTTTAACATATTTTATTTAAAAGATACTTAATAATTGAAAATCAATCATATAATAATAAAGAATAATAATAAATAGAAATTTAACAATTCAATGTAAAAGAAATTGTATTTATCTCACATAAATTTGTTCTTCCATGAATTTTATAATGTTATTTAAAAAATAAATTTATAAAATATAGAAAAATAATTTAATAAAATGGACTTAATTTTTTTTATCATCACATGGAAATTATACTATAGATAGATTTTTCTATTTTCAATTTTTGTTTTTGAAAAGAAAAAAATAAATTTTTTCAAAATACACATTACATGAATGAAATCATCATGAAATAAATATGACATAAAAACTTATAGAATTTTTTTGACTTAATAGTTATTTAATTAGTAAAATAACCTAATTAAAAATAATATACTTAATTTAAAATCCTATAAATCATTTTTCAAAACATATGTTACATTTTATTCTAATAAAAAACAATATTAGATTCATTACATAGTATAAATTAATTCAAAAAATAATTTTGGTTTTGGGTGTGTTGAATTTCCAAAGTAATTTTAAATTTTAAATAATACACTATTAAAATTCATGTAAATAAAATATATTCATAGTCTTTAGAATAAATAATAAAATAACTAATATTTTTTTTGTAAATACCTCTCCCCCATTAGCTAAATAATACCTCTCCTTCACCCCTTTATTATCACATTTTAAAATATTTACATTGATAAATATGTACCCTAATACCACTTTATAATATACAAACATGTCCTTAAGACCTTGGGGTTTCCAAAAGTCCCTCATCTAAAGGAATTAGACTCTGTCCGAAGGAGGTGACTCAAGGCGAGATGTAAGGGTTTCAAAACCCGAGTTTCTATTTTAGATCTACTCTTACCCATTTTGTAATATAAATAATCAATAAAAAGTATCTCTAAAATATAATATTTAATATAAAATTGTGTTTTTATAAAACAATAATATTTTCTAGTTAACTAGTATTTTTAAAAAAATATCTTAAAAACATTTTTCCACCTATGGTAATTTTATACTTAGTGAATGGTGAAAATTAATATTCAATTATTCATTTCATGGATATTCATAAAAATTGATTTAATTATTTAATATAACATAATAATAAAATTATATCATTTATAGTGTCTATAATGTAAAAATATACATTGTAATAATTATAATAAATGTAATAAATCTAGTTATTTTTAACCATAATAAAATATCTGACCAAGGAAGATTCAATGAATTTATAACTATTAATTGAAAAATTAAAATATATCAATTCTAGAATGATATAAACCATATATATTGATTGTTGTATAAATTATGTAACCATTTTATAGTATATTTCAACCATTACATCTAAATTAAGGTGGGTGTGGAACTATGAACTGAACAACTTCAAAATGATCAATGAGAAAATTATTAAGTTTGTCACATACATATATTATTTTAAATGTATTTTTATTTTAATTTCCATTAATTCTTTGTTTTGGGGTTTTCCAAAGGTTTTATGGAGAATATGTGAGTTTACATGAATTGAGCCAAACCGTGAACCCAATTCCAGATTTAAAAATAAATTTTATTTCTTTTATAACATTTTCATTTTTTAATATTTTTCACTCATTCCAACTCTGAAATGTCCTCCCCTGATATATTAACACCAAAATTAAAATTTGGAGACTTTTGAAATCCATAACTAAGGTTTATGTTGGTGTTTATTTAAGGGATTGGGCCTGTCCGAAAGCCCAATTCCAGTTTTAAAAATAATATTTGATTAATTAATAACTTCCTCATTTTTAAATATTTTTCGGTGATACAAAGCCTCATATGCGCCCCTTGAACCCAGCCGCGCGCCCAAGCTCTCTCTCCCCTCTTTGGAGCTCTTCTTCATCGCGATGTAGTACTGAAGTTATTAGGGTTTCTAAAATCGGGCAGATTTGGAGAGGTAAATTGATCCTTTCATAACGCCTTAATTTTTCATCATTTTTCCCCCATTTCAGTCCCCACATGACCTAATATGAATCCTTCGAACCTCCATACCATTTTTGGGTACTTGGTGATTCATTATTTGGTGGATTGGGGCCAATTCCTTCAAGATATTTCAAGTAATGGAATTCCTTCTTGGTTCCTTCCATCCTCTTTTAGTTTTATTTCCTTTTTCTTGAAGTTCCTCATGTCCAGAAGTTGGGGTTCGATCCTAATGTCTGATTTGGTGTCTTCTGGGTAAATTATTGTGGTTTAGGTCTGGATTTATATTCCTTTTGGTGAAACGGTGGTGCGCTTAAGGTTTCGCACCAAGTTTTGAGGGTTTTGACTCAAAAGGGTAGGTGATTCCATGTGTAGCCATTTTATGATGAGTTAGCTTGCATGGATTATTAATTTAGTATGTTTATAATCTGTTTTATGTGCTGTGAAAACATTTTTGATGGATTTGGTTAAACATTTAATTTTTAGTTGCATTATAGCTTGAAATTGGGTACTTTTCATGTGTGACTCTTGGGGTAATGTTTGGGTTTAGTTTATAACATATGAAATTGATTTATTAGTCTTTAAAGGGGATGCCAATTATGGTTTGTTAATTCCTTATTATCATGTTGGCCTTGAAAGTAGGTTTTTTTAATGAGTTTAAGGTGTAAAAACCTGTTGTACTTCTTGAAGGTGATTTATGAAAACGTGTGTTTTTCATGTGTATATTTGTGGTATTATTTGATGTATTTTTATAACATTGGGGGGTGGTTTAATAATTGTTTTAGGGATGAAAAATTATGTTTTGTATTGGTATTGGTATCATTTTGCTTTTAAATGAGGGTTTTGAAATGGGTTTAGTGTGCAAACAATGGTTATACCTCTTAGGTTTGTTTTATAAAAATTGGAAAAGTTTTATTTGGTTATACAATATTGGGAAAGGGTGTATATGTACTGTTTGGGTGAGTGTGTTCACCTAATGTGGGTTTTTAAATGGTAAAGTGGTGATTTGATATTTTAACCATTTTTAGAATTTTTTATAAATTGTCGAAATGTTTTACTAAATTGTGTTTTGTGTGCAAAACACGGGTGTGGGATATTTCATGTGAGTTTATTTATAAAATGAATTGTGAAGGTGAGAAGGGTATTGTGTGACATGTGTGTGGGCTGTTATGTGAGTTTAATATCTTGTAATGGTTTTATAAAATTGTTTAATGGATTTGTAAAAGTGTTAAAGAAATGTGAAAAGTGTTGTAGGCAATTTTGAGTGAGTTTGATTTCAAATGCATTTGAATGAAAAGTGGAATTTTTGACTTGCGTGATGTACATGGGGATGTTTGGTTAATTTGTGATGTTGAAGTGATATTTTCATGTGAAAACTATACTTCTTGGATTGCTGAACTTGTTTGAGCACAAAGGGAAAACCCGGGTATCTAGGTGGGTGGACGTGTACTAGTATGCTAGTGAATCCGTGGGGTTTGGCCTCAGTTTCACTTAGTAAGATTGATGCTTACAACTCTAACTAAACTATGATAATGATGATTTGGGATCACTAGGTTATGGGTATGTTCCCTACTAGTGGCTCGTGCACGAGAATGGATATTTGTGATGGTTACTCTCACCGAGATACGAGGTACTTGGGACCCACAACTAGCTAGTGCCTAGGGGTTATTTACCATTGATTGTGCTCACTGGATACTTTGTTCTTACCATCAGTATACGGTATGAGAGGCTGGAAAATTCAGTAGCTATGGTATTTATTTTAACTGTTTTTATTCTTTAAATTAGGCCACCTGAAATCTGTTTTTATTTAATGTTGCATCTTTTAGAAATTTTAACTAGCATCTCATTTCTTTGAAAACATGCATGCTTTTCGCCATTAAATGTTTATCACATGGAATCTATTAGTGGTGGTATCCTACTGGGCTCTCGCTCACACCCTACTTACACCTTTGGGTGTAATTATATTAGCTTATTTTATGTCATAGGTTTGGGTACAGGATTTATGCCATTGATTCAGGTTTTCAGTTGTCCATTGGGGCGCAGTGCCGTGGAGATAGCTTGAGGGCGGTGCCTCTTTCCTTGTGGAGGTTCTTGGGATGTACTTATTTGGTTATGTACCATTGTAATGGTCTTTAAACATAGTTTTAACTTATGTATTTCAGTTCTGAAATTTTGTAAAAGACGGTTTTAGTTGAAAAATCCAGATTTGTTTTATTGGACTCTTTTGTCGTTTTAAGTTTATAAACTCGGGTAAATCATTCCCAATTATCATTTTATGATACCTAGGCACTTGTGCCATACCGTGGGGATCGTGAACACCCTTCGGGTCTTGCCATGGACCGTGTCGGGTGCCGATTTTGAAGGCGACCAGATTTGGTTCATGACAAAATGGTATCAAAGGAGGTTCGCTCCATTTGAGTCATGTTATTTGGGAAATAGTCAGGATAGTATAGAGTTGTGATTGTTGGGACATGGAATTCTAGTTATGGGTAGTGTGATTTATCACCACACCTCATTTCGGGATTCATGTCGCCAGGGGAAGTTGGGATTTGTCTATGTCTTTCGGTTTTCTTGGTTTGATGATGATTAGGGGAAATGAAAAGAGAGTTGGGTTAATGGTCTCAATGAGCTCGTAGGGTCTGGAAAGCCATGTGGAGCTGGGGATATTCCCTAGAACACTCTCTGTGATAGTGAAGTGTTTGGAATATGGCCGCCAACCATATTTCCATGTCACCCACTGAAACTAGTTTCCTCTCACATTGTCTTGTGTTCTTTAGTTTTGAAATCTTGGAACTTTGGTTTTAAATTGACTTGGTTTTAAGAAGTGTAATGTTTTTGTGAAATGATTTTCAAATAAAGATGGAATGGTATGATTTATGAAATTTTGGAACTGAATATTCAGAATTATTCTGAAATAGAAAATGGTGTGATTACACCTCTTTTGAAGGCAGAAACTGTATTGAAGTTGGTTTTGAAAAGTGTTTCCAATACAGTTTTCTAAACAATCAGAGTGTGTTTTAATGGGATGGGATGTTTTGAAATTGATGTGAATATCTTGAATGTGAGTTATTTTCTAAATGGTTGTGACTTTCTAAATTTTTTTGTAAGATGTGAGTTGGGATTTTGATCTCGTGGTTAGCGGTTATGAAAAAAAAGGATGCGTTGGTTGACCGTTTTGGTTTTGAAAAGTGGAAAGAATTTTTGTTTTAACCTTTGGTATTTCCATTAGTGACCACATGCATGGGGTTATATGGGATGATGGATGGTTGATGGAAAGACTGGATGAGTGCCGGGATGGATATGAGGAGGGTGTCTGGTGTGGCACAAAAACATGCATGTGTGAGGCCCATGGGGTACCATTGGTCGATACTCTTACCGTTGAACCACTTGTTTTCAAAGAAATGGTTTTAAAGAAAAAAACATGATGTCTTGATGAATAGTTTTGGGATGGTTTGTATTATGGGTCTTTGAAGATTTTGTTTTTGTGGGATGTTTTTTTAGTCCAATAACCCCTCCTATTTGAACTGTGTTTTGGGATTATGTTTGGTCGGAAAGCTAGGTAGAAGGACCGGTTAGTAGTCTCCTCTGAGATATGTTTCGGGACACCTTTATGGTGGTTAACTTCATGTGTTTGGATCTGGTTTATGGTTTTTTTGACCAATGGACCATCTTGGTTGGGTCCTTGGGTTCTCCCTTTGGATAAGGTACACCCCCATTTAGGGTTAGTGAACAACTGAAGTGCAACCCGTATTGTTTCTCCATTGGAAAATCCTCCAGTTGATCAATATAAGGAATATTTTATAGATCATTGTTGATTGAGTCTACAACCATTCATTTAGTTGATTTATATATCCTCTTTTAGTGGGATAGTTCTTGTGGAAGGTTGAAAGAGGCCTTGGTTTCTTAAGTTTCATGATTCATCAAAGGTGGAAGTGTTCTTTGGTTATTAGTGTGGATGAGTGTCATGATGGTGTCTAAGAGGGCCTCTGGGTTCTTTATAGTTTCCTTGAAGCAAGAGTTATTATTAAACCACAAATTTTGAGATTTTGGTCCTGATAGGATATTGTGTCCACTTTTTGGACTTGTCTGTTGTTTAGGGACTTGGAATATGGTCATGTTCCATGTATTGTTTCTATCAATCACAAGGGTCATGTTCGGTGACGCATTGTGATGTTGTGTGCTCTTTTGACTGTAAAGGTCAAGGTCACAGAATCCTCTTAGGTTCTCTGTTATGTTGGGAGTATGTATCCCTTGGGAAAAAAAATCAAATCCTCTATCTTAGAGGATGGTGTTTATACGTGTCCTACCCTTCTGTTGTTTCTCACCCAAAGAAACAAGGTGCGATGTGTGTGCTTATTCTAATCCCTTATTTCAGTGAAATGTATGGTTTTGGTAAAGTGAGTTATGGAGTGTGTTATGTATTGATGAACCCATCAGGGTATGAGGTGTAGTTGTTTTTGGCATCGAAAGAAGAAGTTCCACATAGGGGTTTCAACAGCCAAACTGCATGGCCAAAGATGCTTCAATATTTTGAGCTCCATCCATAGGTTCCGGAGAGAAGCTGGCGCGTAGTCAGGGGAAACCCCAGTGTCATTTAAACCCTTGTACAAAGTCCTATCCTCCATATGAATGATAGGAAGAGTTTAAACCTATGGTGTCATCATATTTCTTCTGTTGTTCCCGTTCGGTGGAAATAGGTGGAGGGTCTTGTACCCATGTCATCACACAATGTTATTCCCTCCCCCTTTGGTTTCCATTGAGTCTTTGGAGAATGGTTAGAAATTTGGCTAGAAAAGTTGAGCACACGGTTTTCACATGGTTAGTTCTAACCATGAACAAAAAAAAAACCATGCAGATATAAGGATCCACATAGTTATCGCACAGTTTCTCAAACTGTGCAGACTAACCGTGTGATCGTCCCAACTCCTTAATTTTGGGGTTTTTTTGTGTCGGCCCACGCCGGTCGGTTAAGATGGTTGGTTCTTGTGGTGGGAAGACCCACCATGGGTATCATGAATATTATTTTGTAAATTTCTAATGGATGTATACCCCTTGTACTAGGGAGTCTGTTTGGGCCTTCCCTTATTAGTGTCTTGATTCTGTCTCAGGAAAAAAAATTAAGTTGTCTCTTATGGTGGGGAGCTCATTTGTGTCTCTTCATATAAGTAACTCATGTTTTTCCTTGGTATTTTATAGGAAGTAGGTAATATCATTTGGAGATATCTAACTAATTACATCTTCCTTGGGTAAACTTTGGTACTGGAGAGTGCCCAATGTATTAGTTAAAGTAAGGTAAGTGTAACCTTGTTCAATGTTATTGTTCGTTTGGGTGAATTGCTTGAGTCTTGTTCGGATAGTGTTTGAGGAGTTTTATTTTGGGATCAATTAAGAATGTGATTGATTATTTAAGGAAAGTGGTGTAAGTTTTTTTTGTGAGAGTAATCCTTCATTAATTGATCACTGGAGGTGTTTTGGCCTTTGGGGGAGAAACCTGACAAGGGAGTACCTCTTGGTTTCTCAGTTGGGTTTGGTTGTTACTTTGGCCTTGCTATGACTTTCTGGGGCGGAAAGTTTTCATGGTGGGGAGAATTTTCACATACATAGATTATTTTAAATGTATTTTTATTTTAATTTCCATTAATTCTTTGTTTTGGGGGTTTCTAAAGGTTTTATGGAGAATATGCGAGTTTACACGAATTGGGCCAAACCGTGAACCCAATTCCATATTTAAAAATAAATTTTATTTCTTTTATAACTTTTTCATTTTTTAATATTTTTCACTCATTCCAACTCCGAAATGTCCTCCCCGGATATATTAACACCACAATTAAAATTTGGAGCCATTTGAAATCCATAACTAAGGTTTATGTTGGTGTTTAATTAAGGGATTGGGCCTGCCCGAAAGCCCAATTCCAGTTTTAAAAATAATATTTTATTAATTAATAACATATTCATTTTTAAATATTTTTCAGTTATTCAAAGTCTCACAAGCGCCCCTTGAACCCAGCCACGTGCCCAAGCTCTCTCTCCCCTCTTTGGATCTCTTCATCATCGCGATTTAGTACTGAAGTTATTAGGGTTTCTAAAATCGGGCAGATTTGGAGAGGTAAATTGATCCTTTCATAAATCCTTCATTTTTCATCATTTCCCCCCATTTCAGTCCCCACATGACCTAATATGAATCCTTAGAACCTCCATACCAGTTTTGGGTACTTGGTGGTTCATTATTTGGTGGATTGGGGCCGATTCCTTCAAGATATTTCAAGTAAGGGAATTCCTTCTTAGTTCCTTCCATCCTTTTTTAGTTTTATTTCCTTTTTCTTGAAGTTCTTCATGTCTAGAAGTTGGGGTTCGATCCTAATTTCTGATTTGGTGTCTTTTGGGTTAATTATTGTGGTTCAGGTCGGGATTTATATTCCTTTTGGTACAACGGTGGTGCGCTTAAGGTTTCGCACCAAGTTTTGAGGGTTTTGACACAAAAGGGTAGGTGATTCCATGTGTAGCCATTTTATGATGAGTTAGCTTGCATGGATTATTAATTTAGTATGTTTATAATCTGTTTTATGTGCTGTGAAAATAGTTTTGATGGATTTGGTTAAACATTTAATTTTTAGTTCCATTATAGCTTGAAATTGGGTACTTTTCATGTGTGACTCTTGGGGTAATGTTTGGGTTTAGTTTATAACATATGAAAGTGATTTATTAGTCTTTAAAGGGGATGCCAATTCTGGTTTTTTAATTCCTTATTATCATGTTGGCCTTGAAATTAGGTTTTTTTAATGAGTTTAAGGTGTAAAAACCTGTTGTACTTTTTGAAGGTGATTTATGAAAACCTGTGTTTTTCATGTGTATCTTTGTGGTATTATTGGATGTATTTTTATAACATTGGGGGTGGTTTAATAATTGTTTTAGGGCTGAGAAATTCTGTTTTGGATTGGTATTGGTATCATTTTAATTTTAAATGAGGGTTTTGAAATGGGTTTAGTGTGCAAACAATGGTTATACCTCTTAGGTTTGTTTTATAAAAATTAGAAATGTTTTATTTGGTTAAACAGTGTTGGGAAAGGGTGTATATGTACAGTTTGGGTGAGTGTGTTAACCTAATTTGGGTTTTTTCATGGTAAAGTGGTGATTTGAGATGTTAAACATTTTTAGAATTTTTTATAAATTGTCGAAATGTTTTACTAAATTGTGTTTTGTGTGCGAAACACGGGTGTGGGATATTTCATGTGAGTTTATTTATAAAATGAATTTTGAAGGTGAGAAGGGTATTGTGTGACATGTGTGTGGGCTGTTATGTGAGATGAATATCTTGTAATGGTTTTATAAAATTGTTTAATGGATTTGTGGAAGTGTTAAAGAAATGTGAAAAGTGTTGTAGGCAATTTGGAGTGAGTTTGATTTCAAATGCATTTGAATGAAAAGTGGAATTTTTGAATTGCGTGATGTACATGGGGATTTTTGGTTAATTTGTGATGTCGAAGTGATATTTTCATGTGAAAACTATACTTCTTGGATTGCTGAACTTGTTTGAGCATAAAGGGAAAACCCGGGTATCTAGGTGGGTGGACGTGTACTAGTATGCTAGTGAATCCGTGGGGTTTGGCCTTAGTTTCACTTAGCAAGATTGACGCTTACAACTCTAACTAAACTATGATGATGATGATTGGGGACCACTAGGTTATGTGTATGTTCCCTACTAGTGGCTCGTGCACGAGAATGGATATTTGTGATGGTTACTCTCACCGAGATACGAGGTACCTGGGACCCACAGCTAGCTAGTGCCTAGGGGTTATTTCCCATTGATTGTGCTCACTGGATACTTTGTTCTTACCGTAGGTATACGGTATGAGAGGCTGGAAAATTTAGTAGCTATGTTATTTATTTTAAGTGTTTTTATTCTTTAAATTAGGCCACCTTAAAACTGTTTTTATTTAATGTTGCATCTTTTAGAAATTTTAACTAGCATCTCATGTCTTTGAAAACATGCATGGTTTTCGCCATTAAATGTTTATCACATGGAATCTATTAGTGGTGGTATCCTACTATGCTCTCGCTCACACCCTACTTACACCTTTGGGTGTAATTAGATTTGCTTATTTTATGTCACAGGTTTGGGTACATGATTTATGCCATTGATTCAGATTTTTAGTTGTCCATTGGGGTGCAGTGTCGTGGAGATAGCTTGAGGGCAGTGCCTCTTTCCTTGTGGAGGTTCTTGGGCTATTATTATTTGGTTATTTACCATTGTAATGGTCTTTAAACATAGTTTTAACTTATGTATTTCAGTTCTGAAATTTTGTAAAAGACGGTTTTAGTTGAAAAATCCAGATTTGTTTTATTGGACTCTTTTGTCGTTTTAAGTTTATAAAATCGGGTAAATCATTCCCAATTATCATTTTATGATACCTAGGCACTTGTGCCAGCCCGTGAGGATCGGTAACACCCTTCGGGTCTTGCCATGGACCGGGTCGGGTGCCGATTTTGAAGGTGACCAGATTTGGTTCGTGACAAAGTTAATAAAGGAATAAAACATGACAATAAATGAATTGTAAAGAAAAATGAAAATGAAAAGGTTATGAATAAATTAATTTATAAATGTAACTTTACTTCTTTAACTCAATAACATTTAATATATATATATATATATAAATGTAACTTGACTATTCATATGTTTAGTGGTGGGTTTAATGCATTTCAAGATGCAATGTAAGGAATATTTCCTAATATTTCTCATTGTTGATGATATATTCTTTATCACTCTCCATATCTATCTATTACTCATTTACCATTAATTTATATCATTTATATATTCATTATAAATATTTAATTGATTAATAATATCCGATTAACTCATTGTTTTCAAGTGATATGTATTTATATCCTATTCCCTTAATAATATTTCCTCTAAGTTAAACCTAATAAAGGGAAAAATTCTATTTCATATTATTTTTCACATTCCACTCTTAAAATCATCATTTATTATGATATTTATTTCACATTGAGATATATTTTGATGATCAATGAACATTGTTTAATAAAATTCAAGTATTATTCAATCCCTTATTTTATTGGGATACTATATGATATCTTGATGGTTAAATATTTGTGGATTTTGATACCAATTCCTTTATCATGGGTTTATTTTATGTTTGTACATTATGTATATATTTTTTATATATGGAACTCATATGAAATAAAAATTATGAAGATAGATGGGCTAAAAATTACATATCCTTTAAATTTATTGGATAACTCTTTATATATCATGAGAACATTATGCCTAGGCTATATGTTGTTAGTCTCATATACAAAGTTATGTATGGGCCAAATGTAGTTAGTGTTATCCATAATTCAACATGTGAACTGGGTTCAGTTTGCCTAACCCACAATGTTATTATGTAATGAAATTGATCATTGACCTATTGTTATGATGAAAACCTTTTTATGCCAAATTTTATCATTATCATGACATTTTATCTCTAATTATATTATTTCATGTAGAGGTTTGTGATTATTTTCTTTTATAATTCTATGTTAAGATTTTTTAATCCTATTCTATCTCATCCCTTGATAACCATATTTTATCCAATTATTAATATTTATATCTTACACCTTATTTAATATATGTCCACAAGATATCCCATGAAATTATAGAAGTTTTTTGAGATTTAGGAGTATGCTATGAAGATGGAAATAAAGGATTAAATAATTCAATTAAAAGTGTTTTAATATGTTTATCATTTCCCAAATTATAGTTGAAATCTAATTTATGGGATTTATATACATATATTTATGTTTAAAATTATGTAATGTTATGTTTAAGAGATTCATGTAATTATACATGGAACATATAAACTGAGTTGATAATCCATGTGAGAAGCAGGATGATCATGTGTGTTCTGATGATGGGTTTATAGAGGGGGAAGTTGAGGGCGTTCCTTTAAGTGGGTGTTCCTGGGACTCCAGTGGGGAAGAAAAACCATTATTAGGGAGATGATAAGTGTATTTAAGTGACATATAATATCATTGAGTTGATTTATGATTTGTAATGGAAGAAAGTAAAGTTATCTAGATAAATTCATGACACACTATCTTGATGTCTGTAGGATATAATGGTCCCAGAAAAGGGAATAAAGGGCATGTCATAGGAGGCATGACATGTAAATTTTTTTGTGTAGTTTAACCTATCGATGTTGGAGATGGTATAAACCAATATTTCTTGGAAATAAAGTAAGGCAATAAATTTATTATTTATTAAACCTTAATTTTTATTGACTTTCTCTATTATTCTTTAACCCTAGGAAGAGTTGAGAATTATGTAGCTCATAGATTCATGTCTAGGTTGAAGAAAGATATTTAAAAAATGGTTCATCTTCTTTTTCAATCTACTTTTACTAATTTAGTAAATACGTATCTCATGTGGATCCGATAGATAAAAGAAATGGAAGGGTGATAAATATCACTAGGATAAAGAGAAATTATGTGGAAATTTGAAGATTAATTCTTCTCTATACTCAATAATAACTGAATAGATGTACTTTTATAAATTTTTTCAAATCGGTTGTACCCATTATTTGTTTCCTAGTGTGCCAGAGGAGTGTCAGTCTAATGGTAAAATATGATATCCTATTTTTGGAAGGTATCTTTAATGAGTGGAGGACATTATTTAATACCCATTTAGGAGTCCCTCATATGGTTTGCTGAATCATAATATATTTTGAGACATATATCATGTAGGAGGTTTTTTTTACAAAGGTAGTAGGGTTTTTTGGAAAAACTTCAATTAGATGATGTTATGTCCAAAGTCAGGTGATTAGAGGGTAGGGTCGAGGTGCAAGGTCAGTTCAATTGTTTGTGGTTGAGTATGAACTAGTGGATCCTATGGCGGGTTATACTATAGTAAGAAGGTATTATTATTTTTACATCCAATGTGTTTTGTGTATTATTTTATTAAGGTAGTTCTCATTATTTTTATGTATACTTATTTTATTTGAAACTTGGACTTGGTTGTTCAGTTTATTCTTTGAGTTCATTTTATGAAAACCCTATTAGGGAGTGGATAATAGATTATATATAGATGTATAATTTATGTAATATATATATACATATATATTTGTTCATATCTTTCATTTATTTATCCTAAATATTAAATAATTCAATTTAATTATTATGATGAATTTATTTCGTTTTTTTAAGTGCATGTTGACCATTATCATATGTGAGTGACATTATTTCCATATTGAGATGAATCATATTTTTTTCTAGTATAGTGGAACTATTATTATATAATATATGACTATTATTTAGTATAGATGATTTGGATTACATATTAGGTAGTTGTAATGTTTATCATATCATTCAATGGTGTTTCTAGTTTTGTTTTTCCTGTTAATGTCAGTCGATATCCGTGTGTGTTTCTTGATGATTTCTCAAAGATTCCTACAAAGATAGAAGTAAAGTTAATAATTGACTTGGTGAAAGTTAATTATCCAATTTATATAGATCCATATTTCACTACTTCATATATTCCTATTTATTTAAATAATTGGTTGATAGATCATAAATCTAAGGGATTCATTACGTAGAGTGTGTCTATCTTGGGTGCTCTAGTTCCTTTTTCTATGAAATTGGATGGGATCTTGTGATTTCGTTTTGATTACAATAAGTTATAATGAGCTAAAATTATGAATAAATATCATTTTTAGTGGATTGGTAATTATTTAAATCAATTTAAATTATTTATTTTGTATTCAAATATTTACCTCTGATGAAGTTTTCATTAATTGAGAGTGTCAACTAAAGATGTGACTAATATAACTTTTAAGACATGGTACGATCATTTTGAGTTCATTTTATTTAATATTAGTATAATTTATTCACTCAAAAATTTTATGGGATTAATGGAAATTCTTATAATGTGGATATCGTATTTAATACATTATAATATTATCTCTTATATACCAATATTTTTAAAGTGTCATTTTTTGATTGGTGAGGTGAAGTTTCTTGGGGGTGTTTTAATTGAAACATGGAAATTAGTAGATCCTAATAAAAATGTAGGAGTGTTATAATGGGGTATTACTATTAATTCTATATTATTATTGTATATATTGAACCATTAGATCTAATGGGAGTATCATTTTAGTGGGAGGATAAATGAAATGTTATATTTTATAATTTTTTAAAGTTATCCACATCAGCACTAGTTCTTATTCTATTGAAACCATGGAATCATTATGAGGTTTATTATGATAATTATAGATTGGGAATAGGATATGTATTAAAAGATAAAGATAAATAAGTTTCTTAAGGGTATCATTAAATTTCGTCACATGAGAAGAAAAACTCGTCTCTTGATCTCAAGTATGTTGTGGTTGACAACGTACTTAAACATTAGTGGAATTATGAATTTAGTGAGAAGATTATGGTGTTCAATAACTATAAAATATAAAATTATATATTTTAACATTTTTATTTAAATATTATTTAAAAATATGAAATGTATATATTAAAATTTGGATATAGGACACATCGTTGTTATCTCGGTTCAAGGCCTCCTCATTAAAGTATGAAAAGTCAACCTAATGAAAGTAGTAAAGAAAGAGAATTGTTGGGAGTATCCATATTTTATATATTGTGTACCAATTTTTTTACCTCATAGTAGTGAGGATAAATATCAATATAATACTGATGATATAGAACATAATGTTTTAGTATGAGTGTAGAAGGTAAATTCTCAACTTTCGTTATTTCAACCAGCATTTTACTATCCATTTCCATATGGAACATAGAAAATCTTTGACTAATAAGAAAATTACACATAGATTTTGAGGGATTAAAATTAAGATAAGTAAATAGAGAAATGTGATATACGGTATTGATATTGTTTTATTAGATCACACCCCATGTTCTGGAGAATCACTCTACTCATTACATTGAGAAGTCTAAAAGCATCATTGATGTTGTGTTTGACACCACTAAGAAGTATCTTTAAGGAAACCAATACATTTTGGAATTTTTGTAATGTGATTAGTTTCTATAACATAATAATTTAAAAGATATACAAGGATGATTATGAGGAAATATTATAAATGTTAATGTCTATGCTCGACCATTGTATGTAGTGAATAATTTAATTGTTAATTGAAGAACTATGATAAATATAGTTATCAAATTAGTCACTTTAAAAGGGTCTCAATAATTTTCATGCAATGAAAATTTGTAAAATACCTAAAAGAAGACACTATACTGAAGAATAATTTACTCTAATCCACTAATATACAATGATCTATTTGAATAAGTAGTTTTTAAGAGGATTAGAGTATAACTGATTCATGAACCAAGTCTATATTTCCTTAATTTAGAGGCGATTAAAACAGAATGGATACATATAATATTCATGATGAATTAAAATAGGTAATCAAGATTATTTTTGTATATGATTTGGACATCCCTAGAAACAAGATTTTGAGATTTTATGTACACCTAAAAAAATAGCTGGTTCTTTAAGAAAGAAGTCTAAAATGTATATATATTGAGAGTAAATATAGGATTGTAAACATTTGAAACATTCCTAAAATCTATATCAAGATATGTAGGAGGGAGAATGACATATTTAGTTTTTTTTAACATTGAAACATTCATGATATAATGGGTTTAGGAATGAAATATTTTATATTTTGAGTATTATTATTACAATGAAAGATTATACGGTAGGGAGTATAGACTGTGATATGAAATTTGTAACACCCCAATTTTTTTTAAAAAGTAACTTTAATTTGATAGTGTATAACCTATCATGATTTTATGGTATGTCTAACACTTTAAATAATTTTAATATATTATATAACTTTTAATGAATGCAATATAGAGTTATCTTGTGTCACTTGCAACACTAACTTTCTTCAATGACTTATATTACATGTAGGATCGAGTCTGTCATAATAACAATATATTATTAATATATTATTATTTATATAATAAGATAAAAACCAAAAATTAAATTAGATATTATTAATATTATTAATTAAATTATTAAAATATATGGTATATAAAAACATAAGATGAATTAATTGGTTACCAATTAACAAAAAATAAATATAAAAACCAATTAAATATTAAAATAATTATTTGATGATCACAAAGGTGTTTCATCCTAATAAATTAAATTAATTACTATTATTAAATTATCTTAATGAAATTTATATATTATTTATTCAATAAAATATTTTTGACATGCATTCAACATATTTTATAGGTATAAGATAAGAAAAACCCAAGTTTACACATAAAACCTATATTTTTTATAAACGTAGTTTTACCACCATTTTTAATAGTGCAAGTATTTTAAATTTGAATTTTTATGCATTTATAAATTTAATATGAAAAAATTATTTTTTAAAATAAAAAAAATCAAAAATTATTTTAGGGTGAATTTTTTGTATTTTCTTAGACGTTTCAATTTTTATGAATAGTGAAAATAACGATTTTTAATTGAAATCTTCTTTTTAATCTAATTTATTTATCAAAATAAATTATATTTTAAATTGTTTTTAAATTATGTTTAGTTCAATTATAAATAAATTAATAAAATTTAGGTCATTGGAAAATAATTTGACATTTAAATTAGATAAAAAAACATTTCAAACTTTTGAACATTTTTACATTAAAAACCCTATTTTGTGTATCGTATGTGGGATTAATTTTAAATTAATTTCTTAAAATTCGGTGATTTAAATTTATAAAAATGTATTACATAATTATAACAATACTAAATTATTTTATAACAATCTTTACTTATTTTTTGACCAAAAATATTAGTGAATGTAATTAAAATTAATAACATCGATTAAGAGAAGAATTAGCTTAGCAAGGGACTAAACCTTATATATAATTGATAAAATGACCTAGAAACTTTTAGAAAATAAATTAGGTGTCTATATTTAGACCCTATCCTCCATTTTATATAATTTGTTTCACTATTGGATCCACTTTATGTGGATAAAACAAGGGTGGAATTCCCTTTTCAAAAATTTATAAGAATTACACTCCTCTACTATAAAAAGGCACTCACCCCTCCCACTTATTCAAACCTCTCAAGACCTTTGGATCACCCAAAATCTAACCAAATAATCTTACAACATCCCTCACATCATCCTATAATCCTAACATTATGCATAATGAAAACCAAGGAAGTCTTTCTGTATAAACCAAAATGAGTTACTCAAATAAGAGGTAACCTTTTTCAATAATTTCTTTTCATTAATTTACCTATCCACCCCTTGAATTATTTTTATATCATATATATATATAATAACCTAAGTATCTAAATTATACTGATATTTCTTTATTTTAATATTTATACATTCAATTAAACACACATTCATGAAATGGGTTACACAATCATCATCCGTGTGTATGGAGGACTACTGGCTCACAAATTGATGTCATTAATTCTTCCATTTAACACCTATAAAGGTTGTAAATAATGATGTATTTATAGTTTATATATGATATATATGATATATATAATTTATCTATATTTATTTAATTATTATATAACACATACCTCTATGTGTTCCATTTTGTTGGGATATGATAACTTCATTTGCAGATGTGTCGATAACCGCCTCCTCAAAGATATGTGATTCATTCATGGTATACATGAAATATATTAATGAACTGAGTCTGAGATTCTGGGTTTAGGGAGTTATAGTAGGTATCAAAGTAGTTTTAGTTGAAACCTTAGATACTATATTTATAAAACATAGATTGGGGAACATAACCCTAAGATATACTTTGAGGATAAGTATAGAAGAAAATACTAGAATTTTGGGTAAGGTTGAGATTATATGGGTCTTCCTAGATATACATACATGTATTGATACTATAAGTGGATGTGGTTCTAGCATAGATGTACCTAGGGGTATCAACTCTGAAAAGGTACATCAGTACTAACTTAAGGAAAATCTAGTACATGAAAACTGGCCTTACTTTACACCAGGTTTGTCACCCTAGGTGGATAGGCTTAAGATAATTCATGTTTTCTTGAAAAAACATTATAAAGTATTTTAAAGTAATGATATAAAAAAACCATGTTTATTATTATGAGATAGTTATGCAAATTATCTTCAATTTATTATAAGTGTTTCAACTATTTTGGGATTATAAATTATGTTACATAATGGTAAGTTCTAATCCAGTATATTATGTTGTTTTAAAATGGAACCTATATGGGAGAATTTTATTAATACTACTAGAAATTATAGAGGTTTACCTATTGATAAAGATGATATAACTGGTATGAGAATAATCAAGTTATAGATATATTGGGTAATCTTAATTAGGTTATGACACATAACCTTTCCCGAATGGAGAAACCTATTCCACAATAACATTCTTTAATGTTAGATATCATTATATGATAAATCCCCCATCATTTAGTGGGGATAATGACCCAATGGTGGTAGATCAATGGATTAAGTTTTTAGAGAAGATATTTAGTGAATTGTGTTGTAGTGAAAAGGAAAATTTTACAGTTGTAGTTAATTGTCTCAATGGATATGCTGATCGATGGTGGTAATTGATGTAGAACACTATAAAGGAAGAGGAAATAAACTCATTGAATAAAATGTTGTTTAGGATAAATTATTTGATAAATATTTCCCTCATGAGCAACAAAATAAAATGAATATAAATTTCCTTGGTTTAAAAAAAGGAAGAGGAAAGTGTCGTGAAGTATGAATCTACCTTAACCAGTTTAGATGGGTGTGATATAGATTCCATATGCAACACAGAATTCCAGATTGATCACTCATTTTAAGGTATTAAGAAATATATCTAAAGGGAGATGGCGTCTTAAAACTTTTCTTCATATTATGAAATAGTTTTATGTTCTATCAATATAGAGAGACAATTATCTATGTCTAATGAATTTAATGGGAAGAAAAATAAGAATAGGATAAAAAAGTAGATAAAAGATAAAGGGAATATAGAAAAGATGAATTTTACAATATGTTATAACTATAGAAAGAATCACCATAAGAAGTTTTTGAAAGGATTGGGAGTTTGTTATAATTATAGAGAAAATGGTCACTAAGAAAATGAATGAAAATAAATGAAGAAAACAATGCTATCTGTTGATTCAACTATAAGGAGATTGGGCACTACAGAAATGAATTCCCTCTAGCATCATGGGAATATACCTCAAAATAAGCTAAGGGATCAAGGCCAAGCATATATTTTTGACACTACTGAAGTGAAATGATTAATGTTCTTATATATTTGGATCTATGAAATATTTTGTAAAATTATTTTATTAATGATGTTATGATCATATGATTTATGAAATATTTAAGGAATGTACTATATTTCCATTTCATTAAGTATTTTAGATCACATGTTTAATGGTTCCAAGAAAAATGAATCATTAGTAAGGTATCATTTTTATAAAATACATGGTTGAAGGAATGATAAGCCATAGTATGTTCATAATGTTGAGATATTGATACTAGATAAAGAGATTATTAATATGGATTAAGTAAATTGGATACTAATCACTTCTATGTAAATTATTCCAAAGTGCTGGATCATAATATTTTTGAGAGGATAACCATTTATGAAATGGTTTAAGTTGAACTTTGGGTGAGGTTTTAGTGATTATTATATTACTTCACCATATAATGAAACCAATTTAAATAAGAGAAGTCTAAATAGTTCAAAGAATGATTTAAGGATAATATTTTTCTTATAAAAACATATCAAGTAAGTTTTTTCACTTATTTTCTTCGAGAATGAAATAATTCCTCAACTCTATAAAAATGGTTTAGTAGAAAAAATGTTATCCTATTAGAATCATTTTTATGATATCAATTAGGTTTATTCACACCTCTAGTTTATGGTGTTATGACCAACAATATTCTCATGAACATGTTCTATATCACTCACAATCATAACTTTATAGTTATATTTTTCTTCTATGTCCAACTTTTTCATAATTCTCTCATATTCGAAAGCCTAGTTTTGTTGTGACCTTCACATTTAGCCTTTTCTTATTTTTAATAAGTTGTGTTATAAACCCTATTTATGATGTGGTGTTTTCAAAAATAGTTTATTTTAAAATATCAACCCCTTAATTACAAAAATAATGTTTAAATTGTGAGGATGTATTTTATTTAAGGTGGGGAGAATGTAACACCCCAATAATTCTAAAGCAGTAACTGTTATTTTATAGCATATTACCTCTTGATATTTTATGGTATATTAATTTTTTAAAATAAATTTAATATATTCTATAACATTAAATTCACAAAATACTGGGACATATTTCATCACCTACAACACCATCTTTCTTCAATGACTTATGTTACATGCATGATCAAGTTTTTCTGAACAATAATATATTATTAAAATATTATTTTTTAATATAATAAGATAAATCCTAGCCACTAAATTAGTTTTTATGAATATTATTAATTAACCTAGGAAAATATATGGTGTAAATAAATATAATATTAATTCATTAAACACCAATTAATTAGAAATAAATATAAAAACCAATTGAATATAAACGGAATGCTTTTATACTCAAAAATGTGTTTTATCCAGATAAACTAAATTAATTATGTTAGTGAATAATCCTAATGAATTTTATATATTATATAATCAATAAAATAATTTTTAAAAAATACCAACATATTTGATATGTATAAGATAAGAACAAACCTAATTTTACACATAAACGATATATTTTTTATAAAGGCATTTTTACCACCTTTTAAGGGCGCACATATTTTAAATATTAATTTTGACACATTTATTAATCTATTATGAAAAAATAAAATTATTATTCGAAATAAAAAAAATAAAAATTAGGTTAGGGTGAAATTTTTTTATTTTTCTAAGAAGTTTTATTTTTTTTATGATTATTGAAGAATACTAAATTTAAATTGAAAACTGCATTTTCATCAAATTTATTTAAAAGGATAAAATATATTTCAAATCGGTTATAAAGTATATTTAGTTAAATTATAAATATATTAATTTAATTTATTCAAGTTTAATAAATTTCAAAGATAAATTAAATATAAAAACATTTCAAACATTTGAATATTTTTACTTTAAAAACCTGCTTTGACGTCCCATCTACAGGATTGATTTTAAATTAATTTTTTCCACTTTTGCGATAAAAATATAGAAAAATATATTAAATATTTATAATCATCATAATTTTTAATTTCTACTAATTTCAACTTAATTTTTGATCAAAAATATCAGTGAATGTAATTAAAATTAATTACAACAATTAAGAGAAAAATTAGCTTAACAAAAAACTAAACCATAAACATAAGAGAAAAATGACCTGGAAATTTTTCCAAATTCCTTTTTATAGAAATATTCTATCTATATATTCCATTTTATATAATTTTTATCATTATTGGATTCATGTGACATGGAAAAAACATGGGTGAAATTCCATTTTCAAGAAAATAACAAAAATGCCACTCCTCATCGACTATAAAAGGCACTCACCCCTCCCACCTATTCACACCTCCAAAGCCATTTGGATCACCCAAACTCTACCCAAATAATATACCAAAATACCTAACCTCATCCTTTAATTGTAAATTTGTTAATAATTCAAACTGCGGAAGTCTTATGGTATAATCCAAAAGGAGTTATCAGAATAAGAGGTGACATTCTTCAACAACCACTTTTGTCTCATTTACCTCTCCATCCCTTCAATTATTTTTATATCATGATTATATAATATCCTAATTATCATAAATATACTAATATTTTGTTATTATAACTGTTTTAATTACTATTTCACATACATCCATCAAATGGGACATGCAATCATCGTTCGTGTGTATGGCGGAATACCACCTCACAACTTGATATCGTTCATTCTTCAATTTAACACCTTTAAAAATTGAAACTAATGACAAGTTTATATTATATATATGATATATATGATATTTATAATTCATTTATGCTTATTTAATTCTTATATAACACATTCCTTCACATGTTCCTTTTTTTGGGGATACAATAACATTGTTTGTGGACGTGTGGACTACCGCCTCCTCAAAGTAATGTGATTATTTCATGCTAAACATAGAAATTATTAAGGATGAGTCTAACAAATATATATGAAATATATGACATAAATATGATACTAGATTTATAATATACATATATATTATTTAATTTTCATTTTTAATACAGAGAAATGTAATTTTCGCTCATACATACCTAAGACCTACCGTCTTCATGAATGGTGCATTTAATTTCATAAATCCATATTTTAAGGATTATTATAAATAAATATGTAAAAAATATATATGATAATTAAATCATGGTTTACACTCTGTAAATGATTAAATCATTATCTATTAAATAGTGAAAACAAATAACAAGTAAAAACGTACTCGAGAAACTAGGAAATAAACATCCAAAATAATGAAAAAATGAAATATTACTAACAAAATGTTGATAAAATATTATAATAAGATCATATATGGTATCATAAATATTAATATTTTTATTTAATAATTTATCAAAATTCTTAAAACCATTATATATGAGTTTAAATGATGTTCACACAAAAGAAGATGCAAGGTGAGGGATTTTCATCTCACATTTTACATGTGTGAGATAAATGTCATATTCACCACTTAATTATTTTGTGCAGTGTATATACTGAACCTTTTTCATTTAATATCATGATCAAATCATAAATTAGTCTATTTTTTTTCACTTGTAATTATTTAATCTAAGGGGGTTTTACTTGAAAGTTACAAACTAGTAAAAGTTATCTTTACAATTTCACTTTCTTTTCTGATTATTGACTTTCTCTTGAAACAATCACTTAATTACGATAATTTTTCTTATTTTAAAATAAATTTATATAAAATATCCATATTCTTGTGAAAATTATATTATTATTTAATAAATCATATTCCATTTTTACATATGGTATTTACATTGAATATTATTTGGTTAACTAGATACATTTTACTAAATCCATATCTTTATTTTCAATATAGATATTTGATGATAAGGAATATTATTAGTTAATTAAATTTATTATTTGATATATAATGAATTATTTGTATATGTACGACATGTGTTGGGGACCATTTATGGTAATCCCCTCATTGAATTGACAATCTCATGAGATAAATGAGTCGGCCAAGTCAAATAGGGTTCTACCCAATATGCTAAACCACCTTGTGAATGGTGCTAGTGGTAAAGGTACCATGTACCTAGAAAACATGATGTATAATAAATAAGCATTTAATTTATTTAAAATTCAGTTATTATTATTGTTATTCATGATATTTTTCTTTCAAATTATCTATGGATGCATTTCATTCTCAGTTTATTGATCAAATGGAATGAGTCTTTACTTATTTACCTTGTCATATTGATTAGGAACAATCCAATTATTTAAATGGAAATTGTGATCATTTATATACCTTTTCATATTTTTTAATCCTTATTTATTCTTAATTTATTCCACTATAATTATCATTACTGATCATTTTATCTCACCCTTATTTTGTTTTGTTTCCCCATGTTATGAAGAAATATATGAATAATATTTCAAGGATGTTGTTCATTTTGTTTTGTTATGTATCATGTTCTATTTCATATTTACCAATGTAATATGGGTATCATGTATATAATCTATTTTTCCAAAACTAAAAAATTGATCAATCCTTTTGGATTTGACTCCTTGTAGTCATGACAATGTAATAAAGTAGTGCATCAGCTCTGTGCTTCTGGGGTTGGGGCGCTACACACTTGTTTTGAATTATTTATTATATTTCCTAAAGATTTTTAGGAACAAAATAAAAATATGTGAAGTTCATAATAATATTTTTTCAATGGGTTTAATGGATGATTTCTGAATAACTTGGAGTGGGAATCCCTAGAATCTTCTAGAGAGTGTATTTTTCATTTAATTTATAATTAATATAAAACAAGAATTACCTCAAATGTAATAATTCCTTTTAATCAATTAAGTTGTTTTACTTATCATATTATAATTTTCATGGATAATTGAAGGTATATCTCATTTATTTTTATCCACACATGATCCATAACTCGTCGAACAACATTCCTGAATCATCAGGTGTAAGCACATGAGAGGAAAGTTCTTAACATAATATTTTATTGATTGAAACAAGTGATTATCTCATTCCCTATATATTCCTTAGTGAGGGATTGAAAGATGTTATTTATAGGGATTTGGATAATTATTAGAGAGGTTCATTTTTGAAAATCATTTCAAATATCTAATAATTATATTCTTGGGATATTACACTTTGGGTTTAACAAAAAATAATTGCAAAAGGTCTCTTCATCTAATTGTTTATTCTAATTAATTCCCATGATAAATAAAAATAAAAATATTAATAATTATGTGATTATTATAAATAATATATCCAAAGACTTGTGTTAAACTCATGGATAAATATATCATCACCTTTTGGGCTATTAACTCGGCCCAATAATCCTCTCAATATTTATAGAACCCTGATTAATAAATACAATTATTAAAATTAATAATTAAATATTATTCATTCAATAAATATATAGATATAATATTCAATAAAATCATGAAAAAAATATTTATTCTCATATTCTTAAAATTAAATAAGTATTAATATGAATCTATTTATTATACTAGTGATTAAATAAATATTTTATTTATTACCTTTTGAGTAAAAAATAAGAGATAATTTTTTTATATTAACTAAACCCATTCGTATGTATTATTTTAATATTAAACTCACATATTCTGAAGTAATATATCTAGTTATTGAATTCATAAAATTAACTTAAATTTAATAATTATTAATCCTCCTGAGGAGAATAATATTTATTATTAATATTAAATTTAGACAGAATCTATTGAGATTTTTGACACACTTAGTGTTTAATCTTTTGGGACTCTTTCTTAGTTAAATTAGGTAAAATTATATAAATACCAAGATTATTTCCCACAAACATGTTTAATATCCTTAGAGAAACAAATCAATTTCATAAAAATAACAACTGCCCTATAGATGTTACTATGTAATATAATATCTTTGTCTCGATATCTCATCAGCCAGGACACATAATTCTGTCATTATCCAATGTGATTATTTCAACTTTATTTTCCATACTCAAAGGAATTTTTTTTAAAAAAACTATGGACATGGATTTAGTTTGACTATTTCATTTAAATCAAAAGGCCAAAGGTAGCTTCTTCCATTAACTTAGAGGATAAATATTTTTTTTTGGGATTATTCAATTAACTCCATATCACTTATGATGTTCTCAATATATTATACATCATAATGAGCATATGTCATAATGTTTTTCATCCATATATCAAAGTATTTTATTCATGTTATACATTAATAATTATAGAAACTTTATGGACTAATACACACATCCTTAGATAGGATAAATAAATTTCACACAAAATATATAGAATTTCTATTAGTTAGTATGTACTAATAACCACCCTCTCTTAGAGATTACCAAGGGTAAAATTCATGAGAAGTATTCTCAATTTCTTATGAGCCTTTATCATGTGATATTAAAATATTATTTTTTCCTATTGATTATATATTATATAGATCAAAGTACATATCTTTCATATTTTTTTTCATAGAATCTCTAAGTTATCATTATAATGGGGAACTTCTATGATCGGTAAATGAGAAAAATATTCTATGGAAATTATCACATTAACTTAATAAAAAATAACATGAATTATATGATAAGATATTAATTAATAGTATGGAAATAAAAATTATACTATAAATTGGTTCTAGGAAACCAACTCTAACATTCTATCAAATGAACTAGATCAAAAAATTATCAAATTTTAGTCTACTAGAACTTACATGATATTTATGATTCCACTGAGATAAGTTCTTAGTCAATAGGTTTATTATGTTCTCATATATGGACACTCAAATTACTACAATGTCACCCCTTTGAGAAAAATCCCTTAAGAGGTTATACTTTTTAAGTATATGCTTCATCCAATATTTTGACATAGTCTCTTTGGATAAAACAACTATTATAGTACTATCAAAATATAGAGTGATAGAATATTTACTCATAGGTATAACATTGAACTCATAGGAAATTTTTTAAATATACACTTATTGTTTATTTATATTAGAAAAGAAAATATACTCATGATTTATTGTAGAATTGATGACCACTAGCTATATAGAAATATTCCTACACACATATACTCAATTAAGGAATAACACAAATACTAACTGTAATTCTAGATAACTTATATCTATTTATAACCTATAATTTGTCTATCACCACACAACTAGTTCCTTATATTCTCTATAAATGAGGAATGTTTTTTTATTCCTTAAATACGTCAGTATAGTCTTTATAACCAACTAATGTGGATCACCTAGGTCTACTTGATATATTTTTACAATTTTCAAGATATTAGAAACATCAATAATAAAATATATCATAGAATTAATGATATATCCAATCCTATAAGAGTAATGGATTCTACCCATTATCTCTCTATATCTCTCGCTCTCCTCTTATATTTGAGGAAACATTTTATTAAAGATATGTATACCATGGTACATTGAAAACAATAAATTCTAGGATTGTTCTATATTGAATCTCCTCAAAAACATGTCAGTGTATACTCCTTGTTCAAGTCCAATTATCCTCATAGATATGTGCTTATGGTTATTGATTCCTAGAATGTAGGATTCCTCACATATTTCATTCATGGATAATCTATTATTTTAGTAATATATTAAATGATTATAATAATAGTATCTCATATTTTTTAGTAATATATAAACATTATATATTGCTAAGAACACTACTACACTCATAGTGAAGCTCTTATAGACACTAAGATCAATTTAATTCTTTATGAATCCATATTCTGTTATGGATTCATCAAAATAAATGTTCTAGGGACCTGAGGCTTATGCTAATACATAATTAGATCTCTATAACTTGAAAAACTTATTAGAATACTTTGAAGATGTGAACCATTCTAGTTGTGTTATATAGACATATTCTATGACACTGCATAATACCTTTAACAACCAATTATACTTTATAACTACTACATTTACCATATATATTCATCTTCTTCTGGAATACCAATTTGAACCCAATTAACAAGGGGATCTACTAAAACCTAGGAATGGTTCTAATATATGGAATTCATTTAATAATTCATTACTTATTTCTAATTTTAACATATATTTTGT
Source organism: Viscum album (assembly GCA_963277665.1). Lineage (NCBI taxonomy): Eukaryota > Viridiplantae > Streptophyta > Magnoliopsida > Santalales > Viscaceae > Viscum > Viscum album. Next base: position 820,332,687 of record OY728126.1, read on the forward strand.
ATACTATTTCCTTTTACGAAATAGGTTCGATATCTTCAACTAATAATGTGTCACCTTACTTGGTGGCTATACAATAATATCTATTTGGTTATATAACCAATATAATGCCTCTACACCGTACTCACTGCATTGTAAAAACCTATCATGTTGGGCCTTATAAAGTTTGCATTTTATTTTATCTTATTTTTATCCTCCTATTCATTATAAGTATATTTGGTTTTCCATGATTAATGTATTTATTCACTTGGAAAATCAATTTCATGAGATCCAAAAGTTTCTTCTTTATATTGTCAATATTAAAATTCATAATAAAATATGCTAATATCAGTGTAAGTGATGGAATTATGTGTTTTATGTATAATTAGTTAGGTATATTGAATCCCAAAATATATAAATTCTCAATGAATCCAATCAACATAACTATATAAGGTTCAACTAGGACTCATCCTAGATTTCATGTAAATAGTGACTTGGAGATTTTATTCCTCTATTTCCATCCATTCTCCAAATAGAGATTATGGAGATGAGATAATATGGTGTATATATCATTTTCTTTATGTTTCATTTAGATATCACTAGTCATATGTTATAACATCATACATTGGATATTCAATTCATCATCTACAATTTTTAGAAGGAATTTTGTACCTCCTCACTTGCCTCTACATTGGCCTTATTTGGAAGTAAGGACTCTAATATATAAAACTTTTTATCTTGGAAAATTTTAATGTGAAATGTCTTATTCCAATCCTAGAAATTATTATAGATCATGATATTATATTTTCCCAAGATGAATCATAGGGATAAGGTCGTGGTTGGATGTATTTCAATTTTCGAAAACAAATAAAATCTAATTTTATTATATTATCTTGGTTACCAATTTTGACGTAATAAATTATTTTTATTAGTCTCCCACTATTTTATCAAATCACAAATACCCTCATTATTGGATCAATATATAATATATCTTGGATATTCTTGTGGAAATGATCCATATTCCTCTTCTCATAACCTAACCTATGGGAATGTAAATTACTCAATGGTAATTAGGCCAACTTTTCTTTCTAAATGACTTAATTCATAATTCAATGACCTGTTGAGTTGAATCCCCAATCTGAAAAATCCTAAACTATGATTTCATCTATTACTGTCTATTATTTCCTCCAAATCATGTTATATATACTATATTTTTTACCATTGACACTAATTTTGTTAAGTAAACTCAATATCATTATTTTTTATGATTAAAACTGGAAACATTAATGACTAAAATCAGTAGAAGTACATATGCAAATCCATGAAGGGAAATTGTCCAGCCAGAGCTGGTTAGAGTCGAATGGGCCAGAGGCCGCTAGTTGATGGGCCACGCCGTTCCCTCCCCTTTCGGTAAAGGAGAAGGTGCATAAAGAGAAGTGTTGGAAAAGTGAGAGAATTCTTCTGATGATGATGCCAAAAGACTGGATCCCACCATCATTGTGGTTAATAGCATCGATTACGGTAAGGCGGTCAGACTCAACAATGATATCACTCCATCCACATTCCAAGGCGAGCAACATACAGACAAGGATGGATATGGCCTCAGCAACTGCAATTTCCCAAAATCCTGATGTGGTTCGTACATTGCAGCAAGGATTTGCCCTAGATGATTTCGGGCCAAGAGGCCGAGGTCAACAAGACCAACCTTTGGGAGCAGTGCATACACGTTAATATTAAGAGTCCCTTCTATTGGGGGATTCCAATGATGGGGGAAGGAGAGGGTAACCGCTGGAATAAAATGTCCATTGTGGTCTTTCCATCCCTTAATCCATGAGGTGGCCCGTTCAATCCAGAATTCGGGGGGTTTGTGATCTTGATAAAAAAACATCATTGATCCGGACCCAGATAATCCATGCCAGAGTGCAAAGTGAACCTGAAGAATCCAAGGAAATAAAGGAGCACCAACGTGTCAGAATATCAGGAAGGTCAGAGGCTAGTGTCATTAAATCAGCTAGAGCCGGGCCCCATTTAGTTCAAATTTCCTTAGCTTCCAGGCAGTGAATGATGGCATGAAAAGGAATTTATGGAATGTTTAGGAAGAAGGGGAAAAAGGCAGTACTGGCCATATGTCAGTCAGCAAGGAGGCTCATGGCTGGGAGAGTACTCGTGCAGATCTGCCACCAAAATTGGCATACTTTAGGGGGAACGTTGAGCTTCCAAATCAAATTCCACGGTCCCTTATCCCGGATGACTGAGTGGCTGCCAAGAGCCAGTCTGTAATTGGACCTCACCGTGTATTCGCCCGATATATCATTGATCCAGAAAACCTAGTCGGGGCCTACATCAAGGACCCATGGAATTCTAAGGATAATTCTTTGATCCCTTTTATTAAACCAATCAAGTATTTTTTCTAGACACCACCTCTGTCCCTGGTCAGAATGGAGGCACCTGACAATGGCATTTTCAAGACCTGGTTGGAAGGGGGATGTAGCCCACATACCATTCTTATTGATAATACAATGATCAGTCTAGATATTGACCAATGATCCAGAACCAATACTCCATCTTAGTTCTGTTTCTAGGATCTTTTTAGCCCCCCAGATGCTTCTCCAGAGGATGTTGGGATGGAGACCAAGAGAGGAATCATGAAAGTCTGTGTGGGGAAAGTACTTAGCCTAGAGAACCCGTGGGAAAAGAGGTGATCGATGGTTAAGAACGTACCATACTTTCTTGGAGAATAGTGCATCATTGAAGAGACATAGATTCTGTAATCCCATCCCTCCCTCTGATTTGGATTTTCGGAGTTTCTCCCAGGCCATCCAGTGGGGCTGATTCTTTCTATCATTCATCCCCCACTAGAAATTGGCAGTACATGTGTGGATCTTGTTGACGATGAAGGCTGAGATCTTAAATAGGGACATAAAGTAGCTAGGGATGCACTAGATGACAACTTTTATAAGGGTCTCTTCTCCAGATTTAGAGATTCCTTTACGAGACCAGCCTAGAATTTTTTTCTCGATCCTGTTCACAAAATATGCAAAGATTTATTTTTTGGATCAGACAATCACCATGGGAAGAACAAGGTACTTTGGATGTTTCATAACCATATGGATACCAGCTGATGCGCATTGATTATTCCTCTTAGACAGAGGCACCACAACACTAAAAGAAATTTCAGATTTTCCATGATTGATCGACTGGCTAGATTCTCTGTCATACTGTTGGATTGCTTGGATGATCACCAGACATTCATTAATTATTGGACTGGAAAACAATATACAGTCGTTGGGAAAGAAAAGATGCGACACTGGTGGGATAACATGACAGACCTTTTCCCCATGAATTGATTTATAGGATGCAGCCTTGGAAATAAGATTAGAAAACACATCAGCCACCAGTATGAAGAGAAAAGGGGAGAGGGGGTCTCCCTGGAGAAGGCCTCGAGATGGGTCGAATCCTCTAGTGAGCTTCCCATTGACCTTGATTTTGAAGGAGATGGTAGAGATGAATTTCATGACCATATCTATCCATTTAGTTCAAAAACCCATTTGTATCATTAAAACATGAATTAAGTGCCATTCCACTCTATCGTAGGCCATGGTCATATCCAGTTTCCTAGTGATGGTTCCTCTTTTCATGGTGGAGGGATATTTCATGGAATGGAACACTTCATGGGCCACAATCGCATTATCAGTGATCAGTCTCTTGGCCATGAAGGAACTCTGATTCTCATAGATAATATCAGGTAGCCATGGTCGCATCCAATTGAAAAGGATCATTGAGAAGATCTTGTAAGAGAAATTGCGAAGGCTGATAGGTCTAAAATTAGGGATCGCCAGAGGTTTCTTGATTTTTGGGATAAGGACAAGAACAATTTCATGGATAAAAGAAATTATAGTAGTCCCATCCTAGATATTTCTCATCATGTTGCAGATGTCGGGACCTATAATGTGCCGGTATTGTTTAAAGAAAAGGGCGTAGAACCCATCCAGTATCAGGGCCTTAGTGGGATGAAGATATTTAAGATCCAGGTGTATCTCGTCATCTGTCACATCTTTGGTGAGCTATCTGTTGATCTCATCAGTGATCACAGGTCTGATACAATCTTCCACCTCGATAGACATGAAAGGGGTTCCTGTAGTGAAGATGTTCTGAAAATAGTGTGTCAAGGCCTCGTGGATACCATTGTTGTCAGAAACCTTGCTTCTATTGGGTTTTAAGGTGTAAGTAATCACATTTTTCCTACGTCTATATGAAGAGTTTTCGTAAAAGAATCGAGTATTAGTGTCCCCCTCTTTAATGTGGTTACCGCACGCCCGCATGGCCCAGAAAATTTCCGTGACATACAAGGCCGTGTCCAGCTCTCTTTGCATTGATCCAATCTTAGAGATAATGCAATTAGATGTGGGTTTTTTGAGGAGGGTTTTCAGTCTCTTTTCAAGGGAACCACAGTGCCGGTCGGGGTGGCGGAATTTATTATTGCACCAAGACCTCAGATAAGATGCGACATGTTGGAGATTGAGGAAAACATCCACTTGAGTGGTTTTCCATCTTGATATGATCACCTCTTCACATTCCTGATCTTTTGACCAGAAGATATAAAACCACAATGGTCTTCAAAGTTTTCAACTTTGTTCTCCTTGCGTGGAATCATTGAGAATTAGACAGTGGTCTGAGTAGTTAAGGTCCATGTGGCCGATATGAATCATGCTGAATAGATTAATCCAATAAGTAGAGCCCAGAAATCTATCAATATGCTCAGCGACGAGGGTGCCTTTAGTATTTCCATGGAATCAAGTAAAAGGATTACATGTGTACCCCAGATCGACCAGATATTCCCTAGAGACAGTGTCCTTGAAGTTTTACATCGAAGCTGAGGGTCAAATGATTCTACCCCTTTTTTCTTTATGGAACATAATATCATTGAATTCTCCTCCAAAGAGGATAGGGCTTGGTAAGTCATGTCGCAGCTTACACAGAAGATCCCATGACTTCACCTTATCATTATGGGATGTCTATCCATAGAATCCCACAAAGGTCCAGGGTGGGTGAGAGTCTGTTTGAATAGTCGCTGCCACATAGTGTGAGGAGAAGGACAATATTTTGACATCGATATGGTCCTTCTAAATGAGACAGAGGCCACTATAATGGACTTGTCTGGGCACTGTAAAGTAGCCTTGGAAGCCACACTTTAGAGCAATACCATTGGTGTCCTTGTTTTCCAGTATGGTTTCGGACCGAGAAACCATATCAGGGCGACTTTGAGCACAATTGCACTGAAGAATGTGAATCGTTTGTGGGTTTCCAAGCCCACGATAGTTCCAGCATAAAGCAATCATTACTCTAGGCGGGGCTAAGTCTCACCCACTGCCGCCTTTGGTTCTCCCGGAGTGGTTTCTCCACATGTCGTTTTCCACATTTTGGTGGGATTCCTCCCTGGGTGGCCTATGTCATTATGTCTTTTCCTGACCCCAGGTTTAGGGTATTCCCTTGGACCATCACTTTCTCCTCGTTGCACCCTCTTCCATGTTAGACGGTTAATTGGGCCCAGTAATGGAGTCCCTGTCATTCCATGGGCCTCTATTGTTAGGGCGCCTGCTGCGGTCGATTGTGGGTCAGGGTCCAGATATGGTGGTTCGATGTGCATCAGCATTGGATTTGAGCAGTGTATTGGTGGATCTTTGTGCTTTGTCACCAACTCAGTAGATGTTTGAGTCTTATCCTTTAGGGGGTTAGGATGAACTCTAACATCTCTCTGAGTGGGAGGTCCAACATTAGGGAAATCCAAAGGTCCTAGAATTTGGGTTTTTAAGGTATGGGTTCTGCCTGACTGGTATGTGCCAATGTGAGACGGTCAGGGTACTTTTTTTTTCCATCTCAGGGGTTTAATAATCCATGATAATTGAAAAGTTTCCCTGACTACAGCCTAACATGAACTTTAACTATGGTTGAATCTAAACAAAGAAGATGATAGGAGTTTTCAAAATTAATATTTTCTTTAAGGTATTTTTTAAACAATGTATAAATATTTAATATTTTATTATTCACATGATTGTTAATTTTTTTTGGATTTTACATAATTAATTAACTATGTTTGATAATTTAATTTTAAAAAATAATTTTATTTTACTTCATCTTATGAAGATCATTATTTTATTTACATTATGTGACCATGTTAGGTCATTAAATAAACCAAGAATCACATAACATAATTAAATAACATTGTATTGGAAAATAAAATAAATATGTGATATGATAATGTGCATTTTATCTATTGATTTGTTTATTGAGAATAATATAAACTATCCATAATCCTAGCAGAAATAATTACTTACGATAGTGTATGGCTTGATTTGAAACAATTATAAATTAACCTATGTATCTACTTGATTCGGTATTCATCAGCTTGAGTCTTAAACCAACTCCTCTTGATGAGAGGACTATCAACTATACATTCTTACTCACTCACTGTTAATTGGTAATAGGGTTTTAGGGTTACATAAAATAAACCTTCAACACTCAAGAATATATAAAATAAATGAGGGGGATAATTTAAAGATCATAATATTTAATTTAATAATAAATTATCATATAATACTAATTCAATAATAACTAAGGTAAATAATCCCAACATATACATAATCATTTTAAGATAATTAACAATCATACTTGGAAATGAACACATATTTTTACTATATAACATTCATTTATATTCATTCTTATAAATATAACTATATTTAAATTAAATAATTAATCATTTAATTAAGTAAATAAATTTTTATCTTAATATTCTATCAAAAAATGAAATTCAAATTTCCATCCACTATAATTTTAAATAAATTAAATTTTATTTAAAATTGATTACGTTCTCACCGTTTTCAAATGGGGGAAAACAACAGGAACCCAACAAGTAAGTTTAAATTCAGTACATGAATTTGATATATTTAAAGGACATATACTAGGGTTAACATAGTGTTTACCATTCTAAGTCTGATTAAATCTATTTTTGGAGTTTAATAATTAAAAGTTAGGTTCTGTCACATGACACGACATGCAACTTATGTTGTCTATGGTAATTGCCTTGTATTGTGTACTTACATGATATGTATGACCATATGGAATAACACGATATACATGGAATATTGTTTAGTGGGTCGAATCATGTAGTTTTCTTGGAATGTATGACCACACAACATGTCATAAATATACATAGATTATACCACTAAAAATGATCATTAAGTACACTACATATATGAAGAACATACACATCATGTAATAATATAATAACATGGAAAATATTTATTAATCATTTATATCCACATAACCTGTAAAAAAATATTCATAAGGTACCTTGTTTAGTGTAATATATGTTACAAATCAAATAAATCTAGCAACATTCCATGTAGATAGGTCTTGCTATTAAATATAAAGGTGTAGACACTCACAACACCCCTATCTTGATGTGTACATTATGTGAGTTTTTATGGGTTACATGGAATATATATCCACATAATCACCATTTCATATATTTATGTCTATCAAAAAATATTATTAAATACTCGATGTGCGACTTATGTAGTTTATCACATGTTATAGACATATATAACAAAATATATGCCCAATATCTCACATTTTTACATTTCACTTGTCTTATAGTGAATACATGGTTTGAAATTATGATGTGTACTTTGACCACATTGATTTACCTAATTTATAAAGAGTGAATGACACGTGGAGTTACATTTAATTTACACCTTCTATAGGCCTTGTACTCCCTATTAATTTTTGATTTGGTTGAAGGTTAATGCATGGAATGTAGTGACACAATTTACCAACACCCATTAACATATCATGATTGTCGTGGATCAAATCATATGTGGTTGACCAAGATTAAAAAGTGAGTAATTTAAAATTAAACATATTTTATCAATGTTATGAATCCAATAGCTTTTGGAACCTATGGATGAGATCTTTAAGTTTTCTTTATTTATTGTAGTCATATTCCAGGATATATCAATTTGAATGAATGCGTTGTCAAAAATTTTGGATTAAAAAATTAACAACTAGAAATAAATTCTAAAAAACATGAAAATAGAATAAAAAATAGAAAATAATTAAAAACAATAATTTGATAGATCTGACACTACTTGAAGGTTTCTGGGAACAATATATGTTCTGGGATGATGACTAGTAATTTTTTTTCATTGGTTTCAATTAAAAATGTAAAAATAATATGATGTAGGAACCCTAAAATATTATTTGGAGTATCTTTAAAATTTAAATTATAATTAAATTTAAATAAGAATTACCTAAAATGGGATAATTTATTTTTATCAAAACCATTGCTTCTCTTATCATATTGTCATTGAGATGGAGAAACAAAGTTATGAATCATCTAGTTGTATCCACATGTGCTCTATGAATCTCTAAAAAAATGTTCACAAATCTCTTGGTCCTAGAGAGGTAGAGATATGTTCATAATGTCATTTTACATCAATCACAATAATTGATTCTCTTGTTATATATATGTTCATGAGAGGGGGAGGTGGGTGTTATCTCTATTGTTTTTGATAAATCATAGACAGGTTTGGTTGTGCTAAAAAAAATCATATAAAATTATATAATTGGGATAGTGTTATAAGGGTTATGTAGTTAATAATTTCTTAAGGTCCCTTTATAGATTTTTATTATGTATACTCACCATGAATAATAATAATAATAATAATAATATATTTTAGGGATTGTGCTGAACTATTAGATAAATATATAGTTCTTTTTCAGGTTATTAACAAGACCTGTCCATACCCCTCGATATTTATTTAAAATTTAACAATAAAATGTTTTGTTTAAATAATAAAATGAATATTTTTTTAAAATATATAAATATCGAATATAATCAAAAAAAATGTGAATAAATATTTTTTCTAATATTCATTTAACTAATTAAAATTGTATATTTATATTTCCACTATACTAGTGAATAAATATTTATTTATTCATTACCATGTGAATAATAAACAATAGATAAAAAAATATTATATTCACTAAATATGTAAAAAAATTAAATATTCAAATAACATATTCTAAACTTGAATATATAGTGATTAAATTTATGTGATCAAATTATAATGAATAAAAATTATTCTGATATCTAATAATAATATTTATTCTCAATATTAAATTCAAGAACAATTTAATTGGATTTTGTGTACACTTAGTGTGTGCACCACTATGCCTCTTTCTAAATGAAATTAACTAAACAGAAAAAATATAAATGATTAGTATAATAGTATGTCAAGGTACCCATAGTGAAATAATTCAATTTTTTAATTACAAAAACCTTTATATATGAATTCTATTATTTAATGAATACTTATTTTTAATATATAATCTAGTAAGATGCATACTTGTGTCATCATCCTATATGACTGATTCATCTTTCATTGACTTCATGTAATCAAATTTTCCATGGATTATTGTGGCCATATATTTAATCATATTTTTCTATTTTAATCAAAGGTCCAATGATATCTTCCTCCACAATAGAAAATGGAAAAAATTATTTCTTGACTTATTCTATTAATGCCACAACACTTATGATACTCCCATTATATTGTACCTCTCTATCAAAATATTTCATCATAATATTCGTCCATACATCAAGGTATTTGATTGATGATATACACTAATAATGATATTATTCCTATTGAGTAATACACATGTATACATATATGGAAATACAATTAAACACATCACATATGGAATTTATATTGGTGAGTTAGTCCCCAAAACTTCTCTTTATTAGAAATTACCAATGGTGAATTTCATGAGAGGAAGTCTCACTTTCTTATGAGACTATAATACCTAATCACCTGATATAATTTGTGTCCCATAATATAGATGTTATTTAGAACATGAGGTATTTTCTTTATTATATTATCCTTTAATCTTTAGGGTATCTTTATAGAAAGTAACTATTTAGACCTTTTTATGTGAAGTGTAACCAAAGGAAAATACCAAATTTATATTATGTATAAAAACAGAAATTATGTGAAAATATACTTAGAAATATTTTGGTAATCTATAGTATAAAGTCAGTTGGTTCTAGGTCACCTACTCCATCATTTCCATGGGACTATTTATGTTCCAATAGCTCAGTGATAGAAAGTCATGATGAATTTTCATATTTATCAATATGTTTTTATCAAGGTTTGAAAAAAAATAAAATGATGTTTGATGAAATATTTTGTGGCTATGAATGAAGTGGGATATGTATGTGATTTCTTATAGGTTTCACTGGTCTATGGTAAAAATATGAACATCAAATACCTGTAATAAATAGTAATTAATTATCCATTTTTGAAAGGAAATAGAATTATTTCACTATATATTTAAGTATAGGTTTAGTAAGAACAAAAAGGTATTGTTTGGTTTGTATAATTATTTATTTTTTAACAATAGTTGAGAATTTTCTTTTGATAAATGTGACTCAAAAAGTTGATGACCCTGATAGGATTTATATAAGAAAAATAAAGAGGCTTCATCATATACCTAAAAAAATTATATATAGGTGTGATATTATATTAACATATCTATTTTGGAAATGTTTAAAGAATAATATTGAGTTCTCAAATGAATTTGAGAATAGTTAATCATCCATAGTTTAATTAAAAATCCCAGTATATAATTCAGATTTATTAGTAAATGATTTTTTCATGTATCCTTGGGTTGGGTGGTTCATGGGAAAATCATGTGTATTTATTATATTTTGTTTATAAAAAATCTACCAATCATCTATTCAGATTGATCTAATTAATCCATTTTATATAATTCTATGTTGCTCATACTTATATTGGATTGAAACTATATGTGCCTTTTTTCCCTAGTATTATGCAGGTGACTTCTAATAGAGTGTAAATGATCATGAACATATTATTCATGTTAAAAATAAATAAGAGTTTGTCATACTATTTTTTGTGTCATAATCTTGGGTTTAATGTTGGAGATTTAATATTTTATTGAATCTCACCACAATTGGATTATTGAATAATTATAAATAAAGGGAAGTTTTATTTTTTGTTTTTTGGACTATTTGAGGTTTTAGAAAGTATTGTGGAGATGAATTATCATGTCAAATTACCTTTAAGTATAGTGTCATGCCTTTTTTTAGAAATCACTACTGAGGAAATTCGAATTTGATCTATCTCTTTTGATTCAATGTGTGAATCTAGATTTGAAATGGGATTCATTATTTAGAATAAAATTCATATTATAGATCATAGTGAGAGGAATATATGAGGAAAATCACTATAACTCATATGGGTTTTAGGTTTCTATATACATTTATAAGAGGATATCTCCCTAATGAAGGTCTCAAGGTATAGTGGAAGTAGTTGTTCCCATGCCCAAAAATGTTTTTCATCAGTTTCTTTAGTTAAAAAATCATAAGAAAACAAATAAAAACCCCACATGATTATAATAGAGGATATTTTCAAATATAATCCATAATTAATAAATATACATGAAATAACTTAGGTAGGTTTTCTTTCTTTATTAATGAATTTTGGTAACCTTATTATTGTACCATAATTATGTTGATGTATCCAAAATATAATCCCTCTTGTGGTATCCACATATACTCCATGAACCTTATATTTTTTTTCAATGTAACTTCATGTTTTATGATAGAATTGCATTTCATTATAAATTGAATGAAGTTCATTAAAATAAAAAGACCTTCAATGATGAATAATTACTATTCTATTTTTTGGGTCTTCAGAAGGAGGTAGATTATTGGCTCTCACATTCTTGAAAGCATTCAATAAATGATTCTATCAAATCATTATATAAGTCTCTAAAATGGAAATATTTTTCACAACCGTCACCCACATTCTATAAAATAGTATATGTTGGGTTATATACATAGGATTTAAAATATTACTTATTCCAAATAGACCCTTAACAATTTTATACATTCTAAGTAAACCTCACATCTAATAATAATAATAAAGATAATAAATTATTATTAATATTATTATAATTATTGTTATAATTTTATCATGTGATAGATCATTAATATTTAAATATCGTTTTCAAATAAATAATTAAATATTTTTTTAAATGATGTAAAATTAAATATATGATTTTTATCTAGGACATTAACTGAACCTATCAATCCTCCTCTACATTTATCAAACCATCAATAACAAATATTATTCATTCAATAAATAAGAAAAATATTATTTTCACTAACTTGAGAAAAAATATTTATTTATGTATTCATATAATTAAATAAATGATTAACTGAGGAAAAAACATGATAAAAAGAAAAATTATATTTGTTAATTAGATAATAATGTTTCTTTAGTATTCAGCTCACACATATATTCTGAACTAGAATAACTAGTTATTGAATTCATGTGATCAACATAACTTGATTGAATAATTTTCCTTGGTTTAGAGAATAGTAATTATTATAATACTAAATTAAAATATAATTTATTTTAGAATCATGGGTACACTTAGTGTGTGACCCTCTAGGTCTCTTTATCAGTGGAATTATGTAAACTAACTTAATTTCCAAGATCAATGTCTAGTTATGATACATCATAAACCTATACTATAAAATCTATTGATAAAACATATAAATTTAAAGTTATATTTCATAATAAATGAGATGTTTAGAGTATAAAACACATATATATTACATTACTTTTATAACTCAAACATTATCTCTCATAATTCACACAATCCAAGAACCCAATTGTTCAGTGTTTCTAGTGATTAGGAGTATAACCAACCTATTATATATGATCTTCACCAAATATCACAATAAATATTCCCACATTACACTTTTATAAAATATCATACTTGATACCCTTTATTATATATTAGGTAATGTAAACATAATAAAGGGGGAGCATAAATAACAAGTAAGGAAAAATACATTAGATATTAGTCAAAGATCATAAGAGAGAATAATATGAGAATTTTTTATGAGAATATAATAAAAGTGAAATAAAATAAAATAAAAAATCATACCCAATAATACAAAGATCATAAATTATATATCACCTTTCATGGAATTATAATTTTGGTAAAATACATGAATCAAAAGTCAATAATATAAATCCATGAGAACATAGGCATTGAGATGCGGCATAATAGCATGTCATAAACATAAACTTATAAATAATAATTTTTTTATGGATAACCACCAAGACATTAACATCATAATGTACTAGGATATCCATATATCCATGAAATTTTAGACATTGGATAACCACCCATATAACATAACCTTATATACTTGGGCTACGAACCCATGTACCATAACCTTTTAGACTTGGGATGCCAATCCATGAACCATGACATTTTGTTATTAGATACAAAACATTACCCAATTAATTGGAAGTATATCAAAAAACCATATATAAAATAATGATAATCAATATATATTTTTTCTAAAATAACTTATAAACATTCATAATTTCATCATAGCATAGTTAACCCATAGAAAAGAAACAAGCATCATGAAAATTTACATAAAAATAATCACAATCCATCTAGAGTAAGAATGTAAAATAATTCACTAGATTATCTCCCCAAATAAGTGTATTAATAATTTAAGGATGTTGATAAAGATGGAAAACACCTTTATAATATCTATAGAATTTTTTTTTGAAAACCAATTAGGGATTACACTTTTTTTATAATAATTTCTATTATAAAATACAAAATACACAAAAAATGGGATTATAAATTACTTTATAAAACCATGAAACCCTATATAGTAATAATAAAAATAATAATGTAAATAATTGTAGGAAAATTCATTCATGTGTAAAATCTTTAAAAAAGAGATTATTGTCACATATATGTAAAAATAATAAAATTTGATACATGTAGAGAATGTAAAAAAATATAAATTTTAAACCATTGTATATAAAGTAAATGATAGTTTAAAATGAACATAAAAAATCATTTAATTTTAAAGTAGAATATTCTTTTAATAACATAAGGAGAATGAACATGGGGGACAAGGATACCTGACCATAAAGAATAGATAAGTTTCGCTCAACTTATAAACATCTTTTGGGTCAAATTGGGAACCAAAGGGAAGTGACATGGTATGAATACATTTAAAAAATGATAATAGAATAATAATATAAATGCTTTTTTAAAATGAAATATCATACAATTTCCTTAAATATGAATTGTGATATAAATAATATTGAATTCAATGTGAGATGTAAAATAAACCCTTAAGTAAACATTTTGTATGGTTGAGCCTGTTATAACTCCCAATATAAATAATTTTGTTTTAATATACATAAATATAATAATTTTATTAATAATTATTTAAATTAATAATATTCATTTTTAATTATTACCCATATATAAATTGTTTCTGGTTAAAATTAATATTCGTGTGTTTACTATTATCTTTCCCATGCATGCTTCGGTTTGGAGGTTCCGATCCTTATTCAATGTTCATGGGTTTATCACCTCTAGAAGTTTTTTTCTAGATTAATATATGTGTTTGATATAGTTCTAGATTCCCATATTTATTTCATGGAACTTATGAATATAGTTCTCATGGAATTCTAAAATATCTCATTTTTAGGTAATATTGAATTAACAAAATAATTGAATTTATTAATCAATACACTTTTTATATCATCAATCTATAAATATGAAAACATATGAATTTTTAATTATGACATATTATTACAAGTATTTATGTTTTATTATTCATTCATAGAAAAACATTATAACCATGTTCATATAGGTATTAAAACTGACCCAAACAAGATCATGCTATAATGATTAAATGAGTATGAAAATGTAATGGAATAATAATAATATCACTTCTACCAAATATTTATGGTTTCAATTTTTTTGTTAATGTAATGAATCAAATTCAAGAATAGGTTGACTAATGAGATATAACATAATGAATGAAGATAGGATAACACTTACATTGAGGTATTAAATTTTCTATTGGATGACCTCTTGGAAATAAGATGTTTAGGACTCCTTTTTAGGATAAGTGGTTCCCTATCATGAGATATTATAGCAGGGGAGATACATTTGGTAGTAATTTAATATAATTTTTAAAATCCTAAAATTTATTTCTCTTATTTTTTAAAGGACTTATGGTTCATAGTGAAAAGTTTATTATGACGCCCATAGAAAGTTTTTTACCTTTCATATGAACATTACACATCATGAAATAATATTGAATTTAATAGCTACAAATAATATGGGGAGATAAATAAAGAATAACAAACACACTAATGTAAACAAAATAGGCATGAATTCCTTAATGAATATCTCTCTTGTTATAAAATCATTAAAATGAAATAGAATAGTTAGGAATATGATAAACAATATCAAGGGAAGTGTATAACACTTGTAAGTGATGTATTGAATGTCACTGTATTAGAATGGTGGAATATATATAGGGTATAAAGGGTAAATTGACTATTGGGATATAACTATTACCTAGCCATTGGTCAATTTTACCCTTTTAAAATAAAATTTTTGGTAATAATGATACCATTATAATTAGTTTAAGTTAAAGGTAATAAAAAATGGATAATTGATGCAGAAGGAAGAAAATACGGAATCAACAACTAGGATCACACCTTTTCAAGAAAATTTATATGAAATTTAGAGTAATGTTGCATCACTAAGGTTTACCCTTGACCAAGTCGAAGAAGCGATTAACCATGTAATGCTTCACTGGAATCAACTAATATAGAAGTTCAAGTTATTTGATATCACCACTATATCAATGACATATGATCCACCCCATAAAAGTACCATCATCAGATACCTTACCCTTAGGGCATATTCTCATTAAATAATGGGTTTTGTATTTGTACCATAGTATTATAAAAGTTTTATTTTCTTCTTATGAATTATGTAAAGTTTTCTTCAACTCAATTTTCCTTATTATTTAATTTTAAAAAATACACATGAAGATAAAATGAGTAAGATAAATAAATTTTTAATACAGATAAAAGATAAATTTAATTTTGGAAAATATATAATTTCACATATTATTTAAAATAATTATTTCATAAAATAGTCTTACAAAAAACTATTTATTTAAATAAAAATAATAATATAATTTTATAATTTCTTAGGTAATTTTCTAGGGGTCCTAAATTTGATTATGATATAAAAAAATTTATTTTTCAATGAATAAGTATTTTTATTTGAAATTTTAAATTCTCATATTTATAAAATTATTTAGTAAAACAATTATTAAATTTTAAATATTTATTCCTAATTTAGTTTAGGATTGATTTTGGAGAATTTTTAAAAGTAATTTATTTTTTAGTGAATAGTGAAAATACATGTTTGTGTTTTTGGAATGTTTTTTGAATACACAAATAAGTAATAATTATGAAATAATTAAAATAAAAAAATCCATGACTAATAATAAGTTCCTTTATTAATATAATACATTTTAAATAATTATAATTAATTTCCAAGAATATAATTATCTTTCTAGAGTCTAAAATGGAAATTAAGGTTTTCAGAACATTATTTTTTGTAAAACTTAATTTCACATGAAAAAATAAATATAAAAAATTATTTTAGGTTATTAAAATAAAATATTTCACAATCCATCTTCTTTATTTCCTAAAACATGATCCAAAATAGTTGGGTGCCTATTGTATTTTCTTCCAATACGTAGAGATCTAACGACTATATTTGAGAAATAATAAACAATTCTCCTCACTCGGATAAAAATACATACCTCTCCACACTATTTCATTCAATATAAGGTTATTTAGAACGCACCTACCACTATTATTTTCTCAGTAATCCCATTGGTTAAGCTCTAAATCTCTCAAGTAATAACTCCTTGATGTTTATAAAGTGATACTAAAGTGATTATCTTCCTCTCAATTTTTATCCATGTACATCCATTGTAGCTGGCCATCTAATTTTAAAGTTATTATCTTCTAATAAACATATGAATATTCAATTAATAAAAAAATATTCCTCTATCAATGACATACATTCATTATCTTTCATTAAGCATATTCTCTAGACAACATTGTATAGATGATATACTTTTCGAATAATTCTTTGATTCTCTATGCATCCCTTTTATGTTGTGAATAACAAACCCAGTTTTTAATCAACAATATTTCTATAGATGTAATTATACTTAGGTGATTGGGTATTTTTATGTATGAAATCCTTATTTCCTTCCCATGGGATAAAAATGATAAAAATATTGAATTCTTTAAACAATTATATAGTTAATAATTTTATATTAAACTCATTATTTATTCTCCATTAGCTATTGATGAAATGATTTATTATGATATATGATATATGTTGGACACATTAATTAATACATATGAATTGTGGGATCTTATATAACTATATTTAGTTGGTTAAATAATTTCACTCTATATATAACATGTTTGTGATATCTTAGGGAATAAATATTGTAAAATGTTTTACGATACCATGATGAAGAACCTTGGCGATATGTTCAGGAATGTATAATTTTTATGATGTATCCAAATTTACATGTTACATATCATATAATTATGATTATTATCTGATTTTATGCCTCATTTATCATCCCTTATGATTTTTCATGATCCATTTATTTTTTAAACCATTATTGGGCTTTATTCTCACCCTTTTTGATTGATGAGTTTCCCCAAGAAGTCACTTGCGGTGATGTAACCTATGAAGGAGTAATAAATTAGTATCTAAATATGATTAAATAATTTTTATCTTTATTAAATTCATTTATTATATACCTAGTTTCTAAGTCACAAAAACTCAAATATCCTTCAAAGGTATTAATGTTTTATTTTGTTAATGAATTTTGTTAAAACTAATAAAAAAGAGGGGTCTCCATAATTGGTATTAAAGTACAGTTTAGTTATTTTTGGAAATAAGGATAAGAAAACTATTATAAAATACATATAGGTATGTCAAAGTATAGAAAAAAATACTAGATATTTGGTAAATTATAGAGCTATTTATTTCCAAGAAATTAAATCTATATCCAGATACTACAATTGGTTATGGGTAGAGAACATATGTAACTTGGTGTATGACCTTGAAAGGGATCAATATGTATTAAATAAACCTATAGATTTGGATTGAAAAAGAGTCATTATTGCACACCTAGATTGACACTCCCAGGTAATATTTTTTTTATTACATGATCTTTACAAACCATTATTAATTATATGTATATGATGTATTTTTTAATGATTGAAGTATAACATCTGAGAAGCATGTCTTTAGAAAAATTTTGAATTAAAATTCCCTTTATAAATATTATCATAAGATTTAAAATAGTAATAATTTTATCATTAAATAATTTTTCTTCTATAAAATAACATGAAATTGAAGAGACCATGTGAATAAGGGATACACCAAACAATGTGATGAGAAAAAACCCAATATGGGGGGATCCGAATATGAAAACTTTAGGATAATTCTAGATTAATTATATATGATTATGAAAAACAAAATATTCCATGTGGAGCATTAATATTCAACATGTAAGTAAAAAAAATAGTACATTAATCCTTAATTCATCAATAACCATCATTTTTTAGTGGAACTTCCAATCCATTAATCACAAAATAATAGATCAACTCTATAAAAATATATTTTTTTATGCTTTATTATTTCAAGAAAGAGAAATTAACTTTGAAAGTATACATAATAGAGGATTAATATGATCAGTGATGAACACTAATCAATAACATGAATCCAAAGGATGAAGTTTAATCTTTGGTATGGGGTGATTTCAAAAATTTCCTTTTCAAAAAGTATTTCTCACACCCTTTGAATACAAAATAGAGGAGAAATACATAAATTAAAAATGGTAAAATAAATTATTAGGGTGTTATAGGATTATATTTATAAGTCTTGTGTGATATTCTTAAAGATTTTTTATTTATTATAATTATAAAATTTATTGATTCTTTGGTTTGATAAGTCATCGTCTATAGAACTTTTAATCCCATTATTTAACTATTATGAAGAGATGGTATGATGTGATATAAAAGAGATTGTGCGCTGTGCTCTAAAAGTATAAATAGAGTTTAGAGATTCACAATAGTATCATGTAAAGAATAAAAAGAAGAGGTATATGTATTAACATTTAATAAATAACCTCAATCATGAAAGGTATGTGAAGAAACAACAATTTACATTATGCAAAAAGTGAGGGAAGACACATCTAGGGAATTTATTGTAAGTAAGTAGAAAGTTTTACAAGTGTAAAAGAAATGTCCATATATATTACAAATATTATATATATTGGATGATTTAATATTTTAATTAAATAGTAAATGTGATTATTATCTAAGTACAACCTGAAGTATTATGCTTTAACTGTGGGGAGCATGGAATTTTTTTAACCAATTTCCCTATTAGAAGATAATGGAGGGAAAGTACTATCAACCATAGTAGATGCCAATGAATAAAGGTCATGATTTTGTAATCATGATGGATGAAGTCAAGGATCTTAATGATGTTGTGGTATGTACACTCTTTATTCACTCCAAGTTATAAAGTATATTATTTTATCTTGGTTATACATATCCTTTTATTTCATCCAAATTTACAAGGAATATAAAATTAAACCCGAACCTTATAGTGGTAGAGTTATCTATTAAAACCCTTATAGTAACTATTAAAACATCAAGGACATATAGGGACTCCATTTTTAACATTGGTGAGTTCAATATACCCGCAAAACATAATGGTTATTCTAATAGTGGATTTTAGAATTTTACTTATTACCAATTATAGGTTGGATGTCAAAGTATATTTCCAAGATCAACTATAAAAGAAATAAAATTTCAGTTTTATTAAATATAAACACTATAATTGTTTTCAAAGGAGAGATATACCAACCTAATTATTCTCAAGAACAACCTCATATTTCCTATTTTATAGAAAAAATTGGTAAAGAATGGGAAGAAATTAAATGTAGAAATATCAGAGATAAAACATTTTTTGGAATACATAGATGAATTTCCTGGAAAATTAACTGAATCTCCCCCAAAATGAGTGGTAGATTTTTCAATTGAACTCATACATTAATTTAATCCAATATTTAAGAAAACATATAGAATTTCATATGCGTATTTAGAATAATTAATGAATAAAATTCACGATCTTTTAGAGAAGGGTTTTATTCGACTGAGTGTGTCTCAATTGGGTGAACATATTCTATTTGTGAAGAAAAACGATGGTTCATTGAGTATATTAATTTATTAAAAATAACTTAATAGAATCACAGTGAATAAAAAATACCTTTTCAAATAATTTATTATTTTTTTATCAGCTTCATGGGGTTTAATTATTCTCTAAGATTTTTCTCTAGTTGTGGTGTATTTGGCTTGGGATGAAAAAAGAAGATATCCTAAATAATACCTTATAAAAACATATGGACATTATTATTTTGTTCTTATGTAAATTTTCTTGACTAATTATACTTCCATACTTATAGATTTGAAGAATAGTTTATTTAGAGACTACATTGATAAATTTTTAGTTGCATTTATTGAAAATATTCTGATATATTGTAAATTTTTGAGAAGAATAAGGACAATATAAGGTTAAAATTAAAAAACCCAAGTAAAGATAATATATTTTTTAAATTTAGTAAGTATGAGTTCTAGTTACAAAAAAGTAGCATTACTGATACATCTTGTGATTACTGAAGTATTATTTTTTTATCAAGTAAACCCAAATGTCATAGATACATGACCTCATCCTACAATAGTGGATAATATTATCAATTTACTTGGTCTATCTAGATACTCAATATGAATTATAAAAAATTCTCATGGATTTATATAAAATAACCAAGTTCACTTGAAAGTGACTTAATTTTATTTGAGAAGTGTGTGTGAACAAGGGTTATAAGAACTATAAAATAGTCCATTTAGTGTACCTATGATCACTTTACTTTCTGATGGTGAAGGATTCATCATTTATAGTAACACATACTTGAAAAGACTTGGATTTGTATTCATGAAAAATGACAAGGTGATTGAAAATTAATTGAGATATTTGAAGCCTCATGAATAGAATTATCCTACCCATGATTTGAAGTTAGCTATGATTATCATTTCAATAAAGATATAAACACACTATATTTATGTTGATATGTTTGATACATACACTAACCACCATAGTATAAATTATATAATCACATAAAAGGAAGTAATATGAGAAAAAGGATATGGTTAGAGATTTTTGAGGACTATGATTATATGTTCATTATCACCCTTTAAAAGAAAAAAATTCATTCATATGGTGAGTAAGAAAGACCTTGGAGTTCTTTAATTAATGAGGTTTTAAAAAGATCCATTGATTAAGGACATGGTAAAGATATAAATGGAATTCATAATTGAAGGAAAATCATAAATCCTATCCCAAATGATTTTACAACCATCATTACTTGGGAAGATCAACAAATAAAAAAGAGATGATCCTAATATACAAAAGAAGTTTGAAGGTGTGAAAAATGGGAAGTTTCTAGAGTTTTATTTTGATCAAGAGAGGTTTGGTACAAGGTTATGTATCCCATTTGTTATTGTGTTAAATAAATAGTTGGTGGATGACTCTCATAGCCCTTTATTATCTATATGCTCTGAAAGAACCAAAATTTATAGAGATATGAAAGAAAATTATTGGTGGGATAAAATGAAAAGGGATAATGATGATTTTATTGCAAGATATTTTGTATTTAAACAAGTGAATTTGGGGAAAAAAATACTGAAAAAGATCGCTACAAAGCCTCCCCATACCAATATGTAAGTGGGGAAACATCATTAAGGAAATTACTATAGGCCTTACTAATACATCCAAGGGAAACAATTCCATATGGTTAATCATTTATAGTTTAAAAAATTCTTCCCATTTTATTGATATATGAGATGATTTCACCCTTAATCACCTTTCTCAATAGTATATTAAAGAAGTAATGTGAACTCATGGGGAACCATTGTCAATAATTTTAGAATGAGATACATGATTTTCTTGTATGTTTTAGAGTATCCTTCAAAAAAATATGAATGATGAAATAAATCATAGAAATACTAATCATCCAAAATTTAATTGGAAATATAGAATAAATATTCAAAAATTGGATGACATGTTATGATCTTTTTCACATGATTTTCATGGGTGTTAGGAAAAAATTATTCAACTTTTCAAATTCTATTATAATAATAGTTTTCACTTCAGTATTCAAATAGACCCTTATGAACCACTCTATGGGAAGAGGTGAAGAAATATATCATTTTTGGGATGAATTTAGAGAAGGAAAAATATTAGTACATGATACTATGAAATAAATTAAAGAGATGATACATGTGATCTAAAAATATATCAAGGATTCTACGAGTCAAAAAAAGTATTATGATGAAAACAGAATGAAGTTCATATAATTTCATATTGGGGATCTTGGAATAATGATATTTTGAAATAATAGAAAACTAATACCATAACACATTAGACTATATGAGATTATATATTATGTTGCAATAGTTTTATACTAGTTAATACTGCCTCCTAATATTTGTAGTGTTCATGAATTCTTCCACATTTCCTTCAGTATCTTGTTACTATTTTTACGTACTCATTAACCCAAAATTTTATCATGAAATATTTAGTGTTTTTCTGAGATTCATTATATGAAATATTTATTTTTAATTGATTTTGGGTAGTGCACATTTGGGGTATGATTTTCCAAAATCATGCACCCTGCTAGTACAAACTGTCCAAACCTAGGTAGTGAGGGTTTTTATAGTTTGAAAAATATTTGAAAAACCATGTTCCCACCTAGGAGAAATAGAAAAACCCCACTATATAGTGCACATGGTTAGGGTTCATGGTTTGAGAAACTATGTAACCATACCCAACTAACCATGTGTGCGACATTTAATTACTCCCAAAATTGTTAAAAAAATTCTTGAACCCGATTTTAGACATTTACTTGACCATAAATTTCCATATTTCATTTTAAAATATTTAGAGGGATCTGAAGAACCCATTTTGTCTCCTCCAAACCATTTTCAAGGCATATCAAAGTTAGGATATCATTGTTCGATCCTTTCCTAGTATGTTTTCTTTCCCTATTCCATCTCTCCCACTCTCTTCCTCTCTCCTCATTAGGGTTGGATGAATATCTATGTTGTTAGAGGATATAATACTATTTTTAGGATATTTAATATTGGATTGATTTCTTAGTCTCCATTTTCGAAATTCTTCATTGGATAATCCCATTGCAGAAGTTGTGTTATGTGATCTAGTGATCTATAGTTGGTGGTTCTAATTGATATTTTCCAATTCATTTGACCCAAAATTTCTTGATTTGAATTTAATTTCTTTCAATTGGATTGTTAAATTCATAATTCATATAAAATTAGGATTTTATTTTTTTATTTTTCATAAAATTTTAGGAAAGCCCTCAGTTCCATTGAATTGGGGCGTAATTGTGGAAATTGGATAGAAATTGTGATTTTTTTGTGAAATTAAATTATTAAATAGATTTATAAACTTTATTTTGAAATTTTTATTTGAGGAAAATGGATTAAATATTTTTCATTAAAACCCTTTGGTTTTATACTAGAGTATTCATGAATTGATTTAAAACCTTTTTAGGTTTTAAATGTATATTGGAACTCTTAAATGGGAGAAAAATGGATTAATTTTATTTTGAATAGTTTTAAAGTAAATTAATAATTATATATTGTTGTTAGAGAACATGAAATCCTAGTTAGTTAGTGAGTTATTAGAGACAACACTTTATTGATTCTTTACAACTCTTACAAAACATATGAAGCAATTCACATCTATGATGGGATGGTGATGAGTCCTCTTTGAAAAGTGTATGAGGAATGTGTGTACACATATTATGTGATCACCTATTTGAGTGTATGAGGATCTCATAACATGGAACTATCATACCTCTTAACAGAAAATCTTGTTGATCATTAGTGATTATAGTGATATATTCTATTGTTTTTAAACTTTATTACATATGCCTTGTGAATTAATTTAAACTGTTTTATATAAAATGTTTATTAATAAATTTTTTGGAATATTTCTATCAACTGAAATGTAAATCAAGATTTGTTTTAAATTTGTTCTTGAAATTCCTTGCATGTTTAATCTAAAATTGAAAATTTTATTTAGTTAATTAATATGGAATATTATTATAGGATACTTAGTGAGACCATACTATTCTTTTAGCACACACCCTACCTATACCTTCGAGAATTCTTAGATTTTGCACGACCATTTTCTAGAAAGGATAAAGAACCACTTGGAGGTGGTATTTTCTTTTGATCTTTGGGATTTGAGATGTTATGTTTGTTGGTTATTGGGTTTCTTATCCTGTTTTTTGGTAAATTATTGTTATACATGGGATCATTTAAACCTATTTGAATTATGGTCCTATTCTAACTATTGAGTTTTATTTTTATCATACTTACTTATTTATGTTTATCTCCACTATTATGTGGGAAAAACGTACCAACCTTATCTTGTATGATGCCGGGTGAGGTTATCCAACCCCTGGGGACCATGGTCCCCCTTCGGGCTATGTTAGGATTAGTTCAAGTATCAAGGAACTAGGGTAACTAGGATGGTTTGTGAAAAAGTGGTATCAAAGGTACTGGTTAATCATATTTCCTTATTGTCAGTATACAATTGTGCAATCGTTTCAGGACTTAGTAGATTGTTACAACTACGTTTCTGTTTAGATCTCACTTTAATGAGCCTTAAGTAACCAAGAGTGGTTTGGTTAAGGCATATTGAGTATTATTTATTGTTTTTCCCAACTTTAGATTTGTATAGACTGAGATCCAAAGATGGTTTATCTATATGATGGGATTAATTTCCCTCTTTACAAAATTTGAGTGTGAATATTTTGTCACCAATGCTTTATATTTATGTTTTTATCATCATTACTCTAATAAGATGTGTGAGTAGGATCCATGATAAATTTGTTGATGAACCATAGTGAGAAAATCCCCATGTAGACCAGAATCTAGTTGAAGTTATTATGTGTGTTGTCCAAGATCTAGGATAGGCACCCTAACCTATTCTCATTCAAGAACTAGTTATAGAACCTCATAGGTATGACTTTTGGATTCATAATCAAGATTTACTTTAATAGAAGATACCGACTTTCAAGGTCCCCAACAATCCTCAAAATGATGTGGATTGGTTGAGAAACATTGAACTTATATTTGAGTTATTGGAGATGCCAGATGAAATCAAGGTGAAATGTACCACCTTAAAGTTAGAGGGAATTATTAGAAGATTTTAGGATACAATAGTGATGGGGAAGAGGCATGAGGACTTAGAGTGTAATTAATTTAAAGATCTTTTCACTAACTAGTTCTATCAAAATTTGATGGTGTTTTCTAAGGCAATTAGAATTCTCACACTTGAGAAGAATGATAGGACAATGACATATTATAAAAATCATTTTACTGATCTTGTGAAATTTTCACCTGATATTGTGTCAAATGAGATGATTAATACTCAGTGGGTTGATATGTGACTTCAATCTTGTATTTGTTCTTCAAATTTCTTGATGAAGCTACCTTCTTATACTGATGTGATGGATAAAGTGTTGATGTTTGAAATTGACATGACTACTATGTCAGGGTTGATGGGAGTTTCTTTTTCATATAGTTGAATTTATGTGAGTTCACATGAAGGAATTATAAAGCGTAATTATTCTTATGGTGGTTATTGACAACTTGTTTTTTCTACACCCTGTGTAGTTCCTGGAAGTGGTCCTTAGATTTTTACTAGTGTGGCATGTCTAAGCTCTCAAAACTAGTTTTCATTGAGGCACCCAAAATATGTGGTTTCAAATAATTCTCAGATCACATCAAGAAGTTCTTCCATGTCTATTATATCCCACATAGTGGTATGAGATCATCATCACCTAGTTAAAATAAGGTGAAATCATTTGCTTCTCGAACAAAGGTGTTCCAACCATAGGCATCTAGAACAAAGCTTCTTCATGCAGTGGATGAGTCCCTAGTGGAATCATATATAGGTCTAATGACTGTAAGATCTACCATCACTATTGATTCATTTGTAGTGATTTATTTTTTTGATACAAATGCATCTCATCCATTTATTTCAACTCATATTATGAATTTGATTACTTTTCCTACAAATCTTTTATCTTATATGATGGATATTACTATGCCACTCAGAACGAGGAGAGAGAAGGGTCTTTATAGTCTTAATTTTGTTTTCTCATTTTCAAATATAGAACATAATTGGGATTTTATGTTTCTTTTAATTAAATATCTTGACATCATTTTCGGGATGGATTGGTTATTTTCCAATAAAGCCTGAATTGATTATTATCTTCAAAGGGCCTTATTTACTAAACCCTATGTGGTGTGTCATAGATTTTAATGGGAATGGGGATTGTGGAAGATTAGATAAAAAAATTATTATATAGAGATAGGGAATGTGATATCTTTGGTTTCTTTTGACCTAGAGCATGAATCATTGAGTGGTGATGTCCCCTAGTCATTGTCTAGTTTCCTGATGTTTTTCCCTTCGACTTCTCTAGTTTTTCACCAGTAAGGGAGGTAGGATTTTCTCTCAATTTAGTACCCAGTACTCAATCAATATCAATTAATCATTAAAACATGGAACAAGATGTATTTAAAGAGTTGAAGTCTGAACTGCATGAAATTTTAGAGAAAGTTTTCATACACCCAATTGTGTCACCTTGGGTTACACCCGTACTCTTTTGTAAGAAATATGATGGGTGGATTCACCTTTTCATTGATTATATAAAACTCAATCAAGTTATGGTAAAGAAAAAAAATTTGTTTTTTAAAAATATTGATGATCTATTCGACCTGTTGAAAGGGGTGAAGTGGTTTTTAAATATTGATATTCAATATGGTTATTATCAGTTAAGAATAAAATAATATGAAATTCAGAAAATTGCCTTTCGGGGAAGGTGAAATCATTATGAGTACCTTTTAATTTCATTTGGTTTAACCAATTAACCTATGATTTTGTGGATATAATTAATTGTATCTTCCATGTGTAACTTCATACATTTCTGGTATCATTTATGGATTACATTCTTTTTTACTCTATGTCTGAGGAAGATCATGTGGGTCATCTGAGAGTAGTTATAAAATTGTCGTGAAATCACCAACTTTATGCCATGTTATCAAAATGAGATTAATGGATCCAGGAAGTGAATTTCTTGGGTCATGTGTTGTTGTAACATGGTTTATCAGTTGATCCTAAGAAGGATATGGCTTTTATGAAAAAATAGCAACCACAAAATGTTTTAGAGATTTGAAGATTCTTGAGTTTATCCAGATATTATTGTTAATTTGAAAAGGAAATCTCAAATTTGGATTCTCCAATGACTTCCCTAACTCATAAGGGAGTAGATTTTGTTTGGTATGAAAAGTTTTAGAGTTATTTTGTTGATATTAATTTTCTTTTGACAACTGTGCTGATGTTGACTCTTCTAGAGGTTAGGTAGGGCTATGTGGTCTTTAATGATGCATGAGGTTTATGTTTGGGAAAATTTATTATATAGGGTGATCATGTAATTTCATATAAATTTAATTATATTAGGTCACATGAGAATAATTACCTGACCCATGACCTTGAACTCAAAGCTGTGATGCATGCACTTAAGAGTTTTCGACATTGCTTTTTTGGAAAAAAGGATTACTATATATTCCAACCACAATATATTGAGTTATATATTATCTCAAAAAGACTTGAATATTCTCCAGAGGTTTTGGGTGGAGTTCCTGAAATATTTTTAATTTAACATCACTTATACCCTAGGGAAAGGGAATGTAATTTTTAATTCTTCAAGAGGGGAACTTCAAACCAAAGTTGTGAAAGAATCATTAGAATAGTGGAACTTTATGGCTCTTTTTTCACAGTATCATAAAGAAGTTTAGGAATTAGGGGTTGAGGTATTCATGGATCGTTTTCAGTTTTACTCCACCCTTCTGAAGTTGATTAT
Organism: Viscum album; assembly: GCA_963277665.1. Lineage (NCBI taxonomy): Eukaryota > Viridiplantae > Streptophyta > Magnoliopsida > Santalales > Viscaceae > Viscum > Viscum album. The sequence continues at coordinate 820,360,735 of OY728126.1, forward strand.
TAAGGAAGAACTACATTATGATAAATTCTATAGCATTGGAGAGTCTTTTTATGGTGGGGAGGTGATTCTAGAGGATTCATTATCCATGGAGTGAATTTAATGTCATGAGAATCATTTTGTGGTATTGTTATCGGTCAAGAGATATGTGATGGAGGATTACTACAGTTCCTAGTGGGAAGTTCACCCAATAAATATGAGCATGTTCTATGAAATGCAGTGATGATTTTGTTGGCTAGGTGTGAGATGGGGAATTGATGATTTTGTCTCTCATTGTTTTACATGCCTATAGGCCATGGAAGAGAAATAGAGACCTTCAATTTTTCTTCATCTAATTTTAGTCCTGACTTGGAATTGGTATGAGATCTCTATAGATTTTTTGGTTGGGTTGACATGAACATAGAGAAATAATAATTTTATATGGGTTTTGATCGATATGGTGACCAAATCATCAAACATTATAATGATTTGTGATATAATAAAAGTTTAAGAGATATGAAATATCAATGTAGAAAGAGATTATTAATTTTCTTGGAGTTCCAGCTATTATAATTTTTTATGTAGATCAGTAGTTTACTTATATATTTTGGAGAGGCCTTTATGAGAAACTGGTATCTCAGGTTCGTTTGAGAGCGGCATACCATCCAAAGTTTGATGGATATATTTAAAAAGATATATATATTCTTGAGAATATTTATTGCTTCTTTGTTCAAGAATTTGGAGGGGATTCAGATGAACATTTGGGGCTGTTTTAGTTTACTTATAACAATAGTTACTAATCCATGATCAGAATGGATTCTTTTGAGGTCTTGTAAGGCCAGACTTTCAAATATCCATTGTATTGGTCAGAGATCAGTGAAAGTTTTTTGGTTGGACCAATCTTGGTTTAAGAGATGATAGAAAATATTTTGTTTATTAATTAGAAAATTTTGATAGCACATATTTGGTATAAATCTTATACTAATAATCATAAAAACTATTGGAGTATTTAGTTAGTGACCAACTATTTGTAAACGTTTCACCCCATTTTTGTCATCGATGGTGTAAGAGGTAAGGGAATATTTCTCCTTATTTTGTGGGAACTTTTCAGGTCATTGAGAAAGTGGGTAAAGTAGGTTACCATTTATAAATTCATCTATAGTTGACATCAATAAATAACATGTTTCATGTATCATAGCTACAAAAGTATCTTTCTGACCCATCTCATGTTCTAAGATAGAGTGATCTTGATGTCAAGACTGATTTATCAATGATTGATCATCTAATCTGGATAGTTAATTATGAAACCAAGGAACATCATGTGAGGAAGAAACCAATGGTTCAAGTGCTATCGTAGCACAGTTTTGATACTCTTGAGACTTGGGAAATGGAGGCACTAACTAGAGAGTAGTGTCTACAACATTTTGACATGGAAGCTTCATAATAGGATATCTAGGGATATAATGTTTTAATGGTGGGGAGGCTGTAACATCCCATTACTATTTTTAGGTAATCCTTGACCACTTTTTTGATCATTCTCTAGTTATTGTACATCTACTGGTTCTTCAAGTGAAATTTAGAATTTTTTTGGGGACTCTGGGTTGGGTATAGTTGGCTCCCAATTTTCCCAAATTGCGAGCCTTACTATTGAAAACCATATAGAAATCGGTATTTCAGGTTTGCAAATTTGGGACATGGTTTGAATAACTATGTTCTTCCAAGGGAGAAACTATGAAATCCCACCAGAAGGGGCACATGGTTAGAGTGCATAGTTTGAAAAATAATGTGGCCATGCCTAGCTAACTATGTTCGAGACATTTAATTATTCTAAAAATTATTAAAAAAAATCCCTAAAGCAAATTTTGGAGCACCAATCAACCCTAACTCCCCATATTTAATTTTATAATGTTGATAGGGATCTCAAAGACCCATTTAGGATCCTCTAAACCCTTTTTAATGTGTACTAATTCTAGGTGATCATTATTCAAACCTTTCTCAGTAAGTTTTTTTTCCCCGTTCCTTCTCTACCATTATTATCTTCTCTCCTCCATAGGGTTTGATAGATCTCAATGTCTTCAAATGATCTAATAAAATCATTTTGATCTTGAATATATTGTTTATTTTTTTCCCACCAGTTTCAATGTTCTTTGATGGTGAATCATGTTGAAAATGTTGTGTTATATGATTTTGTGATCTATAGTAGGTGGTTCCCAATTTATTTAACCCTAAATTACTTGATTTGAATTTAATTTATTTCAATTGGATTGATAAACACCTTATTCAAATTGAATTATTATTTTATTTTTTATTTGGACTAAAATTTGGGGAGAACCCCAATTCCATTGAATTGGGGTATGATTGTAGAAATTGGATGGAAATTGTGAAATGGAATTTTTGAAATTGATTTCAAATTAGTATTTGGAAAAAAATGGATTAAATTATTTTGATGAAAAACCTTTGGTTTTATCCTAGAATAGAATGAATTCATTAAAACCCAATTTTGGGGTTAAAATTGATATTGACATTCTTAAATGGACATAAAATGGGTTAATTTTATTTTGAACAATGTTAGAGTAAATTCTCCATTATTTATTATGGTTAGAGAACCTTCAAGCCTAGAAAGATAGTGAGTTATAAAAGAAAAAACTCTATTGATGGTTTAAAAATATAAAAAAATAGATGTAGTAGGTCACGTCCTCGAGGGGATGGTGTTGAATCCTCTTTGACTAGTTTCTGAGGGACGTGTGTACACATATTTCTATGATCACCCATTTGAGTGTGTGATGATCCCATAATTTGGAACTATCGTGCCTCTTGGAATATTACCATGTTAACTATTTGTGATTATTTTAATATATGAAATTTTCTATAACCTATTTTACACCTGACTTGTGAATTTACATAAACTATTTAATATAAAATGTTTATTAAACCATTGCTCGAAATATTTCCATTAATTGGAATGTAAATCATGGGTTTTTATTATTCTCTTGAACTAAAATTCCAGTTTTATCTATAATTGAATGATTTATTTGTTTAATTAATGTGTAATGTTATTATGGAATCCTTGGTGATACCTGTAATGGCCCGGACCTCTCCGGCCCATTTCTTTGTCAAAAAAGAAGGTTACGAAGTGTTCTGGAGGGTAAAATTGAATTTTCCCACACTTTCCAGAGTTTTGTAAGTACACGCCGTGTAGTGTGAGTACACACTGTGTAACACCTTGCTGTGTATACCCTGTGTTGAAGGCCATGTCCTTGCCGTGTGAGAAAAATAAGTACACGCCGTGTATCCTATACTACACGTTGTGTAGTCCCTCCCTGCGTACACTTTACCTTAAAACCACGTGTTGACCAGTCAACGGTAGTGTGCCATGTTGAGGCCGTGTCCTTGCCATGTGAAATAAATGAGTACATTCCATGTAGCCCATACTAGACATCGTGTAGTCCCTCCCCATGTATGCTTTAGCTTTACATCATGTGTTGACCAGTCAACGGCTGCGTTCCGCGTTGAAGGCTGTGTTGGAAGCCACGTGGTAACCGTGTGAAATGGCCTAGTACACGCCATGTACTAGGAAGTACACACCGTGTACTAGGAAGTACACACCGTGTACTTTTGTTTTTCACGCCTACAAAAGAAGGGGTCCTCTCCCCCTTTTAAACTCACTCCTCTCCTCTCCATTACTCTGAGCAGAGCTCTCCCAAGAGACTCAAAGGCTCTTTTTCTTCCATAAATTCCTCATCTGAGCTCCGATTTACGATCTGTCAGTGGCCACAGGATCATAACGACGAGGAGGAACTTCTGAGCTTGGATCTATTATCTTTCCTTTGGCTTTTCCTTTCCAAATTCAACCCGAGGATGTTTTTACAGGTTTTGATAGAAGTGACGGATGTCGACGGACGTCTTCTAAAGTTGATCCCGGGGAGCGTTGTGATCAGAACCTGTTGAGGTAGGGATCTTACCTTCGTCTCTCTAAATTGTGCATCATGCGGGGTGGGTATCCTCTTGTTTTCATGAGAAAATTTTGAACCATTAAAAGAAGATAATAACTGGTTAAATAACGGGGATGGGAAAGTTTTTATGTTTATCTCCTGTGATATTATGTGTGAATTGAATAGGCTTATGCCTACTGAAAATCACGGTCGTTGGGGGCCTTTACCTGCACAATTAAATGTTTCCTGATCTTTCTAGACCATTTTTGTGAATGGAAATTTGTGGAATGTGGAATTTGGTTAATCACGTAAAGTTGGCTTATTTAGAAATCTAGAACCCTTATGTGGTCACCCTGGTTGAACAAAAAAAATGGAATAATGAACATGTGGGTGTTGGCTTGGATATGTGGCATGTGATAGGTGTGTTTTGTGGGTTTTTGTGGATCAGGTGAGTAGCGAGTCTACGGTTGGCTTGGTTGTGGGTTGGTGTGAATACTATGCTGGTGATGGGCAGTAGGGCTGCGATAAATGGTATTAAAGGGATAATGATGTACGGGTTTTGGTGTGATTTTGGTTATGGTGGTTTGCAGTGGGGCTGTAGGGATGGGATTGAATCTGAATGAACTATGGGTTGTAAATAATAAATAAGAATTGGAAGAGTTAATAAATGGTGGGGCATGGTAATGGAACTGGAATAATAATCAATGGGTTGGTTGGTTAATAAGAAGGGAATTGTTGTGCTACTTTTGTTTTCCTAACTCGATTTGTGGATGGGAGGGATATGTTTTACGAACGATTGATGTGGTTGGTTGGGGTTGGTTTCCCAATAGATAAGGAGCTAAATAAACTAATTCTGATGAAACTTAAAAACCTAAATGGGGTTGGGGATGTTTGTTGTATGCATTCTTTGTAGTAGTAGTGCTGAGGCACATGCTCAGTTTCTCTGTTTAGAAGCCATAGGTTGGGCTGTGTGTTTAGTATACATATATGTATCTGTAACTTTTGTGTTTTATCGCACCCCACCCATTTTGAGCACTTAGTGTCGAACACTCCCATTTCATGGGAGAGGGTGTTTTCCCCTTAGTTACTAGATCCTTCCGGCTCCTTCTTCCCTAGGATGTGATGGATTGAGGCGACCTTACACCTAAGACCCTTCAGGTAGGTTTTGATTAGGGTGGTTTTGGCCCAAGACTCTTCGAGCAGGTTTGATTTCCCAAGAATCTTTGGGATGAGGCCCAGGAGTCTTTGGGTGATACTTCTATTACTATTACTGTTCCCAAGAATCTTTGGGATTAGGCCCAGGTGTGTGCGGGGAGGATGCATGGTTGTGAGGCCCAGGTGTGTGCGGGCGGGATGCATGGTTGTGAGGCCCAGGTGTGTGCGGGCGGGATGTGTGGTTTGCAAAGGCCCAGGTATGTGCGGGCGGGATGTGTGGTTTGTAAAGGCCCAGGTATGTGCGGGCAGGAAGAGTGTGGTAGCGTTAGGACATTCACTGCTAGGAAGAGAAGCTAACTAGTGGGAAATGGTGTGGGGTATCCAATACTCTTGTTCTTATATACTACTACCCGTTGTGATTGTGTTTTTGGTGAGTGTGGCTGGTGAGGTTGGGTGGATAGAATTCCTTGCTAGGTTTCTTCTGTTGTTCTCACGGGACATTAGGATGTCTCCCCACTTGTGCACGAGAGCTTTAGGTTTCCCTACTGAGTATACTTGTATGCTAACCCTACATTTACTTTCAGGTTTCTAGGAGGACTACCAGGGCCGTGCAGGACCCTACTAGTCGGGACAGCTGGAGTTATTGCAGTTGTTGTACTCTTGTTTCTTTTGGTATTATACTTTTGAGATTTCTTGTACTTGTACCTTGTTTCAAAACTATTTAAACATGCATGTGGTATTGGTTTGGGTTTATTTCTATATACTTGTTCTTTTCCTTTTTGGTGGTTGACTTTTCCTATTTCCCGATCTTAAATAATAAAAAGGGTAATGCCTCCCATATTTGTGAAAACTCATACCCTTGGTGCTAATCGCCACCCCGGGTCCTGCAGGAGGCGGGACTCGGGGGTCATTATCTCCATTTCACCATTTCCAACTCAGGTTGGGAATCTTTGGTGGGAGGGGGTCGTGAAAATACCCTATAAGGATTTTATCTCACACCTAACCTATGCCTTCTTGTATTTCTCGATTTCCTCCTTCCAGGTTCAAGTAAGGGGAAATGACCACTTTGAGGTGGTAGTTAGTGTTGATCTTTGTGTTTAAGTTGCTGTTTCCATTGGGTTTTGGGTCACTTATCCTAGGTTTTGGTACATTGTGGTTATACCAAGGGATTTTTATACCTATTTTAATTCTCATACTATTCTCCCTATGGATTTTTCTTTTAATCATATTGGCTTGTTTCTGTTTTTTTACTCTTATGTGTAAAAACCATTCCCACCTTATCTTGTATGATGTCAGGTACTAGTTTCCAACCCATATGGATTGGGATAACCCTTTGGGATATGTCAGGATTGTATAGAGTATTAGGGTACCCGGGTATCGGGTTGGTTTTCACATGTCCCTATTAAGAATATATTTGTACGACCCAATTCAAACACTCTACAATAATAGTGTGGAATTAGAACCTAACCTATCATATAAAGATGAAATAATATTAAGTCTTGATGAAAGAAAACAAGTGTTTATGAATAAGATAACCCAAATTTTTAAGGACTTATATATAAATAATATGTTCAACAAACTAGAATGGGATTTTGAAGAAGTAATGAAAGAGAAAACCCCATTTATTTTAAGGAAGTAAAAAAATTCCAAAGATGAAATATCTTAAGGGGTGAGATTTCAAAAACCCAAAGATTCATCATCTAATTAGTAATTGAACTCATTTATCAAAAATTCACATTTATTATAAAGACTATAGAAATAATTTAATATTTCATAATAACAGTACACATCATAAAATAATCTTGACTATAAATTCCATATATAATGCAGTGATATAAATAAAAAATAAAATTGCACACACTATTATAAATTGTATAGTATTGAATTATAAATAAATATCACTCCATTTATAAAATATTAAAATGAATTAGAATAGTTTAGAATATGATAGACATTATCAAGGGAAGTGTAGAACATTTTGAAGAAAAGTAGTGAATGTTGAGGAATGAGAATGGTTGAGTATATATAGGGTATAAAGTGTAAAAAGGTTATTAGGATATGAAAGTTACATTACCATTGGTTAATATGACTATTGGAATTTTTTTTACCATTTTAAATAATTTTACTATAAATTTTTTTCTATATAAACAACAATGAAAGGACACAATTGATGTCTAATAGAGAAACAATGACCTCAACTGGTAGGATTATTGAATTTGAAGAATATTTATTAGAACATGGGAGGGAGGTAGAGTCCTTGGGGTTTATCCATGACTTAGAGAAACCATATCTCTAATAAGTAAGGATTTATAAGAATTAACTAATGGAGAGGTTAAAGTTAGTAGAGATCACCACTACTTTAATGATTGGAGATTAACACCATGAAAGTATTAATATTGCACACCTTAACTTTATAGATTATTCTAGTTTAAGAAGGGGTTATATCTCTAGACCTTAGTATTATAAAATAGAAATATTACTCTTAGAAATTAAATAATGGTTTCTCTAATCACATTATTATTATCTTAACAAAATTAATATTATTATATTATAAATATTATAAATATATTTCTAGATACATGGAAAACATAATTTTTTAATAAATATATAATTTCCATTATGATTTTCAATTAAAATTATTTTCATGAAGTATACATACAAAAATATAATTATTAAAATGTAAATGATAATATATTTTTATAATGTCCTTATTAATTCTTATAAGGCTCATAAGGATTATTATGTTATAAAAACAATTAGTTTTCAATTAATCGGGTTTTTTAAAAATGTTAAAAATATCATATTTATACCTAATTATGATAATTTCTTAAACAACTTTTTATACCTATTATGCTATCGAAATCATTATTAGATTTTCCATGTCACTTTTTTTATATTTAAAATAAAAAATCATATTTCTATTAAATGGTATTCAAAAATGATTTATTTATACTTCTTTGATTGAGGATACCCACGTATGAAACCCACATTCCCTTCTCGTGGGTTAAAAATGATGAAATGTTCAAGTCTTTAAACACTTATATGATCAATGTTTTTATAAGAAAAATATTATTTATTAATCATAAGTTATTAATGAAATACATTATTATGATATATTATCAATGGGAAACCCATGAATTAAGACATTTGAGGGGTTCATCAGGATAGCGCTCCACTGAATTGGGTAAAGAATTAATCTCTTGAGATAACTTGTTTATGAAAACTTTGTGAATAACCATGGTAATATATTTAATGGTACCATGGTGGTGAACCTTGGTAATATACTTATAAATGTATCATTTTATATTGTATACACATTTAAATATTATGTATCATATTATTATGATTATTTTCTCATGTTATGACTCATGTCATATCTGTGATGATCATTGAAATTCCATTTCTTTTCCTCATACCTTAATTGGATTTATTCTCACCCATTTATGTTGATGTATGTCCCAAATATCTCACATGAAATGTAGTGTCATAGGATGGAATAAAAAAACATTTTTTTAATTTCATTAAATAAAATTTATTTTTATGCTTTCCTTGTGTAATTTTTTCATATGTACCATGTTTCAAAGACACAAAACCTCCAAACATTTTTTAAACTAAATAAATTAATATTTTTTTAAGGAATAATATTAAAAATAATGTATGAATAATACAAGGAACCATATAATTTTTAAGGAAATGTGTCTGGTGATTTGAGTACAGGAGAGGTCCCCTAATAGATGGGAGTATCGATTTTTTCAATAATCATTTATTAATATGAAATTAATTTAATATTAAAGGCATGGAGATACAAAATTGAAAAATAGAGATGATATTATATGGATAGGTAAAGAATAAAATCATGCACCCATTTAAATATAATTTCGTTTGATATTTTTTATCATACCCTAGAATTAATCCCATTTTAATCATTTTAGTGTTTACCATAGTGAATATACTTTGAATTGATATCTTATTTTTAGTACTAAAAATTATACTGACCTTATTATTTAATTTCGACATAATTATCCCAAATATGGAAAAAAAATTATTATAATTTTTTAATAGTGATATAAATTAATTTAATGATAATAAATGTATAACGTATAAAACCAATTTTTAGAAAAATATATTTTTAAGAACAAAATAAGATTAATTCTTATTCTATTACAAGTAATAATAATTAAATTATTAGTAATATATTTTAATTCATATATAAATTAATTAATTTTGTTATATAACATATTTAAAAAATTATTAATTTATATTTTAAGTAAAAAAATATAATATAGACTAAAAATAATGTTTTTTAAAAACTATTTTTATTTATCTATGTATAATTAAATTAAAATTTCTTATAGTCAATTAATTAACTATTTGATGTTATTAATTTATTTTAATAATCATTCATTACTTTTTATCAATGAATTTAATAACATAGTCCTAAAAATAATAAATAATTAATTAAAAATATCTAATTTATAAATAAAAATTATCTAGAAAAAATGGCATTTTATTAAGTGGTTTGGAAACTTTTAATTTAAGAAAATATAATTTATTTTGATATATATTTTTAATTTAACTATCTTGTAATGTATTTTACTTTATATATGTAATTATTACCTTTATTATATTATTGTGTGTATCATAATCTATTAGATACAATGGATTTATTTAAAGGGAGATTCATACAAAAATCATGAGTTGTCACATTATACCCCACCTAAACAGGATTTATCCCCTAAAATATTATTTATAGGATAATAAAAATGAATATTTTATCCTCATCTAATCATAAAATTTCCACATTACTTCCTAAAACTCATGATTTTGATAGAGAACATTAGCTAGGTGAGTGGTGAGGTTTTTTACTAATCTATCATTTGAATCCAAGATTTCTAAATATTTTTCCTCAAAAGAGAGATCATGATACAATTGTATCTCATTCATGTCTTTAAAATGTTATAGAAAATATATGTATTTCCTAAAAAGTGATACATGGAAACAATAATTAAATTTAGAGATGTTTATTGCAAGTTAGAGATGTTAAGATATTTTCTTGACATGGTCAATGATTTAAAAATGGCCAATATGTCTAGTGATCAATATTACATTCCTCCTAAATCTCATAATCCTTTTCCAGGGTGAAATTCAAAGGAATAACTTTTCCCTAATTTAAAACTCCATATCTCAATAATGATTATCTATATAGATCTTGTGTTAACTCTATATATATCTTATAGCTCACTAAATGGTTTAAACCCTCTCTAACATTTCTTGAGAAAGATCAAGTCCAAATAATCCATGCTCTCAAACTTTAAACGAACATGTTGGAGTTCTAAACTTCTTCCCTTAAAAAATGTCATATAGTTCCATCTTAACGTGAGAATAGAAAATGTTGTTATATGAAGACTCTACTATGGTAAGGTGTTGATCCCAAACATAATTTAAATCAAATGAATGATATATCAATATATATTCCAGAGTGTGAATGGTCATTTCAGATTGACCATTAGTCCGAGGATGAAAATAAGTATTGAAAATTATATATGTATTCTATAATTTTTGAAGACTCTCAAGAACAATGATGTTAAAATATAATCTTAATCCCAAAAAATTGATATTTTTACTCCATATATCATTAACACTTCCCTTAATTATATTCAAGAAAGATGATATAGTGATAAATATTCTTGGATATCAATGAAATATGAGGACTTTATAAGGTGATCAACTGAATACCAAATATAATTCTATACTTTATAAGTGTTCAAAAGATATAATTTAAAATAGATGGGTATTTTATCCTATTTATATTTAAATATATATAGTAGTTTCATAATCCTCATAGACATTTATCATTATTCATTAACTTGTTAGCAGAACAAGCATCAACATAGATACATCTCAATATCTCTATTCGTATTATCCCACTAGAGATAATTATTGATATTTCTATAAATATTTATTCATTTAATATGGATAAAAAATGATTGTATAGTTTGATATACCAATATATCCCTCATCAATTCTAGTATTTTTGGAATATATATATTTTTATTGAATATTATCAATTTACCCTTGTCAAAATTGAACCCTATAAGATTCCACACCATATTTTATAGCTCTATATATTACTTTTATACATTCTTGATATTCTCATAGATTTACTATTGAGTAATTGCATGCGAAAGATTGGGTGTTTCCCCATAACTTATGATTTCAATGTCCATCTTATAAAAATCCATGAGTATTAGGCCACCTTCAATCCACATAATGGATATGGTAGCATGATACTTCCTACTCGGATCATTAAACACCTTGTTCATATATCCAAGATGATTATATAAACCCACTCCTTTTACAAATATCTAAACACTATTTTTATTATAAATATCAATTAAATAAAACTAAAGGTTGAAAAGGCCTAATGTATTTGAAAGACTAGGTACATAAAACAATAACATGAAACTAAAATAAAAGTTATATATTTTATTGTCCATAATTAGACCCTATATCTATTTGACCCCACAAAATTAAATAGGATAACCTAAGTATTACATAGAATGAAGAGGTGATCTAAAAATCCAAAAAGTTAAGAAGCCTGAAAATGAATCATATCATGTGAGTTGAACAACATAACATGATTTTATAAAATAGTAGGCTCATGAATAATCACATGAAATCATAACATAAAGAAAATATAATAATAATACCATAGAAATATAGAAATTTAGAAGAAACATAATATAGAAAATAAGAATTGTCAGGGATAACTACCAAGATAACATAACATGGTTCACAGAGTCCCATCATTGATTAGGTTCACTCTCTAATCTCATGCATATCATCTAAGGATAAAAAATATTAGCTGATGATTTGGAGTTCTATATGGGAACACCCATCATAAAATATAAATTATTGGTTGTTTTAAAAAATTAAATCATTCATAATACATAAAAATTATAATTAACATGGAAATAAAAAGGTTTTATAATGTTGTCACATATCATAATCAAAGGGTATTTTATAAATAATTCATTTTAGAAAGGAACTTAATGAATGTATTAACCCCATAGAAGGAATTTAAATTAACATTAGTAATTCTATAAGTAAAATCTATACGTAATTTAGAATAGTTTAATAACTTTAAAGAGATAGATATAGTGAGTTGGAGAGAGAAATGATAAAATACCAAAAAATGGAATTTTAGAAAGATCCCTTACATTAAATTATAGAATTTTTTTTCACATGATCTTAACATCATGTACAATCAATTTAGATTTAATAATTACTTAGATTATAAATTTTTCTATTTAGAAGTTTTACTATAATTTTATTATCTTTATTTATAACTATTTTAGTTAGATATAAATTTTAATTTTGTTATTCAGATGGCATTCGTTTAATGGTTTCAAGGAAATATATATTGTGGATAATTATTGAAGTTCTTGTATAATGGAAGTTTAACTCCATAAGTGAGAGTAAATATTATCAATATAAATATATAAATTTAAATAATCCCAAATATCCTTTTTTTCTAACATAGGTATGATTCTTGTTTTAAAAATATAAATGTCATTTAGTTAGTTTATTTAGCCGTATTTATAGACTATTAAGAACTAAATTAATTTTTTTAATTAAATAATAATTATACATTTAAATAACTTTAAATAAGTTATAATATACTAATTATAATATTTTTTATCCATAATAATCTTTTTATGGCCATCCTTGAAGGTGGTGGAGGAAAATACAGTGTGTAGTTCATAGAGGTAGTGAACCAACCATATTGTAAACATTGTTTTTATTTTAAAATATAAATAAGGGATGGTATAATATATATATATTAAATTAAAAAATCGAGTATATTTAGGATAATAGAGTCATAATTTCATATTGAATGAGGTAGGCGTGGATAAGTTATAAGAATAAATGAATTTAAAAATAGGAACATTGAGGATGTTAACTCATAAATTTCATCTCTATGAAGTAATATTTAAAGAACATTTAGATGGTATTTTTATGAGACCATAAGAACTAGGATGCTGGGATAGGATTGAAAAGTTAAGTGGGTTGAAATTTAGCAAGCTACGAGGCTTGAAAATTTATTGGAGAATTGATGGTGAGGGTTGGTATTTATAAGGGGAGGAGAGGGGTGTTTTGGATATTACATTAATTAGTTGATTATTGTTACTCAAGACTAACAATAGTATTTATTATTATGACCATATAGTAAATAGTTATTTTGAGCTTGAACTAATCAGTTCTTACATTATCCATGACATAAAGAATTCATGTATTTAGAGTATAATGTTAAATACCATATTTTAATACATTTCTCTATTCATAAAAAAATTATCCTATAAAATTACCAAAAATATACCCTAACCATTTATAATTTTTATATTACAATAAAAAATGGATTTTATTAAAATAATTTTCTAAATATGATAGATTTAATTTTGATGTAACATATGTATTTATTTTAAAAATACCAATTTTTATATGATGACCAATTTGACGACCCTTTGAAAAATAACTTATGACCTCATTAAATTATATTATAATAATAATACAAAATAATATTTATTTATAAAAGAAATTTATGAAAATAAAATTTCTTTTAAATCATTATATTTATTATATAAGTGAAATGAAAACATTTATGTTTTATAAAATTACAAATACATAATTTATTATTTTTAAAAGATTTATTTATTTATACAATGGAATAAGTATATCATATTTTTATTTTATAAAATAGCTAAATATTATCTTACACTTAAATAGGTGGGGATTCTATTATAATAGTCAGGTTACTATTCTAAATGGTTAGATTACTTTTTAATGGCCTGGTAACTATTCCAATAGTCTGATTATGATTCTAATACTCAAACCTTTAATAGTCATGTGGTTTCCCTACTTGTTATAAATATACCATATTTTATTAATGAATAAATAACTTATATTTCTCTCAATGTTATATATTATCATTTCCAAAATTCATAATTTATTTCTAATATTAGGTTTTATTTTACCAGTATTGTTCATGAGTGTGATTATTCTAGGGGATCGATAAGATCCAAAATTTCCTATTATTCTTATAATATTATTTTATATTTCATATTTCATTTTCATACATTAAATTCTTGTAGCCATTTTTATTCTATAAATTTATTGTTAAAATTAATATAATAAAATGTTATTGGTTTCATCTTGTGGGAATGTGATTTATAAAAATTACTAAATATCATACAATTACAAAAAAGTAAATTCTAATGATAAAATTCTAGGTCATTACATTATTCCCCCTTAATAAATTTATCCCTAGAAATTTCATTTTATATACTAAGGTGAAAAAGGTGAGGGTACTTATTCTTTAAGGATTACTATGGTCCCCATGTCACCTCCTTGTATAAATGGTTTCACCATATTACAGTGACTAGGAGAGTTATCTTATTTTGTAGAACTTTATATTTATGGTCTAAGATCTTCATCAGCTTCTCCTTATATAAGAGATCATTTTCTAACTCTACCACCTATAGATTCCATATATGTGAGTGATTTGGAATGTATATATTCATGAGGGATAAGTGGAACTCTTCATTTACTTATGATAGTATTGGTGGGAGTACTAATTGATATTCCATGGAATCAATGTGATCAAGAATCACAAAAAAAGCTGGTGTACCTGGTACATAACTTACCCTTCTAACAAAATCTCATTACTCTATTCCATGGAGATATATATAGGAATAATTTATATCCAAACTCAAACTTTTGGTCTCATCGATGATAGTCAATGTATCTAATTTATTAACTCTATGAAACCCAGATGTGCCACTAAACAGTGTTAACCTTTTCTACTATTTCCTTGACCATTTCACATCCCAGAAGTATGTGTTCACTAACTTCATACCAACATGTATGTGTTCTATATATCAATCCATATTTAACTTTATATGTTTCTATTTTGATATTTGTGTGAAATTTATTATTTTATAATAACATAACAGGAGGAATATGTTTATCCCAACCTCCTATGAATTCCTCTGAGTATTCTATCAATATATCATTAAGTTTTTTGATAGTCTGTTCAGATTGCATATCAATTTGGAGGTGATAATTCATACTGAAATTTAACTCATTATTTAGATATTATTGGATAATTTTTCAAAAATTAGAGGTAAATATTATATTTCACTCAGATACAATCGATTGTGGTGTTCCATTCATCCTTAACACTTTTTTGATGTATATCCTTGAAGATAGATGGACTGAGAGGCCCTATAAAATTGTAGGGAAATGATAAGAATTTATAAGATGATAAAAAAACAAAATATAATTATTTCCTTTTTATGTCCTAATAAGACTAGTGAAAATGTTAATGGTGATATTTTCCCATTTCTATATAGGTATGGGTAATGTTTTCTTCATCCCCTTACACTTTTTCCTTTTATCCTTCACTTATTCACATGCTAGTAATTTTTTGTATATTATGCGATCTAAGTCTTATTATTGTCCCACCAATTCCACTCTAAGAGATCTAGACACATATTCATTCTCCCTATGTGGATTTTGAGTATTGAACCTTGTGAATCATTCAAAATATTCATTTTTATGTTAGTATTTTATAGTACATATAGTCATGGACGAAATATTACAACTATTTATTAATCAATTTTTATCTCCAAGGTTTTTACTTTAGGTATAACATCCACCATATTCTATATTTCCCCATAAACGCATTTATAATCCTTTAAATTCTCTAGAAGGCATGGTTGAGTAATAATTTAAGAAAGGAATGTTTATGTTCTTTTCTCTATGATTCTAATGTAAAACCTATTAAAACTTAGTAATTGATAGAGTTAATATTTTCATTATTATTTATATGTTTTTCAATGATTTAATCCCTCCCAATTATTAAATGTGAGTGTATTTGCATCATTTATGTGTTTTTGGTGTATTTTGGGCTTAAATGTGAAAATGGGGTAATTCTGTAAAATTGTCAGTTTTATATAGCTTCTATTTTTCGGGCATAACTTTTATAATATGGGTCCAATTTAAGGGAATCTTTTATGTACGATTCCTATATGTGTGGGCTTAAAATGTTCCTTCTGGACCAAGATCCAATTCGAAACCCAATGGTGCAGAAAATTCAATCACGTGGAGCAATCAGTTCGGAAGGCAGAATGGACCCCACTTCATTAAATATGGAATATCTCCTTCATACGACCTTAGAATTAGGTGATTACAGCTGGTGTCGATAGAGGACTTCAAAAGGACGGTTCACATTAAAGGTAATAAATTATTGAGCTCATTAATGCATCCTTTTGGCGTGACCAAATGGTGTGGGTGAAATAGTGTTTGGCGGCCAGAAAAGTAATAATCATTGATTCAGCCATATCTTTCTTTAAACCTGTCCAATGACTCTAAAATTTTGAGGATAGATAGAAAAAGTCATTTCCAACATTCTATAAGCAGGGAACTGAGTGAGTTTCGGCCAGATAGTGGGCAGAACAGAGGAAAACTTCTGGAGAACAGATTCTGGAGGATCAAATTTTTGTTCTTCCTTTTCTTTGTTTTACACTTCTTAGTCTTGTAATGTGTTCTTCTTTCCCCTTAGTCACAATTACCCTTACCATGGTGGGGTAAACATCTGTGTCATTGGGGAAGGGGAGGTTTTACATTTTTTATCCCTTGAGTTCATGCACTATATGTTTTAAAATCCTTTCTCTCTTCTGCGAAATCGATTTCAATTTCTTATAACGGTTTTTATTATCATTTACGGTTGTATTTTGATTTTAGATTCTGTTATTTCTATTGCTTTGGTAAATGATAAATTTTTCCCTCCACTAGGTTCTGGTTTATAAACGATGGAATAGACCAGGACTTAGTAGTGAAGTACTCGGTGATCACCGGTACGTGTGTGAGGAGTATTGAATGTTATTGATTACTTGGGATAAACAAGACCCGATTGGGGTTTGCCTAAGATAATTGGGAGTATTGTCTACAACTCTATTACACATTGGAAGGAGAGTAGACCAACCTAATATTTTAGTAAGGTTTATTCTCACATTTTTAATTGACCAAGGGAGTGATAAGAAACGATTGTGGATTCTTACTCTTAACGGTTTAGCAGAAGAGAATTGGATAAATTGGAACTATGATAGAATTACAAATGGAGAACCGACCCTGACCAAATCACCCTTATCATATAATACTTTAAATTACTTATTTTATCAATTTGTTCTCAATCATTTTCTTAAACCTTTTCCCCTCACTCTTTTCTTTTCAAAATAAATCAATTTCTAAAAACATCATCACTTCTTTCTCTTATTTTAAGGTGACAGCTTAATTGTTGTGCACTCCTCTCTGGATAAAACCTAGGATAACCACTCTAATGCATTTTAACTTAGGTAATATTTGTTTTTTCCACACCCCACGACAGGAACGTGTCAATACTTGGAGCCATTGTTGGGGAGGTAGTGCCAACATTTCTTTTCTTTTCTTTTCTCTCTTTTCATCTTTTCTCTTCAAAATTGCATGACTCGAACCTAAAAAACTGAACCTCTACCCATAGATCCTGAGATTGAAATAACCTTGTTAAATAGACTTAGAAACATTAATTTGGAATCTGATTTTGCGGAAGTTCCCCTAGCAGACTCAAGTGAAACTTCAAGTGTTCACTCTGAGCCTGTCATCATGGATGAAAATCAAAACCTAACTCTTAGAGACCTCTGTGCACCACAATTACTTAATCAAAACAATCAAATTTCCATGCCAGTGTTACAAAATGATTTTGAAATGAAACCTAACATGATTCCTTTGCTTCCAAATTTTCATGGTTTGGTAGGTGAAGATCCAAACAAACACATTAAAGAGTTCACACATGTGTGCTCAACTTTCAGACCCCGTGGAATTACTGAGGAGCAGGTTAATTGGAAGGAATTTCCGTTTTCATTGGATGGAGCTACTAAAGAATGGTTGTACGGCCTACAACTAAGAGACGTACATGAATGGAATGACCTGGTAAGATGTTTTATACAAAGATTCTTCCCCACCTCTAGAAGCACAACCATTCGGAAGTAAATCTACGCCATACAACAATCATCTGGATAAACCCTTTACGAGTACTGGGAGAGATTTAAGAAGCTATGTGCCAGCTATCCACATCAACCCATTGAGGAACACCACTTTATTGTCTTATTCTATCAAGGACTACTGGAAAATGATAGAAACCTTCTTGATGCATCATCTGGAGGTGCCTTGATTGACAAGTCACCAGAAGAAGCCAAGGGCTTGATTGAGAATATTTCCCAAAACACACAGCAATTTGGAACAAGAGGTATTGGAACTAGAGGTATTCATGAGGTACACACTTATCATCCATCACCCTTATTAGAAACTAGTATTGAAGAACTAAATAGTTTGGTGAGACAGATGGCCTTGAAGCAAGTTAGTGACCAATAAGCACCAGCTAAGGTATGTGGTTTATGTTCATCTCCTGATCATTTCACTGACTAGTGTGCTGAAATACAGGGAATGGAAAGTTGTGCAGCAGCCTTTCAACCAAGGCAGTTCCAGAAAAATCAAGGATGGAGAGAGCCTAACCAAGTCCAATATGGATATGGAAATCAACAGAATCAAGCTAGGCCCCCGTACCAAAATCAGTTTCAAAACCAACCCCCATTCCAGAATCAATTCCACCACCCTCCACCATTTCAACAAAAACCATCTTATAACCAGCCTTCTTACCAAAAACCAAACAATCTACAAAGACCCTATGAGAAACCATCCACCAGTTCACAACCTCCAATTAAAAACCAACAAAAATATAAGTTTGAAGGACTGAAAGACACTGTTAAAGATTTGTCCAATAAGTTTGAAAGTCTCATGGACTTTCTTACCAAAAATCCTGGTAAACTCCCTTCCAAAATAGTCCCAAGCCCAAAAGATAATGTTAGTATTATAAATACAAGAAGTGGAAAATAACTCCAACCACCATCCACTATTGAACCTAAAACAAGAAAAACTAATCTGGGTGATAATGAAGTTAGAAATGATGAAAATTCTATGAAAATGCATCGGGAAGAAGATAAGAAAGAGGAGGATGATAATGATAGGTCAAGAAGGAAGAAACAAGAAACACCATTTAAAAGGCAAAAAAGGGAGAAGAAAGATATACCACCACCATTTCCATCAAGGATGATTGAATCAAAGAGGTTACAATAAGAAGCACTGCAAAAAGAAATTATGGACACCTTCCAGAAAGTGGAAATCAATATACCTCTGCTTGAAGCACTGAAACAAATTCCAAAGTATGCTATGTTTTTGAAGGATATTCGCACCAAGAAAAGGTGACTTCAAGGGAATGAGAGGATCAATTTGGGAAGAAGCGTCTCAACCCTTATCACACCATAATTTCCAACCAAATGTCAAGATCCAGGGACATTTTCTATTCCATGCACCATTGGTTCATTAAATTTATCTAATGCTTTGTGCGATTTTGGTGCATCAATTAATGTATTGCCTCACTTAGTATATACTTCTTTGTAGATGGGAGACTTTAAGCCCACAAGAGTGGTGGTCCATCTTGAAAATAGATCCACAGTATTCCCAACAGGAGTTCTGGAGGATGTCCTGGTAAAAGTCAAAGATCTTTTATTCCCTGCTGGCTTTTATGTGTTGAATATGGAAGATGATAGGATCCCATCACACTCACCCATCATATTGGGGAGACCATTCTTAAAGATGGACAAAACCATCATCAATTTCCATGAAGGGACACTTACCATGGAGTTTGGAGATAGCACTATCCACTTCAATATTTTTGAATCCACGAGGCACCCATCAGATGATCATTCACTCTTCGCACTCTCCCATGAAGATGACATAGAACCAATTGAAGAATCAAGTATGTTTCATGAATTTTTATCATTAGGAGGGAATTTTTCCATTAAAGATATCACTGAACATATGGTTTCCCAAACTCTTAGAGGTTCTGATTTCCTGTTGGAAGAAGAGGTAAAATATGATTTCTTTGATAATTTGTTAAATGATGATGAAGATGATATGATTTCTTGTGTGCAGGATGTCAAACCATTGGAAGTGGAGAACCTCAATTTAGTTTCATCTCTTGAGCATCCTCCTGATCTAGAATTAAAACCACTCCCCACTGATTTAAAATATGTTTACCTTATGGAGGGGGAGAAATTACCAGTAATAATTGCTAATAATATATCTAAAACTCAAGAAAAATCATTGATTGAGATTTTGAGAGAGAATTTCCAAGAAATAGGGTGGAGCTTAGGTGATATCCCAGGAATAAACCCAAAAATTTGATCAGATAGAATTTTTCTTGAGGGAGATTCCAAACCTGTCAGACAACCCCAAAGGAGGTTGAACCCTACCCTGATGGAGGTTGTGAAAAAAGAGATTGAGAAGTTATTAGAAGTTGGGATCATCTATCTCATATCAGATTCATAATGGGTTAGCCCCATCCATGTAGTCCCAAAGAAAACTGGCCTAACAATTGTGAGGAATGAAAAGAATGAAATAGTCCCTGTGAGAATTCAGAATAGTTGGAGAGTATGCATGGATTTTAGGAAGCTAAATCAGGTCACTCGAAAAGATCATTTCCCTATCCCGTTCATTGACCAGATGTTAAAGAGATTGGCAGGGAGAACTCATTATTGCTTTTTGTATGGATTTTCAGGTTATGTTCAGGTACCCATTTCCCCCGAGGATCAAGAGAAGACTACCTTTACTTGTCCTTTCGGTACTTTTTCATACAAAAGGATTCCATTTGGATTGTGTAGTACTCCAGGTACATTTTATAGGTGTGTGATATGTATATTTTCTGATCACATTGAAGATTTCTTAGAGGTTTTCTTGGATGACTTCAAAGTTTTTGGAAATTTGTTTGACTATTGTTTGAAAAATCTAGAAAAAGTTTTGAAAACATGCATTGAAAAGAACCTTGTTTTGAATTTTGAAAAGTTTCATTTTATGGTTGAGAGAGGAATTTTCCTTGGGCATGTCATTTCACAGAAAGTCATTGAGGTTGATAAATCAAAAATTGAAGTGATAAAGTCTTTGCCTTACCCAACTTGTGTGAAACATGTTAGATCATTTTTAGGACATGAAGGATTCTACAGGAGGTTTATAAAAGATTTCAGTAATATTTCTCTCCCTCTCTCTAGATTACTTTTGAAAGATGATGATTTTGATTTCAACGGTTCATGTAGGGAAGCATTTGATGAGTTGAAGAAGAAATTGATTACACCACCAGTGATGTAGCCGCCAAATTGGGAAGAACCATTTGAGCTACTTTGTGATGCTTCAAACCAAGAAGTTGGAGCTGTCCTTTCTCAGTGAATTGAGGGCATGCCACAAGTCATTGCATATTCCTCGAAAACCTTAGATGCAGCCCAATTCAACTACACAACAACAGAAAAAGAGTTTTTAGAAGTTTTTTTTGCTTTAGATAGATTTAGATCGTATCTACTTGGAACTAAAGTCATTGTTTTTTCTGATCATGCAGATCTTAGGTACTTGATGAAGAAGGCTGAAGCAAAACCGAGGCTAGTGAGATGGATGCTACTACTACAGGAGTTCAACATAGAAATCAAAGATAAGAAGGGATCTGAGAACCAAGTGGTTGATCACTTAAGTAGACTACCCAATACCGCTGAAGTTGAAATTCCAGACACTGGACCACTAAATGATCACCTTCCAGGGGAGTGGTTGTACTTGATTGAAGAAGAAGTACCTTGGTATGCTGACATGGTCAATTATCTGGTAACATCTCAGGTACCATCTCATTTAAATTCTCACCAAATTCACAAGGTGAAATCTAAATCTAAATATTACATCTGGGATGATCCATTTCTTTGTAAGATTTGCAATGACCAAATGATCAGAAGATGTTTTCCTAAAAATGAAATTGAATCAGTCTTTAGGTTTTGTCACACATTATCTTGTGGAGGCCACTTTGGACCTCAAAGGACAGCGAGGAAGGTTTTAGAATCTGTAATTTATTGGCCAACACTTTTCAAATATTCTCATGAATTTTGTAAACGGTGTGAAAATGTCAGTTTACAGGAAATATTTCAAAGAGACACAAAATGCCCCAAAAGCCACTTAATTTTTGTGAAATATTTGAAGTTTGGGGGATATATTTTATGGGCCCTTTCCAAATGTCATTTGGAAATTATTATATTCTTCTTGCTATTGATTATGTTTCCAAATGGGAGGAAGCAAAAGCCACCAGAACTGATGATGCTAAAGTTGTTTGTGATTCTGTCAGGGCTAACATATTTTGTAGGTTTGGAGTTCCTAGAGCCATCATTAGTGATCAAGGGACTCACTTTTGTAATTGGAGAATGGCATATTTGTTGAAAAAGTGTGGGGTGCATCATAAAACATCAACTCCCTATCATCCACAGACTAATGGGCAAGCTGAAGTGTCCAATAGGGAAATCAAAGGAATTTGGAAGAGACTATTAATAAAAATAGGAAGGATTGGAGACAAAGGTTAGAAGACCCATTATGGGATTATAGGACAGCCTACAAAACCCCAATTGGAATGAGTCCATATAGGCTAATTTATGGGAAAAGTTGTCACCTACCTGTGGAATTGGAACACAAGGCATACTGGGCTGTGAGGAAGATGAATTTGGATCTTGAAAGTGTTGGGAAAGAGAGAAGATTACAGTTATAAGAGATGGAAGAAATTAGAATGGAATCATTTTAAAATTCCAGGATTTAAAAAGAGAGGACAAGAGTTGCTCATGACAAACTGATCCAACCAAAAGACTTCCATCCTCGAGACAAGGTGTTGTTATTCAATTCAAGACTCAAGCTGATGCCAGGTAAAATTCGTTCCAGGTGGGAAGTTCCATTTATAGTTACTCATGTATATCCTTTTGGTGTTGTGCAGATTGTGAAGGATGGAGTGAAGGATCCATTCACTGTTAATGGGCACAGATTGAAGAAATTCCTTGGGACCATGCCATTAGAGACAATGGAGGAGATCACACTCCTCCAACCTATTTATCAATAAACACCATCAGGTTGTACCTCTCCTTTATATTTTCATGATTTCTATGATTCAATTTCCAATATTCTTACATGTTAAATACATTTGAATTCATTATGGACACTACATCATTTAAGTGTGGGGAGGGAACCTTTGTAGTGTAGGATTTTTATGTGTTGTTTGTTTTCCTATTTGTTTTAAAAAAACATGTGAGTGTTTAAAATTTTGTGTGTTTATTTTTCAATTTTTGTGTGTTTTTGAAACTTTTGAGATGAAATTATTATAATTGATATTTTTGAAACCCATCTCCATGAGTGAAATAATTTATTCTTTGAAACTGAGTTTAAATGAATGCTGAAAATGACATTGTTTCAAGTTCAATTCTTTTGGAATTTCATGAAAAATACTCTGTTTTTTGAATCCCATGCCACATATAACTGTCTTAATATTTTAAATCACATTCTCGTGATGCTTATAAACCTATTATTTTCATATTCTTTACATTCACCTCACTTCTTGAGAGAACCAAATCATGCTTGATTTAACCAGAATTTGATTTATTCCTGTCAAAACTTGAGGGTTTGAGGTAATTGTGTTTTAAATGATTGAGGCATTTATTTGGTTTGAAAGCCCCCTTTTCAATATAATCCCTTTCATAATGTACTACCTTGAAAATTTAATCCTTTTATCCCATAGAAGCCATGAACATCCTGTTAGGTTAGCCACATTACAAGCCAATATTCCCTATCCAACCTGCTCTTGAAGTAAAATTGCATGATCTATTTGAACATAAGTGTGGGGGGAAGATGCCTTGTATTGTACTACCTTATTTGGGGATACTTTGGGTGAAATAAATGTTGAAGAGATGTTATTGCTGCTGAAAAAAACCCATCTTGCTGAAAGCTGTGCCTTTTCTAGAGCTTTCATGATGAGAGAAGTTGTGCCTTTCTAGAGCTTCTAATGTAAAAAGGAAGTTGTGCCTTTTCTGGAGCTTTCAAGAAATATTATATTTGAGAATATTGAAATGATTGCTGCTGAAATGATTAACTATGAGAAAATTCCTTGATATTCCATGGAGAAGGAGTTTATTTTCTTCTAAGGGGAGTGAAGAGAAGACCATACTTTTGTGAAAATTAGAGTAATGCAATTTTGCTTCAAAAAGAGCCAAAACCTCTTCATTCAGCCTCAGAATTTTCACATATAAATCCTACCAACCTAAAGCCACATAACAACCTCAACAAGTCCTCATGATAAACATATGTCCTTGACTCACAAAGGGTGGATATGTAGGAATTTATCAAGCGTATGGTGACCCTTGTATGAGTTTGGATGAGAAATACATTACTAAAAAATTTAAATTTGTGTAATGAGAGATAATGAAAGTTAGGTAAGTGTTTTGTGTGCATGGGAGGAGAAATGAAGAGTAAATTTATTGAATGATCCTAAATTAAGAACATGAAATAATAGATTTTGATGAGGCATGATATATTTTGTTTCTTGTTTTCAAATTGGTGGATCTCATGGATATGTGTTTTGAATTTACTTTGATTTTATTTTGATTCTGACTTGTCTAGGAGTCCAAGTGATAAGTGTAGGGGAATGGATAGAGTAAATATTTTCATTATTATTTATATGTTTTTCAATGATTTAATCCCTCCCAATTATTCAATGTGAGTGTATTTTCATCATTTATGTGTTTTTGGTGTATTTTGGGCTTAAATGTGAAAATGGGGTAATTCTGTAAAATTGTCAGTTTTATATAGCTTCTGTTTTTCGGGTATAACTTTTATAATATGGTTCCAATTGAAGTGAATATTTTTTTTAGGATTCCTATACGTGTGGGTTTAAAATGTTCCTTATGGACCAAGATCCAATTCGAAACCCAACGGTGCAGAAAATTCAATCAAGTGGAGCAATCAGTTTGGAAGGCAGAATAGACCCCACTTCATTAAATATAGCATATCTCCTTCATCCGACCTTAGAATGAGGTGATTCCATCTGGTGGTGATATATGACTTCAAAAGGACGGTTCAAATTAAATTTCAAAGATTATTGAGCTCATTAATGCATCTTTTTGGCGCGTCCAAATGGAGTGGTTGAAATAGTGTTTGGTGGCCAGAAAAGTAATGGTCATTGATTTGTCCATATCTTTCTTTACACCTGTCCAATGACTCTCAAATTTCGAGGATCGATAGAAAAATTCATTTCCAAAATTCTATAAGAAGGGACCTGAGTGATTTTCAGCCTGATGGTGGGTATAATAGAGGAAATCTTCTGGAGGACAGATTCTAGAGGATCAAATTTCTGTTCTTCCTTTTCATTGTTTTACACTTCTTAGTCTTGTAATGTGTTCTTCTTTCCCATTAGTCAAAATTACGCTTACCATGGTGGGGTAAACTTCTGTGTGATTTGGGAAGGGGAGGTTTTCCATTTTGTATCCCTTGAGTTCATGCACTATATGTTTTAAAATCCTTTCTCTCTTCTATGAAATCGATTTCAATTTATTATAACGGTTTTTATTATCATGTACCATTGTATTTTGATTTTAGATTCTGTTATTGCTATTGCTTTAGTAAATGATAAATTTCTCCCTCCACTAGGTTCTGGTTTATAAACGATGGAATATACCAGAACATAGTGGTGAAGTACTCGGTGATCACCGGTACGTGTGTGAGGAGTAGTGAATGTTCTTGATTACTTGGGATAAACAAGACCCGATTGGAAATTTCCTAAGATAATTGAGAGTATTTTCTACAACTCTATTACACATTTGAAGGAGGGTAGACCAACCTAAGATTTTAGTAAGGTTTATTCTCACATTTTTAATTGACCAAGGGAGTGAGAAGAAACGATTGTGGATTCTCACTCTTAACGGTTTAGCAGAAGAGAATTGGATAAATTGGAACTATGATAGAATTACAAATGGAGAACCGACCCTGACCTAATCACCCTTATCATATAATACTTTAAATTACTTATTTTATCAATTTGTTCTCAATCCTTTTATTAAACCTTTTTTCCTTCACTCTTGTCTTTTCAAAATCAATCAATTTCTAAAAACATCATCACTTCTTTCTCTTATTTTAAGGTGACAGCTTTATTGTTGTGCACTCCTCTCTGGAGACAACTTAGGATAACCACTCTACTGCATTTTAACTTAGGTAATATTTGTTTTTTCCACACCCCACGATAGACACGTGTCATTAATATTGGATCATTCTAAATTCTCATCATTGATAAGGTTGTCATGTCCTTGTTACTTAGAGAATTTACAACTTTATTTTCTTTCACAATATATTAATGTTTTGATCTTTCATAATCCTTGATCATATATAATGATATTTACTAGGAAATGTTAAGTTCCTTCTATGTGAATATAAATTTAAGGCTCTTATGATATGTATATATTTCACACTTATTCCCATAGAGATAATTCCACCACATTTTCAATGTGATGATTATTATAGTTTACTTTAGACCATGAATTTAACAGTTTTTTCACAATAACATTCATCTTATATTGACATTAGGCTATCAATTTATCATTTTTCATTAATACACATCCTAATACCTTATTAATAGCATTTATGTATACCACATAAAGTTCCACACATGAGGGAAGAATTATGACTGTTGTAGTGATATGCCTATTTTTCAATTCCTAGAATATTTCTTCAAAGTAATTAGTCCAGATAGACTTTACCCACTTATGAGTCATCTATGGTTATCAAGTTTAACAATTTTGAGAAGTTTCCCACAAATCAATTTTAATACCCAACTAGTGCAAGGAGAATACACGTATATATTATAGATATTTTGGGTGACACTCCTCAATTTCCATTTTTATTGAATATCCTACATATACCCCTTTATTAGTGATACCATTCCCCAAGAATTATAGTTCATCCATAACATACATTTACTATACATTGTGTATAAATTATCCATTAACAATGTATTTAAAATGGTATCAAAATTCTCTTCATGCTCCTCATTTCTTTTGGAGTATATCATAATATCAACTATAAATACTACAACACATTTTTCATAGTAACTTCTAAATAATATATTAATTAAGCACATAAATATTACCAGAAAATTAATGAGTTTAAATTGTATCACTATAAAATCATTGTGTCTATACCTTATTTGAATGGAAGTCTTAATAATATCTTCCTTATTCACCTTTAATTGATGATACCCCAAACGGAGGTCCACTTTAATAAAATATCCGGCCTTGCACAGTTGATGAAACAAGTCATATATCTGTGTTAGAGGATACATGTTCTTTATTGAGATTTTTTTAAGTTCACGATAATCAATGCAGAGGTTCACTAACCCATCCTTCTTCTTGTTTAAGAGGACTAACGCACCCCACAATGAAATACTCGAGTGTATAAAACCATTTTCTAGATAATATTGTAAATTCATATTTAGTTCTTCAAATTCAATAGTTTGCACTCTATAGAGAGTATTGGATTTTGGAATAGGTCAAGGTATGAATTCAATTGATATCTTATCCTCTTAGAGAGGAGGACCACCAAGAATTATTCATGGAATACATCATTATAATCCCTCACAATGAGAATACTTTCAAGAATTATTATCTCCCACAAATCAGTAATTTGAGCTATATATTCCTACAAAAAAGGCAATAATATCTATAGTTGAGTAGAAGATTCCAAGAGAGATTAATCCTCCTCCTTTCACTTGTACCGGATAGATAGATGACTTGAGAAGTGAAGAGTGATCTCCCTCTCCCAACTATTGATGTCAGATTTAATAAAGAAAACCAATAATTTCACAATATAAAATCAAACTCTACTACAGTAAGTAAGACATGATTTTATGGGAGACTCATTCCACATAAATATATTATGGAGGATTTATATACTTGGGATGAAATAATTTCTCTATAAACGATTCTCATAGATAGCTTAACACCCATGTTTTTAGGTGGTGTTTAAATAGTTATACTACATTTTTATGATATGAAATAATGAAAAAAAATAAAAAAAATAAAATTGTACATTATCTATTTATGAATAAATATACAACATATCTATCATCACATAATTATTAGGATCAACCTAAGAAGTAGTGGTAGCATATTCCCTTCCCTTATCTCTAGTCCTTGGATGTTTTTATCATGTATTGTCTCTGGAAACCCTAGGATTATGGTATTAGTTCACGTAATGTCTGTGATCCTTGCAGTACAATACAAGTGTTGATCTGAAACTTATTTTTATTTGTTTGCATTAATGGAATTATTAATCTACTATCTCCATTAATTATCCAGATTCCCCACTTTTCCACCTTTAAATCATCTCATAGTTTTATTGAGGCGGTTCCTAGGATGTTTATTCATATCTTTTTTAAACATGAGAAGTTGGGTTTTCTTTGCACTAATAGATTTATCTATAGATCCTCCCAAATTAAAATCCATTATATTATATTTATATTAATACCTAGGAGACCCATGAGAGTCTATAATATTTCTTTCAACCTTGAGGTAACAATAGATAATCTTCTTGTAGCTTTCAAAATCTTTAATCACTAATTATTTTCATAAACTCAGCTTTAATCCACTAAAAAAGTGGTACTCCTTACATTCCGTGTCGATGAAAAATTTAAAGGCTTGCCATGGAATCCTTATGAAATTTTCCTCATATTACCGAATATAATCATCATCAATTTTCTTATTTTGGGGAAATCCCTCTCCATTTTATGATAGATTATTTGGGAAAAATATTTTCTTCAATCCTTCCCATTACAGGGAATCTATTTAATCTTTTAACTTCGTGCTCTTAATCTGATTCCACTAATATCATCTTATACTTCAAGATAATATATTTAAATAATTAATTTATCTTATTTAATGGTTTTTAGAAAATACAATATTATCTATATAGATTTAATCCAAAGTTTCGTGAAGAGAGCATCAAAAGATTCACTAAATTTAGGAGTAATTTTTTTACATAAAGGACTCAACCAAAACTCTATATTTCATATGATATGGTGTTACAAATTATTCAAGTTATTAATAATAAAATGAGTTAGATAATCTATTTCTCCCATGAATTTTTTATTCCGAATCCCATAAGGTTAGACATCTCATTAGAAAAATCATCACATTTCCAATCCCATTTGTTGTTGGAACATTTTCTCTTATTTTACTCCATTAACTACAATAAATGAAATAAAATTAGGGATGGTAATAATTAAAACAAAAAATATATAAATAAAGGAACTATGGATATAGGAGGAATAATTTATAATTTTAATTTAAATCTAAACTTATGATTCTCTAAGTTTCAATCTAGCTTATTCAAGGTGATTTTTCCCTATTAGGTTTTTTAACCTAATAGACTATTCAATTTCTTCATAATGGTTAATTTTTTTAATATTCCAAATAATATCCTCCTAGAGTGTAAATTTTTTTTAACACCACAATATTCTTTGATAGAGTGTATGAAGCACAACACCAAGCGTAGAAGGCAATATAACATCCCAAGACATTATGATATATTTGTATTTAGATAAATTAAATCTATCCAATAGAATATATTACACACAAAAATGATATTAAAATAATTTACATGCAACACCAAGTTTATATTACTCTATAAAAAACATCATGTTTAACAGGCATTACATGAATTTACAAGTTTTTTTAAAGCATGCGTGACATGCAAGACCGAGTTTTACAAAACAAAAATTTAATATCAATATGATTATTTAATATATTAGTTATTATCTTTCCATTTGAATGGATAGTATGAATATGATTAACCATATTATGAAAATATATATTACACATGTTTATTATTTATATATTCACTAGAAATTAAATAAGAATAATTTAATAGAAAAAAATTCTGAAAAATTATATTTTTTTTTCTAAAAGACTGTTTAATAGTGTTTTGGAACTCATAATTTAAAAATAAAATTTTACCAATTTTATAGAATTTATATGGGAAAATAATTTTTTTTGGAATTATAATATCAAAATTATCTTTGGGTGATTTTTATTATTTTTCTAATAAGTTGAATTTTTGTAAGAATTGTGTAAAATATTAAAATTTAATTGAAAACTTCTATTTAATTTAAATAATTTATAATGTTAAATTATATTTTAAATTGTTTTTTAAAGTATAATTAGTTCAATCTTAAATCTATTAATACAATTTAGGTCACTTTAACCCTTATCTTATTGGATTTCGATATAAAAACTATGTATACTTTTTAACATCTTTCCTTTAAAAACTCGCTCTCTCATCACATATATGGGCTTAAATTTTAATTAATTTTTACATATTATGTGGATTTAATTTAGAAAAATGGATTCCATATATAGAATAAATATAATTTATAATATCTAATAAGGTAAAATTAATTTCCGACTCTATTTATTAGTGAAAATAATTAAAATTAAATATAGTGATTAAAGTAAAAGTGAGTTTAGTTTGTGGTTAAACATAGAATATATGGTGTAATAATGACAAAAAACTTGTATGAAACCCATTTTATGGATTTATTTCAACACTTAAAACTATTATATTGATATTTTTCAGTTTCAGGGATACTTTTCCATGAAAGTAACCAATATAATAAGTTAATTGAAGAAATAGAAAAAAGGGAAACTTCTTGATTTTAATATCTATACATATTTGGGATTGGTAAAAAAACTAAATTAGTTAGATTATACATATTATTTTGAAATATAAATGAGTTTTTTCATTATAATAAGGTATATTTAGTTTTATATAAGAATTAGTTACTTAAAATTCTTAAGAAATGCTAATATATTAACTATTTAGTTAATAATTAACTAAAATAATTGATATTGAAAATATTAAAAGTGAGGTAAATTTAATAAATTATATCCTTAAATTAATTTAATATATGAATATTTCATTTAAAATAGGTTTGAACTTAATATATTCATATTCAATCATTTTCTTGATATTTTATATTTAAATTAAATAAATATTTTCAAAATTGATATTAATGTAATTTTATAATAAATGATATTTTATTAAATGATTAAACATTACTAAAAAACATATCTTTTGAAAATTTATTTATAAATATCATTAAATAATAAATATTTTCCATTAATGTAAGAAATTTTCTTTTAAGATGACTATATTGACCCCAAAATAGTATAAACTCTATTAGAGCGGTTATGGTTTATAAATTGCTTTTGCATGTCACATGCGCTTGTTTAAAAATGAATTTTTAAAACACATAGGATATTTATTTTATAAAATATATATAATCTTTAGAATTGTAATTTAAAAAAAATTAATAAATTTTTCTCTAATTTAGTTTTAAAGAATATATTACTTTGGTTAGAGAACTAGTTAACTTATTGGAGAAAACAAAATGTTAAAACTAAGGATGCCTAAGAGTTAAAGAAAAAATGTTTAAAACATGTGTTATACAATGTGGTGGAGTTTTGGATCAATAATATAATTCTTACACCCCATTAATTATCAATATTTTATCCACATGAGGTAAGGGAGACCACCTAATAGTGATTTTTTTAGTATTTACAAGAATGTCACTCATCCTTAACTATAAAAGGGAACTCACTATCCCCCATTATTTAAAAATTATTTTTTTTATTCTATTAATGTTATGACCAAATACAATACACACTTATTTCAACTTGGTTACAAAATCATTGTTTGTGTGTACGGTGGACTAGCACCCCACAAACCAATGTTGTTTGTTTTTTCATTACAACCTTTAAAGGCTGGTAATAATGATGTATTTATTATTTATTTATAATATATATGATATCTTTGATGTTATTATTCTTCTGGAATTATTATATCACAAAAACTTTCATGCTTTCCATTTTTTGGGAATACGATATTATCGCTCGTGTGCATGCTGGACTACCACCTCGTGAAGCGATTAGATTCATTCGCACATTAGAATGAATTTATTAAGGATGGATTTAATAAAAATATATGAAAAAAATTAAATAAAAATGATAATTTAATTATAATATATATATACATCAATTAATTTTCATTCTTTCAATGTGACATGAAAATGGAAACAACGTTCATGCATATGTACGACCTACCGTCTCCATGGATGATGTATTTTATTTCCTATCACCAAATTTTATGGATTAATATAAATATATATATACTAAATATAAATAATATTAAAATCATGTTTTAAATTATATAGATGATTAAATCATGATCAAATTAAAAGGAACAAAAAATAACATGTCCAAATATACTAGAAAAACAAGGCAATTAACCCCTGAAATAATGAAAATAAAGAAATATTATTAACAAAAGGGTGATAAGATGTTATAGAAGCATAATATATGATATTATTAATTTTAATATGATTTTTTATAAGTTAATAACAAGTATAAAACCATTATAAACGAGGTTAAATAACTTTCAACCAAAAGGAATCATAAGGTAAGGGATTGCATCTCAATTTCATTTCATTGAGGCATATTGTAATATTATGCCCCTAATTTAAATTTCATGGTGTATATACTACCCATTAGACATGTAATGTCATAAAAAATCATTTTTAATGGTAATTTTGTTTTCAATTTGAATTATTTAATCTATGAATATTTGAATTAAAAGTTTCCAAGTGATAAAGAATTGCATAACCCAATTTCTTTTCGTTGGGTTATATTACCTCCACGTTGTGATTAATATTATAATATTACATGAATAATTAATTTTTATTATATTATTTTGTATTTAAAAATATTTTATACGTATTTAAAACAGATTTTCATAATCGATTCATTGGTTGATTCTCGCTTTAACGTTATGATCTTTTGAAGGGTTTATTTCACAATATCATTCTAATCGAGAGTTTTTATTCATTAATTTTAATTGAAGGAAATTTTATGATAATTTTAAAATAAAACCATTTAATTTATTTTATTCTAGATATTCATGATATTTTCATGTAATATTACCATTTCCCCATAATTTTTTACTTAAATTAATTGAGATAAAGTTTTACTAAAATATAACATCATTTCTATCTTTGGTCAGAAATCTATTTATTTCCAAACCATGTTTTCTAAAAATGTTTTAAATTTTTTTAACCATTTCAAAATGACATATCAAATTATTTATTCCCATTTTCACTATTTAAAAAAAGTTATCAAAGGAATATTATATCATTTTCAAAATAATTCCTATTTGGGTTTTATCGAAAATGTGAATGGAATATTTTTTTATTTTCGGAATAATGCACTTTCCCAACATTTTTACAGTGGAAAAAGAAATTTATTTATTTTTAATTTTAATAAATTTAAATACATTTCCCACCATCATTATTTTCATTTCTTGGACGCTTTATTTTCATGTTATGAGGATATTTTTGAAGAAAATTTTTTTACAAGTGATTTTCAATGTAATGTATTTTCAAATTGTCTTTCAAAAAGATAAGTATATTTTCTTAAAGAATGTTTTCAATGATATTATTATAGAAATTATATTAATAAATTAAAAAAACCCATTATTATTAATTAAATCGGTATATATATTTATACCATCCCTATTATTCTTTTGAATGATTAAGAATAATTTTAACTATGTAAAATATTGACAATTCACTTCCACAATTAATTTTTGTAATAAATCACTTTCCCTTGAAATGTTAACTTTACAATTATCCCTAGACACTAAATTTCCCCTAAATATCAATATTATTTATCAAGGATATTATTATTTCTCAAATAGTATCTCATTTCTAAATACATTGTTTTACTTTGAAATTTATTCATTTGAAAAGGGAAATATTTATAAATCTAAATCCTTTACTCAATACTAATATTTGTTGTTAAGGAATATTGAATCTTGAATTAAATCGATTATGCGATATATGTGGAATGATTTAGACAAAACATATTGGGTGGGGCCCAAAATTATATATCCCCTTGATGAATTAGTAGGTTTTATAAGAGAAATAAGTTAAACTTGCATTAAATGGGGATTTACCTATAGTTTGAACTGCCTAGGGAAAGGTCTGGATAATAGTGTTATCAAGTTCTTGAGACATTATATCCAATAATTAATCATTGTCTGAATTCATAATCTATTTATTATTATCCATGAAATCTTCACTATGAAAAAAAATCTATGTGTACATTTCATTTGTAGTTTATTGATTAAATAGAATGTGTTATAAATTATTTACCTTTACATATATATTATTCAATATCCATTTATTTAAATATAATGTGTGTTTATTTATTTACCATTCCTTATCCATTTAATTAAATAGAATGTGTGACCAATTATTTTCCTTTCTATATTGATTATTCTATATCTAGTTATTTAAATGGAACTTTTCTCTATTATTTACCATTCCTTATCCAGTTATTTATATAGAATGGGTGTTCAATTATTTTCCTTTACATATTGACTATTCCTTATCCAATTATTTAAATGTCAGGTGTTATTAGTAATTTACCTTTTTATATTTATTATGCTTATTTATTTGTTATCTCTTTCACTATACATAAACCTTAATAAACATTTGATCTCACCTTTTTTTTCATTCTCCAGGATTCCACGATGAATGCTATGTTTGATATGTAAGGATTAACAAGATGGAATAATTTTATTATAAAAAAATTGTTTTAATTTGTGTATTCAATTGTAATTCAAGACTAATTTATATATATAGTTTTCAAAGACTAATAATCTTTTCAAAACTTCTAAATGAAATTAATTATATCTAATGAAAATGTAATGGTAGTAGGAACTTGATTTGGGCTACTAGGTTTGGGGTCTCAATAGTTGGTATCAAAGTAAGCTTTGTAGAAATCTTAGGAACAAGATTTTAGAAAACATTTATTAGGGAACATAACCCTAAGACAGAATTTGAGGATAATTTTTGAACACCATCATACTATTTTTAGGAGGTTGAGATTATATGGGTTTTCTTGGAAATATATCCATGTTTGGATACTAAAAGTGGATGTGGTTTTAGAACAGATGTACCTAGGGGTAATAAATATAAAAAGGTCATATCAACCTTGACTCAAGCATAACCAAGTACACAACAATGTGCCTCACCGTGCACCTGGTTTTTCACTCCATGGGGATATACTTAGAATAATGAATATTTTCTTTAGAAACTATTATGAAGTATTTGAATAGATGATGATAATGAATTACATAGGTTAAACCATAGACCAAGAAAGGACCTACGTTTAAATAAAACATATGAATTATTTTTGTATTTTGATTCAAGAATTAAATTTTATTAGTATTTATACCAATCTTAGTTTGATGATAATACTTATAAAACATATATAATATTGTCTCAAATTTTAGATTCACATGTTCTTTCATTAATTTATGAGTTATGAATTCCATCATAGTTATGAGTTGAAGTTTGATCAAAAGTAAATTTTCTTAAACATGCCTTTAATGTTTTTTGTGGTTAAAATAATAAATGGGAATAAATTTTTTAGTGAAAATATTATCTGAGGAATAACTCTACATTTTATAGACATACGTATAAAGGTTTTGATAACCATTTTAATTGATATAATCATTGTAATGATAGTCAAATAAGATTATTAAACATTGTAAAAAAACTAAATAAATAAATAAATTGTGTTGTAAAGATTAAAAAAAATTAATGATTAACTTTATTTAAAGGATGTACATAATATTTTTTGGATACATAATAGGAATTATATTAATATAGTTTATAAAAAGTAAAAACCACATGTAGGGTTACAAACCGTTGCATTAGGAAAGGTAGTGGGGCTTGAACCCATGATCGAAGTATAATAAAGGTTTTGTGCCTAACACTGGACTACATGATGTCTTGGTTAATATATTATTGTATTTAGTTAAATAACATGAGGAATAAATATTAATGATGAACCATTAGAATTAATTTTGTGGTTTAAAGATTCATGTACTTACCATATTGTTTTTGAAAAATAGTTAGAGACAGACATAAATACTTTTTATAATTTTATGGTTCTTATGATCAGTTAAAAGTGAATTTTAGTCCTTGAGGAACAAAAAAATCATTTTTTAGATATTCATTTCTTATAGTGAAGGGAGAAATTGGGAATTTATCGACAAAAAACCAAAGGATGAAGTTGTGTTTAAGAAATAGAATCATATCAACTATATTCGCTTATATTATTAGATAGTAAAACAATTACTCAAAATTAGGAAAATGATTATCAAATAAAAAAATATTACTCTGTTAAATTCACATATGATGAATCAGATGGTATTTTAAATCATCATAGAGTTATGGTTTTGAGCCACTTAAAATTATATTGATTATTCACCTTTCTATGATCAATGAACACAATAACTCTCTATAATTATTTACACTTTTTGTCTATGTCCATATATTCACTTTCTACTAATGTTCTCCTACATTGAAATATATTTCATGGTATTCACATTGTACTTCCCTCTCTATTATTAAGGGTATGTTTTATTAACTATTTTATAATGTGGTGTTTTCAAAAACGTGATTACAAAGATCAATTTTAAATTGCAAGGATGAAAATTATTTAATGTGGGGAGAAGGTATCACCCCAAATTTCTAAAACAAGGGCATTGTATTTGAAAGCATATATAACATGAAACTCTAAGAATATAAGGGAACATAAAAACCCAAGTCTTTATGATATATTTGTATTTAGATACATTAAATCTCTCTAATACTATATATTATACACAACACATAGCTTAGATTGTATTTCATGCAATACCAATATTATCTTTATCTACACAGAACACCAATATTAGCTTGTTTTACACATAGAGACAAGTTCCTTGGAAATATTTCATTACGTGCAAGGCCGAATTTTACTGGGAAATAATATATTATTAATATTATTATTTAATATAATAGTTATCATTTACCTGTTGGAATGGTGAAGATGAATAGGATTAAATTACTTTTGAATTTATATATATATAAATTTTTTTTAGATATTTAATGATTATAAATAAAATAATAATCATTTAAAAGAAAAATAAATATTTTCTGAAAAAATTCTTTTTTGTAGAAGATTGTTTAATAATGTTTGGCGCACATAATATAAAATAAAATTTTACCACTTTTATAAAATTTGTATGAAAAAAATTAATATTTTATATAGAAACATAAAAATTATAATAAGGTAAATTTTTTGTATTTTTTTCTGAGAATTTTCATTTTTTGATGAATAATGAAAATTACTAAAACTTAATTCAAAACTATTTTTTCATTTAAATAGATAATAATGTTAAATTAAATATTTAATTAGTTTTAAAATAAAATTATTTCAATTTTACATCTATTAATCTAATTTTAGTTATTTTAATAATTTTTATAATGAATATATATATATATATATAGACATTGCAAACTTTTTAACATTTTCACTTTAAAACATGCTCTCTCAA
This sequence comes from Viscum album, assembly GCA_963277665.1. Classification (NCBI taxonomy): domain Eukaryota; kingdom Viridiplantae; phylum Streptophyta; class Magnoliopsida; order Santalales; family Viscaceae; genus Viscum; species Viscum album. The sequence goes on from OY728126.1 coordinate 820,398,282, forward strand.
CACAACTACAAGATTGATTTTAAATTTATTTTTGAAACTTTTGTGAATCGAATTTGGAAATTGGATTAAATATTATTAATCATCATAATTTATAATTTCTATTATGGTCAAAATAAATTTTTACAATAATTATTAGTGAAAATAGTAAAAAGTAATTACAATGATTAAGGTAAAAATGAGTTTACTTAGTGGTTAAACATAGAAAATAAGGTATAATAGTGATAAAAGAAAACTTATGCAACACTAATTTTATATACATAGTTAGAACCTTATGACCTTTTAATGGATTTTTAGGAGTTGTAGGGATAATTTTCCATGAAAGCAACCAATTTAATAAGTTAAGTAAAGAAAAAGAAAAAAATGGAACCTTCATTGATTTTAATATCTATAATTCCTAGGGATGAGAAATAATATCACATTTGTTAGGTTATGGATATTATGTTTACATATAATTTTTTTTCATCATGTTAATTTATATGTAATTTTTAGAGATGAATTATTTACATAAAAAGAATAATAAATTCGAACTCAGTAATTATTTATTTAGAAATAAACTAATATAATTGTTACAAAAAATATTAAAAGTTCTATAAATTTAATGAATATTTTCTTAAATTAATTTTATAAATTAATATATAATTTTACAATGTTTTTAACATAATATATTCAGATTATATCATTATATTGATATTTTAAATTCAAATTAAACCAATAATGTCAAAATTGACATTATTGTTATTTTATAAAAAATGATATGCCAATGAGCCCGTACCCAAGTAGTAAGGGCTCTTTCTTGGAATCCAAGAGACCCAGGTTCAAAACTGGGTAGAGGTGAATTTCCTGGTTACTGTAGCAGTTTTGTAGCAGTACTATAACAGTTACTATTCGGTACTGTAACAGCCGGAACTATTCACCCGATTTGGGCCTTTGGGCCACTGTTTTGGGCCTATGGGTCTCAAGGGCCTTCGGGTCATCAAAGGCCTTTGGGACACAAGGCCTTTAGGCCATGTAGACCATGGAGTAGCCCAGTTCACATAGAACAATCCCCAAAAGAGGACCAGAGCAACAAGAGTAGCAGCCACCAGAAGTAGAGCTGACCAGATTGAAAGAATGAGAGGGTATGGCAGCCACCATCGGGACAAGGCACCGTGAATCTTTGTACAGGGAAATGCTATCTGATCAGAAATTCATGGTGGGGAGTTAGGTGATCAATGACTCAGAAGCTGGGGAGGGGCAGTTCAAGTGGGCTGGGCCTACAGGTCATGTATTGGGCATGGTATGCCTCTAAGCCTTCGGGTCATGAATTGCGGGTCAGTCAAGCCTTGTGCCTTGGGAATTCAGGTCATGTACGAGTTCCCCTTCAACCCTTAAACAGGGGATAATCCATAATAAAATAAAAAAATAAGGCCTTCGGGCCATTTGGGCTAAAAAATGATATTTTATTAAATGATTTATAATTACTAAAAAACATATCTTATGAAAAGTGATAAACAAATATCATTAAATATAAAATATGTTCTATTAATTGACCAATTTCTCTTTTTAATGACTATATTGACCCCTAAATAGCATAAATCTCAGTTAGCGTGGTTACAGTTAATGCCGTCTTTTTGCACATTACATGCGCTTGTGAAAAAATTAGATTTAAACGAACATATGATTTCTATTTTATAAATTAGATATCATATTTATAATTATAGGGTTTAAATTTTAGAATAATTACCACTTTAATTTAGTCTTAAAGGATAAATTACATTGGATTTAAAACTTTTAACCTAATACAAAAAACCAAAATAGTAAAATAAGGAAACCTAAGAGTTAAAGAACATTTTTTTTAAAATGTGTTATATTGTGTATTTTAGGTGTAGGTAAACAATATAAACATTCCACTCCATTAATTATCAATCTTGTATCCACATTAGGTAAGGGTAACCTCCCAATAGTGATTACATTTTAGTATTTACAAGAATGTCACTCCTTCTCAACTATAAAAGTGAACTCACTCTCACCCATTCTTCACACCTTAAAACCACTTTATCTCATCCAAGATATGATCAAATAACTCACAAAATTTATAGACATCCCCCATCTCATAATAATTATTTTTGGCATAAGTCCAACCTTTTTTTGTCTTTAGTGGAAACCTGAAGAGGATAACCTAAGATGAGGTAATGTTCTTCAACAAGCATCTTTATTTTATTTCCATCTCCACCTAAATTAATCATTTTCAAACAATTATGATATAATAAACTTAGTATCTTCCATATAATTAGATATTGTTATGCTAAGGTTAGAACTTACAACCACACATGCTTTTATCAAATGGGTAATGAAATCATTGTTTGTGTGTATGATGGGCTACCACCCACGAACCAATGTTGTTCGTTTATTAGATTACCATCTTTAAATATTGGAAATAATGATATATTTATAGTTTATATATAATATATATATTATATTTATGATGTTATTATGAGTTTGTAATTATTATATAACATATACCTTCATTCTTTCATTTTGTGGGAATACGATATCGTCACTCGTGTGTACTACGAACTACCGCCTCACTATGTGATGTGATTCATTCACGGATTACATGGAATCTATTAATGATGGGTTTAATAAAAATATTATATATATATAACTTAAAAAATTATACTCTAATGATAATATATATATATACCATTTTTTTTCTTTGAATACGATAAGAAAAAGGTATCATCAGCCACATGAACTTATGACATACCGTCTCCATGAATGGTGTATTTCATTTCCAATGACCAAATTTTATAGATTATAGAAAATAATTATATAATAAATGTATATAATATTTAAATAATTTTTTAAATTATTTATATTATGAAATCATGATAAAATTAATATGAAAAAAATAACATGTCAAAACATATTGAAAAATAAGGCAATTAACCCCCAAAACAATGAAAATAATGAAGGATTATTAACAAACATGTGATAAGATGTAATAATAGGATAATATATGTTATTATAAGTATTAATATGGTTCTTTTATAAGTTATTAACATTATTAAAACTATTATATAGTAGGTTATAGGTAATTCATGAAAAAAGGAGCTTAAGGTAAGGGATTTTTCGTCAATTTTATTTCATTGAGGAATATTGTAATGTTATACACCTAATTTCATTTATATAGTGTATATAATAAAATTTTTACATGAAATTTCATGAAAAAAAATTATTAATCGTATTTTAATTTTCAATTTGAGTCATCTCATCTAAGGGTCTTTTAATAAAAAGTCACCAAGTTGTAATGAATTGCATAACATAATTTCTTTTCATTGCATTATATTACTTAATCATTTTTGTTAATTTTATAAGATCATATGTATTATTTATTTTGGTTATATTATATTTTATTTACACTTATTTTATGTGGAAGTACATCTGATGCACATAATTTATTCATCGGTTGATTCTCACTTGAATGTTATGATCATTTGAATTTTTTATTTAACAATCTCATTCTAATCAAGATTGTTTATTCTTAAATTTCTATTAAAGGAAATTATTTTATTATTTTAAAATATTACCATTTTATTTTACCATCCTTGATTTATCCATTATATTTTCAAGAAATATTTCCATTTTATACTATTTTTTACCTATATGAATTGAGAATTTTTTTTAATAAAATCATACTTCATTTATCTCTTTGGTCAGAAATTTGTTTTCTTCCAAAACCATGTTTTCTAAAAAAAAATCAATTTTTTTAATGTTTTCAAAAAGATTTGTAAAATTAATTTCACCCATATATACTATTTTACAAATAATTCAAAGGAATATTATGAAATTTTCAAAATAGTACTCATTTCTATTTAACCTAATATGTGAAATGAATCTTCTTATTAGTTTTTGAACAATGAAATTCCCTAATCTTTTTACAATGATAAAGTATTATTATTTTTAATTTTATAGTATGTAAGAAATTACCCACCTTCATGAACTTCATTCCATTAAACCTTCCATTTATGTTTTATGAGGATATTTTTAAATAAAATTCTTTTCAATGTAATTTTCAAACAAAAGGAATTTTAAAATTTTTTCCAAAAAGGAAAAGGATATTTTCCTCTAGAATATTTTTAAAGGTAAATTTATTGTATTTATATTCATCAATGATAACAACCATTTACTATTAATCTAATATTTATATAGGTTGATGCTATCCTTGTTGATCCTCTAGATGGATTATGATCATTTTTATTAATAAATGTATTGATAATTCATCTCGTTGATTCATTTTTGTATTTTATAACATTACATTGACATTTTCACTATCCAGTGACCATTATAAATTAAATTTACAATAAATATCCATATTATTTATCATGTATATTCTTATTGATAAAAATCTATCTCATTTCTAAATATGGTGTTTTAGTTTGAAAGATATTCATTTCATAGAGGAAATATTGATAAATCTCTATCCTTTACTCAATACAGATATTTGATGTTTAGGAATAATAATTCATGAATTAAATTGATTATTTGATATATGAGAAATTATTTGGACCTGAAGTTAAGGGTAGGCCTAAAATTATATATCCCCTTGATGCATCAGTAAGTCTCATGTGGAAAACCTGTTAATCTAGTATCAAATGAGTTTTTAACAAAAGTTTAATCTATCTTGTAACAGGCCTTGATGGTAGTTCTATAATGTTACAGATGCATGACATCAAATAATTAAGAATTTTCTGTATTCAGAATCTAGTTATTATTAACCATGAGATTTACACTATGAAAAAATATATGGATACATTTCATTCTCATTTTATCAATAAAATGGAATGTGTTTTTTGTTATTAACCTTGTGATATTGATTACACCATATCTAGTTATTTAAATGGAATGTGTTCTCAGATATTTAACTTGTAATATCTTGTTATTTAAATGGAATGTGTTCTATTATATTTTCTATTCCATAGTAATTATTCCATAACCAATTATTTAAATTGAATGTGTGATCAATTATTTACCTTTCCTTATCTAGTTATATAAATGGCATGTGTTCTCAATTATTTTTCTTTCTATGTTGATTATTTGTTATCAATTTATTTAAATGGAATGCATAATTAGTTATTTATATTTCCATATTGATTATGATTAGTGATTCATTACTAATTCCATTATAATTAACCCTTACTGATATTTTGATCTCACCCTTATTTTTCTTCCATTCCTAGTATTCCATGAATAATACCATATTTTATATGAAGGTATATGATAGAGGGAATAATGTTATTCTCAAAAAACATTATGTTGTAATTTGTGTATTTAATTATAATTCAAGTCTAATGTATGTATCTACTTTTCTAAATCTACTAAACTCATCAATCCTTTCGGTTAAAATTCCTTGTATCTTATTCAAATGTAACGGTAGTAGGTATCGTCTCTAAGCTACTAAGGTTGGGGTTATGACATAGGTGTGCCTTAAGGCCCCTCTATTTAGCACTAGGTGAAAATCAAGTTAATACCCAATTTTCACTTTTCAAGGTTATTACCGCTGGGTACAAATGTCCCAAATTCACATCCACATGTAGTATCCAAACAAGGATGTAATTTCCTTAAAACCATTCCCTTTATAATTCACTACATTTAAGATTATTTTCTTTTACTTAAACTTATCCCTAGGGCTCCCACTAATTAATTCTAGTATTGATCCATTAAAATAACTAGACCATCCATTGATAGAAAATATAGTGACCCAAGCTTTCACACATATTAATGCATGATTTTTAACACAAATATCCATTAAATACAACCAAAGGATCAAAATTTCTAATTTCTTTAGAAGAATTGGTATATAAAACAACAAAATTAATCTAAAATAAAACATAGTTATGTAAATCTCAATAATGAAATCCTAAAACTACACAGGATAAGTTTTCTATATTCACTTACAAACACTTTAATCATACTTATTAAAATATAATATAACAAAAAATTATCCTAAATATACGTATATGTTTTTATTATAAGTTTTCTATCTTCACTCACACACACTTCCATCTAATGGGTAATGAACTTACCATTATTGTGAACAGAAAACAACCACCTCAGGAAACAATGTTGTTCATTTTTTCCTTTACCACCTATCATGGTTTGGAAAAATGATGTAAACTATATGTTTATGTGATATAGATTATATTTATTATTCCTTCATTCTTTTTAATTATTATATAAAACATACCTTCATGCTCTCCATTTTTTGTAAATACTATAACTGTGTTTGTGGAAGTGTGGACTACTACCTCCTCAAAACAATGTGATTCGTTCATAACATACATAGAATTTATTAGGTATGGGTTTTTAAAACAAATATGATATATTTTAAATAATAATTATAATATAAATATTATATATATACATATATTTCATTTAATTACTTTCTTTTAATATGACTGTAAAATGGAAAGTGCGTTCTCGCATATGTACGACCAACCATCTCCATGAAAGATGTCTTTCATTTAATATTTTTATATTTTATAAATTATTATAAAAAATTATGTAATAAATATATATAATATTTATATAATTTTTTACATTATAGATATCATAATATAACCATGCGGACCAAAAATATTGCAAATCAAAACACAAGAGAACAACAAAGCAATTATTACCCAAAACATAACATTAACATTGAGTTGTTAACAAATGGGTAATATAAAGTTATAAAAAAATAATATATGGTATTATAAATAATAATAGGGTTATTTGATATATTTATAATAAACTTATATTAATTATATGTGAGTGTTCAATGAGTATGAATAGAGTCAAGACTTAAGTTAAGAGTTTTCTCACCTCACTTTCATTTTCCGTGAGACACAAGACATGTTTATCACCTGTTAATTATATGTGGTGTGTTTAATACCCATGGATTTATTCTATGATTATTATACTTAAATTTATGGTTATTTAAATAGCCATTTTATGATTTTATTTTTGTGATTTTATGATTCAACAGTTACGAAATCAGTAAAGTAATTTTGTCTCAATTTTCTTTCGTTGAGACATATTCCATGTAATGAAACTATATTATTTTACAAGGTTTATATAATTCCATTTGACCTATTATATCATTATAATAATTATTTATATTTATATTTTAAGTGTCATGAAATTACAATTTATTATATGGGGAGTATAATTAGAAGTTACCATGTGGTAAGAGTTTATTAAAATGATCTCATTGTTTACTGAGATTGTTTATGATTATGCTTTCATAGAAGAAATATTTTGATCCATATATCAATAGAAATCAGAAATTTTATTCCCATATATGCATTAATAATTTATTAATGTATTATTACCATTTTCACACTCTTTGGTACTTAATATAATTAAGGAATAAAATTTTGAAAATATGACCTTATTTCTCCTTTCAGTCGGAAATATGTGTTCATTAAAAACTGAGTTTTAACAAAAATATATTAAATTTTTTTACTATTATAATATGATTCTTTAAGGAAATTTTTACCCATGTTTTTCCAATTTTACTTTTTTAAAAGTAATATTCTTTTCACCTTCCTATCAAGGAAATCATATAAACTTTTAATGTTCAAAAAGAAAGTTTGGCATGTACAAAGTTACCCGCCACCATGACCATCATTTCATTGATTATTAATTTTTAATTTTACAAGGGAATTTTTTTAAAGAAAATATTTATACTAATATAATATAAATTATTTTATTTTAAAATAAGTTTCAGAGAAAAATGGTATTGAAAATGATTTTTTTCTTTAAGGAGTTATAAATGATTTTCAAATCTTGCTTTATAAGATTTCAAAAGGTTGTTTTAAAATAAATGGATTTCAATGATCTCAAATATTACTCCATATTTTTTAAAATTATTTTAAAAAAATGTTTTAAAAATTATTTCAAGTATTATAGGAAAATTGTCTTCAAAATTTCTTTAAGCTTTATTTATATTTTTTTTATGGAAAATGGTTTTTAAGATGATTTCAAACATATTTTTAATGTTTTCAAGGAAAAAAATTCAAAAAGTTTTCAAGATTTTATTTTATAAATTTTACAAGAAAATGGTTTCCAAAATATTTATAATATTCTTTTATAATTATGCAAGGATTTTTTTCAAAATATTTTTAATATTATTTTATAAGATTTTTTTATTTCTCTGAATGGTTTATGTTTCTATGGAAACATGTTTATGAAACCCATTTATCTTTCACATGTTACATATTTATGAAACCCATTTCCCTTTTAAAACATATATGTTTATAAAATACATTCTTTTTTTATAGGTTATATGTTTATAAAACCCACTTCTTTTCAAGGGTTATGATTTGATGAAATGATTATGAAACCTATCTATTTTCCCAAGGTTATAATATGATTGCATATTTATCATACCCATTTCATTTCATGGGTTATGATATGATTGTTTATGCTATTTTGGAACATTTTTTATGATTTCATTATGAGATGGGTGAGACCTATATCTCACTCTAATTCATTGGGTAAAGATTTATATCTCATGAGATAATGATGTGATTCAAGTCAACGAGCTTAATCTACTATGGGAAGTTGGGGAAACCCAATCCACAATGAAAATATAGGGAAACAAAATCAACTATGGGAATAGGGGAAACCTAGTCCCTTACAAGAAGATGACTATGACAAGGGATTCTGGTGTATCCCGCCCAGTAGGTGTAGTCCCCATGAACTTCCTTGATATGTTCTAAAAATATGTATTGACTTATAGGGAATGATATTACATGTTTATATGTATGAAAAAAATTTATTTCTTATTCCAATGTTATGATTTATTGGTTTATACTCTTGTTTCCCTTATTATTCATGTATTATTAACTACTAATATTTAATCCATGAATCATATTATGATATTTTATATGCATGGTATGATCTTCAAATGTTATGATTATGTTCTCATACCCTTCTAATAGTGTTTATGATTACATACCTACCTTATTTAAAATTACTAAAAATATTAGTTTACTGCTTTTATTGTTACCTTCCCCAGGTTATGATGATATATTTCATCTATAATATGTCTAATAGGGGTGCTAGTCATGGAGAACCTAGTGAGAGATAACGTAGCTCACTCATGTACCAGAATTTACATTTCCATGTTTCTAAAGGCACTAAACAAATATAGTCATTAGGAATCTATCTATGTAATGTATTATATATTCTGAAAAAATGATGTAATTTCTATGTACATTAAGAGTGTGTTGTTATATATTATATTTTCAGTATATTTGTGGTGTAGAGTGGCCAGCTACGACATGGAGGATTGGGGTTGAATTTTGGTGGTTCTATCAAATCCATCATGGATATGACATATTCACTAGGCAATGACATATAGTCTTGAAGGGGTGATTTTTTTGGCTATTTTTCTTTTTTTGTAGCTACACCATAGTGTAGGGTTATAGTGTGGGACTTTATTTAGTGGTTGAGTTTGGTGATGTTTTGGTTCCTCCTGCACCATGGTCTTTCAATAGTTTTTTTAAATATATGAAATGGATCTCACAATGTTTCTTTGTTATGGATTTGACCAATCCCACAATAGTTTTTCTTTCTCCTTACACTATGATATTTTCAATTTTCAATAAATCAACTCTATAGTGAATGGTGTTGCACTGTAGTATTGTGTTTTCTAGACTTCCTATAAAAACACAAACACCCTTTAATTCCACCATTCATCCGGTTTTTATATCAGTTATTGGGAATACTAAGTGCATTATTATGAGGTATTTTATCCCCTTTTAATTATACTTCAATCTCAATTTTGGGATATTCATCCTTTTAGGTTATAAGTGAGTTTACTTCTTTGCCATTCCTTATTTTCTTCCTATCCTTCATCTGGAAGAGGCTATAATCAAGAGAACCATTGGTTTTGGTGATGTTTTGTTGATGTAATGATATAGACTGTTGTTTTCTAGTTTGACGATAGTGTTTTACTTCATCATGGTGCACAATGGTTGTCTTACTCTAGTTCCAACATTATTAAATAGTTCATAAAGTGTTGTTTTAGGTAAGGGATTCTTCTTATTTTTTCTAGTTTTATATACAAGAGGGATCTTTATTTGTTTTTTCTTTGGGGAGGTAGTATGCACTATCCAAATGAAGATAAAAAATTAGATTAATTGAAATTGAAGTTTAAGTTAAAGGAAATTCATTTTTTACCACTTTCTATGTTATTGGTTTTATACATGTCTAATACCTTGCTAAAAATCAAATTCTTTAGGGGATTTGTTTTTGTTATAATTGATATGATTTTGGAACACATTTTCTATGAATTTTTTATCACCTAGAATGAAATTGGATAAGAAAATATATCTAGAAAATAAATTAGTTTCCCATTGAAATTTTGGTTTGTGAGACAATTCCCTTGAAAAGTAAATAAGCAAATCTGATGAGAATCCCCATGTTTAAATATGAAATAAGATATGTAAAATATGTGAAAATATGTTGTAATGTGTGGATATGATGTGTTTTGTGGGTGTTATGAGCTTTGGTTGTGATATGTGTTATTTTTTATTAGGATAGTGACAGTGATATGTGGTTTTGGTAATGTTAGGATTTTTTACATAAAAAAGATTATTTTTTGTTATGTTGTGATATATTGTGCTGGTTTTCCAATAGTAATTTGAAAACTTCTTAATGATAAAACTGAAATGGTATGGGTTTAAGTTCCTAATGAATGATTGAATTAAAATAGAATGTGCGGATAAAGTGGTTTATGTTTAATATGAAATAAATGTGGTTGGATAAATAAAATTTATTGGTATAGGGAAAATGAGGAAATTGTATTTACTTGAAAAAAGGTGGGATGTTACTTGTGGTTTGTGGCATGCTTTTTTGGTGTTATGAATTTTGAAGTGGAATCAAAATAATATATAGTTGCGAGGCCTTGGGGTGATATTGTGATTTGGGACAATACTCTTGTTATAAACCCATTGGTTGGGATTGTGTGAGATAGGATATTATATATATACACATTATATATCTTTTGTTATTTTTATAAACACCCAACCCACATCGAACACTATATGTTGACACCCGAATATTGCAGGGGGGTCACCATTTAGATGTGAATCTTGGTTGTTGGATATAAACTCTACCACTCTCTCTCTTTTAGATGAGTTGGATATGCATGGGCTATGATGGAAAAAATTAAACAGTTAACTATTCATGATGTTTGATGAGATGATGATGTGGTTCATGGTGGGGGTCAAGAATGGTAGGAGGATGAAACAAGGTTGATTCAGTTTATGTTTAGGATAACCAACTATTATATATATATGACTATGGTTGAGATTTTATGTCATGAATAAAGTATCTTAAAAAATATGTGTTGTGATGGTCATTTTTCACATGGGGTACTTAGCATTATGTGATTGTTGAAGTGTCTTCAAGATGGATTATATGGAAGAGATTGGAGCACCAAGATGCATGAAGATAGGGTGTGAGTGTAGAGACCCAAATCATGAAGTACATGGACATTACATTACTTTTTCGGAATAATTATTACATAAAAAAAGGGACACACAAGGACCGTAATAGTTTAGTGTCTTTGGAAACTCAGAATATAATCTTCTAATCATGGTGAAAGATCTTCAACATCTCCGATAAAGATCTTCCCCTTTTTTTCTTACCTAAAACCTTTCTTTATATCCTGGGGAAAATTAAACATAAAAGGGGTGATCTAAAATGCTCAGTAAGGGTAAGCATAGAGAACATAAAACAATCCTTAGAAATTTGAATGTAAAAAAACATGAGCATAAAATCTAAACATCAAAATCTTGAGCAAGGACATAAAACATGGCAGTACACAAGGCATAGATAATGAAGAAACATTAATCATGATAAATTATCATGGTAATAAAACATGTAATTTTAGAAACCATTAATCACATGATATGATTTCCATAGTAGCCAAGGAATTGCTGCCAAGACCATCTTAGTGGACAAAGTCCCTTTCTGAATCGAGTTCACTCCTTGTTCCAGTCCTGTATTACTGAACTAGTTTAACTATCCATTCCAGCCATGTCTATCTCATGAGATATAAATCTTTACCCAATGCATTGGAGGGAGATATAGGTACCACCCATCTCATATTGAAATCATTATTTCTTATGCCACAATATAAACATAAATCATTCATCGTAACCCAAGAATAAAATGGTTTTCATAAACATCATTCCATCATAACGTAATCCATACAAAAAAAATTGGATATCATTTCATCATTAGAAAAGTGAAACCATGTAAATCATAGAGACATTATACTTGAAACATACACATGTGAAATAATGTCATCTTAGATGAAAATGCTTTTGATAAAACACTTAAAATGAATTCTTGAGGAAAATATCCTTTTTTCTTCAAAATCATTTTCTTTTCACAAAATGTCATGCAATTTTAAAAGAAAAGGATTTTGTTGAAAATATTCATGAAACTTTTTTCAGGAAGCTTCATGAATATAAGGCTTTATAAAACCGTAAAAATCCTTTCATTCCGTATACGTTAAAAAAACATTATTCTCATACTTTTGTCGGAAAAGTCAAAAAGTACCTTGTAGGGTAAATAAAAGAAATATTCCTTCCATAACATGGGGTAAAAGTAAAATGGGTAAAAATTACTTTAAAAATACATGAATAGATTTTTATAAAACATGGACATGGATGATAGCAATAACCCCAGTAAATACTTACAAATAAGCAATCTCGGATAAAAAATGATATTTGCACAATTATCCCTTACCTTAGGTCTGATTTGCTTCGTACGTATCCGAACCTCATGTATAATGATTTAAATAATGTCCTTGACTTATTAAAGAATCATATTCATTGTTATGATATCATATATGTTTCACTTATGACTTTATATTACCCGTTATTTTGTAAATTCCATGTTAAAGAAGTGTTTTGGGTAAAATCATTTCATTTATCGTATGTGTTTCGACTTGTCGTTCTTAATATTATTACTTATATCCTGATTTACATAATTTCAGAATGTAAAACATGATTTATATATAATATATATTCATAATATACATATATATTATAGATCTATAAAAGGAATGAAATACACCGTTCATGGAGACAGTAGGTCGTACGTACGCATGAACGCTGTCTTCGTTTCCTTATTGAATTGAATGAAACTAAATAGATGACATAAATATATATATATATATATATATATACATAAATCCAGTAGCATTATTATTTCATATATTTCATTATTATTCATTATATAAACTTTATGATCATTCATGTACGGTTAACATGGAGAATGAATCTCATCGCGTCATGGAGACGGTAGTCCGTACGTACGCACGAACGATGATATCGTTCCCATAATTATTTAATAGAATTGGAGTGTATTATATAATATATCATAATCATTATGATGTTATAATAACCATATATAGTTATTCTTTACACCATTATACCCATCCATGTAAGGTGTTTGTGGAAAAACAGATTTCACCACAGCGTGGAGACGGTATTCCGTACGTACGCACGCGTGGTGATTTCGTTTTCCATAGGATGAATAAGTGGTGAAATAGGGTTTTTTCATAATTATAATAAAATATAAGTATATGAGTTATACTGATGTTTTTACTTCATTATGAAACAACTAAAGAGGATGAAGTGGAAGAAGAAATAAAGTTGAAAGAATCGGTAACAGACATTACCTCTTCTTTGAAGCGCCTCTTTGATACGTCCACTTAGGGCACTAAAATTGGTCTTTTAATAAGACCAGAACCTCTAGTATGTTTCTAGGGAAGTGGAGAAGAGAAAGTGGCAGGGGTTGGGTGAGATTGAGTCTCAAAGTGGTGTGAGGAAGAGAGGGAGGAGGTGCCCTTTTATAAGGGAGGAGAGGGGCACCTTTGGAAAAAATAAAATTATTATTGTATTATAAAGTCATATTCGGTTTTTTATAGCTCCAAATTGATTTATTTCGAAAATAATGTGGGTATGGGTCGCAATACTCTCATAAAATAGAATTTAGACAAGTTTATGTTTCTATTTTAACCTTATCATTTAGATTTAACCTTAAGTTAGATAATTTTACTTTTACCATGTCTTCTTGTTTTCTTACACTATAAGGTTAATAAACTTATTATAACAAGCCAAACAAACCCCATGTTGTTTATTTAGAACATATATAACATTATATAAGTCATTAGGATGAACCTTAGATTTTTAGGAATAAAATAACAATTAATAATATAATATTTGTTTTAAAAACTATTTTATGTCAATTTTGACACTATTTGATAATTGATTTTTGTGAAAGTCATAACAGAGTGATTAGTTCGAAAAAAGTTACATAAATCAATACTAAAATGTCATATAAACCTAGAAAATTATTGGAAGTCATAAAAAGTCTCAAATTACATTTATTTGGGTATTTATAACATCAATTATGTCAATATTTCATTAATAAGATAATTACTGCATCATCATTGTATCATAAATAAATTAAATTATTTAATGTATGAAAATTATAAATAAAATACCATTATGTAGGAAATCTTTTTATATTTCTAATGAATATTTATAGTCCAATTTATCTTATTTATAACTCTATATTAAAAATGATTTACTTATTAAACTTTGATTTTAACTATTTAAACCCTTCTTTAAATAAATTAATATTAAATGTCATAATCTAATCCAAGTGAGCATAAATGGTCATATTTTATTCCTAAGGTTGTTTTTGTTCTAATTACACTTATCCAATAGAATTAGGATATGTTTTAGGGTAATAATAATATCAATTTTACCCTTAATTACCCTATCTACTTTTAACCATGGTAAAAAAAAGTAAAAAGTTACTATTCACCAAAAAATATTTTAATCTCATTGAACCACATTTTAGTCCTTGGTATTAACCATGTCTCCCGGATTTTCAAAATTCCACTCACAGAAGCGGTAAAATTAAGTTTAAATTAAAAAAGTTAGTTGTTTAACTACCACTAAGTGGTTGCACTATTCATCGAAAATTGAAGTTTTTCAGAAAAATACCAAAAATTCAGCCTAAGAATTATTTGATATTACGAATTAAAAATTTATTTCTATTTTTAAAAATTCATAACATATAAGTGGAATTAATAAATTTTAAATTTAATTCCTGTTATCAAAACAAATAGCGTGTTTTTAAGAAACAAAAACAATCAACAGATTGACACTTGTTTATATCCAATTTCAAAGTGAAATTAATTCTAATGAACAAAATTGTATTAAATTGTAAAAATATATTCTAATTAAACTTTAAAACCAATTAAAAAGATAATTTACCATATACATTATTGCGATGAAAAAAGTTGTTTTTAATTAAAATATAGTGGGTTTTTACTATTCATTAAAATATGAAAGTTATCAGAATAATATGAAAAATTTATCCAAAGTAAATTTTTATATCCTGATTCCAAAGAAGAATTTTATTTTTTCAAATTGAACTTATTGACATGTCAAAAACATGATTTAAGGTGGGTGCGTCATCAAAAGGAGGGAAAACTATAATTTTTGAAAAATACATATTTTACACGAAAAATTTATTTTCTTCTCATACCATATTCTAGAAAATGTGTAAGATGAATAATAATGTTATAAAATTCAAAATGTAGTTAATACTATTCATAATGGCTAGTCCATAATAATATTATAACAATATATCGTTGTTTAGTAAAACCTGGTATTGCGTACAACACACGCTATCGAGGAAGGTCGCGATTGCGTGTAATGCAAGCCAAGTTAGGGTTGCGTGTTGTGAAATACTCCTCCTTTGTTTCATATAACATAATCCAACAATATTTCATTTATACATTGAATATATATATATACACTCAAAGTTTCGTAGAATAACCACTATCAAAATTGTGTGTAACATGATCCAAGAATAGTGTTGTGTATACTGCAAGCTCATACGGTGTTGCGTATAGCGCAAGGCAATCTTGTTGTAGCTTACAACACAAGACATAAATGAAATTAAATGAATATTTTTCATAAAATCTCGGGGTGTTACATTCTACCCCCCTTAAAATGAATTTCTCCCTCGAAATTCATCAGGGTTATAAATCGTTTACTATTTATAGAAACCCACATCGTAAAAAGGAATACTAAAACATAATTTTACAAACTAAAGTATGAAATGTAACGATTACCCAAAGAAACTCATCAGTGGGTTTCCATATAGGATAACATAGGTGAAAATATGGATATGGAAGAAAAATATAACCATCAAGTTCTGATGGAGAGTGGTAGAGAACATGGCTATGAAAAATCCATCAATCACAAAGCCACAAATTTGTGATGATCTATGGTACCATATGATTCATTGGATATAAGAGCACTAGGACATCATTTTTGGTTTTCAATATCATTTGCCTAAAGTTGAAAATTTTGAATTAGAATAAATACTTGCTTGATTTTTGTACAATCTCACTATTGTTCGTGCTTTGAACAATTTCCACTTCATCTCTTAAATAAATGAAGTTGAATTTGTTATTCGTGAAGTGTTAACTGATCATGTGATAGAATGATGGGTCATTCCATCTGTTTCAAACAAAAGGTTATTAAAAGTTATCAAATATACATAAGTCCATCTAGGGTGAGTTTAATCATATACGATCCCAAAAATGAACTTATACTTCATATATCATACTGCTTAATAAAATAAAACTAGTTTCTAATAACCTGGGACATTCTGTAGGCCAGTGGTAGGTGATAAAGGCCAATCGCACTTCGGTTGTGGGTTCGATTCCCACAGCCTTGTCCGACGCGATGGGCTATCGCCCATCCTCCAAGTTGTCCTTTTTCTAAAACTACATTACTATAACATCCCATCAATAATATTGAAAAAAATTCTATCCTTAAACAATACTAACTTATGTCCAACATAATCCATTCCAATCTTTAGGCTTATCCATAATAATGCAGTCCACTCTCATATTATAGTGAAAACTATTTCAAGATATTTCATATAACAAGCATGTTAATACCATCTTTGATCCCCATATATCATAAGATATGTCTTGTTGGTCACATTCCAAACATTCTAAGGCCTTAATCATGTATTCTCTTGAAAAATGAATACCCATTGAATCTTAGTGAAAACATGAGTGCTGTCAAAAGTTAACTCTTTCCACATACCAAAACCCCAAAATTCTATATACTCAAACCATGATATCACTTAGTCCTTATATCAATCATGAGCTCATGAATACTATCAAACATTTCATTTTCTCGTTATCCCTTCATTATGCGCATATCATCTTCTTTCCAAAAATATCTCAATAACTTTCCATGGTTACCGGTACCATAAAATTATTGAAAACCACAATAGACCAATACATAAATATTCCAATATTCCACGATACTATATACAATATTATTTTGGAACCCCATTACAAAAACACTTAATCATTCCACCACATCGTTGTCATATTCAACATCGCCAATAGTGATCGCATGTGACTTCCCTTTGTCCTTTACCTTAAGTGGTTGCTCATGTAGATCATCACTAACCCTTGGATTAGGCCATTTATTAGCATAATGCCCCATTTCCTTGCACTTGAAACATTGAAGTGTTGGTGGTGCGTTCTCTACAGTATTTTCTTTATTCACATCATTAGAAACCATTTCTCCATTACTTTGACACTCAGCTTCTCGATGACCTTCTTTTCCACACTTAAAAAACATTTTCTAGTCCCTTTAAGACAATCTCCACCATGCTTCTTTCCACACTTTGAGGATAAGGAAACATTCATCTTCTTTTCACCATTATTCTGATATTTCTCCTTGAACTCCATCTTTTGTTTCTTGTCAAAACCATGAGATGGATAAATAACACCAACTTAAATTTCTACCATGATAGCACAACGCACAATTTCTTCATAGCTACTGAAGTCTCTTATAGCTAATGCCCTTTGAATATTTGGTTTTAATTCAGTAAAGAATCGATCAACTTTACTTTTAGGTTGGATGATAAAGCCAGATTCATACCTTGCAAGCCTTGTAAAATTCTCTTCGTATACACTAACAAATTCATCATCCTTTTGCTTTAGTTCAAGAAACTCCTTCTCCATCTTTGTTCGAAGAATACGAGGGAAGTACATATTGAAAAATAAGTTCTTGAACTCATCCCATTCCATGGAATCAATTTCATCTCTTGGCCTCTTATTCTTGATAAGATTACACAATTGATCAGCTTCACCTTCCAAACGATATACTGCTAATATGACTTTATCATATTCAGAACATTGAAGAACTGAAAATATCTTTTCAGTGGTACTGATCTATTGTTCAGCAACAAGTGGATCAAAAGACCCACTGAAAGAAGGTGGACGTTGCCTCATGAAGGACACAATAGAATATTGTTCCCTTCTCTGCTCATTTGGAAGTACAGAATGAATCATATCTTGTGTAAGTATAGAAATAAGATTTTTCACTCCATCTCCTATAACATGTGTTTGTTCGGGAGGAAAATCATTGCATTGTCCATTTCATTGATCAACACGGTTCCTTCGGGTTCCATCCATCGTCTAAAACCCCAAAAGAATAGTGGGAGAGGCAAAAATCATGCTAGGGAAAACAACATAACAAAGGGGGAGTACCTTCAATATCTAACATTCTAGGTTTAATTCTAATATCATTACCATAATTCTAGGACTATATCTTATATGTATACTTATCCTTAGGGACATCCCTAGAAATACCTTAGAAATATCTCTAGGGATATCACTAACGTTTTCACATCCTAGTTTCCAAAGGTTGACTAAACCTTTCCTATGATACCAACTGTAGTGACCCAAAGCCTGATGTACATGGACATTACATTACTTTAGCAGAATAATTATTACATAACAAAAACAGACACATAAGGACCGTAATAGTTCAGTGTATTTGGAAACTCGGAATATAATCCTCTAATTGTGGTGAAAGATCTTCAACATCTCCCATAAAGATCTTCCATTTTTTTTCTTACCTAAAACCTTTCTTTATATCCTGGGGAAAAGAAAACATAAAAGGGGTGAGCTAAAATGCTCAGTAAGGGTAAGCATAGAGAACATAAAACAATCCTCAGATATTTGAATGTAAAAAAACATGAGCATAAAATCTAAACATCAAAATCTTGAGCAATGACATAAAACATGGCAGTATGTAAGGCATAGATCATGAAGAATCATTAATCATGATAAATTATCATGGGAATAAAACATGTAATTGTGGTAACCATTAAGTACATGATATGATTTCCATAGTAGCCAAGACATTGCTGCCAAGACCATCTTAGTGGACAAAGTCCCTTTCTGAATCGAGTTCACTCCTCGTTCTAATCCTGTATTACTGAACCGGTTTAACTTGTCGTTCCATCCATGTTTATCTCATGAGATAAAAATCTTTAACCAATTCATTGGAGGGAGATATAGGTCCCACCCATCTCATATTGAAATCATTCTTTTGTGTGCCACAATATAAACATAAATCATTCATCGTAACCCAAGAATAAAATGGGTTTCATAAACATCATTCCATCATAACGTAATCCATACAAAAAAATGGATATCATTTCATCATTAAAAAAGTGAAACCACGTAAATCATAGAGACATGATACTTGAAACATACACATGTGAAATAATGTCATCTTAGATGAAAATGGTTTTGATAAGACACCTGAAATGAATTCTTGAGGAAAATATCCTTTTTTCTACAAAATCATTTTCTTTTCACAAAAAGTCATGAAATTTTAAAAAAAAGGATTTTGTTGAAAATAGTCATGAAATATTTTAGAGGAATCTTCATGAAAATAAGTCTTTATAAAACCGTAAAAATATTTTCATTCCGTATACGTTAAAAATACATTAATCTCATACTTTTGTCGAAAAAGTCAAAAAGTACCTTATAGGGTAAATTAAAGAAAGATTCCTTCCATAACATGGGGTAAAAGTCAAATGGGTGAAAAGGAATTTAAACATACAGGAATATAATTTTATAAAACATGGACATGGATGATAGCAATAACCCTAGTAAATATTTACTAATAAGATATCTCGGATAAATATGATATTTGCACAATTATCCCTTACCTTAGGTCCGATATGCTTCGTACGTATCTGAAGCTCCTATATAATGATTTAAATAATGTCATTTACTTATTAGAGAATTATATTCATTGTTATTATATCATATATGTTTTACTTATGACTTTATATTACCCGTTCTTTTGTAAATTCCATGTTAAAGCAGCGTTTTGGGTAAAATCATTTCATTTATCGTATGTGTTTCGACTTGTCATTATTGATATTATTACTTATATCCTGATTTAAATAATTCCAGAATTTAATACATGATTTATATATAACAAATATTCATCATATTCATATATATATTATAGATCGATAAAAGGAATGAAATACACCGTTCATGGAGACGGTAGGCCGTACGGACGCATGAACGCTGTTTTCGTTTCATTATTGAATTGAATGAAACTAAATAGATTACATACATATATATTTATACATAAATCCATTAGAATTAATATTTCATATATTTCATTATTATTCATTATATAAACTTTATGATCATTCATGTACGGTTAACATGGAGAATGAATCTCATCGGGTCGTGGAGACGGTAGTCTATACGTACGCACGAGCGATGATATCATTCCCATAATTATTGAATAGAATTGGAGTGGATGGTATAATATATCAAAATCTGTATGATGTTATAATAACCATATATAGTTATTCTTTACATCATTATACCCATCCATGTAATGTGTTGGTGGAAAAACAGATTTCACCATGGCGTGTAGAGGGTATTTCGTACGTACGCACGCGTGGTGATTTCGTTTTCCGTAGGATGTATAGATTGTGAAATAGGGTTGTTTCATACTTATAATAACACATAAGTATATGAGTTATACTGATGTTATTACTTAATAATGAAACAACTAAATAAGAAGAAGTGGAAGAAGAATTAAATTTGAAAGAATCGGTAACGGACATTACCTCTTCTTTGAAGCGCCTCTTTGAGACATCCTCTTAGGGCACTAAAGTTGGTGTCTGAAGAATACTAGAACCTCTAGGATGTTTCTAGGGAAGTGTAGATGAGAAATTGTCTGGGTTTGGCCGAGCATGAAGGCTCAAAGTGGTGTGAGGAAGAGAGGGAGGAGGTGCCGTTTTATAAGGGAGGAGAGGGGCACCTTTGGAAAAACTAAAAATATTATTTGATTATAACATCATATTCGGTTTTTAATAGCTCCAAATTGATTTATTTAGACGCTAATGTGGGTATGGGTATAAATACTCTCACACAATAGAATTTAGACAAGTTTAGGTTTCTATTTTAACCTTATCATTTAGAGTTAACCTTAAGTTAAATAATTTAACTTTTACCTTGTCTTCTTGTTTTCTTACTCTATAAGGTTAATAAACATACTATATCAAGCCAAAAGAACCCCAAGTTGTTTATTATTAATATATGTATCCTTTTATAAGTTATTTGACCGAACCTTAGATTTTTAGGAATAAAATAACAATTAATAATATAATATTTGTTTTATAAACTATTTTATGTCAATTTTGGCACTATTTGGTAATTTATTTTTGGGAAAATCATAACAGAATGATTAGTTCAAAAAAGTTAATTAAATACATACTAACATGTCATATTAACCTATAAAATTAGTGTAATTCAGAAAAAGTCTCAAATTACATTTATTTGTGTATTTATAACATCAATTATGTCAATATTTTATTAATAAGATAATTACTGCATCATCTTTGTGTCGTAAATAAATTAAATTATTTAATGTATAAAAATTATAAATAAAAAAATATTATGCATAAAATCTTTTTATATTTCTATGTAATATTTATAGTAGAATTTATCTTTTGTATAACCCTATATTAAAAATTATTTACTTATTAAACTTTGATTTTAACTATTTTAACCCTTCTTTAAATAAATTAATATTAAATGTCGTAATCTAATCCAAGTGGGCCTAAATGGTCATATTTTATTACTAAGGTTGTTTTTGGTCTAATTAAACTTATCAAATATAATTAGGACATGTGTTAGGGTAATAATAATATCAATTTTACCCTTAATTACCCTATTTACTTTTAACCGTGGTAAAAAAAAGTAAAAAGTTACTATTCACCGAAAATTATTTTCATCTCATTGAACCACATTTTATTCTTTTATATTAACCGTGTCTCTAGTATTTTTGAAATTCCACTCACAGAAGCGGTAAAATTAATTTTAAATTAAAAAAATTCAGTTTTTTAACTACCACTAAGTGGTTGCACTATTCATAAAAAATGATGTTTTTCAGAAAAATACCAAAAATTCAGTCAAATAATTATTTGATATTAGGAATTCAAAATTGATGTCTATTTTTCCAAATTCATAACATATAAGTGGCATTAATTAATTTTAAATTGAATTCCCGTTATCAAAATAAATAGTGTGTTTTTAAGAAACAAAAACAATCAAAAGATTGATACTTGTTTATATCCAATTTCAAAGTGAAATTAATTACAATGAAAAACATTGGATTAAATGTAAAAAATAGATTCTAATTATACTTTAAAAGCAATTAAAACGATAATCTAACCATATAAATTATTGCGATGAAAAAAGTTGTTTTTAATTAAAATATATCGGGTTTTTACCATTCATTAAAATATGAAAGTTATCAGAATAATATGAAAATTTTATCCAAAGTAAATTTTTATATCCTGATTCCAAAGAAGAATTTTATTTTTCCAAATTAAACTTTTAGAAATGTCAAAAACAAGATTTAAGGTGGGTGCATCATCAAAAGGCGGGAAAACTGCAATTTTTGAAAAATACATATTTTACAAGAAAAACTTATTTTGTTCTCATACCATATTATAGAAAAAGTGTAAGATGAATAATAATGTTATAAAATTAAAAATTTAGTTAATATTATTCATAAACGTCTAGTCCATAATAATATTATAACAATATATCATTGTTTAGTAAAACCTGGTATTGCATACAACACACGCTATCGAGGAAGGTCGTGATTGCGTGTAATGCAAGCCAAGTCAGGGTTGCATGTTGTGAAAGACTCCTCCGTTGTTTCGTATAACAAAATCCAACAATATTTCATTTGTACATTGAATATATATATATATATACACTCAATGTTTCGTAGAATAACTACTATCAAAATTGTGTGTAACATGATCCAAGAATAGTGTTGTGTATACTGCAATCTCATACGGTGTTGCGTATAGTGCAAGGAAATCTTGTTATAGCTTACAACACAAGACATCAATAAAATAAAAATAATATTTTTCATAAAATCTCGGGGTGTTACGGTGAGATTATTAAATAATTGTGAAAGTGTTATGGGTTAACATTTTATTAATATGATTCTTAATATGTTATTATATATGGATGTATTATTTGGTGAGAATTCTATGGCGAGGATAGGATTTCTTATTTTACCTTCTTAGGTGTTGACGATTCTACTATTTTCTCATATGTGAATTATTATTCTCTTTTAAAAAGTGCATGCGAGACTTTAGGTATTATATTTCTTATTATAGAAGATATTCTTACCCCATATGTATAAAAACTGTTTTCAAGTTTCCATGAGTACATTGTAGACATGTGATGGGAGTTACTATTTCAGAATTTAGAGATGTTTATGCTTTAGAATTTTTTTGGTTATTTATTTATATAATCTCTATATTTTTCAATTTATACATGCATGGTGTGATGCTTTTGGTTTTCTTACTTTTATATTATGTCATGGAGTTAATTGGTAGTTGATTATCCTAGCCCCGATCAAATAATATTATAGAGGTTAATTCCTTCCATTTGTGATATTTTAATACCCTTAGTACATGCAACTAACTTGAGACCTACTGAAGGTAGTACAAAAGGGTTATTATATCTATTATTTAATTTACAATATATGAGGGGAACTTTGGAGTGAGGGGGTTGTGGAATAGTGGTAAAAAAGTTTTTTTGATAGGTAATTCTGAGTTTGAGATAATACCTGTAAGGGTTTTAGGGGTTAGTAATGAAACCGTGTCAATTGATCTTGGTGTGCAACATAGGCTAGAGGATAATGGAAAAGAAATGATATTTTAGATTAACTATGATCTGATTCAAGGATTTTGAGACTACCGAATAGCCAAGTTAGGTGATACGTATTGTAGGGTAGAGTCCTAGGGGAGGTATACACATCATTATTTTTTATGTTATAATCTATATTGGGTGGTTCTAGGAAGATAAAACGAGTTTAATACATGAGACTTAAAAAAATTCCATACTACCAGGATTATGAAATATTTTTACCATTTTATATAAAGACTCATGAATGTCATCTTTATGTGCTTCAGATGGGTGAGGTTTGAGAGAATGATCCATTCGACTGTTGAAGGGTCGACTTGGTCGAAGATTATGATTAGTGGAAAAGTGTGTTGCGTGCCTTTTTACAATAATATTTGTCAATGTATGATGTTATCATCTTTTATATGAAGAAAGGGCACTAGTTGTATGATATTATGATCCTATTCACTGATAACTAGTATTGGGTAGAGTACTGGGACTTGTTGGTAGTGATTCAGATGATAGCTGCATCACATCCATTTTGGACAATTTATTTTGATGAGAGGAAAATGGCATAAACTTCTTTGGAATACTTTCAAAGGGAGTTTAACTTGGAGTTTCTATTTTTGGGCATGAATTTCGTGAAGAGGAAACAAATTATCTATCTTCAGCAGGGTAGCATGTCTGTGTGGGAGTGTGGCATCAAGTTCAGGGATCTTTTTTGTTTCATCCTATTATTTTTTCTCATGAGGAGTCCCATGAGAATAATCTTGAGGAATAACTCCACCCTTCTATCTAGCATGAATTTACTCATTTTATGTCACTTACATAAATGGAGGTTTATAATTAGGTGGATTTGATCAAGGGTATTAATTTGTGAGTATGGTTACCATGAGATGAGAACCAGAATGGTTCCTTGAGGATCAATATTTTCAGTGGTATATATGAGGATCTAAGACCCTTGAGGATTCAACCAATAGTAAGTCAATCTTAGAAAATTCATTTTTTATTACTTTTGGGGAAATTGGTTTGTGGGATTTTACTAGGGGTTTTGGGCCAATGTTTTACATAAATGGATACTATGGTTATCATAAAAATCAATTCCAATTGGTTTTTATGGATTAGAAAATCATATGTGGTTAGGTTTATTATGAGCCTCAATAGAAGCCACTAGGGAAGAATTTCAGTAGTTGGGTTAATGGTCTTATGCTCCACCTAGAGTATGTGGTGAAAGTATAATGAGACCTCGAGATTTTTCATGACTTTAGAGACCCCAACATAAGCATGTCCATAGTGGTGGTTATTAGTTGTGAGGGAGTGGATCTAGATGTGGACTTTTTTATATTGTGAAGGTGCTATCATAAGAGGTTTTGTGGACTATTAGTGGTATGATTAGTTTATATTATACCCTTGTTTTCTATCTATTTTATTTAGAATCATCACACTCCTTCGCTGCACCAGTTCTAGTATATATTTTTGTACCATACATATATAGGATTATTATGTCGTTTCTGTTAAATATTCCATTCGAATGCCAGAATATCTTCTGACTGGGGATGTAGAGTATTAATTGGGAAATATAAGGCATAAATACTTATCCTCTTGTTTTAGATATTTATATATGATTTCATCCATATCATTGATTAATTATATTCCACATATTCTATAATCAACTTCTTCAAAAGTAAGGTCATGTTATTGGATGCATATGTTCAACATGTGGTTTTCATTGGTGGGTGGGGTTTCTAGTTGGGAAGTAGATATACTGATACCCTTATTTCCTTAATGGATAATTTTTCTATGGAATCAGTAGACACCATGATGGTGGAGGTTCAAATGTTTTTTGAGGGTTTTTATGGATGTTATTATTAATGAGGTTGTACTTCTACCACCTAGATGTGATTTCAAATTTGGAATAGATCTATATCCTAGTGCTTCTTTAATTTCGAAGGATCCTTTTTAGATATAACATATTGAGTTATAGGAGTTTAGGATTTAGATATATGATTTGATGTAGAAATTTTTCATCCATCCCACTATGTCATCTTGGGGTGTTCAAATGTTATTATCTAAGAAGAATTATGGTAGTATGAGGCTGTATATAGACCAATAGAGGTTGAATCAGGTGATGATCTAGAAAATTACCCTCTTATGATGATCAAAGATCTTTTCAACCTGTTGAGAGGGGAGGTTTGGTTTTCTATGATCGATCTATATTCAGGATATCACCAGTTGAGGGTGAAGGATGATGATATTGGGAATACGTCCTTCTGATGTAGGTATGGTAAACGTCATGTTAGTGATCATGCCGTTCAGTTTCATGAGAACACTATTTTTTACATGGGGATCAAGAACATAATATTTTATAAGGCTCTATACTAGTTAATAGTTGTGTTCATTGATGACATATTGATCTACTGGAAGTTATAGGAGAAGAATTTTGATCATATTAGAGCTATCTTTTAGGTGCATCAACACCATAGGATTTATGGAAAGATATCCTAGTGAAGGTTCTAGATGTGAGAGGTGAATTTCCTTGGGAATTTGTAGTCTCGGTAGGGTGTGTTCATTGAATCGTCAAAGGTTGATCCAGTTTTTTCATGGGTAGCACCCAAGAATGTGGAATAGTTTCTTAATTTCCTTGGACTTATAAGTTATTATTATATGTTTGAAATTGATTTATATAATTTTGTAGATTCACTCATATATTTTACTAGGAAGGAATATGGTTTCATCTAGACTGATTTGTTTCAAGTCTTGTTCAACTTCATGATGGGTAAATTGATCACTGCTATGGTGCATCAGTTTCTAGACGAATGGGTGATGTTTTAGGTGTTCTATAAATCTTCTTATCTAAAATTGGGATGTGTATTTGTATACCAGAATTAAATGATCACTTATAGGTCTAGGAAATTACTTCTCTATGATAATAAATATTCTAACCATGGTCGAGGGCTTGTAGAATTTTTTATGCTAAAGATGTGGTGACATTACCTCATTAGAAAATGATTTGTTTTCTTAACTGATAATAAGATCTTGAGTTATATTTTTATCAGCATGAACGAAATCTGTGATAGTGGAGGCAGATATTGCTTTTACAAGAATATGACTTCGAGATCTCCTACACCTCAGGAAAGGTGGATTTCATGGATTATGTGTTTAGTAGGATATTGTGAAGGGTTTCTGTTTAAGAGTCTAAAGATGTTTTGAGGTATATGGAGGAGTTGGAATCCCTACACTTAGATTAATGGTTTGGGGATGATAGAGGATGATTTTTTCAAATAATGGGGTTGTATTCTCTAATGTAGTGAGAATAAAAGTCTTAGTAGTGAGACTCATAGGAATAAATTATTTCAGGAGAGGATATTCATTCTAGTGAATATGCATTGGGGATCCCTTCATGAGTTCCATACCTCACCCAACTAGGTACACCTAGGAGTATCTAAGATATACCAAGTTTTGTGGATGTAGTTTTGGTGTCTGGGGATGATAAGGTTGGTGGAAGGGTTTATGGCTTGGGGTCTATATTTCCAATAGGTAAAGGAACAACAATATGTACCTATAAGTTTATTGATGCAATTGGATATTCCCAAGTGGAAGTGGGAAAAACATTATTAGACTTCATCATAGGGTAACCCCTAGATCAGGGTGGTTATGATGTCATCTATGTTATAATGATTTTGTTAATGAATTCAATTCACTCCCTAATGATTAGTGATTCAAGCAGCACGGAAGTACATGAAATGAGGGATATGGATGAGATAGTATTCATAAAAGTACTTCTAAGGTCCATTTTTTTGAATTGGGAAGCTTGATTTACTTCATGAGTCTTGAGAGGATTTCATCATGCTTTTAGAACTCAGTTATTCATCATCACTACTTGCCACCATCAGATGGGTGAAAAAATAAAGGGGACCATCAAAATATTGGGGGATATGTTATTGGAATATATATTGGACTTTCATGTATCATGGGAAAATAACCTTACCTTTTTTGAGTTTTCATACAAAAACAACTATCAGTCATCCATAGACATCGATTCGTTTGAGTCTTTCTATGAATGGCCATTCCATTCTCTATTGTTCTAGGCCTAGGTTAGGGAGTTGTCAGTTCTTGGTTATCATGTGGTGTAAATAATGATATAGAATGTTTGTGTTTTTTATGAGAGGATGGGATAATCACATGAATGATAAAAATATTATGATGATCATAGGAGGTGGCCCTTGTAGTTTTTAGTGAGAGGCTATGTGTTCTTAATGGTTTCTTTTCATCCTGGGAAATGATGTTTTGGAAGTGGAGTAAGATTTATCCTCATTTTGGGGGAACCATTGAGATGCTGGATTTTATTGGTGTGGGGAAATATCAATTGGATCTTCTTATATATATGGATAGGATCTATGTTGTCTTCAATATCTCTCATCTCAATTAGTATATTCATGGTGACTCTTGCATCATTTAATAGAGAGAGTTGGATATCAAGAATGATGGTACATATGTGGAGTGGAATGTAGAGATCTAATATTGTTAGAATAAGGTGGATCATGGATGGACCATTCAATTTTTTTGTTCTATATAGGAAAAAGGGTTTGGAGGAGAGTACTTGGGAGCATGAGATATTGATTGATACCTAGTAAGAATATTTTTTATGTGTTTTCTCTTATTCTACTTTGTTGGATGATTTGATGTATAAGAATTTTTGCTTTATGATATGTTTATTTTTGCATTTATTTGATGTGTGTTAATGTTGATGGAACAATAATTTTTGAAATCCCCTTCATAATAAATACATGTTATATTATGAAACATTTTAAAACCATGCAGGTGGGTTAGTTCCACCCAATGTGAATAATATCCTAATATAGAATGTGAAATTATATGATTCATGTTATTAGGGTCATACTACATACAAGTTTTATTAAAATTTTTCTTAGGCTGTGCGGATGATGGAATGGTGTTGTACATGGTTTTTTGATGGAGGTAGTTCTAGTGTTGTGTTAGATAGTGTCCATGTTTTAGTTGTAATGATACCCCTGAGAGGTATCTCATGGTATGGTTATTCATACCTTTCCTATAATTTCTATCCTTTGGGATTGTTTTTATTCTCCAGGAAAATAATAGCTTTAGTTTCATCTAATTTAATAGTGCATACTATCAAACTTATTACTATATAGGGATTCTAGTGGTAGATGAGTTTAGGGGATGTTCCGGAGAAGTAGGAGAGTATATGACTATTGAGGTTGAAATTTTATCTAGGGAGGATTCTTTATCATAGAGGGATGTACTGTGTCATAAAAGTTGTATCTATGACACAGAGAGGCCAACTATGACATAGAATCTTAAAATATGAGTTTTAGTTATTATTCTATATTCGGCATAACTGTGACATAGATAGATCAGCTACGTGATGAAGGCTTAGGATAGAATGTTTTTGCTTCTGCAAAATCTGGCATGGTATTGGAATGATCACCTAACTATATCATTGAGTCACAAAGGGGTGATTTTTTTGGCTCTTTTGTTTTTGGTTAGCTGCACCATGGATCTGGGTTGTGGTATGGTTCATTCATTAGTGTTTGAGTCATACAGTGTGGTTATTCATCCAACATCATGGTCTTTCCCATGTTTTTTAGGATCTACTTCATGGACCTCATTGTTTTTTTCAGGAACATATTTTACTGGTCTAACAATGGTGTGGTATCTCTCCTTAAATTATGATCTTGTACCTTTTCTATAATTAAACACTATTATGAAGGGTGCAACATCATTATTTTAATTTTTCCAGACTGTCTATAAAAACCCAAACACTATAATTCTCTTGGATTTTCTCTCAGTTGTTAGGTTACCCAAGTGCATCACTAGAAGTTTTTTTATCCCCTTCTCTTTGGATTTCAACCCCAAAATTGGGAGATAGATCCTTAAAGGTTCTGTGTGAGTTTTATTCTTTCCATTTCCCTATTATATAACAATCATCCTAAAACAAAAGATTCTGTCAAGGAAACCATTGGTTTTGGTGTTATTTTGGTGAGAGGATTATGTAGAATCTTGTTTTCTAGGTTTACTGAGGTGTTTTCCTTAATCATGGTTCTTGTTGGTTGTCTTCCCCTTTTTTAGACATTATGTAATAGTCTAGAAATATTCTCTTAAGGTATGGGATCCTTCACCTTTCTAATAGTTTTACATGTGGGAGGGATAATGATTATATTTTTCATTGGGGAGGTATTATACAATGAAATAATGTAGGTAATGAATATTCTATTGGAAATTAAAGGGCAAGGGGAAAAGACACATGTTTTACCACTTTTAATGTTATTTATTTTATTCGAGATTAATTCCTTCCTAAAAAAAATCAATTGAAGGATTTATTTTTGTTTTTAGAACCATTTTTATTTTATTGTTTGATATCACCTTGAATTAAATTATCTAAGCACATATATGTAGCAAATAAATTGGTTTCCCATGGAAACTCTAATTTTTTTAGGATTCCCTTAAAATGTTAATATGTAAATGTGATGAGAAACCCCATATATGAATCTAAAATAACACATGTGAAATATATAAAAAAAAATTGTGATGTGTGGTTGTGATGTGTAGGGAGGATGTTATGAGACTTTTTTGAGATATGTGTTGGTTTTGATGAGGTAATTGGTTTTTATATGTGGAATTAATAATGTAGGAATTATTTACAAGATAAAAATAGTTTTTTTGAGATGTTGTATTGGTTTATATTAATAATGGGATGAATTGCTATTGATGAAACTTAAATGGAATTGGTTGGAATGGATAATGAATTCTTGAATGAAAATGGTATGTATGGCTCAAGTGGTTGATTATTAATATGAAATAAATTTGATTGATAAATTAAATTGGTCGGTAATTAGAAAATATATAAGTTGGATTAATTTATAATGAAAGGTGGTATATGTCCAGTGGAATTTGGAATACTTATGTGGTTTTATGCATTAATAGGTGACAATGAATGTATATGAGGTTGTTAGGCCTTATTGGTGAAGTTTTAAGTGGGTATGGTACTCATATTATGATCCCATAGTTTGGGATTGTGTGTGGGAGGATATTATATATATATATATATATATATATATATTATTTTCATTATTATTTTTATATAAACCCCACCCACGTTGAGAACCATGTGTCGACACCCAAATGTTTTGGGGGTGGTTTTTTGAATACGTAGACTATTAGGATGGAATTTCAGTTATCCATTCTTCCTTGTTATATCATCTAGGTGAGTTTGACATACATGGGTTCTGATTTCTAGAAGTCAAAAGTGTACTAGTGGTGATGTTTAATGAGCTATTTAAGTGGATCATAGTGGGGGTCATGAATGGTAGGGGGAGGGTGTAAGGTTTATGTACTACATGTTCATATTAAACAACTATTCCAAAAATAAGTCCATGGTTGAGCTGTGGTGTGATGACCTATGTGTATTTGGGTGAGATGTGATGTGATGGTAATTTGTATGTGGGGTGTTCGGAATGATTCAATTTCCCACATGTCTTCATAATTATGTATACGAAAGATATAGGAGAACTATGGTATATGATGTTGGCGTGTGAGAGTTGAAAATCAATGAAAAAGTGGCATGGTTCCAATTTATTTGTATAATTCATAATATGTTATTATAATTGGATGTTTTATTTCATCCGCATAAATTTGTTAGGATGGGATTGGTTAGTTTACCTGCTTAGGTGTAATTGGTTTTACTATTTAGTCATGGATGAATTAGTATTACCTTTTCACATTTTCAAGAGAGTTGTTGGGTATGAAACTACCATGTATAAATTTTATGCCCACCCCATTTATATAAAAATTACTTTTCAGATTCCCAGGAAGACTTCATGGATAATTTTGGACATTACTAGCTTATAATTTGGATTTATCTCTAAATTAGGACTTTCATTTGGATATTTATTACAGGTTAGTTTGTATTTTTTTCCTTACACAAACATGGTGGGACGGTTTTTGTTTTCTTATATTTGTATTATATTATAGAGTTATGGGGTTGTTTCTTATCCTATATCATTATCTTATAATATTATAGTTGCTAATGCCTTCCATGTGTGATATTTTTACACCATTAATGCTTGTCGACAACCCGAGACCTACTAAAGGTGGGACTTGTGGGGTCATTAACTCTCTCCCTTCATTTCTGGCCCAGGAGGGCAACCTTTTGAAGGAGTGGTAATAAAAAATGATCATTATAATTCAAAAAGTAGTTTTTTTTCTGAAAATAATGAAAAAGAAACTCTTTATGGGATAATAATTCTATAGAAATTAATTTATATTGAAATAAATTCATTAAGTATTTACATTTATATAATTTTAAAGAAAAAATTTGAGAAAGTATTCATTGGAAAATATTGGGATGATGCAATTACCTTATTAAACTGCTCTCATTCCTTGGAGTTAATTTATTCTTCTTACCTTATGTCCCAGATGAGAGCCCCATATTGATCAGCTACACTTTCTAAATAAAACACGGTTAACATCACATTTTATTTCATTGAGAACTATTGAATGGAAAACATATTTTCCATTGTATTGATCCACTACTCAATAATTTATGGATCAAATGACCTATAAATATAAGGTAGAAATTTTCACATAAAAAACCAAATTCTATATTTTTTACTTCAAGTGATTATATATTAGTTCAACATATCTTGAATTATTATTCATAAATTGAGAAAATAAGGTGAGAATAACCATAATATTTTTTTATTCCACTACCCATTCTATTTGGGTTCTCATGAGGATGGTCATTACATTGTACTTCACGTTCATTCTGAACATGATACCTTATGGTTCTGTCCATTGACTAAAATAAAGAAGTTAGTACGATTATCAAGAAAAAATCAAAGGAATAAATCATATAATAATGAAAATAAATCTTAATAGGTAATATATTATGATACCTTCATTTAAAAAATGACATTTTAGGTTTTCCCAACATCACCATTTGTTTAACATAAATTGTTTTTGGTTATAAACCCTTTTCCTTCTTAACATACTCATAAAAAATAACTAAACCCTGATTTGATACCAATTGAGATACCCCATACCCATACTCCCTTATCTAATTACAAAACACATACTTTATATACTTTCATTTATACCAAATGATATGTTTTAATCATAACCCACATACACATCACCTAACTTTCATAACTAAACCATTATGTATGATAATTCACATTAACCCAAAATCTAATGGATTATTATTTCTAGTAATTAGGTATTTAAAAAACATATTACACATTATATTTATCAAATATCACATATAATATTCACACCTGACACCATTTTTAAAATATCATATATAATACCCTTATTCATAACATTGGGAAAGGAAAAAAAAGTAAGGGTGAGCTAAAAATACTTGTATGGGTAAACATAGGATATATCAATCTAAGATCAAAAGAGAGAATAATATGAGAATGTGGGTATAAGAACATAATCAATGTGAAATAAAAAAACATAAAAGAATTATACCCAATAACATATATATTATAAATTATGAGTTGTAGCCTAAATCATTTGGAATATGACATGAGTCATAAGTAAATAATTTTGACCCATGATAACATCAAATAAACATTAAATGTGTCATAAGAGTGTGGAGTAAAAAAATCATAATGTATTTCAAGACTAACCACTAATACATTCACAGGATAATGGAAAAGGATGAACACACATCCATTATATTATAAACCTCATCTAAACACCCATATTCTATAACCTTTTGGACTTGATCTACCCACCCAAAACACATAACCTTATCTCATGATATACAAAACATTGAACAATATATTAAAGATCTATAATAGAACCACATATCAGATAATTATAAATCATATATAATTTTCAAAATAAATTGGAATCATTCACAATCTCATCATAGTTTAGTTAACTTGTAAAAAAGAAATAGGTTTCTTGTTATAGTTTTTAAAATAGCATAATAATACATATAGAGGAATATTGTGGATGGTATCATTTGATAATATATAAATTAATCATAAAATTCATTAAAGTATGTCAAAATGGATAGAAAAACCTTTATAAGTACCTTAGAATACTGTTTCTGAAAAAAAAACAAATCCTATTTCCTTTAATAAATATTATTTTAAAATGATAATTTTACAAAGAAATGGTAATTAATTTTAATATAGAAAAATTTGAAAACATAAAAAGTGATATTCATAATTAATATTTAAAATAATGATAGAAAATGGGTTTATGATGAAAATTATTGAAAATATGTTATTTTAACACTTTTATAATGAAATTAAAAATTCAACCTTTTGGAAAACATTGAAATGATTCCTTTAACCCATAGTAAAGAAATTAAAAGTTAGTATAAAATGACCTTAATAAATCATTGAATTATATGTACAAAAATTATTCAAACAATATAAAAAATACATAAATGGAGGAAAATGATACTTGACCATAAATAAAAGAAAAGGTCATCTCAACTTACGAATATCCTTTAGGTTGAACTGGGAACCAAAGTATTGTGAGATGGTAAGAAGACATGTAAACCCAATAAATAAAAATGTATATAAAAATAAATAGAGTTTAAATGCAAATGATCATATAATTTCTTTAAAAATTAATTATTTCATATAAAATATTGATTTCAATGAGTGATTGGAAAAGAAACTCTTACCTTGTACATTCTCTTAGTTGGTTGTATTCTAACTCCTCGTATGTTAAATTTATAATTATAATAAAAATACATAATAATTATATTAATTTTTATTTCATGTAATACCATTAATATATAACTCCAAGTTACCCATATATATATAATTTTTATAGTTAAAATAAATATTTAGTTGTTTAGGATTCTTTTTCCCATTTATACTTCAGTTTCAAAGTTTTAGTCGTTCCACTATATTAATGGGTTCATGACCTCCATAATTTTTATTATGATTTAAGATAAGTGTGTGATATATTTATTAAGTCCGTTATAAATTTGATGGACCATATAATTATGGTTCTCATTACGTGCTTAAAAATATCCTTTTTAATTATTATTAAATTTACAAAAGAGTTAAATTTATTTTAAAATTTAAATTTCAATATTAAAAATCTCGAATTATGAAAAAAATAAATTAATAATTATTAAATATTTTTTACATATTTACTTTTTCTTATTGACAAATGTGATAAATGTTATAAAAATGATTATGTATATTATAAAACTGATAAAAAAAGAACATGTTATAACAATTGAATAAGTAAGAACATATTATTATATAGTAAAAATATAACTTTTTAGGAATCAGAATTTTGTTAAAATATTGTTATTAATGTCATAAATTATATTCAATAAGATGTGTATAATTATTATATAGAATAATTAATAATATAAAGATAAAGTTTACATTTAAGGCTTGAAATACATATTTAATATCCTTTTGGAAAATAATGGTTCAAGACTTGTACTTGGGATCAATTATTCACCAACATGAGAGGTGATTGGGAGGGTGATAATTTGGGCATGTATTTTGGATACATTAAAATGAATGGTGTGTGTTAATAGGGGTATAGGAGAGGTTATTTTAAAGATGATAGGTGTTTCATTTTTTATATACTCATTTACTAGTATAAAAGGTATGTAATATTCAAGAAAAGTGAAATAAAAATTTAAAATAAAAAATATGATACATCAAGGTTAATAATAAACTCATCTATAAATTTATAGATATGTTTTTGTGATATTTGGTGGCTTTATCACTTAATTTTACCATTTTTAATAATTTTTTCCTTTACCATGGTCACAAACATTTATATTGGTAACTTATTTTTATAAATAAAAATGAAATTGAACTTAATAAATAATTTATGAATATGGATCCTAAATATTAAACCCATTTTATTTCGTACAATTTATAAAGGAGATAAATATTAATTAAAAACATAAACTTATAAAGAATAAAAACAATCATTAGGAAATTAAAATTTTAATATAAAATATAGAATTATTATTATTCCATACTAAATAATATTACATACATGATTGGTAATCAGTTTGAATACATATATAAAAAATTATTAAAAAAATATCTAGAATCAATAGTATTTTCATATATGGTTTGGAACCTTTTAATTTTATTACTAAAGAATTTAATTAGAAAATAATATTTCATTTGACAATATATTAATGTAGTTTATATTATATGGAGCATTATTTCCTTTAGTATGGTGTCGTGTGTATCATAATCTATAAAAAACCATATTTATTTAAATGAAAATTTGTACTAAAATCATGGGTTGTTGCAAGCAACACATCAAGAGACCCATTGATAAAGAAGTAAATATCACAATAAAAATCCTCATATGCAATCACACTATGAAATGTAATATCTTTGTCTTGATATCTCCTCAATTTGGTTTCATACCCATATAATCAACATATATTATTGATATATGTCTCTTTAACTACCCAAAATGGGCTAGTTGAAAAATCATAACGGTCATCGACTTAATGAGATAGTTCCATTTCAATCAGAGGTACAAATATATCATCTTATATTTTTAGATGGGGAAAATTTTTTTGTAAATTTTTCAATAATTTCCCATCACTTATTATGCACCCAAAGTACCAAACTTAGGACATGAATCAATAATAACCTCCTTTATAAGGACCAATACACATATTTATAGATAGTAATATCAAATGACATATATGACATGTGGAATTTATATTAGTAGGATTGTTATCAAAACCTCTTCAATTAGATATTCTCAAGTGAAAAAATCATGATAAGAAGTATCAATCTCTTATAATGTAACGCCCCGACCCCAGTTACCCAGAGTTGGTGCATTATTACATAACATTGGCATGATCACAAGAAAGATCAAATCTCGAAAGACCGATTGGTTTAGTAGCCTTGGAAACACTAGATATATTCATAAGTTTTACATTACATCATAAAATGAAAAACTACTACAACAACATAATGTTTCCACAATCCACACTATTAACCCCTCATAAAATCCCTGCAGGTCATTCATAACTTACTTCTTCACATCCTGGGAAAAATAAAACATAGAAAAGGGGTGAGCTCAAATGCCCAGTAAGGATAACAATATAGCGGAAAGAATAAAAATTTAAGGCAATGTATAACTAAAACAAAATCCTTTTAAATATGAAATTTCAACATGGTATGGCATAAATAAAATGAAATAATGCCATTTACTTATTCACATGGATATTCTACTAATCGAATAATCACATGCAAAAATCAATAACCACTTTCATAATGTTGGAATGCATAATGCCAGACTATCATAACCACATAGCCAAGGCCTCGTGCCAAGACTACAAATAAGATTTTGTCAAGGCCTTGTGCCAAGACACTATTTTGTCTCATGAGACCTACCGATGCATCGAGGAGCTATAGCGGGCTCCACCCGTCACATATTAAGTCCAATGCATTCCCATATGAAAAGGTTTAAACATAACATAAATATTCATATTAAAACTAGCATATGAAATGTCAATACTTTCACCATAAACTATGAATGGTATAAAAATAGCACATCCACAGTCAAACATATCACAAAACCTTCAATACAATATAGAAGTTTTGTATCATAATAAATCAACTTCAAATAATCTTAAAATCCATCAAAGGATGTTGACATAGATGAAATCAAAATTCTTTTTAAAGAAATATCTCCTTTTATTTTGAAATAATGTAAGATCCATATTAAATAAAACATTTTCTTTGAAAATATTCTTATAAGCTTGTACGGGAAGCTTTGAAGATTTTATAACGGCGGAAAATAGCCGCACCCGCCGTATAGGTTAAAAAACATTCTTACCTTAATTCTGTCGAAAAGGTTAAAAAGGATCTTGTTTTGAAAACGACCGAAAGATTCCTTTATAAACCACTTATAAAAGTCAAAAAGGGTATAAATGAATTTAACTCATATTCTAGTAAATAGTAAAAATGTTTTGAAATGCATTTTTAAGAAACATGGATGTGGATGATAAAGAGATCCCAGTAGATTATTACGTATAAACAACCTCGGATAATGAAGAGATTGTGAAATAACCCTTACCTTGTACTTTTCCTTGGTTGGGGTAGGTTAACCTCCTGTATAATGGTTAAATAATTGTTATTAAATTATACAAGAATCATATATATTAATATGATATCATATATGATCTTTTAACATTGATTTGTTAATAATATCTTAGTATTATCGTTGTTTCGGGTGTTAACTTACTCGTTTGCTTTTGTATGTTTTGTTACGTAAGACATGTTTGTAAAGGATAGGTTGTATATTATTCAAATCCATAATGGTATTAAGTCCTTAAACATCATCTTTAAATCATCAAATGATAATTATACTTGAATGGATACGATGGAGAATGAATCTCATCGCGTTCGTGGAGACGGTAGTCCGTACGTACGCACGAACGCTACTTCCATTTAATTTTTATTTTAAAAGAATAGAATCCAAATGATACATAGGTATATTACTATTCCAGTATAATATAATATTTTATATATGTTACTTAAGTTCATTAACACCATCCTTTATACGTTCCATGTGTGGTATGAACGAGTCATATCATTTTAAGGGGGCGGTAGTCCGCACTTCCTCAAATGAAATTATCGTATGTATATACAAAATGAAACGAATAATGGTATGAAATAAAATGGAATTACAGAAGCTTATATATAAAATATATATCATTAATATCATATTTAATTACAGTGCCATCATAATGGCCACCATGAGAGGCGGTAAGATGTATTTGAACAATCATCGTTTCGTGAGGCGTTAATTTGCCATCCACAGAAACATTATGTTCATCATCCATTAGATGTAGTTGTGTGTATGTGTAGCTTTAATACTTCTTATAACAACATCCTAGTATATTGAGGATACTGGTGTTGTTACAAAAGAAGGGAAATAAAAAGAGTTTGGGGGTTGGAGAAGCAAAATAAATGAAACTAATTTAAGAGAAATCGTTACCTTTAATTTAGGTAACTCACTTTGGTTGGAACCAAAGGACTTGTTGAAATGCTTTCTGCATAAGGGGAAGCTTCAAGGAGGAGGAGAGGGATGTGGGGAGCTTAGTTGGGCAGAGTGTGGACGAGCCAAGTGGCTTGAGAGGTGTGAGGAATGAGTATAAGTGGTCTCCTTTTATAAGGGAAAGGAGGGGCTCTTTAGGAAAGTGTGAAAGTATTACTTTATAATATATTTGTATTCGGTTTATAATAGTCCAAAAATCATTGAGGTCAAAGATAAGATGACTCATATTCTAAATAACATCAACCAATAAGAATTGGACAGGTTTTAGATAATATTTTAATCATTATAATCTTATTTATTTAAATGATTTATTAATGAGGTAAACATTGCATCATTATTGTGTCATTAATAATTTAACTTATTTGATGTCTAAAAATTATAAATAAAATATCATCATGTAGGAAATCGTTTTAGCTTTCTAATGAATATTTATAATCGAAAATCCAACATGTATAACCCTATGTAAAAATTGTTCTTCTAAAAGATGTAAGCTTATACCATTTTTATTTTTATTTTAACTTTATTAATATAATGTGTCCCTACCACATACAAGTGGCTCCAAGGGGTCCCAAAATCTACCCAAGGATGCCCATGGTCGGGTATGTGTCCACAAATAAGGTTAGGACACGTTTTAGGGTAATTTTGTATTATTATAATATTATATTTTAACCCTTATTTACCGGATTTACCCTTTAACCATGGTAAATAAAATATTTACCATAGTAGCTATTCAAAATGTCTAAAAATAAAAGTTACCTATTTACACAATTTGAACATCCTGATTCCAAATATGGAATCCATTTTACCAAATTCAAAACACAGAAGTGGCCGAAATTAATTTAAAATTAATTCCCGCTGTCAAAACAAAAAGCGTGTTTTTAAGAGATAATAACTATCAAAAGATTGACACTTGTTTATGTTCGGTTTAATTGTAAAATTATGTCCAATGACCAAAATTATATTAAAATGTAAAAATATATTCTAAATATACTTTAAAACCACTCAAATTCACAATTTATCACTATTAATTATTTTGATTAAAAAAGTTGTTTTTAATAAAAATTTAGTAATTTTCACTATTCATCAAAATATGAAAGTTATCCGAAATGTACCAAAATTTCACCCTAGGCTAATTTTGATATTCCGAATCCAAAAATGAAGTCCATTTTGAAATATAGAATATATATGATTTCAAAAAGTAGGTATTACTATTCACAACGGCTAGTTTAATTAGTTGTGGTGTGTGTTAGAACTCGAAGTTGCGTACAACACATGCTACTGTTTTATTCAAAGGAAAGAATACCGTGGAAGCTTGGGATGTTTCATTTTAAATTTTTTGATGTCTCCATTTAGTAAAAAAGTTTAAAATATTGTTTTTAAAAAGGTTTCACTATCAAAAGTTGATAAAAGTGCAATACTGAAAATGAATCTGTTCTTGCATTATGACTAAGAAACTCATAATATGGATTTTAAAATTATAAGGATTATATAAAGTTAAAAATGTATTTAATGCTATTCATGACCTCTTTTAATGGCTTTTTTTTTGTAAGTCATGGTGTGCTTGAACTTGGTGTTGCATGTAGTGAAAGTTATTGAATTATTTTGAAGAACTAACACACTATGAAATCTTGGGGTGTTACATTCTCCCCTCCTTCAATAAATTGCGTCCTCGCAATTTGAAATTGTTCTTCAAAAATAAAAGGTTGAAAATAGATAATATATTTGTGGGAAACCCCACATCGGGAATTGGGTTACTAAAATTTAGTCTTAATATGAGGAAAAGAGAAATGAAAGGGTCACCACCAAATTATGATCTCGATTAGGAGATCATTGGTGGCAATTTGAGACATATAATTGGAGGAAAAATGTAAATATTTATAGGTAGTGATTGAGGTCATCAATCACAAACAAGTATAAAATTGAGTTCCTTAAATTCATCAATCTATGATGATTTGAAATACCATCGGTTCAACAAAACATAGGGTATTAGGATAACACATTTTTGACGTTTCAAAATATATTAGTTGAAATCCCACATCGAAAAATGAATTAATGAGGCCTCTATTTAAAATAAAGAGTGGAAAGTATGAAGATTACCGAAAATAACACATACTAGGGTTCCATGTAAGAAAATATGGATATGGAAGAAAAATCTAGCCATCAATTATCTGATGGAGAGTGGTAGAGAACATGGCTATGAAAAGGCCAACAATCCCAAAGCCATAAATTAGTGATGATTTAAGTTACCATCTAGGACAACATTTTTGTTCTAAGTTCCTTTTATTAATGATGAGGAATTTATTTATGAGATTGGCTAAGATCATAAGGAGATATAATTAGTTTATAATTAGAGTTTTATCCATTAATAAATTTCTACCAAAACTCATCATTCACTCGTAAAAAAATTCTATTTATACTATTCATAGAGGGTTCCAAAATAAACGAATTTATAATTCATCTACCAGAACTTTTAAAAAAACTACTTTATTTAATCCAGGACATCTCGTGGGATAGTGGTAGGTGATACACCCTTGTCGCCCTTTGGTTGCAGGTTCAAGTCTCGCAGCCTTGCCGGACGCGACGGGTTGCCGCCCGACCTCCGGGTTGTCCTTTTATGGAAATCCAAAATAATCCAAACTAGAACTATCCAAAATACTTCTATCCAAACTCACAGTCCAACATTTATAAGGAAGTTAAACATAATATAGATCCTTTTTACCCCGTAATAGCATATGAATACCTTCATCATGTATTACCATATTCCTTATTGATTACATTCATGCTCCCTTATTCCATATAGAATGCTGGATATACTTCATTAATCCGAAAATGTTTTAAACCCCAACAATGATGGAATATACAAATCATTAATCAGTTCCAAGGTAGTCAAGAATATCCAATATAATTTATCCAAAACAATCACATATTATTCCAAAATCACTACCTCAGTATCAGAACTATATTCTTGTTTATCATTCTCTCAACCATATATTTTCCAAAAATCTATCCTGCTAATGAGTCACTTTTCTTTGTTCCACACAATCTCAAGTCCTTAATGAAATAGTACTGCAGT
Source organism: Viscum album (assembly GCA_963277665.1). Classification (NCBI taxonomy): domain Eukaryota; kingdom Viridiplantae; phylum Streptophyta; class Magnoliopsida; order Santalales; family Viscaceae; genus Viscum; species Viscum album. The sequence continues at coordinate 820,440,572 of OY728126.1, forward strand.
ACAATCCTTATATACTCCATAATTATTATAACAAGTACATTGTTGATACAACACTCAATTGACATAATCAAGATATGAACTCTAATCATTCCTCTTCATCTGTGGTAGTATCATAACTTGATTATTATCCAGTAGCATCATTTGTGGCATAGTCTGATGACTGGGACATAGGTTCGCGTAGTGTCCAAACTCCTTGCAAATGAAGCATTGTACATTTAAAACCATTTTCTTACCCTTTCAGTCACGTACTTTGTGCCCTTTTCCTCCACACTTATAACAAACTCCCATTCCTTTCAGGCAAGTTCCAGGGTGTTTCTTTCCACAGTTACCACATATGGGAAAATTCTTCTTTTCCCTCTTACTTTTATCCATCTTTCTCTCTTCCATCCTTTTATTCTCTTGCTTCCCTTCAAAGCCATAGGACTCAGTAAACTCTTTACTTATCTTATCAACACATGATATTATTTCTTCATATGATGATAATACATGGGAGACTATTTCTCTTATAAATTCTAGCTTAAGACCATGAAAGATATGATCTTTCCTTCTCTTTGGATCATGTGCATTTCTGGAGTTCTCATTCCTTCTACTGGGCGCCATTTCTAAACAATGGAATACACTAGATCAGTTTATGAATCAAAATACATAATCCCATACTTATAAAACACTTAACATAAATTGAACTATTTATGGATATAATCCATAATCATAAGAATGTTTTCTTTGAGGAAGTATATACTCATAATCCCTTCATAATGATTTGTAAAGATAGTGAGAGTTATCCTAAGCATATCCCCCGGGAGTGTCGTAACCAAGAGTGCAGCAAGGCCCGTTGTCGTGCACCAGTTCCCGTTCGAGTCTAGTTCAAAGCGGTGTTTTCGGGTTTTACCCCTAGGTACATCTGTGCCAGAGCCGCCTCTACCTGCTCGTATCCAGACAGGGATGTATTGCTAGGAAAACTCACAAAATCTCTACAATACAAAAATTCTAGGAAGTTCTTCTATACTAATCCTCAAAGTTAATCTTAGGTCTACGTGCTCTAATCAGAGTTTATCTAAATCTAGCTTCCAAGGTTTGTACTAAACCTCCTCTGATACCAACTGTAACGCCCCGACCCCAGTTACCCAGAGTCGGTGCATTATTACATAACATTGGCATGATCACAAGAAAGATCAAATCTCGAAAGACCGATTGGTTTAGTAGCCTTGGAAACACTAGATATATTCATAAGTTTTACATTACATCATAAAATGAAAAACTACTACAACAACATAATGTTTCTACAATCCACACTATTAACCCCTCATAAAATCCCTGTAGGTCATTCATAACTTACTTCTTCACATCCTGGGAAAAATAAAACATAGAAAAGGGGTGAGCTCAAATGCCCAGTAAGGATAACAATATAGCGGAAAGAATAAACATTTAAGGCAATGTATAACTAAAACAAAAGCCTTTTAAATATGAAATTTCAACATGGTATGGCATAAATAAAATGAAATAATGCCATTTACTTATTCACATGGATATTCTACTAATCGAATAATCACATGCAAAAATCAATAACCACTTTCATAATGTTGGAATGCATAATGCCAGACTATCATAACCACATAGCCAAAGCCTCGTGCCAAGACTACAAATAAGATTTTGTCAAGGCCTTGTTCCAAGACACTAGTTTGTCTCATGAGACCTACCGATGCATCGAGGAGCTATAGCGGGCTCCACCCGTCCCATATTAAGTCCAATGCATTCCCATATGAAAAGGTTTAAACTTAACATAAATATTCATATTAAAACTAGCATATGAAATGTCAATACTTTCACCATAAACTATGAATGGTATAAAAATAGCACATCCACAGTCAAACATATCACAAAACCTTTAATACAATATAGAAGTTTTGTATCATAATAAATCAACTTCAAATAATCTTAAAATCCATCAAAGGATGTTGACATAGATGAAATCAAAATTCTTTTTAAAGAAATATCTCCTTTTATTTTGAAATAATTTAAGATCCATATAAAATAAAACATTTTCTTTGAAAATATTCTTATAAGATTGTACGGGAAGCTTTGAAGATTTTATAACGGCGGAAAATAGTCGCACCCGCCGTATAAGTTAAAAAACATTCTTACCTTAATTCTGTCGAAAAGGTTAAAAAGGATCTTGTTTTGAAAACGACCGAAAGATTCCTTTATAAACCACTTATAAAAGTCAAAAAGGGTATAAATGACTTTAACTCATATTCTAGTAAATAGTAAAAATGTTTTGAAATGCATTTTTAAGAAACATGGATGTGGATGATAAAGAGATCCCAGTAGATTATTACGTATAAACAACCTCGGATAATGAAGAGATTGTGAAATAACCCTTACCTTGTACTTTTCCTTGGTTGGGGTAGGTTAACCTCCTGTATAATGGTGAAATAATTGTTATTAAATTATACAAGAATCATATATATTAATATGATATCATATATGATCTTTTAACATTGATTTGTTAATAATATCTTAGTATTATCGTTGTTTCGGGTGTTAACTTACTCGTTTGCTTTTGTATGTTTTGTTACGTAAGACTTGTTTGTAAAGGATAGGTTGTATATTATTCAAATCCAGAATGGTATTAAGTCCTTAAACATCATATTTACATCATCAAATGATAATTATACTTGAATGGATACGATGGAGAATGAATCTCATCGCGTTCGTGGAGGCGGTAGTCCGTACGTACGCACGAACGCTACTTCCATTTAATTTTTATTTTAAAAGAATCGAATCCAAATGATACATAGGTATATTACTATTCCAGTATAATATAATATTTTATATATGTTACTTAAGTTCATTAACACCATCCTTTATACGTTCCATGTGTGGTATGAACGAGTCATATCATTTTAAGGGGGCGGTAGTCCGCACTTCCTCAAATGAAATTATCGTATGTATATACAACATGAAACGAATAATGGTATGAAATAAAATGGAATTACAGAAGCTTATATATAAAATATATATCATTAATATCATATTTAATTACAGTTCCATCATAATGGCCACCATGAGAGGCGGTAAGATGTATTTGAACAATCATCGTTTCGTGAGGCGTTAATTTGCCATCCACAGAAACATTATGTTCATCATCCATTAGATGGAGTTGTGTGTATGTGTATCTTGAATACTTCTTATAACAACATCCTAGTATATTGAGGATACTGGTGTTGTTACAAAAGAAGGGAAATACAAAGAGTTTGGGGGTTGGAGAAGCAAAATAAATGAAAATAATTTAAGAGAAATCGTTACCTTTAATTTAGGTAACTCACTTTGGTTGGAACCAAAGGACTTGTTGAAATGCTTTCTGCCTAAGGGGAAGCTTCAAGGAGGAGGATAGGGATGTGGGGAGCTTAGTTGGGCAGAGTTTGGACGAGCCAAGTGGCTTGAGAGGTGTGAGGAATGAGTATAAGTGGTCTCCTTTTATAAGGGAGAGGAGGGGCTCTTTAGGAAAGTGTGAAAGTATTACTTTATAATATATTTGTATTCGGTTTATAATGGTCCAAAAATCATTGAGGTCAAAGATAAGATGACTCATATTCTAAATAACATCAACCAATAATAGTTGGACAGGTTTTAGATAATATTTTAATCATTATAATCTTATTTATTTAAATGATTTATTAATGAGGTAAACATTTCATCATTATTGTGTCATTAATAATTTAACTTATTTGATGTCTAAAAATTATAAATAAAATATCATCATGTAGGAAATCTTTTTAGATTTCTAATGAATATTTATAATCGAAAATCTAACATGTATAACCCTATGTAAAAATTGTTCTTCTAAAATATGTAAGCTTATGCCATTTTTATTTTTATTTTAACTTTATTAATATAATGTGTCCCTACCACATACAAGTGGCTCCAAGGGGTCCCAAAATCTACCCAAGGATGCCCATGGTCGGGTATGTGTCCACCAATAAGGTTAGGACACGTTTTAGGGTAATTTTGTATTATTATAATATTATTTTTTAACCCTTATTTACCGGATTTACCCTTTAACCATGGTAAATAAAATATTTACCATAGTAACTATTCAAAATGTCTAAAAATAAAAGTTACCTATTTACACAATTTGAACATCCTGATTCCAAATATGGAATCCATTTTCCCAAATTCAAAACACAGAAGTGGCAGAAATTAATTTAAAATTAATTCCCGCTGTCAAAACAAAAAGCGTGTTTTTAAGAGATAATAACTATCAAAAGATTGACACTTGTTTATGTTCGGTTTAATTGTAAAATTATGTCCAATGACCAAAATTATATTAAAATGTAAAAATATATTCTAAATATACTTTAAAACCACTCAAATTCACAATTTATCACTGTTAATTATTTTGATTAAAAAAGTTGTTTTTAATTAAAATTTAGTAATTTTCACTATTCATCAAAATATGAAAGTTATCCGAAATGTACCAAAATTTCACCCTAGGCTAATTTTGATATTCAAAATCCAAAAATGAAGTCCATTTTGAAATATAGAATATATATGATTTCAAAAAGTAGGTATTACTATTCACAACGGCTAGTTTAATTAGTTGTGGTGTGTGTTAGAACTCGAAGTTGCGTACAACACACGCTACTGTTTTATTCAAAGGAAAGCGTACCGTGGAAGCTTGGGATGTTTCATTTTAAATTTTTTGATGTCTCCATTTAGTCAAAAAGTTTAAAATATTGTATTTAAAAAGGTTTCACTATCAAAAGTTGATAAAAGTGCAATACTGAAAATGAATATGTTCTTGCATTATGACTAAGAAACTCATAATATGGATTCTAAAATTATAAGGATTATATAAAGTTAAAAATGTAGTTAATGCTATTCATGACCTCTTTTAATGGATTTTTTTTTGTAAGTCATGGTGTGCTTGAACTTGGTGTTGCATGTAGTGAAAGTTATTGAATTATTTTGAAGAACTAACACACTATGAAATCTTGGGGTGTTACATATAATCTCCCACCAAATTATAATCAAACATAATTTGTGCCCTAATAAATATATTTCACCCAACCATAGAACATATTCTAAGTATATTGTCATAACACAATAAGGTTCTCATAAAAACGGGGAGCTGATGTGAACTGTTGATATGATAAGTACTTTAATAACATTATCACCTTATTTTTACATAGAATAATAATATTCAATTGATAATGTATTTATTATTATTAAAATATCAAAATATATTGGTAATTAAACGTATAGAGTAGTAATTTCTAGGAGACCAACTCTATGAGTGTAAAAAAATTAAATATTAAACTACTAATAGATTTAAGTATACTAGCTCTCACAAGATATTTATGAAAAACTAAGATATGAATTTGGTCTAAAGGTCCTCCATGTTCTCTTATATGGAGACTATACTCACTTCAACCTCAACCCTCTAATAAAAATAATATATGAGGTGATACTTCTAGAGTGCATGATTAATTCATTTATTTAGCCTTGGCTCCATATATAAGTTCACCACTATAGTATTATCACAATACATTTGTGATAAAATATTTACTCATGGGAACTATATAAAGCTCTTGGATGAAGTTACATGTCCAAATTTCTTCTTTGACTATATCATAAGCCACAATAAACTCAAACTCTGCTATAGAATTGTAAACCATTGGTTTTTTTGAGCTCTTCCAACTCACAAATCCTCCATTAAAGAAGAATATATATCTCGACTGTGATATATGATCCTTCATATATATCTATAGACTAGAATTAGTAAATCCCCTGATGACTAGTTCATCATCTCCTCTATAAACCTAAACATATCCTTATTATTCCTTAGATACAATAAAATAGTCTTTACCACCATAAAATGGATATATATTTGGTTTTCTTTGTAAAGACCCAAAAATTTCAAGGAATTTTTTTTCTTAATTTCTTTGGAATTTTACGAGTCTTTGGCTTCTTACGACACCTGATTCCGAGTCCTGGTGTTCCCGGAATCAATTGCCGAAGTTTCGCTCGGGTACCTTCAGTGAACGAATGAGCAGATTTTTCTATCTTTTGAACCGGTGCTCGAAATTGAAATCCGAGGGCACCGATGAACTCGCAGCGCTTGTAATTGCTTAAGGGGAGCTTTACTGCAATTATGTTCGTGCGGGATGAGAAGTTAAATTTTGTGGGTTAAATAATAAGTGAATAAAATTGTAGGACAATTTTATCTTTTTAAGTAAAGTGGTTATATCCTACATAAGGGAGTTGGGATGGGACCAACAAGCTCCTAACTACCCATGTGAGGATAATTGTGAGGTGGGTCCCACATGAGCCCCAACCTTTTCACATTCCATAACTCCTTAACCCCCTTTGAACTCCCCATTAATTTTGTTTAACTCTTTCTCTCCACTTCCTCTCTCTCTTTAACTCATGCCAACACAATTAATTAATAGATTAAACTCCTTTAATTAATTAATTAAGTGTTTTTAATTTTGAAATTTGAAATCATGGCATGATTAATTAAAATAATAGGAAGTCTTATTTTAATGGGGTTGGCAACTGGTGTGTGGAGGATTGGAGAGCTCTTGAAAATTTAGAAGAGATCCCTCCTTCCAACAAAGAACGTTATTGATGAAGAACAATGCCTCTTCGATGAAGAACGCCTCCGATGGAGAACATGAATTCACCAACGACGTGCCTTCTCTTCTTCTTCCTCCGCATCAAGTGATGAGACACCACTGTGGGGAACGTCTCCATCGATGACGACTCTTCCTCCAACGTCAACGAAATCAGCACCGATCTTCCGTGATGTCCGATCATCGCGATGCTTGCCTCTTTCCGCGGCTCGACGATGTGCGACATCTTTGAGAGGTAGGGGTTATCTTTTCTTGTTCAAGAATTTATCATCGTTCTTCGTTGCTTAAAAAATTGGCCGCATGATATCGTCGTAACAGGAGGAGATCAGACCGCACAAACACGGCCGATTCTCCCCCCTCTTCTATGTTGATCTTCGTTGAAGTTGGAAGCGGAGGCGCATGGTGTCGTTGCATCGTGTGGTGGTCGGCAGGGTACCGCGGCCATGCAAGGCCATGGAGAAGGCGGAACAGTGTCGTTGCACTGCGCGGAGACGAAGAGAACCGCGACCGGAGCGGGCCTCAGTGGGGGTGGTGCGCGGTGCCGTCGCACCGTGCCGGAGAGGCCGAGGAAGGCCACAGAATAGAGTCGGACCACGACGGAGGGGCGCGGCACCGTCGCACAACGCCATATCATCAGGGGCTACAGACGGAGCAGGCCGTAGCGGTGGGGCGCGGCGCCGTCGCGCCGCGCCGGTGGAAGAAAGTCGTGGACTAAGGCTGCGACGGGCTTGGAAGGGCGGTCGGCCGTGCCGGTCGCCAGTGCCATCAAAATGCTGGACCCAAGGGGGATCCCGCGGTCACCCAAGGGGCTGGACAATAAGGCCGAATGTTTCTTTGAAACCAGGGGGGTGTAACACCCCCCCAATCCACGGCTAGGGCTTTCCCCTCTAGGCACCGCCACTCCGCCTGGTCGGCCAACCACACGGCCAACCGCGTGGGCCGGCCGGTCCGGGCCACACCGGCTGGGCCGGACCGTGCCAGCCGGGCCGGGCCACGCCCCACCGGGCCAGACCCGTAGCCAAGTTGGGTAGACCCGGTTCGGGCAGACCTAGGGGGTATTGGGCAGGGTCGGACCGGGCCTAAACCCCCTAATTTCGGACCCTCTTCAGTTAAACGTCCATATCTTGGGATTCGAACCTCTGATCGACACAAAGTTAATTGCGCAGGATTCCTTGGATCGAGACGGTCATTTCGGTATATTATACTAAAGGTTTCAGCGAACTTTGGGTACGTCCGGGTTGGTTCGAACACAAAACCAACCGGGCCCTCAGAGCGGAAACCCTTATAACCTGAGCTACGGACGTTCGAATGACATGTCGTCAACATTGTTGGATTCCTCTTGATGAGATGGATCTTTTGGCATACTTCACCTCAGGTTTGGATGCAGTTGGTATAAGGTCGGGTTGGATTGTACCCAAAATCCAACCGGTCCCCTAGAACGGAATAACCGATAACTTTCAGACCGGACGTCCGTTTGAGAAACCATTAGCGGCTTTGATAGTCACGTTGAGAAACGGTCCTTATGAGTATAACCTATGAGAGTTTGGGGTACAGTTGAGTTACGGTCGGGTTGGTTCGTACACGAAACCAACCGGGCCCCCGTGACGAAAAGGCTGATAACTCACAGACCGGGCGTCTGATTGATCCACCGTCTGTACCGTTGAGACCCCTATGATGAGGCGGTCCCTTGTGATACTTCTTTGTGGGACTTTCTGATACTTGGAGTATTGACCAGTAGCTCATGGAGCGGATCCTCCCAGAGACAAGCGTGCGGAGTGTAGAGACCTAGTAGCTGTGGACTTGAGGACTGCTTGACCGATTCGACTTGGAGTGAGTCGACTAGACCAGTGGACGGAGCGCCCGATATTTTGCGGCAGACCCACGGCGGACGGAGCGCCTGGTAGTTGGCAGCAGACCTGCGGTACTCGGTAGTAGGAGTACCTCTGTAGGCTATTAGGGGAACCTCTATTGTGTTTGGGCGGCAGACCCTTGGCGGGGAGCACTACTGTGTTTGGGTGTGGACCCGTAGTACTCGACTAGAGGAGTACCACAGCAGTCTAAGGTTAGTGAGTAGCGCCTCAGAGTCATGACATGGCTAATGTACTCGATAGAGGAGGAGTTCTCCAGTAGTTGTGGTTTCTGTATCTTTAATGAAAATCCTGGTTTGAGCTGAGTCAATGAACTTTTTGTTTTCCTCATGATTGAGATGGGTTACATGATAACAAAGGTATATGTATGGATATATACCTAAGTAGTGGCTATCCATTTATTTCATATCTGTGTGATACCTCATGATTGATATTGGATACTTGATAACATAGGTATAAGATTGGGATTATACCTAAGTAAGGGTTATCTGTTTAGATCCTTATTTGTGGTTATCATTATTGAATTTAGAGATACCTTGAGGGTCTCAGGGTCCCTACTGAGTATCTTTGTACTCACCCCTACATGGGCTATTCCCTCACCTCGTTGTGTTGGATGAAGACGATGGACAGCGCTGACAGATGCCGAGTGTTCGAGGACTGGACGGTACCCGGAGGTGGACCTCACAAAGAGTCAGTATCCAGAGGTGTACTTCATGATGAGATGGTACTCAGAGGAGGTTGACAGGTGAGAGCATTGAGGAGGCTATCTGTACCTACCCTTCAGGTAGGATCTGTGGTGGACGATCCAGGAGTTGTGCTATCTATAACTACCATTCAGGTAGGATCCAAAGTGGATGACCCAGGAGCTGCTTCATTTTTTTCAGCTGTTTGTCTTTTATGTTGTACTTTAGTTCAGTTGTAACTGTACATTTCAGTTGGGTTTGTATTCTGGCCCATTTACTTTTGAGCACATTCTTTTGTACCTAGTGTTTACTTCCGCTTGTACTCTGTGGTGTTTGTTTACTTTTATAAAGGAAATGCCTTCCATTTTTATCAGGATTTACGCCTTTGGTGCTAGTCTCCAGCCCCTGGCCTATGGAAGGAGAGCTTGGGGTAGTCACAGCACGGGCCCCGAGGATGGGTCGTGACACTTGGTATCTGAGGACTTCAGTTCTACTAAAGAACTCAGTACTCTGATAATTCTTTTCTATGAAGCAATAGTGTTAAGAGAACCAAGTGTGGTCTTCAGTTGAGGGAGTCCAATGTTGGTGCGGTGGCCGACGTATTCATACACCAGGGCCCTGACTATTGATTTCCGACTTAGTGCATGAAAACACGGATTGTGTGTGTGTTTCAAAAAGTTTTAAATTCATCTCAAACCAGGTCAGCTCACTTGGTATAAATCATTTGACCGTTTCACATCTGTTTCTTTCAGGATTTCTTCACCTAGTCAGACAACGTGGGTACCGAGTGGGGAGCACGATGATAGCCCACCGAGCAGTGGGGCCTCTGTACAGATCCCTCCACTAGTTGTGACAGCAGCAGAGAGTTCATGCCTCTTGAGCGCGTTGCATGAGTTTCAGCGGTAGGGGCCTCTAACGTTTCAAGGTGAGACGGATTATCAGACGGCTGGACACTAGCTGGAGTTTTTTGCACGAGCTTTCCACAATGCTGGGACACCTACTAAATTGATGGTGTACCTAGCTGTTAGCCTCTTCCAGGGAGCAGTTGGGAGGTGGTGGAGCCATATCCTCCAATTTTGCGACAAGACAACCTTCACCTGGGGAGACTTTGAGACTTTCTTCTGGGTGGAGTTTATACTAGAGACTCTACACTCTGAGCATACTCAGGAGCTTCTGCCTTTGCCGTAGGAATTTCCATCAGTAGAAGGGTCATCTATAGGAAATATATGGATGATGCAGAGGTCCAAGCGGACTAGGCCGACAGGTGGGTGACCTCGGGGTACAGGTTCAGTTGTGCGAGTCACACAGCAGGGCCAGCCATACGAGGAGTAGAAAGTTCTATGCATGTGGAAAGCAAGGACACCTGGCTCGGGACTGCCCGACCTGTCCAGTAGATGAGCAGAAGGAAGTAGAGGGACCTACCAGACTGGGTTAGAGGAGCTGGCCATACAGCTGGTGGTGTAAAACGCTTCGAGGAGTTTCCACCACCACCAAGAGGTCCACCCCAAGCGTAGGGAACAGGTAGATATGAGAGAGATCAGCTTCAGGTAGCTAAAACATACGACAATGGAGCTTCAGAAGCAGGTGGACAGGAGCGAGACTAGTTTCAGGCATGGAGGCCTTTGTTTTTGATGCTTCGAGTTTCCGTGTTGTTGTTGTTGTGTTTTCTTTGTGTCTTTATACATGAGATGTAGTAATAAAAGAAACTCTTCCTTATGACGTTTTCTTTCCTTCCATTTTGATACTAATAGGTTCTGGATAATGATGTTGACTTGACCCTCACTTGTGGGATTCCTACTGGAGGAGACCTAGTAACCATGCACTGCTGCCAAAAAAGTGACTCAACCCTTGGAGGGCAGAGTAACGGTTGGATCCCTTAGTAGTAGCATCGAGGCCTTACGACGTCATTCAAAACATGAATTGTACCGTTCATGTCAGGTTTGACTATATTAGTAAAAGAATGTGGTTCATCCAGGGGATGAGACCAGATTTCTCTTTTCGGTAGAGGAGAAATCTTATAAGCTCTTGAAGAACGTAAATAATGAAGGGTGGAGATGAGTTCTTACAATTGTCTAGTCTCACCCATTATTCATTGAGCGAATGGTTTACAGTTCTCTCCAACTCAATAGTCTTAGGTGTATCTACTCTCAGAAGGACATGAACCTGGAATAGCGGTGATGGATTGAATTCCTCTAGGACTATGACCTCGAGATAGTTTATACTTTTGGATAGTGGGACGTTGTAGCAGATGCTCTTAGTTAGAGATCGGGCATTCATATGATGGGACTGGCGAGACAACAACTGACCATGTTTCAGTTATACTTTGTGGATAGTGATGGAGTCAACACGTTTGAAACCAGAGATGGTTCAGGTTATGACGGAGATAGTGCAGATCATCCAAGAGCGGATGAAGACTGAATAGAACAGACATAAGTCCTATGCTGATAGGAGACGAGACCACTGAAGTACGAGGGTGACGACCACAACTTCTTACGGGTCTCACCTCGATGGGGTCTACGGAGATTTGACCGGGGCGACAAGTTATATCCAAGTTTCATCGGACCTTTCCATGTCCCTAGAAGAGTAGGCAAGGTGGATAACCGCCTGACCTTTCCACCTCAGTTGCACCGGGTGCACGATGTCTTCCACGTATCTCAGCTGAGGATATATGTGCATGACCCATCACACATCATCGACCTCAGAGAGCTGTACATCGATGACGGGGCGACTTTCACAGGGTTCCAGTAGAGGTTGAGGATCGACAGGAGTGGGTCATACGGGGACGATCGATTTCTCTTGTGCGCTTTTGTTGGCAGCACGAGAACCTCTAGGAGATCACATGGGAGCGCAAAGCTCAGATGCGTGTTCGGTACCACTTTTTTTCCCTAGTGTGTGTTGAAGCTTTACGATGATGTAAATCCCTGAGGTGGGAGTAATGTAAAGACCTGGAGATTTCATGGAAATTAATTTCTTAATTTCTTTGGAAGTTTACGAGTCTGTGGCTTCTGACGGCACGTGATTCTGAGGCCTGGTGTGCCCGGAATCAATTGCCAAAATTTAGCTCGGGTACGTTTAGTGAACGAACGAGCGGGTTTTTCTATCTTTTTAACTGGTGCTCGGAATTGAAATCTGAGGGCACCGATGAACTCACAGCACTGGTAATTTCTTAAGGGAACCTTTACTGCAAATGCGTTTGTGCGGGATGAGAAGTTAAATTTTGTAGGATAAATTAGAAGTGAATAAAATTTTGGGACAATTTTATCTTTTTATGTAAAGTGGTTATATCCTACATAGGGGAGTTGGGATGGGACCCACAAGCTCTTAACTACACATGTGAGGATAATTGTGAGGTGGAGCCTACATAAGGCCCAACCTTTTCACATTCCATAACTCCTTAACCACCTTTGAACTCCCCATTAATTTTGTGTAACTCTTTCTCTCCACTTCCTCTCTCTCTTTAACTCATGCCAAAACACATAATTAATAGATTGAACTCATTTAATTGATTAATTAAGTGTTTTAAATTTTGAATTTTGAAAGCTTGGAATGATTAATTAAAATAAGAGGACGTCTTATTTTAATGGGGTAGGCCATTGGTGTGTGGGGGATTGGAGAGCACTTGAGAATTTAGAAGAGCTCCCTCCTTCCAACGAAGAACATTCTTGACGAAGAACAACGCCTCTTCGACAAAGAACGCCTTCGACGGAGAACGCGAAGTCACCAACGACATTCCTTCTCTTCTTCTTACTCTGTGCCAAGGGAGGAGACACCACTGTGGGGAACGTCACCATCGGTGATGACTCTTCCTCCGACTTCAATGAAATCGGCACCAATCTTCCGTGATGTCCAATCATCGTGACGCTTGCCGCTTTCCACGGCTCGATGATGTGTGACATCTTTGCGAGGTAGGGGTTATCTTTTCATGTTTAAGACTTTATCATCATTCTTCATTGCTTAAGGAATTGGCCGCATGATATCGTCATAAAGGGAGGAGATGGGACCGCATGAACACTGCTGATTATCCTCCTTTCTTCTATGATGATCTTCGTTGAAGTTGGAAGTTGAGGTGCACGGTGCCGTTGCACCGTGTGGTGTTCGGCAGGGAACCGCGGCCATGCAAGGCTATGGAGAAGGTGGCATGGTGCCGTTGCACCACGTGGAGATGAAGAGAACTGCTGTCGGAGCGGGCCGCGGCGGGGGTGGTGCGCGGCGCTGTCGCACCGCGCCGGAGAGGACGAGGAAGGCTGTGTAATAAAGTTGGACCGCGGAGGAGGGGGGAGGAGCTGTCGCGCCATGCCAGAGCATCAGGGGTCGCGGATGGAGTGGGCCGCGGCACTGTTGCACCGCGCCGGTGGAAGAAATCCATGCCCTAAGGCCGCGTCGGGCTTGGAAGGGCTGCCGGCCGTGCCGGCCACCGGCGCCATCAGAAGGCGGGACCCAAGGAGGGTCCTGCGGTCACCTAAGGTTCCAGCCATTAAGTCCAGCCGTATCTTTGAAACCGGGGGGTGTAACACCTCCCAATCCGCGGCTAGGGTGGGCCCCTCTGGGCACCGCGACTCCGCCTGGTCGGCCAGCCACGCGGCCAACCGTGTGGGCCAGCCGGCCCGGGCCGCACCTGCCGGGCCGGGCCGCGCCCAGCCGGGCTGGACCCAAACCCAAGTCAGGTCGAACCAGTTCGGGCCGACCAAGGGGGTATTGGGCCAAGTCGGACTGAGCCCAAACCCCCTAATTTCGGACCCTCTTCTGTTAAACGTCCATATCTTGGGATTCAGACCTCCGATCGACGCACCTTCAGTTGTGTAGGATTCCTTGGATCGAGAAGGTCGTTTCAGTATATTACACTCAAGGTTTCAGAAAACATTGGGTATGGCCGGGTTGGTTCAAACACGAAACTAACCGGGCCCTCAGAGTGGAAACGCTTATAACCTGAGCTCCGGACGTTTGAATGACATGTCGTAGACTTTGTTGGATTTATCTTGTTGAGAGGGATCTTTTGGCATACTTCACCTGAGGTTTGGATGCAGTTGGAGTAAGCCTGGGTTTGATTGTACCTGAAATCCAACCAGGCCCCTAGAATGGAAAAGACGATAACTTTCAGACCGGACGCCCGTTTGACGAACCATCAGCGGAGTTGGTAATCACGTTGATAAATAGTCCCTATGAGTATACCCTATGAGGGTTTGGGGTACAGTTGATTTACGGTCGGGTTGGTTCGTACACGAAACCAACTGGGACCCCGGGACGAAAAGGCTAATAACTCATAGACCGGGAATCCGATTGACGCACTGTCTGTAGCATTGAGACCCCTATGATGAGGGGTCCCTTGGGATACTTATTTGTGGGACTTTGTGATACTTTGAGTATCGACCAGTAGATCGTGGAATGGATTCTCCCGGAGACGAGCGTGCGGAGTGCAGAGACCTAGTAGCTGTGGACTTGACAACTTCTTAACTGATTAAACTTGGAGTGAGTCAACTAGCCCAGTGGAAAGAGCGCCCTGTATTTGGCCGCAGACCCACGGCGGACAGAGTGCCTGGTAGTTGGCAGGAGACCCGAGGTACTCAGCAGGAGGAGTACCTCTATAGGCTATTAGGGGAACCACTACTGTGTTTGGGTGGAAAACTGCTGGTGGCGAGCACTAGTGTGTTTGGTTACGGACCCGCGGTACTCGAGAGGAGAAGTACCTTAGCAGTCTAAGGTTAGTGAGTAGTGCCTCAGAGTCGTGACAAGGATACTGTACTCTACAGAGGATGAGTTCTTCAGCAATTGTGGTTTCAGTATCTTTAATGAAAATCTTGGTTTGAGCTGAGTCAATAACCTTTGTGTTTTCCACATGATTGAGATGGGTTACTTGATAACTTAGGTATATGTATGGGCATATACCTAAGTAGTGGTTATCCGTTGATTTCATATCTGTGTGATACCTCGTGATTGAGATGGGATACTCGATAACTTAGGTATAAGATTGGGATTATACCTAAGTAAGGGTTATCTGTTTAGATCCTTCTTTGTGGTTATCATTGTTGGATTTAGTGAGACCTTGAGGGTCTCAGGGTCCCTTCTGAGTATCATTATACTCACCCCTGCACAAGCTATGCCCGCACCTTGTTGTGTTGGATGCATACGACAGACAACGCTGACAGATGCCGAGTGTTCGAGGACTGGACGATACCCTGAGGTGGACCTCACAAAGAGTCAGTATCTGGAGGTGGACTTCATGATGAGATGGTACTCAGAGGAGGTTGAGAGGCGATAGCATTGAGGAGGCTATCTATACCTACCCTTCATGTAGGATCCGTGGTGGATGATCCAGGAGCTGCGCTATCTGTACCTACCCTTCAGGTAGGATTTGAGGTGGACGACCCAGGAGATGCTTCTTTTTTTTCAAGCTGTTTGTCTTTTCTGATGTACATTTGGTCAGTTTAACTTTACTTTTCAGTTGGGTTTGTATTCTGGCACATTTACTTTTCAGTACTTTCTTTTGTACGTAGTGTAAACTTCCGCTTGTACTCTGTGGTGTTTGTTTACTTTTATAAAGGAAATTCATTCCCTTTTTATCAGGATTTATGCCTTTGGTTCTAGTCGCCAACCCCTGGCCTATGGAAGGCGGTCTTGGGGTAGTCACGGCATGGGCCCCGAGGACAAGTCGTGACATGCTTCATATTCTCTTATCATTTTCAAGGAATATGATAACTCAATCAAGGTATATATCATTTCCTACCGGATAGATCCTATCATATATGCGTAAGGGAATCTACTCATCCTTTATCTACCCTCATATATCTAAGGAATCATTTTATTAAAGAGATGTATTCCATGTAACATTGTAAATTATCACATATTAGACTATTCCATCCTGAATCTCTTGAGTACATTATCAACATATATAGCTTGAACAAGTCCAAGTAGCCTCTTTGATTTATCACAAATGATCTTGTACCCATATTGTTGGATAGTCCACCTAGTACCTTCATATGTAATCATTTATTCAACCACATTTTAACTAGTTGTATGACTAGTATCATATTTACTATTAGTAATATATCATAAACATATACTACTAGGAAAATGACTACACTCTCATTAAACCTCTTATAGAAAAATGGATAAAATTCATTCTATATGCAACCAAATTCACTATTGTAATCAATAATGTGAATTTTCTATTATTTGCATGCTTGATTTAACCCATAAATATGTCTCTGAAACTTTAATAATATATTGAAATCCTATAGAGTCATAAAACCACTTATTTGTGTCATATATATATATATATATATATATATCATATGGATCCCACTAAGGAATGTTCTTTCAACATCCATTTTATTGATATCATAATCATGGTAATATATTATTGGTATTATAATTCTAATGGTTTTTAGAATAATAAATACTGAATCAGTTTATTTATAATATATTGTTTCACATTTCTTAAACCCATTAGAAACCATTCATTCTTTATAGGTACTGAATTTACCTTACATGTATATTTTATTAATGAATAATTATTCCTGCTCAATAATATTTATATCCACTAAATTATCTTTCAAAATTTATACTTGTTTTTCGTCTATGGAATCTATCTCAAAATTGTTAACATATTTCTATCTTATAGCTTTTAAGCTACTTACTACTACTAGTTTTAAGGATATTGGTTTATAATTATAAAATAATAATGAGTCACCATCCTTGAATATTAAAAACTATACCTATCTAGTTCAATAAAAAATTTAATGATTATATGTGTTAACTCTGTCACTAAAACAATATCTTCTATAGGCCCTTATAGAATTTTTTCATATTCTAGCTTCTATTTATCTTGACTATCAAATTCACTAATATCAATCTTACTCCAACTATATCTTTTATATATTTTATCCCTCTCAAGTAACATGTATTTTTCACTTATTATTACCTTTCTATATAAGGTTTTATATAGATAATATTCCATTATTTACTTTTGATATCCTATAAAGATATAATTAGTTCATTAATGTGCCATTTTTTTCCTAAAGTGGATTTAATAAATGCTTCTCATCTAAAAATACAAAATTTTGAAAATAATGAATTATTTTCATGCTTGGAATCATATGAAATCTCATTTTCCTCATTAGTTGGAATAAAATTTCATAAATGTATTAATTTTGTAATTTATATCCCAAAAATATAGTGGAAGACTCTCATAAATCATCATTAATCTCACCGTGTACAACATGTTGTGTTTTATCCTTTCACTAAAACCATTACATGGTTGTTTATAAGGTGGAGTGAGTTAAGATAGTATCCCAAAATTCTATAGATAATCAATAAACTATTGGTTATGATATTCTCTACCATTGTATAAGTTGAGATTCTTTCTCATCTTACAAAGTTGATTCTCTTCATCTTTTTTGAACTCCATAAATTTCTCAAAGGAACCATACTTAAACCTCATTTTTTAGACACATACATATCTATAAATGACATCATTATAAGTAAAAATTATAGATAAGTACCTATATAATCATCTATCAATGGTCCATGAACATCTCTATAAATCAATTCAAAAAGCTATTTGGACCATTCACCTTCTTCACTAAATTTATCTTTGGTCATTTTTCTAGTAAATGAGAATTACATATATCTATTATTTTTAGTTTAACATAATATAAATATCCGTACTAATATATATATATATTTAATGTGATTAAAGTTTACAATTTCAATCCTATAATGTAATAATTACCAGTTAAATGAGTCATTTAAACATGTTTTTATCGATTTATAACAGTCTATTTTTATATTCTAGTATTTAGTTACCATTAGTTAAATATTACATACCTTAAAATTTTCTATCTTTAAAAAATTAATAGATGTTATTCCCAAACATGTAAATAAATCCATCCATATCTAAACTAGAAAATGTTATAATGTTTTTTTGGTAAAACTGGGAACTTATTAACAATTCATAAAAACTATAATTAAACTTGTAAAAAAATAATATTGTAGTCTTTTAAAGCTAGTGCAGTTAGTCTTTCTTTTTTGGTAGCTCAACGATACACTAAACCTATAGAAACCTTTCTAAATCTACTTAGTTCATATATTTCACTACTAGAAAAATACCCTATACTAATGGTTTGAAATCATTTGTATAGGCATCCCAACCATTGGTATATCATATACCAATGATTTGGAGAACTTTTGGTTAGTAGGTCATGGGGATAGGTCTATACCAACAGTTTTCAAAACCATTGGTATAAGTAATATGAAAAATCTATACCAACGGTTCCCTAAAACCATTGGTATAAGTATTTCAAAAAAGAAGCATTCTGTTGGTTTTGATCCCAGTACCTCCGGTTTATGATTGAACGACCTAACCACTAACCTAACTTGACTTTTGTGAACATAATTTCATAAATATATAAATATTTATTATCATAAATACTTTAAATTTTGATTTATTTAATGTTCTTTATATGAAGATTCCATAAAAGGTACATGTAACTATACCAACGGTTTTGAGAAACGTTGGTATATATTCTTTGATATTATGACCTATACCAACAGTTTCTCCAAACCGTTGGTATAGGTACCCCCTATACTAATGGTTTTGGGAAAACTGTTGGTATATGTCCAAATTAGTGACCTATACCAATGGTTTTTTCCAAACCATTGGTATAGGTCCATATAAGTGAACTATGCCAATGGTTTGCCCAAAACCGTTGGTATAGATCTTATTTCCAGTAGTGTTTTGATACACATATGATAAAAAAAGATGAATTTAATACACAATTTTCAGAAATTGAAATAATTTATTCAATGATAAATACACCTAAATTTTCATATTTCTTATTCACTGTGGTGAAATTCTTATTCCAATATACCTTATTTCTATAGGAATTTTTTTCTAATTTTTTTCTTTATCCTTCCTTTGGATTCTTCTTCCCTTGGTCATGTTACACGATGGTACCATAGACATTGTGTTAGTCTTGGGGCGTTTTTTTCCTTCTCCTCATTCTTTTTCACTATAAAGACTCAATTTCATACATGCCTTGTGTATTAATCCCCTAGGAAAACTATAGTATGAAGTTTTTGTAGAAAATTCTCAATATTTTTCATATTAAAATTATAAAAAAAAATTGTTAATTTTTAATGAAGTGTGGTGAGCATGAGGTTATTGAATAATTCCTTAGGTATCCTTAATCCTAGAATATCGAAACATTCAATATACCCAATAATCTTGACTACATGCGGTCCATCTAGTTCACCTTATCTAAGAATTAATGTATAGAGTTATTTGTAGATATAAAATCTCTCATATCAATCCTTCTCTTGAAAAAGATCTTAGAGGAGAGACAACATGGGGTAAATATCTATATCTTTGAGCAGCATCTAGAGATCACTAGTCATGGATGATGGAATAATCAACAAGAGGGTATTAAAATTTCCATCGGTACTAAGCCCATGAAACCCTACACAGCATAGCTAGCTGCGTTGTTATGAGAAGGTTGAAGTTTTACATAATGATGTAGATGTTAAGGAGGGGAAGTTCCAAGTAGTCTCGATCTAGGATGACTTCTTTTTAATGTTTTTATTTGGATTAAATTATTAGGGTTCACGCTTATCCTTTAAAAGTGTCATTTGAAAATAAAAAAAATAGTATTGGTAGTAGTAAGGCTAATAAATTACTAGGGAATCCTCCATGTAAGGCTATCTCTCTTAGAGTAATATGATTTTCAAGCACATGTACCACTCATGGATGATACTTCCAATATGAATGTATTCTTTCTTATATATTGTTCAAATAGTTAATGTTAGCATTATATAACATTCCATTTTTTATAGTGAAATAAAAATATGTATTATTATTTTATCTATATTACTAAAAGTAATGTGACAACTAGGTCCTGGTGACAACACAACCACCTCACCTTAAAATGGTTGTCGGGTCCTGGCCCACCAGGTACCACCAGTTGCCTCACAGACACGTGGTCCCCACCCAGGGGGCCCACTCACATGCTTGAATGGGTCATCTGACTATTGGTAGTCCCCACAGGCCAACACATGTCCTTTCCAGTGTGATTTGTCCTCACTCACACACACCCTAGGAAAAATTCCAGAAAGCCACCCATCATGATCACTACTCTAGGTCAAGCATTCTTAACTGTGGAGTTCTAATTAGGTAGGATCCCAAAAAGGAAGGTGCACCATGTTGAAATGAGTCATATCATTTAGTCTTTTAACCCTTTATCATTCTAGGGTGTTACAATCACCCACCATTTAGATCACAATGTCCTCATTGTGGGCCCCACTTCTCAACACAGGTAGTGAATCACACTTAAAGATAGGTACCACCACTGATACCAAATATAACAACTAGGTCCCAATGACAACAGAGACACCCCGCCATAACATAGTCGTCAGGTCCTAGCCCACAAGGTACCCCCAGTTTCCCCGAAGACACAAGGTCCCCACCCAGGGGCCCATACACATGCCAGAATGGGTTATCTGACTAATGATTGTCCCCACATGCCAACACATGTCCTTTACAGTTTTCTTTGTCCTCACTCACACACACCCTGGGAAACTTCTGAGAAGGTCACCCATCTTGATCCCTACTCTAGGCCAAGCATGTATAACTGTGGAGCTCTAATCAGGTAGGCTCACGAAAAGGAAGGCACACCTTGTTGACATGAGTCATATCATTTAGTCATTTAACCCTTTATCATTCTCTGGTGTTACAAGTATAATGTAATAAATTCTATTTTATTATTCTCCCACAATTTTATCAAATACAAACATCCCTAACTACTGGATTTAAAATATCCTATCACATTGATATTCTAGTGTAAATGATCAAATTTTACATTATCGTCACCCAAAAAAGGGTTGGGTTAATTACTTTCATGTATTTATTTAAGTGGTCTTTCTTATTTCATTAAATTTCACCTCATGATCCATTGATTAGACTCCCTAATATCAAAACCTTGGAATCATATTTTCTCAACACTTACTAATAAGTTAAACCAATCTTAGTGAGGGATACTCCTCTTGATTACCAAATGGTTATGTCCACCCAAAACATTAATTATAATTTTCTAATAAATGAATGTGTCCTAACAAGGTCCTGACCGACAATTTGATATATGGTTTTTTTCTAAATCAAGTAATAGAAGGAACTTCTGACATAAAATATACTTAATGGATTTGTTTATCTTATGTATAAATATTCTTTATTTTATGTGTTACATTATTGATAATATTAAATTTATTTTAAATAAATAATTAACCATTTATAATTAAAAACATTATGCATAATATATTCATTTTATTCCATATGTGATTTCTTTTTATTACATTTACTTTATGAGATCATGTGTAAACATCAGACAAACATACAACCCATAAAAAAATAACCATCCATTGTATAGAAGAAAATAAATATATCAAAATATCATAAGATTTTATTGTGTTTAGTTTAACAAGGATATGATAAACCAACCCCTAACCCTTAGATAATAACTCTTTGAGATGGTCATTGCTTGAGTTATAACCTTTCACTTTCATGCTTTGTACCACATTGGTTAGTTTAACAACAGTTTTCATATTTTACCTCCTCCTCATCATGGAGATATATCCTTTACATGTGTTTACTCACTAATATATGAGGGGGACTAAGGGTATGGGTAAGATAATAGGATATAGAGACAAGTAAGACCATATATAAAATAGATAGGTTGGATGATACATAGATCATCATATTTATTTTTATAAAAAATATTATCATATAATAAACCCAATGTAATAAATATTAATGTAAACAAAAACATTCCACATACATAGATTTTTGATGATCCTTATAGTCCATTAATCTAGAAAAAACACATTTTAGTAATCTATAATTCATTTCAATTCATTTTCTATTTTGATATAATTTTTCAAATTATTAATTAATTAATTAATTTAACTTAATTTTCCATCAAACATTCCATGAGATGTCCATCCTATATAACTTTTAAAGTATTAATTAATTAATTTTATTTATAATTAATAATTTTATGACATACAGAAACATGGAACATGGACTGTACCAATGTGGTTAGTATAAAATTCAGTCTATAATATTAATCTACATAATTTATACAAGCGGAAACATGGTGTGTCCAATTTTACTTTACTTATATATTATATACTTTACTCTACAAGAAATGTGAAATAAACTATGAATATTTACCATCATTTATTGTGTACATACACAACATGTAAATATACATGAAATGTAATAATTTTTCTTGGAGAGTTGTTTTGTGGGTCCATCCATGTAGACTACATGATGTGTATGACCGCATGACATGCCATAAATATAGGAAACATATAATACTGGATCTGTCCATGTAATACATGGTGTGTATGAAAAATATAAAAGGTGTGTAACTAATAAATAGTGTATAAAATAGTTAATTTTGAATTTAAATTCACACAGACCACTAAGAATTACTTATTGTGTAATAAATGGGAAAAGTACATATACCAAGGTGTGTCCATGCTGTTACATTTTATATAGTTCAGTTTTTTTGAAATTAGTTTCTATATTTGTGTGATTGACTCACTTAATATTCCTAACTCAATATGAATCTGGAATGAGCTTGAATAGATTAGATAACATTTTCATTGGATACATGGTATATAATTTATTTCTATCTTACCCAAACTATACTATTGGAGACTTATTTTGTATTACACATGAGTACTTAATGGTAAAATAGTGTGTTTAATGGAAAAATATTGTGAAATACCTCCTCAAAAATATTTATCAACTAGTTGTTAATACATTGGGTGATTATTAGTTACGTGATAAAATAAATTCCATTTACTATGACCAAATTATTTCAATAGGTTCAATCTATGTATGGTTACAAAGAATGTACTCTAGCGATAGTTCATTTAACCATGTTATGCCACATGTAGGTTAGAAATCAATACACAATGTGTAATTATAAATACCACATAAGGAAAGACACCCGATGTGCCACTATTATTATGTCACTCCCTTATGTGGTTGACAAGACCATGTTCTTTGTAATTTTGATTACATTATTTTTAATCAGATCATTTCACCAGAATCATCAACACCTTCAGATTTGAGATTTTAATATTCATCATTTTTTTAGGGAAATTTTGTGGTAATATGAAATCAAATGATGAAATTATCTTTACTTATTGATTAATAATGAAAAATTAAAAATCAAAGAAAAAATAAAAAAAATAATTTATCAATGTATTGAGGAATAATTATAAATTAATATGTGACTAATTTTATACCACTTGATTGTTTTGGGGCATATAAGAAGTAGTTTGGCACATGTATAACAATGTTTTCATTGGTTTTTATAGATAAATCACTAGAATTTTATGTATAACACCCTTAAAAGATTCTAAGAGAAAATCGTTTAATGTTAAATTTTTACGTAATTTATTTAAAAGAAACAAATCTGTTTGGTTTTTTATGAATTTGGGTGACCATATTGTCATAAATCTATTTCATTAAAGGATTAAAAGTAGAATCCCTATAGTGGTATCCATAGGTTTTATATAATTGTCAAAACGTCCCTTATTAAAGTGTAAGTGCTTGTGTGAATGTCTTGATCTCATTATATATTCCACCCCAGATTGCTACATGAATCTTTTTAACATTAAATTATTATTCTGTGTTTACCTAGGTATTGAAAGGGAGGATTAGGATTGAATCTCATGTTCTTGACAACATTCTATATGAGTTTCTCTTCGATATTAAGAGAATTCTCTAGATAGGGTATTTTTTTCTATCTATTACCCACAATTAAGAAAATGATATAAGTTGGGATATATAAATAGGATTTAGATAATTGATTATTACACATAATCCCTTAACAAATTTCTATATTCTATTTAAACACTACATATAATAATAATAATATTATTATTTTTCTGATGTGTTACAACTCAATGATATTTTATTATAAATTTTAAAATAAATAAATCAATGTTTACATGAATGATATTAAATAAAATATATCATTTGAATTCAGGCCTGCCAATCATCCTCAGAATTTATCGAACATTGAATGATAAATATTATTTATTCAATAAAAAAGTAAATATTATTTTCACTTGTTAGTGAAAAAATGTTAATTTAATTATTCATTTAAATAAATAAATAAATACAGAGAAAATAAAAATTATAATTTTTTATTTTCAAATAATGTTTATTTAATGTAACGAATCTGACTCCAGTAACTTGAAGTTGGTGTAGAATTAATTACATTAGCTTATATACCAAGGGTCAAATATTGAATTACTAATCAATTTAGTAGTTTTGGAGAATTAAATACACAGATGATATCCATTTTATATAGGAAAATAAAATACAAATAATAGTAATGGAAAACATTTATCATCCTTAAACTGAAAAAAATTATCTTTTTATAAAAATAAGAGAATACTCTATGGTTATGGGGGGAGAAAATGGTATAAACTAAGGGAGTCACCACTTACAATGACTTTACATTCATTAAGTAAGGATCCATTATAAAAAATATAAAATGAAACTAAAACTAGGGTCTCATTTGCCTTCCAAAGAACCTAATACAAAGTTTCCTTCCTTCAATGAGTGACTAACCTCAATATTATGATCAATTATTTTTATAAATTTCCTAATAATGTTGAAAAATTCCCATAGAGGGATATATTTTCCATGTAGAATCCCAACTATCACTTTTGAATCCAATTAAACCTTTGAGATGGTAATGTTGAAAAATATACATATCAAGAGACCACTAACATATCCATCACCTCTACTCTACTGGAGTTTACACGACCATAAAAAGTTCTAAAACCAAAAAAATAACTAAACCACTAATATCCTACAAAAGTCAACCCCTTTTATTTCCTTAACTAATCAGTGGACTTCAACATTGAGTTTTATACCCATAGATAGAGGTTTATAGCTAACCCACCTCCCCCGGTTTCTCATTTATCTTTCTTATACATTGAAGACAACCAACAAGATAATTGGTTAAACTGAAACCAAAGACCCCCATCTAGGTATTTTAGCTCCAAGATCAACCACCAAGGATTTCACTCGGACCTTAAGAAATAGGTGTGAGTAATATCTTCTTTCACTCATTTTGTTTTAGGCCTCACAAATAACCCATCACACTGTATAAAATTTCATGTTGTGTGCAATAATCTCCACACCCTTTTGGCTATCCCCCTAACACCAATTTTCAATGAACTCTAAAACCGAGTCTCCTTGACTAGAGGTTCCCATGTAGTGTCTGAAAAGGTTAATGATGATGATCTTCTAGTCCCCTCTGAAGAATACATTCCACGATCATTCCATCTTTGGATATGCACAACACCAACAACAGGATACCAAATACACCCCTTTCTTCTTCACATTATCATTAGTGGGCAAGGTGTGGTTCCTCAAATTCCACACAAGGATGTTCATCTTTTAAGGACTCTCATTGCACCGAATCATAGATCCCCACTCATTAGTTCCAGTTCCTTTACGCATAGTTTCTCAAAAATTCCAACAACCAATCTTCCATGAAATTGATTTTGAAACAAGGTATTTGTCTAGCTCATCTCTTAGACTAAAATTTTTGTCGGTAAGTCTTTATTACTATTCAATAGTTAAATTCATAAAAATATGAAATAATATTCCTTCCCAAAAATAAATATCTAGGACTGGACATCCTATAAAGAATACAGGTTCACCAAACTAGTTCTGAATTATAGTAATTGATCCCCCAACATCCCAAAATCTATCATACATTTCCTTCTGGTGTCTCCGAATGGTCAATTATACACCTTGTAAGACCAAGAGATCTCCCTGTATGATCAACCTATAACTTCCAGATGTCAACATTTCTATTTCTCATAAAACTCACCCAAATATTTATCCCTTAAATAATTTACCTTACCATATTAGCTTTCATGGAATTCATTGCTTTATAAGTTAACACCTCATTATTATATCAGCTTAATCATTATCTTCCATGACTCCCAATGATATCTTCCACTCTAGTTAGTATCCCATGTGATGTTTATAAAAAAATCAATCTACTCCCTAATCCCATTTAATTCCTTAATGATTGACATGACATGCATTGGTATTAACATCAGTACACTATTTCCTAGTGTATTACATCCAATTATTGAAAGAAAGTGTCTTTTCAAGTTATAAATGCACCAAATGGCCCGATTGATAATGCCTTAAAATAACCCATTCTTAATTATTTCATATGAAATGGTAACACCATGATATTCCATCATAAATTTACTCATTTTCATACCCATCTTGTTTTAGATAATCTTGCTACACCTATTTGGGCATTTTTTTTAAAATGTAAAGACTACTCTTCCCCTAATTATCTAATTGGCCACTTTGGTTTCCATATGCCTGCGTTATTTTATTTAGAAAATTGATTGAAATTTTTATACCATTGATGAAGAAAATGATATCATCAGTGAATATCAAATGGGAAATAAAGAAATATCCCGACCTATTCTTTTAAGGAAGAGTTAACCCCTATGATAAACCACATTTTATATACCTTATGAGTGCCTCCTGGGCTAGAAAGAATAATATTTGCGAGATATGGTCACCTTGGATTCATCCATGTACTATATTTAAAAAACAAAATCCTTTCATCATAATAGAAATGGATTTCAACTAGAAGGCATATAATCTTAAAAACAGGTGACAAACCCATTATTTGAAACTAATTTTCCTGACAACACTAACAATGAAGCTCCAATATAACCTTTCATACCCCATATCCATATCCACATTGATGATAATATTCGATATTAGAATATTATTATTAATATAATCCACAATTTTTTTAATATCGCCACTGGTACTTGAATACTCTTACCTTGAATGAAACCAATATTCTCTAGTGATAGAAGTCTCAAAATCACCATACATGGTCTTCAATTATTGAGACATTCCAAAATCTTATAATAAAAAATGAAAATACATATATACAAATATTTATTGAGAGAAGTTGGTTCCTGTACATTTAGATTTATAACCCCCATATAAGAATGAACTACCCATAGAAGTTCCCCTCCTTTAAAATAATCATGTATCACATCACTGATATTTAGCTTAATAATGTCCCATGCATCCATGAAGAAAGAATTTGGAAACCCATCCATCCCAGGATCACTTTCTGTATCCATGTTAAACATTTTCTCATTAATCACCTCCTATTTGAGAATAAATCCCAAATCCTACTTATCTGTATCCTCCACTATCCTAGGGGTTCATTGAAAAGATGCCCCTCCCCTATTTCCTTACCTTTATTTTATATATTAAAGTTAAACTACCATTCCCGAAGACCCTATGATTCAGATCCAAGTTCCCTACCACATCAATATCCCCCATATAAGACCCATCTTCAAAAATCAAGTTGATTTTCATAGACAAATTCTTATCTTTTAGAAAACCTTGAAAAAGTGTAGTGTTATGATCCTCTCTCCAATAATTCTTTTTTCTTTCTAGGGAAAAGGAAAAAAATAAGGGTGATCTCAAATCATCAATAAGGGTTATATAAAATTGAATATAACACTAATCAATAAATAATAATCAATATGACAAGGTAAATAACTCGAAACATAAATTTTCATATTGATATCTTGACTATCCTAATTTTATAAGGAATAATAAATAGGGAAAAATAAATAACTGAAACCACAATGAATTTAATCAATAAACTATGAATGAAATGAATCTAGAGATAATATCATTTGGAAAATATTTTGGATAATAATAATAAATTAATTATAAATGAAGGAAATTATTTATTATTGGAATTCATGATCTCAATCGTCATTCATACCTTTATTTCATGACCTTTCTCAAGATAGTTTGAAACTACTAGGTAAACACCCATATGATTTTCCCAACTGATTTGTCTCACAAGACTTGGTGATGCATAGAGGGACTATAAATTACCAATCCCCATGCATAACTATATGTCCAAATAATTATGCATATTTTAAATAATAAATTTAATTCATGAATCAATGTTCCATTACAACAACTCTATATTTTTAATAAATAATATAAATTTATCAATATTTCCCTTATTAATTAAATAAAATTAAAACTAAATAATATATGAAAAACGGTATAATGTTTGAGAAGTAATCCTATCTATGATATAAATAACAATTATATTTAATAAAAATTTAATGTGTAATGAAAAAGGATCATAATAAAGATATTATCTCAAGAGAATGTTTACAATTATAGAAAAAATTGAGAGTGAACAATAATTTTTACCACTCTGATAACTTTAAAATTTTAATTCCTTGAAAAAAAATATGAAAAAAACTTTAATAATTATGAATAAATATTTATTCATGTCAGAAACATCAATGAGTTTGTATATAAACCATGAACAATTGAATGTGTTTATATTAACAAAAATATCTCAATGAAATGGAAATTCAGATGAAATCACATACAATGATCATAACATGGAAGTGAGAATTAATAAATGGGTCTATTATGTGTATAAAATTTATAACCACATAAAATAATATAAATAAAACATGATACATGAAATATTAATTAAATTCATAATCTAAGAATATAAAATCCAATAAAGAAGCAATATAACATAATGAAAAGAAATTGAGTTATAAAATTATTTACCCCTAAGTAATTTTAATCTAAAATCACCTTGGATGAAATAATTTTACTTGAAAATTAAAATTAAATTACTTTTGAATGAATTATTAAATTACATGTAAAAAATTTAGTATATACACCATATAAAATAAATTTGGTTTATAACATTATAATATGCCTCAATGAAGAGAAATTGAGATGATGTCCCTTACCCCACACTTTCCTTTAGATGAACATTATTTATCCACACATTATAATGGTTTTATTAATGTTATTATTTTAAAACATAACCATAATCATATTTATAATATCATATATGATCCTCTAATAACATTTTACAGCCTGGTTTTTAGTAATATTTCATTATTTTCATTTCTTTTTGTGTCAATTAACATATTTTTAATGTGTTTTCCTTGAATGATTCAGTTATGGTACATAGGATATAAATTCATAATATCCAAAATTATAATAAATTAATAAATATCATATTCACTCAGTAGATACATTATTATAAATATTTTTAAAATTTGATCATTTAAAATGAATCACATCGCTTTGTAGAGACAGTTGGTCCTACGTATACACGAGCAATGATTTCTTTCCATTAATGGGTGAAAGGGTAAAGGAGTTATTGATATAATAATATTCTATAATTTATATAATTTCAGATATATAAAATATATTCAGTAAATTTAATCTTATTACCTTTCATTTAAATTTTAAATAAAAAATGAATCACATCACTTCATGAGAGGATAGTCCTTCATACACATGAGCGATATTATCATATTTCAAATGGAATGGAAAGTAAGAAGGTATTTTTGATATTATAATTAAATAATTATTATTAAATCATAAATATAATATACATATGTTGAATCTATCATTATATCCACCTTTTAAAGTATGTTATAGAAAATGAATTATATCGGTTTGTGAGGTGGTAGTCCACCGTACAGATAATCAATGGTTTTATTTCTAATTGGATAGAATTGGGGGTGGATACAGGTCATACACTTAACATAATAACATTTAAGTATATGTAATATACTGAGGTTATTATATAATAATTATTTAACAAGATTTATAATAATTTTTAGAATAAACAAAATGAAAATACTCATTTAAGAACACCACTTCTTATTAAGGGAACCGCTTTTGGTTTTCACCAAAATCCATCATAGGATAGATTTATGATCAAAGGATTTTATGATGTTTTAAGGGGAGTGATTAATTTATTTTTGTAGTTATTGGCTGAAAAAATGGCAACAGAATTGTGATTAGGGGAGGATAGGGGGTGACCTCTTATAAGTGGGGAGAGGACACACATGAAATTATTTAATAGAATTAATTGGAATCATGTTTTTATTAGGAAAACCCCCTATAAAATGGATCATTTCAGAACCTTATAGTTTATAGGGTAAAAATATGTCTATGATATTTGTTTTTTAAATGTTTTAGACCATTTTTAATCCATATCCGCTTATTTTAACCCCATGTAAATCAGTTTTTACCTTAACCATGATAATTAATTTTTATTACTTTTACATTTCATTATAGAAAAAATTAAGTTGACTTTATTAGATAATATTATTATTTATATTTCAAAAATAGAATCAATTTTTAAAAATTCAATTTACAGAAGTGGAAGCTTCGATTTAAAATTATACCCACAGAGGTAATGAAATAGAGGATTTCAAATGAAAAAATTCTTAAAAGTATAGAAGTTTTTAATATCAAAATTAAATATTAAATTTATTAAAATAACCTAAATTGAATTTATTATAAAATAATTGAACTAATTTTATTTTTTAAAAAATTAAATTTTAATTTAAATTTTTAAATAATTTAAATGAAAAGTTAATTTTTAATAAAAATGTATTTTCCATTAGTCATCAAAAATGATAATTTTCTGAAAAATCCCAAAATTCACCCAAATATACTTTTGAAATTATAATTTAAAAAATAAATTGAATTTTATAAACTTTATTTTGTAAATTTTTTAAAAATGAATTTTATCATATGTTTTCTAGAATTAATGAAATAGTTTTCTTTGAAAAATTACAGTTTTTCAGAAAAAATTTCTTTTCCTTTTAATTGATTCTTATTATTATTTATAATTAATATATAACCAATGATCATGTGTAAAATATATAATTTTCATAATTTATTTACATATATTTATACCCATAAATTTTATATTTAGGCTATAATGGTCATTATTGAAAAATATTTTAGTATGGTATCGTGTTTCATTTAAACTTAGTGTAGCATGAATTGCAAGGTATCAAAGAGAATGAGTTTATTAAAATAGAAAATAATAATAAATTATTGTGGTGTCATATTTATCCCTCCTATAAAAATTTCATCCTCGAAATTTCATGAATATTTCCTTATAAAAAAATTAGGGTAGTTTTTCTTTATAAAATCCTTTGGTTCCCACGTGGCTTCCTCAATTTTATAATTTCTAAAAAGTAACTTTACTAGAGGAGACATCTAATTTTTTAATATTTTTCCCTAGTATAAATAATATCTATTGATTATTTATAATAAGATATATTTGGTTCCAATTATATTTCATCATAGGCGAGAACATGTGTTTGGTCGGGTGTGTACTTCATTAACACTAATATAAGGAACAAATCATGTTCTTTTTAGAGACTTAGTGGCATTAGTAATTGATAATACATATATATTATCCTTTAAAAAATTTCAAAGGGTATAATTTACCTATGTCTCATCTTTACCTTCTGAAAAAAAACATTATAACACACTTCTATGGAGATACTTTCAAGAAAACTTGATCTCCCTTGTGGAATTCCAAATCCTTTGATTATTTGCATAACTCTTTTTCCTTCTTTAAGCTACTTTAATATAAGACTGAATAGTGTTGACCTTTTTCTGCCTCATAAACAAGTAATGGTACTAGAGGTTTCCTTTCACCAAATTCATCCGAACATGTTGGAGTATGAAGCCCCTTTTTCATATAATGATTCATATGGTTCCATTGGAATACTTGAATGGAAACTATTGTTATAAGAAAGATCAATAATTGGTAAATACTGATCCGACATACCATGTAATTCAATTGAACATGACCTAAACATATATTCAACTATTTAAATACTACTTTTAGATTTTCCACCAGTTTGAGGATGGCAGGTATTGCTCAAAGGAGGTTTAGTATCAATAACCTTCTAAAGACTCTTCCATAATTTCAACATAAAAAAAGGATTATGATTAGACACAATGGAAATAGGTGGTCCATAGAGTCTTAAAAATTCATTAATATAGATCCCTATGATGTGATCAAGAGGTAAATATTCTCTTATAGATAGAAAATGTGTATATTTGGTTAGGCAGTCAATGATAACCCATATAGAATTATTCATTATTATTGTCATTGGTAGTCCTATGAAAAAGTCCGTGGTAATATCATCCAATTTCCACATAATAATAGGAATAGGAATATATTGGATGACTCCCCTAGGATGTTGTATCATGATTTTCACTAATTGAAAAACTAAACTTCTGAACACAAAATATGCAATTTCCTATGTCATGTTATCACTCTAAAAATGTTCCCAAGAAAACCTATAAATATTTGTGCTACTATGGGGTATAGAAAAACTTGAGCTGTGAGAGTCATCTAAAAATTAAAATTTTAATTCTGGTATAGATGGAATGCATAATAACTTTCCAAAATTTAGGACACCATCTTCACAAATTAAGACTGCTAATTTCCCATCATTCACAACTCTATTTCTTTCCCGAATGTTCTCATCATCACATTTATAACTTTTTATCAATTATAATAAATATGATTTCAGGCTCACTTGAAAAATTAGAGATTTATTAACTTATTTACTGATTACGATGTCTATTATTACTATATCCTTGAGTATAGGATCCCAGTAAATCCTAATTTAGGTTAAAACTCAATGATATTTTCTACCAAATGCATCCTCAACGTCATTTCCTTTCCTCAGGTAGTAGTGTATTAAGAAATCACAATCCTTATGTAGATCAAGCCATCTCTTTTTTCTTTTATTGATTTTTTTTGTGAAAAGATGTATTTTAAGATTTTATTACATGTGCATATCTCACATATTTTACCATATATATAAGGTTTCCATATATTTAAATCAAATAATATAGAGTCCAACTCAAGACCATGGGTAGGATAGTTATATTCATGATTATTCAATTGTACTGATGAATATATGATAACATTATAATTTTAAATAGGACACAACAATTTCTCTAGTTTTATGCATCACTATATATCACAAATCCATCATTTCCATATGATAGAGTCAAAATTAGATCATTGACCAATCTATTTTTCAGTATTCCCATTCATTTATCTAAAAAAATTAACCCCTTTATGTGTAATCATGGTTAATCGTTTATCCAATCAGGAAAAATTCTAAACAAATTTATGATAGTGACCTTCCAAACAAATGAAACTATGTACCTCAATTATGTTCATTGGTATAGGTTATTCTATGATAACCGTTATATTAACTGGATCAATTGAGATTTTATACTTAGAGATAATATATCCAAAAAAAGAAACTTATTAAATATAAAAATAACACTTAATTAATGTCATAGATAAATATTTTATTTCTATGATTCTCATGAATAATCTAAAAGTGTTTCTCAAGGTACTCATATATTTTAGAATACACCAAGATATCATCATTGAATAACACACAAACAACATCAAGATATTACTTGAATACTATATTCATTAGGTGTATAAAAACAGAGGGTGCATTAGTCAATCCAAATGGAATTATTGTAAACTTGTAATTCCCATACCTCATTCAAAAAATTATATTCATAATTTCTCCATTCTTTACTCATAATTGATGATACCCTGAACAAAGTACATTTTTTCAAAAATATTAGGCTTCGTGAAGTTGATAAATTAAGTAATTAATGTGATCTAGGAGATAATTGTTCTTTATCATAATAGAATTTATTTCAAAATAATCAATTCACATCCTCATGGATCCATATTTCTTCTTAAGGAGGAGAATATGGGATCCCTATGGTGAAACACTACAAAGAATAAATCCATTATCACCCAACTCCTCTAGTTTTTTCTTCAACTCAACTAATTCTACAATGGAAATTCTATAATGAGTCTTTGTGATTGGTCATGAATTAGGGATTAAATCAATGGAAGACTCAACTTCACACTCCAGGGGATGTATAGTTAATTCCTAAGGAAATACATCAATGTAAGCATGTACAATTGGTAGACCCTCAATTTGAATATTACCTTCCCCATCATTATATTTTCTTTTCTATTATTCCCCTATAATATAATTTAGTTGAGATACTGGGGGTGTATCTAGACATGTATCAGATGAAGATGTCTCTACTCTAAAGATAATGAATTATACATATTCATCACGAAACATAATTTCCTTCTTCGGGAAATAAAAATTTGATTCATATTTTGAAACCTATACCCTAAAAAAGATTATATCAATGTAAAACATAGTTATGATAATAAGTTATAAAAATAAAGAACATTTACGTGTCATAATGGGTACTTTTGTACACATCCTTATTGCATTGAGACTTCCAATATGAGTTTTGACTAATAACTCCCTTATTATAGTGCTGGGGTAACATATAGCCTTGTTTGAAAACATGGAAGATATAAAAGAGTGTGAGTATCCAAAATCAAATAAAAAATTATCTAAATTTTAATCTATGATTAAAGTACCTACCACCACATCATTGGGAAATTCCACTTTGGCGGTAGTGATCATGTAGGTTTAGTCTTCTCCCTATAATTTAAACACTAAATAATTGTGTTTCTTTTCTTCCCTTTTTATTATTTAGCTTGATGAACCATATATGTGGACTTATAACAGAATCCCAAATCCTTCAAGCAATTAATAGGGCAATTATTTCCATAGTTATCACAAGGTGTAAATTTATTCATTCATGTTTTCTTCTTTGATGCATAAACTTTTTCTTATTCCTCATTAAACCTCTTAATTTCTTCATTCCCTTTGAACATATAGGATCTAAATAATTCATTCTTCATTTTAAGGATCATAATACTATTTGATTAGAAGAAGAAAAAGATTGAGATACCTACACCCTTCAAAGACTAGGATTAAATCCTTCAATGCAATGGTGAATCTTACACTCTGTGTTTTGTATGAAATCCATAGTATATATGGATAACCTTGTAAAGATATCCTCATACACCGAAACAAATTCTTCATTATTTTTATTTAATTTTAAGATAATTATCTTAATTTTAGTTTGTTGATAATGGGGGAAATATTTTTTGAATAATGTATCCTTAATATATTTGTATTCGAAGAGTTATATTTCCTCTTCCACTATAGTATTGTAGATTAATAACCACAGTTGATCAACACTGCATTTGAGATAATACACTACAAGTGTAATATTTTCATTTTCATTTCATCCCAAGGCCATAAATATATTTTTAAGGGACTTAATAAATTTATTTTACACCATTTTATCAGTAGTCCCTCTAAATGATAAAGGATTTTGTTTTAAGAATTTATCCAATGTAAGAGAAGAATAATGTGGAATAACAGTTTCTCTATCTTGGAAAGGTTATTTTTCATGGTCTGATTAATCAACCATAATATGGCCATGATTTTCTTAGTTCTAACTATAGATTTATTAGCATTCTTAATAGATAAATCTCTACATTATCCTTGATTATTGATACCCTTTTTAATTCTATATTCCATTTCTAAACAGTGACATATATTAAATTAATTCATAAAATTTTGAAATTTAGATCAAATATATAATTCAAAATATTGTATAACACTAAATATAAATTAATAAATTTATCCATTATTAATCTCAGAATCATAAATTTGGTTTCTTTGATGACATATTTTTATTTAAATCCTCCATAATGGGTTGTAATGAACATGTGAATTATTCTAAGAAAATACCCTAGGAGTGTCAAAACAGGTGTACAGTAAGGCCCATTATAGTACACCAGGTGATGATTGAGTCAAGCCCAATGTTCCCTTTTCTGATTTATTTCCCCTAGGTA
Source organism: Viscum album (assembly GCA_963277665.1). Lineage (NCBI taxonomy): Eukaryota > Viridiplantae > Streptophyta > Magnoliopsida > Santalales > Viscaceae > Viscum > Viscum album. The sequence goes on from OY728126.1 coordinate 820,476,508, forward strand.
CATCTATTATAGAACCACATCCACCTATAGTATCCAAATAGGGATTTATTTCTAGGAAAACTCACATAATTACTTCCTTACCAAAACATGAGGCTATTCATCCATGCTTATTCTTAAATTATATCATAGGATTATGTTCTATAATCAATGTTTCCTTAATTAAGTTCTCAAGGTTTCTAATAAACATACCTTTGAATCCAATTGTAATGTCCCAAACTCTAGTAACCCAGATCCAGTGCCTACTTTATCACATTTTCTTAGATACACGGGGCATATTCCTGATGGAACAATTACTGTAGAAGTTTTAAAGACCTAGATAAATACATGATACCTATTTTACATATTGATAAAATATATAAATAATAGTAACAAAAAAATTCATCCTTAATCTCATTCCAAAAATTCTTCTTCATATATTGGTGAAATTAAACAAAATAAAGGTGACATCAAATTCTTAGCAAGGGTTACTGAATTTGGAATCTATTTTGAATAAAAAAATACATATCAATATGTGAAGTTAAATAATTGAAAACCCATTTAATTTAATCAATAAAATGATTATCATGATTGGATAAGGCATAATCAATATTTTAATGTAAATAACTGAAACTACATGCAATTTAATCAAAAAACTAATAATTAAATAAATCTAGATATAATATCATTGTGATAATATCATAGATAATAATACTAAATTATCAATAATTAAATTATGAATAATTCCAAATTATGATCATATGAATCATGAATACCACTACAGTTATGACCTATCTCAAGATAGTTTAATTTTTTTTGGTAAAACCCCATCTCATTTGGCCAACTGATTTTTCTTATAAGACCTATTGATGCATCGAGGGGCTATTTATAATCCGGCCCCAAACATAATTGAATTTAAATATAATTCATAATATAATTAATAATCAATTTAATTCATGAATCAATATTCCTTATTAACAAATATCAATATTGACTATAGAATTTAGAATTATTAATATTTCCCCAGTTAATCAAACAAATTTTAATGTAAATACTATATGAAAAATGGTATATGTTTTAGTAAATAATCATATATATGTTAAAAATAATATAAATATTTAAGAAAAATTTAATTTCCAATGAAAATGGTCAAAAAAATTGATTGTTTCAAGATAAAGTTAACATGAACAAAAGAACGTGAAAATGAACAATAATATTTACATCTTTGGAAATTTTTATATTTTAACCATGATAAAAATACACATGAAATGAAAAATTAATAATCATGAATAAATATTTATTTATGTTAAATACATCAATGGGAATTATATACACCATGTGAGAGAGAATAGGTTCATATTAACAAAAATTTCACAATGAAATGAAAATTGAGATAAAATTCCTTACAATGATAATAATGTTGAAGTGAGAAGTAATCAATGAATAGAATATGTGTATAAAATGTTATCAACATAAAATAAGTTTGAAAACAACTTAAGATATTGAAAAATAGTTTTTTACATATTCTATGAATATCAAGGATAATGAAGAAGTAATATATCCTAATGAAATGAAATTGAGTTATGGAATTATTTACTAATTGGTAATTTTCATGTCAAACCCAATTGGGTGAAAAAATTTAAAATTTAAACCTAAAATACCATGAATTTTAATGAATAATGATATTAAATGTAAAATGTTCATCATTTAAACCGTATAAATGTAATTGGGTGCATAACATTACAATATACGTCAATGAAGAGAAATTGAGATGAAGTCCCTTACAACACAATTTTCTTAACTTGAAAAAATTTATCCTCCAGTACAATGATTTTAAGGATGTCAATATTTTATGAAAAAACATAATAATATTTATAATATCATATATTATCCTATTTCAACATTTTACCATGAGTTATTTAACAATACATCATTATTTTCATTGTTTCGGGTGTTAATTTCATTGTTTTCTCATGCGTGTTTGGCCATGAATTTATACTTATTATATATAGGATATATGTGAATAATATATATAATTATTATAATTTTATAGATATAATATATAATCAGTAGGTACATTATTATAACTAATCTTTAAATTTGGGTATGGAAAATGAATCTCGTCGCTTTATGGAGACAGTAGGTCGTACTACGCTTAACCGATGATATCATTACATTAACGGGTGAAAAGGTAGGTAATTTGGTGATATATAAATCATATATAATTGATATAATTTAACCTATATCACATATATTAATTAAATTTATCCTTATTACATTCTGTGTAAATTGTAAGTGAAAAATGAATCACATCGCTTCACAAGGCGGTGGTCCTCCGTACACATGAGAAACATTATCGTATTTGAAATGGAATGGAAAGTAAGAATCACTACTAGAAAAGGGGGCATTGGAGCCCCCCAGACTCGGGCGACCGCCATTGGCGGTCGCTATAGCTCACCATTAGCGACCGCCAATGGCGGTCGCTAACCTGGATAAAAAAATCCGGGGGGTTTCTGCGCCCCCCCCCCCCACGCCCTCGATCTCCCTCCGCCCTAGCCAACCCCCTCCCTCGCCGCCCTCCCCTCCCCCGCCGCCCGGCCTCCCCCGCCGCCCGGCCTCCCCCGCCGCCCGGCCTCCCCCGCCGCCCGGCCTCCCCCGCCGCCCGGCCTCCCCCGCCGCCCGCCCTCCCCCGCCGCCCGGCCTCCCCCGCCGCCAGCCCTCCCCCGTCGCCTGCCATCCGGCCTCCGGCCGCCGCCCTCCGGCCTCTCGGCCCTCCCCCCCCCACCCCGGACGACACCCGCACCCCGGACAGCCCCCGGCGCGCACTCCGGACCGCCCCCCGCACCCCGGACGCCTCCCCGCACCCCGGACAGCACCCCCCACGCACTCCAGACCGCCCCCCGCGCCCCGGATGCCTCCCCGCACCCCGGACAGCCCCCCCTGCACTCGGACACCCCCTCCGAACCCGGACAGCCTCCCCGCACCCCGGACAGCCCCCCTCCCGCACTCGGACAGCCCCCCCCCCCCACACCCCAGACAGGCCCCCCGCACCCCGGACACCCCACCCCGCACCCCCGACAGCCCCCCTGCACCCCAGACAGCCCCCCTCCCCCGCACCCCGGACACCCCCGCACCCCGGACACCCCACCCCGCACCCCCGACAGCCCCCCTGCACCCCAGACAGCCCCCCTCCCCCGCACCCCGGACACCCCCGCACCCCGAACACCCCTGCCCGCACCCCTAACAGGCCCCCGACACCCCGGACACCCCTCCCCGCACCTCGGACAGCCCCCCCCCCCCCCCCCCCCCCCCGACCCCGGACACCCCCCCCCCTCGCTGCCCGTCCCCCGTCCCCTCACCGCCTCCTCTCCTCCAGCTCCCCGCCGCCGCCGCTGCCCGTCCCCTCCCTTGCCGCACCGCCTTTGGCTCTGGCTCCCCTTCGCTGCCTCCTCTCCCTCGTAGCACCGCCTTCGGCTCCCCTCCCTTTCAGGTTTGTAGCTCAATCAGGTAACATGAGCTTTCAGTTACATTATTATTTTATCAATGGTTCATAAACAAATGATTAATATTTATTTTCAATATATTTGATTTGAAAAATGTAAATGTAATAAGTATTGTGTAAATGTTTGTTATACAGATATTATTATAGATAAGAGTTGGATTGATCTTCCAAATCGAACGTCTAGAGAATATTTCAATGGCATTATGCAGTTTATTGACTTCACGAGAGGATTTGAAAGTGACTATATTAGTTGTCCATGTAGAAAATGTGCTAACAGATATCAATTCACACGAGATACTGTGAGGGAGCACCTTTTCTTTAATGGATTTCTGAAAAATTATAAGATTTGGACTCGTCATGGAGAAGAATATGTTCGTTGTCAAAATACAGATGCAGCTCAGATGGATGTCGATGCAAGGATGACTGATCCAATGCATGAAATGCTTACTGAAATGGTACGTGGGTTTGATCCTGAAGGCATTGACATCCAGAATCTTGAGACCGGTGAGATAAATCTTCGCTCTGGTGCAGATCGTGATTCGAGGAGGTTTTATGAAGTACTTGATGATGCGAAAACAGAATTATATCCTGGATATACTTCTTACAATAAACTGTCGTTTATCGTGGAGTTGTTGCATTTGAAGACTTTTAACAATTGGTCAGACACATCATTCGACATGCTTTTGGTTTTATTAAAAAAATTTCTTCCTGTCGACGCTAAGATTCCTGAGTCGTATTACTATGCTCGTAAGTTGACAGAGAACTTAGGTTTTACATATGAGACTATAGATGCATATGCAAACAACTGTATGTTGTTTAGAAATGAAACTGCTCATTTGGATATTTGTACGGTTTGTGGCGCTTCCAGGTGGAAAGAGAACAGGGGAAATAAGACTCATCAAAGTCAGATTGCGATACAGGGGAAACCGATTGCCGTAAAGCAAATGCGTTACTTTCCCCTTAAACCGAGGTTGAAAAGATTTTTTATGTCATCTAATGTTTCTAATTTAATGAGATGGCATGCAGAAAGAGTTCATGAAAGTGACATGTTAACCCACCCGGCAGACTCTCATGCATGGAAGGATTTTGATAAGAGACATCCCGACTTTGCTAAAGATGTTCGTAATGTCCGATTGGGATTGGCAGCAGATGGTTTCAATCCATTCAAGTCTATGGTTGGTGCAACTCATAGCACATGGCCCGTGGTGTTGGTTCCATATAATCTTCCTCCGTGGCTTTGTATGAAGCAACAATTTATATTACTTTCCACTCTTATTGATGGACCTAAAAGTCCGGGGGATAAGATTGATATTTACCTTCATCCATTGATTGATGAGTTGAATGAATTTTGGGGCGATGGTGTGATGACTTATGACTGCGAAACGAATGAAATGTTCAAACTGCATGCTGCTTTATTGTGGACAATCAATGACTTCCCAGCTTATGGAAATTTATCAGGCTGGAGTACGAAAGGGGAATTTGCTTTCCCTTGTTGCAATAAAAGTAAAAAATCTGTATGGCTTAAACATTCCAAAAAATGGGCATACATGGGTCACAGGCGTTTTCTCCCTCCCCAGCACAGGTTCAGAAAGGACAGAGTGGCATTTGATGGTTCTAGAGAGTTCAGTCCCGCACCAAAGATCATGACAGGAGTCGAAATGTTATCGCAGATTGAGGAAGAAAACATCCGCACGGTATATGAAATTCAGGATTTGGTGGCTCCTCCAGTACGTAATATTCGTGCTGCGGGTAGGCAGCGCAGTCACAATTGGAAAAAGAAAAGTATTTTTTTATAGTCTTCCGTATTGGAAAACTAACATGTTGAGGCATAATTTGGATGTCATGCACATTGAAAAAAATGTTTGTGATAACATATTGTGGACCATTTTAGGTGTCAGTGGAAAGTGAAAGGACCATGTTAATGCACGCCGTGATTTGGAAGAAATGGGTTTAAGGAAACAGTTGCATTTACAGTTAGCTGAGGGAAACAAGGCATATATGCCTGCTGCACAGTATTCGATGACTACAGAGGAGAAAGAGACATTTCTTTCCATTTTGAAGATGGTCAAGGTGCCTGATGGTTACTCTTCTAATATTTCGAAGTGTGTGAATCTGACGAGCAAGACATTGCAAGGGTTGAAAAGTCATGACAATCACATATTACTTCAGTAGTTGATTCCAATCGCAATTTGTGATTGTTTATCCCCCAATGTTGTTCAGCCCTTGATTGAGATGAGTAATTTTTTTAGACAGCTTTGTTTAAGAAATCAACGAATGAGTGATTTAAAAAGTTTGCAGGACCAAATTGTACTTACGCTTTGTCACTTTGAGAAAATTTCCCCCCCCCCCTCATTTTTCGATGTTATGGTCCACTTGATAGTGAACCTAACTGATGAAGTAATGGCTGCTGGTCCAGTGCAATTCAGGTGGATGTATCCTATTGAACGGTATTTGAGTACATTGAAAAGATTTGTACGCAACAGAGCTCGTCCAGAGGCATCAATAGCCAATGGTTATTTGATGGATGAGTGTACTACCTTTTGTGCAGAATATCTTACGGATGTTGAAACAAAATTAGATAAGCCCTCTCGGATTGATGATGGTCCAGTTGGAGAAGGAACCACATTTGATATGGACAACATCGAGTGGATACAAGCACATCGATATATCTTGTTCAATACTCCATCAGTTGCACCATTAATGCAGTAAGTATCTTATCAATGTGCTTGTATAACTTTTACATGTTTTCTTTGCATAAGTTGATCTTTTAAACATCGCGTAATCATTTGCAGGAAACACATTAATGAGATAAAAGAAGAGATGCATCGTGCGACTGAGTTGCAAATTCAACAATCTCATTATGCGGCATTTCATGATTGGTTCAAGGATTATGTATGTATAAATTGATTTTCATTATGAGTGAAGTATTAAACTAATTCTTTCTGCATATATCAGTATTTATTTTTATAAATTATGTAGGTTCGTAAGCTGAGGGAGTTAGGGGACCCCACGCTACCTGAAGTATTTATCCAACTGGCTGAGGGTCCATCTATAACGGCTCGTCGTTATAAAGCTATTGATGCTAATGGTTTTCGATTTCGCATTAAAGATGTTGACGACAAACGAGCAACACAAAACAGTGGCATCGGTTGTCCCTTTGTCGATTCTGGTTATTACTATGGTCAATTGATAAACATCATTGAAGTTGTATACACACACGGTTTGAAGTACATATTGTTAAAGTGTAATTGGGTTGATCCAGTGCGTGGATGTAAAGTCGATCAATATCAGTTTTCATTAGTGAATTTTAACTATATGTTATACAGAAATAATGAACGAGTTGAGAATGAACCTTTCATTTTGACATCACAAGCGGAACAAGTATTCTTCGTTACTTTGCCTTCGGATCCAAGTTGGCAAGTTGTTGTCAAAATGTCTCGGCGAGGAGTGTTTTTATTTGAAGAAGATGAACCCGAGACTGTTCCGTTTGTTTACCAACAACTTGATCAACATACCATAGTTCAACGTGAAGAAGATATTTATTGGGTCAGAGCGGCTGTTGAAGGAGAAACGGTCGATTTGCATGCTTAATGAAAGGTATAATTGTTTTCCCGCTATTCAGTAGAATGTCCTAGGATATCATAAATTATCTAATCATTTTATAAATCCTTATAAGTTTTAATCCTCACTTTTGTAAGTTAATTCAGTCATAAATATTTAGGTTGATTAACTTTCTGATTTTTTAAAATTCATTCACAACTAATTATTCAATCCATTTTTTGTTTGATTAACAGTTGTACAAGTTTTATTTATTAAGAACAATCCAATTTATCTTTTAAACACTTTGGACTCATTACTGATATTTTGTATGACTGCAGACATGTCAGGGGAAGAGGCCGAAAATCCACATCATCCATCTGAGGCATCTACGTCTCAGGGTCGAGGTATGTTTGAATGTCATTGTCTATATTTTTTATGTAATTGACATATATATATATATATAACATTTGTCAATTTATATATAAAATTGTTTTCAACAGGATCAGACTCGGCTAGTTCTTCCTCTCGCAGGAGAGGCCATGGTCGTGGCATATTATCATGGAATTCCGACACGACGACAGATGTTTCATTTGATGAGGTATTTCATCCCGTGGGACCGAATGCCCCGGCATTTATTCGTCAGCTGGGTCATATCATACGTGACCCACATCGATTTCCATTGACCACACGTGATTGGGCTTCTATCCCTCAGGACACATTAGATCGTCTATGGAGGGAGGTTCAGGTAAGAAAATAATTTTACTTTATTTTCTATTTATAAATAATACTAATATGTTTGATTATTTTCATTATAGAAAAATTTGAAAGTATGCCCTGATGAGTTTCGGCCCGTGTGTATGAGCAAATGCCGTAAGCTATGGAAAGATTATAAAGGCAAAGTGATGAGGGACCACTGGGTACCAAATGTGGGTGCACTTGACATTTTGGAAAAAGTCTCGAGAGGTGTCCTCCCGGATCAGTGGCGTGACTTGGTTGCATATTGGTCTACTGAGGGTGTTGCGGTTTGTATATTAATTATTTTTCTGTATATATATTTTCAAGAATATGTGATTTGTTTGAAATTTGAATGAATTGAATGTAGGAGGTGTCAACACGCCATTCGGAGAATTGAGCGTTGCAGGGACCAGCTCACAGGCTCGGGACTCGTCACGTGTCTCAGATCCGACATGAGGTATATATTATTCATTTTTTAATTTATTAATTAATATGGTTTTGTGTTTATATTCTTTTAATATACAGTTGCGAGGGAAAGGTGCAGCAACTGATAAAATGTCGGTGTGGATAAGGACTCGTGATCGCAATGATCCAGAGGTTGCAGCATTGATAGTAAGTGTTTGTACTTACCAATAATTACATAAATCTATATATTAACATATATATATATTTATATATATTTAAATATTTCACAGGATCAATTTGAAGCTGAGTTAGAACATCTGCCAGAGGACCAGCGACAGCTTCCCATGCGATGGGATGAGATCTTTCATCGCATTATTGGTCGGTACGGGCATGGCTATAGTTTGACCTATGGAGCAGGGATTCCTCGTTCTGTAGTGTCACGCGCTGCGGTTGTCGGTCCTGATGTTGCTCATATGACACAGCAGATGTCAGATTTTGAGGCACGGTTGCGCGCTTCCGAGGAGACAAATGCGCAATTGACAGCTGAGGTTAGAGCACTGCGGGAATATGTGCGTCGAGCTGATGGTACAGGAGATCATACGACGCAGGTATATACTGTATTTATTTATTTAATTTAAATTATTTTTGTTATTAAAATGTTTATAATGTTTATTTGTTGTAGGCACCTGGCCCACCAGAAGGAGGTAGCAGTGATGGCAACACGTGACGCACCATATATTCACGAGATATGTTTTTTGTTTTTACTGGTAGGGTTGATATTGATGTACTATATTTATTCATTTAAGTAATGCATTATTACCATCCATGGTCGTCTTTTAAATATTTTATACACATATTGAGTTTTTGATCAGATAATCTTGAATGATTCTACATTTGAAAAAGTCGAACTAATTCCAACAGATCAATAAATCTGATATTATAGATTATGTATTATCCAATATATTTTTTATAAATTTCAGTATGGTATCGATAAAAGAAATATGTATTAATTAGATGTTATCACTTTTATTTTTCACTTTTGTAATCAATGGGATGGCCTTTGCACCCCCGGAGAGCCCCCCGCACCCCCGTAGAGCCCCCCGCACCCCCGTACAGCCCCCCGCACCCCCGTACAGCCCCCCCCTGCACCCCCGTACAGCCCCCCGCACCCTCGTACAGCCCCCCGCTACCCCCGTACAGCCCCCCGCACCCCCGTACAGCCCCCCCGCACCCCCGTACAACCCCCCGCACCCCCGTACTGCCCCCCGCCACCCCCGTACAGGCCCCCGCCACCCCCGTACAGCCCCCCGCACCCCCGTACAGCCCCCCCCCCCCCCGCACCCCCGTACAGCCCCCCGCACCCCCGGAGAGACCCCCGCACCCCCGTACAACCCCCCGCACCCCCGTACTGCCCCCCGCACCCCCGGAGAGACCCACGCACCCCCGTACAACCACCCGCACCCCCGTACTACCCCCCGCCACCCCCGTACAGGCCCCCGCCACCCCCGTACAGACCCCCGCACCCCCGTACAGCCCCCCCCCCCCCCCCCCCCCCGCACCCCCGTACAACCCCCCGCACCCACGTACAGCCCCCCCGCACCCCCGTACAGCCCCCCGCCACCCCCGTACAGCCCCCCGCACCCCCGTACAGCCCCCCGCACCCCCGTACAGCCCCCCGCCACCACCGTACAGCCCCCCGCACCCTTGTACAGCCCCCCCGCACCCCGTACAGCCCCCCGCACCCCCGTACTGCCCCCCGCCACCCCCGTACAGGCCCCCGCCACCCCCGTACAGGCCCCCGCCACCTCCGAATGCCACGAAACCGTACGAAAACATCCGGGGCGTGAATTTTGAAATGGTCGGCCAGACGGCACCTCATTCGGAGGTACCGTGTGACCGCGGCGGCCGGAAACGCGTTTCCGGCGCCGTTAAACACCAAAACGGCGTGCGGCTGTCCGATTCGGAGCAAACGTGCTCCGAACGACCTGAAACCGCACGGGAACGATAGAAATATTATTCCTGAGATGCAGGAGGAGTCCGCACGTCCATCGGACGTGCGGTGCGCGCGACACGTCCGATTGTGTCGTTTTCAGCAGCGCGGCGCGCGCTGAAATGGCGCGTTGGGGGGTCAAAACCACCCGAACGACCTCCGAATTCCACGAAACCGTACGACAACATCCGGGGCGTGCATTGTGAAATGGTCGGCCAGACGGCACCTCATTCGGAGGTGCCGTGTGACCGCGGCGGCCGGAAACGCGTTTCCGGCGCCGTTAAACACCAAAACGGCGTGCGGCGGTCCGATTCGGAGAAAACGTGCTCCGAACGACCTGAAACCACACGGAAAATGGTAGAAATATTATTCCTGAGATGCAGGAGGAGGCCGCACGTCCATCGGACGTGCGGTGCGCGCGGCACGTCCGATTGTGTCGTTTTCAGCAGCGCGACGCGCGCTGAAATGGCGCATTGGGGGGTCAAAACCACCCGAACGACCTCCGAATGCCACGAAACCGTACGACAACATCCGGGGCATGAATTGTGAAATGGTCGGCCAGACGGCACCTCATTCGGAGGTGCCCTGTGACCGCGGCGGCCGGAAACGGGTTTCCGGCGCCGTTAAACACCAAAACGGCGTGCGGCGGTCCGATTCGGAGCAAACGTGCTCCGAACGACCTGAAAGCGCACGGGAACGATAGAAATATTATTCCTGAGATGCAGGAGGAGGCCGCACGTCCATCGGACGTGCGGTGCGCGCGGCACGTCCGATTGTGTCGTTTTCAGCAGCGCGGCGCGCGCTGAAATGGCGCGTTGGGGGGTCAAAACCACCCGAACGACCTCCGAATTCCACGAAACCGTACGACAACATCCGGGGCGTGAATTGTGAAATGGTCGGCTAGACGGCACCTCATTCGGAGGTGCCGTGTGACCGCGGCGGCCGGGAACGCGTTTCCGGCGCCGTTAAACACCAAAACGGCGTGCGGCGGTCCGATTCGGAGCAAACGTGCTCCGAACGACCTGAAACTGCACAGGAACGAAAGAAATATTATTCCTGAGATGCAGGAGGAGGCCGCACGTCCATCGGACGTGCGGTGCGCGCGGCACGTCCGATTGTGTCGTTTTCAGCAGCGCGGCGCGCGCTGAAATGGCGCGTTGGGGGGTCAAAACCACCCGAACGACCTCCGAATGCCCCGAAACCGTACGACAACATCCGGGGCGTGAATTGTGAAATGGTCGGCCAGACGACACCTCATTCGGAGGTGCCGTGTGACCGCAGCGGCCGGAAACGCGTTTCCGGCGCCGTTAAACACCAAAACGGCGTGCGGCGGTCCGATTCGGAGCAAACGTGCTCCGAACGACCTGAAACCACACGGAAACGATAGAAATATTATTCCTGAGATGCAGGAGGAGGCCGCACGTCCATCGGACGTGCGGTACGCGCGGCACGTCCGATTGTGTCGTTTTCAGCAGCGCGGCGCGCGCTGAAATGGCGCGTTGGGGGGTCAAAACCACCCGAACGGCCTCCGAATGCCACAAAACCGTACGAAAACATCCGGGGCGTGAATTGTGAAATGGTCGGCTAGACGGCACCTCATTCAGAGGTTCCGTGTGACCGTGGCGGCCGGAAACGCGTTTTCGGCGCCGTTAAACACCAAAACGGCGTGCGGCGGTCCGATTCGGAGCAAACGTGCTCCGAACGACCTGATACCGCACGGGAACGATAGAAATATTATTCCTGAGATGCAGGAGGAGGCCGCACATCCATCGGACGTGCGGTGCGCGCGGCACGTCCGATTGTGTCGTTTTCAGCAGCGCGACGCGCGCTGAAATGGCACGTTGGGGGGTCAAAACCACTCGAACGACCTCCGAATGCCACGAAACCGTACGAAAACATCCGGGGCGTGAATTGTGAAATGGTCGGCCAGATGGCACCTCATTCGGAGGTGCCGTGGGACCGCGGCGGCCGGAAACGCGATCCGGCGCCGTTAAACACCAAAACGGCGTGCGGCGGTCCGATTCAGAGCAAACGTGCTCCGAACGACCTGAAACCGCACGGGAACGATAGAAATATTATTCCTGAGATGCAGGAGGAGGCCGCACGTCCATCGGACGTGCGGTGCGCGCGACACGTCCGATTGTGTCGTTTTCAGCAGCCCGGCGTGCGCTGAAATGGCGCGTTGGGGGGTCAAAACCACCCGAACGACCTCCGAATGCCACGAAACCGTACGACAACATCCGGGGCATGAATTGTGAAATGGTCGGCCAGACAGCACCTCATTCGGAGGTGCCGTGTGACCGCGGAGGCCGAAAACGCGTTTCCAGCGCCGTTAAACACCAAATCGGCGTGCGGCGGTCCGATTCGGAGCAAACGTGCTCAGAACGACCTGAAACCGCACGGGAACGATAGAAATATTATTCCTGGGATGCAGGAGGAGGCCGCACGTCCATCAGACGTGCCGTGCGCGCGGCACGTCCGATTGTGTCGTTTTCAGCAGCGCGGCGCGCGCTGAAATGGCGCGTTGGGGGGTCAAAACCACCCGAACGACCTCCGAATGCCACGAAACCGTACGACAACATCCGGGGCGTGAATTGTGAAATGGTCGGCCAGACGGCACCTCATTCGGAGGTGCCGGGTGACTGCGGCGTCCGGAAACGCGTTTCCGGCGCCGTTAAACACCAAAACGGCGTGCGGCGGTCCGATTCGGAGAAAACGTGCTCCGAACGACCTGAAACCGCACGGGAACGATATAAATATTATTCCTGAGATGCAGGAGGAGGCCGCACGTCCATCGGACGTGCGGTGCGCGCGGCACGTCCGATTGTGTCGTTTTCAGCAGCGCGGCGCGCGCTGAAATGGCGCGTTGGGGGGTCAAAACCACCCGAACGACTTCCGAATGCCACGAAACCGTACGACAACATCCGGGGCGTGAATTGTGAAATGGTCGGCCAGACGGCACCTCATTCGGAGGTGCCGTGTGACCGCGGCGGCCGGAAACGCGTTTCCGGCGCCGTTAAACACCAAAACGGCGTGCGGCGGTCCGATTCGGAGAAAACTTGCTCCGAACGACCTGAAACCGCACGGGAACGATAGAAATATTATTACTGAGATGCAGGAGGAGGCCGCACGTCCATCGGACGTGCGGTGCGCGCGGCACGTCCGATTGTGTCGTTTTCAGCAGCGCGGCGCGCGCTGAAATGGCACGTTGGGGGGTCAAAACCACCCGAACGACCTCCGAATGCCACGAAACCGTACGACAACATCCGGGGCGTGAATTTTGAAATGGTCGGCCAGACGGCACCTCATTCGGAGGTGCCGTGTGACCGCGGCGGCCAGAAACGCGTTTCTGGCGCCGTTAAACACCAAAACGGCGTGCGGCGGTCCGATTCGGAGCAAACGTGCTCCGAACGACCTGAAATGAGATTATTTCTTGAATCGAGGTTTTTAAATTATTATAGCACAATGATTTGATATTATATATATATTAAATATATATTAAATATATATTAAAACATTTAAAATATATTATATATATATATATATATTTAAAATATTGTATTTAATAGTATATATATGAATATTTTTACACATATATATATATATATATTTATATTCAATTCAATAAAAAAAATTTTAAAATTTTTTTTTTATAATAGCGACCGCCATAGGCGGTCGCTATAGGTGCCCGGCAGAGGGCCTTCAGCGACCGCCAAGCGGTCGCTCAAGGCCTCTAGCGACGAGGCAACAGCGACCGCCAATGGCGGTCGCTGCGCGGCCGCTAAAGCCCTTTAGCGACCGCCAATGGCGGTTGCTAATGGCCTTATTTATAGTAGTGAATGTATATGTGATATTATAATTCAAGAAGTATAATAATATAAAATATATCATATTTGTTTTAAATTCATCAATATATATTTTCAATAAAGGTGGTGATAGAAAATGAATTATATCGTTTTGCTAAACGGTAGTCTGCAATAGACACGATCAACGGTTTCATTTCCCATTTCATAGAAGAGGGGATGGATATAATTAATTCCATTAACATAATAACATAATAGTATATTTAATGTACTTATTTTATTATATAATAATTATTAAATAATATTTTAAATTAGTGTTATATGAATCAAAATGAAAATGACCTTTAAATAACATTACATCTTCATCAGGGAACTTCTTTAGGTATGAATCAAAATAATTACTTGAATAGATTTATGATAAAAACAAGGGATATAAGATGTATTAAGTGGAGTAAAAAATTTATATACATATCTATTGTTCTAACCAAATGGATTTGGAAGTGTGAATTGGGGAGTAGAGGGGTTGACCTATTGTAAGTGGGGGAGATGACCACATGGAATTATTGAAATGAATCAATTACACCAATGTTTTTATAATTAAAAATGTTTAAAATTTTATGATTATAAAACATTATAAATTCTAAATTCTAAATATATCCCTATAATGGTTTTTGTACATGTTTTAGATCATTTTTAACACTTTATATTCTTAATTTAACTCCCTGATAATTCAGTTTTTATCTTTACTACGGTAATTAATTTTCATGGATTTTACTATTCATAATGGTCAACAAATTAATTTGGACTTTTTTGATAATATATATTATTATAATTTTAAATATGGAATCCATTTATTTAAATTACGTTCATATAAGTGGATGAATCTAATTTAAAAGTATACTTATATAAGCGATGAAAAAGGGGGTTTTACGAAGAGAAAATTCTCATAAGTATAGAAGGTTTTAATATTAGAATTCAACATGAAATTGATTCCACTAAACCAAATTGTATTTATTATAACAAGATTATACTATTTTTTAAAACCAATTTAAAATTCAATTTAAATTTGAAAATAATTTAAACAAAAGGCAGTTTTTAATAAAAAAAGTATTTTCACAATTCATTGGTAAATGATTTTTTTTTGAAAAATCACAAAAATTAACCCTAAGATAATTATGATATTATTATTTATAAAATTAAGTTTATTTTATAAAATATAGTTTATAAATGTTTCAAAAATTAAATTTTTTATAATTGGGAAAGAAGAAATGAGACAATTTTCTTTGAAAAAATACAGTTTTTCAAAAAAAAAAATTCATTACTTTTAATTAATTTTTATTATTATTTATAGTTAATAGATAACCAATTAATGTGTATATACTATATATTTTTCATTATTTATTTATTTATATTCATACTCACATATTTAACGACTAGATTATAACAGTCATGTTTGTATAATATTTTAATAGAGTATTGTGTTTCTTTTAAACCAGGTGTTGCATGCATCACATGCTGTCGAAGAGATTTAATTTATTTAAAATTAAATAAATCATAAATTAACATGGTGTTAAATTTAGTTTTAAACTTACATATATATTATAATCTATAATAACTACAGATTGAATTTATGTGATTAACATAAGTGGAATAAAAAATATTACACGGTTAAGATATTCCATGGTTTGAAGAAAAATATTTATTTTAATATAAAATTACAATAGAAATTAATTAATATTAATTGTTACAATTTATATTTAATCCTCTACTAATACCTATAAATGGAATTATTAATGTTTTCATAAATTATAAGATTAGTTTTTAGAAACAAGTCACGAAACCCAAAGATAATGAAGTAAATGTTAAAATTATAATCCTCATAAGATTATTCACTATATAATATAATATATTTGTCTTTAAATCTCATAAAAAAGGTTACATACATATTACATCTAAATATATGCTTGATATATTATTCTTTGACTACCTAAAATGAACTCATTGATAAAAATCCATGTCCATGGAAATAATCTAGTTGTTCTATTTAAATTAAAGGTCATAAGATGTCATCTTCATGTCTTAGAGGGGGGAAATATTTCCTTAACATATTCATTAAATTAATATCACTTATGGAACATCCAATATATCATACCTATAAGGCCCCAGCATTAGACCTTACTTAATCTTGAGTTATTACAAGATTACAAATTGAGTATCTTTTCAGGTTTATAGTTTTAGAGAATTAGATCATGAAACTTTCATTACATTCAACATTTAACCAAAGTGGTTACATAAAAGACAATATTCATTCTTCCCATCAACGGAAACATATTTAAAATAAAACATGGATTCTTTCTTGACACATCCTTGACACTATCATCACATCATGTACCTTTCCCTTGACCTGTGAAAAACATTTCAAAAACTTGGGATGAGCATAAAAAGCTCAGTAAGGGTTATAAAAATATGGAAAGGAAACATGAGTTCATATATACATAAGAATGAAATCATACGTTACCCATAAAACATAGGCACTTTAACATAACTCATCAAATCATGAATAAATCATAGAATTCATAAGACATAAAAGGTAACTTGAGGCATTCATAACATTCTTACGTAGGGAGTAACCCTCTTGGTTACTTTTGGAATACCCATCACAGTATATTCCCTAAATCTCTTTGGAGAAACCTTAACGTTTCACTCCTTCGCGTTACCCAATGCATTGGAGAGCTATATCGGGCTCACCCGCCCTTAGTTTATCACGGAACCACCCGTTTTCATAACAATGCCCAAGAACCATAAACGTATCACATAAAACATGTATAAAAGAAACATAACATTTCCACATGTCAATCACAATATAACATTATAGTATATTGAAATAATGAATCCGTTCAAAAAGAAACCATTTCCAAAACCATTTAAAACATTTAATAAAGAGATTTTTGAATCAAAGTGTCCCATACCACCTTGAAGATTTTAACATTTTAAACCATTAATATCCATATAAATAAATCCTTAAAACCATTTTGAAAACATGGATATTAATAAGAACAAATCATTAAAACATTTAAAGCAATATTATTGTTAAAGGGCTTTTACCAAAATTAGAGACACTTGAATACAATAATTGAGGAATAAAATTTAATCAGAACCTTATAATATCATGAGAATAAATGGATTCATGATATAATATTCCAAAGGACAGTATATACACCATATAAGAGTGAATTGGTGCATAACAACAATGAAGTCTCAATAGAGATGTAAAATGTGATGAAATCCCTTATAAAGAAGGTATCCTTAAATTAAGGATAAATCAATCTCAAAATTATGTGTGAAAAATATAAATACACCCAATATAATTTGATATTAAGTGTAAAACAATAAAAGGTCATTCACACATATTAAAAGGATGACATATTCAATAACTACATGTTGAACCCAAAGAAATCGAAATTGGGTTAAAAGGTTCCCTTGGTAAAATTCGACAGCCTAACGACGTCACTTCAAAAATTCAGAAAATGAGTTGATGAGAGATAAAAAGTGTATCTCATCACTTGGACATAAAATTTACATCAATAAGGATATATGAGAATATATCCCAACATAACAATATGTAAATTAAAAGACCCAACAAAAGAAGTCTTTTAAAAAAAGAGGAGGGTGAAAGGTTCCCTTACCGACTTGGGTATCTTTCAAAACATACACCCCATGAAAGAAGGACAATAGATCATTGATGTAAATACTCATAAATGAAAGTATATTACACAAAGAGTATAATAATGGGCAGTATATACACCACTAAATGGAATTTGTGGCAAATGTAGCATAAATCTCACGGGAATAAAAGTGAGATGAAAAATCCCTTACGAAAACTCGGCAGCCTAACGACGCCACATAAAACTTCAGAATATGGATTGATGAGATCAAATAAGTTATCTCATCACATTACAATAAAATTTACAGCAAGAAGAATATAAAAGAACATCCCCCAACATTGCAAAGAGGAGCTTAAAAGAAGTGACATAAAGGAGAGTACGTAAAAATAAAGAGAGAGGTTAGATCTCTTACGAAAGTTCGGCAGCCTAACGGCGCCACTCAAAACATCCAAAATGGATTGATGAGAGAGAATAGGGTCTCTCATCACATTAACATAAAAATTACAGTAAGTGTAAAATAACAGATCATCCCAATAACAGGGAATATGAGCTTTAAAAGGAATGACATAAAAGTGTGTACTTAAAAAGAATGAGAGGAGTAGGATCCCTTACCTCGGGTCCGACTTGACTCGATCGTTCTTTCACGTCCTGAATAATAAACTTGAGTAAATTTCTACTTGATTAAGAGCCTTTTACAAGTTCATTATTCCTTTTATATCAATTATTGACATGTTATAAACATTATGTAATCATTTAAGTTAATAATGTTTGTTTTGTCGATATTTGGTTCTTAAGTCGAAAGTGGACTTCTTACAATTACATGTTGTTTGTGTGGTCAAAGGTTCTTTATATCCAGAATGACATTCCTGATATGGATATCATATATATCATATATACCCAGCATATACATGTATTTATAATATTACATAATCATTTAGAGGTAAGAAATGAAATGCACCGTTCATGGAGACGGTAAGCCGTACGTACGCATAAACGCTACTTTCATTTCTTTGTCATATTAATGGAATTAAAACTAAATGAGAGGTATGCATATTTTAATTACAGAATTATATTCATCATTTAGATGTATCATTCATCATATATATCCATTATATACATGTACTTATAATAGTACATTACATTTGGGGATAAGAAATGAAATGCACCGTTTGTGGAGACGGTAAGCCGTACGTACGCATGAATGATACATTCATTTCTATCTCATACTTTAATGGAAAGAAATAATAATGATATAGAGGTATATAATAATTCCAATATAAAATCATATATAATAACATTAAATCCATCCTTTATACGTCCCACATATGGCATTAACGAATCACATCACTTTGAGGGGGCGGTAGTCCGCACTTGCTAAAATGAAGATATCACTTATACCCATAATGGAAGCCATAAAAGTAATCCACAAATTAAAAATACAGAAGATTAAGTAAAACATAAACATATTATATATCATATATAAAAATAGTGACATCATAATGGCCACCTTTGAAGGTGTTAAATGAGTATTGAACAATCATCGTTTCGGGAGGCAGAATTTCGTCATCCACGGAAACCGTATGTTCTTTAACCATTTGATGTAGTTGTGTGAGAGTGTAGCTCGAATAAATCATATAACAACATCCTAGTATATTGAAGATACTGTTTTTGTTACTAAATAAGTAAATAAAAAGAGTTTAGGGGGTTGGAGAAGCAAAATAAAACAAATGAACATGAGAGAATGAATTGCCTTTAAAAGTGTAACTCTTTTTGATTTGAGCCTAAAGGCTTCCTTTGAAAGGATTATGCCAAAAGGGAATCCTATAGGATGAGGAGAGGTATGTGGAGAGATTAAATGGGCAGGGGATTGCCGAGCCAAAGGCTTGAGGAGTGTGTGAAATGAGGTAGAGATGGGGGGCCTTTTATAAGAGGAGAGGAGGGGCACTTTTGGAAATCATGAAACTATTATTTCATTTTCAAAAGTGTTTCGAATTTATAAGGTCCCAAATTGATATATTTAGAAGATAAGATGATAAGGCTTCGAAATATTCCCATCCAATAGTTTTTGGACAAGTGTAGGTCTTAGATTTTATATTATCGTTTCATTTTATTTAAACTGTTCATTAATGAGGTCATCGCTGCATCATCATGATGTCATAAATGATTTAATTTATTTAAAGTCTAAAAATTATAAAAAAAATATTATGATGTAGGAAATCTTTTTAGCTTTCCAATGTCTATTTATAATAAAAAAATATGATCTTTATAACCCCATGTAACAATTGTTTTCGTAAAATAACTCAAGTTTGTGTCATTTTTACTTTAACATTAAATAAAAAGTTATTTATGTCATTTCCCAACCAAAGTGGATCCATGGGTCCCCAAGTTGACCCATGGCTTGTCTTCGTCGAACATGAAATAACCAATGAGATTAGGACATGTGTCAAGTTCATTTCATATTATTAAAACATTATTTTTACCTTAAACTACACTAATTACCCCTAATCTCGATTAAAAACTTAATAAGTTACTATTCACCAAAAAATTATTTTTATCCCATGGAACCACGTTTTACTTCTTAATGACAACCATGTATGTCGGATTTTTTAAATTCAAAACACAATGATGGCAAAATATCATTTAAATGGAAAAATCAGTTTTTATAAGTACCACTTAGTGGTTTCACTATTCATCAAAAATTGATGTTTTTCAGAAAATTACCAAAAATACACCCTAAGCTATATCTGATATTCCGAATTCAAAAATGAAGTCTATTTTAAAAAATTCAAAACATATAAGTCACATTAATTAATTTAATAATTAATTCCCGCTGTCAGAGCAAATAGCGTGTTTTTATGAAACAATAAGTATCAAAAGATTGACACTAGTTTAAGTCCGATTTCAAAGTGAAATTAATTCCAACGACCACTATTGGATTTAATGGTAAAAATATATTATAATTTCACTTTAAAACAAATTAAAAAGATAATCTAATCATATAAATAAATTAGATTAAAAAGAGGTTTTGAATTAAAATACAACATTTTACACTATTCATAAAAAAATGAACTTTATCGGAAAGATACCAAAAATTTACACAAAGTAAATTTTGAAATCCCGATTCTAAAGAAGAGTTTTATTTGGTCCAATAAAATGTATAAGAGTGAACAAAACTATATTTAATGACGGTTTGCCATCAAAAGGCAATAAGTGAACCTTTAGTGAAAACTAGGGAATATACGCCTAAAATTGAATTCTTTCCGTATTTTATGCCTTTATCTTTTATTGGATAAATGTAAAAACATTTAAAAACATATATAATCATATTTTAGTTATTTATATCCATTCCTGTCAATACAACGGCTACATGTTAACTACCATTTAAAATAATATTATTTTATTATTAGAGTGCAACGCAAGATTACCAAGAAACTCGTTGTTGCATGTTGGGTACGCCATCGAGCATAGCGTCCCCTTTAAATTCATATCAATATTTTATTCAAAAATATGGATAAATATGAAAATTTCATATTCTTTATTTACCCGGGGTGTTACATCCTTCCCCCCTTTTGGGAATTGCGTCCTCACAATTTTTAAAATTGAGCTTGGGAACATCCTTGAACGTCCCACATCGGATCAAGAGTCGGTAAAACAATCACTTTAAAATAAAGGAAGATAAGTACAGAGGTCACCTGAGTTAACCCATACTAGGATTCCATGTAGAAAAACATGGAAATGGAAGAAAAAGCAAAGGGTCATGTTCTTGAGGGAGAGTGATAGTAAACATGTCTAGGAGGAAGTTAACAATGAGAAAATCACAAACTTGTGATGGGTTAAACATTATTTGATTCCCCAGCAGGAAAAGATAATAGACAACATTTTTGTGTTAAGTTACTTTTTATTGAGGAATTTATTCATAAGTAAACATAATCACTTATCATGTTTACTTTCAACATTTACTGGATTCCATAATCAAACTCATATTTTTTTTCCAAAAGACGAGTATTTAGGGAGACTTGTTTGCATTAAGAGTACTATAATCAACTTCTAGAGAGTCACCTAATCCAAAAAAAAGAGAACTATATACTTCCCATGTCTTTAGACTTTAACCAAAACCAAAACCAAAAAGTTTATTACAAGATTAGATAATCCAGAAAAGGATAACCCTTTATAAAAAGAAAATCTATTCTTAATCTTCAAAATTTGTCCAACAATACCCAAAGATCAACGAGGACCACTCTATAATCAATTTGTCCATAAAATTCTTCAAAGTAAACCAAACTAAGATTGAAACCCAAATATTTGAAGGATTTAGTCACATAGTCTTCCATGTTAAATCGTAACATTTATCTCCAAACAACATCAGTTGCTCCTAAAGTCTCGTATTGAAAAGTAATTAACCTAATCACATATCCTCCATGATAGGTTAATCATTTTCATAAATAACCCAAAATCAACTTACTCTTAATTCATAAAATCATATAACTAGAATGAATCAGTCAAACTAACCAGAGACTTCATGTAGTCCAGTGGTAGGCGATAAATACCAATCGCACTTTGGTTGTGGGTTCGATTCCCGCAGCTTTATCCGACGCGACGGGTAGTCACACGGTCTGCGTGTTGTCCTTTTTCCAAAACTATATAATTCTTAAAACATTCCCCAAAATGAGATAAAATCTCCAAAGATGATCATAACATATTTTACCCTCATGTTTATCTCATGCCTTTCATTTTCCATCATATCATATAATAACCCATAATTACCTCAAAAGTAAGGATCATATAAACCCTAATGGTTACCTTAATAATTATTACCTGAATTTCCACATCGAGTTGGCCATCTCGTACATGATTCGTTAGAGAACACACCAAGGTTGAAGTGGTTGATCATGACTCCTTGATAGTTGGTTTAGAACAACCATGAGATTCCTCATTGAATTCCCCATCTCATCCAGTCTCTTAATCAGAGAACCACCACAGTTTCCTTCAAACCCATTATCACTTTGGTGCCTGCTAGATCCATCCATTTACTAAAACCAAAAAGGTCAGTGTGAGTATATCAACATAACCATCATGTACTAATGAGGAAGATAAACACTAAGATATACTTACTCATTCACTTTATCTAAAACTAGGACTCTTTCTGAAATCCTAACCATTAT
Source organism: Viscum album (assembly GCA_963277665.1). Taxonomy (NCBI): domain Eukaryota; kingdom Viridiplantae; phylum Streptophyta; class Magnoliopsida; order Santalales; family Viscaceae; genus Viscum; species Viscum album. The sequence continues at coordinate 820,499,286 of OY728126.1, forward strand.
GGTAATGTCACTTATGCTTAGAGAATACCCTAACCTCTAAAGTTATCTAAACCGACCTTTGATACCAACTATAAGGCCCCAGCCTTAGACCTTACTTAATCTTTAGTTACTACAAGATTACACATTGAGGATCTTTTCAGGTTTAGAGTTTTAGAGAATTAGATCATGAAACTTGCATTACATCCCACATTTAACCAAAGTGGTTACATAAAAGACAATATTCATTCTTCCCATCAACGGAAACATATTTCAAATAAAACATGGATTTTTTCTTGACACATCCTTGACACTATCATCACATCATGTACCTTTCCCTTGACCTGTGAAAAACATTTCAAAAACTTGGGATGAGCATAAAAAGCTCAGTATGGGTTATAAAAATATGGAAAGGAAACATGAGTTCATATATACATAAGAATGAAATCATACTTTACCCATAAAACATAGGCACTTTAACATACCTCATCAAATCATGAATAAATCATAGAATTCATAAGACATAAAAGGTAACTTGAGGCATTCATAACATTATTACGTAGGGAGTAACCCTCTTGGTTACGTTTGGAATACCCATCATAGTATATTCCCTAAATCTCTTCGGAGAAACCTTAACGTTTCACTCCTTCGCGTTACCCAATGCATTGGAGAGCTATATCGGGCTCACCCGCCCTTAGTTTATCACGGAACCACCCGTTTTCATAACAATGCCCAAGAACCATAAACGTATCACATAAAACATGTATAAAGGAAACATAACATTTCCACATGTCAATCACAATATAACATTATTGTATATTGAAATAATGAATCCGTTCAAAAATAAATCATTTCCAAAACCATTTAAAACATTTAATAGTGAGATTTTTGAATCAAAGTGTCCCATAACACCTTGAAGCTTTTAACATTTTAAACCATTAATATCCATATAAATAAATCCTTAAAACCATTTTGAAAACATAGATATTAATAAGAACAAATCATTAAAACATTTAAAGCGATATTTTGGTTAAAGGGTTTTTACCAAAATTAGAGACACTTGAATACAATAATTGAGGAATAACATTTAATCAGAACCTTATAATATAATGAGAATAAATGTATTCATGATATAATATTCCAAAGTAAAGTATATACACCATATAAGAGTGTATTGGTGAATAACAACAATGAAGTCTCAATAGAGATGTAAAATGTGATGAAATCCCTTATAAAGATGGTATCCTTAAATTAAGGATAAATCAATCTCAAAATTATGTGTGACAAATATAAATACACCCAATATAATTGGATATTAAGTGTAAAACAATAAAAGTTCATTCACACATATTAAAAGGATGACATATTAAATAACTACATGTTGAACCCAAAGAAATCGAAATTGGGTTAAAAAGTTCCCTTGGTAAAATTCGACAGCCTAACGATGTCACTTCAAAAATTCAGAAAATGAGTTGATGAGAGATAAAAAGTGTATCTCATAACTTGGACGTAAAATTTACATCAATAAGTATATATGAGAACATATCCCAACAAAACAATATGTAAATTAAAATACCCAACAAAAGAAGTCTTTTAAAAAAAGAGGAGGGTGAAAGGTTCCCTTACTGACTTGGGTATCTTTCAAAACATACACCCCATGAAAGAAGGACAATAGATCATTGATGTAAATACTCATAAACGAAAGTATATTACACAAAGAGTAGAATAATGGTCATTACATACACCACTAAATGGAATTTGTGGCAAATGTAGCATAAATCTCACGGGAATAAAAGTGAGATTAAAAATCCCTTATGAAAACTCGGCAGCCTAACGGTGCCACATAAAACATTTGAATATGGATTGATGAGATCAAATAGGGTATCTCATCACATTACAATAAAATTTACAGCAAGAGGAATATAAAAGAACATCCCCCAACATTGAAAATAGGAGCTTAAAAGAAGTGACATAAAGGAGAGTACGTAAAAAGAAAGAGAGAGGTTAGATCTCTTACGATAGTTCGGCAGCCTAACGGCACCACTCAAAACTTCCAAAATGGATTGATGAGAGAGAATAGGGTCTCTCATCACATGAACATAAAAATTAAAGTAAGTTTAATATAAAAGATCATCCCAATAACAAGAAAGATGAGCTTTAAAAGGAATGACATAAAAGTGTGTACTTAAAAAGAAAGAGAGGAGTATGATCCCTTACCTCGGGTCCGACTTGACTCGATCTTTCTTTAACGTCCTGAATAATAAACTTGAGTTAATTTATACTTGCTTAAGATACTTTTCCAAGTTCATTATTCCTTATATATCAATTATTGACATGTTATAAACATTATGTAATCATTTAAGTTAATAATGTTTGTTTTGTCGATATTTGGTTCTTAAGTCGAAAGTGGACTTCTTACAACTACATGTTGTTCGTGTGGTCAAAAGTTCTTTATATCCAGAATGAAATTACTGATTTGGATATCATATATATCATATATATCCATCATATACATGTATTTATAATATTACATAATCATTTAGAGGTAAGAAATGAAATGCACCGTTCATGGAGAGGGTAAGCCGTACATACGCATGAACGCTACTTTCATTTCTTTGTCATATTAATGGAATTAAAACTAAATGAGAGGTATGTATATTTTAATTCCAGAATTATATTCATCATTTAGATGTATAATTCATCATATATATCCATTATATACATGTACTTATAATAGTACATTACATTTGGGGATAAGAAATGAAATGCACCGTTTGTGGAGACGGTAAGCCGTACGTACGCATGAATGATACTTTCATTTCTGTCTCATACTTTAATGGAAAGAAATAATAATGATATAGAGGTATATAATAATTCCAATATAAAATCATATATAATAACATTAAATCCATCCTTTATACGTCCCACATATGGCATTAACGAATCACATCACTTTGAGGGGGCGGTAGTCCGCACTTGCTAAAATGAAGATATCACTTATACCCATAATGGAAGCCATAAAAGTAATCCACAAATTAAAAATACAGAAGATTAAGTAAAACATAAACATATTATATATCATATATAAAAATAGTGACATCATAATGGCCACCTTTGAAGGTGTTAAATGAGTATTGAACAATCATCGTTTCGGGAGGCAGAATTTCGTCATCCACGGAAACCGTATGTTCTTTAACCATTTGATGTAGTTGTGTGAGAGTGTAGCTCGAATAAATCATATAACAACATCCTAGTATATTGAAGATACTGTTTTTGTTACTAAATAAGTAAATAAAAAGAGTTTAGGGGGTTGGAGAAGCAAAATAAAACAAATGAACATGAGAGAATGAATTGCCTTTAAAAGTGTAACTCTTTTTGATTTGAGCCTAAAGGCTTCCTTTGAAAGGATTATGCCAAAAGGGAATCCTATAGGATGAGGAGAGGTATGTGGAGAGATTAAATGGGCAGGGGATTGCCGAGCCAAAGGCTTGAGGAGTGTGTGAAATGAGGTAGAGATGGGGGGCCTTTTATAAGAGGAGAGGAGGGGCACTTTTGGAAATCATGAAACTATTATTTCATTTTCAAAAGTGTTTCGAATTTATAAGGTCCCAAATTGATATATTTAGAAGATAAGATGATAAGGCTTCGAAATATTCCCATCCAATAGTTTTTGGACAAGTGTAGGTCTTAGATTTTATATTATCGTTTCATTTTATTTAAACTGTTCATTAATGAGGTCATCGCCGCATCATCATGATGTCATAAATAATTTGATTTATTTAAAGTATAAAAATTATAAAAAAAATACTATGATGTATTAAATCTTTTTATATTTCCAATGACTATTTATAATCAAAAATCTGATCTTTATAACCCCATGTAACAATTGTTTTCGTAAAATAACTCATGTTTGTGTCATTTTTACTTTAACATTAAATAAAAAGTTATTTATGTCATATCCCAACCAAAGTGGATCCATGGGGTCCCCAAGTTGACCCATGGCTTGTATTGGTGTTCCATGAAACAAAAAATGAGGGTAGTACATGTGTCAAGTTCATTTCATATTATTAAAACATTATTTTTACCTTAAACTACACTAATTACCTTAATCGCGATTAAAAACTTAATAAGTTACTATTCACCAAAAAATTATTTTTATCCCATTGAACCACATTTTACTTCTTAATGACAACCATGTATGTTGGATTTTTGAAATTCAAAACACAATTATGGAAAAATTTCATTTAAATGGAAAAATCAGTTTTTATAAGTACCACTTAGTGGTTTCACTATTCATCAAAAATTGAAGTTTTTCAGAAAATTACCAAAAATTCACCCTAAGCTATATTTGATATTCCGAATTCAAAAATGAAGTCTATTTTACAAAATTCAAAACATATAAGTCACATTAATTAATTTAATAATTAATTCCCGTTGTCAGAGAAAATAGCGTGTTTTTATGAAACAATAAGTATCGAAAGATTGACACTAGTTTAAGTCCGATTTCAAAGTGAAATTAATTTCAACGACCACTATTGGATTTAATGGTAAAAATATATTCTAATTTAACTTTAAAACCAATTAAAAAGATAATCCAATCATATAAATAAATTATATTAAAAATAGGTTTTGAATTAAAATACCACATTTTACACTATTGATAAAAAAATGAACTTTATCGGAAAGATACCAAAAATTTACACAAAGTAAATTTTGAAATCCCTATTCTAAAGAAGAGTTTTATTTGGTCCAATAGAATTTATAAGAGTAAACAAAACTATATTTAATAACGGTTCGCCATCAAAAGGCGATAAGTAAACCTTTAGTGAAAACTAGGGCATATACGCCTAAAATTGAATTCTTTCCGTATTTTATGCCTTTATCTTTTATTGGATAAATGTAAAAACATTTAAAAACATATATAATAATATTTTAGTTATTTCTATCCATTCCTTTCAATACAACGGCTACATGTTAACTACCATTTAAAATAATATTATTTTATTATTAGAGTGCAACGTAAGATTCCCAAGAAACTCGTTGTTGCGTGTTGGGTACGCCATCGAGCATAGCGTCCCCTTTAAAGTCATATCAATATTTTATTCACAAATATGGATAAATATGAAAATTTCATATTCTTTATTTACCTGGGGTGTTACAATACCAAACTATTTATATATTTCATTATAGTCTTTTTCAAGCCATCAAAGTATGTGATTCATGATATACATCAATAATAATAAAAATTCAAAGTACAATACCAATGTTCAAATATTGGAATATAGAATGACACATATATCAAGTGGAATACCTATTAGAGGGTTTTTTATCATAACCCCCTCAATTAAAGATTACAAAGTTAAAACATCATGAAATTAAGTATAAATTTATTATGATCCCTCAACACCTGATAGCCATACATCATCAATGTCCCATCAAATAGTTTTATACCAACCATGAAAAATATTTTAAAAATACTATCATATATCTTAGAGGTCCTCATAATAGTGGGGTGAAACTGTGGGATTTTTTTGGAAAAATAATTTAAGGAAATTGTGACATTAATGGTACAAATAAAAGAAATAGTCATGTGATCATATCTATGTTAATATTCAAATATCTGAATATACAGGTAATCGACTGAACAAGGTAGTTGGTTCTAGGGTAAAAACTCTAACAATAATAGCCAATGTTATTCATTATAAATGCTTGATAATTCTTCTCGAGGATAAGGATCCTTATGGTAGGGATTTTGAAACATCATTGGGGTTTTTGGTATGATTTTAATTTTAATTAAATGGTTTTAATTTATCTCTGTTTCTATATATTATTAATTTTTAAAAGTATAATTAGAGAAAGTAGATTATGGGATGAGTTAGGGGAGGAACTTACCAGAATTTAACTACCACATTACACTGAATTACTAGTGTAGGGTACTACTGGGTTCCCAATGGAGGAGGTAGTGGAGGGGTTGAAAGTACTATCCACTAGAAACAAGGTAGTTATAGAATGGGTACCTAGTAGTGTTCTAGGTAGTTTTGTTTTTTAAAAGGGAAAATTCTATCTTTTCTTAAGTATGTGATTTGGAATTTAATCTTGGTTTTCTTCAATAAAGGGGTCAATTTAGGGAATTTTATTCACTATAGACTCTCATTTCCCCCCTCTAACTTCAATTTATGATTTGTATTATATTTGAACTAAAAAATATACATTTAGGATGTTAATTTTTTTTTAATTACAGCCTCAAGGGACATATCGTTTTGCGTAACAGTGATGTGTTCTAGTTGTTTTCGTTTTTTGATTCTATATATTTGCTTATAGTTTCATATATTTGTTTTTTTATTATGTTCTTGAGGAAATAAAGCTTAAAAAATTTGTGAAATATTCTTTTTTAAGTGTGATATAGGTTACCTATTAGTTTTTTTGGTGTTTAATCTTGTGATTGTTTATTAATTATTTACCATATTTATCATTTAACAATATTTGTGGGTTATTTGATAAGAAATATTAGTTTTATTAATGTAGAATATTTTGTCTTTATTTTTTATGGGTTGTGTAACATATTTAGAATCACTTTAATGTTGAAATTATTGAATTACATGAATAAAGTAATCATTAAATTATGATTATGGAAAAATAAATTATAAATATTATATATTCATAAATGGTGAATTTAATGGTGAGAGTGTAAGGGATGAAATTGATGTTTTGATATGAATATATAATAAAACGTTTATTGAAAAATGTTTTCAAGGTACTCAAAATGAGTTTATTTTTTGAAATATGTTTCCTGAAAAGAAGTTTTTCAATTATAAAAGTGTCATTGAAGTTAAGGGTTATTACATGGGTATTTTCATGATAAATTAGTTCATTATGTTGGATAAATTATTTATGAAATTATGATATGTTCCTCTAAAAATAAAGTGGTGATTTGGATGTTTTTCTCAAATTATTTTATTGTGAAAATTTCCTTGATATTTTTCACTTAAAAAGAGCCTCATTTTATGATGAGATGCTAGATATTGATGATAAATCCATATACTTATATTTTTCTGTTTTTAGACCAAGAAAATTTGAAAGATTACATATTATTATAATTTCATGCTCATAATCCATGTTTTAGCTACCTTATTCCTTATTTGGTGTTAGAGACAATACTAGTATTTGTTGAAGTAAATATGATATTGTATAGGTGACTTGGTATACACATAAATATTTAATTTTCATGTTATTAATTATACTAATAAATAATTTAAAATAATTATAGTATTTATATTTATTTATAGAAAACTTTAAGATATTTATGAGGTTATAATGGTTTCAGGTGAGGATTTATTCTCACTCTCTATACATAGTCACCTCATTTGAATACTTATGCATGATATTTCTAATAAAGGTAAAAGGCCTTAGTATCTAAGATATGATATCAGAATAAATCCTGAAACTATTTTCATATTATTTTATATTTGTGTGGGGGATTTTATTTTTTTCTTTTCTTATTTTCTTATTTCAATTATTTTTTTCATCTTTGGTACTTTTTACTTTTATTAAAAATCCAATTTATATAGACAGAATGTAGAGTATTTGGGAGATTTTTATGACTTATTTAAGAAATTTATTATTTTATTTCTATTTTTATTGATATTGTTTTTTTAATTTTTAATTTTTATTTAATTTACCATTAGAGGGTAAATTTCTCTAGAAATGGTGACCATTGTCCCATAAATCATCTATCCTTACATAGGTGATTGAAGAAAACATTTGGGGTCATGTGGTGTCTCGCCTTAGTGAAATATGTACATGAACTCATATAAAATAATTTTTTCGGTTAAATAGTTGTTAAAATCATAGATAAGATCAGACAAGATATATATTGATAAGGGAGACAAGAGATCCTTTTAAATAAATTCTTACTAATCGCATTACCTACCCATGATCTTGTTTTCCCTCTTATTTAAAGTGAAATCTCATTTTATTCTCACATTTCTTGTATTAATCTCAAACATAAAAATGTCATATATTTCATTTTTTTATTCACTTCAAATTATCACAAGGATCCCCTAAATTACATCCACACCATCCAATCCCCGATCACTTGATCAAAAATTTATTACGGATAAGGGATTGAAGTCTTTCATTCTCATATCTGAGATGTTTTTGGGATCAGAACATTTATGGCACCGATTCGAATTATATAAAGTCCTAAGAAAAAGGGATTTTGTATGTCATCATAAATTGGACACTAATTATACTCAGTGCTATATAGATCAGTCCATAATATCTTCCTACCCCTTTAGATGAATATGAATAATTTTACAGGGATATGAACATATATTTAATATAAAATAGGGTCCATAATTACTTATAATCCAAATCTTATTAAAAAATTTATGTATTTAATCCTCCAAGACATTATGAATAATTTTCTTCATATATTTTTGATATGTCTCCCAATTTACCTTAAATTTATTATCTTTCTATGAACATGGATAAGACTAGAGGGAGTGATTATAATCATTTACTTATTATCCTTTATAGTTTCCCCAATCATCTTATATCTAAATGGTTTATTAATTTTTAGATACCATATATTTAACAAGAATTTAATAATTGGAAGGAATGTTATCAATTATTTAGAAATTGGTTTTTTGAACACCCAATAACCTATTTAATCCCAAACTTTTAACTGTATTCATACAATAATTATTCCCCTATATACCATGTTATTTTACTCTAACTTATTTATTATAGAATAAAACTTTCATGAGGGTAATTTTTCTATCACATTTCAATTAATCCCCCCTCTTGAAGGTTCTTACTCAAGTCCATATCCTCATCACCTTATGGGACAATAATTGTTACTTTATATTATGTGTATTAAAATAATATTTCTTAAAAATATAAGAAATTGTGTATATGATAACATTAAAGTAATACATATACTTGAATATAAAACCCAATATTCCATTAAAATAATATAAATATAAATTTATAATATTTTTAAAAAATAATAAGTAATATTTAATAGTAAAATATATATTTTTAAGGGTGAAATAAATTTATAAATCCAAATTTGATATATATTTTCCATTTAGCCCATATATAAAACAAATATTTTTTCCACATCAATATTTTTTCACTAAAAGATAAATATTCCTCGGGCATGTAAATTAATTTATATGTCTAACATCTAGGTGAATAAATTAACACACACACATAGACACACAAACACACAAACACATCAACATTAATGTATAAAAAAATATATGTTTTTTGGTCAAAAATACATTTATAAATTAAAATTTTAAAAATAATAAATTTTTTTCATTTATCTTTGTATTTTAATCAAAAAATAGGCTCCATATTTAAATAAATCAAAACATAATTATCTATTTATCTTTATACGTGTATGTGTTTTATTAAGTAAATTTAAACATAATATTCGACACATAAGTTTATATATGTAAATATTTATGCGTCGAATATTTATTTATATTGTAATACATTTACACACACATATAAAATATATTTATATATTCACATGAAATGTTTATATATTTATAAATAAATATGAGAAGCAATTATATATTTACATAAAAACAGGACATATATTTATATACACACAAAACACACACACACACACACACATATATATATTAAAAAAAGCATATATTTATACATGCATTGAACATATGGAAATATTTATATAGAACGATAACATATATTTATACCCAAATAGGATATATATATATAGTCCAAAAAAATAATTATGTAAACACATAATATAGATTTATACACATAGAAATATACACACAATATATATAATATGAACAAATGCTTATTATATACACCCATAACATATATTTATATATTTATATACTAACAAATGAAACAGAAAAATAGACACACATACTCATGCGTGTAACCTAATTATATATGCACAAAATATATATTTATACCAAAAAACTACACTAAATATATTGATGGGTTTCAATGGATTTAATAGAAATCATTAAATAGGGTGGAAGAAATATAGACACTGAAATCCAAGATTGACCCTAAAAAAATTGAATATCATGCATACTATAAGATGAATAAAAATATGTATTTTTACTATACAATGTAGTATTTATTTCATTATGTTAAACTCTGTTCTGGATAGAGATTGCATGAGAGGTTTCTAAATGACATCCTTCATCTCGGGGTATCCACAAGTTGTGCTAAATTGGTTATTTTCTAAGTGAGACCCACTCTTCACCCATTTCATTCTACTACCCAACAAGGATAAGGATAAAGAGGGAATTACATATGCGTATGGAAGTGTATCATACAAGGATTTAGTAATCTTACACACATAATATCTTGTTTAGAACCCTTTTATATAGCCTTTGTGGGTACTCGTCAAATGAATATACGTTAACTTTTATGTTAGAAGTTAAATAATGTAGTTACATTAGCTATAACCCTTATAAAATTTGATCACTCATAGTTTCATTATATGAATGAGTTTATTAATGATAGAAAAAAAATAATATATTCAAACATATAACATTTAAATGATGAATGGAAGAACAATACTAAAATATCTGTATATTATATTGGAATATATGTCCAAAATTAATTATTATAACATACGATCAATTTTTATATATCATACCATAAGAAAATTTTATATTATACGCTAATATATATACCAAAAACACATCATATATGTAGAGGATTTATTTTATCACATCATATGCAACACCTTATGAATACCCATTTGAAAATCATTTTGAATTTTTCTAAATCACTTTTAGATAATATCTTTGTGTAAAATTAAATACTTATTCATTAAAAAAAATAATGTGGCCACATAGTCATTATAGAATTGATAAAAAATAAAAATCACTAGATCCATAAATATAAATAAAGACTAGCCTCTAGAAAAGAATCAATGATAATCTATCTGTAAAGGGTTCTAGGATGATCACTATAAAAAACAGGCATATTTATTCTTGTCACTACCTATTATATACTATAGAATCAATCATTACCATTTGATCCCATTATCTAATAAATCGAGTGACCATGTGACATAGAGTATGTCAATCCCATATTGCTGAACCAAATGTTTTAGATTCCCCATTTATAGACTAAACATGTTGATGAATATATCACGTTCCATTCAACTTTATGTATGGGAATATCATATGTTCCTCACCTGAATAGATAATCACATCATATACACATTCTAGGTATTAAAACACACTTTATTGATCTTTCTATATGAGGGTCCAAATTTTATTGACTCTATATATGAGAAGAAATACCATATTATTTTACTCAAACTAACGACATGATCAACAACATGTCCAATGAACCCATAATCTATTATTAGTCAAGGAATACATAAAAATATATGAATGTTTTTGGGTTATCATGATAGTAAAATCACTATCCTTAGGTAGTTGGGGCTCCAAATTTGATCTTTGATCCCCTAATATACCAAATAGACATCGTATAACACTACATTTGGTATACATCATGTGTCTTCCAATGGATAAAACCTATATTAGGCCTAATTTTTATATACTATATCTCAATACAATAATTATACTCACACTAACATTATTGTTTCTTCATAACCTATAATACTACATGATGAACAAAATTTTTTTATAAATCAAATTTTTTACTTTTAAAGGTTAAATATCATCAACCATCATGAAATTTATATCAATATATACTTATATGTAGCCAGTGTAAAAGGATAATAAATCAGATATTGTTTTTTATAACATGAAACATTTTATTTTCTTAAACTTCTTTAGGAATACTTAAAAACTATAGATAAGTTCCTAAATAACATCTATATATGATTGACTACTAGATTAAATTTATGTGTGTTATATTTTTAGAGGTTTGTTAAATTCATTATATATTTATATAATTCCTTCCAGATCTTTATGTGGCCATATGATAAAACCCTCCCAATAAACTCTTAAGTTAGTAACATCTATAAAGCAAGAAAATTTGCATAATAGAATGATTTAGGAATCATATTCTGAATTTTCATATCTATGAACATGTTCAAACTCCATTACTCCACTTCACCTAAGGATACAATTTTAATAAATTCTTCTACCTACATAGAAATATTTCAATGCATATAACCATCTATAAAACCATTTCCATCAAATGTTTTTCTTAATTTTTTTATAACTAGTGTAACTCTTTATGATAATATTTTACCAACAACTTCAAGAAACCTTTAGGATAAAAAGTGAAATTAAATTTTTGTTTTGACATGAAAAATATTGTATTTATTAAATTTTTACTTCTCTAAGCTCAAATATTGTTCAACTAGCCTCGTAGAGACTATATTCTCATTATAATATTTTGTTATGATTCCAAAACTTCTTTGTGATAGGAAATAATATTTATTTTCTTTAGTTAGAATATATAATAGTATAAACTATTACATCCATATCATATACAATATTATATATATTTGGATAATTTTCGTGAAAATAATAATATTATTTGTAATATTTCACTAATGGTGATGGAATACAAATTCATTATAGTTTGAAAAACATATCAGATAACCAAATCTATCATAGATAAAACATTTTTTCCTTAAATTCTTCTTTATAAATAATACAGAATCTAGTGAATCATAAATAATGTGTATTGAATTTATTATCTCATATTTCTCATAACACAACTTTGTTAACAATTTGTTTCACTTTTCATATAAGTGAAATTAGATGAACATATAAAATCATTACTTAGATCAATATATTCCATATATATTCCTTTATATTCAATACTTTAATGTATAAACTCTCTAACTCATCTCTTGAATGAAAACTACATGCTCTATTAATTATTTACCTTGATTTTGATTTAATGTATACTCACAACATTTGAAAATTATATGTTTTCTATTCTATACCCTTCAAAATGGATATTTTATTTCTATAATAGTGATACATGACATGTAAAATCCATAGAGATTCTCAATATATTTTAGGTATTCTGAAAAATTCCATCATATAGACTTACTTCTTTTTTCATCTTGATAAAACTTTTTGGCCTACATGACCAAGATTATATAATTAATGAATCATTTAGGGACTTTCCAAAAAAACCTTTCTTCTTTAAATTTTAATTTTTACCCACTAGTATTGTTTATAATGCACCAGAACCTGGGAATCAAATGACTTATTTCATATTTTCTATACACATTTATAAAAGAGGGTAAACATTTTTCAATAAATTCATATTTCTGGAACATTTCCAACAATGATAGAAAAATGGATTACCTAAACAGAACTTGCCAAATAAAAAACATTTACTCTCACAAAGTCAATAACATACCCAGTAAAATTGATTATATGAGTGGAGATAAAATCCATTAGTTTATAATGCATATAATTCCTTCAAAATCATATGGTAATACTTCTATTATTCAATAAGAATACAGATTCATCTTTTGAATAAATATAATAGGTTCTTACCCAAAATGGAGTCACTCTAACACATAGTTTCTTCTTAAGAAATTTTATTATGTTACCAATCTTATGAGTTTAGTACAATAAGATTAACTTTTATATATGATTAATTTCAAAGATATGATTGATGAAGATGATGTTATTTGTATAGAATGGAGGATTTTAACAAATGAGTTTCATGTTTTAAAGATATTTAAAATGGACTTTTATTAAATGTTCTCCCACTAAAATGATTCCCCCATTTAAATTAATTGTACACATTAGTGTTACATGAATTATATTTTATCATTACATATAATGGGTATATATTAAATAATCCATGAATATATCTAGAAAAAAACTATTTCCAATAATATCAAATATGAATCATAGATCCCTCTTTCTCCAAATATATAATATTAGTTCACTGAACTTAATTTATCTGGTATCATAACGATTAAGGTTTCCAATATAAGTGTAACCCAATGAAAAAACGATGAATAAGATACTTAATGGTTAGGTTCATCTCATTATATTCTTGACTTAGATAATATAATCTTGGGTAAACTATATTTTTCATGAAAATACATGGTTGGATGAATGATATCTTGAAAAATGTCACTTTTAAAGGCATCTTATGCTAATTATTTGTAAGGGATTTAATATCACAATATTATCACATGTTACTATATTTATGTCTACTTTATTATAATGATTTAGTAGAGGAATATTTTTTATTACAAAAAATTAATATGCCCAACTCATATTAATGTGCAACTCTTTAAACACCTTAGAATTTTTGTTGCTAACTCAAAAAATAAAATACAAACATATTTAAAAATATCCAAATTCATTTTATGTATAAGGTACATGATATTTTATTTTAATGTTTTGTAATTATATGAGATTTATATTCCAATTGGATCCATAGATAGTAAATAACTTCTTTTCTAGAACATGGAAAAGGATTATGATATAGTGGGATGTTCATCCAAAAGTATGTATACATAGGGATGATTTACTTAAGAGATATTCGAATTCCATTATAACTCCAATACCTAATATTTATATATAATCTATATTTAACAACTAAGTTTATGAAAATAAATTACATTAAAAACTCATTTCATGTTATATGAAAACTAAAACCATTATGATACCAAGTATGTAATTCCTTTATTTCATTTATGATAATTTATAAAATTAATTTAAAAATTTTAAACTAAATTATACATCACATTCATATAATACCAATTATATCTATGCATAAAGTAAATAATTAATCTATAAATGGTCAATATAAATTTTTAAGAATGAGATAAACTTCTTATAAGCAATTCATTAATAAATCTAATTTTTAACATTTTATAATTGTAACTAACTTTATGAACATTTCAAAATTTTGAATATAAAAACATTATATTCATTTATTAATATGAATTTTTTTTATATTAATTCATTATAGAGAAATTAATTTATATACATATATATGATATTAGTGGATTATAAATATTTAATAATATAACAAATATTATGAAATAATTTATATAATCTAAATATCAAATGTTATTCATTATTTAATCCTTGATAAAATTAATCATCAAAAATAATTTTGATGTGATTTAAATAATTTCCTAAATATTTTCTTTTTATTTGAATAACTAAAATTAATTTATTATAAATATTTCATAATTAAATATGAACTCTTTTATATTTTTGTGATATTTTTTAAATTTATACACATTTTATAAATCACACTTATGATTTATAGATAAACAATTTATATAAAATTCCTAAGGCTCACCATATAATTTGGTAAAATGTATTTTAAAAATAACATTCAATATTTTATGGATATTTATTTATTAAATTTTATAAAAGAATTTAACTATTTAATTATAAAACACTAAAAATTAATTAATTTATAAACACATTTATAAATTAAATAAATATCCCAAAATACATTTTATTATAATTTATAAGTTATTTATAAATTATATAATTCAATTCAGAATTTATATTTAAGAAAAACATTTTTTTATATACAAATCATATTTAACTATATCAAATAAATCAGAAAATATGATTGGTAGGTTTTGACACTTAAAACATTAAAGTGTTATCAGTTGTATTTTATGAATAATAACCCTATTATCACTTGTGAAAAACTGTTTATGTAGGGATTTTAACATCCATGATAATGGAAAGAGTTTTATACATTTAAATCCATATGAATTAGTGGTCCATCTCTTATATATCAGTAGTGAAACTCTTATATATCAATCATACTTTCTAATCCACATCAATATCAATAAGGTGGAAGGATGATCTATTTTGAACCCATGGGATTGTGTTATCATTGAATTCAATATACAGATTATTTATGGTATGAATTATAAAAAACCAGTGTATTTGTACTGATTTTCTACCTATTATATCTCATATCATATGAAATGACTCAATAGGGTGATAAAAAATTCTTATTCATGTTTGATTATAGACAATATGCGACACATTATGATTTAAAAAACCATACTTTTGAATATGATATTTGGAATTAAAATTATTTGTAAGGATCTAATACCACTACTATATGTCAAAGGATATAACAACACTCATTAAACACATATAATGTGATATAGAAACTCTAATCCAAGACTAAAAAATCATGAAACTAAAATAATGCATACTATAAAATGAAGAAATAGTTGTAGGTGTAATTTAAACCATTGTGTTATTGTTATGTTCTTTGTCTCTATCTGCTTGATGAATATCACATGAGAGTAATTCAAATGGAACCCCACCTATAATGCTATCTATAGGTTATACAGAATCACTCGACACACGAGTAATATACCCTATTCGGTGTGACTTGCTAGTGCCTCCCAAAGGATATGGATTAAGAGGAAGAGTGTTATAGATATGGGAGAGTATCAGTTGAGGCTTGGGTTAAGGACCTTATATCTTCATGATAACCTATTAATATAGACTTTGAGGGCACTCGTATGATGAATATGAGTTTACTAGTACATTATGAGTTAATTTATGTGGTTAATTTGGTTGTAACCCTTTGGATATGTGATTTCTCATCATTTCATCAAATAAAATGATTTCTTAATGATAACCAGTAAAATATAGATTTGAATATTTAAAATTTAAATTATAAACCACCATGAAAATATAATACTAAAATATCACAATTTCATATTCGAAGATATTCCAAAAACTAATTAATATCATATTCCTCAAGTTTATACATGTAGTACCACACAACATGTTTATACTATGCCCTATAATGTAATCTAAAATGCATTTTAACTGTAATGGTTTAGGAAATATATCTTTTTCATATATTCATAAAATAAAATGTATAACAAAAAAATATATTAATATATATAAAAATAATTTATATGTAACTAAATATTTTGTGGAAAATTTTTCTTCAGTTAAAAGATTATTTTATATAAATTTTCTAGGGGTAATGTATATTTTATAGAAAATTTAGTACTGAATGTAAGTATATATGTCATGTGGAAAATTTATATTATGTGGAATATATATATATATATCTGTATGTGTGTGTTTTTGAATTATAATGTTATTTTGAAAACACATATATAAATTGAATATTAATTGAAAATGTTTTATGAATAGTTTTCATATAGATAGTTTTCATTTAGTTTTTGTTTATAAATATAGATAATTATTTTATTGATATGTTTGTTTAACAATTTATTTAAGATTTTATTTTTTTTTACTGAAATGGGTCTTTTCTTATGTATGTATCATTCATGAAAGCCATTTTTTTTTGAAAAAATAATTATCTTTCATGAATAATGTTCAGGAAAGTTTTTTATACATTTTATTTTTAACATTGTTTTATTTTATTTTTATGTGTATAAAAAAATTAATCAATATTCAACATGGGTTTTTTTATTTGGAAATACTTGCATTAATGTAATCCAAAAATATACTATAAAACCCCACCTATGACTCCTTATTATGAGGTACTACTGCTTGAAATCACTTGAGGATTTTTTATTTAGGATTTATGTTCCACTTTTTTAGCATTACAATAATAATATATTATTTTCATTAATACATGATTAATAATACTTGGAAAATGAAAATAAAAATTAATGAAAAAAATAAGTATTATTAATACTGAAATAATTAATAATTAACAAAATTAATAATAAAAAATGTATGCTAATTAATAATAATCAAAATATCATATATAACTAATTAAAAAAGTAATAATAAATTATAATTACTAAATAATTACAAATATAATTAAAATTTGATAATTATAATTATTGATTATAATTAATAATATATTTCATCATTAATTAATACTATAATTAATATAATAGGTCGATTATATCTGTTATAATGAAACACAATGTAAGGTATAGAATCACAATAAATATATAGCTATGGGAAGTGTACCCCACAAACCCATCCCCACCCCCAAACCCTTACCACCACACTTCCAATAGCGATGAGTTAATAGAAAAATTTATAACTAATTAGTTATATAATTCATATATAAATAATTAATATAATTTATCTTATAATTAATAAATTTTAACTTTTAACATAATTACTATGTATTAATATGATTAAAACAATAAAATAAAAAATAAATATTTCAATTTCAGAATTAATTTTAATATTAAATTACTGATTAATTTATTCCTTATAATTATTAATAATATTATTAATAATTAATTATGTTATTAATTAATTTTATTGACTAAAATTTTTACAAGAATTCTATTATAATTCAAAATCATTTAAAATAAACAGTTAAACTAAAGGAGGCACATATGAAAACTAAACAAGAACTCGGGACTCCTTCAAACTTAGCATCAAGATGAGCTGAAAAATTACCTTCCTTCATGTCAATTTTAGTAAAAATCTAATCAAACAAAGAGTTAGAATACCAAATCTATTTTAGGATGACAACAGATGGATTGAAACTAGATTTTTAGGAGTTAATCATTGAAACTAAATATAAAAAATTAGATTTAATTACCACATCACGCTACCCCTTAGACTTTTAAAATAATAATCCCATAAAAACTACCATAACATTGGAAATAAGAGGGAAAAACTTGAAAAATCATTTTATTTAAATAAGAAAAACCTCATCTGTCAAATTCCTCCTCAAAAAAAATAAAAATAAAAGAATCGTTTTATAAAATGACATCAATTTTTATATTAATTGAATAATCAACTAGAAATTCCAAAATAGTTGTATCAATTTGATGCACAAAATTAATAATTCAACTTTAGCATATTTTTAGTAAACAAATAAAGAACTGAATCTGCACTTTGTTTAGTATAATTATATTATTAAACACAAACTCCCAATACTGCATCATTATTAACCATGTAATAGAAAAAAACTAAAGGAAATTATTATTGTCTACTATTTGATAATAGTTAATAAATGATGCACTTAAATTATTGAGATAATCAATACGTGGAACAACATTTTTTACCTTTAGATATAATTACTAAACACTTAAATTTCTACATTCAATGTAGAAAACCAATATATTATAGAAGGGTATAAAAACAATGAAGGAAATTCCATGTTTATAGGGGTTCTTGGTTCTAGGGGGGTCATGGCATTATCCCATTATTATAGGTCCTTTGGGTCCAATTTTACCGAAGTCTTCAAACACTATGAAATAAAATATAATAATTAAGGGTGGGCTATCTCTTTGGGAGGGGTTGGTGTCCTACACCAATAACACATGTGGATTTTATATTGTTCAATATGTATTTATTTGTAATAAAGAAATCAATTTTTAATAAATAAATTGTCAATTACATTATACTAATTATTATTTTTATAAATTGTAACCATATAACTAAATTTTGTTATAAAATATACTATTAATTATTATTAATATTTTTGAATTATATTATTTATATTATTAATCATGTATACTTTTCTTGTAAACGTAAGTACAAAAATAAATTTGTTATTATTAATTAATTTTTAATATTTATTATTATTCATAATATACTATTATTATAATTCTGTAAATGTGGAATCTAAATTGAACATCCTTAAAATATGTGAACTATCACCTCATTATAAAAATGAGGCATGCGACCTGATGTTTGGAAATTTACATAAGTTTCATCTAGGGAAGCTGAATTATGAAGGATAGACCAATATTGAATATAGAGAATACATTATTTGGGAGGGAAAGTAGAGATGAATAATGAGGAGGATCATTCCACTTTTAGGGAAAATAGAATAACAAGCATGATTCCCTAAGAGTTAAGGTAGAGTTATATGGTATAGAAAACTCATTTTACAACTAAATTTCTACCCCTACAAGGAGTTTTTCATTATTTATGAAAGTAGAACAACATGTGCGATTCCCTTAGAGTTAGAGTATAGTCCCATCATGAGAAGGACTCTATGCCATCTAATTTAATGCACCTATGAGGTAAAGGATGATATTGATGAACATAAAACTATTAGAAGATGTTTATTCGATGGATGGTTCCACCCCCATTCTATCAAGGGAGGTAGGAAGTTGGGTATATGTGGTGGATGGCCAACCCCACTAAACCCATCAGTAGGAGAGGTAGAAAGAGAGGCTGGAAGTAGCCTATAAAAGTCAATATCATCCACATCTTTCAGAATCCCTTTAGATTCACATCTCATCATGACTTCAACTTTTATTCGAGATATTTAGTGATGTAGTTTACCCAATTATTCAAGAAAAATTTCATGAGGGTTTTCAATTTTTTAATAGTGAGGGAGTGTGTACCCACTTTCACCCATAGAGATCCTTCTATTTTCCTATTATTTTTTTACAACTCTCATTTTGGAGGTTTTTCCACATTACATCAGGTGTCTATTTTATTTCTATATTTTTGAATTTTTTATTTTTTGATTATTTCTGCACTTTTGTAAAATCATTTTATGATCTCCAGATGTGGTATCAAATTAAGGTTCTGGCCCATTGGTGTTCACTTTTTCAGGTATTAATAATTCTTCTAAACTTTAGTATGCTCTATGATTGAGGCTCCAGAGGAATTTTCACATTAGAAAAAAATTATAGATATTATTAAATACACCATTTTGAAATATAGGAGGTTCTGGACTTACCGCATGTCTAGATAGTGGTGAAAATCAAGGTTGAAAAATTCAACAGGAATAATTTTACATTGTGGAATATGAAGATGCATGCAATGTTGTGGAAGGATAATTGTCAACTTGAAATTGATGAAAGGTCAGTAGATGTGATGATGGTGTGTGGTTCTAGTGGGAGCTAAAATGATGAAATGGGTAGAAATATGGAAATTACTTCTGGTAAAAAATATACCAGTCAGGGAAGCAGTGACAACTACTGGAAATATGAGGCATCTCAACAACACGTGGATAATCGACTTGAGGGAAACATGCCACATGAACTATAAATGGAAATGGTTTGATTAGTATGAAACCATCCTGTAAGGATTGTATACATGTGTAATTATCACACATTTAATATTGTTTTAGTTGGTACAATAAAATTAAAGATGTGTGATTGTATTGTTCGAACCATCCAAGGAGTATGCCATGTGAAGGGTATAAAGAAGAAAATATTTTATTTGGGTCAATTGGATGAAATCATAAGCATGAATTTCACCAATAATTGATTGATGAGAATTGTGAAGTGTGTACTTGTGGTGATTAAGGAAGAAAATATTTCAAAGAACTTGTATGTGCTTATGGGTAAAACATACAAGGAGGTAGGGATAGATTTTGCATCAATTACCTTGATAGAAGTGTTGATGACATTATGGCATTAGAATATTTTCCATATGTCAGAACTAATCCTTAAGATTATTTTGTATCATAAGTTTCTTCATGGGATAACAAATGCATCCTTACCATTTTGCGAGCAAAGTGTTTTGAGGAAGAAAAAGAGGCTAATGTTCGGGACATCAATAGTATGTAGCATGGAGATATTGGAATTGATCCATTCCAACATTTTATAAGCACCAGTTATATCCTTGAGAGGACCAAGGTATTTTGTATCATTCATTAATGATTATTAAATTTGGGTTTACCTAATCAAAAGTACGTTGGATGTTTTTGATGTCCTCAAAACATTAAGAGGGTGGAAGGATCTTGAATTTGGAAAGAAGATCTAGTGTTTGAGGACTGAAAATGGTGGAGAATATATAAGTGAAGAGTTTGATAATTTTTATTATAGGAAGGAATTAAGAGATAGTTCATGGTGGTGTAAAATCCTCAGTATAATAGAGTTGAAGAGTAGATTAATAAAAACAAAATGGATAGAACAAGGGAGATATTAAATATTGCAACAATTGCCAATTTTTTTTGGGAAGAAGTAGTGAATACCACCTGTTATGTGATCCACAGATATCATTCAATGGATATTGATCTAAAGACACTGATGGAAATGTGTACTGGTAAAACCACGGACTATTCTTTGTTAGATACTTCTAAATCCTTGTATATGCAATGTTTAATGACTAGGAAAGATTGAAGAAAAATTCAAGATATAGGAAATGTATCTTCTTGGGGTATGTTGTTGGTGTGAATGGGTATTGTTTGTGGGAACCCACCACCTAAAATATTATCATCATCAGTGATCTCATTTTTGATGAAGAAAAGGTGCAAATGAAAATTGATTGGCACAAGAAAAAGTATAATACCAAAATAAAAATAATCGAGGTGGAGGAAAGATCTAAGGAAGAACGAGTTTCCTCTAAGGAATTACCAGAGAATGAGGATAAAGTACCAGATGAATCTGGACCATAATAGTCAAATCAAGACAAAATTAAACCAGTATAGAACATAGATTACGTCATTAAGAGAAGTATTGTGTACTTATTGATAGAGGATAGAGAGACATCTTATTTTTTTGTAGGAAACCCAGAGTCCAGATGTATCCTAATGGATGAAAGCAATGAAGGAGGAACTTTTACCACTGTAGAAGAATAAGAATTGGGATCTTGGTCCATCCCCTCATGGAAGGAAGGCAATTAGAAAAAAAATTGGTCTTTAAGATCATGTATGATGGAATGGACCAGGTGTAAAGATATCATGCATGACTGATGGTCAAAGGATATGTATAGAAGGAAGGTATTTATTTCTATGAAATATTTTCTCCTGTTGTTAGACAGAAGACTGTTTGCATAGTTCTGCCGATGTGTACAACATACATATTATATCTAGAGTAGCTAGATATAAGGACTACTTTTCTCTATGGTGATCTTGATTAAGAGATATATATTCACCAACCAAAATGTTTTTCAGTAGAAGGAAAAGACAACCTGGTTTGTAGGTTGAACAATATTTATATGGTCTCATGAAGAATCCAAGGTGTTGATATAAGAGATTTGATTCCTATATCATGAGACATAGATAAAACATACATCATTTAGATCAGTACGTATATTTTAGGGGTTCTAATGGAAATTATTTCATCATTATTCTATTATATTTTGATGACATGTTGGTTTCAAGACCCAATAATGACCAGACTTAGTTGACAAAGGAATAGTTTACTAGGGAGTTTGATATGAAAGACATGGGACCATCAAAGATGATTCTTGGGATGTAGATTTACCAAGTCATAAATAGTGGGAAGATTTATATATCATAGAATAATTACTTACGAAGAGTCTTGAAACACGTCAACATGAAAGAATGTAAGAAAAAATCTACCCATCTTGTAACGTCCCAGACCTGGGTGCCACGCAATGGGTGCCCCGAGCCTGTTTCACCATGTGACGTCAAACACATTTCCCCAAACACTAGAGGATGTCGACTAGTAGTGAGGGCCCAGGTCTGATAGTGGGGAAACTATGACCTCATTTGTCAAAGTGTAGCGCAGCGGAATACCAAAATAAACATACAACAACAGCGGAAGTAGTAAACATACACAACTGAAATAACTACAACAGTGGATATAACCAACAGTATATAAGTGATGATGCTACATGCTTCAAGTTCTAAGAAAACATCCAGAACATGTGATACATCAATATAGTACAACAGAAAACCGAGTACAACAAATCAAGAAAAACAGCTAGCAGCGGCATCGCGAGCCTAGGCTCGGTCCCATGCCCTCCTACTCCTTAGAAACAGTCAAGTACCTGTATAGGCACTCTTGCCCTTATCTATACCTGCAGCAACGTAATCTGTTTGGGCTGAAAAACGTGACCCAAATAGGGTGTGATAAATATATCTTAGTAGGCACCCACCAAAGGCCCGTGCTCAACTGTGTGTAAAACATGCAACAAGTGTGCAGTAGTAAAATTAAATAACAAAGTAGTACTCAAAACTAACTAACTTAATAGTTAAATTTCAATTTTATTATTCATTTAATTCCTTTAATTTAGTAACATTTTTGTGCCTAATAGCACCAAGCCCTCAGGCCAACTAGAACAGTGCCCTCAGGCAAAAATAGCAACCACGCCCTCAGGCTTGCCCTCAGGCCATACAGAATTCAACCCGCAGGTATTTCCCTCAGGCGTAACAGAAATTCTCACCCCCAGGCATACGAAGTGTCACCCTCAGGCACAGAAGTCAAGCCCCCATGCACGAAAGGTTTCCCTCAGGTGGAATAACGACAGCCCTCGGGCTAAAATAGTCACGCCCTCAGGCTAATCACAACAATGCCCTCAGGCTAACAGGTAACCAGAAAATTCCCAACATATCAAAATGAAGTAAACAAGAAATTCCTCTCAAGGTAATTCTACAGTTACTACATTTAAGGGATACCCTCGGGTATCCTGGCCAAATGGATAAACAGAGGAAGACACCCCTTGGGATGGTCCTTGATCCAAGAAATGATCCCAAATAGCATTTTATTATCACAATTTAATCACCTATGCAATTCTAGGCATTAAATATATCAACGGCCTCATCCACACGACACCCCAACATGGGTTCGTGGCACGAAAACGCACAAAAACGCACGACAGTTGAAAAATGATCACAAAGCCACCTACCTTATATGCCCACGAACGTTATACCCGAATGACGATTCCAGAAACACCCAAGAATGACGTAAATTTGACGAAGAACAAATCCCATTCAAACATAAATAACTTACGTTGGGAGTAGAATTGGCAAGAATGGTACCAGGAGGAGGAAGGGCAAACCCATGCGGTTCCAACGAGATCGTCTGAAGCCGAAACGGATTCCAGACAAATGCCCGGTAGATCTTCAAAGATCTGGACTCCTCCTTTGGCTTCAAAATCGATCAAGTGCCTCCTCTACCAAATGAGGAGGCTACTGTCTGTTTTAATCCGAAAAAACAAAGTACACGGCGTGTACTTCAAAGTACACGGTGTGTACTCCCTTCATTTAACTGTTCACTTGGCAGCACCGCCACACTGTTCATCAGTCGACATGAGTACATGGCATGTACTCTCGAGTACACAGCGTGTACTATCGCCCAGCTGGCGGCGACACCACCGCCTTACTGTTTAAGACTGCTGACTAACTACACAGCGTGTAAGATACCACTACACGGTGTGTAGTCAGTTCCTACACCCTTCGTCGCCGGCATTGCCACACGCCCCGTGTACTCATCCCAACACGGGAAAAAGTACACAGCGTGTGGATAAAGTACACGGCGTGTAGTTCCAAAATGTATGATTTTTCCCCATTTTCCATATTTTCTCAAAATCACTTATGGAAAAGGAAAAGAAGAAGCCCGTACCTCTAAAACAAGATGCCCGTACCTCTAAAACAAGAACCGGGTTCTTACAAACTTCCCCCTTATAGAAATTCGTCCCCAAATGTTTCTTTCAAGGGTGGTGAAGAGAAAGCTCTGAACAGCTCTGGCCACTGATCACGTACGTCAGCCCCCCTCTCCCAGGTCTCGTCCTGCACTCGTCCATGCTGCCATAGCACCCGTACGAGAGGAACTGACCAGCCTCGGAGAACCTTCGTACTCCTATCAATGATATGGATCAGATGCTCCTCAAAGGACGCATCATGTTGAAGCTCAACCTCCTCTGGCTGAAAGGTGTGAGACTGGTCTGAAAGGTAGCGACGCAACTGAGACACGTGGAAGACGTCGTGCATGGCTCGGTACTGCTGTGGTAATTGCAACCGATAGGCAACCAACCCAACTCTCTCCATAATCTCAAATGGTCCCACATACCTCGGTGAAAGCTTACCCTGTCTCCTGATCTATTTGTGTCCCAGCCTCGGTGAAACACGCAAGAAAACCTGATCCCCAACCACAAACTCCAAAGGTCATCTGCGGCGATCAGTATTAGACTTCTGACGAGACTACGTGGTAGCCATCCACTTCCGAATTAACTGGAACTGCTCAGATGTCTCCTACACGATCTGTGGTCCCAGTAAAGCTATCTCACCTGCCTCTAACCAGCACAAAGGTGATCGGAATGGCCTACCATATAAATCCTCGTATGGTTCCATCTCAATAGTTTCCTGAAAACTATTGTTATAGGACAACTCGACTAAGGGTATATGCTTCTCCCAAGATCCCCCAAAGTCTAGGACGCATGCGCGCAGCATGTCCTCTAGAACCTGTATCGTCCCCTCTGACTGGCCATCTGTCTGAGGGTGGTATGATGTGCTCAAAAGCACCTGTGTACCTAGATCCCTCTAAAAACTCTACCAGAAACGAGACGTGAAGTGGACATCCCTATCTGAAATGATAGAATGAGGGACCCCATGAAGACGTACAATCTCTCGGATATACAGCCTTCCGAGATCGTTCACACCAAAGGTATCCTTGATCAGCAAGAAGTGAGCTACCTTCGTAAGTCTATCCACAACAACCCATACGGTGTCATTGCCTCGAGGTGACCTTGGAAATCCCGTCACGAAATCCATCACGACATCATCCCATTTCCACTCCGGAATGGGAAAATATTGTAACAGCCCAGCTGGTCTCTGATGCTCTGCCTTCACTTGATGACAGGTGGAACACCTCGTAACAAAACTAGCTATCTCTCTCTTCATACCCGACCACTAGTACTGACGCCTCAAGTCTCGGTACATCTTGGTAACCCCGGGATGAACTGCCCAAGCTGAAGCATGAAACTCCCGCATAAGCTCCTCGTGTATATCCCCTGGAACCCATACGCGTCCATGGAAACGAAAAACATCATCATCACCTATCATCCAACCAGGAGGAGGGTCCTCACCTGCCACCGACTCCCGTAGAACTAGGCCTTTTGAATATGATAGCTGCCTCATCCTCACTCCGTCCAAAAGGGTAGAAGTCAAAGCTAATGAGGAATGATAAGTCTGCCCCTGACTGTCATGAACCTCTAGATGCATCTCAGAGAACAAGGTCTTAAGCTGCAACTCACCACTGGCCTCCTTCACTACCTGTATCTGAGTCTTCCTGCTCAGTGCATCGGCTACTACATTACCTTTACGAGGTGTATAGGCATGCTCAAAATTGAAGGACTGTAGGTACTCGACCCACCTTCTCTGACTCAGATTCAGGTCACGCTGAGTAAAGATATACTTGAGGCTTTTGTGGTCGGTGAAAACCACAAAATGCTCTCCTAACAGATAATGTCTCCAACAGCGCAACTCATGCACAACTGCAGCCAACTCGAGATCATGCGTCGGGTAATTCCTCTCATGTGGCCTCAACTGCTGAGACTCGTACGCCACAACTCGGTCGCCCTGCATCAAAACGGCTCCCAGGCTAATCCCTGATGCATCATAGTACACTATATAGCTCTTCCCCTGCTCTGGGAGTATCAGGATCGGTGCTGATGTTAGCCATCCCTTCAGGTCCTAAAAAGCTATCTAACAAGATTCTGACCAAACGAACTTCACACCCTTCATAGTCAGACCTATAAACGGTGCTGCTAAGCAGGAGAAGTCCTGTATGAAGCGTATGTAGTAACCAGCCAACCCTAAGAAACTTCGTATCTCAAACACATTCTTGGGATGCTCCTAGGAAACTACTTCTCTCACCTTATCTGGGTCCACTGCAACTCCTGCCTCTAAGATTGTACGCCCCAGGACGTGAATCTGGTCCATCCAAAAGTGGCACTTCGAGAGCTTAGCATATAGGCGATGCTCTCTCAGTGTACTCAATACAATCTCAAGATGGGTGGCATGGTCGTGTCGGGTGTGAGAGTACACCAAGATGTCGTCCACGAGTACTACCACAAATGAATCAAGATATGGATGGAACACACGATTCATCAGAGCCATGAAAAATGGTGGTGCATTCATGAGTCCGAATGGCATAACCGTATACTCATATAGACCATACCTGCTCCTGAAAGCTGTGAGAGGTATATCATATGGTCTAATGCACAGCTGATGATATCCAAATCCCATGTCAATCTTCGAGAACACTCATGCTCCACGAAGCTGATCAAACAGATCATCTATCCTCGGCAAGGGATATCGGTTCTTGACCGTCAACTGGTTCAGCTTCCGATAATCCACAGAAAGCCTAAGGGTACCATCCACCTTCTTCGCAAAAAGGACCGGAGAACCCCAAGGAGAAGTACTGGGTTGGATAAAATCCATCTCTTATAGCTCATCTAATTTCCTCTTGAGCTCCTGCAACTTTGGTGTGGCCATCCTATAAGGAGGAATGGACACCGGTGCTGCTCCTGGCACAAGATCGATAGAGAAATACCGCTCATGCACCAGAGGTAGACCTGAAAAGTCATCCAGGAAGACATCCCTGAAACGATCGAAAACTGGAGGGAAATCCGTCTGACAAGTCCCCTGGTCATCCAGATATAAGATCGCAATCTGGGTTGTGACTCCACTGCGCCCATGATGCTCTGGTCCAGCTCGACTCACCTGAACATCCCACTCGCCCTTGTATAGAAAGTCCCTGCCCTCTGGTCACATGAAACACACCCTACGACGATAGCAGTCTACAAAGGCTCGAAAGGGAACCAACCAGTCCATCCCAAGAATGAAGTCATTGCTCGTCATCTCCCGGACATAGAGGTCCCAAAGGAAGTGACATCCACCAACCTCAAGGGGGCACTCCTTACACTAACGCACACCAACCGTCCTAGTCCCCAACATAGTGTCTAGCGTCAAGATATCAGAAGAAGTAGAAACACTGAGCCCAAGGCTCTCCACAACAGGTATAGATATAAAACTATGTGTAGCAACTGTATCAAAATGTACTGAAGACAAGACAGAAGCTACTAGAATAGTACCTATGACTGTTGAAGGTCCGAGATCCTGCTCCTTCTGGGTCTGTCGCACTGCATATGCCTGTCCAGTGCTGCGGCCTTGCGACACAGCCTGGCTACCCTGAGCTGTCCCGCCCTGCTGCCTCTAAGATCCTAGTGTCTGGCTACCACGTCCATGACAACCATCTCTGCCTGCACGCCCTGATGTATTCCAGTTTCCAGACTGGTAAGAAGCCACTGGTCCTTCTCCCACACGCGGAGTCTAGACAGAACCCCTCCCACTAGACACTGGTATAAACTCCCTGCAAAAGCGTTGCAGATGACCCATCTTGCCACAAGCATGGCACTCCAGTGGGTCTCGTGGACACTTCGGACTCTTGTGACCCTCTCTGCCACACTGGTAGCACCTTATCGGGCCACCTGAAGAAGCTTCTTGGCTGGTACTACCACCCTGAGAGAAGTCCATCTTTCTATTCCTCTTGCCAGCAGAAATAGGACCAGTAACTGGTGCCGAACGGCCCTGGCCCACACCACTAGATTCTCGCAGGTTACTCTCTATAATCAATGCCTGGTTCAAAATCGCATGTACAGTAGGTAACCTAAAAACATTCACCAGCACTCGGATGTCATGCCGAAGACCATCCTCAAAACGTCTGGCTCTCAGCGTCTCATCACCCACCAGCACGGGTGCAAAACCCTGAAGCTCTGTAAAACGAGTAGAGTAGTCCATCACCGACATATCACCCCACTGCAGATTCATGAACTCTCAAGCTCTATCTTCCCTCAGTGTCTCGGGAAAGAAGAAGTCATAGAAGACTGCCTGGAAATCCTCTCACGCCATGTCCCTGTGATTCTCTGACTTGGTGGTAACATCCCACCACCTCTTGGAGGAATCGTGTAGCATATAAGTCGCGAGCGTGACCCTCCACCCTGGAGGCATCTCAAGATGCTCGAAAATAGTCTTCATTGACCCCAGCCAAGACTCTGCGGCCTGCGGTCCGCCATCCCCTGAGAACGTAGGCGGATGCTGCTTCTGAAAGATACGCGTCAGCTCGACCGTAGATGTGGAAGCCTGCGGTGCTCCCTTAAAGGTCTGAATGAACCGTAATAAGCCTTCACAGAACTGTGCCTCCACGCCTGTGTCTGGTATAACAGCTGGTGCCTCATCTGGCTCTGCTGGTGGATCAACTGGTAGCCCATGTCCCACCATCTCTGGAGTATAATCGTCGCCGCTCTCTTGGTGAGTAACTCGCAGTCGTCTAGGCGGCATGACTCTACAAGGTCAAAAGCATGCCTCAGATTCAAGATTATTAAGACTGAAAGCGAAGGAACCCCAAAGGGATCAAGAGGAAGAAGGTATTCAAAATTGGAAAAACAAGACTACACGGAATGTACAATGATTACAGGGTGTGTACTTGACTTCCCTTCCCCTGCCCGGGTCCTTCCACACGGCTTCCGTTCAACAAAACTACACGACGTGTATAATACCTACACGGCGTGTTCGGTGTTATTTTCCAACTGCCTGTGTCGTCTGTGACACGGCTGACTACTCGGCTTTACTCTATACAGTGTGTTACACCATCACATGGCGTGTACACCATCCCGTTTCCCAGCCACACGGTTAACTCCACACGGTCTATCCTCGGACAAGACTACACGGAGTGTCCCAAAGGTACACGGCGTGTTCTGGGAGAGGTGACACCGGCCCGTGTTGTTAGTTACACGGCCGAGTCCCCAGGTCTCACTACACGGTGTGTCCATAACTGACACGGCGTGTTCTGTCAAGGAGTTCACCGACCCGTGTTGGTAGTTACATGGTCGGACTCCGGGTCAACACTACACGGTGTGTACAAAAACTACATGACATGTTTTACCCAAGACCTCCCCTACCCCGTGTCGCCACCCACACGGTTTGTGACACGGGAAGAGACTACATGGCGTGTACTCAGGGTACACGACGTGTACTCAAAAAGTTCATTTTTCTTCCCAAAAAGAAGAACATACATGATGTGTATAAAAATACTACACAACGTGTATACTGGGTTTCCAGACAGTATGCCTCAGAAGCTTCTCCGGAACCCAGAAAATACTGAAAAACAACACCTAAGTGTCAAATTTTGACCCGTGGGGGCCCATACACCCCACGAACCAAAGTTTGACATCTTATTTGTGTTATAACCAAAAACAGTCAATGATCCACCAAATTACGGTCAATGGGGGCCCATACTCCCCAAAAATCAACGTTTGGCATCCATTTTATAAACAAGCTCAAACAAAAACACCATATCACAAGGTATGTATTTATCAAGCAGCTATCACAACATCATACTTTTCTAGGATAACAACTATCACAACAACATGCAAATTTATAATTAACCTACATGGCATGGAAACTATGCATGGCATGTGATATCTAGCATGTGCCTATATGATGCATGAGACGACATACCCTCATCTCATTGTGTTCCAACTAAATAGAACCCATAGATAAAATATAAACAGCACAATCCTCGTGCGTCACCCAATGGTGAAAACATATAAACCGTAAAATTTCAAATCAAATAATGAAAAATACGAGGTAGATTAGCTTTTCCCTATACATGGGTTAGCTACACCCGAGTACAACTTATTACCAACTACCGTTCTATCCTATCCCTGACTACGGCTCCAAATAGTAAGTCAAATAAAAGAAATGCACGCTGATACCACTTTGTAACGTCCCGGACCAGGGTGCCACACAGAGGGTTCCCCGAGCCTGGTTTGCCACGTGACCTCAAGCGCACTTCCCCAAATGCCAGAGGCTGCCGACTAGAAGTGAGGGCCCAGTTCTGATAGTGGGGAAACTATGCCCTCATTTGTCAAAGTGTATCGCAGCGGAATACCAAAATAAACATACAACAACAGCGGAAGTAGTAAACATACACAATTGAAATAACTACAGCAGTGGATATAACCAACAGTATATAAGTGATGATGCTACATGCTTCATGTTCTAAGAAAACAGCCAGAACATGTGATACATCAATTCAGTACAACAGAAAATAGAGTACAGCAAAGCAAGCAAAACAGCTAGCAGCGGCATCGAGAGCCTAGGCTCGGTCCCATGCCCTCCTACTCCTCAGAAACAGTCAAGTACCTGTATAGGGACTCTTTCCCCTATCTACACCTGCAGTAACGTAATCTGTTTGGGCCGAAAAGCATGACCCAAACAGTGTGTGAGAAATATATCTCAGTAGGCACCCACCAAAGGACCGTGCTCAACTATGTGTAAAACATGAAACAAGTGTGCAGTAGTAAAATGCAATAACTAAGCAGTACTCAAAAGTAACTAACTTAACATTTAAATTTCCATTTTATTATTCATTTAATTCCTTTAATTTAGTAACATTTTCGTGCTCAACAGCACCAACCCCTCAGGCCAACTAGAACCGTGCCCTCCGGCTAAAATAGTAACCACACCCTCAGGCTTGCCCTCAGGCCATACAGAATCCAACCCACAGGTATTTCCCTCAGGCGTAACAGAAATTCTCGCCCTCAGGCATACTAAGTGTCGCCCTTAGGCACAGAAGTCAAGCCCTCAGGCACAAAAGGTTTCCCTCAGGCGGAATAACAATAGACCTCGGGCTAAAACAGTCACGTCCTCAGGATAATCACAACAACACCCTCAGGCTAACAGGTAACCGGTAAATTCCCAACATATCAAAATGCAGTAAACAAGCAATTCCTCTCAAGGCAATTCTATAGTTACTACATTTAAGGCATACCCTCGGGTATCCTGGCCAAACGGCTAAATAGAGGAACACGCCCCTTGGGATGGTCCTGGATCCAAGAAACTATCCCAAACAGCATTTTATTATCACAATTTAATCACCTATGCAATTCTAGGCATTAAATATAGCAATGGCCTCAGCCACACGACACCCCAACATGGGTTCGTGGCACGAAAGCGCACAAAAACGCACGATAGTTGGAAAATGATCACAAAGACACCTACCTTATACGCCAACAAACATTATACCCAAATGCCGATTCCATAAATCCCCAAGAACGACGTAAATATGGTGAAGAACAAATCCCATTCAAATGTAAACAACTTACGTTGGGAGAAGAATTGGCAATAACGGTACCAGGAGGAGGAAGGGCTTACCCGTGTGGTTCCAACGAGATCTTCCGAAGCCGAAACGGATTCCAGACGAATTCCCAGTGGATCTTCAATGATTCGGCCTCCTCCGTTGGCTCCCAAACAGATCAAGTGCCTCCTCTACCAAATGAGGAGGCTACTGTCTGTTTTAAGTCAAAAAAACAAAGTACATGGCGTGTAATTCCAAGTATACGGCGTGTACTCCCTTCATTTAACTGCTCACTTGGTGGCACCGCCACACTGTTCACCAGTCGACATGAGTACACGACATGTAATCTCGAGTACACGGTGTGCACTGTCGCCCAGCTGGCGGCGACGCCACCGCCTTACTTTTTAATCCTTCCGACTAACTACATGGCGTGTAAGGTACCACTACACAGCGTGTAGTCAGTTCCTACACCCTTTGTCACCGGCATGGCCACACACCCCATGTACTCATCCCAACAAGGCCAAAAGTACACATCGTGTGGATAAAGTACACGACGTGTAGTTCCAAAATTTAGGATTTTTCCCCATTTTCCATATTTTCTCAAAATCACTTAAGGAAAAGAAGAAGAAGCCCGTACATCTAAAACAAGAAGCCCGTACCTCTAAAACAAGAACCAGGTTCTTACACATCTTCCCATTAATTTCATGTTATCCTTAATGATGAGTCCTAGTAGTGAAGTAGATAGGATGAAAATATCTCAAATACTATATGAATAAGTAGTGGGTGGTCTAATGTTCACTATGGTTTTTAATATAACAGACATTGCACATGAGTGGGAGAAGTGAGTTGGTACATGGTGAATCCTGTATGAGAGCATTGGATCACAGTGAAGAGGATATTGAGATACAAAAAGGAGACCTCAAATGCTGCATTATGTTATGGAGGATCAAATTTCACTATGAGTGGATATTTTGATTCATATTTTTTAGGTGATTCTGATCAAAGGAAATCCACTACTTATTTTGTGTTAACTCATTCAGGAGGAGCTGTGAGTTGGATTTTAAAGTTATTGTCATTTTTCGCAATATTAATGATGGAGGCAGGGTACATAGAAGTTACCCAGGCTTGCAAAGTGGCTATTTGGATGAAAAGGTAATTAGAGGATCTTGAAAACATCTTAGAGTATATTGTATTATTTTGTGATAGTCGGAGAACCTTTCACATTAAAAGGGATCCATATTTCTTCATTACAGGATAAATCACATTAGGGTATAATATCACATTGTCTGAGATGTGGTGAAGGAAGGGAATTTGAACATGCATAAAGTTCATACTAATGAAAATATAGAATATTTCTTGACCAAGGTGATTATGTCTGATAAGTCCTGATGTTTCAGATCTTCAAGCTTCCTCGTAGAGATGTGAGTATCTAGATTTGGTAGATCTAAAGGATGTGTAAAGATATTATTGGTTCTCAATCATATACCCAAGTTAAAGACATAATGGCAGATGTTTATTCAACAGATGGGGCCACCCTCCATTTTTTCAAAGTAGGCAGGTAGTTGGGTAGATGTGGTGGGTGGAAAACCCCACTAAACCCATCAGTGGGAGAGGTAACAAGAGAGTATGGAAGTAGCCTATAAAAGGTGCAAGCATCCTCTGCATTCAACATACCATCAAATTTACATTTCATCATGAGTTCATATTTTATTTTCAATATTTAGTGACCAAATTTATCTATTTATTATAGAGAGATTTTACGAGGGATTTCTCCTTGTAATAGTGAGAGAGTGTGTACCCAATTTTACCCATAGCGATCCTTCTATTTTCCCATGGTTTTTTACCCCTTTTATTTTGAGGGGTTTTCCACATTACATATAGTGTCCATTTTATTTCTGTATTTTCACTTTAATTTATCTAATGATTATTGCTTCACCATGGGCCAATCATTTTACGGTCTTAATAAAAACAACAGAAGTGATACCTAGAGTGAGAAAGTATAAACCTATAGTGTGATGACATATAATCCAAATGAAGTCATACACCTTCAAAGACGCTACCAAAATTGAATAAAATAGAACAACACATGTGACACCTTGAGAGATAATCTACAATCCCATCAGGAGAATTCTTCCGAACAAGTTAAATTTGTGCACTTGCAATGAGGCCTATAACATTGTATTTTGGTCCTAGACACAATACGCATGATTTATTGACAAAAAATAGTAGGCCATCAATTTAATGTAAATTTATACCCCAAACCCTGTTATATTTGTTATTTATTATTTTTATATTATTTTTTAGTATGAAACTTGTTTAAACCCCATATCTGAATATAATTTTTTTAAATAATTTTAAAATATTAATAATTTATGTATTTTTTGGTTTTAGGTGTCCAAACAAATATTTACACCTAGAAAATTTATTTTTTAGTATTTTTTAAAACTAAACATTGATAAAAAATACCTCAACCTGATTTTATCGGGTTGGGTAACATGATATTAGGTACTCAAAGACATATTAGTGACCACTTATGTAAGTATATATGTATGTATGTATGTATGTATGTATGTATGTATGTATGTATGTATGTATGTATGTATGTATGTATGTATGTATGTATGTATGTATGTATGTATGTATGTATGTATGTATGTATGTTTGCATGCATGTTTGCATGCATGTATGTATGTATGTATGTATGTATGTATGTATGTATGTATGTATGTATGTATGTTTGTATGTTTGTCTGTATGTGTGTATGTATGTATGTATGTATGCATGCATGTATGTATGTATGTATGTATGTATGTATGTATCTATGAATGTATGTATGCATATGTGTATTTATGTTTTAAATTAACGCTAAATTGGAATATTACTTATAAATTTTTTAATAGTTATATTAATAAAAATATAATGATTAAATTGAGATTGATTGAACCATAGATGAAATTAGTCATCAGTGTTGAGAATATTTGATATTGAGAAAAAAATATCACCATTTTATTTTTAAACTAGGAACTACCATTGGTCATCATTTTCAATGTAATTTTAATTGTCCTTAAATAGAAGCTGTTGAAGTATTATGAAATTGAATCTTAATATAATAACACAAAAAAATTGTTAAAACTATTTTTCAATTTAGAAATAAAAATAATAGAAATGTGATGTTACCCAATTGGGCTCTCTTAGTGTTACAAAACCAATCCTCTAATTATGAAATCGAACCCATTAAAAAATAGCATTCAATAAATATTTGAAATAAAAATAGTTGTGTCTAAGGAATCTTCTTAGGACAAATTATTGGAGACATTAACAAATCATTACTTCTGAGTTTTATACACTAAAAAAATTAAAATAAAATCTTAAATTTAATAAAATAAATCAAATAATAAATAAAAAAAATCTAAATGTCAAGACAAATAAATATCAACAAAATTATGAAATATATGAAAAAAAAATTTCTTTCAAAAAATATACACATCCTTCAATGGGATGACTTGGAAAATGAAAATTTTGACAAATAAATGTTGGTATAAAGTACTCAATAATGACCAAAATATTACAGGAAATGGGGTTTCAAGTGATGATTTTCTTTGAAAAAAAGTCTCAGATTTGATATGCCTGAAATTTACTTGGACACATAATGAGATATTCAAAATGATCAACTAACAAAGAAAGAAAAATCTTAAACACAAGATTTATTATAATTTCAATTAAATAACTCTCTTTTTCACATAAAATTACAAGATTATATAATTTTAAAGTAAAATAAAGTATTTAGGAAAATTAAATGATTGTTTTAAAATATGTGATTGAAATATATATAACCAAATTGTTTGTTTATTTTTTTAAAATAAATTATGAAATTTTTTATTTAATAATTTAAATAAATTTTCATTTAAATGATAAAATTTTTCAACACGAATAGAATTTAAAAAATTATATTATTATTATTATTGGTTTTTATTTTTCAGTATTCAATAACATGAATTTAATTTTTTTTGTAAATCATGGATTAATTATCTACTATATAATCGCACATATACAGTGTTACACTTTTATCATCACTAAAAAATCACTGGTAAAACACCACCTTTATCAGTAATTTTTTTTCCACTGATAGATTTTAAGAAAATATATATTATTAAAAACTATATTTTAATATAAAAATATAATTATATGAATATATATATAATATTTTTTAAAATATGATTTATATAATACTAAATATGTATTTAAACATAATATGTAAAAGCTTTTGTAAAATATGGGTTATGAAATAAATAAATATTAATATTAATTATCAATTTCCTCATTAGTATTGAGTAATAGACTTTTAAGATCAATTTGGTGATAGAAAAAATTAATAAGTCAATTAATATCTGAAGAGAAGTTGAAAAAGGGACTTGAACTTCAAAATACCATAACTTTTTATCTATGTGTCTGTTTGGACTCCACGAGATGTCAAATTAAATATTGTGAAGATTTTTATAAAATTAAAAATTGGGTATTCCATGATATCTACTTATTTTCCCTCAAAATATCATGTAAGGACTCTAAAACTATGTCCTAATTTGGGATACCCTTTTTTAATAATATTCAATGGAATTTCAGATTTTTCTAAGAGGGTATTCATGTATTTCTCCAGTTGAGGCTCAATTTATTACAATGTATTCCTTTCATATGTATATTATTCTATTTTAATTTTATTATTTTTCATATTGAAGTTTTATTTATAATTAACTATATACATATATACAAATTTGTAGATATTTACACATAAAAATTTAGTTTTATAAGTAAATATTTAAACATATTTACTTTAAACTATTTTTTTAAATATATAAACCATATGTAAATAATTAATATCCATTTTTGTTTTTAAAAAATTACCAACCATTATATTTATCTTATACAAATATATATATACCTATAAAAATGTGTTTATAATGTTTATATATAAATACATATGCATGTGTCTATATTAACAAAAAAGATATATACTTATGTATATATTCTCATATATATATAAATAAAGATTGATATATAATATATTTAAAAAAAATTCAATATATATATACATAGCCAAATGCGCGCATCCACACACACACACTAAAATATATTTTACAAATTCATTTTAAACTAATTATTTAAATATAAACGTAAAAGGTTGTATGTAAATATATATATAGATATGTCATAGAATATAGTTGAAAAAAATATAGAGAAGTGCTAATGTTGTTCTCTCCATACATGGAGGTCCAATATTAGAATCCAAGTACAAATGACTGAGTTAGAAGGGGGGGATACTGACAATGTGGGGTCGATTTGTGATGAAGTGGGGTATTCACACATGAGAATGAGTGGGTGGTGGTGGTGGGCCAGTGCTTATAGGGAGTGAGAGATGGTAATGGGTGAGGTGTGGCATGAGATAATACATAAATAATTTATGAAATATATTTTTCGAGTTGTGTTAATGATTTTTAGCACTGATAAACTCACCCTTTATTAGTGTTAAAAAAGTGATGATAGAAAACCCCTTTATCAGCACTGATAATGCACGTGCTTATCACTTCTAAAAAACACTGGTAAAGGGGTCCTTTATTAGTCCTTTTTTACAGTAAAGTTAAAACGACTCTTTATTGGTGTTTTTTTAGTGATGAAAATTTCCTGTTTTAGAATTTAAAATTCCCTTTTCTATAG
Source organism: Viscum album (assembly GCA_963277665.1). Taxonomy (NCBI): domain Eukaryota; kingdom Viridiplantae; phylum Streptophyta; class Magnoliopsida; order Santalales; family Viscaceae; genus Viscum; species Viscum album. The sequence continues at coordinate 820,537,687 of OY728126.1, forward strand.
TGTTGTTTATCACCAGAATATATATTTTATGTTAACAATTAGTATTAAACTATATATATTTGATTTATCAACTGCCAAAATCGATCATTAGATTATTTTAGTATCCAATTAGTGAATTCTATTGGTGATCACTAAGTCATGAATGAACTCCATTAGGGACTCACTAAGGGTTCTTGAAATAAGAAAAATGGGACTCTATAATTACTATCATATGATGGTCACTAATAATCATTTATTTTAATAAAAATCAACTAACAATGTAGTTTTATACACCTAAAATTTGTATCAAAAAATATAAAAATAGAATCTTGTAATGTCCTGAACCAACCTCAACACCATGGTACACATGTACCTGAGCTAGAACTAACATAAACCAAAGGGATTTCTCGATCCCCATGAGCTAGATACTAGTTCTTGGGAATTATTCAAAGTCATAGGGAACTATTTCTCCCAAATATCAAGATAAAGTATATAATAATGGAAGAAAAAACAATGAATATTCGGTATTCCAAATACTAATCAAGGGTAAATGTACTATTATGATATGAATATAAATAAAATGGTACATCTCCCAAATAAATGACACAATATTCATCAAGACGAAAACTCATAATCTCCTTGAATTAAGTGGATTAGAGATCCACTGGTCACCATTATCACCCAAGGTCCATTGAATCAATCACATGCTCCACCTCCAAGTGGTAGTTTCCATTTTCCTAGACCTAGTATAACATAATAAACAAAATGTCAAAGGAAAAGGTAGGGTCTGAGAAAAAAAAGCTCAGTAGGCTTCCAAAAAATGTTCTATGATAAATTCCATTATAATAAAACAATTTAATCTCTAGTTTAAATAAAATCCATGCATGAAAAAAAGTTCAATATTTTTAGTCATATCATTCTTTCAAATCATGAAAAAATAATAATATCTAAATAGTATTAAATTAACTTTTTAAAATAAAATGAAGGGGACCAATAAAAATAGTTCTATAATCAATATTATGTAACAATAAAATAAAAATATAACCATTTTTATATTACCAAAGATTTTTTAGTTACTGACTATAGGATCCACGCATTAATCAGTAAATTATTGTGAGTAAATGTGTGTGTGGAAATTTCTAAGGCTCTGTTCATCGATATTGAATGAGTAAACAACCCATTAGGGGAATTCATGTCAAATGTGGTTTAATTAGAGTTTTAATAATCAATCTATTTGTTAGGAGTCAGATTCCTAGTTTGCTTGTCCTAATCATCCACTAACTACTCACACACACATGTGTATCATTCATTAAATCTATCTATCTATCAATCAAGGGTAATCATTTCAATTCAAATAACTATTCATGGATCAAATGACCAATTTCAAGTTTCAACATTCCATTTCAATTTCAAAATAAAATCATAGGTATTCATCAAGTACATGTATTTAAAAATTCATCTTTCATTTAAATATTTTTTATTTGGAATCAACATCAAATCAGTTCATCAAATCAATTCATTTCAATCCATATTTTCTCAAACATCCACTTCATATTTTCAGAGACTTTGAAAATGGGATTTTTATCTCACAAATCAATTCATTTTCAAATAATGTGTCAAATATTCCAAAATCAAGGAAACCAATTGAAATATTATTTCAAATCACTTAATAAACAAACAATTTCAATTGTAAGAAAAATCTTATAGAACTGAATACCTTTAATAACACATTCAATCAATCACTGAAAATAGGAACTACCAAATAGAGATTCAAAGGTGAGGGAGATCGAAGAAGAATCCCTAGAATTAAAATTCATCAAATCATTGTTTAGATCCACTAAAATCATGGGGATAAATCACTCTCAATGTGGTATAGAAGAGAATGTAGGATAATTATAAATCATGGAGAGACACATTTATCTAAGGGAGATCAGTCACATACACTGACACATTGTTCTAAGTGGAAATGTTTTAAAGGAAACAAAATCCACTTTTGAGAGGTTCTAAAATAAAAAGGTCCAAATTAGTGTCTTCTGGGAGGAGATTAAAATATAAAATGGGGAGTTTTGGATTTTAATTAAAAATTTTAAGGGATAAGAAAACACATTCACATGGTTTATTAGGTTAGGCCTCATGGTTGGTACTAATCATGTTCCTAACAGTATACCCTCACCAGGATTCTAGAATATCTGCACAGTTTGGACATATGGTTTGAAAAACCATGAACCAATCATGCACTCATCCCGGGGATACTGAAAAATCATACATTGTTTGGACACATTGTTAAGAAACTATGCTCTAACCATGAAAATCTCCACTTTCCCATGATGCATGATTTGAAGGGTAGGATTCATGGTTATAACTAATAGTTCACTAACCTATGTTAATATAAAAAGGTCACAAGGTTTTCTAGGAAGAGCTATGAGGTTTTTCCTAAAAATGTTCCAACCTTGAATATCATAAAAACTTCCAAAATTTTAAAAAATATATCAAAAAACACCAGAAACAATACACTAACAAAGAATAATCAATACAAGGTCTAATAAGTACCTGAAATCACGTAATTGGAAGTTATAATCTCCCCGATGTAAATGATTTCTTCCCCAAAAAGGCCTATAGTGAAGATTCCACACCAAAAAAATGAGGCAACTACTCTATAATTAGTTCCTTATTCTCTTAAGACATATATAAATCAAAACCATACTACCAAAGAACTCAAACCAATGGTATATACTTCCCCTGAGTAAGATTCATATCAGATTAAAAATATGAGATAGTTACCCAATCATAGATAAATTATGTTTCAATGATAATGCATTCCTAGCTCAAAATAAGAGATGTGTCAGAGAGATACTTTAAAAGCTATGACACATGAAACATGTTATGAATCACTATCAATCGAGGTAGAATAGACAAAAAATAATCCACATTTCCAATCATTTCAACATTATCAAATTATGACACACATCTCATTGAAATATCTCCTAATTTTTCAAGATGTTGTTGACCTAATAGAGGTGAAAATATCAAAAACACATGGTCCAACAACTGAAAACATCAAATGGAATCGATGATGTTCAATATAAAATTAATAAATCCTTGGAACCATCACCATTATCTGAAAACTAAACTGAATATTTTCCATCGAATCTTGGAAGAAACAAAGTCAAACCAAAGAATATTTCCCAACATCTTCCCAAAAAAACATATATTGACAGGTGAGGCCATACAAGGCCTAAATGGGTTTTATCCTGATGGATGACTGGTAACTAATGTTATATAAAAACTCAACTAGTCTCAAGTGGTTATCCCAAGCTCTTTCATATTTGATAATGCATGCACGAATCTTGTATTCAGTAACCTATACAGTTTTGTCAATTTTCCCATCCATTTGTGGGTGATATGTCATCCTCAATCTAACCTGAGAACCCATTGCCTCCTGGATGCCTTTCCAAAAATAATAATTGAATATGGGATCTCTATCAAATACTATAATTGATGGAACTCTGTGAAACCTAGTGATATCCTACACATACATGCTTCTCAAGTCGTCAACATTGGTTTTATATTGAATTGGAATGAAGTAATACTATTTAGTTAGCTGATTCATAACTACCAATATCATATTATTCCCTCTAGTGGTATATAGAAACCCAACCAAAATATCCAAAAAAAATTATCCCACTTCTTAGTTGTCATATTATTGGGTGGAAGCAAACATAAATGGGTATGGTTCTCTTTTATGACCTACTGATGGATATATTAATGAGCATTAAAAACAGTGACATATTTCCTCATGCATGGCCACCAGAATAGTCACCTCATATCATATAATATATTCATAGTGCTATGGTGTACCACCCATTGGGAATTATGGAAACCACTATCACAAATTTTCTCATTGGAAAAGGTAAAATGTCCCAACTATAAACACATAACATACCCTCATAGGATAATGAACACTCACCAATGGTCACCCCACCATAAGAAGAGTTCCTAATTTCATGGAACTCATCAATAATATTATTCTCCTAAAGAATCATCCCATGAAATAGGGAGTTCAGCATTACACTTATTAGAAAAATAACATTCTCAACCTCTCCAACTCACAAATGTGTGTGATAAAAGTGATCTATCACATTATAATCTTATAATGACATTTTCATGGCTTGGGTTATAAGTTTCTTTCCCAATGCATGAGAAATGACTTTCCCCTTGTCAAGGGTGTTTGAAATGTTGAGATAAAATGATTTTAAGTGATCCAAAAATATTTTCAGTAGAGAATAAAATATTTTTTAGAGAATATACAACATAGTATTTTTTATTGTAAAAGATGAAAACCCTTTATATTAAAAAGTAATTACACCAACTATTAAGTGCATGCATCAGAGCTATGAGTTTGAGATCCTGGGTTGGATAATTCATTTCATGCATCCTAAGCTATCATGAACCATAGGCCACCATGTTATCAACCTATATAAAAATATATCCCATACCCAAACCTGATTGTCATAAATTGACACATAACTCTACCCATCCTCAAGAAGAGTGAATAGTGGAACAAAAGTAAAAAGGTGCCTCAACTCATCAATAGACTTATGAAATTTTGAATCCCATAATTACATTACCTATTTTTAAGTATGAGTGGTCATTGAAGAAGTGAAATATGAGAAATCATTAAAAAACTGGTGGAAATTACCCACTAAGACCATGAATCTTTGAATCTTGAAATCATTTAGTTTTTTATCATGTCTTAATATACTTCACATTCTCAGGATCAATTGAAATATTATGTTTTAATACCATGTGTCTCAAGATATTCAATTCTAAAATAAAAATAATACATTATTATACATTAAAATAAAGTATATGATCTCCCAAAATTTATATAATTTCTTTCAGATGATATAAATGATCCTTTTTTTATTAAACCATGATTTTAACCACAAACCCCACCACAAATGCATTATGTTACTCCTAAAATAACCTATTCGCTAATGCCATAAAAACTACAAGAAAATTTGTAAACCAAAATTCAAAAATAGTTACTCATAATGGCCATAAATACTCTTGAAGGCAATATTCCGGATGCTATATTATATAATTCTCAACTAATGATAACCAGAAAAAAATAAATCAACAAGAACCACTTTTTCCATTGAACTGAACAAAAAAATCATCAATCTGGGGAAACATGTATTTGTCCATCACTATAACTTGATTGATTTTTATGTAATAAACTTAAAGTATATGTGTCCCATAATCATTCTATTCAAAAATAATGGGAACCATCCAAGGTGGAAAAATTAGGCATATAAATCCTTTATACAACAAATTATCCAATTGGGTTTCAACTACTTTAGTATAGATAGTTTCATATGGTATGATTGAATAGAGATAGGTTATGTACATGGTACCAAGTCAAGAGAAAACTATACCTCCTTTACCAATGGGAAGCTTGAAAAATTATACGAAAACACATTAGGAAAGTCGAAAACCAATGTAAGATAATCACCACTCAAAGATTCTGACTCAAGATGAAAATTAAACATAGATATCACCAAACCTAACTAGGGCATAAATGGTGTATCTCAACTCGACCATAGGTCCCATTCTCTTGAGAAAACATGCAACATCCCATCGAGGGAAGTAAATGGGACCCACTGAAGGGAACATTCAATTTGATCTTTATGAGTAATCATCCAATCCATCCCAAGAATGAAAACTAAAGGTTTTATATCGAGAAATAGAAAAACTCATGTGAGCTTAATCTTTGATAAATAAAAGATACAAAAGGGAATAAGAGTCCCTACTTTCTCTTCATTTTAAGTGGAATAGAAATATCCATCACATATGATATAATATATAGATATAGGTTTAACAGATTCATAACATGAGTTAAAATGAATGAATGACATGCACCAATATCACATAATGAGGCCATTAAAGATAAAGTTGTTATGATAGTACCTATTAATTTCATTGGACCCACGTAAGCAACCTATGTAGACTTGTCTACTGTATGAAAAAGCATCATTCTAGATGCATGTGGATGGAGTCCTGTAGTTATTGAAGATTCTTATTTCAACATAATACCTTTAGGTGATAATGAGATCATTCCACAAATCAATGAAAAAATTATATGACAAAACTTCTACAGGTGGAATTATCTATTTCATGGAATATAGACCATTAGTTCGTTAGTACGAAATCACACCAAGTGTATGTCCTTTCCACATTAACTGAAAGTAGATAGAGCTCTACTATACACCACATAAGTTCTGGATGATTCATACTATCAAGATCCACTTTGAGGCTTATCATTATTCCTCTTTCCATTGAATGAACTAATATAACTTCTAATAGTAATACAAAAAACTCCCATAAACCCCCTCTTACCGCTAGGACAAACTCAACAATCAATCCTTTATCCAGTAAGTCCACATAATAAGTGAGGTTCAAAATAAAAAAAATAACATCAAATATGAGATCAAATACCAATCTCAAATCTTTAGAACATTAGTTTTTCATTCATCACTACCTCTTGATAAAATTAAAAAAGGTCAAAAAAGTGGGTTGAAAATCTGGTCAAGGATCTATCACCCTATTGGAGGTTGAGAAACTTAACATAATTTTTCAAAACCATAAATTCTAGATAGAAATATTCTTTGGAAAGTGTTTTGATGTATTTTTAATTAAATCATTCATAATTTTTTTATAACCATCGAATCCCACCACCTCCTATTAGGACCATAAAGCACGAAGGTATCACATTTCACATTTACTGAATTAGTAATTTATAGGAACTAAAATAGAAACTCAACAATTTTAAACCAATCTTATCTTCTTGAGGATCATTCAATCCTTCTATGTTTGGTAGTTTCTACTGATGAAACTCCTAATCATGATCTCTAGTTTCATCCCTTTGATGTTCGACAATTGGATCCTGAACAACAAAGGGTGAAGCTACCTATTATAGATAATGTACTAGACACACTACTATCTCAATGAGATTTAGATCAACTTAAGGGTTCTATTTCTATGTTTCATAGATAGATCCCTACTAAAGTATGTTAAAACATATCCTTGGGTACATGGTACTACAAAAAATCAATTGGTGACATGAAAACATCAACAAGGATAATCATATCGTCAACTTAGTCAAGTGATTTTTTAATATCAAATCCATTAAATATAATTAAATTTAATAGGATTTCAAAACACTTAGATTAGTCTTGGAGAAATACTTGAATTAGATCAAATCATTCCTGATGGAAAATTTTACCTAAAATCCCATGGTGACTTATTGATTTTTATGATGAGAGATTGTTAGGAAAACACTCATAAGCTATCTATTAAGACCTGAAAATCACACCTCCAATCTACCAAGACATATCAAAATAAATACCGACATCAAGGAAAGATGATCTACCATCATTTGATACCATTTTTTCATAAACCAACTCAAATACCTTGGAAACATGATACCTAATATAGTACAAATATCACCTGAAAAGCATTCCATATATCCAAAATCTAGAGAATTGTTCATAAGAATCAATCAATGTTAGAGGGAATAAATTTTCCATAAGATTGACAAACAATATATAACAGTAGAAGATAAAATAATGAATAGTTGGTATGCCAAACACTCTTCAAGGAGAAAATAACCAAAATAAGATGGATATGGATCAAATGGTATATAAACCAAATAAATGACACAACATCCATTAGCAGAAAAATATAATCTCCATAAAATTAGTAGATCATAGCTACACTGGTCACCATAATATCCCTAGGTACTATGAGTAATTAACACCTACCACATTGAGGTGGAACCTTAATTTTTCTTAGACATGGAATAACATAATATAAAAAATCCTAAAAAAAAGGTAGGGTGTAAAAAAAGACTAGTAGGATTACACTAAATGTTCTATAATTTGTTCCATTAAAATTAAAACATTTATGATTTAATTTAAATAAAAATGGAATATAAAATCATTTTCCACATTTTTAACAAAATAATTCTTCCAAATAAAGAATATGGAATGTATATAAAAACATGATGAAATGATCATTTTTTTATAAATGGAAGAGAATGAATGAAAACAATTTTATAATCATCGGAATTTAATAACTGAACATAAAAAGCTCAATAGTTATATTCCAAGAGATCAATTAGTTCCTAACTATAGTATCCTCACACTAATCAGTTGATCAACATGACTCAAAGTGTGTGTGCACATCCCTATGTGTAGGAAATTGACATAAAATCATTCAACACCCCATTAAGGAAATACGTTCCAATTTTTTTTAATTTTAGTTGAAAACATAAATCTATTGATAGAGAGTTAAAGTCCTAGAATTATTATAGTAATCAACCACAAACTTCTCAGTATCACATGTTCTTAAATAAATCAATCCATAAATAAATCGACTAAGGCCTATAATTTAAATTTAAATCAGTAGTCTTAGTTCAAATTTCCAATTTCATGTTTCGACATGCCATTTAAATTTCAAAACCAAATCATAGGTTTTAATTATGTTTGGCCCTTTCAAAATTCATATTTCATTAAATTATATTTTATTCAAGACTCAACATCAAATAAATTCATTTCAATCCGTATTTTTTCCACATCCAACCAATATTTTAAACTCCATTGAAAAAGGGTTTTTTATTTCACATATACATGGATTTTAAAATAAAGTGTCAAATATTCTCAAATCAAGGAAATCAATTGAAATTTAATTTAAATTCTATTAAGAAATCAAGGTTTCAACTGTAGTAAAACCCCTATAGAACCACCTATATTTAAACTCATGATCAATAAAACATCCTAAATGAGAACCTTGAATGGATATTAGGATTTTAGAATGGTCAAAGAAGAATCTTTAGAATTAAAATGCATACAAAAGAGTTTTTATCCACCAAAATCATGAAGACCCATCACACTCATAAAGGGAGTTAAGTAAAGATAAAGTAATTCCCAATCAAAGAGAGTCACACTTACCGAAGGGATATCAATCACATCCACCAACACTTCAATTTTATATGATGGGGTTGAATAAGGAAAAATCCCCCCTTGAGAGCCTATAAAATACAAATGGTCAAATTAGGGTCGACTAAGAGTATATTATAATTTAATATGAGGTTTTTGGTATTTTAATTGATTTTTTGTGGACTAAAAACATAACCACATGTTTTATTTAGGTAGGTCACATAGTTTGTACTAATTTGTTTTCCTAACAGTGTTCCCTCAGAGGGATTCTAGAAGGGCTACAAGGTTTGACAAACTATATTCCTACTATGCACTCTTCCCTTAGAAAATAACAAAGGGTGAATGGTTTTTCCACACTTTTTGGAAACCATGCACCAAATATGAAAATCCTCAATATCCTATGAAACACAGTTTGAAGGGGAGGCCACACAGTTATAAATAACAATACACTATCCTCTAATGGTTTAAAACAAGTAACATGGATTCATGATTTAAACCATGCATTTTTCTGTAACCATTCACCAACCATGAACACCCCCCAAGAAATCTATTTTAAAAAAAAAATATAAAAACAACCTGAAAAAGATTAAAAAAATGATGACTAAGAAGGTAAAGAATTACCTAAAAGATGGTTACATGATGTTAAAAGTAATACTGTTTATCATAATATTTATACATTTTAAATAATTCAATTTAAAATTTTTATAATTAGTTAACAACTAACTTCAATAAAAATGTTCTTCAAACTCCCTGTGTCATCTCATAACAGAAATAAAATAAAATTTAAAATATATTTTAGTGTGATAAAAAATAAATAAATATTATAAATTACAACACAATCGATAGTTTAAAAGTACATAATGAAGATATACATTAAAAATACCAATTTTACACAATAAATATTATTTTAACTATTCTGAGTTCATCAAATTTTTAATGTAGATGCAATTAGTTATAAAATGTCGGGAAATAATAAATGATTATTGTCCTTTTATTTAATGGTAATCCAAGTTTAATTGCTTCATTTTTATCATATCACCTTTTTTTAATCGCTTTTTACACAAATCCCTTTTATTCAATCATTTATACCACATCGTTCATGATATTGATGTTTCTTAATTATTATATTAGAAATTAATCGATGAACAGTTTTCTATGATATCACATTAATATAACGTCACTAGCATGGTTTGGACTATATCATTGTTTCTAATAATTTTTAATCTAAAACTATTTTTTCATTCCTTCTAAACACATTTCAGGTCAGATTAATAAACTATTCCTTACTAAATGTCATTAATTAATTAGTTATAATTTAATATTTCATAATAACCTAAGATCATTTACTTATTTTTAATCATTTGACACATGATTTTAAACACATTTAAATCTATAAAAATGTACCTTCAATCATTCTAAGAACATTTCATGCAATATTGATTTAAAATCAATTATTCATTTCCATAAATTAATAAATTATTTTTTTCCAATGATTCCATGACAATTTGAGATTAATTGGTTAGTTTTAACCATATCACTAGACTCTAGGCACTATTTTGTCTAAAAAATCAATTTAAGTCAGTTCAATTACTCTACAAGTCAGATTGATGTGTTTTCTATTCATATATGTTTAAAAATATTCGAATAATAATGTCCTATTATTTAATGGGAATCTATGGACATTACAAGGTTTTTATTGTATCACATATTATTTTTATCATTTTTTGGTCTAAAAATTATTTTTTGGTCATTTTAATTATAATTTAAATTAAATTAATATTTCATTTATTCTTACATTCCACGAAAGATTTTTTAATATTTCTTGAGATACCATTGTAATATGTGGTCATTTTCTCAATTTTTACTATCTTGTTCATATTTGTAAATATTTTTTCATCTATAAAGCACACTTTGGATCATTTTAATCCCAATGAAAAGAAAATTGAGGATCCATATATTCAAACATGATTTTTTTATCATTGATCCTTTGATTATATATCATAATAACCTAGTTTTAACTAACAATATATTAAGATTTTGTGGTTTTTATATGTAATTTTAATTTTTGGTCCTATTCTAGGGGTTGTTTTGTTAATTAGGAATTGAATTATAATTATGATCATTAGAACCTACTAAGGGGATTTTTTTTGATGTGATCTCAGGATTGAGAAATGTTTTGGGTAATCAAGTGAGAGATGGAATTGGGGTGAAGTAAACCTTTTGTTGGTTTTTATAGCAACATGTTTTTTACACCATGAAAAGTATGGGTCAATTCATAATGAGGTATTAGAAGAGTTCATTTTGTGTCTAAAAATAGTTTCATGATGTAGATGGTGAAGGAAACATCATAGGTGGAGAGTTCTATGTCATGAAGGCTAAGACTTAGGGTTTTGGTTGTTCTACTCAATGTGGTGGTTATGACATGACCAGGGAAATCATGTTGGAATAGAGTATAGATGCTAGAGGATACCTTTTTATAGGGGATATCACACCATAACCTAGAGGGGTCACACCATGAACAAGTTAATAATGGGTTTCTGACCCTCTACATTAGGGGTGGTTAAACCATGACCCATATGATTTACAAGGTTATTAGGTGTCTGGATGATTTTTTTAGAACTGGTAGAATAAAAATTTTAGGGTCATCCCCACAAAATATTTAGAAAATATTAGAGTTAGGAGGAGAAACATTTAGGTTTTATCCTCCCACTTTCTCATTTTTTTGATCCCCTGTGGAGTGTCATGACTTATTAATCATTTTACGGCTATATGAGGTTAATTATTCACTGTGTTTCTCTCCATTCTTCTTCCCCATTATTGGTATCTTATTTATAATGTCTCCATTTGGGGAATTGGAAATGAATTAATTATATCATTGTGAAATTATCCTATAATTGGGGTGATTTTTAGGGTGATAGGATTTATAATTATGATAATGGAACATCACTCCTGGTTTTGGTGTAGTGATATGTCCGTGAAGTTTTTCTTTGGTTGGGCCTCTTTATCTTAAATTGAATAAGTAATTATAATTTTTTATAACTATTTATTTTTAGAATATGTCTTGATATAGAATGTTAGGATCACATACAATCTCTTATAAGGTATATATTGTCTTGGCTGAGGACATATATATATCTTGGTGTGGGGAGAACGCTGTGTTTGAGGGAGGTGTCTCCTATCATAGAAAATCATATGCATGTTTATTCATGAGAATTCATTCCTAAATAATTTAGTTGGATTGGTTATATGGTATAAGGACTGATAGATCCTTATAGAATGATTTGGGGTTTAATTAGATCTCTTATTCATGGATAATAGTCTTTCTAACACTTTGGGTAATTGAGATCACCTGATAATCATGTCTCTAAGGGGTAAAAGAGATGTTTGAGTTGACAATAGGATTGAGATGAGTCTCTAGGATATGGTTAGTTTTTTATAAAACCTAGGTTGGTTTCTTAAGGATATTTTGGTAATCCATGAGGGTCTTAGGAATGTTTTTTTGGTAATGTATTCATATGTATTAGGTTTGTCTTGGAACTCCAACTAGAGGGTAGAGTAGAGTAATACTATGTGCATAGAGTGAGAAAAAATCACAAGGATTTGGTGTGATATAATAGAGAGTTAATTCCTCTAAGTGATGAGTTAATACGTCTCCCTTAAGAGATGTGATATGGAACCCATGTATGGTTTAGGGGAAATATTGTTATATGTTGACATTTTGATGCCATAGGGAATGTTTGAAGATAGCTTGGAATGGTCATGGGTTTGTATGACTGAGTTTCAATGTAGTTTTTGGATAAAGATATGGACATGTCTTATGAGGATAAGTTTGGGTGGAGCCTTTATGTTGTGAGATCACCAATGGGTTATGGATGTGAGTTTTTATCATTAGGTACAACCTGAGACTATTCTGAAGGACCGTATTGGATTCCTTGATTGGTGGGATGAGAATTTTAATTGGTCCGACATTTTATGATTGTGTGACCAGGGTGGTCTTGAATAGGTTAGTCTATGGGGAAGGTACATTGTGTGGTGTGGTGATGAGACCCACCATGTGTGAGGGTATAGTGTTCATGATGTTAGTAGTATAATATATTATCTAAGAGTTATAGTCTCAATGTGTAATGAGATGAATTCCATATTTATGGGTTCATGTGTGTTCTTAATTGGGATAATGATATTGGTAATATAATATGTGATGATAGGTCCTAAATTTTAGCCTCTTAATTACAATGGGAAGGTGTTGTTTGGACAATACATTGAGTGAGAACGTATCTCTTTGACTTCATTGAGTGGGAATTGTTCTAGTATGTGTTGTGATATGTGATGGTTTTAATGGAACCACTATGAGTGAGAAGGTATTAGTTTGGGTCATGCCTTGAGTTTGAAGGAAGTAGTCACATATATTTTAATGAGAAATGGTCCATTTTGATATGTGATTAATTATATGATGATTAGACCACCTTGAGTGAGAATTTTGGGTTTGGATGTTGATGTGGAACCTTACCTAGAGAGCAAGATATATAGAGAGAGTAATGGTTGAGATTTGTTGGGACTCTAGTACATGACCTTGGCTGAGATAGTAGATGCAATGACCCGAAAATTCCATAATGTTTTTAATAGATGAAATATTATTTTATAATTACTGTTCTATCATGGGAAAAAATAAATACTATAACATTTCATAAGAAAATAATACATTATGTGTTAATATTGACTACTACTACAACTAGGAATTATATAAGGATTTAAAAACATAAGAATAATACTATCAGTAAAAGGAACTCCACATGCTTGAATTCACCAAAAAATATTATTCCTAAAATAATTAATGTAAAAATAAATATAAGTGTTAGAAAAAATGATTTACATAATCAATGGATATTTAATCAAATTTTCAGGTAAAGTGGTAAATGATGACGTGATTATGGTGGCATATTTATAGAATAATATTTTTTATTCAACATTGTGACCATTGGTCAATATAAACATCAGTAATTATAAGAATTTTACAATATGGATACTAGGAATTATGACTATTTGTTAATAAAAAAGTTTTCCATCATTATTTTTTGTCATTTAGAAACATCAAATGACTGTTAGGATTATTTTATAATATAGAATGAATAATTTTTTTTGAAAAACTATAAATATATTTAAATTCTAGAAAAAATATGTTTTATTATAAATTTAAAATGTTTAAATAAAATTATTTTTAATCTATAATATTATAATTTTTTTAAATGATTTTAAAAATTAGAGAATTCCTAAATAATTTTTATAATGGTCAGAAAGTTTATTATGTCATTAAAACTATTATTTTTTCATGAATAAGGTTTATTATTTAAGATTTAAAACTATAATATATGTATAACTATTTTGATATAATATATATAATTTTTATACTCAGAATATTAGAATTATATTCAAGTAAAATTTTGCGATTTTTTTTGGAAAAGATTGTTTTTGGTGAAAAAGTGAAAATTACTCTTTTACAAGTACCATGATTTTCTGAAATAATTATGATGTGAGAAATAATAGAAAAATTATTAAAATATAATTCAATGAAAATTAACTTTAATAAGTATAAAAATTTATTTAAAAATATCATTTTGAATTTTTAAATTTATACTTTATGTGATGGAACCCAAACTTTGACTTCTGAGATAGAACATATATTTGGATTATGTGAAATAAATGGGTTGGTTGAAAAGTTCACTAAAAATTAGGAATTCATTTTATGTTAAAAACTCTCATTCACTCATTAATAATCCATAATTTTCGTTTTAATTGATTTGAACCATAAATTGTTGTCTTATATAATAAATTAACAAATATTTTAACCATTAAAACCACCCCTTCAAAAGTATAAATAACCACCCTTTATCCCTTTTCTATCTAATAAAAACCCATTAAGAATTAATTTTCACACCCTATACCAATATAAATCCCTCCCATGGTGTTCCCAGGATTCTAATGAGTATCTCTCAAGCTCTAAGAAGCCGCCTATCAAGGTAAATGTTCTCTTGAACCACTTTCTCAATTCAAGTATTTCTTTTGTATAATAATTTTAAATATAAATTTTTTATGTTTTCAGGTATATATGAACACCCATATTGATATAAATATGATTTCACGTTAATGATAAACATTATTTCTCTCTAAATAAACCCATTCTATGATCCCTTTTGTATACCAATTATTCTATTGAAATCTTCCTCTGATTTTTATATCATGAATACCCAACACTATTGTCCTTAATTGGTATTCATTTAGATGTATACTTCAATTATTGATTATGTATATCCATATAAGAAACACAAAATTGAATGCATATGTGTTAATACGATATTTAGATATGATCTTTAATCGATGTGTCACACATATTGTTAGACATATGAAGGGTGCAACCTGATAGCACTCCAATGAATTGGGTAAATAATTAATCCCTAAATATGACATGTTCATGATACCTTGGAACAGTGAAATGGTAATTTTTTATAAAAAATAGGTCAAAATACTTGGTAATATGTTTTGTGATACCTTTGTGATGATATTTGGTGATATGTTTATGAATGTACCGCATTTATGTTGTATCCACATTCCCATGTTTTACCTAATATTCTTATGTTTGAGTAATTACATTATGACTATTTTATTACATTCATGTTATTATGTTATTCTACATTCTTCACCTATGATGTTATGTTATATTTTTAATCTTAATGGGATTCATGATCACCCTTTTCATTATTAAATTTCCATAGGATATCTTATGTAGTAAGGTGATCATGGATGGGATAATAAAGCATCCTTTTAAGAGAGTTAAAAAATATTTTATGATTTGGTTTGTGTAACATGAATTTCTTGTATTATGTACCTAGTTTACATGAAATTGAACATCAAAAATATCATTTTAATTTTTTTTATTTATGGAAATTTATAAAAAAATTCATGAAAAATGTGGGTCATTATAGTGGGATTCAAAGTAATGGTTTAGTTATTTGTGGAAATTAGAAGAAGAAAAAATTAATAAGATCTCTAGGGATAATAATAAATATATTAAAAAATCCCCAATTTTTTTGGTAAAGTATAGATTATATGGTTTTGCAATAATATACATCCATTTATAAATACTATAAAGTGGGTGTGGTTGTGGCACATACATACCAAGGGTTAATAACCTCATAAATAGTGAATTGAGTATTTACTAAATCATTATTTTGTGAAATAAATAGTCCTAAGAATGAACACTTGTCTAGAAACTCATGGGCGATGAGTTTTTGTAATCATGTGATTTTTATAGACCATCATGAAAGGATTTATAGATAAGGTAACTGTATTTAAAAAAAATAAAAGATTAAAGTATATGATCCTAAAACCTGTATATTAGAAAAAACATTATGATTAAACTATACATTGGAATTTATTTTCTTAATAATTCTAAAATTCAATTTTTTTCGTATTTAGGTTTTTCAATTTAGAAAATGTTTGGAAATCTAAGGGTCCATCTGAATAATATATTCTATTTCAAATTCAATGATAGAGTTCATAAAATGATTGAAGAAAATTATGAAAACATCTTGATTGTTTTTAATCAATTATCCCATGTCATTAATAATAGCATGAACCAAATAAAGAATTAAAAATCACCTAGGAGGGACCAACTAACTTTTTAATAATTAATTATTAAAAAACACATACATTTAGAGAATCCTATGAATCATTGATTTTAGACCAATGGATAAATACTATCAAAAAATATTTTCTATAATGTAATATTTTGAGAAAGATAAGGTCACTTTTTGATATATATATCTTGGAGGGGGATGATGATCAATGGAGTACCTCAATCAAGAACACCAAGACCAAGGATAAAATTTAATCTATGGAGTGGGAAGATTATAAAAAAGACTTTTTCAATAAATATTTTCTATATACACTTTGAGAAAATGGAAAGCTAACTTCTTAATATGAAGAAAAGAGAATGTGAATCAGTGGGATGTTACAAGAAAAATTCACAGGGCTTTCATATAAAACTTCATGATTTTTCATTGATTCTGATGAAAATATTGATATATTATTTGGTGGGATGTTGCCTCATATGTGTAAATCATTGGAAATCCATGACTTTAGGAGCTAGTAAATAATATTATGATGTGATATCATAGTTGAAATATAGTTTAGAGACACCCAATGGTCCCATGAATTGAATGATAACAAGTGGAGGATGGATAAAAAAAATTCAAAAGGATTCTGAACATAAAAAGGAAGGGAATAACTTATAATTTCCCTTGTGTAACAACTATGAGAAATTCTACATAGATAATTTTCATCAAGGAAGTGGGAAGTGATAAAAATTTGCAAAGGCTAGCCACATTTATCGAAACTATCATAAAGACACAAATATACAACACCTTGATGCCAGAGATAATAGTATGATAGTGTAATCACATCCTATAGTGAATGACTTCAAGTGTGGAGATCTTAGGAACTTTTCTAACCATTGTATAAATATTAAGGTGATATAGTGAAACTGAGTCCCAGTTATATTGGACCATTTGAGATTTTAGATCATGTTAGAAAAGTTTCATACCCGTTTTCTGTAAATCTAGTCATTACTATGTCTATTATGTCCTCCATGTGTCCCTATTAAGGAATTATTTGTAACAACCAATAATTTTATCAATGGAATTTAACTTATTATATTTGAATTATATTTTGTAATGCATTATAAAACACTTGCACCATATGATGAAACCAAAAAAAATATTAAATCGATTTGAACCCTTCATTTAGATAATATAAATATGGATATGAATAGAAATTATTACAATGGGAATAAAAAAGAAAATAATATAACAATAATAGGAAAATCTCGATATACTCAATCACCTAGAATAATCACATTCATGAAAAAGACATTAGAAATGAAGTAGAATATTAGTATTTTAATATAAATTTTTATAATTAAAATATGTATAACCTTGAGATAAAATAAAAATGTATTAATAATTGATGAAATTTTAAGTATTTATAAAAATTAGAGAGCCTATATGAAAATTACAAATTTTACTGTTGGAATAGTAATCTAACCATTAATATATTAAACTGATCATTGGAATAGTAATATGACTATTACGAATGGTAACCTAGTTGTTATAATAGTATCATTTCTCATTGATGTTTAAAATAAAATTTAGGTATCTTATAAAACAAAAATATGATATATATATATACCATGGTACATGTAAATAAATGTTTTTAAAATGATAAATTAAGTGTTTATATTTTTATAAAGCATAAATGTTTTTAGTAAACTTTTATATTAAATGTAATGATTTAAAAGAATTTTTATTTTACTAAAATGGACATATAAATTTATATTATGTTTCATTATAATTATAATATCATTTTATGAGACCATATGTAAATTTTCAAAGAGTCGAAAAATTGATCATAATATCAAAATTGATATTTTTCAAATAAATGAGGATTTTAATTATAAAAAATTCTTCTAGTTAAGAAATTATTTTCATAAAATGTATTTAATTTATTGAATCTATTAATCAAAAAATGGTCATGGATAATTTTTGGTATTTTTCAGAAACAGTTGATTTTTTTGAATAGTGCAATATGATATTTATCGTTATAAATAAATACATGAATTTTAATTCATCGATGATGTGGGAATGCGTTAGTTCATTCTAAAATGAACCATTTACTTCATATATTAAAATTAATCAATACTATTAGTAGTTTGGAGCGAAAATAATAAACAATTTAATATAATATTCAAAACACCCCTCTCTTCTTATTATAAATACCACCCATTCCCCTCAGAACTTATAAGCCTTGGATATTAAGAAATTTCTATCCATTTCCAGTCCAAATATTATTCCCCATGTCCAAGTACTATTATTATCATCTAAATTTCATTTAATGGTTCATTAATGAGTATTTCAAGGAGTCGAAATTTATGTGGAAATGTTATCAATTTATTTTATTTAAATTTAAACCTTCCTCAAACTTGTCCTTATCTCCATATTAAAACATTAAATGATGAATCTAGTATTATAAATATACTATAATGTCAGTTTAATTTTGCAATATAAATCTTATACATTCCCTTCTTTATATTATAAAATGAAAACATTTTTCACAATATGGTTGGTTTAATACTTTGATGAACAACACACTTCATTTTTCTCCACTTTCATCCAAGATGGTCATTAAAATATTATTATAGTTAAATAAGTTTTAATAATTATAATATAACTTTTTTAAAATTATTTAATGTTTTAAATATTATTTAATTAGATAAAATGAATTTATTTTTTGATTTTTGGTAAATCTACCTGAATGAGGTAATCGAAAAATGTTAATGTGTTTACTAAAAAAACCATATATTATAATAAAAAAGGATATTTGGGACCATTTAAATTTTTAGAATCAGATTAATACCATTAAATTTCACTTATTTAGTTTTATTCCAAATTGGTAATATCATCAATTACTTTCCACAATTGATCTGGCCTTGAAACCATGATAAGTATGCCCACAAAACAATGAAAATAAAATTTATATCTAATTGAAGTGGTTATAAATGAACATAATAAACTGATATTAAATAAAATATATAATTAAAAGGTTATAAATTAATAAATATTTTGATCTAATTTGATTATCCGGGACATTAATTTCAAGTACAGAATGATTCTAAAACATAATATAAAGGATCTCTCTAAACATCCTTTGTTATTAGGGTATGATCATTATCTCTCTAAAAAACTTTATCTATATCATTAATGTTATAGAATGATTCTAAATATTTCATATATGTATATCTATATATACCTATCTTATTCTACCTTCCTTTGATGGGTTAATACATGCCTTAAGTTCATTTCTCAAATAACTTATGTATAAAATTTCTTCTGTTTATGATATGGGGAAATATTATGCAAACCATATCATTACATAGGTAATTCTTATGTTTATTCCTTATTATTGATTTCAATTTGTGGAAAATAGAATCATGTATATGTTATTATGGGAGCACTTAGATTGTGCTCCAATTCATTGGGTAATGTTTTTCCTCATGATATGGTATGTATAGGATTAGAGAGTGAACCTAATCCCTTATTGGGATCTATCCACCATGTGATACTGTATCAAAAACTATCCTAGAGTTACTCATATGTCATATTTTATGTTTCTGTCAGATTCTTGTGATTCCATTATCTTATGATACCATATTTATTTGATTATTCACAATATTTCTCTTTATGATATAATGGTATTCCTTTTGATTGATATTTTATTCTTCTCCATCATGTTTATTCCCTTACTAGGCTCTATAGCTCACTCCCTTTATTTTACACATTCCCCATCTTATCCGATATTTTTTTACGACATAAAATGGTTTTATGATTTCTTTATAGAGATTAAAATAAAGAAGTGTTATTTTAGTTTTGTTTTTTTATTTATGTACCATGTCTTCCAAAGAAACTATACTATTTGATCCTTTGGTTTCATTTAATAGATATCTATGATAAGAGTCATGTAAAAATATTTGCAAAAGGCTTGAGTCATTATAGTTATTATTATAGGGGGTCTAGTTATTTTATGGGATTATGACGAGAATAATATAGTGATATCCCTAGGAATATGTCTGGGTATAGTAAAATATGCTATATTTTTTGCGAAGTATAGATTAAGTGGTTTCTATGAAATTATGTCACTCTATAGATACTATAATTGAATGTTGCTCTATAATATATGTACCTAGGTTTAATAACCCCAAAAAAATTTCATTGTGTATTTACATGATAATAACCTAGTGCACAAAAAAGGGCCTTGTTGCACACTCGGTTTTACACTCCGTGGGGATATGTTATGGAAAAATCACAAACTCTTTTATAAATGACTTTAATAGATTGTTAGGTTAGAAAAATTGAGAAGAAAATTCATAATTTATAACCTATATTAAAACCTAGAGACTGATAATTTAGAATTTACATGCCTCATATAAGTTATTCCTCATATATTCATAGTTTCCCTCTTTATATAATTTTTTATTTGTGTATTGTTATTCTTAATTTTATTTCTTTTATTTTAGTTAATAATAGGAAATATGAGGAACCAAACCAAAAACCAATGTGTGAACCATTGTGAATATTTCCCTAATGAGATACCTAAGCTTAAGTGGTTGGGGTATGATAACTTCATGGATGTACAACCTCAGGTTACTCATGTTATGAATGATAACATGAATCATTTGGAACTTCATCATTCTCTTGAGAATGATCATGTTGTGGTTGATTAATTTATTAAAAAGGCCTCTTACCTTAATTGGATATTAGGATCCACCCATTATATAATGATGGATTGACTATATTGAGAAGATATTATCTACACTCCAAGGCTCGCAATTATAGATATTTATGTTGGTTGTCTATCATGTTTAAGGGTAAGTCTATTAGTGGAGGACACTGATACAAAACAATAAGTAAAAAGAGGAAATTAATTACATGTAATGGTATGGATTCCTGAAAATATTTTTGAAATAAATATTTTCCCCAAACCTATAAATTTAAAATGGAGAGTAAGTTCCTCATACTAATGAAAAAGGATGATGAGTCTATTATTCCATATTAGGAAAAATTCAAAATATTTTTAAGCTACATCATTAGATTTATCATTGATAAATAAGGTAAGGTAGACCTCTTATTTAGTGTATTAATGATAATTATATGAAAATAATTTGAAATTCGATACTTTAACGACTATAAAGAGATTGTATGTTTTCCCTGAAGGTGGAGATGGATATTTGTGACTCTAAATAATCTCATTGCGGTAGAGATAAAAATATTAAAATTAAGTTTAATTCAGGATGATCAATAGATAAATCTCATAGAGTAATGAATAAAAAAATTATAATGTGTCAAAAATGATGGAAGAAGTATCCTAGAAACTATCTCTATGAAGTTGGGAGATTCTTAGAATTTGAAAATTTGTGCCATCAAGCTAATTAGTTTCAAAGAGATAAAGAATCGCCTTAATGGGATGGAAGAAAAGAAGTTGAAGATCAACAGTCATCCTATATTATTTTGTTTAAAATACAAGATACACACGCTTTATGGGAAATAATGCCCTAAGTCAAGGGTTTAAAAAAACAATCAAATTTTTTTTCCAAGGCCTAGAGAGAAGGGAAGGGAATATGATATCACTACTGATGAGGTGGATCCCAATAATGATATACTGATAGGACATCTGGATATTCATTAACTAATAGATATTGTACTATTTTATTCATGTTTTATGGATTCTTACATATCTTACATGTTTAGTTGAACTGTTAAAACACTACCTCAAAACATGGGTGTTGGTCTATATTTGAGAATAAAGAATAGATTAATAACTACATCCTAAGTGTACGACTCTTACCCAGTAAATTTTTGTGCTCTAAACCTCCCAAAAAATATTTTTATATTTCATTTAGTGGAGTTTGATGCTTTATTTAACAGTGATTGTCTATCATTATAAAAAACCAACATTAACTATCATGAGAGAGAGATCACTCTTCATATACCAAGTCATCCTCTGATTATATACCAGCATGAAGGGAGGATGAATCTCATTTGGAATATTCTGGTCAAGTGTAGAAAGTATTTCCTTATAAGAAATAATATATATATATATATATATATGAAATGATTAAGATCAAGGAGAGAATAATTCTTGAAAACATGCCAATTTAGGGGGATTATACTAATCTATTACCAAAAGGTTTCATCATCTTCCTCTTGTCTAAGTGTATTGTTTCTCAATTAAATTTATACCTAGATATATACCCATAGAAAATAAACCTCATAGAAAAGAAACTATTGAGTTGGAATAACTTAATATGTAGTCACAATAGCATCTATAAACGGTTTTATTGAACTGAGTGATTCACCTTGGGTTCTATTGGTCCTCTTCATTATGAAGAAGGAAAGATCAATGAACCTATGTACTGATTATCACAAGATTAAATTTTTTTCAATAAATAACAAGTATCCCTTACCATGTATATATGAATTATTTTTTTAACTATGTGGAGCCTAATACTTCTCTAAGGTGGACCTTCATCCAGGATATCACCAATTAAAGTTGAAGAAGGAAGATATTCACAACAATGCCTTTCAAATACATTATAAACACTAAGAGTTCATAGTGATTCCCTTAAGACTCAGTAATGTTCCTTAAATATTTATATACTTAATAAATAGAGTCTTTAGATATTACCATGAAAATTTTATGGTAGTATTTATATATGATATTCCAATATAATCCAAATTCAAGGAGGAGTATTAGGAGCCTTCGAATAATATGATAAAAAATTATAAAAGGAGAAACTATCTGAAAATTACATTAAATGTGAGTTCTTAATGGAATAAGTCTCATTATAAAGGAATTTTATCATATGAAATGGGATATATATAGACCCGTTAATGATAAATCCAATTTAGGAGTGGCATGGACCAATATCTTTAGTAGATATCCATTATTTCCTTGAATTATCTAGGTATTAATAATGGTTTTTGAGAAACTTATCACAATTGTAAAAATCTCTATTGAATATGACTCTGAATGGGGTAAATTTTATCTAGATAAATGATTGTGAGGATAGATTCAAGGACTTAAAAAAGAGTTATATCACTGCACCAGCCATCACATCACCCTAGATTGAGGAACTTATAATGGTATAAAATGATGCTTCAAAAAATATATTAGGATATGTATTAATGAAAAATTAAAAGGTGATATAATATGATTCAGGGAAGAAAAAAGATTATGAGAGGAACTGTCCAACACACGATCTAGAGTTGGACTCAAAAAGCTTTTTGCTGAAAATCTTGTGACATTATCTCTATGGGGAGAAGTTTAAGATATATAAGTATTATAAGATCCTCAAATATATATATTCACACAGATGGAATTTAGAATGCACCAGTGAAGATATTTAGAGTTGATCAATGATTATGAATTCTCAATATATTACCATCCTTGAAAAAAATATAGTGGATGATTATCTATGTAGAAAGGATCTGACAACCTTATCAATTATGAAAATTGAGAAGGATAAAATATTTAAATAATTTTAATGAATTGAAATGGTAATCATAACTAAAGGAACACTATCATTACTTTCTAAAATTATTTCTCAACCATCCATTCTAGATAAGTTAAAGGATTTTTAATGAGATGTTAAAGAAATACAAAATAAGGTAGAAGATATAAGAAAAGTTAAATACTCAAAGTTCAAAATTAATGAAGAATGATTTATATGATTTGATCCTTGACTATGGGTACCGTAAAATCCTAAGATAATGAAGGAGTTATTTTATGATGAACATAGCTCAACCTTCTCCATCCACCCAGGGAGCATTAAGATGTATCGAAATCTTTGAGAGAACTATTTGTGAGAAAATAAAAATAAGAATATTGCATGATCTAAATCAAAATTCTTGGAATGTAAATTCCCCACCAACTCGGTCTCAATTCAAAAATGAATTCCACATATCCATATTAAAAAGAACCTAATAAATTCCTCACATGTACTAAATTCAATGGTGGTATGGCTGGAAAATGATTTCTCTTATAAGGATTAGTTATTGAAGATCTTGAACCATATAGATATTTTTTTACAAAATAAGACAACTCACCTAGTCAAAATACTATGGTGAAACCATAAGTATGAAGAGGTGACATGATAACTAGAAGAATCCATTAAGCATAAGTACCCTCGCATGTTTTTAAATTAGTATAGAAAATGAAATTTTGATGTTGAAAATTATTAATGGGGGAAGAATTTAACAAGACATAATTTTATCAATAGAATTTTCCTTCTAAAAATTATTCCATATTTAGTAATGTATTATAAATCACATGCACCACATGGTGAAACAAACAAAATTTTATTATATTAATTTTAACATTAAATTTTGAGAATTAAAATTTACATAAGAATTAAAAGTATTAAAATGGGAAAAAAATAGAAAATATGATAACAATAGTAGGAAACTTTTGATCTTCTCAATCCCCCAGAATAATCACACTCACAAACAACACTGTAGAAATAAAGCCAAATATTAGTAATGAAATATGAATTTTAAAAATGAATATATATATAAACATGATAGAAAATATAATTTAATGAATAATGAATTAAATAATAGGTATTTATATATTGTAAAGAACTCATATTACCATTGTATATCCGACCATTTGAATAGTAATCCGTCCATGAAAATAGTATCCTAATCATTTGAATAGTAATGTAACGACTAATAATAATGATAGGACCAATGGAATTTTTAATCACTCATGGAAGTATAAAATAATATTTAGGTTTCTTATAAAATGAAAATATGATATATTTATACCATATTACAAGTAAATAATGTTTTTTAAAAATAGTCATTTATGTGTTTGTATTTTTATAAAACATAAATGTCTTAATTGAACAGTTTTAAAAAAGTATAATGATTTAAAAAAAAATCACTTAAATGGAATTATAAATTAATATTATGATATATTGTAATGATATAATAATTTGATGATACTATATGAAATTTTTCTCACTGTGAGAAAATTGATCATAACATTAAAATTGGTATTTATCAAATAAATGAGGATTTTATTTATAAACTATAATTATCTGATATAGAAAATTTTTCTTAAAAAATGGATTTCAGTTTTAGAATCTATACATAAAAAAAATTAAGGTGAATTCTTGGTATTTTTTTAAAATAGTATATTTTTTATGGATAGTGAAATACGTTAAGATAAAGTATTTAACATTATAATCTAAATACATGAATTTGAGTCATGGATTATGTAAGGAATCAATAGTAAACAATAACATGCACCATTTACAATATATTTTCATAATAATCAATATTATTTGTATCCTTGATCCAAACTAATAAATTAATGAAAATAATATTCAAAAATACCCCTCTCATTCCCTTACAAATACCACCCCTTATCCTCAAAACATCCAAGCCTGTATCATCCCAATTTTCTACCCATTTACGTTCCCAATCCTCTCCCCCATGTCTTAGTTATTTTAGAATAATCTACACACCATTTCAATGTTACTAGAAGATTATTTCATGGAGATGACATTTAAGATAAAATATTCTCAATTTACCACTTTTAATTTCATTACGTCTTCTATATTCTCCCTTCCTCCATCATGTAACACAACATGATGATTCCATTATAATAAATACACTTTAATTTTATTATTTTGTTTTAATATCCATCTTCTACCATACCTTATTCATTTTATAGAATGAGAATGTTTTTTACAATATGGTTGGTTCACCGCCTACATGAACAACACACTTTATTTTTCTCCACTAACTTCAAGGCTAGTTATAAAAATATAATAATGGATAAATAATATTATAACAAGTGTAATATAAATTTTTAATGTTATAGAATGTTTTAATAGTCATTTTATTATAAAAACTAATTTATTTTTTCATTGTTGTAAAATCGTTAAAAAGGAACTAACCGAATAACATTAATGTTTTTACAAAAATAATAATCTCTTTTTCATAACACAAATGAATATTTTGGACCATTAAAATTTATGGAATTATATGAATACAATTTCATATTTCTTATAATGTTTTAGTCTCATTTGACAATAACATCAATAATTTTTCACTAGTTAACTGACCATGAAACCCAGAAACGAACGCCCTCATAACAACAAAAGCAAACATTATATCTCACATAAATGTATATAAATGAACCTAATAAAATTATTTCAAATAAAATATATATAGAAAATTTTATGAATTAATTAATTGATGAATATAATCTTATTATACTATATGTTATGTGTAAGTGAAAAATGATTCTAGAACATAAGGTAAGGGATCTCACTATACTACCCTTTTTCTTAATGTTATATCCTTTATCTCTATAAATAACTTTATATATCTATTTAATGTTATTCAATGACTCTAAATTATATATACATATTTCCCTAAAATATATACCTATCTTATTCTACCTTCATTTTATGTGGAAATACAGTCCTTAAATTCATTTCTCGAATTACATCTTTATGAAATATCATTTGATTATGATATAAGGAAAATATAAGAAACTTGTTTCCATCCATGGGTAATTACAATGTTTATACATTATTGTTGACTTAATTTTTTGGAACACATAATAATATTTATTTTATTATGGATTCTTACATATAGTTCTTCAATGCATTGGGTAATTTTTTTGTTTAACGAGATGATATTTATGGGATTTGGGGGTAAACCTAATCTATGATGGGACTATGTATACCATATTATATTTTCGTGATGTTAATAATTGGCATTTTATTATGTAATATTTTATATTTTTGTTTCATTAAAATCATTCCATGATCTTATTATTCAATGTTCTTTAGTTCATGCCCCATGTGATTATTCTTAAGCCTTATCTTTATGATATCATGTTATGCCTTTTGATTGATATGTTATTTTCCTCCATCATGTTTATTCCCTTACATAACTTTATAGATCAAAAAATTATTTTATACATTCCCATGTTTATCCTATATAGTTTTTTGATCTCAAATTGATTAAAGAGATCATTATAGAGATTGAAATATATAAGTTTTAATTTAGTTCCATGTTGTTTTTTATGTTCCTGGTCTTAAAAAGTCACTTGGACTTTAAATACTTTGGTTGTTTTTAATGGATATTTGTGTTAAGAATCATGTAAAAATATTTATAAAATGATTATATATCTATATTATATGTCATAAAAACCACCTATAATTGACATAAATGGTGTGGAACTGAAATATGACCTTTCATATAAATAAAAAAATAACCAGATTCTTGAGGAAAAAGAAAAAGTATCAAGAAAAAAAACATCACATATAGTGAAAGTCTTATTAAGAAATCACAATTTAGAATAAGAAACCAGGGATCTTATAGAATATTTTAAACATAAATACCCCCATTATTTTTAGGCAGGACCCAAATTTCTATGTGGAAATATTAGGGAGCAATGTAATGGATTGAAAATTACTTGATGTTATTAATATAATAATTCTTGTTTTATAATGACTAATTTATTTTGAGAACATTGAAAGACAATTAAATTTCATAATAACATTACACACCATATGTTAATATTTACTATTAAAACAATGAATATTAGAGGGATATAAACACAAAATAAATATACATTGTCTAAAAGAAATTTCATATTCTTGAATTCTACCATGAATATAATTTCATCAATAAAAACTCTAAAAATAAAGATAAATGTTATTAAAATGATATATATTATCAAAGGTTTTGTAATAATCTTTTTAATTGAAGTATTTAGGGATGAAGTTACAATTTTGGTGTATTTATGGGGAAATTTGGTTTTTCAACATTATAATTATTGTTCTATATGACCATTGTGAATTATGAGCACTGGATCGTATGATCAATGTTAATTATGTAAATTTTTCAATAAGATAATTGTTTATTATTATTATTTGTTATGTAGACACAATAAAGTAATTCTTGGAATTATTTTATAGTATAAAAGGAAGAGACATAAATTTTAATTTTTAGATATAATAATATATTTTAATTCCATAAAAAATATGTTTTGTGAAAAAATTATAATTTTTAAATAAAATTTATTATTATTATATATTCTTATAAAAAAATTTCAATGACAATACAGATTAACTAAACCTTAAGTAATTTTTATAATGGTGAGAAAGACTATTATTTCAAAAAAATATAATTTTTCAATAAATAAGATTTTTTATTTAAAATATAAAATCATCAAATATAGAAAATTATTTTGATAAAAAATATCATTTTTGGACACATCACATCATAAGTATCATAGGGTATAATTTTGGGAATTTTTTGACAAAATTAATATTCTGGTGAAAAAGTGAAATTTTTCATTTTACAAGTATTGTGATTTTATAACATCCTTAAGATGTGATAAAGATTCAAAAAATTATAAAAAATTATTAAATAATAAATTCATTTAATAATTAAAAAAGTAATTGAAAATTATTATTTTGAATTGATACATTCATACATTACAATTAATTTTTGTGATTAAAATTATATTTGGATTATATGAAATAAATGGGATGGTTGGAAGGTCCATTTCCATTTGGGATTTAATTTTATCCGAACCAATAGTAATTCACTCATTAATAACCCCAAAAAGTAATTTTAGTCTATTTCACCCATTTTCTTTTCTTTTATAAAAAAATATCCAATATTTTAACCCTTAAATCCACCTCTCCACATATATAAATAGCCACCATTTATCCTTTTTCTCTCCACTTAAAATAGATTAATCATGAATTAACCCTCTCTATCCCAATCTAAATCCATCCGTAAGATGTTTATAGGATTCTAATGAGACTTTATCTAGCTCTAATAATCGTCTTCTTAAGGTAAGGGTTCTCTTCCTTTAATTTTTATATTCAAGTAATTCTTTTATATAATCATTTTTTTATAAATTCTTTATGCCATCAACTATTTCTGAACATCCCTTTTCTTGTACATATGATTTGTTAATTATTAGATACTTTCTCTCTCTTTTATTAAGCCCATTATAGTATTCCTTTTGTATACCTATTATGTTTCCAAAATCATCCTTTTATTTTCATGTCATGAATAACCAACCCTATTTTTGTTCAAGGGTATTCATTTAGGTGTATATTTCAATTATTATTTGATTAAATCTATGTATGAAATCCAAATTCCCTACTAATGAGTTTATGATGATATGTACATATTATTTATAATTGATGTGGCACACATAATGTTAGAAAAATGATGTTTGTGTCCTAATAATTCTCTAATGCATTGGGTAATGAATTAATCTCTAGAGGTAACATGTTAATCATATGTTGGTATCATTACATTGTAATTTTTTTTGATACCTTTGTCAAAAGACTTTTTAATATTATTTATTAAACCTTAGTGATGAACCATGGTGATATTTTTATCAATATATCTAGTTCATGTTTTGAACATATTTCTATGTTATTACTCTTGTTTTTATGTTAATATACATAAATTATGACTCATGTTGTTATGTTCATGTTTTTATGATATAATTTATGTTTCACTTTTGATGTTTTCATACATTTGGGATCCTTTAATGGGATTTGTGATCACCTTTTAATTGATAAATGGACCCATAAAAACCTATGCAGTGAGGTGATCTAGGGTGGGATACTAAATAAGCTTTTCAAGAGAGTAGAAAATTAGTTTAAGTTTTTTTTATATTCCATGCATGTCTTATATTATGTAACTAATTTTGAGGACATTAAAACTCAAAATATACTCTATATAATTTAAATGTTTTATTTGGATTTTTAGTTATACTAAAAAGATTGTATGAAAAATATGGGTTGTTATATTAGAGGCCGGGCATAAGTGGTGAGACCATACCTAAAATGGTGTATTGGTCATGATTTGAAGGATTCCCTACACTGTATATTTAGGTATGATGAAATGAGTTACTATTATTCTCTTCCCTGATTCTTCAGGAACTTGGTGTGAATTTTGGTGTGAGATGATTAGATCCTTGTATGGAAACATAGACAATATGATCAGGTGTTAAGGTTTCCTTCTTAGAATAAGATAACCTAACATACATCAGTATCTCATTATGGTCAAGGTGGCTTGGTTAAGACATAATGTCCCAATTAAAATAAATATTTAAATATTTATTTTTATGATCCACATGAATTTATATAATGGAATATATTTGGGTCAGTTGGTGGGATTGTATAGAGTTATATGCTCATACCCTACACAAGAACCTCGGTTCCCATGGAGTCCCTATATTTAATTTCATATCAAATCATTATTTGTGTATTGGTTCACAATAAAGTAGCTCGATGGGGATTACATATTGGTATTGGGATGAGGCTAGTGGATTGTAGTAGATCCTCATTTACTTTTGTTCCTTTATTTTTTTATGTTTTCAGCCTAGTTGGAGATCAGTTTACATATAACTTTAGGCTACATTTCATTTGACATAGTATATATTTTTTATTTATATTTTCTATTATTGTGGAAGTTTTTTAGAATTTGTATTTAATTATTATCACTATATTGAATCCATAAGCTCCTTAATTTATTATTTATTCCCTCGATGTTCGTCGATAGTCCCTGGTGTACAAGGAGCAGCACCTGAGGTCATATAGAGCATTGGGTCGAGGAAAAATGTAGTGGTCCATTTACATGGGAATTAGAAATGGTTATCAAAGATTTTTTATTCATATCACTATTTAAGATATATTAGAGAATAAATAATAATTAATTGAGAGCTTGTGAAGAGGATAAAAAAGGTGATTGATGAATACCATTTCGATGGGAAGTCCTGGTAACCATGGGTATGTGATTATTTTTCTTATCTTTTCTGTTATAATTGATTTTATTTGTTAGATATGATGTGTGTATTGTATATCAATATTTTTTTTGGAACTTAGCCTATTGGTAAGACATGTATATGTGTATCATTTTCGGCATGTAGGTTTAACATGACATACATGTGCTTGTGTGTAACTTATTTCAGTGACGAGACGGTGTTCAATAGCTTAAAGTGTCAGCAACTGTAACACCCCAAGTTTTCCTAAAAATAAATAGAAATGCATTGAATTTTGTTTTAATTATATATTTATAGCTAGCATTTAAACATAATTTTTCCAGTTCTATGTTTTGAATTTCAAGATATTGCCATCTACAATTGTGTTCATTAAGTTATTTAGAGTCTGATGAAACCAACTTATTTTTTTGGTGAATTGTAACTTACCCTTATGAATAGTAATATGGCCCTAATGAATAGTAAATTTTATTATTATTTTATTTTCTTAAGGCATTAAGATAATAACATCTTGGATAATTTTTCATCGTGATATAGAAATAGTTATAGAAATTGGAATTGTTAATTTTTGAATTAAGTTTGTTTTTATTTAAAAATTTAAATAATAATATTCAGAAAATTATTTTCAAAAAATGGGCATCATTTTTTAATTATACACATCAAAAAATGTTTTGGGTAAATTTTTGGAATTTTTCTAAAATTCTGGAATTTTTGATGAATAGTGAAATATGATAAAATACCATATAATCAAATGATCAGTGAAATACACTATTTATGACATCATAAGTGATGAAAGTCCACTTGGTTAGAACTGAAATTCCATTATTACTATTTGAGGTCACATGAACTAAGACTATTCATAATCTTGGGCAAAAATATTATAATAATGATTAAAATAATGAAAAATACCCCCTCTCCTCCGATATAAATTCCACCCTCCCTCCCCTCTTCTTCCCACAACTCTCAAGCCTTGAGTCATGCCTACGTTCTACCCAATACTCCTTCCAAGGATCTTTCCCACGTACTAGAGTTGATGGTCTCACCAAAAGACCAAAAACAAATCCCTTAAGAAGGATCTTAAGGGGAAGAGATCAAGAGGTAAACATCCTCTTTTATTTTCTTTCTTTTCTTTCATTTTATGTTATTCTATTCCTTTCCCATTGGATTATGTTGGGATATTTCATTACATATCCCCCCTGTACTATCCATATTATGTAAGGGTGATGAGATATCCCATTGATCTCACCAAATTATTTTTTATGAAATTTTAAGAGACGTCGTTAGGCTGTAGAATATTCGTGAAGATATTTCTCAAGTTTTCTTTTATTTCAATATTACTTCTTCTTCTTTCCTCACCTCCTATTATAAAAGAGCCATGAAAGCTCCAACATCATTTCTATTCTAGATTTTCTCATTTTCATGGAAAATTCATCATCATTCTTCTGCTTGTCTCCCACTTATTCAAGGAATTAAAAATATTGTCCATGATGTGTCGAATTACCGACATAATAGACGATTTGATTTCATTTTTCTATAATTCCTTGAAGGATGGTCATGAAAACGTTTTTATGGTTGAACCAGAATATAATTTATGTATTATTTCTCATCAATGTTTCTGGAATTCTTTTCTACACATGGTTTATTTTATAAAACAAAATGAGGTCGTTATTATTAAAGAACCTCTAAAATGATCTAAACAAACACCATTAATGATTCAACTTATGAATCATCCTCACGTAGGAATTTAAAATGATAAATGGTATAATTAATTTTACTATAAATATTTAAATACCTTTACATTCCAATTCTGGATTTTCACTTCCAATCGATAAGAACATCCATCATAAACCAATCTGGGAAATCATGTAAAGAACTCACCCTAAAACAGTGCAAGGAGCACAATACTAAAAATTAAAGGGTAAAATGATGTTATAAAATTATCATATAAGATGTTATAAACATGAAAATTTTTCTTTAAAATACTAATAAAACCCTTTTAACCATTATACATGAATTTTAAACAATTTTAAAGTAAGACAAGCCTGAGGTAAGGGAATTCTTAACCTGATTTCCATTCTTTGGGTTAACCTTCTACTTCGTTATTTATGTGATATTAAAATTGATTATGTGATGGTTTTTTCTTATATTATGCTTAATTATGTGTATCTATAGTGTATATACATATTCCATCAACTCTATTAAGTCTCTCTTCAATTGTATGATATTTGTAAGGGGATTTTCTTTTAAAATCCTCTTTTAAAATTATGTTTAACAAAACTCAAAAGAAATTTTTTATGCTATTATTCATGTTCTATGATTGTGTTATGGTTCTTGGGAATTGTTTATGATGATGTTTGGGACCTATTTTTCCCTCCAATTCATTGGTTATGTGTAAGTTTGAGGTTGTTTGTATGGTTAATCCAAGTGTAACTGCGATGGTTACACAAATAGTATGGTAGCCGTGATGGTTACAAATTATAAGGTAGCCGAGAGGGTTACAATATTATATATGAAATGACCCATGATACCTTTATAACTATATTTATGTTCTTATTTTTTGTGTGGATATTGTGTAAATCTCATGCTACACCAAGTAAGTATATATGGGTGACAAGCATGTCTTTTGAAAACGATCTAATTCGTTATGAGTATGCATGGACTAATGTGCTCTTTCCTTATTTTTCATCCCTAACTGAGCTTTCTTTCTCATCCCAAGTTTTTAAAATATTTTCACAGGTTAATGGATGTGTAATACAAAGAAGTAATCCATGTTAAATGTTTAATAATTGTCGAGGAGTCATGTTTTAGTTTATTTGTTTTATATTTTGAAAAAAATGGAAATTGTTTTTATGGTATCGACTCTATAACGATATGTAATTTTATGAATGTATTATTTCCCAATTATCTAAATATCTATCCATGAAAAGATCCTCAATGTAATAGGAAATTGTTTCTTGACTAAATTCAATATTATGTATGTATTAATGTGGGGACCTTATGGTTGGTATCTGAGGATGGTTTAGATAACTTTAGGGGTTAGGGTGATGTTAAAAGAATACCATAAATGATTTTTACTCTATGATTAATTTGAAATGTTTTAGCATTTAAAGATTACCATGTTGCCTCATCTAATATATGTTTGTTTAGAATTGTTGTCCGCAGAAGAAACAGGGATGCTGAAGAGGAGAGGCACCGACAGAATGGCATCCTTCCAGATCTACAGCCTGGAATGGTAGGGATTGGAACCGAGCAGTTTGTGATAGTAATGGCTCAGATAATGAAGGAAATAAATTGTGGTGGCATCCATGAAAGAGAACCAATAGAGGTACCACAACAGAACATGATAGTAGTGGAACATTTTATGAGACAACACCCTCTTGCATTTTATGGATCATCTGACCCAGTAGTAGCTAAAGGATGGATCAAATCTATTGAAAAGATATTCGATGTTATGGGATGATCATACAATCAAATGGTAAGTTTTTCAATTTATCGTTTTGAAGGTGAAGTTGATCAGTGGTGGTCAATGATAAGGAATATTTTGGGTAGAGAGGATTTTTATGCCTTAGAGTGGGATGAAGTTTAATGTATATTCCTTGAAAAATATTTTCCTAAGGTGCTATAACTTAGGATGGAGAAGAAATTACTTGAATTGAAGAAAAAGGAGGAGGATTCAATGGATCTTTAAGAAGAAAAATTCACCCAACTGGTGAGGTATTCTCCAAATATTATTCTGGATCTTGATAAAAAAATCAACTTCTTTTTCTCCGGACTGAATCTAAGGTATCGAAGGCTGTTGGACTCCCATGAA
The DNA here is from genome assembly GCA_963277665.1 of Viscum album. Lineage (NCBI taxonomy): Eukaryota > Viridiplantae > Streptophyta > Magnoliopsida > Santalales > Viscaceae > Viscum > Viscum album. The sequence goes on from OY728126.1 coordinate 820,572,916, forward strand.
TTAAAAAGTTATGAGAAAATTGTGTGATGTACTGAGAGGTTAGAGATGGAGTTTGTGGATGATCATGTTCATTCTTGGAAATAAGGAGAAGAAGAGGTCTAGATGGGAAGCGATGGGTAAGAATCAACAAAATATTTTTGCTGGTAAGAAAATCCAATTTCTAGTTTGTGAAAAGTGTGGCAAGAAACACCCAGGGGAATGTCTTAGAAAAACTAGGAAGTTTTTTAAATGTGGTAGTTTTGGACATATGGCCCGATATTTCAATGAAAATGAACCTAAGACTAATATTGATAATAACACTCTAATGTGTTTTAAATGTGGTGAGATGGGTCATTATGCAAATGCCTACCCAAAGAGAGATCTGAATGATGCAAAGAATCCAGACTACAAGAAGAATGGTGTAGTAAGATCCTTTGTGACTACGTCAGTAGATTTGAGTCCATCCAATAAAGTTGTATCAAGTACTTCGTTTGTTTACTCAGATTTTTCTAGTGTTTTTTTATACAGAGTCTACACATTCCTTCATTTCTAAGAAATTTTCAGGTAAATTGGAAATATCACCTCAAAAATGAAACCAGAACTTGTTGTTACAACACCAGGGGAAAATGTTATAACGAATAGGAATTATATGAATCTTTCAATTATGGTCTGTGGAAAGACTTTACCTGAAAACCTTGTTGTTTTACCCTTAGTGGTGTTTGATGTTATTCTGGGAATGGATTGGCTTTCTGTTTATCATACTAAGAGTGACTTTAGAGCTAAAGAAGTTGTTTTTAGAAAGATCTTCAGTTTTTATATAATAATGAACCTATACAATTGATAACATATCCGGAAGTTGAGAAACTATTGAAAGATTGAAATGAAAGTTATCTTGATCATATTGTTGAATGTAAGGGAACTATTCAGATTAATGATATTCCAATGGTAAATGAATACCTTGATCTTTTTTTTGATGAGTTACCCATTTTCATACATGGTCGGGATGTCGAATTCACAATTGACTTAGTTATTGATGCAAAGCCAATTTCAAAACCCCCATATCGTATGGCTAAAATAGAACCTCTTGAATTGAAAAATTAGTTTCAGGATTTTCTTGACAAAGGATTCATTCATCCTAGCACATCACTATGCGGTGCTCCTGTTTTTTTGTTAAAAATAAAGATGGTTCCCTGAGACTTTGCATTGATTATAGAGCATTGAATAACATCACTGTTAAAAACAAGTATCCTTTTCCCCATATCGATGACTTGTTTGATCATCTCTAGGGAGCTTAGTACTTTTCCAAGATTTACTTGAGATCCAGATACCATCAGCTAAAGGTGAAGGAGGATGACATCCCAAAAACAACCTTTCGTACTAGATATGGGCATTATGAATTTGTTTTTATGCTATTTGGACTAACTAACGCACCTACTATATTCATGAATCTTATGAATAGAGTATTTCATGAGTTCTTGGATAAGATTGTGGTTGTGTTTATTGATGACATTATAGTATTTTATAAAAAAATAGAATCATGAAAAACATCTAAAGGTTGTTTTACAAACCTTAAAAGAAAAGAAACTATATGAAAAATTCAGAAAGTGTGATTTTTGGTTGCAATAGATTTCTTTTACTGGAAACATTGTTAATAAGGATGGAAGAAAAGTTGATCCTTCCAAAACAAAAGTGGAGGATGAATGGCCAAGAACCACAAATGTTACAGAGATTAGTAGTTTTCTTAGATTTGTAGTCTATTACAGACATTTTGTTAATAACTTTTATCGATTATCTAGCCTGATAACTAAGATAACACATAAAGAGGTTAAATTGGTTTGGAGAGAAGAATGTGATGTTTGTTTTCATTAACTGAAGAAGAGATTGGTGAATTCTCCAATTTTGGATTTTCCTTCCCAAAATGGTGATTTTAGTATCTACAATGATGCTTCTTTAAAGGGACTTGGTTGTGTTTTGATGCAGAATGATCAGTTAATTTCTTATGCTTCTAGACAACTAAAACCTCATGAGTTAAATTATCCCACACATGATATAGAATTGATAGCTGTAGTTTTTCCTTCGAAAATTTGGAGGCATCATTTATACGGTGCCAAATGTCAAATATATACTGACGATAAAAGTCTGAAGTATATATTCACTCAAATGGAATTAAACATGTGGCAGAGAAGATGACTTGAACTAATAAAGGATTATTTTTATATGATCAATTACCATCCTATAAAATCAGACAAATTGGTAGATGCCTTGAGTCAGAAACATCATGCATCATTAACCATGATATGTTTGGAACATGATCCCTTGATTAATGATTTCATGAATTTTGGATTAGAGGTTTTTAGTGTAGAAAATACCTCTGTTTGGTTTCAGGTTTCAGTGTAGAAGTCATTGTCAAACAGAATTAAGCGATCACAGAAGGAAGACCGTGAGCTACAAAAAAGTTAGAATTGGTTAAAATGGATATATTTCTAGAATTTAACCTTGATAAAGATTGTGTTTTAAGATTTGGAAAAAGGTTATGCATGCCTAGTGTTTATCAGTTGAAGAAACATTTGTTGTGTGAAGCTCATAGTTCTCCATTTTCAGCTCATCGTGGCAGTACTAAGATGTATAGAGACCTTCAGAAGTATTATTTGTGGAATGGAGTGAAAAGAGATATGGTTGATTTTACCATGAAATGCTTGACATGTTAATAGGTTAAAGTAGAGCAGCAGTTACCAAAGGGGATGCTTCAACCTTTTCCAGTTCCAAAGTGGAAATGGGAGAATGTATCCATGGACTTTGTGGTGGGACTACCAAAGAAATCTCGAGGTAACAATGCAATTTGGGTTATTGTTGATCGGTTGAAAAAATCTTCTCATTTTCTTTCTATTCGAGATAACATGTCATTGGATCTACTTTCTCAACTGTACCTCAAGGAGATTGTCAGGTTACATTGAGTTCCACATTCCATTGTATCTGGCCGGGATCCCAAGTTCACTTCTAACTTTTAAAAGGGACTTCAGAAGTCGTTGGGCATGTAATTAAATTTCAGTACAACTTTTCATCCTCAATAAGATGGGCAGTCAGAACGAACGATTCAAAATTTAGAGGATATGCTTCGAGCTTGATCAATAGACTACCAAGGAAGTTGGGATCAACATATTTCTTAATTTAATTTTCTTATAATAACAGTTTTCATTCCAATACTAAGATGGAACCTTTTGAGGCTTTGAATGGGAAACGGTGTCGGACTCAAGCATTTTGTGATGAAGTCAGTGAAAGAAAGTTGATGTGGCCAGAATTAGTAGAAGATGTTGCTGAGAAAGTGAGGATGATCTAGCAGCACGTAAGGATAGCTCAGAGTATGAAGAAAAGTTATGCAGATAACATAATGAAAGACTTATCTTTCAAGGTAGGTGACCATGTTTTCTTTAAAATCTCTCCTTAGAAAAGTGTGATGCGTTTTGTTGAAGAAGGGAAGATATATCAATGGTTCATCGACCCTTTTGAAATATTGGTGAAAGTTGGAACAGTGGAATATCGTGTAGCTTTGACTCCATGTTTGTCTCAGGTACACAATGTTTTTCATGTTTCGATGTTGAGAATGTATGTGCCAGATTCATGACATGTATTGAGCCTAGAAGCAGTTCAGCTAGAAGAGAAACTCTCTTATGAAGACAAACCCATTTAGATTCTTGATCAAAGGGAATAGGTATTTCGGAATAAGGTAATCCACCAGGTAAATGTTTTTTGGAGATAACACATGTTTGAAGAAGGAACATGGGAGTCTAAAAATTCTATGAGGGAAAATTACCTTCAGTTTTTTAATAAGTAAATAAAATTGCGAGGACGCAATTTCTAGAAGGTGGGGATAATGTACCACCCCAGGTTTTTATAAAAATAAATAGAAATGCAAGGAATTTTGTTTTAAGTAGATATTAATAACTAGCCTTTAGAAATAATTTTTCCACTTCTATGTTTTGAATTTCATGAAACTGTCATCTACAATTGTGTTATGTAAGTTATTTGGAGTCTGATGAAACAAACTTGTTTCTATTGTGAATAGTAACATACCCTTATGAATTGTAATATGACCCTAATTAAGTGTAAATTTTATCATTATTTTATTTTCTTAAGGCATTAAGATAATAATATCTTGGTTAATTTTTCATTGTGATATAGAAGTAGTTATAGAATTAGAATTCTTAATTTTGGAATTAAGTATGATTTTGTTTAAAAATTAAATTAATAATATTTAGAAAATTATTTTAAAAAAATGGAATTCATTTTTTAATTCTACACATTGAAAAATGGTTAGGGTAAATTTTTGGAATTTCACTGAAATTTATGAATTTTCAATTAATAGTGAAATATGATAAAATACCATATAATCAAATTATCAGTGAAATACACTATTTATGACATCATAAGTGATGAAATACCACTTGGTTAGAACTTACATGAGGTTATTACTATTTTAGGTCACATGAACTATGAATATTCATAATCATGGGCAAAATATTATATTAATGATTAAAATAATGAAAAATACCCCCTCTCCTCCACTATAAATATCACCCTCACTCACCTCTTCTTCCCACACCTCTCAAGCCTTGATCCATGCCTATGTTCTGTCCAATACTCCTCCAAAGTCTCTTCCCAACATCTTAGAGCTGCTGGTATAACCAAAAAACCAAAACCAAATTCGTTAAGAAGCATCTCGAGGAGAAGAGATCAAGAGGTAAACATCCCCTTTTATTTTCTTTCTTTTAATTAATTTTATGTGATTTTATTCCTTTACATTTGGGTTATGTTGGGATATTTCATTCTATATCCCCCTTACTGTCCATATTATTTAAGAGTGATGAGATATCCTCTTTCCCTCATCAAACTATTTGTTATGAAATTTTAAGAGACACCGTTAGGCTGCCGAATTTTCGTGAAGCAATTTCTCAAGTTTTTTTTATTTCAAGATTCCTTCTTCATATTTCCTCACCCCCTATTATCCAAGAGGTATGAAAGATCCAGAAACTTTAATATTATGTATGTTCTCATGTTCATGGAAAATTCAACATCATTCTTCTTCTCCTTTCCCACTTATTCAAAGAATTAAAAACATTGTCCATGATGTGTCAAATTATCGACATCGTGGATGATGTGACTTCATTTTTCTATAAATACTTCAAGTATGGTCATGAAACCATTTTTATGGTTGAACCAGGTCATAATATATTTATTATGTCTCATCAATGGTTCTGTAATTCTTTTTTACACATAGTTATAATTTATAAAACAAAATGTGGTCGTTATTATCAAAGAACCACTAAAATAATCTAAACGAACATCATTAATGTTTTAACTTATGAATCATCCTCATTTAAGAATTAAAAATGATAAATTGTATAATTAATGTTACTGGAAATATGTAAATACCTTTACATTCCAATTCTGGAGTTTCACTTCCAACTGATAAGAACATCCATCATGGACCAATCTTGGAAATCATGTAAAGAACTCACCCAAAAACAGTGCAAGGAGAAAAATACTAACAATTAAAGGGTGAAATGATGTTATGAAATGATAATATAGGAAGTTATAAACATGAACATGTTTCTGTAAAATATTAATAACACACTTTTAACCATTATACAGGAAGTTTAAACAAGTTTGAAGTAAGACAAGCCTGACGTTAGGGAATTCTTAACACGATTTCCATTCTTTGTGTTAACCTTCAACTTCTTTATTTATGTGGTATTAAAATTGATTGTGTGACGTTTTTTTCTTATATTATGATTAATTATGTCTAATTATAGTGTATATAAATACTCCATCCACTCTATTTATTCTCTCTTCAATTGTATGATATTTTTAAGGGGTTTTTCTTTTAAAATCCTCTTAAAATTATGTTTTACAAAATTCAAAAGATTAGTTTTTATGCTATTATTAACGTTTTATGATTATGTTGTGGTTCTTGGGAATTGTTCATGATAAAGGTTTGGACCTATTTTTTCCTCTAATGCATTGGGTATGTGTAAGTTGGAGGTTGAATATATTGTTACTCTAAGTGTAACTCTGTCGGTTACACAAATAGTAAGGTAGCCGTGAGGGTTACAATTTATAAGGTAGTCGAGAGGGTTACACGATTATGTAAGTAATTACCCAAGATACATTTATGACTATATTTATGTTCTTATGTTTTGTGTGTATCTTGTGTAAATCTCATATTACACAAAGTAAGTATATATGGGTGATAAGTATGTCTTCTGAAAATGCTTTCATTCATTATGTGTATTCATGGACTAATGTTCTCCTTCCTACATTTTCATCCCTTACTAAGATTTTGTGCTCATCCCAAGTTTTTAAATGATTTTCACAATTTAATTGATGTATAAGAAAAATAAGTAATCCATGATAAATGTTGAAGAAATCTCAAGGAGTAGTGTTTAAGTTTTAATGTTTTATATTTTGAAAAAAATAGAAAATGTTTTTATGGTATCTAATATGTAAAAATGTGTAATTTTATGAATGAATTATGTCCCAATTATCCAAATCTCTAAACTTGAAAAGATCCACAATGTTAGAGGAAGTGTTTTCTTGAATAAATTCATGATTATGTATGTATTAAGACTGGGTCCTTATAGAAACATAATTTATAGAATTTTACCATATAACTTATTAGTTTATTTATACTCAAATGTGGCATGATATTTTATAATGACATGTATCATGGCCCTTATAGTAGGTGGTTCCCTGATGCTGGTTATGAAATACATTAATGAAAAGGATTTCTAGTGACCATTCATGGTGTAGTATAAGCATTGGATAACCTGATGATTACTTTATGAGGGTGTGGTATTTATGAGAGACTCTTTTTACTTGGATTGTAATTTCATGAGGATGTCAATACACTAAGAGGGTTTAGGAAAATCCTTTATAATGCCATGTTTTTTTAAAGATATGGAGTATATGGAGTTCTCTTAGTATTAATTTTTGATGGAGGGAAGGATCAATTGATTCTTGGATCTATAGGATTTAGGTTAGTGGATGGTGATCCTATATATTTATATCCAGAATAGATGATAATGGGATGAATATATTTTTTGGAATGATTCATAGGAGGATAGTGGTTGTGTGGTTATTCTTGGATTGAGTTAGATACCTTAGTCTTGTTGTAAATTATTACTAATGTTTATTCTAGACATATGAGTATTAAATGTGGGGGTTCATGGTCTATTATTTATCCAGAAGTTCCCAGGTTTGATGGGACATGATCCATGGGTGTGAGAGTATATTTTCATGAATCAGTTATATTATTGTGTACACCCATTAGATTTAGATGATATTGAGTAGGATGGTGGGTGAAAACCTATAAGTGGGTTCTTTGTAGATCACTATGGATTCATGTAGGAGATATATGAGTTGCATATATTTTTGGTAAAATATTGATATGTATGAGGGAAAGTGAGATTTTATTTCAAAGGCCACATGTTTGAATAATGGATTAGTGGAATGTGTTGTGTGTGGGATTGTTGGAAATTATCAAGGTTTTAGGTAAACTATGATGTTGTCCTATAGATTTTATGGTGTAACTATAGTCCCTATAATCTATCATACATGACATAAAACACTTCTAGGTTTAGAGTATGATCACACTTGAGATGTGTTTAGGAGAGAAATGTGGCCTTTAGTGCTGATGTGAGTTAAGTATTGGTGGATTTAGTGGGGAACCTACGGTTTGGGTGGCCTGATGTTGAGGAATGAAGTGTTACCATTATGGAAATTTGTGATTTTGAAGATGGATTGAGGTATCATTGTATGGTTAATCGAATTTTGGTCTTTGATAGAACTATATGGTCTTATTAGTGATGGACGAGTTTTTTTTGGGAGGAGAAACTCATGTATGGTGATGGAACTTGTGAGTAATTGGGAACAAGGAGTGGTGTAAAGGAAATCTAGAAACAACCAAAAGTTTTTATATTTTAATTTTTTAACAATCATCAATGGAAGAAAATAATTGGTGAAAATGATTTTTTAATGGACACTAAATAAACTTTTCTTGCATTTATTAATGAAAAGGATGATGATAATCCTTGAAGGATAATATAATGGGTAAATGTTTTTTGTTTCTTAGAATATGTGAGAAAAAATAATTCCTTCTAAATTAAATAATGTTTTATGATAATTTATTGACAATATACTAAGGATTATTGATGTATAATGATTTTCATAGGTCTAGAGAAGTCATAAAGACTCCAATATGAGTATCATTGTAGAAGATTAAATTTTTAAGAATCTTCATTCTGTAATATTAATAGAGTGGACATGATGTCATGTTCTAGAAGTGGTAAATGTTCTAGAAGATTTAAAATTGAGCTATGAAATTGGTTTCATGGTTTAATAATGGAAATTTTTGAATTTGAATATTTACCATAGAGTTCCACAAGCTATTGTAAATTTGGATTAATAATAGTGGATCAAAAAATGGAAATGGTAAATCTTATATGGTCATTTTAGATTCTATTTAAACGTAGAATAATTTTAGATAACAATCATGATTATCCATAGAGTGGATGACAATTTTATAATTGGAAAGTTTTTCTATATGAAATAAAGAGGCTTGTACATTCCATGGTGGAGACCATGCTGTATGAAGATTAGTTTAAAACAATTAGGTGATGGAAACCAAACCATAAAAGATGGTTCTTTTTTTATAGATATTCTCTATGAAAAATAGTGAGGCCCAAAATTGGTGTGAAGGTAATATATGTAGATTAATAAATCCCAATGAGAAATGGGATACAAGAAAGGAACACATTATGGATATATAAGTGTTATTCCTTGGGTTTTCTAAATTTGAAGTGAATTGGGTAGTCGTTTATTTTTTAATCCATGTTGAATGATATTTTTAACTCTGTGTAGTGTAAAAAATATTTTAAGAGTTCCATGCTGTGGATAGTCTAGTTCGTAAATCATTGTAGGCATTTTGAGAGTGGAAAATTTCATCGAGTTTAAATTCTTGAGGTCACATCAATATTTACTGGTTTGGAAGTTCTAAACCTTCATGGAATTTATGGTTTTAGATAAACAACCTAAATCCATATTAATGGTAATGATTTAATAAATGGTGATCCCAGTGTAATATTTGAGTAAATGGAATTTGGATATTTTTTAGGGGTTTTAATTTTGAATTATAGATTCAAAATTCATAGGTATTGTATTATATCTAAAATTAAAGAACGAATAATATGAAAACTAATAAGATAATAGATAAAGGGAACTATGTGTTCCATGTGGAGTAAAAATATAGTAACATAAAAAAAATTTATATCTGAATTTGAGAGGTAATGTTTTTTCGAAATAGAATTAAATTGAAGATATATTTTTGAGAAGTAATTTTGTTGTTCAAAAATGAAGAGTAAATGAGGATCATATAAGATGATAAATTGATCATATTAAATTTGGATTGGTTAATAATATTTGTAGTTACATAATATCTTAGAAACATATAGTTTTCTAATATAAGGAATAATACATTGAAGATAAACCCACCCAAGAATTATTTTATCTGAATAATGAATATTATGGTTGTGTAATTATCATTTGGAGATAAAAGATTCATCTCTTCTAATAAGGTGCTTATAATATATGAAATAGTACATATAAGTTTCACATGGAATATATTAGAGAATATGTTTTAAGATGATGATCCATGGAATTTAATTTCTTTATACTGGACTAGAAATGACCTATAGATCATTAGGTTAATAAGAGACCTATAAACTTATAAATTTATTTAATTAAAATAATTGTACAAAGGAGGAAAAAAGGAAGTTATCATTTGAAGAATTGATATATCCTTAAATAAATAAATAATAAATGATACTTTAGATGAATGATATTTTCCTTACATCTTATGTAGGTATGGATCCTTGGGAAAGAGAAACTTCACTTAAATATTTTATCCATTGAAATAGTGAGTTATATTGGATTTGGTAAACTTGGAAAAACATTACTATATTATATTAAGATGTATCCTAGTATAAGTGAACAAACTAAAATTTTTGTGTCATTGTATTCCTTAAATTATATGAATTTGTATAATATAATTTTCATATTATTTTGATAATGATAAGATAATAAAATGTTAAATAAGTGTTATTTTAATAAGGGAATAAGATGTGAAGATAAATAGAAGTAAAAATTTTAAATTTTCTAACACCCCGAGTCACCCCCTCTTTGGGTACATTGTGTTCTAACAATTACTATTAGAGAAAATAGCTTTTATAATAGATTGAATTTTGAAGATATATTTTCTATTTACCAGGGATATTATTTATTAGGATGATAATGAACCAAAGGACGTTATTGATCATGATGTAGAGATTTTGGGTTCTCTTTATGAATTTGATATTCAAATAATGAATATTTATAATATTATTGGAATATTGAAATGTTCCAATGATAATATAGAAAAACTTTGGGTAGTACTATCTTAGATAGAAAAATAAATTAAATATCAGGATGTAATTAATAAGAAACCAATATTTGGTATCTATTTAGTTCAAAATAATGATTAAAAACCCATTATTATTCAAAATTTGAGTTATTTTGTTGAGGAAAATAATGAGAGAAATGAGTCTCATGATGCAGAATTTATTTTGGTTAAATGGAATACTTTCATGGGTCCCTTAGATAGTGATTTATTTGACGATAATAGTTTTGGGTGATTTAGTTGGTAAGATGAGTAAAATGATTTTTATGAGAGTACTAAAGAAGAAAAAATGGCCAATATTTTAAGAAATGGATGTGAGGAAGATATTTATAAAAATATTGAATCTCTAAATACTATAAATATAATATAATGTCACTATAAAAACGATTTCTAATTACCTCCTTAAGAAATATATTCCATGAATATGTCACCTTAACTAGTAAATGGATGAAAATAATGGATTTTGATATATATTCTCACTTAATACTCTAGAAGAAAAAATTAGAGAAGTATTATTAGAGTTGAAATTAGGAATGAATGATAATATTCCTCAATTTGATATAAAGTGAAAAATGATTAAAGATATGAATGTTATTTACTATCTATATAAGATATAAATTTTGATTAAGCGAATTTACTCAAATGGAAATTTGAAGACAATGTGGAAACTTTTTTAAATAAATTTTATCATATTATTATTATGTGCTTAAATTTAGAGGTAATGTTAAATAATGTAGAAGATTCTCATGTAATAAATAAGGAAACTTATAATTACTTTTTTGAATCATATAGATATTCTAAGGAGATAATTAAATATAAAATACAAACTATTTTGTAAAAATTTGGTTTGATGTTTAATACGTCATCATCAAAATAAATCAAAATACCTGTTGTGAATTAAAATGGAAGACAAATGGATTCCATATATGTGAATCAAGGAACAAAATTCATAAATTGTACAAGGTTCATGAATTAGACATGTTCATGGAAATAAATAAATATGATCACATATGTTTTTATTGTTGTATTCTTGGTTATAGGGTATGTTTTTGGAAAATGTTATTGTGTTGATTTCATACTATGAAATAAAGAGAAGATCAAAACCTTTCATGCCAAAATAAAGAAGGTTAATTTCTTATCATTTAGGTCATTATACATCTAAGAGTGGTTTTCATGGTTTGATAAATATAAATAACTCTATAAAAACTTATTCTTATAAAAAGGAATCTAAGCTATGACTTTAAAATAATTTCATATTATTTTGTTTAGTATGTTCACATGATGAGTAAATCTAAAATGGGATTTATGGTTCAGAATCCAATGATGAAAAAGAGAAAGTAGAGATGTATATAGAAAAAGATGTCAGGAATGTGATTATGAATGACATATTGTATTATATTATAATATGAAGAGAATATAGATAATGATTGGAAATAAAACTACTCTGGTGACAAGTAGAAATAAATCTAGTATGGAAAGAGAATATAGTACACCAAAGAACAGATTCAGTACACTAGATAGTTATGTGGGGGAAAAAAGGATAATTCCTTAAAAATAATTGATGTATTATTCATAGTATCCACTATATGAAGATAAAAATTATTAATAGAGTTAAATTAATAAATTAGTGGTTTCTCATAGGTTCATGAAGAATATACTTGAGGCATGATTAAGTGGTTTTATTCAAACAACTACAAGGAAATAGAAAAATTCCAATGGAGTTTCCCTTGCATGGAGAATAAATCATGGTAAAAAACATATAAAAGATGAATTGAATTATTGAACTTTTTCCAGTAAAATGATTATATCGACCCATAATTTTCATACATATATATTACATCTAAATATATGAATATTGATTACATAACATTATGATCCATGGTAGGATCATACATGTCAAGTATATTTGTAAACATGGATACAAAAACTACTTTTTCATAAGATATCAACATCATCTCCCACTATGTTTTTCAAAAGTACCAACCTTCTTATACATATCAAACATAAAACTATTATTCATAACATTTTTATTTGCAACATAAAAAAGGGTGAGATCAGACACTCAGCAAGGGTAAATAAGGGAGATTGAAATGATCAATTAAACATAAAATGACTATAAGGTTATGATAACATAAGTTAAACAAGTGAAAACCATACCATTCGTATCAAAGATCATAATATTGAGTCATAGAATAAATCATGGACGGTCATAAGACCTAAATCACAAAATAACCAAATAACATGATCCATGAGAGAATAACAAAGACATATAACATAAATTTTTTTCATACACATAAGCATAGAAAATCATTTTCTTAGTTTCCATGGTTCACTTCTAGGCCCATCATAGTGGATTGGGTTCACTCCAAATTATATCATATTAGTCAATGTTCACTCCCAAGAATATTGTAGTGGACAGATTCCTTTATTAAATTAGATTCACTCCCCTTTCTAGTCTTGATTATCTCATGAGGTATCCATCTTTACCAAATGAATTGAAGTGGTATATAATTTTAGTCCAACATGCCACAAAATCCTAATCCATTCATATGTGTTCTGTAAGATAATAAATAATTCATCATATATAATGACCCATTGAAAGGAAATGGGTTTCACATACATTCCAATGTTTCACCATAGAATAACCCATGGAAATTAAATGGGTTTAAAAACATCTCATCATCACAATAATAAACCTTATAGAGAAATAATAAGGATGTTATAATTATATCATATCCAAAATAAATCATATGTAACATCAAGATATGTCATTAAAGATTAAAATTCTTTTAAAAGACTATCGAGAATATTTTTGGTCTAAAATACATTTTTTCACATTGAAATAAATTTTTTAAAAAATTATATTTTCTAAAAAATTATGAAAAATATTTTATTTTAAAAAAACATAAAACATTTAAATAAATATTAAAATAATAGATTAGTTATAATGGTGGGAAATTTCATTCATTTCATGTATGTTAAAACAAATATTTCTTATCTTTTTTGTTAAAAAGTCAAAAATTCATAATTTGGAAAATGAAAATAATATTTATTTTAAACAATTTTTGTAAAATTAATTAATTGGTGAAAATTATTTAAAATAATAGTATGATATTATTAAAATAATTCTGGAAAATATTTTAGAAAACATAGATATGGAGTAAAATTAATTTTTGGCCGAAGAGAGAAATAATGTCTTTTTTCATTAAAAACATTTTTTAGTGTATTGAGTTCTAAAAGAGAAGAAAATGGAAGAAAAACATGTAATCTATAGGAATAACCATAGTAGAATAAGATTAATGAAAATTAATGAGAGATATATAGTGAAATTTTATGATAATAAATTTAATTATAAACAATCCTGGTAAACTATTAGATTGTAAAATAAAACCCTTAACTCATGTTTAACTTTCTTTGAAATAAGTTTAACCACTTGTATAAAAATTGTACATTTATTATAATTATATAACATAGTAGTTTATATATTTAAAATTTCATATATTATTCTATTATAACATTTTCAGACCCATTTATTAACAAGTCCTTATTAAAATTGTCATTTTTTGAGTGTTAACTATTTTGTTCTTCATGAGGATTTTCATTTTTTAGTTATGGTCCTTGTAAATTGATCATGATTACATAATATATAGAATTTTAATCATGACATAAATATCATGCATAAATTTATATTCAACCATAAATGTTAGATATAGTAAAATAAATTACATTATTCACAGAGATGATAGGTCGTATGTATGCACGAATGTTGTTTCCATTTTAAGACAGATGTAATGAAATAAAGTTAAATAATAATTCAAATTTCTAGAATAATAATTATTATATCATATATGTTTTATATATTTATTAAATATATCATTATTATCATCCATATATTACATAAATTAAAAAATGAATCACATTTCTTCGCGGAGGTGTTAGTCCACACATATGCACATGCGACATTATCCTTTTCCAAATAATGGGGAAAAGGTGGATAAGGTATGTTTCAAAATAATAATAATACTTATCTAAATTTAATACTATTAATTTATTATTTTTTTATGAATATCATATATTTAGAGGAGGTATAAGAAGAAATAAATTGAATTGGGTCAGGTATAATTATTACCTCTTCATCGAGAGGAATCATTTAGATCTTTTCTTAATGACCCTTGGAAAAGTATTTTAAGAATATAAAAAACTATTATTTTTTTATATTAATGTTTATAATATAACTTGATAGGTTTTTTCAACACAGATTCAACAAATAGGTGTAAATAAATTAGATAATGGGTATCCTTTTATAAGGGGGAAAGGGAACACTTGGAATTAATGTAAAGAAAAAATATAATTATGTCATTCTAATGAAAAATGAATCCAAATTTAAATAGATTAAAATAAAAAGAATATAAGTTCATAATATCATAATAAAATTAAATTTAGATAGTTATTGGTTTCATTTTAAACATTATATTTTTTATTTTAAACCCATCGATAACTAATTTTAATCTTAACTATGGTAATGACTTTTTAATTATTTACGTGTTATAATTTTACTTATAGGGTAAACTTTTTATCATAAATGGGATAAAAATGAAAATTTCAATGATTTATCACCATAATTTTCCTCTTTCAATGTTTTTATATTTAAATATTCAATAAAATATTATATAACATAAAGTATCATTAATTTCTTTTTTGACACTATATATTTAATTTGACTATCATGACAACATGACAACTAATAAATTTGAATATAAACCTTTCACACATTTGTAATATATTATATTTATCAAAAAAATTCATGGATCACAATAATTTATCCCAATTATATTACTTATAATATTCTTAAAAACATTTAATGTATTTTTTTTATTGATTTAATAAATACTCTATCAGAGTTGCATAACATTTTATGGAATTTATTAAATAATTAAAAATTAAAAATAATTTACCATGATTGAAAATTAATATTTAAAATAATGTTTTATAACTGAACTTATCCTCTTTTTATCCATATGTAAAAATATCAATGATATTAAATTCAGGAGAGTGACGTTTTGTATTTATTGTTTTCTTGAATTAATATAAAGGCCATAATCCAAGAAGAATAGCATGAAGTGGACATATATTTAAAAATAGGATGGGAATGGTAGAAATAAACTAATAAAATGGTATAAATTAATGTTTTATATAAATTTTAAAGCCTTATCCCAATGTTTTAACCATATATTACCTATTTTATCCTTACAAAGGTAACAAAAATTTACCAAAGTTTCTATTCAGAATGAACCCAAATAAAAGGGACCTATAGACCAAATTTGAATCTATGAATTCCAATTATGGTTTCCATTTTTCAAGATAAATTTTTTATAACTGTAATAAATTCATTTTATGTTAAGTTTGGAAAACATGTCGAAAACTATTTTTTAGAAAAATTAAATTTTAAGCATAAAACTAGATTTATTCTTATCCCATGGCTATATAACAATTAAATAATTGTTAAAATAATTATTTAATAAATAATATATATATATATATATTCCATTAAAATAATTCATCAATAATCATTAATTTAATTTTTTCATATAAAGACTCATTGTATTCATAAGAGCAGTTTTTAGAAAAACCCCACTTTCATTTTCAATTAAATTTATTTTCATTTCCAATCAATTTATAATAAATGAATTAATTTTATAAATTTATAAATGATAAATATTATATAATTTAGTTATTATAATTCCTAACCACTATTCCAATAGCTATATAATAAATGTCGCATTAAATAATAATATTTTAACAGTATCTCGTGGTTCATTTAAAGTTGTTGTTATGTGTAAATTATGCTATGAATTAAGTCATATTTATTTATAGAGAAATATTTCATAAAATATCGGGGTGTTAAATTATAAAATACATAAAATTAATCTCCTGCTTTAAATTATATAACACCAATACAAACATATTATTATATCTTTGTTTAATTACATACTCAGGTTCCCATGTAACATCATCGAATTTTTTATTCCTCTAGAGAACTTTAACCAAGTGATTAATAGTGTTCTATATAAATTTATATCTATGATCCAAGATTTGTTATGGTTGATCTTAATTATAAATATCATCCCCCAATGGTACACGCTCTTATTTTACTACATGTGATGGATCAAGTACATACCTAATTAGGAGAGATATATGGAACACATCGTGAACTTGATAGAGTTTTGGTGTAAGAGTCAAGTGATAAGCTACCATCCCTACTCGATCAATAATCTCAAAGGAGATAATATATCTAAGAAAAATCTTTCAATTATTTTTAATCTCAAAACCTTATTACATGGGACAGTTTCTTTAATACCATCTCACTAATGTAAAATTATAGATTTCACCAATGATTGTCAATATAACTTTTTTGTCGATATTGATCTACCTTAAAATACTCCCGAATGGATAAAACTTTATCTACCATCTCCGTAGATATCTCGGGTCCCAATAGATTTATTTTATCAAATTCTTCCCATTATATTTCAGTTCTATACTTATTTCCATAGATGGATTCAAGAGGATAAATTAGAATAATGGAGAGAAATATATTATTGTAAGAAATATTGACTACGGGAAGGTGTTGATCCTAAAAAACATTGAAATCTATAGAATAGGACCTCAATATATCCTCTAGGGATTGAATGGATCTCTCGAGATGAGAATATATCTAAGGAAGATAATAATTACTAAAACTAACCCCTACCTGAAAATCCTGCTAAAGACTTCATTGGAAAATTGAGGTAAACCTTGGATCCTTATAAGATATAATAAAATTTGGTACTCCATGAAACCTTACTACTTATTTAATTTATATTCAAGAAATATGATCAGGAGATAAATATTCTCTGATAGAAATGAATATTTATAACTTTTTTTGGTGATTTGATACAACACAAATAGCCTTATGTCCCTTATACAGTTTGGGAAATCCTATGAAAAACATTCATGCATATTTTTTCCCATTTTCTTTATGGTATGGGTAATGGCCATAAAAACCCTTAGAAATTTTTCTATCATCCTTAACAAGCTGAAATACCAAAACCTAAGAAACATACTCTATAATATTTTTTTCATTTTCCCCCTCAGAAATACTCTTTCATATCCCTATAAATATTTTTACTAATACGGTGAATAGATAATGATTAACTATTTTCTTCATCATATATCTCCTTCTTAATGTATGGTATTTATAAGAAAAATACATTATTATTTAACCTTATCATAACATCAAAATCAAGGTTAAAATCAATAATATTTCAAACCATCTTTTAAAGTTCCACATCTTCCATTTGTGTATCTGTAATTCTCACATGGATAGATGATTGAAAAATAATTTTATAAAGATAATATTACACCCCATTCTTTTAGGATTTATCAATATACACTTTAAAAAAATAAAAAAAATTGATATTTTTTATCCCCATCATTGATAATATAGTATGATCTTTTGGACTTAAAGCATCGACCACCTTGATTGTATTCATAGTGTGGTAATGTATTGAAAAATAATAATAGTTAGTCAATTATACCCATATTATCTTGTACATAGTTTTCTATTTTTGAGGGAATTTATACTTTAAAGATTTATAAAAAGTATATATATCACACCATTATCTATAATGATAATGTTTCCACCTATTTAACGAAAAAAATTTGAGAGATAACTCTAAATCATGGGTTGGGTAATTTCTCTCATGAACTATCAATTAGAATGAGTAATAATATATCACCATATCAATTCACATGAGAATTTATGTGTCCCTTATTTGAATAATAACTTTATGTCATAAAACAATCCCTATTATAGGGTAATGATAGCATAGGTTCGCTGAATAACATTTCCTTCAATTCCTTGAAATTTTCTTCACATTCATCTATCCAAAGTAACTAGGATCCCTTAATTGTTAACTTTTTGAGCGCATTAGATATCCATGATATATTATCCACAAATAATTGATAATATCTATTAAAACTAAGAAAAATACATATCTCAGTCACAGTGGTCGGTTTGGGCCATTGTGCAGTAACTTAAATATTTGATGGATCCACAAATATACTCTCTCTTGGGATTATATTACCAAAAAATGAAACTTTTTTGTAGAAAAAAATACAATATTTTCACATTTTACTTACAATTTCTTCTTTCTTAGGGTATTCATTAAATTCTTTAAATTATCGTCATTCTCTTCCTTGATCTTCGAATATATAATAATATTATCTATAAAGACTACCTCAAAATGATTAACATAATGTATAAAGACTCTATTCATTAATTCCATGAAGGTAGTGGGGGAATTTGTAAGGGATGATGGAATAAATATAAATTCATAGTGTTCATACTACATACATAATGTTTTCATGGGTATAGTGTACTTCTTTACCATCAATTGATTATATCTAGAATGAATTTCAATCATGAAAAAATATTGCGATCCATATATTTTATCAAATAAGTCATCAATACGGGGTAAAAGATTTTTTTTTCTTGAAAGTACTCTTGTTAAGTACATGACAATCAATGCAGAGTCACATTGATCCACCTTTCTTCTTAATAAAAATAATTGGTTCATCCCAAAGTGATGCACTGGGATGAATGAATCCCTTATCAAGATTCTCCTAGAGTTGTTTCTTTAATTATTACAATGAAATGGGGGTATATTGAATATGGAGTCTTTGAAATATGTGTTTCAACTAGTATAAGTTATATTGAAAACTCAACTTCACAGTTTCATGGATGACTATGAAACTATATCATAAATACATAGAAAAAATCCCACACAATAGGAATATATTTAATTTGTTTCCTCTAACCATCTGATATAAACACCCCTTTTTAATAGGAATCATTACCCACATAATGGATTTGATTTCCATTGAAATTTCATATCACTGATAGATGATTATATGTTGGTTTGGAATACCAAAAGTGACTTCCCTTCTCCAAAAATTTATGTGGGATTAATGTAAAGAAATCAAATATATTCCTAATGAGACATCAAATTCAACTATAGGGAGATTAACAAGATTTACATTAAGTACATTCCCTCAAACCTCAACCAGATTATAATCATATAATTGAGATGTGATCATTATAAAATTAGGGGTTTTACTACTAATTCAACATCTAGTCATCGATGTGGTATTTTAATACCCATAAAATATCTTCAGACATATAATAGGGGTAAATCCATATTAAAATAAGACATTAGTAATTATAGAGTGGGTAGTATATGTACCTTCAACACTTCGTTATCATACCCCACATTAGCAATTGTGACTGCATGAGATTAACATATTTCTATGGGAATATGTGGTTGTAGACATCAATAATCATCATTAACCTTTGGGTTTGATCACTGGTTAGTAAAATTATTATACTCATCTCATTTGAAACTCAGGAGTGTGGGTGGTACATTCAATTGAACTTTATCTCTATTATCATTATTATATAACTTCTTTTCCTAAAACTTTTGCATTATATTTCTCAATGAACTTCTATTCCACACTTAAAAAAATTTCAAAAACACTTGAAATTTTTTCTTATAGGTTTCCTTCCACTTTTCAATCATAAAGAAACAATCATATACTTCTATCCATTGTTTTTTAAATTTATTTTGACTTACATCATTATTTTCTTATCAAAACCATGATATTGACTGGTATCCTAAATTTTCATTTCCACCTAGATGGCACATTGAAATTGTTGGACTCACATATTTCGATAATCCCAAATCATGTTTTGATAATCCTAAATAATTTTTTTGATAATAAAAAATCATGTTTTGGTAATCCTAAATAATGTTTCATTTATGTGATAATTACGTTTCTCTTACTAGCTAATCATTTATGTGAAAATAATGTTTATATAAAAGTAACATCTATGTACTTTTAATCTCAATTATCTCTTGTTTAAGATTACAGTGAAAAATATCTCTAAGTATAAAAGGTCACTGATGCAAGGTCACCGTTGCAAGGTCACCGATACAAGGTCACAGTTGCAAGGTCACCGATGCAAGGTCACCGATGAAAGGTCAGTGATGTAAGGTCACCGATTCAAGGTCACTAATGCAAGGTCACCACTGCAAGGTCACTGATGCAAGGTCACTGATGCAAAGCCACCGCTGAAGGTTACCATTGAGAAGGTCACTGATAAAGGCAACTGATGCACATTTACTGTTGAATCCTAACACTGTGAAGGCTACCGTTACCAGTCTACCAATTCCTACCCTTCCATACATTGTTAAATTATTAAAATTATTATAATGGTCATATTTTTTAACTTTAATGCTTCTAACATTAATTAATGCTAATTGTAGACATATCAAGTGACTATATCTGGGGATAGTATGAGGTATGAGGAGGAACACATGTGATTTAATCATTCTTAATATCAGACCTCAAATATAAAAGATAAGACCAAGGATGAAAAGTAGTGTGGTGGTGCGGATGCATACATGTGTGAAGAAGAAATATATACAAGAAAGAACTTATGCACAAGATCAACAAAGAACCATCCAGCATTCACAATGTGAACTCAGAAAAATCTCGAAGATCATTTGGGAGATAAAATTTACATCTTTTATCCTTATTAAACTCTATGTCATGTCAAGATGCTGAACACTTAGAACCTGGAGTTAAGAAACTATGTTTTGAGGAAAACATTCAGAGAAAGACTCGAACTGTAATTTCTTCACTCCAAGGAGTCAAGAGTTGAACTGCAACCCCATAGAGCCTTCTAAACTAAATTTTATACTATTTTATCTACTGTGTTGTTTTATTATACACTTTTGAGAAGTGTGTGTTTGTGTTACACACATCGTCTCCTGTTCTTAAACAGAGGATACTGAAAATCCTCATATCATACTTTACTTACACCTTGTTTCCTACACATAACTATGGAAGGGACCGTGTGTGGTCTATATTGTTTGTTTTTCCACAAAGAACTGTGTTAGAGGGTGTGAACCCTAGATAGTTTGTGAAAACTCTTGTAAATCCTGATACAGGTTGTGTATCAAGTTTATTTTCAATATAAACTGTTTGGTGGAAACTGATCACCATGTGGATTGGATTAAGTCTCGGCTTGAGACTGAACCTCTTGTTTAACTTTTATGTGTACTATATTTTGTTATACTTTGTTTTTCTATATTATGCTAGTCATTATTTTGAAAACAGATTTTTTTATACTTTGATAGTTAGTTCTGGTTAGTGTGTGTAGGTGTTTAATTTAGTAAGATTGTTTCAAAAGTTGAAGAAGTGTTTTATAATAATTCAACTGAGGACTAATCACCCTTTGAGGAACCTATTGACCAACTAAACATCTATATCTCTACTGCCTTAATTAATAGGGATGTTTCAATATTGGGGGATCTTTATCTTAAACTTTTAGTATAAATTTTAAGTAGGAACTCAATTCACCCCCTCTTGAGTATCCACTCCGACCAACATTTGGTATTATAGGATTGTTTGTTTTATTGCTTCTATCTGAAATGTTGTGAAAGTTTGCAAATTCTTTTCAACTGTGATTTTAGTTGTATCTTAATGATCTTAAAATATCTGTCATATCAAAATTTTCAATTCCTTAAAATTCTAATTAACATTGTATAATAGAGTTGAGGGTTATACTACTAAAAGGACACCTTTCTTTAACGGAAATAACTATTCTTAGTGGAAACTAAAAATGAAATTGTATCTAGAGATATTGGGTCTTGAAATCTGGGACACAATAGAAGAACAACATGTATTACCTATTATTGTTAGGGACACATGGTCTCAGTTGACTAAAGCCACATATTACAATAACTATAAATAAATGAATGATTTGTATTGTTCTCTAGGTTATGAAGAATTCAATAGAATATCTATCTGTAAAGCTGGATATTAAATTTGGGATACTTTGTCTATTTCCCATGAAGGAACAACCAATGTTAAAGAAATGAGATTAAATACTTATACTATTAAATATGATAATTTAAAAATGACGCCTCATGAACTTATATATGAAATTTATCTCTAGTTCAATGAAATAGTAAATACCATGAGTCAGCTTGGGAAACTAGTGGACAACAAGGATTAGATTATGAGGTTTCTTTAATGCCTACCTGACAGATGGAGGTCAACATCTATTTTCATCAGAGAATCCTATGAAAAAGGAATGTTTCTAGTTAAGGAACTAATTGGAAAGCTTATGATGTATGAAGAAGAGTTCAAGGTAAATAAATAAGTAGATGAAGAACCAGGAAAGAAATCTATTGCATTCAAGATTACTACCTCAAAGAACAAGGACAAAGAAAAAGTTCATGCTCCTGCAGACACTTCCACTAGTGAAGACTCAGACTCTAACAGTGATGATGAGATGGATCATCTTCATAAGAGATTAAAAAATTTCTATCATAAATAGAAGCAATTTAGAATGTCAATCTATAAATGAAAGTATGATAATAATGGACAGTGGAAAAAGGACATAAAATGGAATGACAATACAAATAAGAAAGTCTGCTATGAGTATAAATGAAAAGGTCGTGTGAAAGATAATTTCCCTAAGATGAAATTTAAAATGAAATATAAAGATAAGGGAAGGGGATATAAAAAGGCTATGAAAGGTAGTTGGAGTGCTTCAGAAGATAGCTCTAGTGGATCTGACACTTTTGATATTGAGAAGAATAAACATGCAAACTTGTGTTTCATGACAGAAACATTTGAGGTAACACCCAATTCTTCAATACCTAATGCTTATTTTTCTGGGAATGAAAATGAATCAAATAATGATGAGAATATTTCTATGGATGAACTATTTTAATATTGTGGAATGTTTGAGGATACCATTAATGAAGTCAAGGATAAATATAAATTATTAAAAGGACAACATTCTTTGAATGAAAATTATAAGTCTGATCTATATATTGATAAAGAAAAATGTGCTTAGATATTAAAAGAAAATACTAATGTTAAATTATCAAATGAGCAATTAAAAATAGATCTTGAGAAATTTACATTAGGTAGAGATACCTTGACTCAGTTGATGGGAAAAAATATCTCTGAAATACACAACTGGTCTAGGATATCAACTAGGACAGAGAAGGATTATTAAAAATAAATTTGTTCCAATATATATCCAATTCACTACTAAATCATGTTTTTAACCATCTTTTGAATTTTCTAAAAAACCTAACAAAGTGTTCATGTGTCAAAACATATCTGTTGATTTTATAAAATCTGTGAGACAAATATGGGTTCCCAATGTTTTACTTTCTAACCTCTCTGGACCCAAGAAAATATGGGTACAAAGTTACCCTACACTTAATCTGTTTTGCAAGAAAATATTCTAAAGAGTTCCTATAGAACTCTATGGTACTTGGACAGTGGATATTCAAGACATATGATAGGATACTATTCATGCTTCCAGATATTAATTAATTTTGATGATGTACATGTCACATTTGGTGATAATGCCAAAGGGAAGATTGTCATCTTAAGTCAAATTGGTAACCCTAACACTATATTAATTTCCAAAGTACTTTTTTTATGGCTTAAAATACAATCTGCTTAGTATTTCTCAGTTCTGTGATGATGGTTTCAATGTTAAGTTTGAAAATGATGCATCCAATGTTTTTAATTATAAAAATGATTTAATATTCACTGCTCTTAGAAATGAAAAAGTATATGTTATTGATTGAAATTATTTAGCTAAGGAAAATGTCACTTGTTTAAATGTGTTTCATACGGAATAATGGCTATGTAATAGAAGATTAAGACACTGCAATATCCGCTCACTTAGGAAAACAACTAGAAAAGGTTTTAGTTAGAGACATACCTAAATTTGAATTCCCACATAACAAATTCTATAATCCTTGTCAAAATGGAAAACAACACAAAGTTTATTTCAATTCAAAGAAAGAAGTTTCTACTTCTCAACTACTTGAGTTGGTTCACATGGATTAGTTTGGACCATCTAGAGTTTTAAATCTAGATGGGAAGTACTATTTTTATGTTCTCTTAGATGATTTTTCTAAATATACTTGGGTATACTTTCTAGCTCACAAAATTGAAGCATGTTCTTACTTCATTAAATATTCCAAGTCTATATAAAATATTTTTGGACTTAGAATTAAGTCCTTCAGAAGTGATCATGGACATGAGTATGCAAATCAGGAATTTGAATCTTTTTTTTCACATAATGGATATACTCACAATTTCACTTCTCCAAGAACACCTCAACAAAATTGAGTTGTAGAAAGAAGGAATAATACACTTCAATAGATTTCCCGGACTATGCTTAATGAGTATAATCTACCTATCTATTTTTGGGTTGATGTTGTTTATACATCTTGATAAATTATCAATAGAGTCTTAATTAGATCGTTATTAAGAGAGCCCCTTATGAGCTCTGGAATAATAGGAAGTATAAGGTAAATTACAATAGAGTTTTTGGTTGAAATTTCATTATTCTTAACACTAAGGATAACCTTGAAAAGTTTGCTTCCAAGAGTGATGAAGTAATTTTACCAGGTTACTCAATCTATAGTAAAGATTACATAGTATTCAATAAGATAACCAAATGTGAGGAAGAATCAATTCATGTCAAATTTGATGAGATTGATCCACAAGAACCCAAAAACTCCATTGAACAACTTTAGGAAGATATGTCAATTCTGGACCTTAATGATAAAGACAGTGAACCCTTAGTGAAAACAAACCGTTCTGGAAATATTCTAGAATCTAGGAATAATGAATATAAACCTATAGAAAACCCTGAGGAGTTTAGTTCCACTCTTTATAAAGGTATTATAACTCTCATGAATCAGCCTTTAGATGTTGTAGTAGGTGATCTAAATAAAGGAACACAAACCACAGCTTCTCTTAGAAACCAGGTTCAACATAAAGACTTTCTTTCAAAGATCAAACTGAAAAATATAGATGATGCAATCAATGATGAATTTTGGGTGATAGCTATGTAAGAATAATTAAATTAGTTAAAAAGAAAAAATGTTTTGAAATTAGTAGAAATACCTGATGAAAATTTGACCATAGACACTAAATGGGTGTTTATAAATAAAATTGATGAATCTAGAAGCATAATTAGAAATAAGGATAGACTATTTTCACAAGGATATAGTCAAGAGGAAGGAATAGACTATGAGGAGACCTTTTCACTCGTATCTAGGCTAGAAGCCATTAGAATACTACTTGCATGTGCATCTCATCTGAATTTCAATCATTATCAAATAGGTGTCAAAATTTCATTTATAAAAGGGTATATAGTTGAAGATTTATTTGTTGAAAAACCCCCTCTTGAGTATCCTCTCTGACCAATAGTTTATAGTATTAACCTACTACTCAATATTACAATATTTTAGAGGCATCAACCTGCAAATGAGAGGAATTTTTTTGAGTACCTATACACACACAGACACACACAACCACATCCCAAAAAATGGAAAGTTAAACATGAATGATAGTAAATAACCACTGAGAAAAGGTACAAGTTGTAGTTTAAATGGTCCAGAATAAAAACCCAACAAAGTAAAAATTGAAAATAATAATGTACAAAATATATTTCAAAAAACAATCTGTTTAAAACCCAACCTAATGGGTAAGTGTATAGTAGCTTTCAGAAGCTATAGATGTACGCCCCACATACCTGATTTTGCTGGGAACCTCTGGGTCCTAGGCCACCAAGTCCTCTATCAAGGTGGTAGTTATCTGCACCATACACAACATGTTTGGGTGAAGCTTGTGCAAGGGTGAGTAACAAAATAATCAGTAGGGACCCCAAACCAAAAAGTAAAGATCACAAAGTAATCCACAAAGAAAACCATGAATCATGACCACAAAGAAAGATAGATCACACAATTATAATCTAAAGTACGGAATCAAGATGATCATTCGTAACACTGAACACCTTGGATTTATAAGTTACTCATCCTAGAGGAGTACCATGGGTCTTCTGGATCACATGGATCCACTTACAACTTAGGCCATCAAAGATGGCCCACACAAGGCCACTTGTAGCTAATCCACACAAGGTCTCTTGGAGTTGATTCACACAGAGTCCCACGTAGCTGATCTACACAGGGTTGTTTTAGCTGATCCACATAAGGTCCCTTCTAGATGATCAACATAGGTTTTCTTGGATATGATCCACACATGATCTCTTAGAGCTAATCCACACAGGGTCGCTTGGTCCCTCTTTTCAACAGTCTTCAGTTCTCAGCTAGCCGTATGATTCCCACATGTAGCACACCTGATTCCAAGATAATCCACTCCTCAAGACATTATTCGCATTTCAACTTCCATTAAAACATTATTAGATCATTTTAATAGAACCACCTCGTCATGAGGGTTCCATTGTCGTAAATGGATCGTCAAATGGACACCAAATTTGAAAGATATTGACGTTTTAGAGAATAGGGGCTGCTTGTATCTCAGATTGGTTTGACCAGGTCGGACCAATTCGACCAACCCGACCTAGTTCAACCAACCTGACCTAACCCAGTTTGGGTTTGGGATGGCCCAGTCTGGCCTTACCACTGGAACAGGCCCATTGGGCCATGCTTGACCTGGCCCAGTTTGATCGGGGGTCTAACCCGTCGGGTCGCCAAATGACCTGGTTCCATCCAGCCTGGCATGTAACATGTGGGCTAGTTTGTTTCCAACTCGAGCCACCCATTATCCCAGTTTTATTTTTCCATCTCAGCTAACAAAAGTGGACTGACTTCACTCCATTTTGGGCCTCCCCGTAGCCCAGTTCGCACCCCCCCAATCTCGGCCCATGCAGCGGTCCGGTCTCCTCTCGCTCGGATTCCATGAGGGCGTCCGGTTCATGTACACCATGGACGGATAAGTCAACCTCCCCTTCACATATCACGTGGTCTCTAGTAGTCTTCGTACCAGCACACCATGCTACGACCCACTCCACCGATGCAGTCGGGAGGCCACATCCCAATCCGCTAGCAGTTGGGCCACTGCCTGTGGCTCTTTCCGCACCACTTCGGTACGTCCAGACACACCAGAGGGATTTTTCTTGGAACACCGAGCCCATTACGGTGGTTTGATCTTCAAACCGTTGGAGGCTTCGGCCTCAATGAGGTTCCATATTCCCTACTACAACCTCAAAAATTCTTGGTCATCAATCCAGAGTTGTGGCCACGAATAACACATAGGAACCCACAATGGAAGAGGGGCTCGGGCCTTGTTCGTGTTGGCATGCACCCTCTATGTTATAGTTTCTTTAAAACATGAGGGAATAGTATTATGATTATATCAAAATTTATCCCAATTCAAAACCCCAAGAATAATCTCTACCCTGTAAGAACAAGTGATTTACAGATCAACTAGTTCGTGGGTTGATCTGAGTTCATTGTTTTAGAATGAGTAACAGGGAATTCAAACTACAAAAAGTAACCCCTACCTGGGATAGGCATTGGTCAGGGAAGAACGGGGTTTTGTGCCTTCATTCTCTATTCTTCATTTTCCAACAATGTTTCTAGGGAACCTTCAAAGGGTGGAAGGAGACTGTGTTCTTCATTCATAGTTGGAAAGGATTCCACTCTATAGATTCATCAGACAAATTACCAGGCCTCCAACTTTTTTATCCAACTCTTTATTTCATTAAAAGAGAAAAGTGTCACAACACTTCTGTTAGGTTGTGTCATCGCGTCATTGAATTATTTCATTTATAAAACAACATATTAGTTACGCTTCAGTTAAATAGAATAATTAATTGGATACATTTAATGTGATTCATCATCTCCTCATCACTGCACCATAGTGATGATGTGCCACTGCTCAATAGTGAGGAAAAACAAATAAAATAACTTTTTATTTTATTTTATTTCTCTTTTCAATGATCTGAAAATTATATTTTCTAGTAGACCATTTCCGGTTGATGTTAGGTACTTTCTAGGATAATCCCAATGTTCTAGGTTCAATGGTGCCTTCATATTTTGGATCCAAGCAATAGTTTAAACGTTAGGAAAACATGCTCTCACGTTTATTTAAATGAACAAAAAAAAGTTCAAAATTTTATTACTGGATCACCAATCCTCAAAATCAAGTATCGTCTAAGTGTATGGTCTCAAAATATTCCAATATAATTAAAAAAAATTATATGGAATTTCTAGAACCATACATTTTCCCCACCTTTAGGGCATCGCATCCCTATAAGGCAAAACAAGGCTAAACAAAAAATGGGGGTACTAAGCACAAATCAGAGCCTCCCACTCCCATGTTCTCTCTTGGAGATTCCCATG
The DNA here is from genome assembly GCA_963277665.1 of Viscum album. Lineage (NCBI taxonomy): Eukaryota > Viridiplantae > Streptophyta > Magnoliopsida > Santalales > Viscaceae > Viscum > Viscum album. The sequence continues at coordinate 820,601,677 of OY728126.1, forward strand.
CTACCACTGAATGTGAATGAGAGGAATCGACCACCCATGAAATACCCACTCCTATCAATCCTCTATCTCCATTGGGAGATTCGCAAACATCACCCCATCGTTAATGTCTAGCTCGCCCCAATTGATGAAATCTGGTGGATCATGTGTGTAACTCCTCGGCTTTGACATGTGGAAAACATGATGCACCCAGTGCATCTATGGAGGGTGAGATAGGTGGTTCAAAACCTCGCCAACATTGCTTAGAATCTGGAAATGATAGATGAATCTCAGAGATAACTTGTCGCCCGAGCCAAATATCTGAAATCCTCATCGGGGTGAGACCCGAAAGAACACATGGTCTCCCTATTAGAACTCAAATGGCCTCCATATCCTATCAACATAATTTTTTTCCTACTCTATGCAGTCCCCATCTGCTTCTGGATGATCTGCACCTTCTTAGTGGTATCCCTTACCAACTCTAGACCCATTAGGGTTGACTCCCTTGGGACTGTCCAGTGTAGAGGTGATCTACAAGGTCTCCCATTCAAATCCTTGAATGGTGTCATTCCAATGGTGGAGTGATAGTTATTGTTGTACTCACACTCTTCTAGTGGTAGGTGGTCCTCACAACTACGACCAAAATCAAGGACATAAGCATAAAGTATGTCCTCTAAGATCTGTATTGTCCGCTCCATCTGACCATCCGTCTGTGGGTTAAAGGTTGTGCGAAAGTGAAAATGATTCCTGAACACCTCCTGTAATATCTTCCATAGCTGGGATATGAAGCAAGCATCATGGTTGGAGACGATCATCAAAGTAACCTCATCAAGATTCAATATCTCCTGGACATACCAAAATCCGAAGACCTCAACTGATCCCTGCTCCTTAATGGGAAGGAAGTAAGATGACATGGTGAGGTGCTCAATGATCACCCAAATAGAATCATGGACCTTGGACATGCATGGTTTTCCTATCATGAAGTCTATCGAGATACCATATAACTTTCAATCTTGTACCTCAAGTGGTTATGTCATGCTTACTGAAACCTGATGCTCAACCTTCAATTATTGAGAGGTGAGGTACCGTGAAATGAACTCGGCCACCACTTTCTTCATCCTTAAACACCAGTACTAACATAAGTGATCCTGGTACTTCTTTACCCCTCTAGAATGTACTGCCAATGGGGAGGTATGGAACACCCTCAAAATCACATCTCGGAACACCACTAGTACTACTGTGCGTCCTCTGAAAAGAATGACGTGCTCCCCACCTATCAAAAATCTACCAGGAGCCCATCCATAGGATAATTGAGCATGTCATGCCACATAGTCAAAATCCACCAATTTTTCCTCCCTTACTTACTGTAAGATCAGGGGAGTGACAGTCATCGATTGATGGTAAGATGCTCCACTTTCATCCACAAGGGACATCTGCATTTTGGATAGTTGTTCTAGCACCTCACTCAGTAGCTGTAAATCAGATCTACTATTGAGTTCTTCTTCTACCACTTTCTCCTTCCTAGGAGTATACTCTATCTCAAAATCATAGTCCTATATAAAGAACTGCCATCACTACTACCTCATGTTTAGTTCCTTCTGGGAGAAGATATACCTAAGAATCTTATGGTCGATGTAGATGGTAAATCGTTCACCCGTCAAGTAGTGCCACCAGATATTAAGAGAAGTACCACTATTTATAACTATAGTTAATGGGTTTAATAGTTCTTCTTAGGATGACTTAACTTCCATGAACCATAGATGATTACTTCTTGCTCCTGAATCAGGATAAAAACTAGTTCAGTCCCTTATGTGTCGTAGAAAACTACATACCCAACACTATCCTCTAGTATTCACAAGATGAGGGAATTCATTAGTCTCCAACTAAGCTCTATGAAACTCTTCTAGAACCTTTCTATCCACATGAAGGTATGTTCCTTCTATGTCAAAAGATGATAATGGTGTGGTTACTCTAGAGAATTTAGGCACAACCCTACAGTAGTATCCAGATGACCCTAAGAAACTACACACCTCAATCATGCTCCTGGGTGGCTTCAAATAAATCATTGCCTCTATCTTTGCTGGATCCACTACAACTCCAACCTCTAAGATGACATGTCTCAGAAAGGGGACCTCCTGAATCCAGAACTAAAACATTGAGAGCTTCCCATAAATCTGGTTCTCTAGGATCATATCTAGGACTATCCATAGGTGTGTAGCATTACCCTCCTCTAACGCCTAGTACACCCAGATGTTATCAATGTGGACCATGATGAACTGGTCAAGATAAGGCTGAAAGATCATGTTCATGAGTCCCATGAACACTGTTGGGGTGTTGGTCACACCGAAAGGCATCACCAAGAACTCATAGTGGCCATACCGGCATCTAAAGATTGTATTTGGTACATCCTCATCTTGTACTTGATGATGGTGATAGCCTAATCTGAGGTCTATCTTTTAGAACCACCTCACTCCCTTTAGCTGATCAAAGAGGTCATCAATCCTCAACAATGGAGATTTATTCTTCACAATCACCTAGTTCAGGCGTTGGAAGTCCATGCATATACTCAATCCTGCATCTACCTTCATAGAAAACAACACTAGGGATTCCAATTATGAAACATTGGTCCGCATGAAGCCCTTCTTCTATAAGTCCTATAGATATAACCTCAACCCAAAAAGCTCTATGGGAACCATCTGATATGCCGGTGTGGATATCTGTGTCGTCGCAGGGTACAGATTGATGCAAAATTCTACCTCCCTGTGATAAGGTTGTTCTGAAACATACTCAAGAAAGACGTCTTCATAATCATCCACCACTCTAGGAAAGCATGGACTCCTCTCATACACCACACCAAGGGTGAGGCTAGCCAACTGGGTATTGATCGGTTGCACCCTCCTCCAAGAAAGCATGTCCTATGCTGTAGGAGTTCCCTTCTCACGAATGAAGGAAAACATGGTCCCATCCTCATGGACACACCACACTGTACGCCTAATATATTGGATTTGAGCATGTACTATGGATAACCAGTCCATACCCATGATGACATCGTAAGGCCTCGACCTCACTACTGTGACCTACCATCCAAATCTTTTACCCCCAAGAGTAAGCTAACACTGTCGGCACCATTTTGTAATCATTGAATCACATCCAGTATGAGTCCATAATTGTAAGGATCAAGATAATTGCTCCACTGAAATCTCGGAAACTCAAACAAGGTTTGTGGAAAGGTAACATTGAATAGAACTTATGTCAATAAGAACTATAGCTGAGGTGGAGAATACACAGATCGTACCTCCAATCATCTTTAGAGTTCTCTGGTCATAGGCCTCCACTGGCGAAAGCTGAGCCTGCCCCTATCTTACTTCTCCCTAAAGCCATGGTGGAACACTTGGGGGTGGTGGTGGTAGTACCTTGTACAATCTCCCACTGCCTACTGCTCGGCCTACTACTCTTCCACATCTTCCGCCCTTCAGACCTCCTCACTCAAACATATACCTCTTTCTTGGTGGTCTCTCGACCATCTACTGATTGTATGTTCAGTGGGTCAGGCAGTCATGAGCCATGTGTCCCTACTCACCGCACAAGTAGCACACCCTACTTATATACTAACTCTTGCGGACCTAGTTTCCACGGACCATGGATCTAGAGTCATGGGTTCATCGTCCCCATGGTATGGACAGCTTGGACCTCTGTATCAACCATCAGCTGCCCGCCATAGATGACTCGACCACCTATTGCCCGATGGTATCTCCCATTGTTGGTTTCATCTCTAAGAGGAAGATCTCTACTAGTATAGCTCACTCCAGTACTCCATTCTACATGGGGATGTTGAATGAAATCAGCGACGCCTTGATCTCCCATCAGAGTCCCTACTCAAAGAGCCATGCCCTAAAAAAAGGGTCTCGTGCCATATCTGTAGATTAGTGGGAGAGGTCTGTAAACCTTGCAGAGTAGATAGCCGCTGACATGATACCCTACTATAGATGAACCAGCTACAGTATGCACACTGAGCGCAAGGTTATGGGGAAGAACTCCTCCTGGAAAAGCAACTCGAAGTCATCCCAAGAGAGGGTCACCTCATCATGAGTCTGAATGGTGAAACTCCAACATATCTTGGTCGATACCTGCAGAATACTCGTAGCTAAAACCACAATCTGGTCAAGTGGTGTCTTCACTAAGAATAATACCCGCATCACTACCTCAAGAATATTCTCGGCTATATGAGGATCTATCTCTCAGCTGAACCTAAGAGGTCTCTGTCTCCGGAACTCATGCAAGGCACTAAGCCTATGTGAGTCCTCTACTGGTAACACCAGAATTAACTGCTAATCAATGGGTAGTGGTAATGATGGTGCACCACTCGGCGGGGCCATCTCTAGCATGGGTACGCCATCTGACGCCTCATTGCTAGTTGGGCTGTCCTCACAGTCACACATTGGAATCCTAGCTGGCTGTTTACAAAGAGGCATCCTGAAACAGATCAAGATGCACCACAGTCAATAGATTATACCTGGTGATCTGAAAATAATTGAAGAAGAACATGAGGAAATACTCAATTCCAATATGATGCATGCAACCAGTGTTTTTTATGTATAGATCCGAAAAGAAGAAGTCAAGGTCTTGGTGTGTCGATACCTCGTCGGTCGCACAAAAATTGGACTCCCTAAATCTGAAATTCAAACTTGAAACATTTAACATTATTTTCCAATAAAACAATATACCCCTAGTCTTTGAGGTATAACTGACCACCTCTGATGCAACTTTGTACCGACCCATCCCTCTGGCCCCATGTCTTGACTCCCCCAAGCCCGCCCCCAAAGGCCAGGGGTTAGCGACTATATTTAAAGGTAACATCTTGAAAATGGGAGGCAGTTTCCCGAGCACTTGTATTCACACACACACAACAACATCCCAAAATATGGAATGGTAAACATGCATGACACTAAACAACCAGTTGGTAAAGGTACAAGCTATATAATCCCGCCTTTTTATCACAAAAACTTTCAATACATTTTACAAAACTGAGGATCGTTAAGGTTTAGTGTCTTGGAAACCAGTAACTTAAAACAGGAAAACATAAAACATTTTTCTTAAAAACTTGAAAGGATTATCCTCATGTTTATACAAGGTTCATTACTGCATCTCATAACCTAGGGACATACATCAAAAGAAAGGGTGAGCAGAAGGCCCAATAAGGGAAACAAGGGAAACATTTAACATGTGAACTTGAGATACATCAATAAAGTCATGAAAAGAACTCTAAGGCATGAGAATGAAATCATGAGGCATATCATAATAAAAATAACATTTTTCATAACGTGAAGATGTGGCTACAACATTTAATATCGACAATCATTTCTGTTTCACCAAGGTCCATCCCCATGTTGTCATTAAAAATTACCAAGGTTATTCACCAAGGCGTCGTTAGAAATAGTCATCTTTAGAGATTAAGTCTTTACCCAATGCATTGGAGCGCTATCAGGGATCACCCTTGAAATGTATTTTTTATCATGTGATCCACATATATCATCATCAATAGTTTCATAAACAACCCATATAGAATAAAAGAAATGGGTTTCATTTCATAATCATAACGTTTTAAAACTGCTTTAAAGACATGATCTTTATATCACTTTAAACCCATGGAAAGGGAAAGCGGGTCTCATGTATGGAAATACCGTAATTTAAAATAGAAAATTTTGGTATATATTTGAATACCCCTTTAGAAGGAAGATATTTGAGTATTCACTTAATAAAATAAAATAATTTGAGAAAAGGAGAGAGACATTTGAGATGGAAATTCTGCAGCATAACGACTATGCTTCGGGGTTTTAGAAAACATTGAAAAGAGAGGGGAAATAGGCCACAAACTCATAAATGATCCAAAGAACAGTAGAGGGACAGAATATAATGGATATAAGAACATGGTAATGAGATTTTAAAGACATACCATATGAAATTAAAAACATGGAGGGAAGACAAAAATAAGGTTTCTCTTATGTAAACTCGGCAGCCTAACAGCGTCACTTAAACTTAAACAAAATGAATTGAAGAGATAAAATAGGGTCTCTAATCATATGAACATAGAAGATAAGTATGATATATGTAGAGATCATACACCAACATAAATAAAAGGAACTTGAAATACTTGACATGAAAGTAGAACTTTGAAAAAGGAGAAAGGTGAAAGAATCCCTTAAAAATTCAAGAGCCTAACAGTGTCACTTAAACATCAACAAAAATGAATTGACAAGATTAAATAGGGTCTCTAATCATATTAACATAAAATATCAGATTGATAGATATTGATATCATACCCCAACAGAATAAAAAGGAACTTGAAAGACTTGACATGAAAGTAGAACTTTGAAAATGGATAAAGGTGAAAGAATCCTTTAAAAATTCAGAAGCCTAACGGCATCACTTAAACTTTAAAAAAATGAATTGACAAGATTAAATAGGGTCTCTCATCATATGAACATAAATTATCAGTATTATAGATATATACCTCTTACCACAACATAATAAAATGGAACTTTAAATACTTCACATGAAAGTAGAACTTTGAAAAATGAGAAAGGTGAAAGATTCCCTTAAAAATTCGGCAGCCTAACGGCATCACTTAAACATTCATAAAAAGAAATGATGAGAGTAAGAGGGGGTCTCTCATCATATGAACATAAAAAGGACAGTATAATGAATATAAAAGAACATCCTCCAGCATAAGAACATGGACCATAAAAAAAATGACATAAAAAAGATCACTTGAAAAGAAAGAGAGGGGTCAGATCCCTTACATTAAAACGTAACTCTTAAAACTCAAAGGTTGGGACCTTGAGAGATTGGGGGCACCTTGGGAGGACTCCTTGGGAGGTAATGAGACCAGAGATTCATTTTGGGGAGAGTTGGGAGTCTAATGGATGAGAGGATGGCTTGGTATTTATAGGGAAAGTGAGGGGACAAGGCATTAATGGCCAAGGGACACCTCATTGGTGGTTTTGGCAAAACCATGGGCTTGCCCATGGTATTTTCTCATGGTATTGGCCACATGGGTACCCCCATACAATAATTCATCACCTTTGGTCGTACAAACCTTAAAATATCTCATGACATCATCATGACATAGTTATGATGTCATTAAACATACCGAAACCCTAAAAATGTATTTTCACTATTCATCAAAAATTCAACTTTCTCAGAAAAATCCCAAACTTTCACCTTAACAAAATATCAATGCTCTGATTTCAAAAATGAACTCCATTTTATAAAAATAATTTTCTAAATGTTTTTAATTTATTTTTTAAATAAATACACTATTTACTAAAAAATCATTTTTTTCAGAAAAATCCCCAAAAATTAATATAACATAATATCGATGCTTTGAGTTCACAAATGAAATCCATTTTATAAAAAATAATTTTCTAAATAATTTTAATTTAATTTTAAATAAAAAAAACACTATTCACTCAAATAAAGTAATACTTGAATAATAATTTATGACACTGTTATTTAACCATTTTATTGAATCACATTACTTAATCAAGGTGCCTAGATTATATTAATATGTTCTTTAAGTGAGATTACCAATCCATTTGGTCACATTACTAATCCTAAGCATAAAATCACTATTCATAATTTACTATTCATCAAAATTTTAGTTGATCTTATTAAACTCTAAATTTCAAACTGAACATAATTGTAGAAGACCATTTTTTGAAAATCATTACACATTTTTAATTATTTAAGGTTTACATAAACATTTTTAAAATTTCATTTATCTAAAATTCATCAAAAATATGCATACTATATTAATCTGGACATTTGAAAATTCATAAACTTCATCATAAGAAGAAATCAAAATTTTTATTTAAAACAAAGGATTACACAAGGCAATTACGATCTCCTTACATAGCCCCTTATCACACCAGCATAAGACCTAAGTGTAAGGTGTGCTAAGGTGAGAGAATCTGAGAGAGGCTCGGCCAACATCGCACGAGTGGTAATTTCTATCAGTTTGAACTTCTCGCGAAGGTGATTCCGTTATAGCTTCACACGATGAAGTTCGGCTTGGGTTTGGTCCAGAGAAAAGCCCAGTGGTGCTACCTCCTTCCCAAGTTATGTTATATGGGCTTCGATCGGTCCAAGACTACTGTGTGAGGCCATCGAATATTCTTTTTATATTAATTAACCAATATTACTTGTATTTAGAGACAATAATCGAAACGTTTAGTTTCCAGCAGTAATATTGAACAATGGTCATATTATAGTCAAAACCCAACAGTCTCATTTTAATTATACTCATGTTATCAAATGAAATAGTTTTGTTGAGTATAAAAAATAATATCACACAAAATTAGGAAACAATATTTATTCAAAATTCCGGGTCTTTACAATCTTCCCCCCTTAAGAAATTGCGTCCTCACAATTTTTAAAATTGGGTTTTGAAATTTCATTGAAAGTCCCACATCGGAAAAAGAGTCAGTAACAGTATTACTTTAAAAGAATGCAAAGGAAGTACAAAGTTCACCCGAGTTAACCCACACTAGGATTCCATGTAGGAAAATATAGACATGGAGGAGAAAACAAAGGGTCAAGTTCTGAGGGAGAGTGATAGAAAACATGATTAGGAGAAATTTAACCACGAGAAAATCCCAAACTTATGATGTGTGTAAATGGTCTTTGATTACCTAGTAGGAAACATAAACCAACAATGTTTTTGTTTTATGTTCCTTTTCATAATTTTGAGGAATTCATTTACTAAAAAGAACAAAAACATAAGGAAATATACCTACCTTCAAGTAGAGTTTCATACTTTAATAAGTCTCTACCAAAACAAATCTTTTCTCCAAACGATGAGAATTCAAAAACACTTGGTCTCATCAAAAGCACAAGAATCATCTTCTAGAGAGTCACATAATCCACAAATGATTAACTATCTATTTCTTCTATATTTAAACATTATCCAAAAAATAAGAAGGGCAAGGTAAAACAACTCTTCAAAAAGAAATAATCCCATAGGAATGGAAACTACTTTTAAATCATCAAAGTTACATGAAACTACCCAAAGTTCATCATAGACCATTCCATAAATAACGGTTCTAAAAATTCCTCAAAATAAAACCAAACTAAGATTGAAACATAAATACAAGAAGGATTTGATAACATAGTCTTCCAAAATAAACTTCATTGTTCATCTCCAAACAACATCAACCACTCCTAACATCTTATAACAAAAGTAGCTAACCTAAACATATTTTACCCAAGATAGGTTAATCATTTCCATAAGTAACCTAAATTACTGTAAGTCCACCTTAAATTTATCTATTCTTCAAAATATAAGTCAACCTTAATCCTCAATGAAAATACCATATTAATATATTTACATCGATCATATAGGGTCCCTAAAATAGTGAACGTCTTCCAAAATAATAATCATCTTTTAATACCCTAATCATCTCTGTCATATTAACACGGAAATCGTCACATTTCCTATCACATTGGTTGTTGGGACATGTTCTTCCATTTCCCACCATTAACTAAGAAGAGGAAGTATAATTAGGGGCTTAAATACTTAGTCAATAATCATGAAAAGAAACTTAAAGCATATAAGGATAACTTGTAGAAGAAAAGTATACCCTAACTTGTGATCCCCTAGGTTTCAAACTAGGTTATCCATGATCATATATTCTTATGTGAATCTTTATTTTATTTTATCTTTGTTCATTTAATAATGGATCATTCTAAGCTTATGAATTTACCAAAAAATATCCCCCGGGATTGTCGTAACCAAGAGTGTATCAAGGCTCATTGTCGTGTACCAGTTCCCATTTGAGTCTAGCTCAAAGCGGTTTTTTTGGGTTTTACCCATATGTACATCTGTGCTAGAGCCACCTCTACCTGCTCGTATCCAGACAGGGATGTATTTTCTTGGAAACCCCTTACTCAATACTCACCAAAATACCAGGAAGATTTCCTATATTTAAACTTTTCTATAGGGTTATTTATAGAGTTTTCATATCCTAATTTCCACAAATAACTAAACCATCCATTGATACCAACTATAGCATCCCGCCTTTTTATCACAAAAACTTTCATTTCATTTTACAAAACCGAGGATCTTTAAGGTTTAGTGTCTTGGAAACCATGAACTTAAAACATGAAAATATAAAAAATTATTTTTAAACACATGAAAGTCTTCTCCTCATGTTCATCCTAGGTTCATTACTTCATCTCATAACCTGGGGACATACATCAAAAGAAAGGGTGAGCAGAAGTCCGAGTAAGGGAAACAAGGGAAACATTTAACATGTGAACTTGAGATACATCAATAAAGTCATGAAAAGAACTTTAAGGCATGAGTATGAAATAATGAGGCATATCATAATAAAAATAACATTTTTCATAACTTGAAGATGTTTCTACAACATTAAATATTGACAATCATTTCTATTTCACCAAGGTCCATCCCCAAGGTGTCATTAAAAATTACCAAGGTTATTCACCAAGGCGTCGTTAAAAATTGTCATCTTTAGAGATTAAGTCTTTACCCAGTGCATTGGAGCGCTATCAGGGCAAAACCTTGACATGTCTTTATTATCATGTGATCCACATATATCATCATCAATCATTTCATAAACAACCCATATAGCATAAAATAAATGGGTTTCATTTCATAATCATAACGTTTTAAAACTCCTTTAGAGACATGATCTTTATATCACTTTAAACCCACAGAAATGGAAAGAGGGTCTCATGTATGTAAATACCAGAATTTAAAATAGAAAATTCTGCTATATATTTGAATACCCCTTTAGAAGGAAGAGCTTTGAGTATTCACTTAATAAAATAAAATAATTTGAGAAAAAAAGAGAGACATTTGAGATGGAAATTCTACAGCATAACGGCTATGCTTCGGGGTTTTAGAAAACATTGAAAAGAGAGGGGAAATTGGTCAACCACTAATAAATGATCCAAAGAACAGTAGAGGGACAGAATATAATGGATATAATAACATGGTAATGAGATTTTAAAGACATACCATATGAAATGAAAAACATGGAGGAAAGACAAAAATAAGGTTTCTCTTTTGTAAACTCGGCAGCCTAACGACGTCACTTAAACTTAAACAAAATGAATTGAATAGATCAAATACGGTCTCTCATCATATGAACATAGAAGATAAGTATGATATATGTAGAGATCATACACCAACCTAAATAAAAGTAACTTGAAAGACATGACATGAAAGTGGAACTTTGAAAAAGGAGAAAGGTGAAAGAATCCCTTAAAAATTCAGGAGCCTAACAGCGTCACTTAAACTTCAACAAAAATGAATTGAAAAGATTAAATAGGGTCACTAATAATATGAAAATAAAATATTAGTATGATAGATATAGAGATCATACCCCAACATAATAAAAAAGAACTTGAAATACTTGACATGAAAGTAGAACTTTGAAAAAGGAGAAAGGTGAAAGAATCCCTTAAAAATTCAAGAGCCTAACAGCATCACTTAAACTTCAAAAAAATGAATTGACAAGATTAAATAGGGTATATCATCATATGAAAATAAAATATAAGTATGATAGATATAGAGATAATACCCCAACATAATAAAAAGAAACTTTAAAACTTGACATGAAAGTATAACTTTGAAAAAGGAGAAAGGTGAAAGAATCCCTTAAAAATTCGGCAGCCTAACGGCGTCACTTAAACTTTCATAAAACGAAATGATGAGAGTAATAGGGGGTCTCTCATCATATGAAAATAAAATGGACAGTATAATGAATATAAAAGAACATCCTCCAACATAAGAACATGGAGCATAAAAGAAATGACATAAAAGAGATCACTTGAAAAGAAAGAGAGGGTTCAGATCCCTTACCTTAAAACGTAACACTTAAAACTCGATGGTTGGGACCTTGAGGGCTTGGGGGCACCTTGGAAGGACTCCTTGGAAGGTAATGAGACCATATTTTCGTTGGGGGAGAGTTGGGAGTCTAATGGATGAGAGGATGACTTGGTATTTATAGGGAAAGTGAGGGGACAAGGCATTAATGGCCAAGGGACACCTCATTGGTGGTTTTGTAAAAACCATGGGCTTGCCCATGGTATTGGCCACATGGGTCCCCCATACAATAATTAATCACCTTTGGTCATCCAACCCTTAAAATATCTCATGATATCATCATGACTTTGTTATGATGTCATTAAAGAGACTGAAACCCTAAAACAGTATTTTCACTATTCATCAAAAATTCAACTCTCAGAAAAATCCCAAAATTTCACCTTAACCAAATATCAATGCCCTGATTTCAAAAAAGAAATCCATTTTATAAAAATAATTTTCTAAATAGTTTTAATTTATTTTTTAAATAAATACACTATTCACAGAAAATTCATTTTTTTAGAAAAATCCACAAAAATTACCATAACATAATATCGATGGTTTGTGTTCAAAAATGAAATCCATTTTATAAAAATATTTTTCTAAATATTTTTCATTTAATTTTTAATTAAAAAACACTATTCACTCAAAAAATACTAATACTTGAATAATAATTTATTAAACGATTATTTAACCATTTTATTGAATCACATTACCTAATCAAGGTGCCTAGATTATATTAATACTTTTTTAAGTGAGATTACTAATCCATTTGGTCACATTACTAATCCTAAGCATAAAATTACTATTCATAATTTACTATTCATCAAAAATTAAGTTGATCTTATTAGACTTTAAATTTCGAACTGAACATAATTGTAGAAGACCATTTTTTGAAAATCATTACACATTTTTAATTATTTAAGGTTTGCATAAACATTTTTAAAATATCCTTTCTCTAAAATTCATCAAAAATATGTATACTATATTTATCTGGACATTTGAAAATTCATAAACTTCATCATAAGAAGAAATCAAAATTTTTATTTAAAAAAAGGGTTTACACAAGGCAGTTACGGTTTCCTTACATATCCCCTTATCACACCAGCATAGGACCTAATTGTAAGTTGTTCTAAGGTGAGAGAATATGAGGGAGGTTCGACCAACATCGCATGAGTAGTAATTTGTATCAGTTTGAACTTCTCAAGAAGGCGATTCCTTTCTAGCTTCACACGATGAAGTTCGGCTTGGGTTTGGTCTAGAGAAAAGACTAGTTGTTCTACCTCCTTCCCAAGTTCTGTTAGATGGGCTTCCATTGGTCCAAGACTACTAGGTGAGGCCATCGAATCTTCTTTCTATATTAATTAACCAAGACTACTTGTATTTAGAGACAATAATTGAAATGTTTAGTTTCCAGCGGTTATATTGAACAATGGTCATATAATAGTCAAAACCCAACGGTCTCATTTTAATTATACTCATGTTATAAAATGAAATAGTTTTGTTGAGTATAAAAAATAAAATCACAAAAAATTAGGAAACAAGATTTATTCAAATTTTCGGGTCGTTACACAAGTTATAGGTCAAATGGGATAGAATAAAAACCCAAAAAAGGAAAAACTGATAAATTGAAAGTATAAAAGATCTCTCAAAAATCCATCCGGTGAAAACTCCATAGGATGGGTAAGTGTAGAGTAGCTATCAGAAGTCGTAGAAGTACTCCCCACCTACCAGATCTCACTAGGCAGCTCCAGGTCCTAGGTCACAAAGTCCTCTGCAAAGGTGATGATTGTCTACACCAGAAATAACATGTGGGGGTGAAGCTTGTGCATGGTTTAGTAACAAAATACTCATTAGGGACCCCAAAACAGAATTGAAAGACCACAAATCAATCCTCAAATCAAACCAAGAAGCATGATCACAAAGCAAGACCTCTCATATAGGCATACTCTAAAGTACAGAAGCAATACTATCAGTCATAACACTGAACACCATGGACTACTAAGGTACTCATACCGGATGAGTACCATGGGTCTTCTAGGTCAAATTGAGCCACATCCCACTTAGGCCATCAAATATGGTCCACACAAGGTTACTTTGTAGTTGATCCACAGAAGATGGTTTGGAGTTGATCCACATAGGGTTTCTTATAGCTCATCTACATAGGGTCTCTTGTCGTTGATCCCCATAGGGCCCCTTGTAGTTGATCCACATAGGGTCTCTTGGAGCAGATCCACACAGGTTTTCTTGGAGCTGATCCACATAGGGTTTCTAGGGCCTTCTTGTCATCAGTCTTTGTGTATTAGCCAGTCGTATGATTCCTGGACATAGCACACTTGATTTTGGGAGAATCCACTCCTCAAGTCATTAGTCACATTTCAACATCCATGAAAACCTTCTTATTGCCTTCTAAAATAAATTCCACATCGTGAGGGTTGCAAATCTTCAAACAGATCATCAAACGGACACTTGGTTTGAATGATATTGATGTTTTAGTTAACAAGGGTTGGTTGTGTCTTAGCTCAGTCTGACTCAGTCGGACCGACCCAACCAACCCAACCAAGGAGCCCTGCATGCCCCATCCCAGTTCGACCAACCTGACCTGACCATGTTGGTGTCTAGTCCGGCCCAGTCTAGCCTGGCCACTAAGCCAGGCCAATTAGGCCTTACTGGACTTAGCCTTGTTCGACAGGGGGTCCAGCCCACCGGGTCGACCAACGACCAGTTCCATCCAGCCCAACCCACAATAGGCGGGCATGTTTTTTTTTCATCCTGGGACACCTTGTGGCCCAGTTCATGTCCCCTGGCCCATGTAGTGGGTCGATCTCCTCCGATCTAGAGGCCAGGTAGGTGTCCGATTTGTGTGCGTTAGGGCCAACTATTTTGGTCGGCCCTTGACTCTGCATGCGGTCCCCACTGGACCGTATTCCAGCGCACTGCACCGTGGACCGCTCCACTTATGAGATCGGGTGGAAATGTCTATATAATTTATCTGTCGGGTTCTACCACACCATCATATCCTGAGCCAGCTGCGGCCCATCGCCACCCACCCACGACTACCACCGCCAGTCGCTGGCGCACCGGCAGGATGTTCTGCTCACCACCGTGTCTGCTTCAGTGGTTTGTTCTTCAAACCATTTGTGCATCCAGCCTCCATGGGGTTCCATATTCCCAACTACAACCTTGAAAATCTCATTCTGTTAATCTGGAGTTACAGCCATGAAGAACACCCAAGAACGCACAAAGGTGGAGGGGCTCATGCAATGTTACTGCCGGCCCTCACCCTCTATGTTAGAGTTTCTTTAAAACATGTGGGGATAGGATTACAATTCTATAAAAAATTATCCCAGCACTAAACCTCTAGAATAAGATCCCTCTCTCTTGAAAAAGTGATCCTTTGACCAACCTGTTTGTTGGTTGATCCATGTTCGTTGTTTTAGAATGAGTAACAGGGAATTTAAACATCCAAAAGTAACCCCTACTTGGGATAGATGTTGGTCTGGGAAGAGTCGGGTCACACACCTTCATTCTCCGTTCTTGATCCGCCACCCACGTTTCTAGGAATCCTTAAAAGGGTGGAAAGATAATGTGTTGTTCATTCATCATTGTATAGGATTCATCATCATAGATACTTCTGAGAAATTCCCAGGCCTCTAACTATTTTCTCGAACCAGTTATCTCATTAAAAGAGATATGTGTCACAGTGTTTCTGTTACGCTATGTCATCACATTTTTATGCTGATTCATTTCTAAAACAATTTATTTGTTATGAATTAGTTAAAGATTCTCATTAATGGGGTTCAATTAATGAGACTCATTGTCACCTCATCATTGCACCACAGTGAAGAAGTTCCACTGCTCAATGGTGAGGAAAAACAAATAAAATAACTTTTTCATTTATTTTATTTCACTTTTGAATGGTCCGAAAATTATCTTTTCTGGTCGAACCATGCCAGTCGATGTTAGGTCCTTTCTAGTTGAATCCCAATATTAAGAGTTCAACCATGACCTCAATTTTTTTATCTAAGAACCGGTTTAAATGTTATAAAAACTCACTCGCACGTTTATTTAAATTAACAGAAAAAATTCAAAATATATTACAGGCTCATTGGACTTTGGAATCAAGTGTCATATGAGATTCTGGTCTCGAAATAATCCCATATAATTTAAAAAAAATCATGGAATTTCTGGGATATTAGTGATTCCAAGTATGATTTAGGAATTATATTCCCTCGTATACTTAGGCCAAGGTAATGAAATCCATTATAACAACATCAATAATTGTAATGGAGAAAAGAAAGTTCTTCAACCAATTGTGAATTTTGCTATACTCTAATAGAACAAATAAAAAAAGGAGCAACCCATCCTATGATATTTAGGTTCCCCCAATATGTGGGTTTGATACTCTTAGGAACTATCTCTAAACAAAGTCTATTTGTTCTTTGTCTCCTTTATAACCCAAATAGTAAGAAAAAAGGTAAAATTTATTTGATGCCATTTTATAGAATCCTGCCCCAAAATCCATTTGGCGATGCCCCGAGATAGTGGCCACACGACCTCAAGTATGTCTCCCCATATGCCAGAGGTTTGTGACTAGCAGTGAGGGAATAGGGTGAATCTTTTGAGAGACAATTACCTCATAGATCATTGTGAGCACAGCGGAAAAAAATATAATAAAAAAAGGAATTTCATACTAATTCAACAAAACTATTAATCCATCAAATCAAAAACAATATCAATAGACATATAATAGCAGAATAATAATAATAGAACATGCAAGATGAATAAACAACTGGTTAAATCTAAACAGAAGTAGATACAAAAGATGATGATCATGATGTCATGTAACTATACAAGAAGAGTTCATGGGGAATAAGGGATAGAGGTATATACCACATTCTATCAAAATACAGAAAGTTCAAAAATACTGCTACTACTATAATCAAAAGAATAGGCTCAGTCCTCTACTCCTAAACTCCATAATAGAAATAGTAATCCATCATCATAAGTGGGATACTTCCCTTTATCTACAACTGGAAGACTAATGTTTTCTATGGTACCAAAGGAAGCACAATAAGGGCATGAGATATACTAAGTATTCCACCACCAATGGTGTCTAGATCAATCTATCTCATGTAATATAAAATTAATAGTGTGCCCAAAATGATAAATTCAAGACAAAATTAAAAAAATAAGTACATCAGGATGGGTTTCACTTGAGACACTCATCCAACAATACCTACATTATTCTATACTGGGTGTGTTTGAGCCGAGAATCCCAACACAAGTGAAATGTTAAAAATAAGTTATAGTAAGATAGATTATCACTGATATTTTTATTTAGATTGAAATAAATATCCTTGAATTCTCAATTTATCCCTGAAATATATAATTTAAAACATTCCTTGAACATAGGAATATGTACCTTGATCCTATCCAAGGTTGTCTGGGTAAGACCGCAAGTATTTATCTAGGGGATCTATATATGTCCAATTCCATATGATTCCATCTTAGGTGAAACAGGAATGAAATCCTAGGTGTGACTCTAGTAATGGTGCGTAATATCATGAACTAGCCTCCATGTCCATCCTTGTAATCGCACATAGGGGTTCTAGTCTCTCTCATGGAATGGAACAACCATCTTTCCACTAATCCCCATAAGGTTTCCCCTAGGTAAGTAGTGTCACTCATTTGGATGTAAAATTAAACTCATAGTGATCCCATCATATACATATATAGTTTTTCCCCCAACATGTTTACAATTCATTACCAAGTTTTCAAAAGGCACAATGAGCCTATCTCAGGTGCTCCTTAATTCATAACCCCTTGTATCACACTCAACTCTAAGGTGAAGACTTTTTTTGTCTTATAAGTTCATCCAATTTAACAAGGAAAACATTCTTAACATGATTATAGAATTGGCTAAGTCATTTAATTAAGAAACCCATTTTAGTCATAAGGTGTAAGACCTAACTCATGGATCGTCATTAAATTAAAATTTAATAATTAAATCTAAGAATTAATTATAAGGCAACACCCCTCAATGGGTATTTATCTAATTTTGAAAATAATGGAAATGGGCCTATAAGTTTTAACACATTCATTAGGGCAGTTTAAGTCAAGGGTTCAATATTCATGGTTATTTTCCACTAATTAGGATCATAAAGGGCATGACAAACAACTATATTGAATTTATTTAGAAAATTAGAGGCATAATTGTAAGTGTATGGAATGTGGCATAATGGCGTATGTTATAAAAGAGATAATACTAATAGAAATGAACTAGACCTCCTAAATTAGGTTTGTAGCACTCCTCTCATTCAATGTCGACCTTTGAATCAAGATATAATGAGAGTTATGAAAAAAATCATCGAATTCCGTAAAAATAGGTCAAAAGAGGTCACAACAGAATATCACACCAAATGTGAAAGGAAATAAAGAATATAAGGAATTAATTTTTAGATCATACCTTATGATTTGTGATAGTTTTGATAGTGAGGTATTTTGAGCTTGTATGAAGGAGCTACCTCAAAACCTATAAGTGGTGGGAAGAGAGTTCATGCGAGGAGAATGATGGAGTTCATCTTCTAGAAGAAAATACGAAGAAGGAGGGTTAAAACCTTAATTTCATTAAGGGAAAAGATGTAATTTCAGCAACATAGATAGGGTTACACAGTTTGGCCACATGGTTGAAAAAACTGTGTACTAACCATCTTCCATGACACTGCCAAAGGAGGACACTCACATGGGATTAGAACACAGTTTGGTTAACCATACACATATCGTGAAAAATGCCTATGCAACCTATCTAAGAAAAGTTTCACAGGCTTGAAATCATCTTTCATTATGTTATAGAAACTATGTCAAACACTTCTCCCTACTACCTCAAGACACATGGTTAGAGAAACCATGTGTGATGGGCTGCATGGTTTATCATGACAATGTGGTTGAGTCTATTTCTTCAAATTTTAGAGATCTGAGCTCTGAACAATCCTTGGACACCCCTAATTCCTCCATCAATCCATTAGGAAACGTTTATAGGGATGAATAAATTAATTTAAACCAAACAGATGATTCATACCTTGAATAGATGTTTGGACGTTACAATATCGTTCATGCATATGTATTGACTTCCATCTTCGTGAGTGTTATATTTCACTTTTAATGTGAAATTTTTTATGGATGGTTATAAAATTTGATTTATTTAATATGTATAATATTTAAGACATTAGTAATATTTTGTGGTCTTACTCATTCAGTATTTATAAAAAAATCTTTTTTTGGTCATCTTTAATACCTAAATGAGTGGTGTTATAATTTCTACAACATGAATACTTAAGGATCATTGAATACTAGTGATATTGTGTAATAATATGATATAAATTACATGATTAAAATTATTGAGATGATGGAAGCATGATCAAAGTGAATAGACCAGAACTGTTGAAACTAAATATATATAAAAATGAAGTAGTTATCACTAGAAATGATGTTGTTAATGAATCAATGATAAGATGTTATGAGTAAAACATCTATTTTATTATAATTATGAATATAGGTCAGTTATATAATTATAAAAAATTTAAATTTATTATATCAGAGGTCAAAATCACTTACAAGGAAAGTTAGACATAAGGTAAGGGTTTACTCCTCAATCTCATTTATATTCAAGAATAATTTTTGTTTAAATATCTATTTTGGAAAATTATAGGTTCTTAATATTTTGATATATATATATTTTCTTCTCATATAATTTTTTTTGGAGTTTACATGTTTAATATATATGGTACATAATAAAATTATAACCAATATTATTATAGAAAAATGACATTATTTTCCTTTTAATCTATGAACATTTTCTTCCCTGTCCATATTTTATAAATTTTTTAATTCTTGTTATTATCTTTGATCAAAGAATTATTTAATGTAATTTTCCACCATATTTGACTTTCTTTTAAAATATTTAAAATGATTCTTCTTTTTTTTCTGAATTAGTTACTCTTTTAATTTTATGATAGGTGTGAAGGAAATATTTGTTTTAACGTTTTATAGAGAAATCGATTTTATCATGCCATAAACATTCATTCTATTATATATTATTTTATAATATTCCATAATTATTTTCAAATAAAGTCATTTTCTCATTAATCTAAAAAAATAAAAAATATTATAAATAATAATAATTTTATCATGTTTTAAAATAAATGTTAAAATGATATTTTAAAATTATTTTCATCTATGTTAATATCAGTTTATGAATCTTAATCATTAATAGGGATACACTCTAATGATACCATCCACTATATTACTCTGTATGACTTATGATCATGATTTTGTATTGTTAATTAGGGAAAAAGTATTTATATTTTTTATACTTGTTTTCAAATGAAATTATTTTCTTTTATTATGTATTATCATGATTATTCGACCATTTTATATGATTAATTCATTGAAATTAGTATGTAATGGGTAGGGACCATTATAGCACCTTGATGCATCAATCGGTCTCATGGGTCAAACTATCCTGTGTATTTTTTGTATGCATGACCAATTATATATGATGTCTTCACACAAGGCCTTGATAACCTGGTTATGATATCCAAAATTATTAATTCTATCATTATAAAACTAGTTATTATTATCTACTTGATTGTTTATGTTGTTATACCATCCATGGATATATTTCCCCTTTTCTGATATTATTTATATAGAATATCAAATTATTATTTATATATTCTATATATTTTGTGATTTATTTATTCTATGTTAGATTCTTTTGTATGATTTCCCTTACTAATAATTTAATATCACCATTTTATAATCTTTCTTCTTTCCTTGGTGAATAAAGAATAGATCTATATATGAATTCAGAAATATACAAGAATAAATAACATAAGAGATCAGGCCCTATTATCTCTTCCCTTTGCATGTTTTAGATGTTGGAGGTGTTTGGAGAAGGATCCAATATGTTCCAAAGTTCTTATATGGAAAATTGGTAGTGGGGGGAGATTCTATCTAAGAGATAATTGGGCTACTCCATAGGGATAGTGATTTTGGTGTAGAAAGTTGAGTTGTGGAGTATGATCCCCAATGGATAAGTTTTAAAGCCACTACTAATTTTATAGTGGGTGTGATATGGATTTAGGTTGTGTAATAGACTATCTGGGAAACTATATCATGGAATATGGATGTGGAATAGAGACTTCCTTGGCAGTTAAGTGGCTATGGTGTGGAGGACTCATCTACGGTGTAGTGATTCAAGGGTATTCCCCTAAGAATGGTGTGACTGGATCATTGTGGTTTAGGATGCACTATAGTTCCTTTGTGGTTATATAAGAGCTACACCATGTAAGGTAATGTGTAACTTATATATATCTTTTACTAGTAATGCAATGGCATTGTCCCTTACATTGCACTATAGTATGACCCATGATAATCAGTTCTGCAGAAAGGTCTAGGAGGTTGTGGCATGGTATTCAGTTTTTATGATTGTACATAAATACTTGAACCCCTATCTAAACCCAATTTTCCCTCATTTTTCTCTCTCAAACCCTAGGAATTTGAATAGGGGTTTTAAATTCTTTGATTCCTTTTAATCATATTTAATCCATGACTTCCCCGGTTTTCTTCTTGGTGATCTGAGGTATGTTCTTCCTTTATTTCTTACAGTTTGATCTAGGTTTCCTCCCATTCTTCTTTCCATTATATTGTGGGCGATCTCTGTTAGTATAATGTAGTTTCATGTGTTTATTTGGTTTTGGTGTATCATCCTTGTAGGCTTGAATTTTTTATGTCAGATAGTTGATTAGTGATTCATGTGTTGTTTCCATTATTATGTGAGTAACGTTCATATATTGAGGTATGTGGTACATTAATTATCCTTTATTTTACATGAAATCATAAAAATATCATGTTTTATTCATTTGGTTGATGGTGTAATTAAATTTATAAATATTAATATGGATTTTAGAATGAAATTGGTTTTAGCGATATTTTTTATTCCAAACATAGTAATGGGTTTCCTCTTGATTTTCTATATAGTGTGGTGTCTAAACATATTATTTCATTAAAATTTTAGTTATTCTTGGGTTATAATGTGATTTTTAATGAAACTGGCGAGGAATGTATAGTCGATAATTTTTTTGGGTGAATAAATTATAATATTTGTGTTTAATGAATCCTTATAGTCTTTTAATTTGATAGTAATTAGATTGATCCATGATTCATGTTTCATTGAATTTTTTCTTCCATTTTCAAATGGAATTGGAAAATGAACATGAAACTATAATTCTTATCAATGATAATAATAAATTTCAGGCCAAATGATAAATATTCTTCACAAAGTTTGTTGAAACTAGATGTAAAGATAAAGATCATATTTAAGAAAACAATATCAAATAAATGATGATGCCTTAGGTTACCCATAGACATAAAATATAATAAATTAAATGGTTAATTGAAGATGGAATAAGAACTGTTTATTTGATAAAGATAATTTTTTTTGGGCTGAGGATTCCCATTTTATTGTGAAGGATAAATTCTTTATGTTAGGCCCATGAGAGCCTATTTTCATGTGAAGGTGATATTCCATGATTTTTGAACTGGAATCCCTATTAACTATTTTTTTCTTGTTTCTTTCCATGTTTCTATAGATGTGAGAATTTATATGTGATGTGATGTGAGCTTGAGATGGATGATGAGATACAGGAATTGAGGCCCATGTTTATGGCAGTATTTCATGCCTTTGAGAGTGAAATACATGGGAATATGGATATGAGGGATATGGATGGAACCATAGTTGGTGAAATAGGTTGAAGCTCCACTAACCCATTTTTTATAATCTTAATTTTTTCTTAATTAATTTTTTAAGGTTGGATAACTAGGTTAATTTTTTATTTACATTCCTTTCCCCACTACTAGAGTAAGTTAATTATTCTTGGTTATGCATCTCTTTTATGTTAGTGTAGTATTTTTTTTCAGTACTGAAAATTATGGAATGGTAAATTAGTAATTAATGTTATAACCCATAAGGTTGGTTCATTCAGTAATCAAATTGGTAATGTTAATATTAAGAAGCTTGTTACTTAGTTGGATTATTCATGGAGGGAATAAACTTCACTATAATGGTTAATTAAATGTAATTTGGAATGTTGTCAATTAATTATTAGTGAATTAATTAATTTAATGTGAAATATAAAGATGATATAATAAATTTAATGAAAGTCTTCTTAAATTCTTGTGTGTTTATAGGATAACTAGTCTCTATAAGTGGCCATTGGGTGTCTGAGTGGCGATAATTATAATCCATATTTGGACTAGGTTTATACCCATTGTGTGGTTCTATGATATATTATATCCAATACGTTTTTTGATTTCATATGTTTACCCACCCTTGTTTGTTGAGTTATTGACACATAGTGGACTGTAAGAGGGTGTTTTTCTTAACATCGTGGTGGTGAAAATGAATGGACAACTAAACCCTCTAGCCTTTTTCTCTTCTCTTGGTTATACTATGTGATGATAAGAATGGTGTTTAGTTTCCCTTTATATATCTGTAGAAGGATATAATGGAATATTTTTATTTCATACATGTGTATCTCTGAATATAGTATCAAAATGGTTATATTATGTTTGATGTGTATGGGTTTTGATAGATCAAGGAACATATTAGGTGTATGGGATGTGATGACTTGAGGTACAATACCTGAAATATTATAGAAGGAATATGGGTTGTGGTGGATCCCAAAAAGTACTTTGTTACTATATGGATATGTGGCATGGGATTATGAGATGATGTGATTCATGAGGTACATGCTTTGAAATATAGACCAAGTGTCTTGGGGATGGCTTCTTTTAGAGAGATATTAGCGCATGAAGTATGACATAAGGATAGAAAAGAAAACTAGTGGGGAAGTGGTAGAGGGGTACCCTTATTTTATTACTATAATATATGATACTTTGTATGTGATACTTGGTTATATTTAGACATTGTGAGGTTGGAAACTTAGTATAACTATTTAGGAAATGCATTAGTCTCACATTTTTTCACCGGGCTTTAGTATGATTTCGTTATACTTTACACGAGAGGAAATGGGGAAGATCCATTTGAGTATACCTTTTATTATTATCCTAAATTTATATAAACAATTTTAGGTTAGTAATAATATGTCTAATATTAGTATATATATTACTAGATTTTGGTTTTCAAGATCTATTTGGGATCTGTGGTCATTGTTGAGTTTACCTTATTGGAACATATAGCTTTCCTTTCTATTTTTTAATCTTGAATAACAACAAATGAATATAATTGGGTTTTATTTTATTTATATCTTATCAAGAGTTGATTTATGTATCTATATTATCTCTATCTTCCATATATTATCTTAGAAGGCAATTCATCCCATTTGTGTATATGGTATACCCTCAACGCATGTCACCAGCCCATGTCATATTGGAGGAAAGCATTGGGTGGTCAATATAATCCTTCTCTCATTTCCAGCATAGTATGTTTACCTTTGAGGGGAGGGGTCTTGAAATATTGGTATTATAGGTTCATGTTATGGGTTATGATAGTTTTTGGAGTAAGTTAAAAGTAAGGGATACATGGTTTGGTACAGAAAGGGTGTCAACTAAGTTTAGTAAGTGATCTAAATAGTGGATATTAGCTTAGAGAGTAGTATTTGGGACCCCATGTGATCTGATTCATGATCCATAAAATTTACCATGACAACTAAATTAAGTGATACTAGTTCCGGGGTAGAGACCTAAGAAAGGATCATGAATCATTCATCTTTGCACCTATGTTTGAAATACAATGTCATTGTAATTGTATTAAAATTTAAATAAAAAATAATTAATTAATTAATATTATATATTCCATATTCTAGGTTTAGAAGTATCTATCCATTTTTTCTTTGTATATCTGCCTCCAGGTCGAAATCCTTATTTTTTTAGGATGAATATTTTCAACAAGACATTCCATATGATCACTATAGTGTAGAGGTTGATGATGGTAACACTTGGAGGAGGAAACTTTGAATATTTATCCACTATAGTCTATAGATGCATGGGATCCCATTTTCATAATCAAAGAAAGAAGACTTGTTGGAGGAGGTTTATATAGCTCTCAGTTTGAACCATGTTATAAAAATAGCACTAAGTTTCATTAGCAGTGACAATGTCACGTGGAGCGGTGTGATAGTGGTGGGTTTTCTTCTTCATGGACCACATGGAGTCAAAATTATCATGGGAGATGTTTTGGGAAACATTCCATGTAGAGTTTCTTTCTTTAACCAGGAAGGCATCTAGTCTCTAAGATATTCTTACCCTTTGATAGGGGAGTTCTAGTGTTTGAGAGTTCTGGATCCATTTCAGGACCATTCTCTAATATGATTCAATACTATTTCCATATTATGATGAAAGGGAGAGGAATTTAAAAGAGTATTTGTATCTAGGTATCTAGTTCTAAGCCACGCCATTCATATTTTCAAAGTATCTCATGTTAATGATGAGATTATATGTTTTTGAAAATATTTTGGATAGAATATAGTTGTCATGAAAGGGGTTTTTTCAGGATTCCTCATGAAGTATAGGTACGGTACAAGGTTTATAGTTTCTTGTATACAAGAGATTTCAAATATATTGGGGTATATCTCAGCCCTTATAATCTCGTGTATATGGTGGTGGTATCTTTCATTCCTTTTACATGGGATCATATATTTGTTTTTTTATGTAGAGTCTAATTCCATATATAGTGGGAATTCCTGACATTTCTGGGCATGCAGTGTGTACCAGGTTTACTGCTTTTGGTTATTCTTTCGAGGAATTTTTAGCTGATCCAGCAACAAGATGCTCTAGTCTTGGATTATAAGAGAAGAGGATGGGCAGTTAGAGTGAAACTCTAAGTTTATCCTCATCCTCACAGAGAATATCTTGACCATGGAGGCGGTTTCATTTGGGTTAGAGAAACTCTGGAGCAAGTCATAGTTAACTTTCTGATTTGTAGTTTTTAGCATTTAGAGTCTCAAATATCATTCGAGGTAACCTTAACTATTTTTCTATATAGGTGCATGCCTTTTTTTGATTTGGGATATATACACTCCTTCATATCACCTTCCCAAATCCATTCATTGGGACTTATGGTGGAGATAATTTTAGTTTCCTTGGCATTCACTATGCCAATTAGTGGTAAAGATTATCTATAGGAAGTATATAGAGACCATGAGCTAGTTCTTAGGTATCATCACAATTTATGAGACTTCATATGTTTATGGATACATCCATCTGAAATCATACTATGTATCAACTAGCTATATTTAGTGTAGGCTATTATCGATTGATTCAAAAGATAGGTTGTATTCTAAAATGCTAATAGTGATCCATAATTATACTTTGGTAACTAAGACCCTATGATGTGTTATAGTTATGATTCATCCTTTTCTTCCTTGATTGTTGAGATGATGCTGAGTTCGTCAAAGGTTTAGTAAATGGGGTTTTCCATGGTTTTGGAATAATCTTTTGTTGTTTTTTCAAAGGAGGTTGTAACATTTCCCCCTTGATGAGAGATTGATTTTGGGATTGAGAATCAAATTGGTGTTTCTAAACTATCAATGTATCCATATAGTATGGCATCTTTTTAATTGTGGTAACTACTAGTATAGCCTAATGATATGTTGGTTTGGGGTATTTTTTGCTGACTATGTCACTTTGGGGTATAGTAGTTTTGTTCATAATGAAGGATGATGGAATATTGCATCACTATATTGATTATGATCACATAAATTATGTAATAGTGGTGAAACACTACCCTATTTCAGGGATTAATTAATAATTTGATCAGATAAAAGGATCTAAATTATTATTAAAGACCGATATGCAATCAGGATATCATTAAATGTGGATGAATGATGAGGATATTCAAAATATCGCATTATGATTTCATCATTGGACCTATGAGTTCTTTGTAATGTCATTATGTCTGATGAATTATCCAACCATGTTCATGGGTTTAATGATTGTTGCATTTAGAGAGTTTCTGGTTTAGATCATTGTGGTTTTCATCAATGTCAACCTTTTATACTTCATGTCTAAGAAGGACCATGAAGAGCATATATGTACTATTTAGGAGTTCATATTCATCAGTATCTATTCATAATGTTTTCTTAGTGTGAGTTCTAGGATCATGTAGTTTTTTCATGGTCTATGTCATGTCCTGGAACGGAGAATCTATGGATCCTTCAAACATAGAAGCATTCATTTCTTGATCAACCCCCATGAATATTGTGAAAGTACGAAGTTCCCATGGTCTTGTAGACTATTATAGGAGGTTCATAGTTTCCATATCTCTAGTTACAACTCCTATGATATCCTTGACTATGAAGGATCAAGTTTTCTTGTGTAATGATCCATGTTAGATATATTTTCAATTCCTAATGGAGAAGTTGGTTAGTGCTCCAGTCCTTTTTTCAATGGAGGGTGTTTAGTTCTAGATTTTCTATGATGTTTCACATCTTGTTTTGGGATATGTTATGATTCAGTATTGGTCATTTTTTTCTTATGTTTCTAAGTAGTTACATCCCCATGAATGTGAATATACCATCCAAAATCATTATTTGGAGGCAATTATAGTTTCGTTGAATTTGTAGTGAAATTACCACATCAGTGAGCATTTTTTTGGTCTTTAATTATCATAAGAGCATGGGTTATATCATCCTCCATCATGATATAAACTTGTAGTAGAAATGATGGATTAAATTATTATAGTATTATGGATTTTAGACTTCATATACTCTAGGATAGGGTAATACTATGGCTGATGTGTGGAGCAAGAAATCACACTACGATGTAGTGCACGAATTATGGAGACTCCTAAAGAGTGATTTAAGATGTTCCAATAATGCATATTAATATGGGAGAGGTTGGAGGAAGAGGTTTTATTTTCTAAATGATGATACATTCATATTTAGTGCATCATGTATATGGATCCCAAATGGGGGATTCTGAGGAGGAGGTCTGGAGATACTGAGCTGTGTTTGGTGATTCCCCTAAAAGTTTTTCTAAAGATAAACAGTTCTAAGTGTTGTTCTAGGGGAGGATTTTCAACACTTTATCTATATGTGAGATGGATCTCCAAAGGTTACATATTTCACCCTTCATGGTTCATCCTATCCTGAAAAAGATTTACTATGATTTGAGAGGGTAGTTTTGGTGGCCAAAGTTGAAGGGTGAAGTTACATAACTTGTGTCTAGATGATTGGTCTATAAGAATAATAGGTATGACCACCATATTCCATGTGGTTTACTACAACTATTAGATATTCTCAAGTGGAATTGGAAGAAAATCCCAATAGACCTCATTACTTATTTACCTCAAGCTCAAGGAGGATTTGATGTTATATATGTGATAGTGGACTGTATTATTAAATTATCCCACTTTATATAAACTAGGGAGTTTATATCAATAGATGTATTGCCAATGTTGTATCTGGATGTGGTTGTGAGACTACACATAGTCCTGATGATGATATTCTTGAATCATGATCCTTGCTTTACCTCAAGTGTTTGGGGAGTCCTATAGTCTTATTTTGGATCTTAAATATTCCTTAGCACTAATTTTCATCTTCATATGGATGGTCTAACAAACTGAACTATATAGAATCTTGAAGATATGTTGTGTTCTTGTGTTCATAATTTTAACGATTTTTTCATGAGTAACCTACACTTGTTTTATTTTTTTAAAAAAATATTATCCAATCAATAATTTTTATGGTACCGTTTAATGATTTTTATGGTCGACCTTACTATCCTCTTTTTTTCTCAACTAAGTTCATAGAGTTAACAATTCTTAGGTAGGAGTTATTACAGAATACAATAGAGATAGTTTAGGTAATTATCCAAAGGATAAAGGCATCTCATGATCATCATATTTCCTATATATATCATAGGAGGATACCTATGGAGTTCGAAGTGGGAGATAATGTGATCCTGAAGGTGACTAGTCATTGTGGGAAGTGAAGGTTTGGCCATGGGAGTAAGTTTTCTCCCTGTTTTGTTGGAACTTTGAGGTTTTTTAACACATGGGAAGTTGTGTAATATCATATATCACATCCCTTTTAAATGAGTCAAATATATGATTTATTATATATGTTACAAATATATTATAACCTTCATGATGATTCTCACATCATTTACATGGGTGAGATAGATGTTGATGATGAAAATTCCTTTAAGGAAAAGAATATGGAGATCAAAGAATGATAGGAGAAAGAGTAACATGATAGTGTAATTCCCCTATTTAATTAATTATTTAAATATAGTGGAATGGAGAAGATCACCTGGGAACATGATTTCTAGATGCATGCTTATTTTCCCTAGCTATTTTTTGTATATATTTTCACTTTTAACATTTTTAATTTTGTGGATGTTTAATTTTTCTAGTTTATGAGATGGATTAATCTCTTGTTTCCTTATTATGGACATTATTTTTCTTGATAGGTATCTCCCCAAAGATAATTTTTAGGATATAATAGTTGGGGTTTCATGGTTTTCAATTTATTCCTCTAAGTGAGGTGGTTGAGCTCTTTTGATGGATAGATCCTTGAGTTGTATCTTTTAGGGTGGGTTTTTATACAAATATTTTCCCCACTTTATCTTTGGGGTTGTTTTTGATTTATAAAAGATGATAATTGTTTGATAGGCATATAATGTAAGGTCACAGGACCTAATATCCCTTTAATATATGATTTTGGTTTCCATAGGTGTCTAAGAAGGTTCCAATGTGTTTAAAATGAACAAGGGGGGTTGAAGGTGAATATGCACATTTGAGTATTGGGCTATGTTTTAGGTCTTTTGGTTATTGTGTAAAAGGTTCAGTTGCGACATAGGATATGGGGGAGACTTTTTAGAGGCACTACTATTTTTCCATGGATATATCATGGAGGTAGGTTTTGAAATGTCCCAAAAGGTCTAATTTGTTGGGAATTTAGAATGCATGGTATGTCCTTAGATGGTGGTTGAATGTTTGGGATGTCGATGTCTCAACTAAAGAGCAGTGTTTTGAGGGTGTTCTTCCAAAAATGGGGTGATTGGGGCAAGATGGTTTAGGTTATGATGTAGTACCTACCTGGGTATGTAAGATTTATTCCATGTATAATTTCATGTTCCATTGAAATTCATTTGACCAAGCAGGTAGCATCACTCTCCCTTACATTTCACCGTAGTATACCCCATGTAAAAATGTAATGTGGTGTCATCTAAGAGGCTACCCTGTGGTAATACTTTTTTTAAATTTCTCTATAAATACTTATACCCCCATCCTCATTAACATTTATCAAAATTTTATCTCTCAAATCCTATGAACCCAAGTGAGTTGTATAAAGCCTTTGGGGTCACCTTTCAATTGTATTCGATCCCCATATTCTTTTATTTGATCTATTGTGATATGAGGTATGTTTTTACTCTCTTTATTATATATTCTTATTTATTTAATCAATATTTCCTCCCATTTTTCTATCCCTGATATGGTGGTTGATCTCCATCATTCTAAAGGATTTTATTGTCTTTTTGTTGGCACTATTGTGGATTGACATCCTTGGAGGGATACAATTTACTTATGAGAGATATGATCATATGTCATCATGTTATTTTCATTATAATGTGATTAATGTTGATGTCTTAAGGTTGGGGACTTTTTGATTTTCATTTCTTCCCATGAAATCATAAATTCATCGTGGGTTACCTCTTTGGATGATGGTGGAATTAAGCTAATAAATATTCAACTAGATTAAAGAATGGACTTGTTTTAGGGTTAGTGATCATTTAAGTTTCCACCGTGAAAACCATCTTCCTCTTGATTAGATAGATAGTTTTCCATCTATACCTATTTTTTGGCATGAATTTTATTCTTAAGTTAGCATGATTTATTTTTATTAAATTGGTAAATAACCAAAATATGATATTTTTTGGGTTTGATAAATAAATGTAAAGAGGCATGTTTAATAAATAGTTTTATTATTTTAATTTTATGGTAATCAAATTGTTTCATAATTAATGTTTAATTGATGTTTTTATTCCACGTTCTAATGGAATTCAATAATAAACATGAACTTATAGTGTTATCGATGGTAATAGTAAAAGGAATGATAAAGGAGAATTGTTCTTATCATGATTTATTGAAATTTAAATTGATGTTAGAGATCATATTTTTATAAATTATAGACTTTTATAGCTAATTCCTTAGATTAAAAATAGATTTAACATGTAATAAATTAAATGAGTAATTCAAGAAGTAATAAGAACTTGTTTTTTGATAAAGATGATGTTTTGGGTACATGGTTTTCTGTTTTCTTATTAAGGATAAATTACTTGTGTTGGTTCCATGATATATTCTTTCCATGTAAAATATAGATGCCTTATTTTAGGGATTCAATGCCCTACTAATTATGATTTTTGTTTACTTCCTTCGATGTTTCTATGGATTCGATCCTTGTTATGTGATGTGATGTCATCCAAAGATGGCTAATAAGACATGAGAGTCATGGCATAGTTTGGTGGATACTATTAATTCATGTGATGGAGAGATACATTGAGATGTGATTGATGATGTAGGGGATAACATCAGAGTTCATGTAATGGGTTGAAGTTGGGCTTACCCATTTGTTTTTATTAAGCAAGATGATTATTTAATAAATCTATTTAAGGCCCGATGGATGGCTTTTATTTTTATTACTTTACCCACTACTAGAGGAATTTGGTTATGCTTGGTAATGAATATATTTTATGGTATCATAGGATGTTTTCCAAGAGGATCTGTAATTATGGAATGGTAAAGTAATCATGAATTTTTTAATCCATAGGGTCGGTTCTTAATAGAATTAAAATGTTATGGTGGATCTTGAGAAACCTTAGAATCTATTAGATTAGACATGGATGACATGACCTTTACTATGATGGTTAATAAAATGTAATTTGGAATGATGTTAATTAATTGATAATGTTATAGTTAATGTAAGGTGAAATGTAAAAAGGAATAAAGTAATTTAATTAAAGTATTCGTAAATCCTTGTGTTCTTATTGGATATCTAGTCCCTAAAAGTATAAGACAGTTGTTCTAGTGATGATAGATTTATTTGAGTGTGGGATTAGGTTAATACCCATATTGTGGTTGTGAGATATATTACATCATGTGTGTTTTTTGATTTTATACTCTGCCCCACCCTTTTTAATAGAGAGATTAAAAACCAGTGGACTATAGGATGGTGTTTTACCCAACATCCTAGTGGTGAGGATAGATGGATGACTACCCCCTCTTACCCTACTCTCTTCTTTGGGTAGTATTATGAGTTGGTGTGAAAGGTGGTTAGTTTCCCCATATATATGTGTGTAGAGGGATATGATGAATTTTTATCACTTCACACACATGTATCTTCATATATAGTACCCAAATTGTTATTATATGTATAATGTGTATGGTCTAGGATGGATCGTCTTACATACTTCGTGTATGTAGAATGTGGTGGCTTGAGGTACAATAGCTACCATATTATACATGGAATATGACCTATGGTTACTCCTAAAACTACTCATTTTCTATATATATATATGTGTCATGGGATGATGAGATGATTTGATGTACGAGGTGCATGTCGTGATTCTTATCATATGTGTCTTCGGACTACTATCTATTAGAGAGAGAATTCTCAGGATGTATGATATTGGGGAAGAAAATAATACCAATGGGGAGGTTATATTAGGGTAATTTTATTTTATTACTATAATATATGATCAGTTATTTGAGATAGTTGGTGAAATTTATACAAGGTGATACTAGGAACTTAGTATAACTATATGAGTGATGATTTAGATTCACTTGTTTTTCAGTGGGATTTAGTATGATTTCTTTATCTATTTCATGAGAGGGTCCAGGGAGGATCCTACTAAGTATACATTTAATTATCACCCTAATTATATGTAAAATATTTTTAGGTCAATAATAATAGGTTGGATATTGGATAGGATATTACTATCTCATGATTTTTAGGATATTTTTTGGCATCATAGTCACTGTCGAGTTTACCTTTATGGTACTTATAGTTTTCCTTTACCATTTTTTAGTCTTGTAGGACATTAAATATATGTATTTGATTTTTCTTTTATCAATATCTAAGAATGAGTAAATTGTAGTATATGTATTATCTCTCTTTTCTACATGTTCTTTTAAAGGGTAATTCCTCCAATTTTTTTAGGCAATACCCTTAATGCTTTCCAACAAACTATGGCCTATTGGAGGCAGTATTCGAGTATTAATTATCTTGATTCTATCATTTCTATCCTCGTAGGGGTATCTTTAGGGTGAGGCTCATGATAAATAATAATATTCTAACTAGAATTTAATGTTTTATTTCTTATTTTGAAATGTAATGTGAGATTCATGTATGTATCTAGTCTCCCAAAACTAAAAAATATTTAATCCTTTAGGAAGTGATATCTTTTATCTTGTGCCAATATAGTAAGATAACTATCAACTTTAAGTAACTAGAGTTGATGTGTTACAAAATTTACATGAAGTAATTATATACCATGGTATTTGGAGTGATATATTGTGGACAGTAAGATCTAGAGATCAATATGTTTTTCTGATAAGGGAACAATTTTTGTATTTTGAAATATAGATGTTACATCCATATAAATATGTGTGACAGTTTAAAAACCACTTGGTAGTAATGATTTTAGATTCAATAACCCAATTGTTTTAACAATGGTGAATATTTTATAGAGGAATTTTCAATAATAAGATTTTAAATAGTGTAATATGTAAGTTTTTTTGTCTTGAATTTTTAATTTGAAATTAAAAATTTCTATATATTGCATTATAACATTATTTTCATAATTAAGAATATACATAGGTAAAATCTAATAGATAAAGGGAGGTAATTGTGTGTTCTGAAGGGATAAGTAATACAATAACTTGAGAATTATTTCATATATAAATTATAGTGGTTCAGTTTTCAAATATAATTTAATTGATTATATGTTTTGAGGAGGAAGTGTGTTGTGAACAAACAAAGAGTAAGTGAAGATCAAATGTTAATATCAATTAATCAAATATAATTTAGAGTAGAGAATAATATTTGGTGTTTTAGAATAACTTGAAAACATTTGGTTTATTTAATTAAGGATGAATACATTGAAGCTAATTCATAAGCTGAAATTATTACATTTAGATAATTTAGATTACTTAGGTGTAAAGATTGTTTAAAGATTTGAGATTCAACACTTCTAACAAAAAGTTGATCATATCTGGACAAGGATAATAAGGAACACTTTGAATAAATTAGATCATATATTTCAATATAAGGATTAAAGTTATATTAGAACCTTTTGAAAATATTTAAATGACAATTATTTTATTAAATTGATAATATACCAACAAGTATATAAAATAATATCTTTCAGAGTAGTGTGTAAAGAAGGAGGAATGGAAATGATACTTAGCTGGATTTGATCCCAGAACCTCTTCCTTATATCTCAATGACCTAAAAATAATCTATAATAAATTTTTATTAATTTAATATGGTATATATATATACATATTAAAAATTAATTGAAATTTTAATTTCTTCATGGTTATTTGATAAAAGAATAACTAAAAAATATGAATACCTAAAACAACGGTTCTATAAACCAATGTTATTGACCAATACCAATGTCTTTCCAAACCATTGGTATAGGTATTAAGAGTTTTCAGACCTATACCAATGGGTTTTTAGGAAATGTTGGTATATGGTATTATTATAGATGTTATACCAATGGTTTTTCTATAACCATTTGTGTGGGTCTTATTATGGAACTTACACCAAAGATTTTAAAATAATTGTTGGTATATCAATAACACATGCCAACAGTTTTTTCAAAACCATTAGTATAGGTTATTCTTATTGAATATATACCAATGGTTTTGGAAAAACTGTTGGTATATTTATGACATATAGAAATATGTTTTTCATAACTATAGGTATATGTTGCATTATAATACCTATAGCAATGGTTTTGGCCAAACTGTAGGTATAAGTTCATTGGTATTGGTCAAATTTCTTGTAGTGTAATATATTGGTAGTGATCCATGTGATATAGTGATAGTTTACAAAAATATTTTATAATAAAATATCCTTGTAGAAGAGTTACATCACCTAAATATTTTATACCAAAAAACTATGGGTTATATTGGATTTTGGTATAAAAAATGTAGAATATGTTTTAATCAGATGTATCCTAGTGCTGGTGAACCAAGAAAAATATGTGGTTCGCAGTATGTTTTACATTATTAACATATGTATGATACTTTTTATGAATTAATTTAATAAATAAAAGGTAATAAATGTTTGAATTAGTGTTCCTCCTGACAAGAGAACAACATCTGAATAGAAAAAGTATAAGTAGAATGTTTAACTCAAATAACAACCTGATTTACCCCACCTAGTTTTGTGCATTGGGTTCATAAAAATTTATATAGTGAGGAGTGAAACATTTTATATTAGTTTGTGTGGCTGTCTTTGTAGGTTTGTTCATGGGGGATTTTGTGGTGGATGTTCCTGGTGATCTATATATGAGAAACAATTAGTTTTTTTGGTGCTCTTGTATAAGCAGGTCAGCTATACGTGGTCATTATGTTTGGTAATGAAAAATTGATAGACATTTTGGATTTTTTTTCTTTTTAATGATGATAAGGATAATCTTATTTTTGGGAGCACGGAATCATTCATGGGACTATGAACCTTATGTTGGAATTATTGTGAGAACTATTAGAAAGTTGGTGGATAGTTGGATTAATATTAGAGTGCATGGGTTGTTTAAATTTTTTTATTCCCTTTAAGAACAATATATTTTTAATTCAAATTTCACCTTAAAAAGATTCTAGGAGATGGATTCTAAATTGGAATGGAGTTTGTGAAAATTGAGAGTGAGTTAGAATTGGGCTAATTTGATGCTTGAGGCGAGAGTATGATGATCAGTTTGTATGATTGAGGACCCCACCAATGAATTAAATTGAGTTTCAAGTTCAAAATTTAGTGTTTATGCTTGAATGATTCTATGTTTCCTTTTTAGAGTTAAGTAATCATGATCAAGTAATGTGATGATGCATTAGTATCTAAGACTACATATTTTTTAGGAGAGGTTTTCCAGAGGAGATATAATAAATGTTATTGAATTAAATTGTATATGGTGAGTGGGAAATAAATTGGGAGAATTATTTTGAATGTTGTTGAGGTGGCTCAAGAATCGAAATTATATTTTTGGTAGAAATGTTACTATATCTAGGGTAAGTGTCTAGAATTGTATAGTAAGAGTGTGTTTGGAATTCAGGGATGGAACACAAAAATTTGGAATTGAATTTACAACCTAAGGTAGTTTGGGGTTTATAGATGAAGGAATTTTGTAGCCTCTATAATATGAAAATAATTATTGTGGGGATTTTACAATGAACCATATATTTATGGGTTATTTTCTCTAAGGGAATTATATTTTTTGGTCCCCATGTAATGACTATTTGTTGAATTTTGACACAAATTGAAATTTTGATCATTCAAAAATCATAGAGATGTTTGTGGATGTGTGTTTAGGTATGTGATATGTTTAGAGAGCTTGGGTGAGAGTTAGAAAAATGTTTAGGGTGAACCTATTATTACATTTTATTGTATAAGGATCATCACATCGTGACCATTTTGCTACAATATTTATTGTGGTTTTGGTTGATATTTCACAAATTCACAGAAGAGTATAATGGGGTGGAGTGTAATGGACATTTTTTAGAATGAGAAGACCATTCCATGAAGGCTAGGTCCTTGGGTTTTTTTGGTTTTCAAAATGGGGGATGGAGTTGAAGTGACCAGGGAGGTCATGCGACATTAGTGGTTTGTTGAGGGAGGAGACAATTTCCTGAGGATTTTCTGGTCATGACCAAGGGAGTAAGGGGTTCTAGGCTCTCTTCTAGAGCGGTTTTCATTTCATGACATATATTGTTCATTTTGTGTCTATGTGTATGAAGTATTTTTTAGTATTGGTAAACCATTAATTTATTGATCATCCCCCCCCCACTCAAGATTTAGAGTAAAATAGGGTTATAGTGAGGGCTAGCTCCACTATCTCTTCTCCCTTTGTTACTCTATTCAATACCGCTTGGAGATGGGTGATTTATTAATAATTTTTAAAATGATTTATGGTGATTGTTTCGTTCTATTTAATAAAATTTGTATTTTCTCATATTGAACTTTTTTGATTTCTTTATATAGGTATTTGTGAGTATTTCATCAATGTATGGTGAAATCATCCATTAAATATGGGGATTTTGTGTGTGATGGAAAGAGGACATATATTGATTGTAAGCACTTATCACTGGTTTTTCTCTATTTTTTGAGATTCTCAATGAGTTTTTTCAATTTTATAACCCTTAATATTAAATGTAAAAATTAATTATAAATTGTTATAATAAATTATTTGTGGATTATGTCTTGAGATAGAAACTCAGGAAATCGGATAAGATCATACAAGGCATGGAAGGTATTTCTTGAGGATATATAGAGATTGGTGAGTATTTAAATCTATATTCAATATAGGTGGACATTTTAATATAAAACTATATACATGTTTATTCAACAGTTTTCATAAAATATAATATTATCCTTGGTTAAGGTATATGTTTTAGTGAATAAGAACACCCTAGATAATGAGATAGGCTAACATCGATCCTCCTAGTTATAAAGAAAGTGTTATCTACAATTTTCTTTAATTGGAATCAACCAGTGACCATAGCGCCAAGGGAATAAAGTTCTTTTTGAGTTTTCAAGAGGCATAGGATGATCCTTTGGGTTAGGGTAAGCTATAATAATAGCCTAATTTGGTTTTCTATAGAAAGTTTGGAAGGCATGAGGGGATTAAGTCTAGTAATGGGTATTATGAAAGTCCATATTACATGTTGTTGATAAATAAAACTAGGTAGAAAGGATAGTCTTGGTTTTATGATTATATTTATATGGGTCCTTTTTTTGAATTAGTTTATGATGAAGGAGAGGGTTTTTTAATAGGTGATGGGTTTAGATGTATCCCTTGGGAGATGTGAGATGAGAACTAAGAATAAGTCCAGGTATATTTCCTAATTACTTGGAATTGGGATTCCAAGGGGCTTTGTGAGTGATATCTCGGAATGGAATTTGGTTTGTGGGACTGATATACAATGTAGTATTTGGAATAGGAGTTGTATTTCCCTTGTGATTCTAGGGTTTGGTGGATCTTTTAGGTTGTGAGATCATCATGGGCTGACATATGTGAGTTGGTGGTGCATAGAAACCCACATGGGATTGAAAGACCCTACTAGATTCCTTGATAGGTAGGATAAAAAAGTTGATTTGCCCATTGTGTTATCCTTATTTAACTAGGATGATCATTAAGAGGTTGTTCTATAGGTATAACATGCTATGTGACATTATGATGAGACCCAACCTGAGATATAGTGGAGTGGCCATGATTATAGTAGTGTAAGAGTCTAACTAGAGCCTCAATGTGTGATGGTATGCATTACATATTTTTAGTTTAATGTTTTTGTTTAATATTATGTATGGGATTAGTGAAAAATCACATGATGACGGATCCTGATTTCTAGCCTTTTCATAAGGTAGATGTGATTATAGGACCCTTCGATGAGTAAGAAGCTAGAAGGCGGATTAAATTGAGTGAAAAGGGGGTCAAAGAGGTGTTGTGATATGTTATGGGATGTATGGACCCACCTTGAGTGAGATCTTGTTAGCCAAGTCCAAACCTTGAGTGAGAAGGCAGTGTTCATACCTCTTGAGTGAGTATGTGTCTAGATTTAGATGAGTTATAGGATCAAATTATTGGAATATGTTGAGTGAGAATATTATATTTGGGTTAGGATGTGGAACCCTATATAGATAGATCATAGTGGTTTAGTCTTGGAAGTACTATGGTATAGGAATCTACATTGAGTGAGAAGGTAGATATCAGGTATTGGAGGATTTTTTATAACTAAAATGGGGTAGTAGTTAAGAATCATAGGACTCTCTACCCTTTTTCTTTAGGTATGGGATAAGGACTTGGAAAGAAACCATACCAGAAATATTCATTTGTAGATATATTATTTTTATATAAAATTATTTGATTCCAATATAGGGGTGAATTAGGTATGGTTGAGTGTTGTAGTGAATTGGTTAGAATGTAATGTCCTGACATATGTGTGTATCTTATCAGATGTTGCGATAGATTGGTTTTCAAAAGATGACCCAATGGCCATTTTTATTTCTTAATTTATTTTCCTAGTGTATAAACATGAATATGAAGGTGTTTATTAATGGAGAATAGTGGGGTCATATTGATTTATATTCTCACACCCTAATTGGGAACCCTTGCGTGTTTACAGATTATATGTTGACTTTCAGGTTGAAGCACTAGTTATGAAGTGGATTCGGCTGATGTAGATCAACATGGATTGGATATTGGGATTTGGGTGAGGATTTGGGATGGAATTAGAACCTACTTTACTTTTGTGGTTTATTTATATATGTGATTTTCCCAGTGGATGATTATTTGACTTATTTCGGTAAGCTAAATTTCATTTTTATAGTATGGGGTTCCTATTTTTCTGTACTCTAATCATGGTTATTGTTTGATTATTTTATTTTTATTTATGGTTACCATATTAAGGGAAAATTCTACTAAGTGTGTGATTTAGGCCCCAACCACTAGTCAACAACCTTATGTGTATAAGGGGTGCACTTGAGGACACACATCGCACTATGATAAGACACTATGTAGTTGTCTATTAATAAGGGTGTTACCACAAGATTGTTTTATGATAATATCTTCCTTTTTAGTGATTATATATTCTAAAATATTTTTTTTTCATTCTGGTAATAACTCTATTTTATTGGACAGGTTTCTTATTAATACATGACAAAAATTAATCAAAGATTATTATCCTATGATTTTATGAAAATATGAGGTTATCTTCTCAGTTTTGATAATATCACTTGGGTTTAATCACTTTTAAATATAAATTAATTTCTGGATGTTCCAACTACACCTCCTATCAGATTTATATTTCATTAAACTATATTTATAAATAATTAATCAGTGGTCATTTAATTAACTTTTTTATGAAAATCATAGGCCATTTTCATATTTTTTCTATCTCAAACATGTTATGAAGACTTTCAAATATATAAAAAATACAATTCAATCATTATAGGAACACTAAGCATCGAATTGATGTGACATATATTCCTAAATTTGAAAAATTAAGTAAAAATAATAGTATTTTAGTTTCATGATAATCTGAGTTCGATAACTAGGTTTTGACAATATCATTTGTTATTAACCAAAATTTTTAAAAAAGGTTTTTTAGTCATTCAAAATACACTAAATGTTGAAGGGAAATTTCTTCCATTTATTTAATTAATTAATTAATTAAAATTGACTATCTTATCATTTTAGGATAATCTATGATTATTTACAATATTCTGGCAGTAATACTTGATTATAATTACTTATTAATTCGAATTTTCTTTTTTTTTCATTTCAAACAAACCAATGTCATATTGACATTCCTTTCACCCATTCATATTTAAAATTATTCAGTGGTCATTTTATTATGATTTAAAAATAAAAAATGGTATTTTAGTCAATTTTTAATTCCAAGAGAATGGTCTTGAAGACATATATGTTTATAAATAATCACTTTTAGTCATTTCGAGCACATTGTATATTAGTTTGATGTGTTGTATCTTCCCACATGTAAACAATTATGGAAAAATTATTTTCATAATATTTCATGGAAATAAAAGTTCTTTTTTGGAATTTTTAACTTTTCACTTATTATTAATTAGTTTTTTGTAAAAAAACACTTTTGGATCATTCTGAACACACCACCTATTTTATTGACATACTAATAGCTCCTAAATATCAAAAAATATTTAGTGATCATTTTATTTTTTTAATTATAATTCATGATCGTTTCCTATGATTTGAAATGACCACACTATTCTTTGGATTTAAATTATATTTTTTCCTACGGGTCATAAATTAATTAGGGATATTTTTCTTAATATTTCCTGACAATATGATATATTTATCTTATCTTTAACCATTTAATAGATATTTTTTAGAAAATTTAAATATATATAAAAAACTTTTAGTCATTGTAAACATATTAATGCGTAATAAATTCATGAATGACATTAATTAATATATAATTTTGGTCCTATAGTTTTATAAAAATCCCAGGGTTTTTATTATTTTTGAACATTCCACTAATTTGTAGTTGCATTTTAATATACACCTACTTTTTTCAATCATTTGAAAAACACTGCATGTTGGATTGAAATGATTATTGTTCCTACTTGTCATAAATTATACAATGATAACCCAACTATTTTTTACTATAGTTTGATACTTTTTTCTAGGTTTTGACCATATCACTAGTTCTTATAGAACATGTATTCAAATTAAAAATCCCTTTTAGAACAAGAATAAAAATCTTGAAATAAATAATATTTAAAAAACTAAAGGAATATACCTAATACCTATGTTGTTTCATATTCCATATCATATATGAACTCACTAATGTTCCCAATAGATACATCTAGAACCAAAAATAAATAAATATTATATGTAACAATAATATTAATAAAAAAATTATAAAAATAGTTTATTAAATTCTTTACTTGTGATATTGGAACATGTGAATTATCAATTGGTGAATTTACCTATTATAACCATTGGGAAAGGTTGTATGGAACCCATGACACTATCCACGTATTAAATGTTTCACTATCCATAGACCTGGATGACTAAAACCATCACAGCCAAACAAAATCAGAAATTGAAACTATCCTCGAAATTTTTTGAGTTTCTCTAACCAATCTGATTTCATGTCAATAAATCATCAAGGATATTTGAATTATCAATTTATATGTTTTTATTTAAATGTAATGTAATTAATTCTAGGTCCATGAATAAAGAATATGTTTATATTTCAAGGGGAAGT
Organism: Viscum album; assembly: GCA_963277665.1. NCBI lineage: Eukaryota > Viridiplantae > Streptophyta > Magnoliopsida > Santalales > Viscaceae > Viscum > Viscum album. The sequence continues at coordinate 820,643,595 of OY728126.1, forward strand.
TACCTTGGTGTGATTGTTGAGATATGGGTTTTTTTTTCTGTTTGTAGGTAGAAGAATATGAATTGGAGATGAGGTTAAGTTGACATGGTTCTTATGTTATCAACTTTTTATAAGTACATAAATAATGTTCAATATAAAGTGTCACATAGTGTTTCATTTTAGGTGAAGCTCACTCTATTGTATTAGAGTGATTTAACAAACATAGAAGGAGTTTAGAAGTTGAATAGGTGTAATTAATGTAGCTTAAAGTGAGGATGGACTCACTATTCCATGGTCATATTGAAAATGGATGTGCCACTATTCTATGAATAGAAATTATAGAACTAAAGAAAAATGGCCTTTTGCGATGAGTTATTTGCGACGGGGAACTTATCCAGTTGCAAATAATAAGTTATTTGTGACGGGGAACTTATCCTATCCCAATAATAAGTTATTAGCGACTGGATAAGGGGTCTCATCACAAAAGCTTTGACGCAGTTTTCACGCCAAACTATGGGAAGGGAATTTGCAATGGGGGGTACCTCTCCGTCGCAAATACCCGGCGATGGTATATTCTATTTGCAACGGGGATATGCCCCAATCGCAAATAGTGTGTTGGCAAGTCGTTATTTGTGACGAGACCCATCGTAATTACAATGTTAACTGTCGATAGTAATTATTGTGATCGAAGGTGTTTATGACGGGTTCTATTGTGAATTGTACTGTTGTAAATAATCTAACATATACATACCCCACATCTGTTTTTATCATTCTTCATCTCAATTTCTACGTTCTTTCTCTCTCTCTAAATTCTAATTTTAGATTTAAAATTTCTCTGAGTTAATTTTTTTTACAGACATGTTTTGAAGTCGTTTACACCTATAAGAGATCAAGTTTAAAGGTATTTATGTTTTATTTAATTTACTATTTATTTCATTTTTTATATTAATTTTAATTATTGTTAATTAACAGTAACTAAATTAGATTTAGATTGTTTTGTCATCAGTATTTATTTGCAATAATAAATTGAAATTATTAGTACTAATTATAAGCAATTAGTTGTAATTAAGGATTATTAACGATAATTAGTAATGAATATAAATAATTAGCAGTAATTAATAATAATTAGCGGTAATTAGTAATAATTAGAGGTAATTAGTAATAACTAGAGGTAAATTGTAATAATTAGCGGTGATTAGTAATAAATAGGATGAAATGATAATAATTAGTAAAAAATGGTAATAAATACTAATAACTAGTAATAAATACTAATAATTAGTAATAAATATTTATAATTAGTAATAATTCCTAATAATTAGTAATAAATACTAATAATTAGTAATAAATACTAATAATTAGTAATAATTAGTAATAATTAGTAATAAATAGTAATAAATAGTAATAAATGGTAATAAATATTAATAAATAGTGATAACTAGAAATAAATAGTAATAAATTCAATAATGAGTAATAGTTAGTAATAATTACTAATAATTAGTAATAATTACTAATAATTACTAATAATTACTAATAATTACTAATAATTACTAATAATTACTAATAATTACTAATAATTAATAATAATTAGTAATAATTACTTATAATTAGTAATAATTACTAATAATTAGTAATAATTAGTAATAAATACTAATAATTTGTAAAAATACTAATAATTATTAATAAATACTAATAAATAGTAATAAATACTAATAATTACTTATAATTACTAATAATTACTAATAGTTAGAAATAATTAGTAATAAATTCTAATAATTATTAACAATTAGTAATAATTAGTAATAAATAGTAATAATTAGTAATAAACAGTAAAAAATAGTTACAATTAGTTATAATTAGTGATAATTAGTAATAATTAATTATAAATAGTAATAATAATTAATAAATACCAATAATGACAAATAATTAGTAATAATTACCAGTAATTAGTAATAATTAGTAGTAATTGGTAATAATTAGTATTAGATACTTACAATTAGTAATAAATTAGTAATAAATATTAATAATTAGTAATAATTAGTTATAATTAGTAATAATTACTAATAACTAGTAATAACTAGTAATAAATTGTTAAAAATAGTAATAAATACTACAAAATTGTAATAAAGATTAATAATTAGTAATAATTTGTAAAAATTAGTAATAAATAGTAATAATTAGTAATAATTAGTAATAATTAGTAATAAATAGTAATAATTATTAATAATGAGTAATAATTAGTAATAATTAGTAATAATTAGTAATAATTAGTAATAATTAGTAATAATTAGTAATAATTAGTAATAATTAGTAATAAATAGTTATAATTAGTAATAAATAGTAATAAATAGTAATAAATGCTAATAAATAGTAATAAATAATAATAAATAGTAAAAAATAGTAAATAAAATTTAATAAATAGGAATAAATATGAATAAATAGTGATAAATAGTAATAAATATTAATAAATAGTAATAAATATTAATAAATACGAATAAATAGGAATAAATAGGAATAAATAAGAATGAATAGGAATGAATAAAAATGAATAGGAATAAATCTGAATAATTAGCAATAATTAGCAATAATTAGTAATAATTATCAATAATTGCCAATAATTTGCAATAATTCGCAATAATTCACAATAATTAGTAATAATTAGCAATAATTAGAAATAATTAGAAATAATTTGCAATAATTAGGAGTAATTGCCAATAATTATGAATTATAACTAATAATTACAAATAATTACTATAACTAGGAATAATTAGGAATAATTAGAAATAATTAGAAATAATTAGCAATAATTAGAAATAATTAGTACTAATTAGAAATAATTTCAATAAATTGTAAGAACATGGAATAATTTCCCAGGGATTGGAGACACTCCTTTTGCTTGATGACTCTTCTCCTTTCAACTGTGGAAAATATGCTTCTAACATATGCATATCTAATCTCATATGCATGAGTTTGGATATGTATTTGTAGGACCACATTTTTCATAATGTTTTCATGTGGTAACTATTGCTAGAAGATGATTCATTGATGAAAAGGTGGATCTTTTGTCCGAAAACTCAATTACTTGCATCTTCCTCACACTGAAATCACAATGAAGAATCTGGCCAGAAATACGCTTATGCAATCTTGTATGCATGAGAACGGATATGCATACCACTGAGAAGATTCATTATTGGGATTTAAATGTGAGAAAGTTGCTTGTAAATGAGTCGTCAGACAAAAGTGTAGTTGCCAATCTACTGGAAATTTTATCATCCATAATTAGTGGTAATTAATAAGAAATAGTATTAATGATTTATCTCCTATTTTTTAGATAGTGTTTTTATTATTTCTAATTATTCAAAAACAGTAATTATTTTATATTTTGTAGAAAAATATAGAACAAGGAAGTCGACAATAGTCATTATTAGATGATTGTGCTAGGATAAATCAGCATAAAAATCCAAACAGTTTTGGTTTAAGTCTTGTATATATTGAAGGTGTTGAAGCATTCTTATCATTTGCAACATCAAAACTAGAATTTGTTTCAGAAGGCACAATTAGCGTCCTTGTAAAAAATGTTCTCTGGGGACATTTGACACATTTAACAACATTGGGGGACATCTCTTTCATTTTGGTTTTCTACTAGATTATGTTTTTTGGTATCAACTTGATTAACAAAGTTCCATAAATGAAACTAATAATTTGATTCTAGATCCATCATCATTTCAAAATTTAGTACATGTTGTTATAAGTCCCTCTGTTCAACAAAATAAAATTTAGGATGATATTGATTTCACTCATGAGTTGGAACTATATGAATTTTATGAGTTGTTGAGGTTTGTTGAGGACGTATTATATCCTTATTGAAAGATAATAAAATTAGAAGTGATTGAAAAATTTATGGCTATTAAATCAGATAATAGAATGTCAAACAACTATTTTGATCAGATATTTTCTTTGGCTAAAACATTATTACCTAAAAAATGTGTTTCCTATAAATTATTATGAGAGCAAGAGGCTGGTTTATAATCTGGGCCTTTGTTATCAGATGTTTCATGAATATGAAAATGATTGCATCTTATATTTTGGTGAGAATGAGTCATTGGATTATTGTCCCACATGTGGACATTTGAGTTGTAAAGAATATCAACCGAGAAAGTTTGGATAGATTCATGTAAAAAGGTTATGATATTTCCCACTTAAACCCAAGTTGTTGTGTTTATTTATGTCCCAGAACACAGCGATAAAGATGTCATGGAACAAAACAAAGATTTCAACTGGTAAAATCTTGAATCATCCATCTGATGATGATTAATAGAAACATTTTGACTGAGTGCATCTGTCTTTTAATTCAGAATCCCGGAACATGCGACTAGATCTTTCTACTTACAGTTACTGTCCATTTGGTTCTTATGGTAGTCAGTATTCATGTTGGCATATCTTTATAACTCTATAACATTTACCTCCATGGATGTTGATGAAGGATCCTAATATATTTTTGACCTTATTAATCACAATAGATCGGAAAAATAATATTGACATTTATTTGAAACCATTGATTGATGAGTTAAATTAATTGTGGAGTAATAGAGTAAGTATATATGATGTTGCTGGGAAACAAAATTTCCTACTAAATGCTGCATTTATGGGGACAATTAGTGACTTCCTGACATGTGGTATGTTATCTGGCTGGAGTACACAATGTCTGAAATCATGTCCTTACCGTATGAAATACAACAAAGAATTTATGAACATCAATGGAAAAAAACTTTTCTATTTTGATTTCCGTTATAGATTTCTTCCAACTGATCATCCTTTTCAAAGGAAAAAATCTCAGTTCAGAAAAGGCACAATTGAAATGGATGGACCTCAAGAAATTATCTTAGATACAGAGTTAAAATTAGTTGAATTTTCATTACCTCCCATCACATTTGGATCAAAAATAAACCAACTGAAAATTAATGGCTTTGGGAAAGAACACAATTGGAGAAAACAAAGAATTTTTTTGGATCTTCCATTTTGGTCTAATTTGTTGGTCTGACACATGTTGGATGTCAAGTATATTGAGAAGAACTATTTTGATAATTTATTTTATACAGTTTTGGATACACCATTTAATACTAAAGATAATGTAAAGTCATGATTAGATCTAGTTCAAATTTGCAGGTGACTATAACTGGAATTATTTGAAAATGTCCCATCATAGATGCTAATGAATCCAAAAGCATCTTATATACTGTCTAAAGAGAGTTTCTTATTATTTTGTCATTGGATTGAATATTTGAGACTTCCAGAAGGAAATGATTCCAATTTAGGAAGATGTGTTAATAATGGTCATATTACTAGATTAAGATGTCATGATTGTCATTTTAAAATGGAAAGAATTATACCAATTAGATTTAGTGGTTTGTTGAATTCTATTATTTGGTATTCAATAATAAACATATAATATTTTTTCCAAGACATTTGTGCGGTGACAACAAACTATGATGCACTAATAAAACTGGAAGAAGATATTGTTGTAATTATATGTAAACAGGAAAAAATCTTTCCCCCAACTTTCTTTGACTCAATGGAACATTTGATATTAAATTTCACGCATTAAGAAAAATGTGGAGGTCCAGTACAGTTTTGATGGTTCTATCCATTTGAGAGATGCATATATAAATTGACAAAAAAGGTATGTAACAAAGCATCAGTTGAAGGATCAATTGTTAAAACTTATTTGTAAGAGGAAATTTATTTTTTATACTCTTATTATTTTGAATATGAATATCTCTCAAAACGAAAATTCATAAGACATAACAAGGGGAATATTGATGATGAAATGGAAAATCAATTATAAGTTTTTAATCATCTATAGCTTGGCTTCAGTCGATTTCATGAACAATGACATTTAGATTATGAACATCACAGAGCTCATACATATGTTCTGCTCAACTATGAAGAAATGAAATCATTTATACAATGAGTGATTCAATTACATATTATATAATTTATTCTATAGTAAGTAAATTTATTTTATTTTTAGGTTATATGATAATCATATCAAGAAACAGCTTCCATAAATTACAATAGCTCCTCTTGAAGAACACCAGGAAAAAAATTCTCAATGGTTTCAAAAACTATTAACATAAATTATTAATGGTTTAAAATATTAATTAAGATTATTTTTTATTATACTAATAATTGTTTAAAAAAATTTCAGGTGTCTCAACATGCTGATAAAATTGAAAAACAAATATGTATATTAAGTAACCCACTGTCCAAAATGGTGATATATTTTAATGAATATGTGGTGAATGGTTTTCAATTTCATACACGTGCATATGAGGAATCAAAAATACAATTAACAGTGGAGTTTTCTTGAGAGTATCTCATCATAGAGAAACTGAATTTTATTTTTATGGCATGCTGGATGAAACTATTGAACTGTGTTATCTAGGAAAAAGTACATAATAATGATTAAATGTATTTGGTTGGATACTGAGAAAGGCGTGTCTATTAATTGAACTCATAAAATCATTGATATTAAATATAAAATTATTTTTATAGTAATGAACCATTTTTACTTGATCAATTGGCACACTAAATTTATTATGTAAAGTACTGTGCTACTTCAATAGACTTGAGTGATTGGTGGAGCATAATTAAAATGAAATCTCGAGAAAATTAGTTTACTCTAACTGAATGTGGTTCCGTTGAAGTGCAATGAATTGAAATTTTTCAAGAGACTACTCAAAATCCATCTTTTTCACAAAGAGACATGAATATTGATGATGACACCCCACAATTAAGGGTTTAGGGTGATGATGATGTTAATGATGTTTAAAATGAATTTAAAATGGAAAGAGATGATGAAACTAAAACTCATATGGATATTGATGATGCCGAGGAGGAATATGAAGATATTGACATCGTTAGATATGAAGATGATGATGAAGGGGAACATTGACACAGTTAAATGCTGGTTATAATCTTATCTAATATATATATATTTATAATATCTATTTTCAACTATTTTCTAACAAAAATAATTTTGTGTTTCAAATGAATGATGATATATTTTGTGAGTTACTGGAGGCTGAGCTACCTTTGATTGAGGAGGATTTGGGATCATCTAACCATCAACATACTGATGATTCTGGGGGTATGTGAAGAGGGCGTGGTATTGCACGACTGATGATTCCTAACCCTATCTCTGAGCAACATCCGTGTATTGGAGTCGATCCATGCATGCTAAGGTATGATAACTAGTGTATGTTAGTTAGATTTTATTAATTTATTTATATAATAATTGTTTGATTATTTTTTTCTTTTTTCACAGTTTTGCGCATATAGATATTGGACAGGGGAGTGCTATCTTGCATAATTATTTTTCTCAGCCATTTATCAACTGAGAATAGATTTCTTTTGATGTGTAGCTCAGAATGTTGAATCATTAGTTGGTATAAAATAAATAACATTTATAGTGAAATTTATTTCATTAATTACTTGATATTATAAATTATTTGTAGGGTTTATGGAATCTCATCGATGATACCATGTGTGACGCTATCCACACGACATGAGAGGAGACTATGTGTGGCTGTTTCCTTTAATTTTTGTCCAATTTGAGAAGGAAAACTATGAAGAAAACAATATTGGAAGTATTTGAGGAGTCATATAGAGCCCACCAACCAGATTACATTTCTTTTCACGTTTGGGATGGATTTTGTTTACACAGATTGGGTGGTTGATTTCAGAGGAGATCTTCATTGGGCTGATAGAACCGGGGGAGACAGGAGGTGATGCATCGAGCCAGTAGCCATACATTCAGTACTCATAGAGAGCATCTGGTAATTACTTTTTTTAAATATTTATTATAACTATAAATAAAAACAGTTTATTTTATATTCATAGAGGTAGTCAAGGAGCCAGATATTACATAGTACGATGTTTATTAGAGGATGTACAGTGATCCAGCCACTGGAGAGATTTGAGGTGATCACCAGCATCAGATTATGGTCAGTATGATTTCCTTTTCAGTTTGAAAATTAACTGCATATTATTTTTCCCTATTTTAAATTCAAATTGGAACTGAAGGAGTCAAATGAGGCTGTGACCTGTCTGACACACACTGAAAGTTAGGATGAGATGGCTGATCAGACTAGAGCCCACTATTTCGATGAGGCGGCATGGATGCAGGTGACCCAGTATGGCATCAAGAAGACCTGAGGAGTTGGTATTGGCTCTCATTTGACTCATGGGACTTACTGTTGTGATGTCGGCGTCTATAATGAGAGGTGATCACAGAGAGGCATCAACTTCTAAATCCCAGTATCAGGAGCAGCTGCAAGCTTAGAGTGGGATTATAAGGAGTTTTTGTAACCAGTAGGAAGAGATGTGTCAACAGCAGCAGCATCATGAGCAGATGGAGTACATGTGCTATCTGACTCGTAGTTTAGGGATGGATTTTCCATTACCACCTCCTCTAGCTCCTCAACCTCCTCTAAAAGACTGTCCCCCAGTGAATTTTTTTAATGTTAAAAACATTTGACTTCAAAGATGGTTATAATATTAACTATTTACAATTTTTTCCTTTTATATTAGTTCGAATATTGCATAATTTTAATTTTTTTATTATTTTTCATATTTTATTATTTTATTATTTATTATTATTATATTTTTTAAGGTTTGTTTATTTTACTAACAATAATAATAATATTTTTTTAATTTTTTATATTTTTTTGAATATTGAGAATTTTAATATTTTATAATTTTTTTATTATTTTTATAATATTAATATTATTTTTTCATAAATACTAATAATAATAATAACATTATTATATTATTAGCATCATTTTATTATAAATATTATAATAATATAATTCTTTTGTGTTATTAATATTAGTATTAATATTATATAATATAATATTATTTATATTAATTGTATTAATTATTATATTATCGTTTAATATTAATTTATCATAACTGTATTATATATATATATGTATTTTATTTTAGTAAGTATTTGCGATAGGTCCTTTTGCAATGGGACCCCGTTGAAAATAGTTTATATACTTTCTAAATAAGTATTTGCGATGTGAAAACTGGCCCATCACAAATACTTATTTTCGATGGGCCCATCACAATAGGTTTATATATATATAATCTATATAATTAGATAACGATTTGCGATGGGATGATTTCCAATCACAAATAGTATTTTTTGAGATGGGTCGTCGCAAAAAAATACTATTTTCGACGCCGTTTTTTACAACGGTTTATTAGCGATGAGACCTTGTCGCAAAATCTCATTTGTGACGGGATCCCGTCGCAAAAGCTCATTTGCAATGGGATCCCATCATAAATACCTCAAATTCTAGTAGTATAGGGCTTATCAAGACAAAAGCCCTTTTTAGATGTTGTCTAAGGAAGAAGGTTTGAAAATATCATAATATAGTGAAGTGCAGGCTGAAAATCCTTTGGGATGTTTTTAAGACATGTTTCTCATTTGTTTTCAACATTGTATATGTGAATTTTTTTCCTTGAGAAATGAGTCTTAAAATTTTTAAGAAAGATTTCATTAATAAATTTAGAAAAAAATTCCTTAATAAATTTAAGAAACAATAATTTTTTAGGATGATGCTCTACCATTCATCAATGTACTCAACATCTTTAAGATTATCATGATACAAAAAAGAGTTAAAATGAAGAGTTTTGGGATTCCAATCTGATGGTAATGAGTTTAGACTACTAGAAAAAGATTACTAGATGGTCTAGAGTTGATTTTATCAAATAGGGTATGGAATGAATTTCAGTTTTTGAGTTCTTACACTTTTATACAAAGGGAATGAGGAACAAAGTTTGAATGAAATTGTTCAAACACAAACAAGGAGAAAATAAAAGATTGAGCCAACATTAATAGAAAAAGGAGAAGTATTATATGATAGATATATTTGGAACTTCTAACAATTTTATCAACATCCAATGGATCAAGTTCACTGGATATATTTCAAGCTGATGTTTCTATATATATAGTTGTTATGGAGTTAAAATGGAAAATATATGTGATAAAATCAATATGTTGTCTGATATTATAAAGTCATAAAGTGAAATATTGAAGAAAATAATTATTTAAAGTCTATATAATTAAGAATATTGGGATGGAAAAATGTATGGAATTATGTTTGACTGAAAAGATGAACCATTAATTAAGTCTCTAGAATTAGTTTGATAAATCTATGTGATAATTCAAATTTTCATCATACGAACATGTCTGATGATATAATTAGATGTAAATTTTTATGTATTTGTACCGTGTTGTATTTTGCAGTCCTTGTTGCACATGGAGTGTGTACATAGTTTGGATACACCAATTGAAAACTCACAAACACATCTTTCAATACATATCTAACAAAAGAAAGGCTGATAAAGCATAACAAGAAGAACAAGTTCTTATGAAGTAATCAAAAAAACATATGCCCAAATAAGTTCATTAAATTTTTACATAAATTTTTCAAAGCCCATAACTATGGATATGTTGATAGTATCTCTCAAGGTGTTTTATCTATATGAGTTTAGAATGTTTGATGATGTTTTTTAATACTGAGGCTAAGGAATTTCAAATAAGGTTTCAGTAGATGAACATTTCCTATAATCTTCATGAATACTCTATAATAATTGAGAGTAATCAAATGAATTTAAAACAAGTTGGAGATTTTATTTAGTTTTTGTTCTGAGGGAAAATAAAATTGGGTTCTATCCTTTTTTCATTTATATGTACATATTTAAAGGAGAGTTCAAAAAATATGAACAAACACTTTTTATGCATAAAAAGTGTTGAAACATTGAAATTATTGTGGGAAAATGATTTTCCAACCATGATTACTTTCTGGTTGAATAAGAGTTAGCAGATGGATTTTATGTTCAGTATTATTAGACAGAGGTTTCAATTAGAATTATATTATAGATGTTTTAATATGAGGTATCATAATAAGAAACTTTTTATAGGAATTAGGAAGGTGTATTAGATATATAGTGATGTAGAGTATTTTTTTCATCAGATAGAGAACATATCAAAGGTGATTAATGATGACAAAGACTAGATAGATTATATTAGATAAATATAGGCTGTACTGGATGAAATCTTACATGATATAGAAAATTAGATGCAAAAAATAAGAAAAACTTTATTAATAATGGGAGTCAATAATTTTTTTTCATATTAGTAGATAGAAGGAGTGTAACAGGAGTGGGATTAAGTTTACTCACTTCAAATCAATAGTGAATATCTATGGACCAATGAGAGTCTCCTTAGAAATGATGCAATCACACGCATTGGGGGTGGACTTTTTTAAACATGTGTTCATTGATTTACTTTGATAAATTTCCATTCTTGTGAAATATTTATAGAAGGATGATATATATAAAAACTATAATAAGTTGAAGGGGTTAATTTAAAGTGAAAATATATTGTAAAAAGATCAGTACTGATTCAACCCCCCCCCCACCCTCAGTATAACTCATGATCCCAAGGAACATGATGTGTTATCAAAGGGAGGCTCCCCCAATCATATTAGTATCATGGAATATCTCAATTCCAAATAAAATATCTCATCCTTCCTTTAATGTAAAAAATTATCAGGGTTAGGAAAAAAAGAATGATTCTCTCTCTTCTACCTCTTATCTTAGAGGTAATTGATTAAGCAGCAGTTGGTTTCCACCAATTCAAAAATATGATCCTATGATATTTTATAAGAAAATAAATATTAAGGTATATGTTAAATCAATAAATTCTATTGTAATGTGTTTTTTATAAAAAATTTATATGAATGTTATGGGTTTCAAGATAGTTAAGAAAACTTGGGTAAAACCCAAAAAGTATCTTAGAGGGAAAAATCTATCCCAAGGGAACCAAGATACAAATATGGAGAAAAAAATCAATGATTTTAGAATATTATATGATGAGGGTATTATTTATAAATTTATAATAGGTAATTATTTTTTTATAAACATCAAAGGATTTAGATATGTATTGGAAAATTATACCATTTTTAAGAAACAAATTTGAAACTTCTCTGGGAGGTTTGACTCTAAAATTTATACATGATAAGATAAAGATGATTTATCTCTTGATAAATGGAATAACCTTCTTTATTCTTATGATATAAGAAAATACATTTCCTTAAAAAATAATTGTAATGACGAAATGGATTTTAAAGGTATGAAGAAACTAAATTTTCATGAATTAGAACATGATTTGGTGGAACTCGGTGAATCATAATATAATGAAGTTGATACTATAGAAAATTAAATAATAATGTCTATTATCATAAAAACATAATGTAAATATAGAGGTAATTTCAAAGGAAAAATCCCACTTAAGTATTTTTAATGTGAAGGAATTGGTAAATTTTATATGAATTGTACTAAGAAGAAATTTAAATAATTAAGATGATTTTCAATAAACCCCCTAATAGAATAAGAAGAACATAAATTCCATGGAAGAAAAGAAATATATCATACATAATAAAAGATTCATTAGAAACAATAGAAGTATGTTGAGTAAAAAAGTAGTGTATGATTTTTCAGATAAATGTTCATCAGAAAACAAAGCACTATAAAATTTCAAAACAGTCACTGGAAATATTAAAAATAATGAAGATACGACTAATATTAAATAAGAATAAGACATATAAGAAGACTATAGGGTGTATTAGTTGAGATAAAAACATGTGTCATATCCTTATTAGAACCAAAAAAGCAGGAAACAGATCAGAATTGAGGAAAGATAAAGTGAAAAGAGAAATAATGGAAATAAATATTTCTTTAATGATAAAGAAGTTTACATCAAAGAAATAAACAACCTTAAACTGAAATTCATTGAATAAGGAATGTTGATTGATGACATTTATAAGAAACACTCTTCAAAGGAAAATGAGGTTTGTAAAACCACATTTATATTTGTTGAGGTTGAAAATTAATTGAATAAGATGAATAAAAATTTAAAAAAACATCACAAGTGAAGGCTGAATCAGCTCTAGCAACTGAGAAAACTAATTTCATGAGTCAGGTGAAATATATACCAACTAAATAAAAGATTTCATATAATTACATAAACCATACAGGCGAATGAAACAAATATGGTATGACATGGTTTAATAAAGGATATGTGAAATAATCCAGATCAATAAAATTTTAATATAATGCCATTATATAATATTCCCCATTCCAGGAAATTCCTTATATAGAAAGATATATTGATCCTCAAAAAATAGTGTATATAAAAAGATCATTTTTCTACATAATATTGAGATTTAGTGGATATTGTCTATGAAAATATTTATTTAGAACAAATATTTTAATTATTGGAACAACATGTATATCCATATAAATAAGAATTAATTTATGACTATTAATGATATAATAAAACAAAGTAACTTTCTATATATATATAAAAGGAAAGAAAAAAATCAATATAAGATAAAAATTTTCCAAAAAACCCAATTTTTATTTCCTAGAATAATTTATTGGAAATTTTAAATGAATAGGTCACTAAGTTAAAGAATGTATGAAAAAAAATTGGTACAACTTTCTTAAAATAAAAATGAAAAGGGAGTTGGGCAGAATAATGTCGAGTAAAGTAATTTTATTATTGAGATTGCTCTAAAATATTGGGAAAGGAAAAAACTTTGGATTCATGATAGTGGTTGTTTTCACATATGACTGGTGATTTCAAAATATTAAAAAATGTTCAAGAATATGCATGTTGATTAGTTACTTTCAGAAATGACTGTTTGTTAAAAAATAGTGGAATTAGAAAAATTGAGATTGAATCAAAACAAATGAATCCAAGGGGAGTTTTATGTTTTTAAGGGACCAAAAATAACATAATAAGTATTATCGATCATTTTTATGATTGTAATAATTTATTCTTCATTAAATATTTATGTATAATTATATATTTGAAAGATGGAGAATTAATATTTAATGGAGAAATAAACCAAATAAAATATATTTCATATTGGTGATATTTTGAAACTCATGTTACTTAATTTTTAAATATAAAAATAAGTTGTGGAATTAAATAAATTGAAATATTATCTATAAAATTATTAGAAAATTATAAAAGGAATATTTTTAAAGAAACATACCAAAACTGAGTAGGAAGGATGATGTAGTTGTTTTAAATTGTTAGAAAGGAATAAATGGTTAGTGGAAGACATATGAAAGTTAAAATCCAATCCACCATACCAATTGAGATTGTTCACTCTAATCTTTATGGTCCAATGATACATAAATCAATTAATGGTGGTTTTTAATTTATTAATTTCATTAATGAATTCACTTAGATAAAAAACATAATATTTATGAAACACAAATCAGAGGATATAGGGATGTTTGGATTTTTCGAAATGGATGTTGAGAGAGATATGAGAATTTACATACAATAGATAAGAACTAATAGTGGAAAGGAGTACATAAGAAATTATTTTTAATCCAATCAGAAAAAACATGGAATCAAACACCAACAAAATGATCCACACACTCATTAATGAAGTAGAGTGTTATAATGGAAAAAATTGGTATAAATGGGAAGAAGTTTGTTGGATGAAGAAAAACATTCTAATTTTTTTCTAGAGATAATCTGTTAGTATTATTGTTTAGGTGAAATTTTTTTTTGTTATCACTAGAATAAAAAATGACTCTTTATGATATGTTGTATAAGAAATAACAACTTCTAAAATACTTCAGAGTTATTATAACACCTTAATTAACAATGATAAAAAACTTGATCCTGTAAAGTTTAATGAAAAACCTAATAAATGAATCTTCATAGGATATTCAATTGATGGAATAATCTATATATAATAGAATAAAAAACTTAATCATTTGATTGATTAAAATGATGTGAAATTTCTTGAAAATAAAACCTCCTTAAATTTTTTTTTCAAGATGTTATAGAAGTATATTTTAAGTCATACAATAATGATAATGAAAGGAATGGTTAATAAAAAACAAATCATGTAAAAGATGAGTTTGATAATTCCTTTGATGAAAAAGGTGAGACTAGAAAAAAATATTTTAAGCTTCATTCCTTATAAGAACATGTTGAATCTAGAAACATAATTTGAAATAAAAAATCTCTAGTTAACACTAAAAGAAATTAAAATTAGATAATCAAGATAACTTATCTCAGAAGTGG
Organism: Viscum album; assembly: GCA_963277665.1. Classification (NCBI taxonomy): domain Eukaryota; kingdom Viridiplantae; phylum Streptophyta; class Magnoliopsida; order Santalales; family Viscaceae; genus Viscum; species Viscum album. The sequence goes on from OY728126.1 coordinate 820,658,761, forward strand.
AACCACAACCAGTTTTAGAGGAAATACAACATAAAGAGTGGATAAATTTAATGAATAAATATTTAGGTCAAATTGAGAAAAATGATACTTGGGATGTTGTTCTAGGACCATAATAAAATAATATAGACACATACTGGGAGTTTATAAACAATCTCAATGAACATGGAGAAGCTTTAAATATATATATCTTGAATTGTTGGAAACTGTTACTCATAGGTGGAATGCTTAGATTGTGAATTAAATTGTAACCACATTTCCAAACTTGAAACTATAATAATGTTTTTTAGTTGATGTACAATGAAATTATAAATTTTATCAGAATAATATTAAGTCAACCTTCTTAAATAGGTTGTTTGTTGAATAATTTTATATTCAGCAGCCTAGTGGGTTTATTCTTAATATAATTGAAACCATAGTGTGAAATTTGAAGAAAGCCTTGTATGTGTTAAAACATACTCTATGTGCAGGGTACTCTAAATATGATAATTTCATAAAATAGTTAATACTTTTTATAGTAAATTTTTATAGAAACATTTATCTAAATTAAGTAAGCACTCATACCTGAATTTCCATTGTATGCATTGATGATATAAATTATTCAGTTGAAAGGGATAAAACTAATGAAGAGTTTTTTGAAAAATTGAATAAGAAAATTGAAATTTATTTTCCAGGATAGTTAAAATTATTCTTAGATATCCATGTTAAATTAAAGGATATATAAATATTCTTTTCTCAATAAAAGTATTCCAAGAATTTGGTACAAAAATATCATGATTGAATCAAAATATGTTTCTAAAAATATCATTGTTAGTGTGAATTTGAGTAAAGGAGAAGCTTAAAAAACAGTGAATTAGAAGGAATTATGATGGATAGTATGGATTTTACTATATCTAACTACATTGAGTCCATAAATTTTATATGTGATTAAATTATAGTCAAGATATCGGAGTAATCATAAAGAATCACACATATAGGTAGAAAAAAGAATATTCAAATTTGCTAAAGGAACATTACCAGATGTAATGTTCTAAAAAAATAAGTTATGACATGAACTTTCATGGATACACTGTAGATGATTGGGTTAGATGTTGTAATGATAGAAATTCAACATTAGGAGGAACATACATTTTGGTAGAATGTTTTGTGATCTAGCAAAGTGATAAACAATGTTTTGTTACTTTGAGTACAATAGAATCATAATATGTCTCCAGAAACCATGCTTGTAAGAAAATGATATAGATGAAATTTTGGTTCAAATATTTTAGAATCAATGAAAAAAATCATTGAATATTCTGTATGATAATTAATTTTTAAGTTATATTTCGAAAAATATTTTACAAAATTCAATATAAAACAAAAATGATATTAAGTATAATTTCATAAATGATAAATTTTCATGTTGAGATTTTATACTTGAGTACATTTTAACAAAGTATAAAATTTATTAGGTTTTCACCAAATATATTCCAAGGGAAATATTTGAGGAAATAATGTTATAGCTACACATTTATCCTCCTCAAAATACTTCCAAATTTTTATAATTATGGTCCCTATAATCATTTAGATTCTGTTTTCAAAGTGTTATAACATGAATAAATCTATAAAAAATATTTTACAGATCTAAAGATATAAATATAATAAAATTGGGAGAGATAAAAAGTGAGGGTGAGTTTATTTTATCATGGCCTCAAAATTTATTATCACAGAGTGATACAATTTCATAAAAAAATACTTTATCTAGTAGTATTGTACTATGATATTCACTATGATAAAGTTTGTGATTTGAGTAAAGTATTTAGAAAATGATTTGTAAAAATTTTGTGTTTTCTAGAATATTTTCAAGTGTTTTCAAAGAATATAAAGGTGCATATTGAAGATCCATTTAGATGTTTTATATAAGGTTTTGTATTTATTTTCAACATTATGTTTTTGAATGTTCTTTTTCATAAAATTTGAGTCAATCTAAAAGATTGTGAATGTTTTCCTTAAGAAATTATGGAATTTTTAACTTAACCGAGTAAAGAATCATTTCTAAAGTTATAAGATGTTCTATAATTCACCAATATTCTTAACAAAATGATCATTTTCAGGATCCAATAAGGAGTTCAATAAAATAGTTTTAGGTTTCAAATATAATGGTAATAGGTCATAGCTATTGGACATAGATTACTAGATGAACTGAAGCTTATTCTATCTGATATAGGAAGACAATAATTCCATTTCTCTGAGTTTATATCATTTTATACAAATTTCGAATGAAATTATTCAAAAATAAATTTGGAGAAAATAAAATGTCAATTCAATTTTACCAGACAAAAGAGAAGTCTTATATGAAATAATTCTTTATAAGTTGCAACAATGTTATTAAAACCCAAAGGCTCGTGTTAAATGGATGGTGTTCAAGATGAAATTTAAATAATAGTAGTTTGTATGATGTTCCAATTAAAAAATATATATTTTACAATCTATTTTTTTATATTAGAATTCATGAAGTTAAATTATAAAGTAATCCATATGTTTAACTGCATCAAACAAAGAATCATTGAAAGAAAAAATGTAAGGTAGTGTATCAGACTAAAAAGACAAATAATCAAACAATTTATGAGAATTATTTTCTCAAATCAATTTAATCTCTTGAAGATTCATTGAATATACATTTCAAGATGATGTTATCAGCTGTAAATTTGTATGAATTTGTACCAAGTGAACTTTTGTGAACCTTATTCCACACGAAGTGTGTGTAGATGTAAGATACGCCAGGAGAGATGTTGAAAACACATCAATTGATGAAAATTAGACCGAATAATGGAAGATAGAGAGGAACTAGACATATAAGTTCTTATGAAGACACTGCAAAAAAATATTCTGTAAAACGTTCTTAAGAGTTTTATATAAATTTGTAAATCCCTTAACTATGAAAATGGTGTGTTGATCTCTAAAAGTGGTTTATCTATCGGAGTTACAAATGTTTTATGAATTTCATTAAAACTATGATTATGTAATTTTTAAGATGGTTGCAGAAGCTAAGGCTTTCCTATAATCTTCAATAAGACTCTATAATTTTTTAGAAGCATGTAGAAAATTTTAAATGAGCGTGAGATTCAAAATATGGTTTTCATTGATCGAGAAAACAAAATTCAATTTTCCCATTTTTTTGCTTCAAGTGTGCCTATATAAATGTGAGTTTTTATAGTGAAAACTAAAAATTATTAACCATAAAAAATTGATGAAATGATGTTTTTATGGGTAAAGTGAGTTTCCAACCTAGATAAAATTTTGGGATAATAAGTTTTACAAAAAAGAGTTTTTGGTCAATGTCATCGAATAGACATTCAAATCATAATTCTTAAATAGTTGTTTTGGTCTGAGGTATCGAACAGAGGCATCAATCAAATGAATTAAATATAATTATTAGATAGACACTAAGGTGGGTTATTTTTTTCATCAACCAATTAAAAGATCCTAAGGATGAAAAACTTGGACGGACTAGATAAAGTACACTATAAGTAGGGTGGGTGAACCAGATAAACTCATATTTAATAGAGAAAATCTAACAATGAATTTTTCAATGATATTTTTGAGAAATTATTTACAAATTTATACAATTTTTTGTGGGATCATAACCATAATAAATATTTGTAACTGATGGGAGTAAGTATAGTATTTAATATAGGGAGAAATAAGGAGTATAATGGGAGTTGGAACAATTTGTATTCACTTATTATAAATAGTTAATTTCTATGGAATGATGGGATTTATCATAGTGATGATATAGTCTCCCACCCTAGGGGTAATCATGTAAATATTTTGTGATTTTATTTACTTACCTAACTTTAAATTCTTGTGAGATTGTTTTATAAGGTTAACAAGGATAAAAACTCTAATAAGATTCATGTGTTAATTTCAGGCGAAATGAAATTATAGAAATATCACAACTGATTCAAAACCCCTTCTAGTGGTTCTCATGACCCTAAGGAACTTCACATGTTATAGTTAAGAAATAGGGATATCATCTATGAAATTTTATTTTAAAATGGAATTTCAATTGAAATGTTTTTCTTAAGAGAAATAGTGAATCTTGTATATGTCTTGTTTGAAGTCATAGTGTCTCATAGGTTGTGACCCACATATGGTGACCTGTGTTAGATTTACCTATAGAATGAGAGAAATGATATGTTTTTTTCAAACTTTTGGGGAATATTATATGGTCTATCTGTAGTGGTCAATTTAATATTACCATAAATTTTTGAGGAGGATTTTCCTTGGGGAAGTGTAATAACATGGATATTTTCAAAAAATCAAAATAATGAGTCATATGTCATGGAATATTTCATGGTGTTTGAAAAAGATTCATCTCTAAAATAATTATTGGATAACACACCATGTTACACAAATTTTGAGAGTGTTTTCAAAACAAATTTATAGTAGTTGAACTGAAACGACATAAAACACACCATATATAAAATTTAATAGGCTATGGTTTGAGAAGAGTTTCATATTTTAAGTGTATTTTATAACATCGGTCATTTAATGATTCATGGGAATTTTTACTCAATCTCTAAAACTATCTATATTCATTAATGGGGATTAAGTGGAATTTAATGATCCAATGTACCAAAATAAAGTATAAGAATTTTAAGAGATGTTGATGTAAGTATTGAGTTTGAATTTGAGTTTGGAATTAAAATTTTAACTTGAAGAAGTTTCTATTATTTTGTAATATAACATGTTTTGTGGGTATTACATGATTTATTGGGAGATATAATCAAATAGAAGAGTAAGAATAAATAATGAAATAAAAGAATAATAAGAGTATTTGTATATTTATAAGTAAAATAAAAATAAGAAGAAGTGAAAAACATTGGTTTGTGTTAGATCATCACACATATGTTGTGTGTCATGAATGAAGAATGTTCACAGCTGCTTTAAATTGATGAATTGTGGGAACAATATATATTGTTGAGGGATAATCAAGTCAATGGAATATGGATAATCCTTACCTCATTAAAGTAGAACAAAATAGTGAAACTTGTGAGAATATTTTTTAGAAGATAGAATTGTTATACTATTTTATAGGATTTCAAGGATAAATATTTATCATCATATCTAGAAAGTTGATTTTATTTGTTTGTATAATATTGGGTTTTATATATCTTTTTAATGAATAGATTCTTATGATGAGTATTGAACTTTGTACATCATGTATTTTTTTTCTTTCCTCAGTTTGTGAGAAGTTAAGAAATTATATTTTTCACTTTAACAAGTGGAAACATATGATTTCATTAGAAATAATATAAGATAAAATTGAATATTATCCACTAATTCACCCACAACCCTTAGTGATCCAATACCGTGTCTAGGTCCATGTCAAATCATATCAGACCAGTATAATTTTCCCTTTAATATTGAGACGTTTGAAATTTTATTCTAGGAATATTTTTTAACTCGGTTCATATTTGAATTTGTCCCACTTTTTATAATCAAGAAGGTGTTACACTATGTTTGAATTTTGGTCTCTGTATTTATGTTTTGATTATATAAAATATTAGTTTTGTGAACTATAAGGGTATACCACTATTAGTTGGGAAAATTATTATATTCATATATATTTTATTATTCTATTATTTTTACTAATTAGTCTAGAAATATTGTAGGGCACTTTCAATGGTTCTACACATCATGAGGAAGGTGTTCCTATAAAAATTTTGGACTGAACTAATTTGGAAAATTATTTTTCGGCATAAAATATAAATTTATAACCTTTTTCTAAAAATGAGTTTCTTAAAGTTGATTGGATGAAAATATTGAATGGATTTTGGTATTATAATAAAATATAAATAAGGGTAATGAATATTTAAATCAAGATAATGTAAAAATTTAGAGATTAAAATATGAATATCTCAATATTAATAATAATGAAATAATGGATAACTTATTTACTAGTGTTAATGAAGTGTTGGGCACTATTAAATGTTTGGGTAATGAGTTGGACGATTCTATGGTTGTCGAGAATATACTATATTTTTTTCAAATGTGATTGGTTTAAATGTATCAGTTCATGGAGATCATAATCCATGTACACTTCTATTGGATGATTTTCAAAGCATTATGATTTGTTATAAAAAAAGAAACAAATGCTTCTTCAATAATATAGAATAGGATAATAGTGAATTTTACATTCATTATTTGAATCATGAGGGGAGTAGGGATAAAATTTATGAATACAAGTAATATTTTTATAAAGAATAGAATGTTGAAATGAAATTTAGAAAACTCATGTTATTAATTTTAAGAAGTGTGAGAAGAGGGGAAGGGAATTTTTTATGGAATCTTACACTTAAATGTTTTGAGTATGGATCTATTATAAATTACATAAAAAATGTATTAAATTATAAAAATTGGTAGTTTTTTATGATAAGTATTAGAATAAAAAACCCTTAAAAAAGAAAGCATCAAAATCTTATTCAAAGGTAAATTTAAGAATATCTCAATATTAAAGGGGAGAAATTTTTTATGTAAGAATTAAGACAATGATAACTGTGTGGATAAAGTTTAAGATGATACTTACAGTGATTTTGATGAATTATTATTGATAAAAAAATTGAAAGATGAATAATTCACTTGAAATGAATGCAGTAATGTAGAAAGTGATGAAAGAACACAAATAGAGCTTATATAGAAATATGAAATTAATGGGTTTCTTTTTAATATCCTCTTATTATAAAATGAGAACAAATTTTCTATACATTATTTTTAATAATCTATCAATAATTATAGATTATATTATAAAAATGAGTCAAATTTGACCAATGATATTGAAAAATTGATGAGGAAAAAATTTTATATTGAAATTACGGTTAATGAAAAGAATAATGTGATTTAATATATTCAATAGAGATTGGTGTAACTGGAAAGAGAGTTATAAAAATCAAATTAACATTAAACAGTTAAGATCAAGAATTCAAGGAACATTTGATGAAGAAAATGGTTGATGTAACAATACAAATAAAGGATATAAATATTTTGGCGAAGAAAAACAATTATAAAAAATAAAAAAAACTATGAATATTATTTTGAAATTAAAATCCATTAAAAATAGTGGTAAAAATAGTTTATAATTGAAAAAATAAATAAATATGTTTTGTTATTTTATTATAATTTTGTTTTGATGAAAGGATATAAATAAAATGGTTATAAAGTGAAAGAAAAGTTGGAATATAGTTCTATAAAACAACCATTCAATAAAGGAATGTTTTGTTTTCATAGTTAAATATAGTATTTTTGAATCTTTTAGAACATGGAAATAAGATCCTTGTTTAATTACCAATATCACCATGATTTTTTAGGTCATGTTAGATAGATAATAACGGTGTGTCATCCCACTCAAAGGATAAAATTCAATGGGAAATCTGAAAATTATCGAATAAAGGTTGAAAATAAGTTCCAACCATTGGGTAAGGATTGTGGAAGTTATGACCATTTATGTAATGATTCTGATGATTGAATTACCATTTTACTTTCCATGGTGAGTATTAATTGTAATACTCAAAATACTCAAAAATAATAAAATGGAATGAATGTAAACGGTATTGATTATTGAATAAAAATCAAATAATAAAAAAAATACATCCTTGGATCCTGGATTGTCGATTCTACTATCAAATTATATGAGAATAAAAGCTCATAAAAGATATAAAGAAAAAAAATATGGATCAATAACAATATAAAATGATGGGTCACATAAAATTATAGGATTTGGGTCTATAGTAACTAGAGAATACAATTATGAATCAAATAGAACATAGATTGTTCAATGGTTTAATAATAATTTTTTAAGTGTGTCTCGTCTCTGCGATGAAGGAAAAGAACCGATGTATTTCAAGAAATAATGCCTTATATAGGGGTTAAAATATTAATGTTTTTAAAATAGAAGATTGTGAACATTAGGTTAATTATTTCAGGTTGGGGATGTAAAATAATCAACCAACCTGAGATTGAAATAAGAAGGTTCATTACGGAACAATAGACATAGACACTTTGGTCAAATGAATTAGAGAAATCTAATCTGTCTAATTTTTATTCACAATATAAAAATTTTAGAGAAAGGAAGGTATTTTATGTGCTCTGTATTCCAAAAGTGGGAGTTGAATACGAAGACATTGGAGTGAGAGAATAAATATTAGCCTTTATTAATCAAAGGCTAATAAATTATGAAAGGGTGAGAATTAAAATATAAATCCATTTCTCATTATCCATTAATTTATGTAAAATTATGGATAAAAACAATATATATGGGGAATCCATAGATATATGTTTAATCTAATGTGGGAAAATTTGATTATTTTTGGGTACCATAAATTTTAACATAGGTTGTTAAAAGGGGGTTTTATGTTAATTCAATATGGTTGTGTGATTTTTTAACTATTAAAATAAAATTTTAAAGTGTATATATAGTAATTTTATACACAGGTTCAAAGAATGTTTTGGTGAAGTCCGTAAAGATTCAAAGAAATTATTTGCAAGTCACTATTAAGGACATCGATCCATTATTATTCAATAATTATATTTCCTACAACATGTTTGATATTATTGTATTAGAATTATTTAATGAAGTATCATTATTAAGGGTTTATAGTTCCAATATTAATTTATGATCAATGTCTCCCAATGTAATCCATATGGTAAATTATTGAGTCCATGAGTAGAGAATATGTATAGATTTGGAGTGTATTTGATCTAGGGGTTATTATTGAAACCCAAATTGATTCTTAAAGATTAAAACATGATAAATATGAATTAAAAATTATATTAAGAGGATATAATCCTTGTGTGGTTTTCTTTTATTATCACATAAATTATTTTTGAACTCATATTTTACATAGTGTTTTATTTTAGGTCTTCTCGTACTAGGGTTTTGGATTGTTTGAAATAACATGGAAGGAATTTGGATATCAAAAAGTGAAATTGAATTTGTTTAAAGTGAAAGTGACCTCATTAAGATATTTTTATACAAAAAACAGGAATGGAAATGGACTGGGAAGAAAAATACATGGATTATCTATAAATAATTATTTTCGATAGTTTAATCTATATAAGACATCGTAACAACATCTTTGTGTAGTGAATTATATCCCATAGCTAGGTAAAAATGATATAATCTTTGAAATATGAATTTCATATGGTGTTTCAATTCAGAAGTTTTCTTGTAAGAAATGGTGAGGCTCATACAAATCATGGTACAAGTCTTGGATTCTTGTATGTGGTGAATCAATTATAGTGACTTGTGTGGGATTCACCTCGAGAAAGAGAAAAAAGATGAGTTGTTTCTAGGAGATTAAAATGGTGTTGGGACACCACAATCCACTAATGGTTACCATTTAATGAATTCCAAGATCATGGAAGCTTGTACCTTGTGAAGTGTAACTACATGGCTATATTCTAAATTTCAAAATAGGGAGTTGTCACGACCTGTCCTCAGGGCCCGTTCTGTGACTACCCCAAGCACGTCTTCCATAGGCCAGGGGATGGCGACTAGCACCAAAGGTGTAAATCCAGATAACAGGGAAGGCATTTCCATTATAAAAGTAAACAAAACACCATATAGTACAAGCGGAAGTAAAACACTAAGTACAAAAGAAGTGCTGAAAAGTAAATGGGCCAGAATACAAACCCAACTGAAAGTAAAGCTACAACAGAATGAAAGTACAACAGATAAGACAACAAGCTGGAAGAATTGAAGCAGCTCCTAGGTCGTCCACCTTAGATCCTACCTGAAGGGTAGGTACAGATAGCCTCCACAACGCTCTTTCCCATCAACCTCCTTCGGGTATCGTCTCGTCATGAAGTCCACCTCCAGATACTGACTCATCGTGAGGTCCAACTCCGGGTACCATCCAGTCCTCGAACGCTCGACCTCTGTCAGCACTGTCCGTCGTCTACATCCAACACAATGAGGTGTGGGCATAGCCCGTGCAGGGGTGAGTATAACGATACTCAGTAGGGACACCAAGATCCTCAAGGTCTCTCTAAATCCAAAAAGGATAACCACAAATCAGAAACTCAATAGATAACCCTTACTTAGGTATAATCCCATACTTATACCTAAGTTATCAAGTAACCCATCTCAATCATGACGTGTCATAGACTCATCTCAAACCAGGATTTTCATTAAAGAATCTGTAACTGCTGAAGAGCTCCATCTCTGGAGAGTACAGTGATCCTGTCATGACTCCGAGGTACTTCTCACTATCCTAAGACTACTGAGGTACTCCTCCTATCGAGTATCGCGGGTCTACCACCTCACAAAGTAGTGCTCCTCCGCCATGGGTCTGCCACCTCACACAGTAGTGCCCCCCCTCAGAGCCTACCGAGGTACTCCTCCTGTCGAGTACCGTGGGTCTGCCAACTCACAAAGTAGTGATGCTCTGCCATGGGTCTGTCACCTCACAAAGTAGTGCTCCCCACTAGGCTATGCAAGTCACTCTGAAACGAATCGGACAAGCAGTCATCAGGTCTCAGCCAGCTACACCATCTTCGTACTCTGTACGCTCGTCTCCGGGAGGGTCCGCTCCACGAGCTATAGGTCAATACTCCAAGTATCACAAGGTACCACAAATAAGTATCTCAAAGGACCGCCTCGTCATAGGGGTCTCAATGCAATAGATGGCGCATCAATCGGACGCCCGGTCTGTGATTTATTAGTTTTTTCGTCCTAGGAGCCCGACTGGTTTCGTGTATGAACCAACCCGACCGCATCTCAACTGTACCCCGAACTCTCATAGGGTATACTCATAGGGACCATTTCTCAATGTGATCACCAACGCTGCTGAAGATTCGTCAAATGGACATTCGGTCTAAAAGTTATCATCTTTCCCGTTTCAGGGGCCCGGTTGGATTTTGGATACAATCCAACCCGGCCATACTCCAACGGAGTCCAAACCTCAGGAGAAGTATTTCAAAAGTTCTGTCTCATTAATAGGAATCCAACAAAGTCAACGGCACATCAATCAGATGTCTAGAGCTCAAGTTAAAATCGTTTCCGCTCCGAGGGCCCGGTTGGTTTCGGGTTCGAACCAACCTGTCTATACCCAAAGTTCTCCGAAACCTTGAGTGTAATATACCGAAACGACCGTCTTGATACAAGGATTGCATCTAAACTGACGGTGCATCGATCATAGGACCTTATCCCATGTTATGTGCGTTTGAACGAAAACTGCTTGAAAATAGGGGGTTCGGGCCCGGTCCGACCCGGCCCGAGACCCCCCTGGGTCGGCCCGAACCGGGTCGAACCGACCCGAGTCCGGGTCCAACCCACTAGAGTGCGGCCCAACCAGGCTGGCGTAGCCCGACCCAGCCGGCGCGGCCCGACCTGGCCTGGGGCGGCCGGCCTAGCCCGGGGCGGCTCGGCGCTGGCCGAGCGGACGCGCAAAGGGGGGAGCGGCAGCCACCCCTGACGGAGAAACTGCGGCCCCCATGTGGGGGGGATGCTCCTGCCAGCTGACGTGGCGCTAGGCGCTGCGTCTCCCCCCCCCCCCCCCCCCCCGGTCTCGCGCAGCCGCAGGACAACCGCCTTCCGCCGCGACGGTCTCTCCTGGCGGTGCGCCGGGCACCGCCGTGTCGGTGTGGTGCGCCGACATGCTCTTCCGCGGACCACCAGACATGCTCCGGTGGCCCGTTTTGCCTGAGGTCTTCGCCAAAGGTCCTCCCGGGACCGTCTCTTCACTGAGGAGGCTTCAAATTGACCTTGAGGCCTCATTTGTCATCGCTCGTCAATCCTCACTTCAAATAACCAATCTACGGCCTCTTCGTGGTTTTCCATCGCGGCGTGACGGCGCCGTGGCTTTTTTCAGCCTCCACAGCGCGGCGCGATGGCGCCACGCTTCTTCCCCCGTTCTTCTTTGATTCCACGTGGTGCGATGACATCACATCACCTTCGTTCGAGCCGCAACGAGTATGACAGCAAGGGGGGAGGAGGGTCGGCCATTTTTGTGTGGTCCGACCTCCTCCCATTATAATGATAGAAAGCGGCCAACAATTATCAACTATGTTTGTTAAATAAAACTTGAACAAAGATTAAACCCCTACCTCAAGGTGTTGTCGAACGAAGGTTCGTTGCGGAAAACGGGGTCCCAGAGACGGCATCGCGGGACAAGGTTCTATAAGTGACTTCGAGTCGCGGAGGTTGAACATCACGGAAGAACGGTATCAATTTCCGTCGATGTCAAAAGATGTAGAAGAACATTTTTTTGGCGTCGCTCTTCACGGTCGGCGTCTCCTTCCTTGTCGCAGAAGAGGGTAGTTTTCATTCTTCGATAAGGAATCATCGTTCTTCAATGAGGAGAAATTATCTCCTCTTTCCTCTTCTTCTTCTTCTTCTCACAAGACTCTCTCTCTCTCTCTCCCCCCAAAATAAAATAAAAGGGCTCAACTAATTATTTTATTAACACATGCCATTTGAAATTCAAAAATAAAAATGCTTAATTAATTAATTGAGTAGGTTCCATTAATCAATTAGTGTAAGTTGGAAAGAGTTAAGGGAGGGGGTTTTCTTTTTGAGAGTTACAAATTAAAGAGGGGAAAAGTTATGAATGTTAGGGGAAGGTGAGGGGTTGGGATCGTGTGGGCCCCACCGCACCTTAATCCTCTCAAAGGTAGTTAACTAAAAGCGGTTCCCACACCCAACTCCCTTACTTAGGATATAACCACATAAGAGAGGGGAAGGGTGTTGTGACTCAACACTTAACCACTTAGCATGAAATAAAAATAAAATTGTAAAACAATTATATTTTTATTCCTAACTTTTTTTAACAACTCCTCCTGAATAAACGCAACTCCAGGAAAGGTCTTCTAAAGCAATTACGAGCGTAGTGAATTCATCGGTGCCCTCAAGTTTTAATTCTGAGCACCGGTTCAAAAGTTAGAAAGACCCGCTCGTTCGTTCACTGAACGTACCCGAGCTAAACTTCAGAAATTGATTTCGGACACACCGGGCCTCGGAATCAGGTGCCATCAAGAAACCACATACTCGTAAAATTCCAAAGAAATCTAGAAAAAAATTTCCTTGAAATTTCCGGGTCTTTACATTACTCCCACCTCAGGACTTTACATCCCCATAAAGCTATACCACAAACTAGGGAAACAAAAGTGGTACCGAGCACGCATCTGAGCCTTCCACTCCCATGTGCTCACCTGGAGGTTCCCGTGCTGCCAACGAAAGCGCACAAGAGGAATCGACTATCCTCGTAGGATCATCTCCTGTTGATCCTCAACCACTACTGGAACCCCGTAAAAGTCACCCCATCGCCAAAGTCCAGTTCCCCTGGTCGATGATATGCGTTAAGTCAAGCACGTATCTACTCAGCTGAGATACGTGGTAATCGTCGTGCCCCTTTTGCAACTGAGGTGGATGGGTTCAAGCGGTAACCCACCTCACCTACCCTGCTGAGGACCTTGTAGGGTCCATTGAAGCGTGGAGGTAACTTGACGCCCCAGCCAAATATCCACAATACCACGTCGAGGTGAGACCCGTAAGAAAATGTGGTCGCCATCCTCAAACTCTAGTGGTCTCTAACTCCTATCAGCATAAGACTTATGTCGGCTCTGAGCTGTCCTCATCCACTCCTGGATGACCTGGACCTTCTCTGTCATGGCCTGGACCATCACTCGTCCCACAAGAGCTGCTATGATTTCTTCTTTGCCGATAAGATAAATCATGTCCCATCCCCTGGATGAACCACGTTCTTTGCCTAATACAGTCAATCCAGACATGAATGATGCATTCATGCCATGGACGACGTCGTAAGGCCTCAACGTTACTACCAAGAGATCCAACCGTCACTCTCGCCTCTAAGGGTCGAGTCACACTGTCAGCATCGATGTGAGGTAACTGGGTCTCCTCTAGTAGGAATCTCGAAAGTGAGGGTCAAGTAAACAGTTTAAACTGGAACCTCTTAGTACACAAAAAGAAAAGAAGAAAATGTCACAAGGACAAGAGTCTTTTATTACTGTAGCTCGAAGTACAAAGACATACAACAATGACAACATGGAAACTATAATCACCAAGACCAAAGGTCCCATGCCTGGAACTAGTCCCTCTCTTGTCTGCCAGCTTCCGGAGCTCCGTAGTCATATGATTCTACTGCCTGAGGCTGAGCTCTCCCATGTCCACCTGTTCCCTATGGTCGGGGTGGACCTCCTAGTGGTGGTGGTGGCAACACCTCAAAGCGTCTTCCACCTCCAGCTGTACGGCCAGCTCCCCTATCTCGGTCTCCTGTTCCCTGCGGTCCGCCTCGATCGAACCTCTACCTCTGCCTGGGAGGTCCTTAGTTTATCTGCTGGTCGTCTGTATGGCGGGTTGGATAGTCACATGCCATGTGACCAATCCCACCGTAGGAGTAACACTACATGGCAGGTCTAGCTTTGTCATTCCCCTTGGTGCCTCACACTACCGACCCTGAGTCATGCGGTCGACCACCTGTAGGTCTGGTCCTCTTGGACCTCTATGTCATCTGTCTACTGCCTGTTGCAGAAGACTCTACCGCATGTCGGCTAGTGGTGGGTCTTGCTGCTGGAGACCGCTCAGTAAGAAAACTCTCCACTAAGAGGGCTCGCTCCATCACCCATGTCTGCGTCGGGATGCTGTGAGAAACAATAGAATCTCTAATCTCTCACCTGAGCCCCTGCTCGAAGGTTCAGGCCCTAAAGAACGGGTCCCGTACCATATCTGTGGAGTAGCGCGACAGGTCTATGAACCTCACTGAGTACTACGACACCATCATGCTACCCTGCTGTAGATGAAGAAGCTCCTGTATACGCACCGCTCGAAGGGTGGCTGGTAAAAACTCTGCCCAAAATAGGCTCTCAAAGTCTTCCCACAGAAGTGTCGCCTCGTCATGCATCTGGAGAATCAGGATCCACCATCTGCCTGCTGCTGCCTGAAAGAGGATAGCAGCAAGGATCACCATGAAGTCTGCTGGCATCCCTACTAGCCTGAAGACTCTCACCACAGCCTCCAGCCAATCCTCAGACGCCTGTGGGTCCATCTCTCCCCTGAACCTGGGTGTCCTCTGGCGCTGGAACTCGTGCAGTGTGCTCAAGCGAAGTGCACTATCTGCTGCTGGGGCTGGTGGCATCGGTGTCCCAACGGGTGGTAGTACCGCTGGTGCCTCCACTCATGCCTCAACTGGGATATGGCCTTGTACTGAGGCATCGTCGCTTGGCGGGATGTCAGTATGTACAACTCTTGGGGATCTATCTGGTTGTCTGCGAGGAGGCATCCTGAAAGAAACAAACGTGACATAGTCAAACGATTTATACCTGGTGAGCTGACCTGGTTTGAGCTGAATTTTTAAAACTTTTGGAAACACACACGCAATCAGTGTTTTCATGCACAAAGTCCGAAATATGTTGTCAGGGTCCTAGTGTATGGATACGTCGGCCGCCTGCACCAACACTGGACTCCCTGAACTGAAAACCACACTCAGTACCCTTAACACAATTGCTTCACTGAAAGAAAATATCAGAGTCCTAAGTTCTGCAGTAGAACTGACTCCTCTGATACCAAATTGTCACGACCCGTCGTCAGGGCCCATGCCGTGACTACCCCAAGCCCGCCTTCCATAGGCCAGGGGCTGGAGACTAGCACCAAATGCATAAATCCATATAACTAGGAAGGCATTGCCTTTATAAAAGTAAACAAAACACCATAGAGTACAAGAGGAAGTAAAACACTAAGTACAAAAGAAGTGAAGAAAAGTAAATGGGCCAGAATACAAACCCAACTGAAAGTATAGCTACAACAGAACGAAAGTACAACAGATAATACAAGCAGCTGGAAGAATAGAAGCAACTCCTAGGTCGTCCACCTCGGATCCTACCTGAAGGGTAGGTACAGATAGCACAGCTCCTGGATCATCCACCACGGATCCTACCTGAAGGGTAGGTACAGATAGCCTCCACAACGCTCTCTCCCATCAGCCTCCTCCAGGTATCGTCTCGTCGTGAAGTCCACCTCCGGATACTGACTCACCGTGAGGTCCACCTCCGGGTACCGTCCAGTCCTCGAACGCTCGGCCTCTGTCAGCGTTGTCCGTCATCTGCATCCAACACAATGAGGTGATGGCATAACCTGTGTAGGGGTAAGTATAACGATACTCAGTAGGGACCCCGAGACCCTCAAGGTCTCTCTAAATCAAACAAGGATAACCACAAAGTAGAAACTCAACAGATAACCCTTACTTAGGTATAATCCCATACTTATACCTATGTTATCAAGTAACTCATCTCAATCATGAGGTAAACACATAGGACATAGACTCAGCTCAAACCAGGATTTTCATAAACAAATTTGTAACTGCTGAAGATCTTCATCTCTGGAGAGTACAGTGATCCTATCATGACTCTGAGGTATGGCTCACTAACCTAAGAATGCTGAGGTACTCCTCCTGTCATGTACTGTGGGTCTGCCACCTCACAAAGTAGTGCTCCTCCGCCAAGTGTCTTCCACCTCACACAGTAGTGCTCCCCCTCATAGCCTACAGAGGTACTCCTCCTGTCGAGTACCGTAGGTCTGCCACCTCACAAAGTAGTTCTCCTCCACCATGGGTCTACCACCTCACAAAGTAGTGCTCCCCACTGGTCTACACAAGTCACTCCGAAACGAATCAGACAAGCAGTCATCAGGTCTCAGCCAGCTATACGATCTCCGTACTCTGTACGCTCGTCTCCGGGAGGGTCCGCTCCACGTGCTACAGGTCTATACTACAAGTATCACAAGATCCCACTAAGAAGTATCTCAAAGGACCATCTCATCATAGGGGTCTCAATGCAATAGACGGCGCGTCAATCGGACGCCCGGTGTGTGAGTTATTAGCCTTTTTGTCCTCGGAGCCTGGTTGGTTTTGTGTGTGAACCAACCCGACCGCATCTCAACTGTACCCCGAACTCTCATAGGGTATACTCATAGGGATTGTTTCTCAACTTGATCACCAACGCCGCTGACGGTTCGTCAAACGGACGTTCGGTCTAAGTGTTATCAGCTTTTCAGTTCCAAGAGCCCGGTCGGATTTCGGATACAATACAACTTGTCCATACTCCAATGGAATCCAAACCTTAGGAAAAGTATTTCAAAAGTTCTGTCTCATCAAAAGGAATCCAAAAAAGTCGACGGCACGTCAATCAGACGTCCGGAACTCAAGTTATAAGTGTTTCCGCTCCGAGGGCCCGGTTGGTTTCGGGATCGAACCAACCCGGCCGTACCCAAAGTTCTCAAAAACCTTGAGTGTAATATACTTAAATGACCGTCCTCATCCACGGATCGCATCGCAACTGACGGTACATTGATCGGAGGTCTGTAGCCCATGTTATGGGCATTTGAACGAAAACTACCCAAAAATAGGGGGTTCGGGCCCGGTCCGACTAGGCCCGAGACCCCCCTTGGGTTGGCCCGAACCAGGTCGACCCGACCCGGGTCTGGGTCTGGCCCACGAGGGCGCGGCCCGGCCCGGCTCGGTGCTGCCGGTCCAGCCCGGGGCGGCCCGGCGCCGGCCGAGCGGGGTGGGCTCGGTGCCGGCCGAGCGGGGTCGGCCCGGCGCTGGCCGAGCGGACGCGCAAAGGGGGGAGCGGCTGCCCCCCCCTGGCAGAGAAACCGCATCCCCCATGTGGGGGGCCGCTCCTGCCAGCTGATGCGGCAGTGGGCGCTGCGTCTCCCCCCCCCCCCCCCGGTCCCACGCGGTCGCGGGACTGCCGCCTGCCGCCACGGCGGTCTCTCCTGGCGGCGCGCCGAGCACCGGCAGGCTCTTCCGCGGACCACCGGGTGGGCTCCAGTGATCGGTTTTTCCTACGGTCCTCCTGGGACTGGCTCTTCACTTTAGAGGCTTCAAATTGACCTTGTGGCCTCGTTTTCCATTGCCCGTCAATCCGCACGTCAAATAAAAAATCTGCAGCCTCTTCGTGGTTTTCTGGCGCGGCGCAGTGGCGCCGCGCTTCTTCACCCATTATTCATTGATTTCGCAAGGTGCGATGGCACTGCATCACCTTCGTTCAAGCCACAACGAGTATAAAAGCAATGGGGGGGGAGGGTTGGCCATTTTTGTGTGGTCCGACCTCCTCCCGTTATAATGATAGCAAGCAGCCAACAATTATCAATGAAGTTTGTTAAATAAAACTTGAATGAGGATTAAACCCCTAACTCAATGTGTTTTCGAACGAAGGTTCGTTGCAGAAAACGACATTGCGGAGACGGTTTCGCGGGACAAGGTTCCGTAAGCATCGTCGAGTCACGAAGGTTGAACATCGCGGAAGAACGGTATCGATTTCCATCAACGTTGGAAGATGTAGAAGAACATTGTTGTTGGTGTCGATCTCCACGATCGGTGTCTCCTTCCTTGTCACGGAAGAGGGAAGTTGTCGTTCTTTGATAAGGAAGCGTCGTTCTTCAACGAGGAGAAATTCTCTCCTCTTCCCTCTTCTTCTTCTTCTTCTCACAAGGCTCTCTCCCCCCCCCCAAATAAAATAAAAGAGCTCAACCAATTATTTTATTAACACATGCCATTTGAAATTAAAAACTCAAAACACTTAATTAATTAATTGATTAGGTTCAATTAATCAATTAGTGTAAGTTGGAAAGAGTTAAGAAAGGGGGTTTTCTTTTTGAGAGTTACAAATTAAAGAGGGGAAAAGTTACGAACGTTAGGTGAAGGTGATGGGTTGGGCTCATGTGGTCCCAACCCCACCTTAATCCTCTCAAAGGTAGTTAACTACAAGTGGGTCCCACCCCCAACTCCCTTACTTAGGATATAACCACATAAGAGAGGGGAAGGGTGTTGTGACTCAACACTTAACCACGTAGCAAGAAATAAAAATAAAATTGTAAAACAATTATATTTTTATTCCTCACTTTTTTTAACAACTCCTCCTGAGTAAACACAACTCCAGGATGGGTCTTCTTAAGAAATTATCGGCGCTGTGAGTTCATCAGTGCCCTCGAATTTCAATTCTGAGCACTGGTTCAAAAGTTAGAAAAACCCGCTCGTTCGTTCACTGAACGTACCCGAGCTAAACTTCAGAAATTGATTCCGGGCACACCGGGCCTCATAATCATGTACCGTCAAAAACCACAGAATCGTAAAATTCCAAAGAAATTTAGAAAAAAATTTCCTTGAAATTTCCGGGTCTTTACAGGAGTAATATGTCATAGAACATTATATCGTGTTTAAATAATATTCCTTACTAAAAGGGTGAGTGGAGTTCATGTCTTGGTATAAGGATTTCTTTATAGTGGTTTTCAAGTAGTTCAAAGAAGCCGAACTGAAATAAATTACAACACATTGTGGTGGTGATTGAATTAGTCATAATCAGATATGAGTTTCATATTTTAATATATTTTATGATGTGAATTATATGATGACTTAAGGATTATTCATATTCAATCTTTGAAGTCTCTAGATATATTAATGGTTACTAAGAGGTCTTAAATGATCCAAAGACTCAAAAATAATTCAAAGAAGATGAAAGAATTTGTGAGTCCAAATTTGAATTTTAAATTTAAATTATAACTTGATGAAAATTATTTTAAAATATAACAAATATATAATAGGCGAATTACATGAATTATTGAGAGACATAGAGAAATGTCAGAAGATGAATAGGATAGAAAATTTTAAAAGGAGTACATGTGGTTGTGTAAGTATTAGAATAAGAAGAATAGGAAGAGTACACCCTTGGATTGTGTGTGATATTAACACCTATATTGTTTATTGAGGAATTGGAGAGTCCGTACATGTTTTAGAATGATGAAGTGAAAGGGAGAATTACATTTTTAGAAGATAATAAAATTAGAGTAATAAAGATAATCACTGCCATATTAATTTAATATATTTTAGTGAATAATGTGGAGAGGAAAATTTTCTATATTCATGTATACATGTTCAATAATAAATTCTTCTCATTGTACACAAAAATGGTGATTCTAGTGGAAGGCATGATCTTATTTTTTTATAATCTTGTTAAGGGGTAGTTTATCTTATTTAGTAGTGCACCTTGTACATTAGGTTTTCATTGTTTATTTTCATTCCAAAGTGTTTGAGATGTTCAATAGTGATCTTGTTCACTCAACCATGTAAAAGTGGTTAATTAAAAAAAAGTAAAATGGAATATATTTTTTTCTAATTCACCCTTAGGGAATCAACACCATAAATATTTATATACCAAACAATTTAGTGATTTTAAATGATGTAAAGTTTCAATTTAAGCTTAGTTTCTTTGGGAACTAATGTATTTAAATCAAAAATATCTTCCCCTCATAGATCTTGACCATACCATGTATAATTTTTCAATGTTAAGTTTCCTTATTTTCTGTTCACTTAAATGAGTTACAAAGAATAAAAGTAATGTTTAATGCATGTTCTTTTATGAAATATATATATTTGAGGTGAAACATATCAATGGTATCATATGTGAAACCTAATTTTTCAATAAATGTTGTATAATGTCAATACAACTTTAGAATATTTAATCTAATAGGGAATTCCATTTACAACAATACCTAAATACCAATATCATATAAAATGAGGTGTCAGTCCATTTATTCAATGAATTCAAGTATTAAAACTCAATAATAAATGAAAATTTACCTAATCCAGTACATATATGATATAATTTCATATTTAACTCCATAATAATATAATATAAATTCATTACTTCCCCCATCTACACTAGAATAGGAATTACTCACTCTAATGTCATTTTTGGTGATGTTACACTCTTTACAAGGAATCAAATGAATAATATCATTGAGTACTACGTTCATTGAATCAACTATTATTGGAAAAACATCTATATTAAAACATTTTTATCAGTTAAATAATACATACTCTGCCTTCTGATATGTCTATTTCTTATAAATGTTTAAAACCTGTTTAGCAAAAAAGTCCCCTCAGGCTATATTATATGAAAAGATACATGATTCTGCATTTTCTAGATGAAGAACTACTAATCCCACTTTTAAATATTCTAGTAAAATCAATGAATTCCATATCACCCTTTAAATATATTATAGAAATTTAATTGATATATCAATATAACTCTTATACATATATATATATTTTTAGAATAATATTTATTTTAAATATATTACTTATTTAATTGAGAGTGTAGGAAAATAAGGGGACCAAATATCTGTATATACAATACTTATAAAATATAAACAATATATATGAAAAACTTGATTATAAAAAAAAATCATAACAATGTATACAAATTTATTTCAGTTTTCATTAAAAAACCACCTTTTGTTATTATGAAAAAAAATTATAAAATTTTTAATATTTATGTTTAAAAATGAAAATTATTTTCTTTCAATAAGATTTTAAAATAAAAAAAATATAAAAAAATATAAATCACCCAATTTTTTCAATAAATAAATTATATAAAAGATAAATACAATTAAAAATATAAAATTGAATTGAAAAATTATTTTAATTTTTTAGAAAATGTTTTTAACACATTAGGAAAATGAAATATAAAACTAATAATAATTCAATTTAAAAAATCAACCAATTAATTATAAATGCACTAAATTCTTAATGTGATATAACTAAATAAAGGAAATACACTTTAAATAATGATATAATATATTTTATTTCTAACGTTAGATATATAATATTTTTATGAAAACAAATTATATAATGATAAAATAAATTGATTCATTGAAAAATAAATAATTGTTTTTATAAATAAAAATATATTAACAATTATGTTTTTATATTCCATGAGATGATTTTGATCATATATTTTATTAGGTAAAAAATAACATTATTTTGTAAATAATTTTTTAAATAATACTATGAAATAAAAAATTCATTGGAATATGAAAAACAATATTTAATAAAATTAAACAAAAATAAACCAAATATGAATGTTTCCTATATTCAATATAAAATGCAAAAACCCACAAAAAAAATGATACCAATCACCTTGAAGGGGATATAGTAAAAAATTGTGTAATAACTACTTATGGGAACAAAGTTGTTGTTGGCGGTGATGATGTGATAGGCAATAGAAAAGTAGGGTCAATAGTAGGAGATGATAATAATTACAGTTAGTGATTCAGTTAGGTGGAGAGGTGTGAAAATGATGAATTGATTTAATGGAAGAAAAAGTGGTCATGAGAACGTTCCAATGATGTTATATGACACTGGTGATTCTATTATGAGGCCAAATTAAGGAGAGATTAGTTTTGATTTTGAGGGAAATAAAAGGGTGATGATAGAGAAGGTACACAACTGAGTATAGGGTAATGGAGGGGGGTTATTACTTAGATAATTCTATATAAAATTCACTAATATAAGATCTAGTGACTAAAATATGTTGGTCTCCAAATTCAATGGTCCTAATTACTGAAAATTATATTGTGTCCCATAGTGGTGATGGAAAGATATAGTGAGTGGATTGTCAATATCATTAATATAATATTATTTGAACAAATAAGAATAATACGGTGGATAAGTAGATTATTAAATTCAAGAACACTATAGAGGATATGTAGTAGGTTTTGTTGTATGTATAATGTGTAAGAATAGAAAATGAAAATAAATAAGGCAAAACTAATGATTTATAGTTATTCTGTTAAATCCCCAAACCACAATTCAAATACACTCTAACTCCATGGGTTATGGGGACATGTACTATATCCAAAATTCTTAAGGAGAGTAAAAACTATTTAAAACATACTCTTCTCACCCATAAGGAACAACCTACTACCTTTATAGTGAAGTCACAACATACCCTACCTTTTTATAGATATATGTAACCCACCTTTGCTTTTACAGGAATAGGTGGAGCATGTTTACTAGTTTTTGATCAAAAAATAAATACCAATACAATGACTTTTATATAGAGGCATAAATGATGTGTGAGTTATGATAAAACTATATTAATAATTTATATCAAAATGGGATATAATAATCAAATGAAATAACAAAATAAATAAATCAGAAAATATAGATAGAATTATTTTCTTTGGTAGAAAAATGAATCATCGAATCCTGGATTATGTGGTGGGATGATGAAGCTTTAGGAAAAAAACACTTATCAAAAAAATTATAATTATATTAGGGTGGAAAAATTTATCTTTTCAATATTTCAACACATTAATATATTGTATTCATATTTGGTTTTCACTTCTAATTTTATTTGATCCCTTATAGTGGCGAGTTTGAAATGACTCTTTTCTTTGGTTTAATATCTTTGGAAATTTCCTCCAATTGGTTCAATGGTAACCTTGTTGGAACCATGGTCTTATATACATGATTTGGAGTGTGGATTGTGTTTGTTTTCAATCATCAATGGAAGTTCGGATCGTGTACAACCAAAGAGATCATACCGTTCAAGCACACAACAGTATTGAATGTGGCGCCGTTTTCCAGTGTTTGCCAAATTTTTGGGGTCCAAAATTTGGAAATTGGTGAGCATCGCGAAAATAGGATTTCCATGAAGATCATGATTTAATATGGCAAAGACATGAATTTCTTGAAGATGGAATGCATGGACTGGATTTCACGAAGACCAGAAAAATGAAGGCAGCGAGCCTTTGCGATTACATCAAGCTTCGCAAACGGCAGCGGGTGGAGAGATTCACGGCGATGAAGGGCTTTGCGAGGGATCTTTGTGGCGAAGGCGCGAAGGAATGTTGGGCTTCACGAAGGGAGCTTCGCGCCGCTGTCGCGAGGGTATGTTGATGGTGATTCTTCGCGACTACATCACGCTCCATGAACAGAAGATTGCCGTGGAGCTTCGTGATTTGGATAGATTTCCGGCAGAAACTTTGGAGCTTCACGATTTGAGATGACATGGCATTGACTTCGCGTGGAAGGGATGAGGGTCGGTGGAATCACCTATAAATAGAGGCCGACCCCCTCAAGATAGGTAGAGAGAATTTCAGATAAAGTCCTTTGCTCTCGGTTCGCAATGGTATCTCGTGAAGGCAGCCTGCTTCGCGAAAGAGGAGCTTCGCAGTGGCTATTCTAGCTCCGCGAAAGAAGGGTGCCCCGCGTTGGCTCAATGAGCATCGTGAAGAGGCAGGAGCTTCGTGATAGTCAAGCATTGCGAAGGCTGGAGCATCGCGAGAGTGCTTCGCGATTGAGCTTCGCGATTGAGCTTCGTGAAATGGCAGTGGCTCCGCGAAGGCTTGTTTGAGCTTTGCAATATTGGGAGCCTCGCGAAGTAGGGTACTTTGCGAAGGCCTTTTCAAAAGGTTGTTTGCCCTGTGGACAAGGGAAAATTGGGTATTCATTAGTGTTTGGAATTTGGATCTTAACAGAGAATTAAAATTTGGACTCTAATGCAAGCAAAGTCTCATGCTGAAAAGGAGACAATGAACTTCATGACTATCAATTGAAGAGACCTTCACGTCTATAAACTGAGTGTGACTTCACCAATGGTAGTGAACCAGAGGGAGTCAACGGGAGTGACCCGAGGGAAGCAGTGAGCTATCTCAGAACCTTTGTAAAGGCAGTGAGCCTAGGGACAGAGTGATTGTGCCCAAACAATTGTAATCTCCAGCTAGTGAAGCTTAGTGGTTTTTGGTACGACCGACAACTTGTCGGCGTATGCTCCTTGGACGTAGACCTTAGTGGTGAACCATGTAAAAAAGGCTATGTCTTCTCTATGTATGTGCATGTTTTCTTTTTGATCTTTCTCATCTTACAGGTTCAAAAAGTTCCTAACAACGTGGGAACAAGATCCACAACTTTAAGAAGAAAAATTTGTCACCCTGATTCACCACTACCCTCTTAGGGTGTCCCCGGGTCCTTCAATTGGTATCAAAGGGAGGTTGCTGGTGTTGAATCTGCTTTTTTTTTTCATGGAAAACGCGGTCAATGTCAGGGGAGTTCCTCCCTTCGATGGAAGCAATTTCCAGATCTGGAAGAATAGAATGAGATCTCATATGAGATCTCTTAGAATGGAAGTTCTCTTTTATACTGTGCAAGGAATACAAGTCACTGATCCAACAGGCCTTGCTATGACTGAAATAGACAGGAAACTTCTTGATGTAGATGCTAAAGCACAGAATGCACTCATTGCATCCCTTTATGATCAGATCTACCTAAAGGTGATGAAATGCACCTCAGAAAAATACATGTGGGATAACCTTGAGAATATTTATGAAGGTGATAGCAAAGTGAAGGAGGCGAAACTACAAGTGTTGCACAATCGGTTTGATGATCTGAAGATGCATCTAGACGAGAATGCAGACTCCTTCTTCAATCGAATTACTGAAGTGGTTGGAGCTATTCAGGGTCTAGGCGTTGAAATCAAAGACATTGATATTGTAAATAAAATATTGAGAAGACTTCCACCTCTTTATAATGCGAAGGTGTCTGCCCTTGAGGAAAGAGATCTTTCCAAACTTTCTCTTGATGATCTACTGAGCAGTTTGGTAGCATATGAAATGAGAGTCAAACCTGAAGATTCTACGACTCGAGTGACCAAAGAAATGTCATTCAAGGCCATGGATAAACTGAAAATATCAAAGGACAGTAGTGGTGAAGATGATGAAGAAAAAGAAATTCTTTCTCTCATTGCAAAGAAGTTCCAGAAGGGGAAAGGGAAATTCAAAGGGAATTTACCTCTCGCGTGTTTCCGTTGTGGAAAAGTTGGGCACATTACCTCTCAGTGTTTAAAAATGATCAATAATGAAGATAGTAAGGATGAAAACTTCAAGAAGCCTCAGAGAAGGTTCTTCAAAAAGGGAGAATTCAAATCTGGTAAGAAAATGCAAAGGAAGAGTTTTGTCTGTGAAGAGGAAGAAGATGATAATGAATTCTGTGATGAAGAAGAACCAGAATTCAAAACTGGGAACCATGCTTCTATGATGGCCACTATTGAAAAGCCAGAAGACACTGAAGGAGAAAAACAACTGAGAACTTGTGCAGATCCTGAGATGCAACTTAAGGATGCGGTTAGTAAGCTGAAGATTAAATGTAAGAGCTGCAATAAGTGGAAATCAATTGTAGAAGAATCAACTGAATATGTTGATCAACATGAATCCTAAATTGAACGACTAGAATAATTTGTGAAGTTACAGTCTAAAATAATTGAAAGTAATGATGATGTAGTAGATCTGAAGCTGAGAATTGAAGAACAGGAAAAGGTCATCAATGACCTCACCTCCAGACTGGATGAAAAATCCAAGACTGTTGATGGTCTTGAGGAGGAAGTAGTTACTCTAAGGAGTAAACTGGAGACTGAATTAGTTCCAAAAGAATCGAGGAAGAAAATACAGTTTGGAAGATTCTCAGATGCAGAATTACTAGCAAGAGCCAAGTGTGGTTCAGATGGGCTTGGAAAAATCTTGAGTGATCAATGACCCGCTTGCATGGGAAAGAGTGGAATTGGTTGTGTGGCTGAGACATCAACTGCTGGAAGTGAAAAGATCCAAAAGAAAGATAACATGAAAGTTGAACATGTTGAAACGTTGCCTAGAGTGCCGGAAAAGGAACCCTCAATACAAAATAAAATTGGACCTACAAATTATCCTCAAACTTTCAGAAATGACAGACAGTCTTACTATTCTTCCAAGGAAGAAGATTTGAGGAGAAATTCAAGTGAGAAGACATTTCCTCTCATGAAGTGTCAGTTCTGTGGCTATCTGGGCCATACCATGTCATATTGTGAAGAGGCAAGAATCTACCTAAATGGAGAAGATATAGAAGCTCAACAAAGGAGAACAATTTCATATCATAATTCTTATAGAATAAATAATTTCTATGGATATTATTTTTGTTGTTCTAACTTTGGTCATAAGGCCGCTAATTGCAGGCAGAGAAAGGACATGGACACCTCATACCGAAGTTCAAGACAAGTCAAGTCTCATCAGTAAGATAGTGTTGCTCTTTCAAAGAGGTTTTCAACTCTCAGAGAGGACTTTGACTATAAAGAACCTGGGTATACAGAAGAGATAATTGAAAGACCATCATTTCTTTATACTCGATCTAATATCTCATGGAAGGAAAGGAAGAAGATTGAGAAATCCAACCTTGCATATGTGGCCCTCAAAGCTACAAAGAACAATAGTACCTGGATTCTGGATAGCGGTTGTTCATCCCATATGACAGGTAATGTCGGCCTACTAATGAATATCATAAGGAATGTCGATGGTACAGTAAGATTTGGTAATGATGGGGCTCCGAAAATCAAAGGGAGTGGAAGTACTGAATTAGCTAACGGAGAACTAAAAAGACTGAAGTCCTTTACATAGATGGCCTACGTCATAATCTCCTCAGTGTGAGTCAACTCTGTGACTCAGGACTTATATTCACGTTTAATCAGAAAGGTTGCACTATCAAGGTAAAGTCTGGCAATTCACTTATGAAGGGATGCAGAACAGAAGGCAACTTGTATCAGGTTGATAGTGAAGAAAATGTATGTTACATTACTGTTGAAGAAGAAAAAAATTTGTGGCATCGGAGACTGGGACACATCAATCAACAAGACATGGAGAAAATATCAAAATTGAGAATTGTCATGGAAATTCCCAACCTGAAGCGTGAGCATGAAAAAACTTGTGATGCTTGTATTCGTGGGAAGCTGGTCTGCAGTTCATATCGGCCAAAGAAGAAAAAAGCGTCACACCTTCTTGATCTGATTCATACAGATGTTTGTGGGCCAATAAATTTTGCCAGAACTCATGGAGAAAGGTACTTTGTACTTTTCATAGATGATTGCAGTAGAATGGAATGTGTGATGGGCATTCACAGGAAACGACAAGTCCTTGACTGCATGAAAACATATCGGTGAATCGCCGAGAATGATACTGGATGAACAATCAAAGTGTTGCGATCTAATAATGGAGGAGAATACACATCTATTGAATTTGATAATTATCTTGAAAAGCATGGGATACAACATGAGGTAGCTACTGTGAGAACTCCATAACAAAATAGAGTTGTTGAATGTAGGAATCAACAGGTGAACAACATGGCACGAACCATGCTGATTGAGAGTCGTATTCCACGACATTACTGGAAAGAGGTTGTTCAAGCTGCAGTGTACATTCAGAATCGAACAGGACTTTATATGGGTGAGATGAAGACACCATATGAATTGTGGCATGGACGGAATCCTTCTCTAAAATACTTTCGTGTCTTTGGAAGTAAATGCTTCATCAG
Organism: Viscum album; assembly: GCA_963277665.1. Taxonomy (NCBI): domain Eukaryota; kingdom Viridiplantae; phylum Streptophyta; class Magnoliopsida; order Santalales; family Viscaceae; genus Viscum; species Viscum album. The sequence goes on from OY728126.1 coordinate 820,686,927, forward strand.
GAACAAATAAGGAAATCAAGGTAAATATGGGGACAATGCAGATGAAGGAATTTTCCTCGGTTACTCAATGAACAACAAAGCCTACAAATGTTTCAACAAGCATTTGGGAAGGATTGTGGAAAGTAGTGATGTTAAGGTAATTGAAGAGAAAACCATAAATGCTTCAAGGACGTCATATGCTGATGGGATAGAAAGTCAGGAAGAATGTGAACGTGAAGAAAATACAAATGCAGAAATAGAAGAAGCTGTTCAAAACACTCAGCAGTCACATCAAGATGTTGACTCAGAAGCAGAACCTGAAGAAGAAACTATGGGTGAAGAGAATACTATTGAACCTCACAGGAGAAATCAAAGAGATGAGATTGATCCATCCAACATAATTGGGGACAGGAGTGCACCCACTCAAACAAGAAGGATGAGGAATACCACGCAATCTGCATTTCTATCAGTTGTAGAGCCATCCTCATTCGAAGAATCTACAAAAGATAAATCTTGGGTGAAAGCTATGAATGATGAATTAGATCAGATTGACAAGAATCAGACATGGGATATTGTCCAGAGACCTGAAGGTCACAATGTGATTGGTACCAAATGGATCTTCAAAAATAAGTTTGATGAGCATGGAAGTGTCATCAGAAACAAGGCACGACTGGTATGTAAAGGATACTCCCAGATTGAAGGCATTGATGTTGAATAAACCTTTGCTCCAGTGGCTAGACTGGAGTCAATCAGGCTTTTCCATTCCATGGCACTCCAAAGAGGATATAAAGTATATCAAATGGATGTCAAGACAACATTCTTGAATGGTGTACTCGAAGAAGAAGTCTACATTGAACAACCAGTGGGATTTGTTTTGGGTACTGATGAAACAAAGGTCTGAAAACTGAAGAAAGCTCTATATGGTTTGAAGCAGGCACCACGGGCATGGTACTCAAGGCTGGACTCATGTCTCAAGAAGTTGGAATTCAAAAGAGGAGGAGTTGATCACAATCTCTATGTGAAGAATTCTCCAAAAGATAAATTCATGGTTCTTGTCTACGTTGATGATATCATATTTGGTGGCAGCAGGTAGAAATCAGTGGATGAATTTGCCAACCACATGAAATCAGAATTTGAAATGTCTATGATTGGGGAGCTCACATATTTGTTGGGGCTACAAGTGATTCAAAAGAACGAATACACTTTCATTTCTCAAGAAAAATATGCAAGAGAGATGCTGAAGAAGTTCAATATACAAGACTCCAAACCAATGTCAACTCCAATTGCAGTTGGAACTAAACTTGGAAAGCATGAGGATGGGAACTCTGTTGATCCCACCATGTACAGGAGGATCATTGGAAGCCTACTGTACCTGATAGCGACAAGGCCAGATATTGTCTTTGCAACATGCCTTGCGGCCCGCTTTCAGAGTAATCCAAAGGAGGAACATATGGAAGTAGTAAAAAGAATCATGAGGTACATTCAAGGTACACATATCTTCGTGTTATTTTTTGCTGCAGGCAGGGACAGTGAATTATCAGCGTTTTCTGATGCTGAATGGGCTGGTGATGTAGTAGACAGAAAGTCCACTAGTGGTGGAGCTTTCTATATTGGGAAAAAATGTGTTGGCTGGTTGAGCAAGAAACAAGAAAGTACTTCTCTTAGTACTGCTGAAGCCGAGTATATCTCTTCCACAAAGGCATGCACTCAATTGCTATGGATGAAGCAGAAATTAACTGACATTGGCGATGAGGTGACACAACCAATGGTGATTTACTGTGACAATAAGAGCGCAATTGATCTTATGAAGAATCATGTTCAGCATTCTCATACAAAACACATTGAAATTAGGTATCACTTTATCAAAGAGAAAGTTGAGAAAAGCGTGATTAGATTGGATCATATGGGAACAAATGAGCAAGTTGCTGATATCCTGACAAAGCCACTGTCAGCGGCTGTGTTTGAGAAGCACCGGTTGAACCTCGGTGTTCGACCACCTCCCACTGCATAAGGAGGTTACGGAATTACCCCTCTACCCATTTGTTATAAATGTTTTAATCTGTTTATGGATATGATGCAGGTTTATGGGAGAGATACTATCCAGGGGGAGTATGGTTTGAGCTGAACGTGAAAAATTTTACTGTTCTTTGGATTTATTGTCAATGGGGGTGAAAGGAGAAGGAATAAATTCAGGAAAACTTCTGTGATGAGAAGAATGAGAAGGAAAACATTGTAACCCAATTCAAGCCTCCTCTCTTGTCTTCTACACCGAGCATTGCTCACGTAGACTTAGATTGTTGGCTTGGTTGATTCCTGTTTTTTTTATTGGTTTAGTTTTCACATAGATGGAGATCTATTGAATTTTTCTTCTGATTGCCAACAAACCCAAAGGGGGAGATTGATGGAACCATGGTCTTCTATGCATGATTTGGAGTGTGGTTTGTGTTTTTTGTCAATCATCAATGGAAGTTCGGATCGTGTACAAGCAAATAGATCATACCATTCAAGCACACAACAATATTGAAGGTGGCGCCGTTTTCTAGTGTTTGCCAAAGTTTTGGGGTCCAAAATTTGGAAATTGGTGAGCACTGCGAAAATAGGATTTCCATGAAGATCATGATTTAATATGGCAAAGGCATGAATTTCGCGAAGATGGCATGCATGGACAGGATTTCGTAAAGACCAGAAGAATGGAGGCGGCGAGCCTTTGCCATTACGTCAAGCTTCGCGAACGGCAGTGGGTGGAGAGCTTCGAGGCGATGAAGGGCTTTGCGAGGGAGCTTCGTGGCAAAGGCGCGAAGGAATGTTGGGCTTCGCGAAGGGAGCTTCGTGGCACTGTCGCGAAGGTATGTTGATGGGGATTCTTCATCGTCAAGCTCCGCGAATGGAAGATTGTCGTGGAGCTTCGCGTGGAAGGGATGAGGGTTGGTGGAATCACCTATAAATAGAGGCCGACCCCCTCAAGAGAAGTTGAGAGAATTTCAGAGAAAGTCCTTTGCTTTCGGTTCACAAAGGTCTCTCGCGAAGGCAGCGTGCTTCGCGAAAGAGGAGCTTCGCGGCGGCTATTCTAGCTCCGCGGAAGACGGGCGCCCCACGTTGGCTCATTGATCATCGTGAAGAGGTAGGTGCTTCACGATAGTCAAGCATTGCGAAGGCTGGAGCATCGCGAGAGTGCTTCGCGATTGAGCTTCGCGAAATGGCAGGGGCTCCGCGAAGGCTTGTTTAAGCTTTGAAATATTGGGAGCCTCGCGAAGTAGGGTACTTTGTGAAGGCCTTTTCAAAAGGTTGTTTTCCCTGTGGACAAGGGAAAAGGGGGTATTCAAAAGTGTTTGGAATTTGGATCTTAACAGAGCATTAAAATTTGGACTCTGATGCAAGCAAAGTCTCATGCTGAGCAGGAGACAATGAACTTCATGACTATCAATTGAAGAGACCTTCACGTCTATAAACTGAGTGTGACTTCACCAATGGTGGTGAACCAGGGGGAGTCAATGGGAGTGACCTGAGGGAAGCAGTGAGCTATCTCAGAACCTTTGTAAAGGAAGTGAGCCTGGGATAGAGTGACTGTGCCCAAACAATTGTAATCTCCAGCTAGTGAAGCTTAGGGGTTTTTGGTACGACCGACAACTTGTCGGCGTATTCTCCTTGGACGTAGCCCTTAGTGGTAAACCAAGTAAAAAAGGATATGTCTTATCTGTGTATGTGCATGTTTTCTTTTTGATCTTTCTCATCTTACAGGTTCAACAAGTTCCTACCAACGTGGGAACAAGATCCACAACTTTAAGAAGAAAAAGTTGTCACCCTGATTCACCCCTCCCCTCTCAGGGTGTCCTGGGGTCCTTCAAACCTGATATGTATATTCATTAATTTTCTCCATTTTCAGGTTTATATAATAGCTAAAATATAAAAAATTTGGAAGGTAACCATTACCTTGATATAAATATCACATGTCAATGTCCCAACATTATCCTATGATTTTATTTTAACAGTGTTTTTTATGTAACATAGTATCACATTAAGTTCTATAAGTGCATTAGTAACAATTTAGTTTCTCAAACATTCATAGCATAGTTTTTAGTGATTAACCTAGTCTTGTAATATTCTGATTGATATTATTTTTTATTTAATTTTTGATGTGCATCCACTCTTCACAATTCATCCACAACTCAACGAATACAGTGTTTTCTTAGCAGAACTATATTATCATTAATGAAGTCTCAAATTTATTCCTTATATTATGATTTCTATTCAACACTTTCTAAATATCTAATTCAAGTAGCATTGTAGTTTTCATAGTCTCACATTCACTATTCATAAAATCCATTGATGAAGAACTTAAAAATTGAAATATGGTTATCTAATAATGTTATAATCATATGAGAGTAATAACAATAAAAATTATCATAATCGGTATTTAAAAGAAAATTAATGAAATTTAGGGCATCACAACACCAATTATATTGCAAGGAGTTTGTATCTTATATTATCCGTTCACATTATGTTTTCCTTGGACAATATCTTACATACCTCCATATATTATGTAAGATCATTATAGAGTTAAGTTGAAATTAAATTATGATGATTTATTCCAAAATTTTATCCTTGAATAATAGATTTATTCTTTGTCCCATTTTACAAATATTTATAAAATGTAATTATTTTATCATTTCAATTAATACCAATTCAATCAAATATATATATCTCAAGATATTATCCAAAATAAGAATCAAATTCAATCCGATAATTTCAAAAAAATTGTTTTGACTTCAAAAAAATTCCGCATTTAATGTAATTGATTACATTTTTATTTTAGTTTAATTAAATGTATATAAACATCGAATTTTTACATCAAAATAAGAATTAAGGAATTTATATTTCTATGGATCAATAATAAAAAAAAGTAGAAAAATAAATATAGAAATATGTCTGTGTCAGATCAAAAGATTATAACGGTAACCCTTGATAATAAATTAAAACAAAATCAATGTGGGAAACATTAGAATGAAAAATTACATTGGAAACACTTTATAATATGTTAGGAATAATACATAGTTTATATAAATGAAATTATATAGCCCTAAATTAAATATTTAACTTAATAACCATTCATTGAACTTGCATAACATGTTAAAGGAAATATAATAACGAATTCTAAGGATTAATAAGTTTAAAAATTCATAATATATAATCAATATGAAACATAATTTAAACTATAAATAAGGAAAATAAATTCATAAAAACTACAACAATTCATGCTAAGGGAGTGATTAGAAATACATATACACCAACCAATAAACATGATAAAAATTCTAGTAATGTTTTTATAATCGCAAAATGTAACACCCCGAGATTTTATGAAAAATATTCTTTTCATTAATGTATTGTGTTGTACGCTACACCAAAAGGATCTTTCACAACATGCATCCTTTACTTGCCTTTCATTACATGCAATTGCGACCTTCCTCGATAGCTTGCGTCGTACGCAATACCGAGTTTCACTAAACAATGATATGCTATTAAAATATTATTAAAACTAGCCATTATGAATAGTAATAATCACCTTTTAAAATTTTAGAAATTTTAGCTCTCAAAATGGACTTCATTTTTGGATTTGGAGTATCGAATTTAGCCTAAGGTGAAATTTTGGTACTTTTCGGATAACTTTCATATTCTGATGAATAGTGAAAATTACTAAATTATAATTAAAAACAACTTTTTTAATCGAAATAATTAATAGTGATAAATTATTGATTTGAGTGGTTTTAAAGTATATTTTGAATATATTTTTACAATTTAATACAATGTTGGTCATTGGATGTAATTCTACATTTAAACCAGACATAAACAAGTGCCAATCTTTTGATGGTTATTATCTCTTAAAAACAAGCTATTTGTTTTGACGACAGGAATTAATTTTTAAATTAATTAATTCAAATTATATGTTTTTAATTTGGTAAAATAGACATCATTTTTGAGTTCATAATATCAAATATATATTAGGCCTAATTTTTGGTATTTTTCTGGAAACTTTCATTTTTTGATGAATAGTGAAACCACTAAGTGGTAGTTAAAAAAATGAATTTTTCATAAAACATAATTTTACCGCTTCTGTGAGTGGAATTTCAAAACTCCAAGACACACTGTTTATGTTAGTAAGTAAAATGTGGTTCAATGAGAGGAAAATAATTTTTGGTGAATAGTAACTTATTACTTTTTTTACCACGATTAAAAGTAAATAGGGTAATTAAGGGTAAAAATATTATTATTATTACCCTAACACATGTCCTAATTCTATTGGATAAGTGTAATTCGGCCAAAAACAACCTTAGGAATAAAATATGATCATTTAGGCCCACTTGGATTAGATTAGGAGATTTATTATTAATTTATTTAAAGAAGGGTTAAAATATTGAAAATCAAAGTTTAATAAGTAAATCATTTTTAATATGGGGTTATACATAAGATAAATTCGACTATAAATATTAATTAGAAATATAAAATTATTTAATACATAATGGTATTTTATTTTTAATTTTTAGACATTATATAAGTTAATTTATTTATGACACAACGATGATGCAGTAATTATCTTATTAATAAAATATTGATATAATTGATGTTATAAATACCCAAATAAATATAATTTGAGACTTTTGATGAACTAAACGGATTTTCTAGGTTTATATGACATGTTAGTATTGATTTAATTAACTTTGGTCGAAGTAATCATTCTGTTATGAGTTTCAAAAAAATCAACTATTGAATAGTGTCAAAATTGACATAAAATAGTTTTTAAAACAAATATTATATTATTAATTGTTATTTTATTACTAAAAATCTAAGGTTCATCCAAATGACTTATATAAGGATATATATATTAATAAAACATAACTTTGGGGTTGCTTGGATGTACATGGTAAGTTTATTAACTATATAATATAAAAATACAAAGTGACATGGTAAATGTCAATCTAATTAACTAAGAGTTAACACTAAAAGATAAGGTTAATGTAATGACCTAAACATGTCTAAATTCTATTGGATGAGAGTATTTCGACCCATCCCCACCTTATCTTAGAAATATCTCAATTTGGAGCTATTTAAAACCGAACTTGTCTTTATAATAAAATAATATTTTTAGTTATTCCAAAGGTACCCCTCTCCTCCCTTATAAAAGGGCACCTCCTCCCCCTCTTCCTCACACCACTTTGAGCCTTGAAGCTCGGCCAACCCCTGCCAATTTCTTCTCTCCACTTCCCTAGAAACATCCTAGAGGTTCTGGTCTTCTTAAAAGACCTATTTTAGTGCCCTAAAAGGAGGTCTCAAAGAAGCACTTCAAAGAAGAGGTAATGTCCGTTACCGATTCTTTCATCTTTATTTCTTCTTCCACTTATTCTTATTTAGTTGTTTCATTATGAAGTAATAACATCAGTATCACTCATATACTGATATGTTATTATAAGTATGAAACAACCCAATTTCACCATCGATCCATCCTACGGAAAAAGAAATCACCTCGCGTGAGTACGTACGGAATACCGTCTCCACGCCGTGGTGTAATCTATTTTCCACCACCACCATACTTGTATGGGTATAATGGTGTAAATAATGACTATATATGACTATTATAAAGTTATATTGATTATTAAATAGTATACATACACTCCAATACAATTCCACGATCATAGGAATGATATCATCACTCGTGCGTACGTACGGAATACCGTCTCCACGATGTGATGCCACTCGTTCTACATGATCTTCATTTAATAATGATTATATAAATGAATTGAATGAATGAATATGATATATATTACACTAATACCATTCTGGAAATGAGTTATCTATAACCTAAATATAAGAATAAGAATTTATTCGACAAAACACACATAAGAACAAAAAGTAATAAACACCCGAATAACAAGTAGTAATGAAATATTACTAATAATAAGATAAGAATAAGACCATATATGATATCATAAAAATAATTATGATTCTTTAATAAGTCAATAACATTATTTAAATCATTATACAGGAGTTTCGGACATGAACAAAGCATATCGGACTAAAGGTAAGGGAAATATCACAATCTCATTTTTATCCGAGATTGTTTATTCTTTGGTATTTACTGAGGTGTATTTTATCATCCACATCCATGTTTTCTTAATATGTAATATTATTTCCATCCACCTACAATTTTTTAAATCCAATTTTACCATTTGGTGAGTTTTTAGTAAAATATATGAAAGGAATCTTTTGTCATTTTTCGTACGAGGTACTTTTTTACTTTTCCGACAAAAGTACGAGAAGAATGTTTTTTTAACATATACGACATGAATGGATTTTTAAAACAAAATTTCCAAGAATCTTACTTTAAAAGTTTTCAAGTTTATTTTTAATCAACTTATTTTAGTTTAAAATTGTATGACATGTTAAGAAAGGGAAAATGTTTTTGAAGTAGAAATGATATTTTCATCAAAAATGGAGTTCAAGTGTTTTATCAAAATTATTTTCCATCTAAGATAATAAAGGGTTCTGTTTCTCTCCCAATTATTAAATTGATTTGATTATGTTGTGATGGAATTATATTTATGAATTCCTTTATCTTATATGAATTGTTTTATGATGTTACGATGTTTAAGATTCCCATTTTTATTCCATGGGTTATGCAATGATGTATGATTTATGATTTTGTGGAACACATAAGAATGGTATCATTATGAGATGGGTGGGACCTATATCTACCTCCAATGCATCGGGTAAAGATTTTATATCTCATGAGATAGACATGGCTAGAACGGTAGGTTATACCGGTTCAGTGAAACAGGACTGAAATGAGGGTGACTCGCTTCAGAAATAGACTTTGTCCACTATGATAGTCTTAGCAATGAGTCTTGACTAATAAGATATGATTCTCTATGATTATGTGTGTATACCACAAAGTTTCATGTTTTATGTTATGATTATTGGGATTTCATTTCACTACTATGATTTATCCCATGTTATGAAATTATGCTCTCTTTTGCAGGTTAAGATTTCCAAAATGTTATGTTCTTATGAAAATTATGTGATTGATATTTCTTTTGTTTACCCTTACTGAGCATTTGAGCTCACCCTTTTATGTTTTCTTTTCCCTAGGATATAAAGAAAGGTTCTAGGTAAAAAAAGGAAGATCTTTATGGGAGATGTTGAAGATCTTTCACCACGATTAGAAGATTATATTCCGAGTTTCCAAGGACACTAAAATATTACGATCCTTGTGTGTGTGTTTTTGTTATGTACTATGTATTCCGAAAAAGTAATGTAATGTCCAGGTACATCCGGCTTTGGGTCTCTACAGTTGGTATCAGAGGAAAAGTTTAGTCAACCTCTGGAAACTAGGATGTGAAAACGTCAGTGAGATACCTAGAGATATTTCTATGGTATGTCTAGGGATGTCCCTAAGGATAAGTATACGTATAGTATATAGTCCTAGAACTATGGTAACGATATTAGATTAAACCAAATATGTTAGATATTGAAGTTACTCCCCCTTTATTATGATTTTTTCCTCTCACACTATTCTTTTTGGGTTTTAGAAAATGGCTGGAAACAAGATGATTCACGATAATGGAGGATATGGTGGACAATGGAATGGTATTTTTCATGAGCAACCAAATGAAATGGGATTTGGAAGTCCAAGCATCATTATTATGCCAAATCAGAAATCTCACAATATGATCAATAAAGTAAAATTTGGTAAGTTTCCAGACTCGGCTAATAAGAGAAAGATGGAGTTTCATGATGATCATAGAGGAAAGAAAGTTCAATTTCCCCTATGAAAATCATGTGGGAAGAGGCATCAAGGAGAATGTTTCAAAGGAACTAGAAGATGCTTTGGGTGTGGAAAAGGACACAAAGCCAGTAAGTGCAAAGGAAAAGGTTCAGTTAACACAAGGGATGAGGATAATGGTATTGCTATGACATCAACAATGGTTAAATGTTTTAAATGTGGAATGTACGGGCATTATGCAAACCAATGCCCTAAGGGAAAGTCTCGTGAAGAGAATCAGTATGGTCGTATGGGTAGTATTTATGTGGATGATGATGAAGAGACTACAAATGATATGTGAGATGAAAGAATTGTTGAAGCTCGGTCAATGGTTTAAGAATGTAGTGGAATGATTACATGTTTATCATGTGTAATGTTGTATAAGTAATATCATGGTACTATGGAATAAAGAGATATCTAAGGATTGTTACACTGTTGTCTTACTTGAGTTTTGAAAGTGTATGATTAATGTTACCAGTATCCATGAAAGGTTATTCAGATATTTTTTGAATGTAGATGATATGCGCATAATGAAGGAATAAGGAGAAAATTAAATGTTTTACAGTATTCCTGAGCTCATGACTGATATAAGGAGACAGTTATATCATGGTTTGAGTATATAGAATTTTTGGATTTTGGTATATAGAAAGTGTTAACTTTTAACTACACTAATGTTTTCACTAAGGTTCAATGGGTATTCATTTTTCAAGAGAATACATGAATAGGGCCTTCGAATGTTTGGAATGTGACCAACAAGACATATCCCATGATATACGAGGATCAACGATGGTATTAACATGCTTGTTATATGAACTCTTTGGTAATCATTTTCACTATAATATGAGATTGGACAGCAGTATTATGGATAAGCCTAAAGATTGGAATGGACTATGTTGGACATATGTTAGTATTGTTTATGGATAATTTTTTTTGATATTATTGATCAGATGTTATAGTAATGTAGTTTTAGAAAAAGGACAACCTGCAGTACGGGCGACATCCCATCGCGTCAGACAAGGCTGTGGGAATCGAACCCACAACCGAAGTGCGACTGGCCTTTATCACCTACCACTGGCCTACATGAAGTCCCTAGTTAGTAGAAACTAGTTTTATTTTATTACACGGTATGATATATGAATTATAAGTTCATTTTTGGAATCGTATACGATTAACTTCACCATAGATGGTCTTATGTATTTTTGATAACTTTTGTAACCTTTTGTTTGAGACAGATGGAATGACCCATCATTCTATCACATGATCTGCTAACACTTCACGAATGACAAATCCAACTTCATGTCTTTAAGAGATGAAGTGGAAATTGTCCAAAGAATGACCAACGGTGACACAGTACCAAAATCATGAAAGTATTTCTTCTAATTCTGATTTCATCAACTTTAGGGAAATGATCTTGAAAACCAAAAATGTTGTCCTAGTGCTCTTATATATGATGAATTAGATGGTACCTTATATCGTCACAAATTTATGGCTTTTTATTGCTGTATTTTCCATAGCCATGTTCCCTACCACTCTCCATCAGAACATGATGGTTAGATTTCTCTTCCATATCCATATTTTCACCTATGTGGAAACCCAGTGATTAGTTTATTTGGGTAACCTTTACGTTTCATACTTTTTTTTAAAGAATGGTTTTGGTATTCCTTTTTACGATGTGGGTTTCTATTAAATAAACTTTCAAGTAGTAAACCATTTCAAACCCCGACGAATTTTGAGGGTGAAATTCATTTTAAGGGGGGTAGAATGTAACACACCGAGATTTTATGAAAAATATTCTTTTCATTAATGTCTTGTGTTGTACGCTACACCAAAAGGATCTTTCAAAACATGCATCCTTGACTTTCCTTGCATTACATGCAATCGTGACCTTCCTCGATAGCTTGCATCTTACGCAATACCAAGTTTCACTAAACAACGATATGCTATTAAAATATTATTAAAACTAGCTGTTATGAATAGTAATAACCACATTTTAAAATTTTAGAAATTTTAGCTCTCAAAATGGACTTCTTTCTTGGATTCGGAGTATCGAATTTAGCCTAAGGTGAAATTTTGATACTTTTCGGATAACTTTCATATTCTGATGAATAGTGAAAATTACTAAATTATAACTAAAAACAAATTTTTTAATAAAAATAATTAATAGTGATAAATTATTAATTTGAGTGGTTTTAAAGTATATTTAGAATATATTTTTACAATTTAATACAATGTTGGTAATTGGATGTAATTCTACATTTAAACCAGACATAAACAAGTGTCAATCTTTTGATGGTTATTATCTCTTAAAAACACGCTATTTGTTTTGACGACGGAAAATTAATTTTTAAATTAATTGATGCAACTAATATGTTTTGAATTTGGTAAAATAGACATCATTTTCTAGTTCATAATATCAAATATATCTTAGGCCCAATTTTTGGTATTTTTCTGAAACTTTCATTTTTTGATGAATAGTGAAACCACTAAGTGGTAGTTAAAAAGATGAATTTTTCATAAAACATAATTTTACCGCTTCTGTGAGTGGAATTTCAAAAATCCGAGAGACACGGTTGATGTTTGTAAGTAAAATGTGGTTCAATGTGATGAAAATAATTTTTGGTGAATAGTAACTTTTTACTTTTTTTACCACAGTTAAAAGTAAATATGGTAATTAAGGGTAAAAATGTTATTAGTATTACCCTAACACATGTCCTAATTCTATCGGATAAGTTTAATTCGACCAAAAACAACCTTAGGAATAAAATATGATCATTTAGACCCACTTGGATTAGATTAGGACATTAATTATTAATTTATTTAAAGAAGGGTTAAAATAGTTAAAATCAAAGTTTAATAAGTAAATAATTTTTAATATGGGGTTATAAAAGAGATAAATTAGACTATAAATATTCATTATAAATATAAAAAGATTTCATACATAATGGTATTTTATTAGTAATTTTTAGACAATAAATAATTTAATTAATTGATGACACAACAATGATGCAGTAATTATCTTATTAATGAAATATTGACATAATTGATGCTATAAATACCCAAATAAATATAATTTGAGACTTTTTATAAACTAAACTAATTTTCTAGGTTAATATGACATGTTATGATTTATTTAATTAACTTTGGTCGAAGTAATCATTCTGTTATGAGTTTCAAAAAAATAAACTATTGAATAGTGTCAAAAATGACATAAAATAGTTTTTAAAACAAATATTATATTATTAATTGTTATTTTATTCCTAAAAATCTATTGTTCGGTCAAATGACTTAGATAAGGTTATATATATTAATAAAACACAACTTGGGGATCGCTTGGATGTATATGGTAAGTTTATTAACTATATAATATAAAAATACAAAGTGACATGGTAACTGTCAATCTAATTAACTAAGAGTTAAAACTAAAATATAAGGTTAATATAATGACCTAAACTTGTCTAAATTATATTGGATGAGAGGATTTCGACCCATCCCCACCTTATCTTAGAAATTACTCAATTTGGAGCAATTTAAAACCGAAATTGACTTTATAATAAAATAATATTTTTAGTTATTCCAAAGGTGCCCCTCTCCTCCCTTATAAAAGGGAACCTCCTCCCCCTCTTCCTCACACCACTTTGAGCCTTCAAGATCGGCCAACCACTGCCAATTCCTTCTCTCCACTTCACTAGAAACATCCTAGAGGTTCTGGTCTTCTTCAAAGACCTATTTTAGTTCCCTAAAAGGAGGTCTCAAAGAAGCACTTCAAAGAAGAGGTAATGTCCGTTACCGATTCTTTCATCTTTATTTCTTCTTCCACATATTCTTATTTAGTTGTTTCATTATGAAGTAATAACATCAGTATCACTAATATACTGATATGTTATTATAAGTATGAAATAACCCTATTTCACCATCTATCCATCCTACGGAAAAAGAAATCACCGCGCGTGCGTACGTACGGAATACCGTCTCCACGCCGTGGTGTAATCTATTTTCCACCACCACCTTACTTGTATGGGTATAATGGTGTAAATAATGACTATATATGACTATTATAAAGTGATATTGATTCTGAAATAGTATATATACACTCCAATACAATTCCATGATCATAGGAACGATATCATCACTCGTGCGTACGTACGGAATACCGTCTCCACGATGTGATGCGACTCGTTCTACATGATCTTCATTTAATAATGATTATATAAATGAATTGAATGAATTAATATGATATATATTACACTAATACCATTCTGGAAATGATTTATCTATAACCTAAAGATAATAATAAGAATTTATTCGACAAAACACGCATAAGAACAAAAAGTAATAAACACCCGAATAACAAGTAGTAATGAAATATTACTAATAATAAGCTAAGAATATGACCATATATGATATCATAAAAATAATTATGATTCTATAATAAGTCAATAACATTATTTAAATCATTATACAGGAGGTTCGGACATGTACAAAGCATATCGGACTAAAGGTAAGGGAAATATCACAATCTCATTTTTATCCGAGATTGTTTATTCTTTGGTATTTACTGGGGTGTATTTTATCATCCACATCCATGTTTTCTCAATATGTAATATTATTTCCATCCACCTAAAATTTTTTAAATCCAATTTTACCATTTGGTGAGTTTTTAGTGAAATATATGAAATGAATCTTTTTTCGTTTTTCGTATGAGGTACTTTTTGACTTTTCCGACAAAAGTACGAGAAGAATGTTTTTTTTAACTTATACAGCATGAACGGATTTTTAAAACAAAATTTCCAAGAATCTTACTTTAAAAGTTTTCAATTTTATATTTAATCAACTTATTTCCGTTTAAAATTGCATGACATGTTAAGAAAGGAAAAAAAATTTAAAGTAGAAAGGATATTTTCATTAAGAATGGAGTTCAAGTGTTTTATCAAAATTATTTTCCATCTAAGATAATAAAAGGATTCTGTTTCTATCCCAATTATTACATTGATTTGATTATGTTGTGATGGAATTATATTTATGAATTCCACTATCTTATATGAATTGTTTTATGATGTTACGATGTTTAAGATTCCCATTTTTATTCCATGGGTTATGCAATGATGTATGATTTATGATTTTGTGGCACACATAAGAATGGTATCATTATGAGATGGGTGGGACCTATATCTCCCTCCAATGCATTGGGTAAAGATTTTATATCTCATGAGATATACATGGATGGAACGATAGGTTATACCGGTTCAGTGAAATAGGACTGAAATGAGGGTGACTCGGTTCAGAAATGGACTTTGTCCACTAAGATAGTCTTGGTAATGAGTCTTGACTAATAAGATATGATTCTCTATGATTATGTGTGTATGCCACAAAGTTTCATGTTTTAAGTTATGATTATTGGGATTTCATTTCACTACTATGATTTATCCCATGTTATGAAATTATGCTCTCTTTTGCAGGTTAAGATTTCAAAAATGTTATGTTCTTATGAAAATGATGTGATTGATATTTCTTTTGTTTACCTTTACTGAGCATTTGAGCTCACCCTTTTATGTTTTCTTTTCCCCAGGATATAAAGAAAGGTTTTAGGTAAAAAAAAGGAAGATCTTTATGGGAGATGTTGAAGATCTTTCACCACGATTAGAAGATTATATTCCGAGCTTCCAAAGACACTAAACTATTACGATCCTTGTGTGTGTGTTTTTGTTATGTACTAAGTATTCCGCAAAAGTAATGTAATGTCCATGTACGTCAGGCTTCGGGTCTCTACACAAAATATTCAAAAACCTCCTGAAATGAAATAAATTCTTTTTAAATTAATTTTTAATAAATTAATGATCATGTTAACAAATGCTCAAAAATTTTGTGTATATTTTATTAGAGTACAATTTGAATATCATGAAATACCTTGTCAACATTGAGAAAAATTAGTAATTTTTTTTTTCAACATTTGAGGATTCCAACTAAAAATAATTATGTATAATTGTATTATTTACTACAGTGTTTGTTGGTAAAAAATAAGGCCTTTATTAGTTCATTTTTAGCATTATAAAAATTGAATATTAATTTTGAATTTTTAAAATTTTATTTTAAATTTATATGTGTAAAATTTCATAAAATTAATGGATAATATTTGGTATAATAATGTGAAATTTCAAATTAATTTAAATTACATATTTATTATTATATTATGTATTTAGTGAAACTTAAAATTAATATATAATTATAGTTTTAACTTGTTAATTTCAGTATTTTGTGTAATCATAATATTTTACTTTGAATTTTTTAATAATTATAAATTAAATAATTTTACAGGAGAAAGAAAATCTCATCACTTTTTACTTGTGATAATTTATGACTTTTTTGTGAGAAGTTTCAAAATAGAAACTACTTATAGAAAAATTCCTTTTCTTATACAATTGTTGGATAGATGTGAATCTATAGAATAAGGGAAACTCACAAGACAAAACCATATCAGGAATGATCTTTCCTTGGATGCATAAGAATATTAAATTAAATCAAAAGGATATAATACATTATGATGGATAAATAATGTTAACTAGAGGATAAAACATATAAAAACTACATGTTTTATTACTAAAAACGTCAATATTTCATAAATATAGAAAAATATAAAATTTTAACCATGTCAAAGATATTGGAAAACATGCCATAATTTTGTATATCTTTGATTTAAAATTAGGTAGTTTGAAAAAACACATCAAAATTTTAACAGAAATGACTTGTCTTTTCCAGATACAAATTTCTATATTTTTATAAGGATATAACTAAAAAGGGGATCTAGTATAGAAAAGTACATTAACTAGGATTCATTTTAATCTTGATATCCATATGTTGTTTTTTAAAAGGATATACTATAGGAGTTTTATTTTCATCTTCCATGTTAAACATTAATATTTGTATGAGGTTTTTTAAAGATATGGTGGGGTGAACATCTTTGTGCTTATAATTTTATTTAATAGTGACAGAAGTGTTATATATATTTTACTTTTAATAATATTTTATATGGGTTCATACATTTATACATTATTTATAAAAAATTTAATATTATATTAATAAAAGTGAATATCCTTTACTAATTGAGGATAATTTATTTTTTCTTTTTTTGGTATAGTGGAAGACTTTTTAATATAAATGGAATTATAAATAAAATATGAAGTGTAATAAAAATGATGTTTAAAACCTTAGTTCTTGTATCATTGTTACCTAGATATCATCTATATGTATTAAACTAGATCTACATAAGAACACAATAATGACTTCTTGAATGGTAGATGATTTAGACTAGTGGTGAGTATTAGTAAAAAATTGTGGGGAGATTATGACCATAGTTTCATTATAACAATATTAAAAAACAACAAAAAATTAAATAAAAACATACCATGATAGTAAAACATTAAACTAGTATGGAAGGCATGATATAATAAAAACATACACAATGTTATAAAAAAATGATACACATGTATATAATATTTTCATACCAAAATTAAACATCCCTTAATGATATGATAATTTATAAAAAATATAGTTGTAGAAAAAGTAATATTATAGACCTATCTCCACATACTC
Source organism: Viscum album (assembly GCA_963277665.1). Taxonomy (NCBI): domain Eukaryota; kingdom Viridiplantae; phylum Streptophyta; class Magnoliopsida; order Santalales; family Viscaceae; genus Viscum; species Viscum album. The sequence goes on from OY728126.1 coordinate 820,704,304, forward strand.
AGTCACACCTTAGACCTATCTCAGCATACCTATTTTTCTCCTTATACAATCTCACTTTCTACCATGGTCCTCACATTTAAATTCTAGCTAAACATAAGGTATGAATTTTGAAAAGGGTACGCATGAATAGCATTAAAATAAAACTAAATAATCTAACAAAAATAGTGTCCCAAATATTTGATGGGTTTTGATAGATTGATTAATCCTAATTGATGAAGTGAAGTATTAAAGAATCCCTTAGAATCATTAGGCTATTAAAGAAAAATCATATATAAAAAATGAACATATTTAACTTATACTAATGTTGGATGAATATTTTCTCATTAACCAAATTGTAGATGAATATCACAACGAAGAAACCAATAGGGTATTTCCGTCATGATGTTCCCAAAGGTGGATATTCGTACAAAGATTGGGAAAACCATCATTACAACAACGATATGTTTTTGACTCTCTGGTGGTAAATTAATAGGGATAATATATCTTTAAAAAATAATAAATAGTGTAACCCCATGAGATTTTAAATTAACACTATGCTCAATAGAGTAAAAGATAAGCAACACCGACTTAAATGAACAATGCAATATTATTATGTGACCATTATAACCTAGCCATTAAATGGTAGGGATTTAATATGATTAAAAATATTATGATAAATATATATATATATGACTTAATAAATACCAATTTATTGATTAATTTTTAGGAAATAAATACTCAAATTTTAGTAAAGTAATTTCATATGTTTTCTTCAAAGATGATTTTTATTACTTTTTAATGAGTGAATAATATAATTAATTTTGGAAAATTTTAGAAACATTATTTGATAAAATGAATTTATTTTTTGAAATTAGTATATCAATATTAGCTTAGAATGAAATTTTCATAAATTTTAGAAAATATTTATTTTCCAGTGAATAGTGAAATATATCAATTGTTAGTGACAATTGTATTATTGTTTCAATCATTTTAAATTATATATAATTTTATAAAAAAATAATGTAATATTAGTAATATTATATTATTGTCAATCCAATTAATTTCATTTTAATCTATATCATGGTTTAATTTAGAATAAAAACATTTTTTATACTTAAAAGAGTATTTTTCTAAAAAAAATGTTTTTCATTTTTCCCATTCAATTTTAAATTATATTAGACAACTTATATGATTTGAATAATACAAATTTACATATATATTTTTTTATTTATTTTCAAATTAATAAATAATTCCCCTTTATTTTTTGTCAATATTAATAGTATCCTTAGTAATTTCTGTTACCACAGTAATGGGTAAATAGGGTCATTAAAGTAAAAAATAAACAGATAATGACTATAAAATGACCATAAAATTTTCTTAAATATTATTTTTTGATTAAATTCCATCCATATTCATCCAATATTTGCTCATATGAAATTTTATGGAAGCCTAGTTATGTTTATGATTATTATATTATTTTGTTTAATGAAAAACCAAACATGTCACACTCTTGTTTTTAATAATTATAATATTTTAAATATGATTTCATATAGAAGAAATGTTTGACTATAAATTATATCTTAAAATAAAAAGGCTTATTTTCATCATGGTAATTTATTTTAAAATTTTATTGAAGAAATAATTAATTAAAATTCTCACACAACACATATAAAGTTAATATTTAAATAATATAATAATCAAATAAATGATATAAAAATATTAAAAGTAATGTAATTAGAGATATTAAAGGTTTTACAAGAATTATAATGATTAAAATAAAAATTTCAAAATATAATTATTTTTTTGTTTTTTTTTTGTTTTTAAAGTTAAAGTAATGATTAGTATCAGAATTGATAATAATGATATTTTATGGGATTAATATTTTACTAAATTATTTAAAAATACAAAAAATATTAAATATGAACTTAGAGGATAATATATTTTCCACAATTTCTTACCCTATTCATTTATAAGAAATTTGGAATCATTTTTTTCAAGAATATTTCAATTTTGTTTTAATCTTTTGACAAAATCCGAAAGTTCCGCACACATAAATTATAAAAGGGAACCCATTCCTTTACTTATTTACTCTTATTTGTTCCATATCTATGAACAAAAATATTACCATTACTCTTATAAACATCCTTATACAAGTAATATAGTTTATGGTACTTCTTAAATTCCAACCCTAGATCCCTTAAAAGAGATATAAAGGAAGTTTGACAAAGAAAATGTAATCATCTTTACCAACTCTTTCACTTTTATTTCTTCTTCTACTTACTCTTCAAGTTTTATTTCCATACTAAATCAATAAATAAAATATAATATAAAAAATATTATATTATTATTATGGTACAACAATATTCCACCATTTATCTATCGTAATTAAATGAAAGCATTGTATGTGCATATGTGCGACTTACAATCTCTATACAGAGGTGTAATTTGTTTTTTCATCACTAATTTACATGTATGTTTATAGTGATGGAAATAATAGATATATATATGAAATTTATGACATTATATTCATTCTAAAAATTTAATATACCGTCCACTTTCTTACCCTTTTGACCATTTATAAATGTCATCATTTTTGGGGCGTACGTATGACTTATCATCTCCATTGAGCGGTGTGGCACATTTTCGATGACCAATTTTCATGAATTATTCTAAAAAAATAAAAAAATATAAATATGATATCTATAACCATAATGAAATTTTTTATATAATGAAACTATGATAAAAGTATGAGGACTAGAACAGTGAATCAAAACATATATGAAAAATGAAGCATTTACCACTTGAAATAGTGATTTAACAATAAATTGCTAATAAATAGGGGATAAAATATTACAATTAAATCAAATATGGTATGATATATATGATTATAATTTTGAATATATGTATAATTACATATTTTTATTATAAAAGGCCTTGAGCTAACTTATCCAGACTCAGTTCTTGAGAATGTTGTGTATTATTTTTATAAATGTAACTAAACAATTACACAATACATTAAAACAAAAGAGTACCTTTTACAAGTCTAGGTTCAAGAGGATTATACAATACCATACATTTATCAGATTTGAACAAAAATAAAACAACTATCTACTACAATTCCACGCATTCTTACTCTAAAAGTGATGACATCTGTAAACAAACCTCTAAGATACCTGGGAAAATCATTTAAAAAAAGGGTGAGAATTCATTTTCCCACTAAGAAGTTTTTAAAACAATGAAGTAATTTTTAGAATATATTTATTTGAAAATAACTTTGAGAAATAATTTAAAAAAAATTGTATATATATACATGATAATAATTGTTAAAATAACCTTTCCAAAACATAACTGAACATACCTATTCTTACACCACTTTTGAAATTACTTATGTACAAAAATTGATTTAAAAGTAATCAAGTGATTTTTTTTCTAAAAACAATATGCATGATTTTGAAAACAAAATAATGTGTCTTGTGGTGACTTGAAACATTGAAGGCTATATTGGACCTACCAACTTGTTAAAGGATTGGGTTCCCTCCCTAATTCCCTACCATGTTTACGACATTCAAGTGACAGATTTTATGAAAACATTTTAAGCATACTCTACTGATATATTCATTCATTGGGATTTAATTTTTTTTTTAAACATTTTATTATATTAAAATAAACATTCAGATTTATATTTAAATATATAAGTATGCATATACATAAATATATGATCTTCTATTGTATATCACTTCTGAGTTTGGTTCTAACAAAAACTCTTTCTATATAGTATTTTCATAAAAATTCATATAACCAAAATTTTATGAAAAACATGTTTACATATTGTTATAACATAAACCATTTTAGAAACCAAATATTGAATAAAAATCACAATTACATGCTTGTTTCATTGATTTATGCATGAAATACATAGACTAATGGCAGTAATAAACATATAAATTTTTTCTTCTTAAAAACATCATAAGAAATAGATAATTATGTGTCACACATAATTTTTTCATTATAACACTTAAATTATACATTCATCACTTTCAAGGAAATACATATATGTACATAAAATTTTAAGATATTAACTTTATGTAAATTTACAGATATATATATATATAGAAGTAATTTGAAGTCAATCTTGAGTGTTGAATAAATATTTTTTTTTCTTTTTATTTTCTTGGATTAATATGTATAATACACCTATGATTTAATAAAAATGTAAAAACTATCAATTCAATATATATAAATATCAAGCATAAAAATAAAAAGTAAATATTAAAATAATCAATAATTTACATAACACACGTACTTAATTCATGAATTTGAATTATTGACTTGGATTTCATAGAAGTATTAAACATGAAAAATAAATACTTAGAAACACTTGAAGAAAACATTCTTGAAGATTGTAGGTATTACTCATATATATATATATATATTAAAAATATAAATATTTAAAAATTAGAATTAAATGATTTGTATCCAAATAAATTTCCTTACTATAGAACTAATTTATGTATTGTTTTAATAAATATAATTCATTTCAGAAACTAAAATTGAAACATGAATTGATAAAAATAAATTTAAATTAAGTAATAATAAATCATTTTAATGACATGATTTATAACGAAGATAAAAATTTTAAAAAAAGAATATTCCTTTACTAGTAAAGTTTTGTAATATTTCTTCTCTTCTTCTTGGAAAAATATTCGAAAATATCATACTCTCACATAAAGGGGAAAGAAAGGATACTTTAGTACCAAACCCTCATCACATATATATACACTCAAAATGAACTATGTGGATATATTTTTTTATAAAATTTGATATATGTTTCATATCTTATAAATGAAAAATTAAAGAGGATATATTATTATATGGTTCCCTATCTGCAGTGTATCCTGAAATTGAAAAATTTGGTCCAAAAAAACATCAACCAGTAGATTCAATGAATGAATCTAATCCCAAACATGAAATAGTTTCTAGAAAATGACTCCAAACCAAAATTTCAAAAACTATAAAAGGATATAAATACAACATATAAAAAATTGATTATAAGAATATTAAAATAATACTGGTTGAATGAAATTATTGACATAAGATTTGGTTCATTAATAGGTCCATAATAAAAAATAATGAAATTGACATTTGAGATAGATAGATTGAAATAGATGATAATAAATGGAATCAATGTATAAGATTTCAGATATCTACACACAAAAAAAAACTCAAATACTTGTTATACTAAGGAAGATCCATGATCTATCCCTTAGATCTGGACCATAAAAATAAGATAAAATAATGATTAAACCCTAACAGTGGTCTTCACTTCACTAATATCATCATTGACATTGCCTCTGAAGAAAACTCATCGACGTTTGTCATCCTTGACTCCTAGTCATTCTCAATATCCAAACTCACGAAGATAAACCCTCTTAGATGACTGGTCTCCTGTGGCTCATGAAGACGAACCTGAACCCTACGGCTTGGCCTTGACCTAGACCATTTCTTGACCTCCATGGATGTTCTCGATCGAAGAAGTAGTGCCTGATCTTGATGAACTCGACCCTCCTTTCAATAGGTTGGAACACACCCCAAAAAATATCCCTCTTCAACTCCCCTTGAAACTCTACACCATGCGAAACCTCTAATCACAACTCTCAAAACCTAAAACATATTTCATTTTCATTTTTTTAAATTTATCTCGTTTTAATATATATCACTATATATATTATATCATTCCATTTTATTTTATAAAAATCATTTGTTAATAAATTTAAAAAATTAAAATAATATAACATTTAATTTTTTTACTTAATAAGAAATTTTTTTCCATGATACTTTGTTTTATCAAAGTTTGAATAATATTTTTTAATCGGTCATCATTTATTAAAAAGCGACATAATGAAAAATAATATAAATTAAATGAAATCACATAGTTTATTTCATATCATCACAAAATAAATAATTTTCTTTTAAATAAAATTTTATACTTTAATTCAAATTATAATTTTATAAAATAATTTTAATTTTTTTTTCTAAAAATAACTTAATATATTCAAAAACAAATAACAAACCTTTCGATAAAATAGATTTTATTATTCAAATTATCATTATTTTTGTAAATGAAAATGAATATATATTTTTATTCAAATAATCTTTTAAATAATACTATATTATGTATTAATTTATTATTATAAGTATTATAGTTAAAACACTTAATTTCAATTAGTTTCTTGGTTGTTACATTTTTTCCACCGTGAAAGAATTGTGTCCTGACAATTCGTTTAGTCGGACTGAAAAGAATTCTAAATTTCCATCTACATAATTATAAAACTTTAGGATCATTAACTCTAAACTTTTCTGCTTAGAAGATGAAATATAATCTCCAATGTTGTGTAGGTCGTTCCTCTAATACTAATTATAAGGCCTCGAGCCTCCTCTGTCAGACTCAGTGCTTGAAAATACTGTTTAATTTTTTAAAAAAGTAACTGAACGATTACACAACACTTTAAAACAAAAAAGGACCTTTTACTGGTCTAGGTTATGGAGTTTTAGACAACACCAACCATTTATAATCTTTGAACAAAAATTAAACAATTGTCCACTATGCTTCAGCACACACTAACTCCAAAAGAGATGACATATATAAATGAACTTCTAAGATATTTGAGAAAAATCATTTTAAAGAAAAGGGTGAGAATTCATTTTTCCAGCAATGAGTTTTGAAAACATTGAAGTAATTTTTAGAATATATTTCTTTGAAAATAACTTTGAGAAATACTATCTAAAACTATTTAAATATTTACTTACGAACAATTTTCTAAATACCCTTTTCATAACTTAATTGAACTTACCTACATTTACACCACTTTTGAAAATACTTATGTAAAAAAATTTCTTTAAAAGTAATCCAGGGATTTTTTCAGAAAACACTATGAATTTTTTTTGAAAACAAAACATTGTGGCTTATAGAAACTTGAAACATTGAAGGCTATCTTGGGGATACCCACTTGTTAAATGAGTGGGTTAAATCCCCAATTCCCTGCCATATTTTCAATATTAAAATTATAGATTTTATGAAAACATTTTAAACATTATATACTTATATATACATTCACTGGGATTTTTTTTTAAAACATGTCACCACATTAAACTAAAAATTCCAATTTAAATTTTTATATATAAGTATATATATACATAAATATATGATCTTCTATTGTGTATCACTTCCGAGTTTGGTTCTAACCAAAACTCTTTCTATATAGTCATTGCATAAACATTCATATACCAAAAATTTTATGAAATATATGTTTACATATTGTTATAACTACAACCATTTTAAAAACCAAATATTGAATAAAAATTGCTACAACATAATTCTTTCATATATTTATTCATGAAATGCATAGAATAATGGTAGTAGAAAACTTATAATTTTTTTCTTCTTAAAAATAATAATCACATAGAAATAGATAATAATGTGTCACAAATAATTTTATTAGTGTATAACTAAAATTATTCCTTCATCACTTTCATGGATATATATACATATGTATATAAATTTTAAAGATATTAACTTTAAGTAAATATACATATATATAAATACATAATTAAAATACAATCTTGAATGTTGAATAAATCATTTCTTTCGTTTTATGTGTTTGGAATAATATGTGTCATACACCCATGATTTAGTCAAAATTTGAAAAATATCACTTCAATATATATATATATATAGCATAAACGTAAAAATTAAATATTAAACTAATTAAAAATTTACATAACTCAAATATTTAAATCATGAATTAAAATTATTGACTTGGATTTCATATAAGTATAAAATATGCAATCCAAATATTTAAAAAATCTTGAAGAAAACATTATTGAAGTCTGGAAATATTACTCATATATATATATATTGATAAATATAAACATTTAAAAATTATAATTAAATGGTTTGCATCCAAATAAATATCCTTACCACTGAATGAATTTAAGTATTTTTTCGATAAATATAATTCCTTAAAAAAGCATAAATTGAGACATGAATTGATTAAAAAAAATTAATTTAGATAAACATAAATCATTTAGATGAAATTATTTTTAAAAAAGATAAAAATTGTAATATAAAAATAATCTGTTACCAGTAAAGTTGAATAATCATTCTCTTCTTCTTCTTAGAAAAAGATTAAAAAATCGTATACTCTCACATAAAGGGGAAAGAAAGGCTACTATAGTTCCAAATCCTCCTATCATATAGATATACACTCAAAATGCACTGTGTGAGTATATTTTTTTTATAAAATTTGAAATAAGTTTCATATCTTGTAATTGAAAAATTCAAGTAGTTATATTATTATATAGTTCCATATCTGTAGTGTATCCTGAAATTGACAAATTCAGTCCAAAAAAACATAAAATTTTAGATTCAATGAACAAATATAATCCCAAACATGAAACAGTTTCTAGAAAATGAATCCAAACTGAAATCTCACAAACAGTAAAAGAATGTGAATACCACTGATAAAAAATTGATTATGCGAATATTATATCAATATTAGTTGAATGAAACTTTTGACATAAGGCCCGGTTTATTAATTTGTCCACAATAAAAAAGAATGAAAATGAAATTTCAGAGTTACAGATTGAAATAGATGATAAGAAACAAAATTAATGGATATGATTTTGGATATCTACACAAAAAAGCACAAATACTTGCGATATTGGGGAAGAACCATGATCTATCCAAATATCTACACCATAAAAACAAGATAAATTAAAGATCAAACCCTAACTGTGATAATGAATTTTCTCATATAATATTCAATATTACCTTCAAAGGTAGAACATCGACATGTGTCGTCCTCGACTCCCAGTCATGCTCAACATCCTGACTTGAAAAGAAAAATCCTCTCAGACAAGTGATCTCCCACAACTTGCCATGATGAACCCGAACCCCACAGCTTAGCCTTGACCTGGACCATTTCTCAACCTACATGGATTTTCTCGATTGAAGAAGCGGCCCCGAACCTCAACGAACCTGATCCCGCTTTCAATCAGTTGATGTGAAACCCCCGAAAACACCCCTATTTTACACCCCCTGAAACATTATACCTCACGATGCCTCTAATCATAACACTCAAAACCCAAAACAGATTTCATTTTCATTTTTTCAATTTATCTCGTTTTAATATATATAACTATATATATCATATTGTTTCATTTTATTCTATAAAACTCATTTGTTAATAAAATTTTAAAAGTAAATTAATATCACCTTTAATTATTTATAATTATTAAGAAAATTTTATTTTTTGATACTATATTTTATCAATGTTTAAATAATTTTTTTAATATGTCATCATGTATTAAAATGTTACATGATAAAAAATAATACAAATTAAATGAAATAAAATAGTTTTATTTCATATCATCACAATATAAATAATTTGTTTATAAATAAAATTAAATAATTTAATTCAAATTATAATTTTATAAAATACTTCAAAATAGTTTTGCCTAAAATAATATAATATTTTCAAAAAAATAAAGAACCATTCGATAAAAAAGATTTTATTATAAAAAATATCATTTTCTATATATGAAAATGCATAAATAATTTTTTAAATAATACTATATTAAGTATTAGTTTATTATTATAAGTATTATCATTAAAATAGTTAATTTCAATTAGTTTCTAGGCAGTTATAGATTATATAATAGGTTCAAACATGTACAAATAAAATCGAACATAAGGTAAGGTTTTCATATCTCACTTTTACTTCTATGAGACATATGACATATTTACAACATATCTATTTGGTTTATATACTAACTATTAGAAATATTATATCACACATTCCTTTGTCTTAATTTTATTTAAATATTCATTTTATGTTATTTATTAATGGGTCTTGCGATTCAAAATTACTAAAGTGGTAATGGTTTATTTCAAAGTCTCATATCTATTCCGGATTGTATATGTTTATGGATACCATGAAAAATATTTCCCTTCCTAAAACATTTTTTCTAAAAAACATCAAAAATATTTTTAAAATTATTCTATGATTTTTAAAATTCATTTTCAACCATGTTTGAATTTTTATAATATGTTTTAAATGGGATATTTTGTCATTTTCTCAATGAGGTACATTTTCAACATTATGAAAAGATTGTTTTTTAACTTATACTACATGAATAAGATTTCCCACTATCATGACACCTCAATTCTTTGAATATTCCATTAAAAGTTTACAAGGTTATTTTCAGAGGAAATCTTTTTTTAATATAAAACATTTTTTTAATAATTAGTGATTTCAAAGTGAAAAGGGTATTTTTATCAAGAATTTTTCAATTATCTTATTAATGAACTTTCATCTATTTAAATATCCTTTATTGGATATTATAATTCATTTCGTTTTATCTCTAATTATACCACATACCAAATTTTTTCAAATTTTTTATGATCGATTGGACTGGGTATAAACTATTTTAAAACCATTCTCCATATTACTCTAGATTTCTTATAATTATGTATATTTATTGGGGAAATTTCTAACATTATATATGAGAGATTTGGTAGAAATGTTTATTTTTCTTCACACCTTTTATAAAATTAATTAATTTGACTTAGTAAGTGATGGGTGGGGCCTGCTATAACACCCTGATGAATAGGTTGTTTTCATGAAAAAATTAACATTGGTATTGACTGAGGCCTTACCCATTTATATAAGATTTCTTGGAGTGAGGAATCAATGATATGTTTATGATTTCCAAAATATGAATTCCATCATTATGATAACCATGGATAATTCCATCATTATGAAATCATTTATTTATGTTGATGTGATTATTTGATTAGTTAGAATAACCATGGATACGTTTTGAGCTCATGTGATGGTTTATATACCTTATTTAGTCATTATTTATTCCTGCCATATTATCATCAGTTTATTGACTAAATGGAATGTGTTTTAGTAATTGAACATTCCATTTTTTGTTATTATTTGTTTCTAATAGCATTTATAGTATACAAACCCATATAGATCATTAGATATCACTACTTTCTTATCTTTTCTTTCTCCAAGATCATAGAAAGTATATTATGATTTTAATCTCAGGATATGATAAATGGAATAATGTTTTACTCAAAGAAAATTATATATTGTATTTTTTTTTCATTTATAATCTTAAATTAAAGTATTTATCTAGTTTACCCAAACTACAAAGCAATTTGGTCCTTTAGGAGGTGATTCCTCGCATCTAGTGCTAATATAATAAAGAAATCACCAACTATGCGATACTGGAGATAGGGTCTTTTTAGTTAGTATCAGTGGAATATTATTAGAAATATTGGGAACTAGATTTAGGAAAACATCAATTATATAATGAAACACAATGACAACATTTTTAAATATTCTGAAAGAACCTAATATTTTTATTTTGAGATTCGTTACACCTAAAATTTTAATTTAGGTTAAGTATATTTCAAATTTTGATATTATACATTATGTTTCATAATGTTATATTCAGATCTAGTGTATTCCATTGTTTAGAAACAACTACTAGAAGATGGAATGAGAATTATATCAATTCACGTAATCCAACAAATATGAATGACCATTTCCTTGATGGTCTTAATCCAATCTTTCAAAGAGAACTAGTATAAAAACATTTCCATCATATGAGGAAATATAATCATGTTATGTCAAGAAAGAGAAATAATTATCTAAGTATTATGGATTCAAAGGGAAGAAAGTGAAAAATATCTAAAAACAATGGATAAGGGGAAATGGAAGTAAGGGTTTTCCCACATGTGATCACTGTGGGAAGAAACACCCTGGTACGAACATAGAGGGGATATAATTTTCATAAATGTGTGGGGTGAGAGGCCACTAAGATCATACTTTCAAGTCTAATAAATAAAAATCTAATTTTCAATTCATTAACAGTAAGGATATGGGGAACAATGCAAATTAATTCCCAAAGCATAAAGGGAACATAACTCCAAAAAAACTAAGGGATCATGGTCTATATTATACTATTAAAATAGACAATATGGAATGATTAAGTTTCATATATATATGCGGATTATAGAATTAGGATATATTTGTATTGTATCAATGAAAATATAGTTATAATAATTATGAAATATATAATTTTTTTAATGTAGTTCTATTTATTTTAGGATTTGAGAGCATATATTGAATGGTACCAATGACTAGGAAAAGTGATTTAGTGGAAAGTTGGTTTTCAGGGAAACCACATGATTAAAGGAAGATTTAATTTAATATGTGCTTGGTGTTGAGATAATAATGATAAATATATGTTTATTAGATATTATTTGTGGCCATTAAATTGGTTAGTCATTCGATGGTTTATTTTATCTTTTTTTAGTTTACTATATGTTTGGATTTAAGGAATATATTTGATAATTTGAGATTTTATTTTTGGAAGAATGAATGTTTTAATGGGGATTATAGTTCTTAGAATATTTTAATAAAATATATTATAAAAGTATTTAAATATTAATTATGTGAATGTAATATATACTTTATAATATTTAAGAACTAATGTTAAATTAAAATTTTGAGACTTTATTATTAGAATTTTAATTTGGTAGGACATAATTTTCTGGATCCTTAAGTTTAAAAATTTATGGAATCAGTTAAATTGAAATTTGGGTTTTATTAGAAAAGTTATATCAAACATTTTGGTTTTTTTAAATATTTAGAGGCTGAAGTAATGGCTTATGGATCCTTTGATTCATTAAAAGTGCTCAAGGAATTAAAAATTCGTCTGTAATATTCATTTCTGAAAATAAGAGATGAAGTGTAAAATGATCAAATCATAAACGAAGGAATATATTTTCTTAAAATATTGAAATTATTAAGTAATTTTATTTTCTGAAATTATTTATCTAGACAGTAAAATAAACCCTCTAATTTTGAAAATGAACTCAAAAAAATTATATGTTTTTTTCTTACTAAGAAATTAGTGGCCTTTTTACCCATCCCATATATATAGTTTCGTGGTGCTTAAATTTCTCATGAACATATGTATATAACTATATATTAATACTTGGGAGTTATTTTTATCTTAGATATCCATTTTTTCACTTCCCACTTATGTTCTCCTATTAAAAAACCTAGTTTTTTGTGGCCTTTGCATTTCCATTTTCCCCTTTTTAAGTGGAAAATTTATTAACACTTTTTACGATGTGGGATTTTCAAAAATAAAATATCATATATAAAACCCTTGATTAAAAATAACAAGTTTAAATTTTTAGAACACAATTTATTTATGGAGGGGATAATGTAACACCCTCATATTTTAAATGAACACTATGTTCGATAGCATATAAGAGACACAACACCCAGCTTAAACGAGTAATAAAAATATTATTATGTGATCATTATAACCTAGTTGTTAAATTATAGAGTTTTAATAGAATTAAACATATTATGAAATATATATAATTTTCTTAGTCATTAAAAATTATTTATTAACTATTAAAAAATAAATACTCATATTTTAGTAAATTCAATTTATACATTTTCTTCAAAAATGTTTTTATTACATTTTTATGAGAAAATAATACAATATTTTTTACCAATTTTATAAAATGTATTTGATAAAATAAATTTAATTTCTGAAATCATCACATCAAAATTATATTAGGGATAAATTTTCAGATAATTCTAAAAAGATTTATTTACCAATTAATAGTGAAAATAATGATTTTTAATGGAAATTGTGTTTTTGTTTCAACCATTTGAGAAGTTAAATTTTATTTTAAAATCGATTAAAATTTAAATTAGTTATATTTTATTACAAATAATACAATTAATTTTATTGTCATAAATTTCATGTTTTAATTTGGAATAAAAATATTTTTATTCTTAAAAAGTGCATTTTATGAAAAATAATTTTTTGTTGCATTTTTTCAGTTTAATTTTAAATTAAAATATTACATGTTTGTGTTTTAGATTTTAAAATATTGAATCCATTTTCGGATTCATGTGTTACAAATTTATTAAATAATTTCTTTTTATTTTTTTATCAATATGAATAATTACCTTAGTATTTTTTTTACCGTGGTAAAGGGTGAATCAGGTAATTAAAGTTAAAAATTGATAAGGACTATAAAATGACCCTTGCACTTGAATAAATGTTATTTTATGGGTTTAGTTGGTTCATAAACAACAAAAATTCTATTATATGGAATCTTATGGCCACTTGGATAAGATTATGACCTCTATAGTATTTTATTTTATGAAAAGTCAAATATGTAACACTCTTGTTTTTAATAAGTGTAATATTTTTAATATGGTGTCTTCTAGAAGTTATATTTGACCATAAATAATATTTTTAAATATAAATAATTTATTTTAATTAGGGTAATATATTTTTCATTTTTGGGGAATAAATAATTAACATAGATTCTTACACAATACAAATGTAGTAATTATTTAATTAATGAAAAATCAAATAAATGATTTTAAAAATATGATAAGTAATATAATTTGAGATATTTAAGGTGATCCATAAATTATATATATGTAAATTACATGTTCAGGATATAATAAAAAAATATCGAATTTTAACTGTTTTTATGTTTTTAATGTCAATGTAATGAATGGTATCAAAATTGAAAATAACGATACTTTATAGGATTCATATTTCATTAAATTTTTGAAAAATAATAAAAAAATAAGTATTCTCAAATAGTATAACATATGGATTAATATTTCATACATTGTGCATTTTTAAGAAATTTTAATGAATTTATCTCAAGAATAGTCTTATTATATTTTAATTTTTTGTGAAATTCTAAAGGGGCCTCTCACTTAAATTATAAAAGGAAACCCACTCCTTAAATTAATTACACCACTTTGACCCATACTAATAAAAAAACTATATAAATTACTCTTTAATACATTCTTATCCAATTTCTAGATGTTTTTCTTTCAAAAATAGAAACCCTAGATCCCTTGATAGTAGATCTAAAGGATGTCTGCAGAAAAATTGGTGATACTCTTTACAAGCTCTTTCAAGTTTATTTCTTATTCTACTTAGACATCATGTTTTTTTCACACTAAATTAATAACTCCAATATAATATATATATATATATATATTATTAGTAGATAACCATATTCCAAATTTTATCCATCTTATACAAAATGAAATCACCATGTGTGTGTGCATATGACTTACCGGCTCCACACAACGGTGTAATTTTTTTCATTACCACTTTACTTTGATGGTTATATTGATAGAAATAGTGTATATATATGATAATTATGACATTATATTGATTTTTTTAAATTAATATATCATCCACTTCCTTACCCATTCGATCATTTAGAAATGATACAGTCGATTGTGAGTGTGTACGAATTACCATCATCATGAAGTGACGTGAATCCTTTTCTTTGCCCACTTTTAAAGAATGATTTTAAAAAAATTAATCTAATTAATAAATATGATATATATAACCTTAATAATATTTTATAAATTTTGGAAATATGATAAAATTATAAGTAAAATAACTGCTGATTCAAATAATACATTAAAAATAAAGCAATTACCACCTGAAACGGTGATTTTAACAATGAATTAATAATAAAAATATTATAAAATATTATAAGTAAATAATACATGGTTTGATATATATGTTTATGGTTCGAGAATATTTTTATAATATATCGGTATTTATTATACAGGGGGTTGAAATACATACAATGTAAATTGAACCTAATTTAATGGTTTCCCATCTAAAATTTACTTTTGTGAGACATATTCCATATTCACCACTTATTTATTTTTTGTGGTGTATATATGTAACATCCCAAATTTGGTGCAGGATGATAGTTCTTCAATCAACTTAGTTAATATGACCTCAAATATGCCTCCCCATATGCCAGAGGTTGCTGACATGCAATGAGGGTCGAATTTCAACCATAGCGAGACTATACCCTATTTTATCATAGTAATACACCAAAGGAAATAAATAAAAAATAAAAAATAAATGACCAAGAGATATTATAACCATAATAATACCAATATGACAAGATAACCAAAAATGGAGATATAATATCAAAATTAAATAATAGATATGCCATGCCAAAACATGTGTCCCATGTCAAAATGAAAACTCCAAAATAAATACACTAACGACACCCAAGAGGGTCCTAAACCACATCTGGTTCCCTTATCTATACTCCATCCTGACTCCACCACCTAACACATGGATTTTTCCCTTATCCTATCCAATAACCCTGAAATCTATTTAGGTACCGATCATGAAGCCTGAGTTGGGAATGAGTACAACTCAGTAGGCTACTACCAATGGTTTCTAAAACAATATCCAGTCAAATAATAGTGTATTTTGTTGTATAAGTAAATAATAAAAATGAAAAAATAAATAGTATTCAAATTACGAAATTATTATTTATTAAACACAAAAATTTCATAGGTTTCAAGGATAGTTGAACCTTAATACATGTTTTGATCCACGCCAAAGTATACACTATCCCTAAGGGATATCATCTTCTAGAATAAAACTATTTCCATTTTATCTCATCTCAATATCAAAATTTCATTGTTTCCATTATAAATCTCAATTATCATATAAATTCCATTATTACTATTCATTATTTCATTAACTAATTCATCAATCGATTAATCATCTCAATCTCATTAATTAACTAAATAATTAATTACTATTCTCAATCTCATTAATTAACAAAACAATTAATTAATATTCCTATTATCACTAATTAAGTCAAAAATTAATTAATCTTATAAATCTCATTAATTATGTCAACAATTAATTAATCTTTTCAATATCATTAATTAACTCAGAAATTAATTAATCTTATAAAATATAATTAATTACCCCAATAATTAATTAATCTTATCAATCTTATTAATGAACTCAATGATTAATTAATCATCTCAATATTATTAATCAACTCAAAAATTATCTAATTCTCTCAATCTTATTAATTAAATAAATATTTAATTCATCACCTAAACATTATTAATTTACTAAAAAATTAATTAATCACCTAGATATATTTAATTAAATAAAAATTTAATTAATCACCTTAATCGTATTAATTAACTAATCGATTAATTAATCATCTCACAATACCATTATCCCATAATTAATTCACCAATTAATTACTCAATTAAACAATCTCAATATCCCTTAATTAATTTCATAATTAATTACTCAATTCAACAATATCAATATCCTTTAATTAATTCCACAATTAATTACTCAATCCAAAAATCACAATATCCTTAAATTAATTCTGAAATTAAGTACTGAATATCTTTAATTCCAATAACCCAAATTCTATGATTTAAATAAATTAATTGAATCCCTAAATCAGTCATTTGAATCAAGAACTTAATTTTTAAACATTAATAGAAATTATATAATTACATACATGTAATTTAAATTGAGATATTTTGATTTTAATCATTGATAAACAACCTCGATTATTTGATGAATTATCACCCAATGAAAAATCCCCAATATTTTAGAACCACAACGGCATAGAATGAGATCCAAATCAAAAAAACCAAAATCAAAATTGAATAAATCATGATCCTTTAGTTATATATCTTTATCTAAAATTTAATGCCACGACCCCAAAAGCCCGAAGCTGGTGCATTATTTAAATACATTGACAAGATTATAAGGAATCAAGTCCTGAAGGACCAATCAGTTTAGTAGTCTTGGAAAATAGATTACATATATGAACATTACATTACACCTTCAAACATAAAACACAACATAGATAATCTTTTGAGACCACCATTATTATCCTAACTTAACCATACATATCAAACCTAATACACTTCTTGTAATCCTGGGAAAGCAAAATATAAGAAATTGGTGAGCTCATATGCTCAGTAAGGGTAAATAATTTAGTGAAAGCTATAAATATTTAAGGAAAAATGTGCAATAAAAACATCCTTTTAAACAAAAACTTGAACATAATAATGAAAAAATAAATCCAACATTACCATATAAATAGACACATGGATATTCTACTAGTCGAATAATCACCTGTAATAATTAATTTCATAATAAGAGAATGCCTAACGTCGGACATCATTCCCACATAGTCACGGCCTCATGCAAAAACTAAAAATAAATTTTTTGTCAAAGCCTTGTTCCAAGACACTAGTTTGTCTCATGAGACCTACTGATGCATCGAGGGGATATAGAGGGCCCCACCCATCACTTACTAAGGCCATTGCATTCCTCATATGAAAATGTTGAAACATAACATAAACATCCGTATTAAAACTAGCATACGAAATGTCAATACCTAAACCATAAACCACGACGGTTATAAAAATAACACATCCACAATAAAAAATATCATAACTCATTTGATACAATAAGGAAGACTGTATTATAATAAATCAACCTTAATCAATAATAATATCTAGTAAAGAATGTTGACATAGTTGAAAATGATCAGTAAATCTTTTTGAGATAAATGTCCCTTTTTATGAAATCAATAAAAAGTCACACATTAATAAAGGAATTAATTTAAAATAGATTTTTGAATCAAAGTGTCCCATAACACTTCGAAACTTTTGAAAGGAATGAACATTTTAAAACAATCATGTCCATATAAATAAATCCTTAAAACCATTTTGAAAACATGGACATTAATAAGAAAGATTTTGAAGAATAAATATTTAAAAATTTTAAAATGAAGTTTTAGTTAAAGTGTACCTTAAAATATTCATTTTGAAATGTATTTTATGAAATATGGACATAGCTAATAAATATGTCCCAGAAAATACTTATATATAAACAATCATGGATA
Source organism: Viscum album (assembly GCA_963277665.1). Classification (NCBI taxonomy): domain Eukaryota; kingdom Viridiplantae; phylum Streptophyta; class Magnoliopsida; order Santalales; family Viscaceae; genus Viscum; species Viscum album. The sequence goes on from OY728126.1 coordinate 820,723,142, forward strand.
ATAATGATATTGAAGAATTAACCATTACCTGGCACTTTCCTTTGGTCGAGTGTATGTTTAATCTAATTTATAATGACCATAGTATGTTATTAAATTATACCAGAATCGTATTCATATTTATTATATCATACATGATTCATTTATTAATTTATATTACCCATTTAATAATGATTTCCATGCTAAATTAACATTTCAAGTAATAATCGCTTTCTTTATCATACGTGTTTTAACATGTTATTCTAGATCGTATAATTTAGATCATGATTTAAATACTTCTAGAATATAAAAAATGATTTATAAATAACATATATTTAGAATATAAATATGTATAATAGATAGATATATCAAATGGAAAACATCGTTTATGGATATGGTAGGTCGTACGTACGCATAAACGCTGTTTTCGTTTTCATATCGTATTGAACAGAAGTAAGTGGATAAGATATATGTAAGTACAAACACACACTCAAACACACACATATATATATATTCAGTGGAATTATTATTTCATATATTACATACTAATTAATAATATATATTTTTATAATCATCGTTGATTGGTGAACTTAGAAATGAATCTCATCGTGTTGTGGAGATGGTAAGTCGTACGTACACACGAGCGATGATATCATTTCATTAATGATTAACAAGTGTATAATTGGATGATATATGAATTATAAAGAGAAATTATAATTTAATTTGAATTATTTATATACATATTACTCATCATTATATATATCTAAATTACATAGTGTTGAATAAAAAATTACACCACAACATGGAGATGGTAAGTCGTATGTACGCACGCATGATGACATTATCATTCATAGGATGGATAGAATAATGAGTATGTTTGTACCATATTTATAATAACATCATAGTATTTATAAGGTACCAGATTAATTATATTGGTATGGAAATAACAAATAAAGGGAAAGTGGAAGAAGAAAAGAACTTTAAAAGAGGTGATAAAATAATTACCTATTCTTTGGGTGTTTCCTTTAGATTTGAATAGAAGGCCTCCTTAAGATGGATTTATTATCAATGGAAGGCCTCTTATTTGACGTTATAGAAGTTTAGAGGAGATTTGGGTAGGGGTTTGCTGACCCAAATGGCTTTGGAGGTGTGATTTTTAGATAACGGTAAGTACCCTTTTATAAGAGAGGTGAGGGTCACTTTAGGAAATGTTTGAAATATTATTTTATTATAAAATCATTTTAGGTTTCTTATCACTAAAAATTTATTTATTTCTAAGATAATGTAGTTATGGGTAGAAATAATCTCAAAAAATATGTTTTAGACAAGTTTAGCTCACCATATTAACCCTATCTTTTAGATTTAACTCTTAGTTAAATAGTTTAACTTTTAGCATATCCTCTTGTATTATTATAATAAATGTTCAACAAATATACTATAAAAATACATGAGAAACCCAACTGGTTCATTGTTGATATATATATAACCTTATAAAAGTCCTTTGTATGATCCTTAGATTTTTAGAAATATTAAATCAATTAATAATACTGTATTTGTTTTAAAAACTCATTTATGTAAATTTTGACACTATTTGGTATTTTGTTTTTGTTAAAGTAATAAAAAAATTTATTACTTAAAAAATTTATTTTATAAACCCTAAAATGTCATATTAACCTAGAAAATTCGTTTATGGCATCAAAAGCTTCAATTTATATTTATTTTTATATTTATTATTATATTTATAATATCAATTATTTTAATCTTTCATTGTTAAATTAATTACTGCATCATCATTGTGTCATAAATAAATTTAATTATTTAATATCTAAAAACTATAAATAAAATACCCTTATTTAGGAAATATTTTTATCTTAATATTTAATATTTATAGTAGAATTTATCTTATTTATAAACCTACATTAAAAATGGTTTAGTTATTAAACATTGATTTTAACACTTTTAACTATTCTTTAAATAAAATAATAATAAATGTCCAACTCTAATCTAAGTGGACCAAAAGGATCATATTTTATTCCTAAGGTTGTTTTTGGTTGAAATAAACTTATCCAGTAGAATTAAGACTTCTGTTAGGGTAATAATTATATTATTTTTTCTTTAATTACCCTATTTACTTTTAATAGTGGAAAATAAAAGTCAAAATTTACTATTTACCGAAAATTATTTTAATCTTGTTGAACCAAATTTTACTTACTCATGTCAACCATGTCTCATGAATATTTTAAATTCAATTCACTGAAGCGGTAAAATTACGTTTTATGCAAATTTGCAAATGTTCCTAGAAGGTGGGTAAAATATATGAAAAAGTTCAATAAAATTTTATACATCTAATTTTATTACAAAATGACTCCAATGAATTAAATTGAACTTATATATGTATTATATATCTATTTTGGCTTAAAATAAATTTAAATAAAATAAATAATTATTTAAATAAAAAGTCGGTTTAAAACAATAACACAGTGTTCTTCACTATTCGTCAAAAATTGAATGTTTTCATAAATATAACAAAAATCCCCCCCAAGATAATTATTTTATTCCAAATTAAAAAATGAATTATATATTACCAAATTTAAAACATAAAATTCATATTAATTAATTTAATATTAATTCCCATTTTCAAAACCAAAAGGCAGGTTTTTAAAAAGTAGAAACTATAAAAAGGTTGACATGCATTTTTGTAAAATTTAAATGTGAAATTAATAATAAATACCTACATTGTATTAAATGATAAAAATATACTCTAATTATACTTAAAACCCATTCAAATTTATAATTTAACACTATAAATTATTTTGATTAAAAAAGATGTTTTCAATTAAAATTTAGTATTTTTCACTATTCCTCAAAATATGAAAGTTATCAAAAAAGTACCAACAATTTATCCAAACTGAATTTTTATGTCCTGCTTCTAAATAAGAATTTATTTTCATTAAATCAAATATATAAAAGAGTCAAATATTGTTTTTAATAAGGGTTCTCCATTAAAAGGCGGTATAATTGCATTTTTTGAAAAATGCTTCTTTTATCTGAAAAAATGCTTTTGTTCTTATATTATTTATAAGAAACACATAATATGGATTCTAAAATTATATAGAGTATATAAAATTCAAATTTCAGTTAATACTATTCATAACCTCTTTTTGAGCGTCTAGTTTAGTAAGTCGTGGTGCGCTCGAACTCGGTGTTGCATATAGCGCAAGTTATTGAATTACATTAAAGAGATAACGTACTATGAAATATTGGAGTGTTACATTCTCCCCTCCTATAAATTGTGTCCTATAAATTTAAAATTTTTCTTCTAAAATAAAAGTATAAAAATATAAAAATACCTTTGTGGAAAACCCACATTGGAAATCGGGTTAATAAAATTTAGTCTTAATAAGAGGGAAATGGAAATGAAAAAGTCACCCCAAAATTATGATCTTGATTAAGAGAACATTGGTTTCAATTAAAGAAACATGATTGGAGGAAAATGTAAATATTTATAAGGATTTATTGAGGTCTTCAATTACAAACAAGTGAACAATAAATAGGAATTTGAGGGCCTTGAATCTATAAATCTATGGTTACATAAAATAGTATTGGTTCATCAAAACATATGGTATTAGGATATCACATTTTTGGTTTTAATATCCTTTCCGTAAAGTTTAAGTATTAATGTACACATAGAATGTCACGCCCAGACTTCATCGAGGTACAATTTTAATTTTAATTTTTTTATTTTGTGAATTAATTGTCTGTTTATTTAAATTGTTTGGTTGTAGCATGGGCTGAACCCGATGTGGGTTGCCCGTTGTGGCAATGATGTGTACGCACAAGCCTTATGTCGCTCGGCGCATGGGTAGGGCACGAGAGAAGCAGTTCAGCTTTTCCATTTTAACGTGTGGTGTCCATTGCCCGGACGTTTCAAATACCGAATAATTAACTTCAGTTTTATTATTAGTATTTATATTTATATTATTGTTATTATTCTTATTATTTACATTATTATTATTATTATTATTATTATTATTATTATCATTATTTCTATTATTATTAATTTTATTATTACTAAATACTTTATCTTTATTTATTGCATTTAGTTCTTTTATTTATTGTATTGGATTGTTTATTTTTTTTATTTGTTTTTTTAATTAATTCTCCCCCCATACAAACCCTAGCCGCCACCCTAATTCTCGCTTTCTTTTTTTTCTTTCTCCTCTTTCTTCCTCCCCACGCATCCCCTCTCCTTCTTCCCTCTTAACTCCAGCGACCTCCCTCCTCCCTCACCCTCTCTTCCTTGCTCAACCACGCCCCTCCCTTCTCCATTCTCCCTCTCTTCTTTCTTTCTCCCTCCCTTCTCCCCTCTTCCCTACGCGCTCCCCCATCCCCTTCTCACCCGGACCCACCGCGCTCCCCCCACCCTCCCTCCTGCGTCAGGCCGCACCCCACCTTCCTCCTCCCCTCTCTACCCCCCCCCCCCGTCTCCTTCTCTTCTTCTTCTTTTCCTTATTCTTTTCCTTCTCTTCCTTCCTTCTCTTCTCTTTTGTCGCACCCCACTTCTCCTCTCTTCCTCTATTCCACGGCCAGCCCCCCAAACTATATTCCTCTTGCCAGACAGTAGCCGACACCCCTCCTTCCTCCCACCGGACCACCTCTTGCACCCCGCTAACACTGCCAGACCACCTCCTGCACCCTGCTCATGCTGCTGGACCACTGTGCCACCCCTCGCTTTTCCAATGTTCCACAATAAGGGTTTTTTTATTTTATTTAATTACTTTGATTAGTTTAATTGATATTTTAGTTATTTAATTATTAATGCATTTGTATAAGTGTTAATTAATTAATTTTTTGTTATTAAATTTGATAATTATTTTATTTATTTGAATTGGTTAGATTGATAATTAATTTATTTAATTTGGTAAATTGCTAATATATTAAATTGATTATTATTAAATTTCTTAATCATCTTATTTAATTGAAATTTTTAAATTATTAATTAATTAATTTAGTTAGTTTTAGAGTTTTATACCTATTAATAAACTTAATTAATTGTTTTGGCTTAATTGTTAAGTAATTTATTTAATTATTACTGAACCTGTTTAACAGTTAACTGAATCATTTAATTGCTGATGTTTATTTTTTTATGGACTACTGATGTTTCACTGGGTTGGCATTGAGGGTATTTGGTCCACTTTTTTCGGACCCTTTTGATGGTTTCTTACGGTGTGACCGTTGCACAACAGGAGTTTTGTGCCATGTCACATCACGCGCCTGTTTGTGGTAGGTGGTTTCACATGCTTAAGGAATTTGATCATTTCGTCTGCTAGTTTGATTAATTTAATATTTCTTTTGTTGAAATACTGATGTGAGTTGTCGGTTTGACTGGTAGAGCATGGGTTTTACTTTTATTAGTGGCTTGTTTAGATTTTCGGGTCTATACTGTGTTGTGCCTTGGTTTTTGAACAAATGAAACAGTTGAAATTGATCCTTGTTACTGTCTTAGTGTGCGTCCGAGTGGGTTCTGCACTATTGGTTGTGTTTATTTATTTTCATAAAACTTATAAACCAGTATTCCAAACGTTTTATAAACTTTAATTTGACCCTCAAAATTCCGTAGTTCTTGCATGTTGTGAGGTTCTATGTTGTGTTTGGTGCCTTGAACTTGATGAGTACGGTGAAATAATGAGCACAAAAGGGGAATCCTGGGTATTAGGTGGGCGGACTAGACTAGAGTGCTAGTGATACGGGAGTGGCCTCGGCCCAGTTTCACATAGCGGGATTGACGCTTACAACACTAACTAAACTTTTGATGATGACTAGAGACCACTACGGTTGGAGGGGTTTCCCTGCCGGTGGGTCGTGCATAGGAAATGTATGATACAGTTCACCGAGATATGAGGTTCTAGGGTCCCACACGACTTTATTACTTAGGGCCTCTCCCACTTTTTGTTTGTCCTGTGCGATTATATACTCATCACTGGTTGGTTTTGGTGACTTCTGTGGTTTCAAAAGGTAAGAATGTTTCTTTTTCTTTCAGTACCAAAAACCCATTTTTCCTATTTTCTTAAAAATATGAATTCCTTTCTTTAAAACTGCTTCCATCAAAATGTTACTCCATTTATTTATTTTCTCTAAAATTTGAACCTGCAAACTTCTTTGGTCATCTAACCCTTTTTATGCATAATATTTTCTCTGGTTCCAACCTATTGTGTGTTGCTCACACCCTACTTACACCTTTGGGTGTAAGTAGATCTGGTTATGTCTGATATAGAGAAATACCAAGGTTTTGAGTACAGTGGCCTGAGTTGTTAGTTGACTCATCTGCTTTGGCGTTGGTGGCAGAGGCCTGACAGGGATATTCTTCCACCAGGTGACTGTTGCTGATTTGGTTTTTGGTCACCTTTTTGGGATTTGGTTGTGGTTGGGTTGTAATTTCCCTTTTGTTGAGACTCGTTCGGACTATTTTGTTAAACTTTTGGTTGTAATGTTGATTTCAGATTTCAGTTTACTTATGGTTTTTTTCTGGTTTTTATATGGGTAAATCATTCCCAAAAATTTTAAATTTATACCCGGGCACTTGTGCCAGCCCGTGGGGATCGGGAATGCCCTTCGGGCCTTGCCGCGGGCCGGGTTGGGCATTGAGTTGATAGCGACCTGATTCAGTTTGTGACAAAATGGTATCAGAGGAAGGTTAACTCTTGGTCTATGTTATTTGAGGTGAGTTTGGTTATACAAAAGTTGGGACTTTCGGGGGGCTCGGAATTCATGTTGTGAGTAGGGTGCCTGGCCATCACGCCTCGTGACAGATACCGAGTCACCATGGGATGTCAGGGTGCTTGTTTGACTTCTTTCCTAGGTGGGATGTACAGGCTACAGACTGTACGTGGACACTAGGTTGGAAAGTAGAGTTTTTACATGAAGTCGTTTTTACATGTTTGGTTTATTGATGATTATTTATCCTGTTGAAAAATTTGGTTCCTCTTGATATATGTAATACTAATGTTATTCCTTTATGACTGTTGCCCTGGGCAGCAAGATGCCTCCTTCGGAGAGCTCCCATGCACCCATGGGAGGAATCCGGAGAGATTTCTCCCGTGCTGCTTGATCAGAGATTGGTAGAGGCTATGGTCCGAGCCGTTCAGGCTTTGGGACAAGGGGTGACTCCTACCCCCACCCCTATTCCAGCTAGAGGGGAAGAATCTAGCTTCAGGAAGGATAGAGCTCAGGAGTTTCTGAAGAACAAACCTCCTTCTTTCCGAGGCAGTTCAGAACCTCAGGAGGCAGAGGAGTGTCTTGAAAAGATAGAACACATGTTTGATTTCCTTGACACTCCCAAGGAAGTCATGGTGAAGTGTGCCTCATTCCAGCTATAGGGTTCCAGTCGCAAATGGTGGGAATCAGTGGTCCAGGATGGGAAACAAGAGCACATGAGCTGGAAAGATTTCAAGGGTACCTTCAACGAGCAGTATTGTCCAGAGTTTCTAGCCTACGCTAGATCTCGTGAGTTCATGGATCTCTCTCAAGGAAGTCATACAATGATGGAATATGTGAACCGCTTTGCTGAGCTGGTGCGGTACGCACCTGAGATAGTTTTGAGAGAATTCTTCAAAGCTCGGAAGTTTGAGAAGGGCCTTCAACAAGAGATCCACTCTCAGGTTTTCTTATTCATGTTGAAGACTTATTCCGAGTTGGTCGATCGTGCTTTCATGGATGAGATTGACCAGAGAGGAAAGTCGGGGTTTTCTGGATCAGTTTCAGGCTTTGGCAGTGGTAGTTCCTCAGAAAAGAAGAGGAAGCGTGTTGAGCAGTGGAAGAAGAGTGGTGGTTTCTTAGGCCATCCCTCTAGGCAGAAATCATCTGAGGCTTATGATGTGAGGCCCATTGTGTGCCATCAGTGTGGAAAGGCAGGACACATCCGACCTACGTTTCCACGTCCTCCCAAACCTTGCTAGGGGTGTGGAGTCATGGGGCACCTACAACATTTCTGCGGGACTGTATGCCCTTACCAGAGTGGGACTAGATTTGTAGCTTCTAGGGGTGTATCAGTGCAGTCAAAGTCAACCCAGATGCCAAGATCTCAGTTCGGTGGTTGTGGTGGCAGGACCAGATCATCTTCTGGGCAGATCCAGATTAGGGCGGAGCTACAGGCGAGCAGTCGTTCTCAGGCCGGGACTTGGAAACTGCATGCTCTGGATCAGGCACCAGCAGGATCTGAAGCAGGGACTTCGACTGTTCGAGGTACCATTCTGGTTGCATCTTCTATAGCTGTAGTTTTATTTAATAATGGTGCTTCATTTTCTTTCATATCTGCTTGCTTTTTGGATCTACTGAACCTACCAACTGAGATGTTATCGTTTTCTATGGAGTTGGAAACACTGTTGGGGAAAAAGTGGGAGCAGGGCCTTAGGTTCCCATCATACGCACACTCTGTGTCAGGAGTCGAGATTGAATGGGATTTCTTCGTCCATGACATGGACCTATTTGATGTGATCCTCGGAATGGATTGGATGGTGTGCTTTCATGAACACATTGATTGCTAACGGTGCCGAGTCAGTTTTACGGCACTAGATGAGACTTCCCAGTTATTTCATGGAGAATGGGATCCTCAGTCGGGATGCGTGGGACCTCGACTCCCTGAATTAGGAAATCATGCTTATCATTTGTCGTCGCTCGCACAGGAGGATGATGTTGGTGTTTTACAGGGCGGGTTACCTCGTGTAGTGGATGAGTTCCTAGAGTTCTTCCTGGATGATTTTTCTGGATTACCCCTAGAGTGGGATGTGGAGTTCTCGATTGAGTTGGCACTAGAAACACAACCTATATCTCTTCCCTCATATCGTATGGCCCCCACCGAATTGAGGGAATTAAAGATACAGTTGGACGATTTGGAATCCAAAGGATTCATTCACCCGAGCATCTCTCCTTTGGCCGCCCCGGTTTTATTTGCGAAGAAGGCCGATGGAACCCTCCGGTTGTGCATTTATTACTGGAAATTGAACAAGGTAACCATCAAAAATAGATACCATTTGTCCCGGATTGATGATTTTTTCGACCATCTGAAGGGGGAAAAGTGGTTCTCCAAGATTGATTTGCGTTCGGGATACCACCAGATCAGGGTGAGAGAAGCAGATATCCCAAAGATGGCTTTCCAAAGCAGGTACAGTCACTTCGAGTACTTGGTCATGCCTTTCGGATTGACGAATGCCCCCGCAGTTTTCATGGCGCTCATAAATAGGGTGTTCCACCAATATCTCGACTCATTTTTCATGGTATTCGTGGATGACATCCTGGTTTATTATATATCTGAGGAGGAGCATGAGCATCACCTGCGTATTGTTTTGGGCACTTTTTGGGATCACCGCCTATATGAAAAACTCTCGAAGTGCACATTCTGGATCCGAGAAGTGAAGTTTCTAGGGCATGTCGTCTCAGAACAAGGGGTTTCAGTGGATCCCGAGAAGATCAGGGCAGTTATGTCATGGGATCAGCCGAGAAATGTGTTTGAGATCAGGAGTTTTCTGGGCTTGGCTGGTCATTACAGGCGCTTTGTCCAGGACTTCTCACGGCTTGCCTCCCCCATGACCACACTCACCCAGAAAGGGGTGAAGTTTGAGTGGAGCCCTCAGTGTCAGGTGTCCTTTGAGGAGTTGAAGCGGTGGTTGACCACTGCACCTGTGCTGACCTTACCGGAGTCGGGAAAGGGCTATGTGGTTTATTGTGATGCTTCATGTACGGGCCTTAGATGTTTGCTCATGCAGGATGACCATGTTGTGGCTTATGGTTCTCGCCAGCTCCGGCCGCATGAGAAGAATTATCCAAATCATGAATTAGAGTTGGCAGCGGTGATGCATGCTTTGAAGACGTGGCGCCACAATCTCTTTTGGGAGAAGTTTGTGGTTTATTCTGACCATAAGAGCATGGCCTACATTTTCTCTCAGAAGGACCTCAATTTGAGACAGTACCGCTGGGTCAAGTGCCTACAGGGTTTTGATTTTGATATTGTCTATACCCTTGGAAAGGGTAACGTGGTAGCTGATTCTTTGAGTAGAAAATTACCAGTGCAGGCATTGAGGAAGTCCGGCGATGAGTGGACTTTGATGGGGATCTTCACCCAGATGCACTTGGAGAGCGGGGAGCAATGTGTAGGTACTTTCTTGGCTAGCATTCATTTGACTTCTGTACTTGTAGAGTTGATTCAGTGGGAGCAACTCGGTGATGAGCTGTGTCAGTGATCTATGCAGTTTCTTTATGGCGGGGAGACACCTTTTGAGTGGTCTTTGTATTCCTGGAGGGTCTTGTGCTTCAAGGGTCGTGTTGTGGTGTCGTTGTCTCTGCAGAAGGTGGTGATGCAGGATAGCCACCAATCACAGTGGGTCATCCATCCTGGTACCACCAAGATGTATTACGATGATCATCGTCAGTTCTGGAGGCCAGGTATGAGACGGGACATAGCCGACTTTGTGTCGAGGTGCTACACTTGCCAGCAGGTAAAAGCAGAGCATCAGAAACCATCTGGCCTACTCCAACCATTACCAATTCCTACCTGGAAGTGGGAAGAGGTCTCCATGGATGTTATTATTGGATTGCCTCGTACACCTCGGGGGAGGAATGCTATCTGGTTAGTGATTGACCGCTTTAACAAGTCAGCTGACTTTATCCCGATCAGAGATGCAACGAAGGTAGATGAGTTGGGCCGCTTGTATGTTCAGTAGGTGGTTAGACTTCATGGTGTGTCGTCGGTAGTTGTCTCTGACAGGGAACCCCGCTTTACATCTCGGTTTTGGGGAGGCCTCCAGAAGTCTTTGGGGTCACATATCAAGATGACTACGGCATACCATCCTCAGACCGATGGCCAAACGGAGTGAGCGAATCAGATTCTGGAAGACATGCTCTGAGCCTGTGTGTTAGATTTTGGAGGCTCATGGGATAACCATTTGGGACAGGTCGAGTTTTCTTATAATAACAGTTACCAGTTTTCCATCAGAATGGAACCCTTTGAGGCGCTCTATGGTCGGCCTTGTTGGTCTCCTCTTTGTTGTTCTGAGGTAGGCAAGACCTCTCTCTTGGGACAGAGCCTTGTTCAAGAGACGTCTGAGATGGTCAAGCTGATTAGGCAGCGGTTGTTGATAGCTCAGAGTCACCACAAGTCTTATGAAGAATAGAGGTGGCGGGATCTTGATTTTTCAATGGGGGACAGAGTGTTCCTGAAAGTGGCCCCTCGTTTGGGTCACTGTCGTTTGGGGAAGTAGGGGAAGCTGACACCGAGGTATGTCGGACCATTCGAGATTATTGAGCGGATTGGAAAGGTGGCATACAGGTTAGCTTTGCCCTCGCATTTGATGTCGATTCACGACGTATTCCATGTCTACCAACTAAAGAAGTAAAACCCTGATCCGTCGCATGTGCTGAATTAGGAGGAGTTAGAGATAGAGTTCGACTTATCTGTGTTTGAGCGACCAGTGCAGATAGTGGATTCTCAGGAGAAGGTGTTGCGTGGAAAGTACATTCCTTTGGTCTGTATTCTCTTTCATCACGGGAATGATGAGCATGAGGCTTGGGAGCAGAAGTTGTGGGTTGAGTAGGAGTACCCATTTATATTCTCACATCAGGCATCGAGATGACTTTCCGAGGGAGGAGAGTTTTCATGGTGGGGAGAATTGTCATGCCCGGACTTCGTTGAGGTACAATTTTAATTTTAATTTTTTTTATTTCATGAATTAATTGTCTGTTTATTTAAATTGTTTGGTTGTAGCACGGTCTGAACCCGATGTGGGTTTCCCGTTGTGGAAACGATGTGTGCGTGTGAGCCTTACACCGCTCGGCACACGGGCAGGGCATGGGCGAAGCAGTGCGACTTTGCAATTTTAACATGCGCTATCTGTTGCCCGGACGTTTCAAATACCAAATGATTAACTTCAGTTTTATTATTATTATTTATATTTATATTATTGTTATTATTCTTATTATTTACATTATTATTATTATTATCATTATTATTATTATTATCATTATTTCTATTATTATTAATTTTATTATTACTAAAGCCTTTATCTTTATTTTATTGAATTTAGTTCTTTTATTTATTGTATTGGGTTGTTTCCTTTTTTTATTTGTTTTTGTTAATTAATTCTCCCCCCCCCCATAAAAACCCTAGACGCCACCCTAATTCTTCCTTTTTTTATTTCTCCTCGTTCTTCCTCCCCACACATCCCCTCTCCTTCTTCTCTCTTCACTTCAGCGGCCTCCCTCCTCCCTCACCCTCTCTTCCCCGCTCGGCCACCCCCCCCCTTCTCCCTTCTCCCTCTCTTCTTTGTTTCTCCCTCCCTTCTCCCCTTTTCCCTGTGCTCTCCCCCATCCCCTTCTCACCTTGACCCATCGCGCTCCCCCACCCTCCCTCCAGCATCGGGCTACACCCCCCCTTCCTCCTCCCCTCTCCGCCGCGCTGTGTGCCCCCCATTCTCCTCCTCTTTTTCTTATTTTCCTTATTCTTTTCCTTCTCTTCCTTCCTTATCTTATCTTCTTCCATGCACCACTTCTCATCTCTTCCTCTATTCCATGGCCAGCCCCCCAAACTCTCTTCCTCTTGCCGGGCAGCAGCCAGCACCCCTCCTTCCTCCCACCGGACCGCCTCTTGCACCCCGCTAACGCTGCCGGACCACCTCCCGCACCCTGCTCATACTGCCAAACCACCGTGCCACCCCTCGCTTTTCCAACGTTCCTCAATAAGGGGTTGTTTTTATTTTTATTTAATTACTTTTTTTAGTTTAATTGATATTTAAGTTATTTAATTATTAATGCATTTATATGAGTGTTAATTAATTAATTTGTTGTTATTAATTTTGATTATTATTTTATTTATTTTAATTGGTTCGATTGATAATAAATTTATTTAATTTGGTAAATTGTTAATTAATTAAATAGATTATTATTAAATTTTTTTAATCATCTTCTTTAATTGAAATTTTTAAATTGTTAATTAATTTATTTAGTTATTTTTGGAGTTGTATACCAATTAATCAACTTAACTAATTGTTTTGGCTTAATTGTTAAGTAATTTATTCAATTATTACTGAACCTGTTTAACAGTTAACAGAATCATTTAATTGTTGATGTTTATTTTTTTTATGGACTGCTGATGTTTCACAGGGTTGGCATTGAGGGTATTTGGTCCACTGTTTTAGGACCCTTTTGATGGCTTCTTATGGTGCGACCATTGCACAATAGGATTTTTGCATCATGTCGCTTCACACACCTGTTTGAGGTAGGTGGTTTCACATGCTTAGGGAATTTGGTCATTTGTTCTACTTGTTTGATTAATTTAATATTTCTTTTGTTGAAATACAGATGTGAGTTGTCGGCTTGACTGGTAGAGCATGGGTTTTACTTTTATTAGTGGATTCTTTAGATTGTCGGGTCTACAATGTGTTGTGCCTTGGTTTTTGAACAAATGAAGCTGTTTAAATTGATCCTTGTTACAGTCTTAGTTTGCGTCCGAGTGGGTTCTCCACTGTTGGTTGTGTTTCTTTATTTTCTTAAAACTTATAAACCATTTTTCCAAATTTTTGATAAACATTAATTTGACCCTCTAAATTCTGTAGTTCTTTCATTTTGTGAGGTTCTATGTTGTGTTTGGTGCCTTGAACTTGATGAGTAGGGTGAATTTGAAATAATGACCACAAAAGGGGAAGCCTGGGTATTAGGTGGGCGGACTAGACTAGCGTGCTAGTTATACGAGAGTGGCCTTGGCCCAGTTTCACTTAGCGGTATTGATGCTTACAACACTAAATAAAAATTTGATGATGACTGGAGACCACTACGGTAGGAGGTGTTTCCTTTCGGCTGGCTCATGCATGGGAACTGTATGATACAGTTCACCGAGATGTGAGGTTCTAGGGTCCCATAGGGCTTTAGTACTTAGGGCCTCTCCCACTTTTTCTTGCTCATGGGCGATTGTATACTCATCACTGGTTGGTTTTGGCGACTTCTTTGGTTTCAAAAGGTAAGAATGTTTCTTTTTCTTTCAGTACCAAAAACCCCTTTTTCCTATTTTTTTAAAAAAAACTGACTTCCTTTCTTTAAAACATCATCCATCAAAATGTTAGTGCATTTATTTATTTTCTCTAAAATTTGAACCCGCAAACTGCTTTGGTCATCTAACCCTTTTTATGCAGAATCTTTTCTCTGGTACCAGCCTTTTGAGCGTTGCTCACACCCTACTTACACCTTTGGGTGTAAGTAGATCTAGTTATGTCTGATGCTGGGAAATGCAAAGGTTTTGAGTACGGTGGCCCGAGTTGTTAGTTGACTCATCTGCCTTGGCATTTGTGGCAGAGGCCTGACAAGGATATTCTTCCACCAGGTGACTATTGCTGATTTGGTTTTTGGTCACCTTTTTGGGAGTTGGTTGTGGTTGGGTTGTAGTTTCCTTTTTGTTGAGACTCGTTTGGGCTATTTTTTTAAACTTTTGGTTGTAATGTTGCTTTCGGATTTCAGTTTACTTATGGTTTGTTTCTGGTTTTTATACAGGTAAATTGTTCTCAAAAATATTAAATTTATACCCGGGCACTTGTGCCAGCCCATGGGGATCGGGAACGCCCTTCGAGCCATGCCGCGGGCCGGGTCGGGCGTTGAGTTGATAGCGACCCGATTTGGTTTGTGATATAGAATAAGTAAAAAAATGCATGACATGTAGAATTCCATCTTTTAACTAATTTCTACCAAAACTCATCTTTCAATCCCAAAAGATAATAGAACACCAAAATATTATATTTATCCTAATTGCATACGGGTCCAAAAAAATGAATTTATAATTCATCTGTCAGACTATTTAAAAAACTACATTATACAAACCAAGACATCATGTAGGGCATTGGTAGGTTATGCACTCTTGTCTCCCTTTGGTTGTGGGTTCACGTATTGCGGCCTTGTTGGACGTGATGGGTTATCGCCCGACATCTGGGTTGTCCTTTTTATAACAATGAAAAATAATCATAAGAAATGATTTATCCTTAAAAATAGTATCCAATTTCAAACTTAATCCATTCCAACCTTTTGGGTTATCCAAAATACTTCTGTCCAAACTCACAGTCCAACATTTATAAGGAAGGTAAACACAATGAAGATATTTTTTTCCACATAATAACATGTGAATACTTTCATCATGTATTCTTATAAAAAATGGTAGCACCCTAAATTACCATAAAACCTTATTGATTACATTCATACTCCCTTATTCCCTATAGAATACTAGATATACTCTTTATATCCAAAAATGTCGTAAACTCCAACAAAAATGGAATAAAAAAACAATTAATTAGTTTCAATATAGTCAAGAATATCGAATATAATTTATCAAAATCAATCATATCTTATTTCAAAATCACTACCTCAGCATCAGAACCATATTAAGGTTTATCTTTCCTTCAACTATGTATTTTACAAAAATTTAACTTGTTATTGAGTCCCTTTTATTAGAACCATATAATCTCAAATCCTCAATGAAATAGTACTACAACACAATATTTAT
The DNA here is from genome assembly GCA_963277665.1 of Viscum album. NCBI lineage: Eukaryota > Viridiplantae > Streptophyta > Magnoliopsida > Santalales > Viscaceae > Viscum > Viscum album. The sequence goes on from OY728126.1 coordinate 820,738,647, forward strand.
TTATTTACATAATTCATATAACCAATATATCATTGATACAACACTCAAATGAAATAATTATTTAATAACAACATAAGAACACTAGTCATTCCTCTTCATCTATGGTAGTAGAATAACATGAGTATTATCCAATAGCCTTATTTGGGGCATACTTTGATGATTTGGAAATTGATTCGCCTAGTGTCCCAACTCCTTGCAGATGAAGCGTTGTACATTTGAAACCTTTTTCTTACCCTTGAAATCATTTACTAGGTGTCCTTTTTCTCCACATTTATAACAAACTCACATTCCCTTAGAGCATTTATAAAGGTAATTCTTTCCACAGTTATCAAATATGGGAAAAACCTTCTTTCCCCTCTTCCCTTTATCCATATTTCTCTAAAACATCATTTTCTTCTCTTGCTTCTCTTCAAATCCATAGGACTTAGATAATTCTTTACTTATCTTATTAACACATGATACTATTTTTTTTATTTGACGAGAATATGTGGGAGACTATTTCCCTTCTAAATTTTGGCTTAATACCATGAAAGATATGATCCTTCATACTCTTTGGATCATGTGTATTGTTGGAGTCCTCCTTCCTTCTACTGGGTGCCATTTCTAAATAATGACATACACTAGGTTAGTTAATCAATCTCAATTCATAATTTCAGACTATTAAAACACCAAACTCAAAATTAAAAGATTCTGCATATAATCTATATCATAAAAAAATGTTTTCTTTGAGGAAATATTTACTCATAAATCCTTCATGATGGATTTTAAAGAAAATTTTAATTATCCTAAGCATATCCCCTGGGAGTGTCACAACCAAGAGTGCAGCAAGGCCCATTGTCATGTACCAGGATACCCTGAGTCAAGCCCAAAACTCCTTGTCAAAGTTTTCAGTCCTATGTATATATGTTCCAGATCCGCCTCTACCTCCTCGTATCCAGATGGGGATTTATTGTTTGAAAAATACACAAAATCTCTACATTACCAAAATTCTAGGAAGTTCATCTATACTAATACTCAAAGTATATCTGAGGGTAATGTTCTCTAATCAGAGTCTTTCTAAATCTAGTTTTGAAGGTTTGTACTAAACTTCCTCTGATACCAACAGTAACGCCCTGACCCCAGAAGCCTGGAGCTAGTGCATTATTTTAATACATTGGCATGATTACAAAGAATCAAGTCCCATAGGACCGATCAATTTTACAATTATGGAAAATAGATTACACACATGAACGTTACATTACACATTCAATTATAAAACACAACATAGATAATCCTATGAGAATGCCATTATTCTCCTATATTAACCCTACATATCAAACATAATACACTTCTTTTAATCCAAGTAAAACAAAACATAATAATGGGGTGGGCCCATATGCTCTGTAAGTGTAAATAATATAGAAGAAGCTATAATATTTTAAGGCCAGATGTGTAATAAAAACAATAGCCTTTTAAGAATAAACATGAAGATAATATAGAGAAAGTGAATCAAACATTACCATATAAACATACACATATATATTCTACTATTCGAATAATCACATGTAAGAATCAATTTTATATTGAGGGAATGCCTAATGCTGGACATCATTACCATATAGTCAAGGCCTCGTTCCAAGACTAAAACTAAAATTTTTGTCAAGGCCTTGTGTCAAGATACTAGTTTTTCTCATGAGACCTACCAATATATCGAGGGACTATAGCAGGCCCCACCCATCACTTTCTAATTCTATTTCATTCCTCATATTGAAATTTTTAAACATAACATAATCATTTGTATTAAAACTAGCATATGAAATGTCAATACATCAACCATAAACCATAAAGGGTATAAAAATAGCACATCCACAGTCAAACATATCATAACTCATTCGATACAATATGTAAGAATATATTATCATAAATCAACCTTTATCAAGAATAATATGTAGTAACAAATGTTGACATAGTTGAAAATGATCAGTAAAACTTTTTCAGAGAAATAGCACTTTTGTGAAATCATTTAAAAGTGACACATTTATAAAGGAAATCATTTAAAAGATATTTTTGAATCATATTTACCCATACCACTTTGAAATATTTGAAAGTAAATGACATTTTAAAACAATCATGTCCATATAAATAAATCCATAAAACCATTTTGAAAACATGGACATTAATTAAAAAGATTTAGAAGAATAAATATTTAAAACATATAAAATGATGTTTTAGTTAAAGAGAAAATTAAAAGATTCATTTTAAAATGTCTCCTATGAAACATGGATATGGATAATAAATATGTTCTAGAAAATACTTACACATAAATAATGTCAAATAATAATGATATTGAGGAATTAACCCTTACCCTGCACTTTCCATTGGTCAAGGGTACGTTTAACCTCCTTTATAATGACAATAGTATGTTATTAAATTATAACAGAACCATATTCATATTTATTATATCATATATGATTCATTTATGACTTTATATTACCCATTTAATAATTATTTCCATGTTAAATTAACATTTCAGGTAATAATCGCTTTCTTTATTGTATGTGTTTTAACTTGTTATTCTTGATCGTATTATTTAGATAATGATTTAAATACTTCCAGAATATAAAAAATTATTTATATATAATATATATTTATAATATAAACATGTATAATAGATAGATATATGAAATGGGAAACATCATTTATGGAGATGGTAGGCGGTACGTATCCATAAACATTGTTTCCTTTTTCATATCATATTAAATGGAAGTAAGTTAATAAGATATTTTTAAGTACATACGTAGAGATATATATATATATATATCTAGTATCATTATTATGTCATATATTACATACTTATTAATAATATATATTTTTATAATCATCGCTGAATGGTGTACCTAGAAATGAATCTTATTGCGTCTTGGAGACGGTAAGCTGTACGTACACACGAGCGAAGATATAATTTCCTTAATGATTAAAAGGTATGTAATTGGATGTTATATTAATTTTAAATAGAAATTATAATTTTATTTTCATTATTTATATACATATTACTCATCATTATATCCATCCAAATAACATAGTGTTGAAAAACAAATTACACCACGGCGTGGAGACGGTAAGCCGTACGTATGCACCCATGGTGACATTATCATTCATAGGATGGATAGAATAATGAGTATGTTTTTAACATATTTTTAATAACATCACAGTATTTAGAAGTTACTGGAGTTATTACTTTGGTATGGAAATAATAAATAATGAGAAAGTGGAAGAAGAAAAGAACTTTGAAAGAGGAGATAAAATAATTACATCTTCTTTGGGTGTTTCCTTTGGATTTGAACAAAAGGCCACATTAGGTTGTCTTTATTCTCAATGGAATGCCTCTATGTTGAATTTAGGGAAGTTTTGAGGAGATTTGGGCTTGGGTTGGCCGAGAAAATTGGCTTTAGAGGTGTGATTTTGAGAGAAGGGGAAGTACCCTTTTATAAGAGAGGAGAGGGTTACTTTAGGCAAAGTTTGAAATATTATTTTATTATAAAATAATATTTGTTTTATAATATCTCCAAATTGATTTATTTATAATATAAGGTGGTTATATGTCTAAATACTCTCAACAAATAGGTTTTAGACATGTTTAGGTCACCATATTAACCCTATCTTTTTTATTTAACTCTTAGTTAAACTGTTTAACTTTTACAATGTCCTCTTGTATTATTATAATAAATGGTTAATAAACACACTATAAAAAGCCAATAGAACCCCAAGTGGTTAATTATTGACATATATTACCTTATCTAAGTCCTTATTCTAAACTTTAGATTTTTAGAAATATTATATAAATTAATAATATATTATCTGTTTTAAAAACTCATTTATGTCAATTTTGAAACTATTTGGTATTTTTTTTGTTAAAGTTGTAAAAACTATATCACTTCAAAAAAAATATTTAATCATCTCTAACATGTCATATTATCTTAGAAAATTCATTTATAGAATCAAAATCCTCAATTTACATTTTTTTTATATTGATAATATCAATTATTTTACTCTTTCATTAATAAAGTAATTACTAAATCATTATTGTTTCATAAATAAATTTATTTATTTAATCTCTAAAAAATACAAATAAAATTAAATTATGTATAAAATCTTTTTATATTTCTAATTAATATTTATTTTTGAGTTTATATTATGTATAAATGGATATTAAAAATGGTTTAGTTATTAAACTATGAATTTAACACTTTTCACTCTTCTTTAAATAAATTAATAATAAATGCACTAATCTAATACATGTAGACCAAAAGGATAAAATTTTATTCCTACGGTTGGTTTTGGTCTAAATATAGTTATCCAATAGAATTAGATAATGTGTTACGGTAATTACAATACCATTTTTACCTTTAATTACCCTACTTACTTTTAAACGTGGTAAATAAAATTAAAAGGTTAATATTCACCAAAAATTATTTTCAACTTATTGAACCACATTTTATATACTGATGTCAACCATGTCTCTTTTATTTTGGAAATTCAATTTAGAAAAGTCGTAAAATTACGTTTTATGCAGAATTTTAAATGTTCCTAGAAGGTGGGTAAAAGACGTTAAAAAGTTTAATAAAATTTTATACATCTATCTTTATTATAAAATAACTCCAATTAATTAAATTGAAATTATATAGGTATTATATATCAATTTTGACTTAAAAAAATTAAATAAAATAAATAATTGTTTAAATAAAAATTCAGTTTTAAACAATAACGCAGTGTTTTTCACTATTCATAAAAAATTGAAAGTTTTAATAAAAGTACCAAAAATTCAACCTATATTAATTTTGATATTCAGAATTCAAAAATTAATTTTGTTTAACTAAATTCAGAAAATATAATTTATATTAATTAATTCGAAATTAATTCCTCTAGTCAAAACTTAAAAGTGGGTTTTTAGAAAGTAGAAACTATCAAAAGATTGACACATGTTTATGCCAAATTTAAATGTGAAATTACTTAAAATGACCTAAATTGTATTAAATTGTAAAAATATAATCTAACTATACTTACAAACCATTAAAATTCATAATTTAACTCTATAAACTATTTCGATTAAAAAAGTTGTTTTCAATTAAAATTTAATATTTTCACTATTTCATCAAAATATGAAAGTTATAAAAAAAGTATGGAAAAATTATCCAAAATAAATTTTTATGTCCCACTTCTAAATAAGAATATAATTTAATTAAATTGAATATATAAAAGTGTCAAATATTGGTTTTAAAAAGGGTTCTCTGTTAAAAGGTGGTAAAATTTCATTTCTTAAAAAATACTTCTTTTATCTAAAAAACGAATTTGTTCTTATATTATTTCTAAGAAACACATAATATAGATTATGAAACTATTTTTAGTATATAAAATTCAAATTTTAGTTAATACTATTCATAACTGCTTGTTGAATGGCTAGTTTGGTAAGTTGTGGTGCGCTCGAACTCAGTGTTGCGTATAGCACATGTTATTGAATTACCTTGAAGAGATAACATACTATGAAATTTTGGGGTGTAACATAAAATAATTGATCTAGATCTAATAAAAATAGAAAGAAAATCCATTTTTCGGATGATAGAAGAAAGGAAGAGGAATAGGAAAAAAAAGCGAGATAGGATTCCTTTATAAGGAGGGGTGCGATATCTTCGATCTGGCATTTGAGTTGTAAATAATGGAGGTCGAGAAGAATTGAAATCAGCCTGGGAGGATTTTAAATCATGAAAAAATATATATGGTTTAATGGGGGTTAAAATCAGGTGATTTTTGAGGGTTCAGTTGATTTAAAATCTATTTTTTATTGAATTAAATTTTCATTCATGGTTTGTTGGGAAACAACACATAGTTTTCCCTAAATGTGAACCTAAAACATGTACATATTCTATAGGGGTTAATGGTTAATCCATAAAGGGTATAAATTTTAACAATCTATACACCAACTGCTCTAATCCATAATTTCCAAGGATGCACGACTTGTGGGGTTGGGGGATATGGTTTTCCCTAACCGTGCCCCAACCATGAACTGCTCTCTTCCTTCTATTTTTTCTTTCTCAATTTTATCCAAAACACACCCCAAGGTAAACCCCAAACAATTTATACTGAGAAAAGAAAATTAATACCTAAAATAATGTATGATTCATCTATAGAAGTGGTTGGGATATTAAAATCTCTTCACCTTATAAATAATCATACTCAATTTATACTCCCAAGAATCCTTAAGATTACAAGCCAAAAATATTAGGCCATTGAGCCCTCATTTATTCTTCTCTCTCCCAAGTTTCATCCTGTTCCACAATACAGGAACTATCAGCATTGTCTTCTCCCAAAACACTTTCTCACTATGATCTAACACACTTATCAGATTCCCCTCAAAGGACACAACTATCTCAAGAAAAAATCATCCACATCGATCACATGATAAGTGTTAGGGTGATACCTCCAATGCTTTGACACATGAAAAACATCATTCATATGAATGTATTTCTATAGAATATCCAAAAGTAAATACACCAAACCTGATTATCTCCATAACCTCAAATTTTCCAACAAACATGGGCTCTAGGTTGAAATGTCTCTCTATTCTATAGTGACCCAACCCTAGAAATACCTGAAGCAATACATGGTCACCCTCTCTAAACTCTAAGAGCCATATATGTCTGTCAACATATGAATCATGTCTACTCTAAGCTATAGCCATATTTTTCCAACTCAACGGAACCTACTCTAATGTCTCCTACATGAGACTCAGTCCCAACAACTCTGACTCACCTACCTCTATCCAGCATAGATATGATCTTCATGGCCTTCCATAAATATCCTCGTTTGGAGAGATATGCATGGTTTCCAAATAACTATTTTTATTGGAAAATCCACCAAAGGAAGGTTTTTTCCCAAGACCCTCTGATGTATATGACACATGATCGAATTATATCCCCCAACACATGTATAGTACAATCTTATTGCCCGTCTGTATGTTGTTAGAAAGATGTACCCAACAAAACTTGTGTACCAAGTTCTTTCTATAATCCCATATAGTAGTGTAAAGTAAAGAGAGACTCAGGGTCTAAATCTATAGTTTATGGCACCACGTCTAGATGAACTATCTCCCAAACATAAAAATCTCCGAGTTTCTTCCCTCATATAGTCTCCCATATAGGCATGAAATGTGCTGCATTCATTAGATAGTCTATAATAAACCTATAGCATCATTTATCAAAGGTTTCCTCAGGATACCCCCCACAAAGTACATGGTAACTTTGTACCACTTCCACTATATAATGGGAAACAACTATAGAAATCCTCTAGGTCGTTGATGTTATGACTTCACCTACTGGCAAGTTTACCATCGTGTCCCAAACCCTGATATCCCCATTTTCATTCTCAACCACAAAACTATCGATGTATGTAATGGTACACTTTTGTCTCACCTGGATATACCACTGACTTTGAGGCATGAAATTCCCACATCAACTCCTCCCACATTCTCATAGGCACAATAACTCGATTCTTGGCATAGATGATCTTTCCTCATCTATAAACCAATATGAAGGTGTCCCCCCATCTTCATGGATTTCCCTCAATGTTAAAAATTTTGGATCCACATAATGCATATCCATGATCTTTCTCAAAATTGTAGACTCCACTAAAACTAATACTAAAGTCTACTTTTCTTGACTCCCCTAAACAACCACTTGCATATCACCAAGTATAGTCATCAACCTTCACTCGGTACTAAACTCTTCAACAACCTAATTATGAGTTTTTCTACTCAAAGAATAAGAAATATTATTTCCTTTACCGAGCATACATTCTAATTAAAAATAAAATGAATACATATAATCAACCCATATCCACTTTAAAAGATTAAAAACTCATTGTTAGAAGACATACCATATTCTATTTTGATCGTTAAATTCCATAAACTTCTTATAAAATAGATAATTCTTCCAACACATTAAAGCATAAACCAACATAACCAACTTGATTTCATGTACTGGGTAGTTCCATTCATGTTTCCCAAACTAGTGAAACCTATATTCAACGACTCTATATCCCTTCATTAACACTTCTCCAAGACCGATCCTAAAAGAATCACAATACACCATATGCTCCTCACCTAGACCATGTTTGATCGAGATAGGTGTTGATGTCAAGAACTTATACAACTTTTAGAACGCATTCTCACATGCTCCAGACCAGTAAAACATTATCACATTCTTTTTAATTATTGAAATAGGTGATTCCAATCTAGAAAATTCATGGATAAACCATTGATAATATCCATGTAATCTCAGAAATCTATCAATATCAAAAAAAATATTTGGGTTACTACTCAGAAACAACTGCCTGAACCTTCTAATAATCCATTGACACACCTTCCTATGAGATGATGTGTCCCAAGAATTGTAACTAAAAAATAAAAAACTTACACAGGGATAGATTTTGTTATCCTTGATGATCTCTTAGTGTAGTTATGATGATGTAAAAATATTGGGCATGATCATCTTAGATCTTGCAGTACCCAAAGATGTCATAAAAAACACTAAAAAACTGATCCAGGTACGGATGAAAAATCGTGTTTATCAAGTCCATAAACACTATTGGTATGTTTGTTAACCCTAGAGACATTTCAAAAACCTCATATAGTACACACATTCTTCTAAATGCAGTCCTCGGTATATCAGAAGTCTGAAAACTCACCTGAGGAAATCTTGATCTCAAGTCAATCTTGGAAAATACAAAATCTCCTATCAACTGGTGAAAAAGGTCTTCAATTCACAGAATATGATATTGGTCCTTCACTGTCAGCTAGTTTAACTTCTGATAATTGACAAAAAATCACAAACTTGTATCAAACTTCTTTGAAAAAAACACTGGTGATCCCCAAGGTGATGTACTTGGCTGGATAAAACCCTTATCAATCAACTCCTCTAGTTGAGTATTTAACTATTGGATATCTGTTGGCACCATTCTGTAAAGTGGAATAGAAACAGGTTCATCTCATGGAATGATCTCAATAGAAAATTCCACATCTCTATCAAGTGGAACACTTGAGATTTCTTTAGGAAGCACATCCAAAAATCAGTCCACTATAATAAGAAAGACATCATTATTTACATCTTTATCATTTAGTAAAATAATAGAAACCTAGGTTGTGAGCTCTCCGATTTTCTTAATAACTGGCCATGGTCGGATTTCCTAGATATCACACTCTCTATAGTGAGTGTAAATTTCACCCTTAGGAGATGTAAAAGTCCCTCTTCTATGGCAGAAATCAATATGGGATTGGTAGGATGCTAACAAATCCATACACAAAATTAGTTTGAGGCCTGAAATATCTAGAATATATATATCCCATAGAAATAATTCACCACAACATCGAGAAAACATCCCTTACTAAAGAATATTTCCCTAGACCTCACTCCCAATTGTGTATATATCATCAACACCCCACCAACAAACTCCACCACCAAGCTCAAAACATTTAAAAGTTTTTTATAAATAAAGGAATGAGAGGAACTGGTATCAAATAACGCAATAGATAATATAGAATCTACAAGAATAGTAAATCTCACAATTTATAGTCTAGCCTTGCTATACACAGGTTTATTTTTCACCACTTTCAACATTCCTTCCCATATTCTCTATAATGTAGTTTGACTCCCCTAAGATTCACCGCTCTACTGATATGGGTGTTCTTGCCCAGAAGTATCAGGTCCACTACTTATACCACCATGACTAGTAGAACTCAAACTACCAAACTAATAAGGTGTAGAAGATACCCTTCATACACAATGATTCTTTCTAGATCCCCCTTTATTACCAATCAATCGCGGGTTCCTGTATAACTTATGTAGATTCCTCATCTTTCCACAAGATCATAACTCCACTAGTGGTTGGGAAAAATGTTTATAATAGTGTTATATCCAACTACACTAGTGTAAATTCACTAGAAAAAGGTCTTATGTAACTGACTTTTTTTACTCACCACTCTGTTTTCCACTACTCTTACGAAAGTTGTCATAATAACACTTTCATCTCTTGAAAGATGTATCTACTGATCATCTAACAACAACAATAAGTCATGCTCTGGAAGCCTCCTTCAGGTTTTCCTCAACTATGAGATCCCGATTCACCAATTCTAAATACTTCTTTGCATGAAGATATTCACATGGGATTTAATTTCATGCTTAATTCCTTCCTGAAATCATTTTTCTAAAGTCGCATCATCCACTCCCAATGTTGTAGTAAAGTACTGAAAATTTGTAAATCATCCATCATAGTCAATCATATAACTACTCTTCAAATTCAATCTAATGACTTCTAATACTCACATCTTACTCATCGTATCTGTATAAAATCCTCTAATAAATACCCCAAGAAGTCTATCTATAACATATCATTTTCTTTATCAATCAAAGGTTAAACCTCCCACCAGTACTTCACTTATCCTCATATCATATATTTAGCTAGCTTGAATCTCTTCTCAGTAAGAGTCTCCAAGAGGTCTAGTATAGTTTGGATAGACTTGATTCATAACTCAACTCCCTCACCTCCAACCTCTCTAAGAATTCCTTTTTTACAATTATATATCAAAATTCTCATATGAATTACATTTTTACGATTCATCATTTCATTAATCAATTCCACAATTAATTAATCATATCAATCTCATTAATTAACTCAACAATTAATTACTCTTCTCAATCTCATTAATTAACTCAACAATTAATTAATCTTCTCAATATTATTAGTTAACTCTATAATTAATTAATCTTCTCAATCTCATTAATTAACTCAAAAATAAATTAATCTTCTCAATCTAATTAATTGACTCAAAAAATTAATTAATATTCTAAATATAATTAATTAACTCAATAATTAAGTAATGTTATAAATTTTATTAATTAACTCAATAATTAATTAATAATCTCAATCTTATTAATTAACTAAAAAATTAATTAATAATGTCAATCTAACGAATTAACTCAACAATTAATTAATCACCTCAATCTTATTAATTAACCCAGAAATTAATTTATCACTTCAATATTATTAATTAAATCAACATTTTATTAATTGCCTAAATCTTTTTAATTAACTCAATAATTAATTAATCATCTCACAATCTCATTATCCCACAATTTATTAAAAAATTAATTTAAAAAATCAATAATCTCAATATCCAAAAATTAACTCCACAATTAATTAGTTAATTCAATAATCTCAATATCCAGTAATTAATTCAACAATTAATTAATCTATTCAAAAATATCTATATCCCATAATTAATTCTACAATTAATTATTCAATATTTGCAATTCCAATATCCCAAATTCCACAATTTGATTAAATTAATTAAATCACTAAATTAATCAATTATATAAATAACTATACTATGAAGCATAAATATAAATTCTAAAATTACATAAAAAAATTTAAATTGAGACTTTTGGATTTTAATCATATACCACCTACCTCAATTCTTTGACGAATGATTTCCCAAAGGAAAATCCCCAAAATTTGAGTAGCATAGTGAGGTAGAATGAGATCCAGATCTAAACTCCTAAATCAGATTGAAAAAATACACATCCTTTAATTATAAATCCATATCTACAATACTAGATATATCCCTAATCAAAATAGAAAGAACAACCCTTTCTATCATGAGAGAAGAAAGGAAAAGGAATGGGAAACCAAGAAGGATTGGATTTTATTACCGAGAGTGGTGGAGATCATCAATCCAGGATTTGAATCATAAAAAACGAGGTAAGGAAGGCTTGGAATTCATCTATGAGGATTTGAAATCATGAAAAATATCTAGGGTCAAATGGGGGTTGAATATGGTGATATTTGGGGTTCAGGTGACCTAAAATCTATTTTTCAAGTGAATTAAATTGTCGCACTTGGTTTTCTAGGTATGGGAGCATGGTTTTCTCAAACTATTATCCTAAACCATGTTCCTCCACTGTAGGGGTGAATGGATACTTCTAATAGGGCGCACAGTTTAATAATTTGTGCACCGACAATGAAAATCCCTACTATCCAAGGCTGTACGGTTTGTTGGGCTATGGTATATAGTTTTCTCTAACTGTGTGCCAACCATTCACTACCCTATTTCTTCCATTTGTTTCTCAATTTTCACCCAAACACACTCTAAGGTAAAACCCAACCAAATTATACTCAAACGACGTAAAATAATACCTAAAATCAATCTCGAGTCATTTCCAAAATAGGTCAGGATATTATAATATACTATTTTATATATTATTTCCTGAATATCTTTTCCTTAATGGTATTTAAGGTTTAATTTGAAGTTATTTATTTAATGGGGATCATGATTCAAAAGTTACTAAAGTGGTAAGGGTTAATTTCACTATCTCATAATTATTCGGAATTTTTTATATTTATGTCTCCATTGGTGATTGTTTCTCTTCATAGTCCTTGTTTTCTAAAAATGTTTTCAGAAATTCTTCTACTATTCTCATTTGGTTTTTAAAATTCATTTCCACCATTGTTTGAAATTTTATAAAAAAATTTAAAAATAATTTTTCTATCACTTTCTGAATGAGTTACTAATTAAAAGTATGAAAGAAAGGTTTTTTATATTATATGATATGAATAGAATTTACCTCCTTTATGACACCTCATGTATTTGAAGAATCATTTAAATGTTTACAAGGTACTTTTTAAAAGGAATTTTTTATTTTATAAATACACAACTTTTTTAAAAAATAGTGATTTCAAAGTGAAAAAATGTATTTACTTCAATAATTTTATAATAATATTATTAAAAAAAATTTCATCTATGTCAATATCCTTTGTTAAATCTTATAATTCATTATGGTTGATATCTTATGATACCATATACAATATTTTATTGAATGTTTTATGATCTATTTGACTGAGGAAGTACTATTTTGATATTATTCTCCATACTACTCTGGATGGTTTATGATTATATTTATTGATTGGGTAAATTATTAACATTTTTAATAATTGTTTCAATATGAATGTTTATTTTGTTTCACCCCTATTATAAAAGGAATTCATTGGACTTAGTAATTGACGGGAAGGGCCCTAAAAGACAATCAATGTGTTAGTAGTTATCATGTGACAAACTAGCTTTTGTAATGGCTAAGGCATTGCCCAATTATGTAAGATGTCTTGGAACAAGATCTTGATGGTATGTTAATGACACCCATAGTTATACATTCCATCATTATGAATTAATTTATTAATTTCCATGTTATTATTCAATTAGTTAGAATATCTATGGATATTTTATGAGCTCATGTGATTATTTATATAGCTTATTTGATCATCCTTTATTTCTATAATATTATGCCCAATTTATTGATTAAATTGAATGTTTTTAGTTTTTCACATTTACATTTTGTTCATACTTATTTATTCATGATATCATTATTTGTATGAATACCCTTACTGGGCATTAGTGTCATGAGCAAACCCTAACTAGGGATTGATCCATAGCTACCTCAAGCCTACATCCATATGCTAGGGGCTGGTGACCTGCATCGAAAGAATAACTAAAATTGGGAGACTTTTTCCTCTGTACCTATACATACACACCATCCCATATCAATGAAAATTTGTGGAGGGATAATTATAAAAAGATAAAACATATAGAAAGTAAACCAAAATAATAATTATCTAGGGTGTACAAGAGTTTGACAGTGAAAACTGATAAGTAAAGTGGAAAAATACACGCCCAATCAGAAAGATTTCCCAACCTAAAAAAACTAGAAAGTAAACTCTTGATAGAGCCTAGCTCCTAATATCCAATATTTAACCACCAAACACAATCCCAAGAACCCAGTTTCCTTAATCTCATATGAAGTCATCACAGACCTATTCTTCATCTTTATAAGAAATGACATGTGCAGAAAATCCCTTGCATGGGAGTGTATATGCATACCTTGTTGGATGCCTCAAAATCTAAAGGGGGAGTATTAAGATATACAATAAGAATAGAGAGATAGTAAATATTAATAGGATGTAGATCAACCCTAATAAAGAGAGAGATAGAAACCTCTTCCAAGAATAGGGTGCCCAACATGTTGTTTTAATAAACTACATATCAAGTATTTTCCAACAATAGATGGAGATTAAACTCCTGTAACAATGAGAAGATAAACACACAAAGTATGTGGAATACTTCCGGAATCTTTGAAACCCATGGTAGAAGTGTAACTAAATCCATAGTTATAAATACATATATATATATATATATATACACTCAGTCAAAGAAGCTAAAACAAGAGAGATAAGGGATCTATATCTAACAGCTCAGCCTAAGAAAAGAGTCACCAATAGTACCAAAATTATATCAATGATTCTCTGTATCTCGTGCATATGCCAAGTAGAAACTATGATAAGGCCTATGCATCACCACTATGTTATAAAATCGAATGGTATAATTTCAAAGTAGATGACCTACACCCTATCATTTCATGGGGGGGGGGGGTCTTCTCAGTAAGTATCTGTATAGGTCTCGTGCCCAATCTTATGGGGGATTTAACCCAAGTGTCATGAGGACCCACACCCTATCTGATTGGAGGATTACACTCAGTAGCTAGATGACCCCCACCCAAGACAATGGGGGTGGGATTGAAATATATAGCTTTTGGAATAACACCGTCATGTGATAGGGGTTCCACTACTATCATTGGGAAATTTCTCCCTATCTAGAAAGGGGGTTCCTCTTGATAGTTAAAGGAAACTCACCCAAGATAATGGGGGATTCATATCTATTTCCACAATTCCCTATGACCTATCTGATAGGGTGTTCCACTCGGTAGGTAGAGGACTAGTGTCCATTTTGATGGGGGTTCCACTTTATAGGTCAAGGACCTTCACCTTGGTGCAATAGGGGGGAGGTTCCACACCAGCCACTAAGAAATCAGGCCCAATCTGATAGGGGTACCGCTCTGTAGGTAGACTACCCACACCTAATATTGTGTAGGTTCCACTCTTATGTATCTAGTGATCCTTTTCTTGGTCATTTCTATCATCGAGAATAACCTAAACAATATCCATGCCCAAAACATTTCACATCATAACCCAAAATCTACAATGGAAGGAACCATTTCATTCTATGTAGAAAAAAACTCAGGATTGGCCACTTGTTGTCCAAAATATGATTCAAAATGAAGGAGATACTGAGGATTTAAGTTCCCTAAAAAAGAGAAATGGGGTACATGAAATGTGAGGGGACCCATGTGGGGTGTGCTCCTACTCCATCACCTGGTCATGGCCATGGAGGTAAATGTCTTTCTAACCATTTAGGTGTGCACTGTGTTTATGGGATATACATAGTGTGACTATGCCACTCGAGCCCCCACTCATGTGATTGGTCGTTTCCGTGTATCCATCCTATATCAGCGTACCTTTCCCCATGTCTATGTACTTTGGTACACATCTATCTGCCCGGCCATGTACTGCCACATAGGGTTTTACCCATATACTCTCCCACGATGCTCATCCACCAGGGGATGAGTTACATGGAGTGTAGTAGGTCTGTATGATGTACCATCCTTATAATTTTCCGAAATCCAATCTACCACATCCAAGGCCCAACACATCATGCGTTCTTCAAACTAAATAGTTTGTAGTAGTTGTTTTTTCATAAATCTTGATCCTCTATCTGCAAGACAGATCTATTCTAACGCCTTCAGATCCTTTTTTTCACCCAAAATCAAAAGATCTAGTTGTCGTTCATCACTTCTGGCTATCTATTGGTGGAAAATATGATCTCATTAGTCCTTGGAAGTTCATTTCTCAACCCGTACATCTCTGGTTCCTCCTACATTGATGATTCAGATGCCTTCCATTGAGAAAATATCCCATAACTGGAAAAAAACCAAGATCTATCTTTGATTCATTGATTTTTCAATTAAAAATGGTTATTCCATAATTATGAGGGTCCTATTAGGCTCGTTACCACCTAGAAATGTCAAAAATGAAGGGAGGGGTCCTACTGGATAAACATGAAAAGATAATAAGGGACAAAGGCACAATAAAAAATGTTTATCAATATTTGTCAAGATTTCTTGTCCAATGATCAAGAACAAGGATATCTATGGTTATAAAACCAAAGATTAGTCAATTTAATTGGCATTTGGGTGCTTGTAAAGGCCACAATTTCCATATATTAAAGGAAGTGATCGATATTATAAATCAATTTAATGATAAAGGGCATAAATCAAAAATTGAAGAGTCATACTTGGATATTGGATCATTTTTCATCAATGAATGAACCTTCCAATAAATGGAAGATGACATTGAATTCCTTGTTATCTGATCTGTTTCATTCCAGAGCATCATTATTTTTTGAGGCGATTCCGCTAATGGGAGGAGTGGAAGAACTTCCCTTGGTGATTCATGGGTTATAAGGATAACCTTGAGAAATTTTCCATGAAGATACATTTAAAGGAAAAAAATTACGTTATTCAATTAAAGTAATTATGTTTCAAATATTCATTAATTCACTATACATTCGATGAACATGTTATATATTTGAATTCCCCATTCCGAAATACATTACGTCACACCTAGGGTAAACAACACCTTCCAGAATCAATCATGGTCTCAGGTTTTGACCTGATATTTCATTTATGATTTGTCTCATTTACTTTAAGAAACATTATGCACATAATATAAAATATATTTAATATTAATATAAAATTAACTCTAGGTATACTTGGCCTATGAATAACACACTATCTAGGTGTCTGTCTCTTGATATATATGCAGAAATATTTAAATGTATTACAAAGGAAAAATGGGTCTCTACAATATTCCTTCCTTCAGGTTTTATGTCCCCAAAAAGTAAAATTAAATAGAAAACTTTGGATACTGAGCCCGCATATATCTCTCATACTCCAAGGATCTCTCCTACACATTCCCATTCTACCAAAACACATGAAACAAGGGGATGTTCCATCCACACATGGTGCTCTCTTGTCAATCCTCAATCGCCACTGGGAGCTCCGGAAAGGTGGTCGCATACTCGATGTCCAGCTCACCCTAGTAGATGACGTGCATAGGGTAATGCCTATATCTCCTCAACTATGAAATGTGGAAGTATTTTTACACCAACTATAGATGTGTGTGTAGGGAAAGGTAGTAAGAAACCTCACCAACCCTATACTTGTCTTGAACGGCCCGATAAACCTTAGGGATATCTTGCCTCCCCAGCCAAACCCCCACAATCCTTATCATGGGGACACTCTTAGGAAATCATGGTCTCACTGATCAAACTAAAAGGACCTAGTATGGTGATATATGTAATATTTCTATCTTCTCTGGATTATCCTCATCTACTCTTGGAAGACCTAGACCTTCTCCATCACCCCCTGCACTAAATCTGGACCCACAAGAGATGTATCACCAATAATTTTCCGAAAAAAGGGTGACCTAAAATGTCTCCCATATAGGGCCTCAAAAGGTGTCACACCAATGGTAGAGTGGTAGATATAACTGTTCTAACTCTACTAATGGAATGTATTCTTCCATGCTCTGGCCATAATCTAAAATGCAAGACCTCAGTATATACTCCAACACCTGGATAGTGCGCTTGGTCTACCCATCCATTAGGGGGTGGAACCTATATTCATCCTCATCGGGGTATTGAATTACTCCTACAGTCCTCTCCAAAATCATTTCAAAAAACATGCATTGCATTTGGATATAATTATTTAGGGAACCCCAAAGAGATGAACAATCTCCTGTACGTAGAACTTACCTAATCTATCCACTGAACATGGCTCCATCATCACAATGAAGTTTTCCAATTTTTTTGTTCTTCCAACTATCACCCAGATGGAATCATGGACCTTTTCTATCCACAGAAACCTTGTAACAATGTCTATCGATATAATTTCCCATTTCCACTCTGGGATCTCGAGGCGTTGCAAAAAAAAACTATCGTAACATGGTGCTCAGCCTTCACATGATGAAAAGTGAGGTACCAAGACATGAACTCGACAAAAATATGTCTCATGTTAGAACACAAAAACTAACATTGAAGGTCTCAGTACATCATCCCTACACTGGGATGTGAAACTAGGGGAGAAGTGTGGGACTCTCGAATCACCTCCTCCCATATCATGACTGGAACCACCATCCGTACCGGGACAAAGATTACAAGATTATCTCTGTCAAAATATCCATCCAGTGAATCCCCTTTTGATATATAGTCATGTATGACCACAGATATAATGTATCCTAGCTGGTAATTTCTCACATGCTTGATAAGTGGAGGAGTCAAAACCATCGATTCCATAAATTATATACCCTCTTACTCAACTAGGACCATATGTAAGGAGTCCAACTTATCTGAATCCATATGCACCAAGAGATCCTGGGACTTTCTTCAAAGAGGATATTCTACCATGTTTACCTTACCCATAGTATAGACTATCTCAAATTCATAGTCCTATAGAAACCCAAACCAACATTGTTGTATCATGTTCACGTCTTTCTATGTGAATTTGTACCTGAGACTCTAATGGTATGGGTAACTAAAAATCCCGTCAATAGAATATAGTGCCTCCAAATCCTTAGGAAAAAGACTACCACTGCCAACTCATTTTCATGATTTGATTAATTCTACTCATGGGGTCTCAAGTTCCTCTACCCATATGCAATAATTTCATGCCGCTACATAGACAGAAAACCGAGGCCATCTCTGGAGGCATCATAATATACTACATACTCTACACCCTCCTATTGTTGTATCAATATAGTAGAACTCACTAGCCTCAACCTCAAATCCTCAAAGTCCCTCTGAAATTTCTCATACTAGGTAAAAAACTACTCATTCCACATGATGGAAGTCAAAGTGGACTATAATCATTGAGAAATATTCGAAAAACTTCATGTATTACCCCACCAAGTTAAGAAATTTTCTCACCTATGACACACACATGTCTGAATCCCAAAAAAACAATGCATCGATCTTATCTAGATCCATGGTTAAACCATTCAAAAAAATGGAATTCCTTAGAAATTAAACCATATGAATCAAAAACTAGTACATTAGGATATTTCCATAAATATGTTGTTCTCAAAGAAGATATAAGACCATCCTCAAGTAATCTATAGGTTCCTCCTCAAATGTAGAGTATATGAGTATGTTGTCAATGTGGGAAACCAAAAACTAGTCCAAGTCAGGCTGAAAAATTAGGTTCATCAAATCCATAAAAACGGTAGAGGAATTTGACACACCAGAAGGAATCACCAGTAACTCATAGTTCCCATAGAAACATCAGAATAGAATATTTGGAATATCAACATTATGAAACATTAATTGGTGGTAGTTGTACCAAATATAGATCTTCAAGAACCATCTCACACCTCACAACTGGTCAAAGTGGTCATCATTACTTAGAAATGGGTACTTTTTCTTTATTATGGATTGGTTTGGGAGATAATAATCGATGAAATATCTAAATTTACCATTTTACCTTTTCATAAACAACACTGGAGATGCCAATGGGGGACACTCTGGGGCTGATGAAATCCTTCACTCTAAGGCCCTCCAACTACAACTATAGCTCCTGGAACTTGGTAGGGGCCATCCGATTTGTTTCAAAAGATATTTAAGCAACCCCTAGATGGATGTTGATGAAAAAATCCACCTTCCACCATGGAGGTAGTTCCAAAACATCCTCAGGGAAAATTCCATAAAATCCTCAACGAATGAAGGAATTTGGATACTTGAAGAGATTGTTTCCCCAAGGGAGATACTCATTAACTGATGGGTGATGGATTATGACCCCCTACTACTAAAACAAAATTGTTACACTATGATATCTCTCTCACCCATAAAGGTAAATTGCATCCCATCAGTGATAATCCATTTGACCCATATGTGGTGATAGTCAGTATGGGCTCATAACATGGAAATCAAATCCATACCCAAGATGGATTCATATGTTTCTATATTTATGAACAAAATTTATCATGTGGATCTCTTTCCACTAAGCAATAGCTCTCACTATCGTCAGATAAGAGATATAGAATAAGTGTACCCTATAAGAACCTCAAAGAAAAGTTTCTCAGCCAGCACCTCAACTGGGAGCTCCATCTCTCGCACTAGGAGTATAGAGTTGAAGGAATGGGCAGAAATTGTGTCTAGTAAAATTCAAAAAAAGTGTATAAAACACATAAATTATACCTCTTATCTAAGGGTGTAATTTTGGCTCGGCTCGACCCGGACAGGGCAAGGCCTGGCATGCAAAAAATTGGGCTGCTGGCCACTATTCGGATCGGGTCGGGCCGACCCGAACATCCTCATGAGGTGACCCGAGCCTGGCCTCAGTTCGGGCCAAACAATCTGTTCGGGCCGGGCTTTTTCGGGTCGGGCCAGGCTTTTTCAAGTCAGGCCATGGTGGGCCTTTATTATTTTCAAAATGATTTTTTTTAAAAGTTGTTTGAAAAATTTTTATTTAAACATTTTTTTAACATTTATTTTAAAAAATTACATTTATTTTTAAAAGGATGTTTTTTGTAAAAATGTTTATTTTATTTTTTATTAACCTTTTACAGTTGGTGGATATGTTTTTTTTGTCTAAATTTATTTATATTTTGTGAATCTATATATATTATTTGAAAATTGTAAAAAAATTAATGAGGGGTTTTGGGGGGTGTACAGTAGTGGATGAGTTTAAATCCTTGTTATTTAAATGTATTTTTAACATTTTTTTAAAACACTTTTTTATATTTAATTTTTTTAACTTATTTATAATTTTTTAAGCATTTGTTAAATTTTTTATTTAAAAGTTTTTATTTAAAACATTTTTTAACATATGTTTAAAACGTTTTTTAAAATTTATTAATGATTAATTTAAAACAATTTTTAATTTTTTTAAATTCATGTTGTTTACAAGTTTAAAAAATTTAACATTTTAATGTAAAAAATATTTTTTAAGTGTTTGTCTTAAAAAAATTAATTGAAGTGTTTGTTTTTAAAACTTTTTTTAACACTTGTTTAAATTTTTTTTTACATTTATTTTTAGATATTTAATTTAAAACGTTTTCTTGAATGCATATTTTTTACATGTATTTTTTTAAAACAATTAACATGTTTTATGTAAAAAAATTATTAACATTTTACAGTACGTGGATTTTTTTTTATAAATAGATATATATATGTCAATGAATTTATATATATTATGTGAAAATTGAAAAAAAAAATTACGGATTGGGGGTGTGCAGTAGTGGGTAGTGGGTTTAAAGAGTTGTTATTTAAACTTTTTTACCATTTATTTAAAAAAAAAACATTTATTTTTCTATCTTATTTACAAAAAATATTTCAAGCGCTTTTTTAATTTATAACATTTTTTTAAATGATTTTTAATTTTTTTGCGGGGTAGGCCCGACCCGGTTAGATCCTATTCACGTCGGGTTGAAATTACTTCCATAAGGGGTGTGTAGTAGTGGGTGAGTTTATTTTTTTCTAAATATATTTATATATGTATATATAGTATATATAATATATGCAAGTTTCATCATTTTTAAAAAAATTAATGAGGTTGGGGGTGTACGAACATTATTGAGTGAGTAGTTATTTTTTGTTAATATAAAATAATATTATATATATATATATATAATATGAGAAAATTGTAAAAAATAATTAGGGGTTGGGGGTACGCCACAGTGGGTGGGTTAATTTTTATTCAAAACAGATTTATATATAATATATGAAGTTACAACATAATTAAAAAATTAATGAGGTTGGGGGACGTGCACGAATATTATTAGGTGAGTGTGTTATTTTTTTGTTAATATAAAATATGTTATTATATATATAATATTAAATCACTGATACACATGTGTATATATATATATATATATTATTAATGGATTTTTAAAATCCACACATAAGTGATATATATTATTAATAGATTTATATATATATATATATTTAATGGATCTATTTAAATATATATATATTATCATATCATTGATATATATATTATTAATGAATTTGTTTATATATATATAATATGCAAGTTTCATCATATTAAAAAAATTAATGAGGTTGGGGGTGTGTGAGAACATCATTGGGTGAGTGTGTTAATTTTGTTTAGTATATAATAAGTTATTATATATATATATATAATGTTAAATTATTGAAATGTATACATGTGTAATATTAGAAAATTGTAAAGATAATAATTAGGGGTTGGAGGTGCACTATAGTGGGTGGTTAATTTTTTTCTAAATAGACTTATAAATTTATAGTATTTATAATATATGCAAGTTGCAACATACTTAAAAAAATAACGAGGTTGCGGGATGTGCATGAACATCATTAGGTAAGTGTGTTATTTTCTTTTTAATATACAACAAGATATTATATATATATATAATATTAAATAATTGATATATATATATATATATTAATAGCTTTGTATATATATATATATTTTTTTAAATCATATATATATATATATATAAATTATTAATTGATTTTTAAAAGCCTCACTTAATTGATATATATTATTAAAGGCTTTGTTTATATATATACATTATTATATATATATATATATATCGTTGTATATATATACACACACACATTATAATTATATGTATATATATACACATTATTGAATATATAATATATAATATATATTATTTTTTATTAATATATAATGATATATATATATATACATATATATAAATTCTGGTGATAATAAAACAGGCACCCCGCCTGGACCAGTTGGTCCAAGTGCAACCTTGGAAGATTGAGGTAGGGGGATCAAATCTCCCTACCAGCAATTTCCCGTTAATATTTTTTACAGCGGGCTAGGCTTTACAGAGGACAGCAGGATGGGTATCACACAGGCCAACGTGCTGCGATTTTTTGGGTCGGCCTAGCCTAGCCCACGAGCCTTCTTGGATAGGCCCAGGCCCGACCCGATGAACCAACAGCACAAGCCCGGCCTGGCCCGATGTGGGCTTTGTTGGGCCGGGCTGCTCGGGCTTCTAGGTCGGGCCTGTCAGGATTTCGGGCTGCCGAACCTAAATTACACCCTTACTCTTATCATCCCTTCCACTATGGGTTCATAAGCCTCCAATGATTTCAGCTATCTATGGCCCCAACCTCCAGCTCCCTAAGCCTAATGTGGGCTGCCTGATGGTGGTCATGGTAGGATCTTATAGCCATGTCCACCACCCATGGGACCTCATCCCCCTCTTCTAGTTCCTTCTCTATGGGGGAATATTTTCCCTCTCTTGGGAGATCCCAAATCACGGTGTTTCCTCTATCATGGTGTCCTGTTAGCTATCTACTAATGATCCACAACATGTCTGGTTGTGCAGTCTTCCGCCATGAGACCTCACCCTTCATAAGAGTAGAACTACCCTCTCTATGATTACATGTCCATATGCACTACATTTGAACACATGTATGAGTCTAATCACGGGGAGTTCTCCTCCATTGAAATCCATTTGTCAAGTGATTGTAAGCTTCTGCAGACGATTCATCCCTCTGACACCCACTACTAGCTTCAGCTGCCTTACATCCCTTTAACATAAATCTCTCTATCACTATTCCCTGCTCCATCACTCTAGAATATGTTTGAATGTACATTTCAAAACACTAGAATAGATCTCTGTATGAAGTCCCTTTTCAAACATTTGTGCTCTGAATTAGTCATCTTGGATCATTTCAAGGGAGTGTCATGTAAGGTATGTGAACCTTTATGAATACTCAGCCATCATTATCTGTCACTGCTGGATATCTAGAAGATTCTAAATCTAAAATGAGAGAAAATAGGTGTGGTAATACTCCTAATGGAAAAACTACCAGCTGTCAGACCCTGAGATTTTCCACTAATCATGCATCACAGTAACACGGATCCACTAATGCCCAGCTGCTCTATGGAAAATGAAGGCTTCTGATGCATCTACCATATCCGTTGGTGCCCAGATGAGCTGGATGAAATGGACCAATGACTCTAACCAATCTTCTATTTCCTAAGGATATATCTCACTATAGAACCTCAACAGCCTCTAGAGCTAGAACTCATGGATTTTTATGATCCTGCGTGGATCCTCAACTAGCTCAACTGTTGTAATCTATTTATAGACAGGTGTGTTTCTACTTATTTCCCTCCTAGGGGAAGAATATTCTGGGTTGAACACTGAAATGAGGCCTCATCTCTCATCATATCTTTTCCAGGATTTGGAACTTGTATCCTAGCCAGTTGTCATCATAGAGGCATATGGAAATTCAATCAATATGAACCATAGTCAGATGAACCTATATATATAATAACAATGGGGAGCTAACTCAAGAATGTTAGTCAAAGAATCAATCATATATGATGAATGAACCATTTTTTCATGAAACCAATGTCTTAGTGTTTTAATTGACAATAATGTAGTCTTGGTCCTAGTGAATGGATACATCAGTCTCCCGTACAAGAATTTGGTTCCCTAGCCTCAAAGCCACACTCAAGACACTTTTACATTATTACTATAATCCCAACCAAATCCTCGAAATAGGGATACTCCAATATACATTCCAAGTATCAAACCACCTTTGATACCAATCTATCACAAGCTAACCCTAACCAAGGCTCTAGCCAAAAATACCCCAATCCTACCTATATATGAGATGAGCGAGTGACTAGTGAATAATGAATAACTAAAAAGTGGAGGAAATTTACTAAGTACATGTATGAACACACTTTACTATCTTGATGGAAAAGTGTGAAGGGATATCCGTAAAAATATGCAACCTCTAGAATGTAAAACAAGCATTAAAAACCTCTAGGTTGTACAAGAGTGCAACAATGAAAAATAAAATGTAAAGGGGAAAAATAAACATCAAACCAGAAAGATGTCCCAACAAAAAAACTATAATGTGAAATGTAGAGAGATCCCAACTCCTAATATCTAAGATAAAACCACTTAATATGGACCAAAACATCCAGTATACCTTATATTCTCTAAAGACACCATCAACCTGTTCATATTCAACATAAAATGTGACACGTGGGGGAAATCCCATATAGGGATTACTATATACATACCTAGTAGGACAATCTGAATGTTGAAGGGGGGCAGTAATTGATACAATAAAAATAAAAAGAAAAGAGATAGTAAAATGATGCAACTCAACCCAGATTAAGAGAGATATAGAGATAGTAACCTCTTCCAAGAACAGCAGCTAAAAATGTTGTATAGATGATCTAAACATTGAGACTTGTCCACCAATAGTAAGAGAGAAAAATCATCCAACCATGAGATGAAAAACACAAAAATCACTTGGCATACCTCATGAATCTTCACAAACCATGATAGGAGAGAATTCAAATACAAATTTATGGATACAAATGTATATATATATATATACTCTGTCAAATAATCCTAAATGAGAGATAAAGGGGATATCCATCTCATAGATCATCCTAGAAAAATGGTCTCCAATAGTTCTAAAAGTCCATCAATGATTCCTAACATCTCTCATGTCTAAATAGAAGTAACCATATGAAAGAATACACCTTTCCACTATTTTGTATGACCAAGGGGCACAATCCCAAAGTAGAGGACATATACCCTAGTGAATCAGGGGGCTCCACTCTGTAAGTATCCGTAGAAGATTCATGACCAAGCTAATAGGGGATTCCACTCTACTATCATAAGGACCCAATCCCTATTCGGTAGGTGGTTCCACTCGGTAGGTAGATTAATCGTGACCAAGTTGATTAGAGATTCCACTCTATAGGATAAAGACTTTAACCCTGGAGGGATAGGGGGGTTTAAATCTGGACATAGAGGACTTGTTCCCTATTAGATAGGGGCTTCCACTTCGTAGGTAGAGGAATAATGACCATGCTAATGGTGGGTTCCACTCTAGTGTCACAAGGACCCTCACCCTATCCATTAGGGGGGTTCAATTGGTATGTAGAGGACTCACACACAAGATGATGGGGGTTCTAATCTATAGGTCGAGTATCCTCACCCTAGTGAGAAAAGAGGGTCCCACTATGGTTCTCAAAGACCTACACCCCATATGGTAAAAGGGATTCACTCAGTAGGTAGAGGACCCACACCCATTCTGATAGGTGTTTCCACTCTAGTGTCTCTTTTTATCCTCTACCTGATCACTGTCATCATCAAGAATCACCTAAACAAGAGTTATGCACGTAACATTTAATTTTTTTCTAAAATCCAAAAAACAGGGCATCATCACATTCTATGTAGAAAAAAGAACTTAGTATAGACTTCTCATATTCCAAAATCTAAGTTTAAACAAAGGATATATGAAATATTGATGTTCCCTCAAAAGGATCCAAGTGGTATATGGTGTGTAAGGGGACCCACATGGCATGTGGTCCCACTCTATAACCTGGGTGTGTCCCTATAGGTACATGGGTCCCCAAAAATGTATGTTTATATGGAGTATAGGGGATATACACGTCATGCCCAACCCACTCAGGGTTCCACCTATGTGCTTTTCAATGTCAGTGTATCCTTGTATCCATGTACTTTACCCTGTCTCAGTGTAGTTCGGTACATGACTATGTTCCAAGCCATGTACTACAACACGGTATTCTTCCTATGTTATTTTCCACAAAAACAATCAGCCTCCGGACAAGGTACATGGTTTGTAGAAGGACTACACATCGCTTCATCCTTATAATTTTTTAAAACCCCAGTTTCCATAGCCAGGGCCCAACACGCCGGGTGTTCTTCAAACTATACAGCATGTAGTATGGATTTTTTCATAAATCCATATCCACTCTCCATGTTCCTAATCTAACCTTCCACTTTCAAATACCACTATTTTTTTTCAAAATCAATTGATCTAGTTTCCATTCATCATGCTTGACAATTTGGTGTCTAAAAATCTGATCATGTCAGTCTTTGTTTGTAACGACCCAAACTTTTTGAATGATATTTGTTTCCTGAAAATGTGTGTTATATTATTTTATACTAAAATATATATCTCTATAAAATGAAGTGAGTATAAATTAAAAAGTGATCATTGGTTATCAATAATTATATGATTTTTGGTCAATTATGATTGTTGGTCAATATGATTGTTGGAAACCATACTCTTAAAAATAATTTAAATGTTATAACTACTATTAATAAGTAGAAATGAAAAAGGATAATTAATAAAGAAAAGATAAATGATGGAATAAAGTAGTATATTCATACCGTATGAAGGAATTATATTTGAAATTGGGATAGAGGTAGCTTCACTAGGTTTTTCTCTTGACCAATCCCAAGATGAGCTTCAACAAGTCAATCATGAACGAAATCACCTATGGGAGAAGTTCATGTTAGTGGAAATTACCACTCAGCCAATTTTATCTAAGCCTCCCCATGAATCTATCACCATCTCACACCTTACCCTTAGTATCATGTGAGTGTTATAAGGGATTATGTTTCAATTCCCTAGTTACTTAAAGTGTAATACCTTTTTCTAAATAAATTTTTTATTTTATAAATTCTATTTTGAGAATAGTTTTTCTTTTCTTTTCTTTTTTTGATAAAAGTTAGCATAGTGGCTCTGCTATTGAGAAAACAAGAAAATAGTTATACAATGTGGAAGGAGGATACTTTATATTTGTCCTGAATAGTTTTTCTTTAAAATATGATGAATTTGTTAATTTTATTTTCCAAGAAGAAATTTTCCTTTTTGAAAAAGGTATAATTATTATAACAAATTTATTAATTACAAATAACATTTATTTTAATGAAATAGTATGATTAAAGAACTATTATTTAAATTTAAATTAAAAAATAATTTTTCTTCAATGGTCAGAAATCTCACTATGCACTTTCAATCCACATTAATTTTTAATAAATAACTATTTTTATATTTAAAAGTTAAAATTATCATATTTAGAAAACATTTATGATAAAATAAAGATCATCTTTGAAATCATAACATCGATATTAGGTTATGGAGATTTTATAAAAAATTTCTAAAATACATTATTTTTTCATGAATAGTAAAAATAAAGTTTCAGGTTTTCGGTATGTTTAATGGAATCATAATGATAAAATAAGTAATAAAAAATTATTGACCATTATTGTTGATTTATATATAATAATTGGTGTCCCAAGTTTCCAAGACCAATGGAAAATACCTTGGTCAAGCTCGTTGTATTTAATTTACCATTACCGAGGTGTCCAATGAAATTAATAAACAAATCCTCCACTTTTGATTTAAATCCTGAACCATTTATCCATTTCCTTTCATTTAAAATTAATCCTCCATAAATCTGTGATAGGTTTACCTCCAAATGTGTCCTCCAAAGGTGTCCCCAATCCCCCAAGGTCCTTATCCTTAGTTTTTAGGAGTCACTCTTTATGGTAAGGGAAATCTCAACTTCTCTTTTCCATTCAAGTTCCCTTTTCTATGGTATTTCATTCAAATTTTAAAAATATGTTATTCTATAAATTTTATTATATACCTTTATTTTATTATTAGACTTTTTTTAATGGGATTCCCTTCCACCCCCTCTTTTTAATGTTTTCTAAAACCATTTTTCATTCCCATTACGATGCCGAATTTTCTTTTCAAAATGTCTCTCTTTTACTCAAGAAATTATCTTATTTTCTATTGTTAATAACCAAAACCTTTATTTTATAGGGGTATTAACCTATATATAAAAATATCTATTCTATTATTAAAATACATGAAAACCACATTCCTTTTTTTGTTTAATAAATAAATAAAGATCATATCTTTAAGAACTTTTTTTAAAATGCCATGATTTTTATATAAAAACCATTTATTTTGTTCTCTATGGGTTATTTGTGATTTTTTTATTATTAAATATTCAGCTCATATTAATTAAGATAACTGAGTAGTGTGCCTTGTTATCACTCTAATTTGTTTCGAAAAAAATTTAATCTCTGGAGACGATATGTTTTATGACACCTTGGTGAATAACCTTTGTAAATTTTAAGACACTTCGATCACAAACCTTAGTGATATGTTTATGAATTTATCATTTAAATTTTATCTCCACATTTACATTTTATGATTTAAATTATTATTATTATTATATTCCACTTTCTCATTCCTTTATGATATTCCCGAATTTTTTGTTGATATTTCTCAAGATCACATGTAAATTGTTTCCCCTGCTTTCCCATTCTAGGAATTATACTCACCCTTTACTTTTATGCATGTCCATAGGTAATGATATGTCATAAATGTACTAATGATGAACCTATTATGAGTCATTTAAAGTGTATTAGAATAATTTTTTTATTTTTTTTTTGTATTATAGACCTTATTTCTAAGAAACTAAACTTTAAAAGATCCTTTGTTTTTATAATGTAATGAAAAATTATATAATAAAGAGGTCAGATGACATAGTTGGTATTAAAGTATGGTTTATTTATTTGTGTAAATTAGGATTTTAAAAATATTTGAAGAACCTTAGGGTTAAGTTTAACATCCTATTATTTTTGTAACATTTTAAATAATTGGTTTCTCAGTAATGAAATCCCTATCTGGAAATGAACAAATGGAGGTTATTCGGGTGCATATATACATATGGGTAACAACTCAGAGAAGGTGTGTTAGTCCTGACTCGTTGTAACCTATTACATGAAAAAATTTCTTACTGAACAACTAGTTTGATTATAACGACCCATACTTTACATACATTGTTAATACTTCGAAATTGAAGCACACTTATTACAACATATGACAAAACCACAAAGGACCGTATAGGTATAGTGTCTTTAGAAACTGGGAAACATAAACAACTGGTTCATAAATCTTCTACAGTGTCTCCCATTTATTTCATCATATCTAGGGTCCCTTTTAGCATATTCTACTTAATATCCATCTTCCTAACCTGGGGAAAAGAAAACATAAAAGGGTGAGCTCAAATGCTCAGCAAGGGCAAATAAAGGAAATAAAAATCATATCATATCTTTATGAAAATCAAAACCTGCAAAAGAGATCATAATATCTTAACATGGAATAAATCATAGAAGTGAAAATGAGATCCCCATAATCATAACATAAAACTTGAAACTTTGTGTCATGTACACATAATCATAGAAAATAATTTCTTGTTAGTCACGACTCATTGCCAATACTATCTTAGTGGACAAAGTCCCTTTCTGAACCGAGTTCACTCCTCGTTTCAGTCCTGTATCATTGAACCGAAATAACCTTCCGTTCCAGCCATGTCTATCTCATGAGATATAAAATCATTACCCAATGCATTGGAGGGAGATATAGGTCCCACCCATCTTATAATGAATCTTTTCTTATGTGTGCCACATAATCATAAAACATACATCATCGCATAACACATGTAACAAAAATGGGATTCATGAAACATCATGACATCATAAATCAATTCATATAAGATAAAGGAATTCATAAACATAATTCCATCACAACATAGTCAAATCAATGTAAAAATATGGATATAAATAGAACCCTTTATTATCTTAGATGGAAAATAATTTTGATAAAACACTTGAATTGAATTCTTGAGGAAAATATCCTTTCTTCTTCAAAATCAATTTATTTTCACAAAACATCATGCAATTTTAAAAGAAAGAGATTTTATTGAAAATAGTCATGAAATATTCTAGAGGAAGCTTCATGAAAATAAGGCTTTATAAAACAGTAGAAATCTGTTCGTGCCGTATAAGTTAAAAAAAACATTCTTCGTACTTTTGTCGGAAAAGTCAAAAAGTACCTCGTATGAAAAAAGATTCCTTTCATAGATATTACTAAAAACTCACCGAAGGGTAAAAATGGATTTAAAAAATTGTAGGTGGATGGAAATAATATTACATATTGATGAAACATGGATGTGGATGATAAAATACACCCCAGTAAATACTTATGAATAAACAATCTCGGATAAAAATGAGATTGTGATATTTCCCTTACCTTAGGTCCGATTTGCTTTGTTCGTGTCCGAAGCTCCTGTATAATGGTTTAAATAATGTTATTGACTTATTCCAGAATCATACATATTGATATGATATCATATATGGTCATATTATTAGCTTCTTGTTAGTAATATTTCATTGTTACTTGTTACTCGGGTCTTTATAACTTTTTGTTCTTATGCGTGTTTTGTTGAATAAATTCTTATTCTTATCTTTAGGTTATAGATAATTCATTTCCAGAATGGTATTAGTGTAGTATATACCATATTCATTCATTCAATTCATTTATATAATCATTATGAAATTAAGATCATGTAGAACGAGTCGCATCACATCGTGGAGACGGTATTCCGTACGTACGCACGAGTGATGATATCGTTCCTATGATCATGGAATTGTATTGGAGTATATATATATATTATTTCAGTATCAATATTACTTAATAATAATCATATATAGTTACTCATTACACCATTATACCCATCCTTGTAAGGTGATGGTGGAAAATAGATTACACCACGGCGTGGAGACGGTATTCCGTACGTACGCACGCGCGGTGATTTCATTTTTCCGTAGGATGGATAGAAGGTGAATTAGGGTTGTTTCATATTTATAATAACATATCAGTATGTAAGTAATACTGATGTTATTACTTTATCATGAAAAAACTAAAGTAGAAGAAGTTGAAGAAGAAAGAAATTGAAAAGATCGGTAATGGATATTACCTCTTCTTTGGAACACCTCTTTGAATCCTCCACTAAGGGAACAAAGATTGGTCTTTGAAGAAGACCAGGACCTCTAGGATTATTCTAGGGAAGTTGAGAGGAGAAAATGGCAGGGGTTGGCCGAGCTTGAGGGCTCAAATTGGTGTGAGGAGGAGGGGGAGGAGGTGCCCTTTTATAAGGGAGGAGAGGGGAACCTTAGGAATATCTCAAAATATTATTTTATATTAAAGTCAAAATCGGTTTATAATGGTTCCAAAGGGTCTTATTTCGAAGCTAAAGTGGGTATGGGTCGAAATCATATCAACCAATAGGATTTAGACAAGTTTAGGGTATTATTTTAACCTTATCAATTAGATTTAACTCTAAGTTAATTAATTTAACTTTTACCGTGTCTTTTTGTTTTCTTTCACTATATGGTTAATACACTTACTATAACATGCCAAACGAACCCCAAATTGTTTATTATTAATATATATATCCTTATCTAAGTCATTTGGCCGAACCTTAGATTTTTAGGAATAAAATAACAATTAATAATATAATATTTGATTTAAAAACTATTTTGTGTCAATTTTGACACTATTTGATATATGATTTTTGTGAAAGTCATAACAGAATTATATGTTCGAACCAAGTTGATTAAATCAACATTAATATATCATAGTAACCTATAAAATTAGTGGAATTCATAAAAAGTCTTAAATTACATTTATTTTGGTATTTATATTATCAATTTTGTCAATATTTCATTAATAAGATAATTACTACATCATCTTTGTGTCATAAATAAATTAAATTATTTGATGTCTAAAAATTACAAATAAAATACCATCATGTAGTAAATCTTTTTAGCTTTCTAATGAATATTTACAATCGAATGTATCTTATGTATAACCCCATATTAAAAATGATTTACTTATTAAACTTTGATTTTAACTATTATAACCCTTCTTTAAATAAATTAATAATAAATGTCCTAATCTAATCCAAGTGGGCCTAAATGGTCATATTTTATTCCTAAGTTTGTTTTTGGTTGAATTACACTTGTCCAATAGAATTAGGACATGTGTTAGGGTAATATTAATATCATATTTACCCTTAGTTACCCTATTTACTATTAACCGTGGTAAAAATCGTAAAAAGTTACTATTCACCAAAAAAATATTTTTATCTCATTGAACCACATTTTACTTACTGATATCAACCGTGTCTGTCGGATTTTCGAAATTCCATTCACAGAAGTGGTAAAATTAAGTTTTATGCAAAATTCAGTTTTTAACCTACCACTTAGTGGTTTCACTATTCATCAAAAATTGAAAGTTTTCAGAAAAATACCAAAATTTCACCCTAGGATAATTTCGATATTCTGAGTCCAAAAATGAAGTCCATTTTGAAAAATGAAATTTATAAAATTTCAAAAAGTGGTTATTACTATTCATAACGGCTAGTTTTAATAGCATATTGCTGTTTAGTGAAATTCGGTATTGCGTATGACGCAAGCTATCGAGGAAGGTCGCGATTGCGTGTAAAGCAAGCCAAGAAAGTTTTGTGTAGAAAAAGATTCCTTTGATGGTTTATATAACATAAAAGTCTCGGGTGTTACATTCTACCCCCCTTAAAAGAATTTCGCCCTCGAAATTCGTCACTTTGTAACAAACAAATGAGGATACTTCTCCCTCATCATATCCTCAAGCTCCCATGTAGCTTCTTCAAGTTGGTGGTTCCTCCATAAAACTTTCACCAAGCGAGTGGTCTTGTTTTGTAGGACTTTTTCGCTACGATCCAGAATCTCTATCGGCTGTTCTTCATAAGAAAGATCTTGCTCCAGCGGTACAACTTCTGAGCTGAGTACATGTGAAGGATCTGGTATGTACTTTCTCAGGAGAGATACGTGGAACACATCGTGAAATTGAGAGAGATTCGGTGGAAGCGCCAATCGGTAAGCTACCTTCCCAACATGATCCAGTATTTCAAAAGGACCGATATATCTAGGGCTCAACTTCCCCTTCTTTCCAAATCTCATAACCCTCTTCCAGGGAGATATTCGTAAGAACACTTTATCGCCCACTTCAAACTCTAGGTCTTTTCTTCGGTTGTCGGCATAACTTTTCTGTCGACTCTGAGCTGCTCTTATGTGTTGTTGAATAGATCTAACCTTTTCTGCCATTTCATCAATGAGATCAGGTCCTAATAGCTTTCTTTCCCCAACTTCATCCCAGCAAGTTGGAGTCCTGCATTTCTTTCCATAGAGAGCTTCATAAGGAGCCATCTGAATACTGGAGTGAAAGCTATTATTATAAGAAAATTCCACCAAAGGTAGGTGTTGATCCCAACCTCCTTTGAAATCCATAGAGCAAGCTCTCAACATATCTTCTAGGGTTTGAATTGTTCTCTCAGACTGACCGTCTGTCTGGGGATGATAAGCAGTGCTGAAACTCAACTCTGTATCCAGAGTATGCTGAAGACTTCACCAGAACTTCGAGGTAAATCTCGGATCTCGATCAGATATAATAGAAAGTGGTACTCCATGCAATCTTACCACTTCCTTTACATATATCCTGGCAGTCTGATCTAGAGAGAAATCCACTTTAATAGCAATGAAGTGTGCAGACTTTGTAAGACGATCAACTATGACCCAGATAGCATTATTGCCTTTGGATGTTTTAGGAAGTCCTGTGACAAAGTCCATAGTGATGTTTTCCCATTTCCATTCGGGTATGGGTAATGGTTGTAACATCCCCTTAGACTTCTGTCTCTCAGCTTTAACTTGTTGACAAACCAAGCATCGAGAGACATATTCAGCAACATCTCTTTTCATGCCATCCCACCAGAAGTACTCTTTCTGGTCCCTATACATCTTCGTGCTTCCAGGATGAATAGAGAATGAAGAACTATGAGCCTCATCCAGCAGCTCTTTCTTTAATTCGGGGATGGGAGGAACACAAACCCGATTCCTGAACTTTATTATCCCATCACAATCAAGGTTGAATTCAGGACCATTTCTCACCTTCTTTTGTAACTCGACATCTTCTTTCTGTGCCTCTTTAATCTTCACATGTATAGATGGTTGAACATTCATTTGAGAAAGATAAGATTTTTTCCCTTCCATTATAATTCCAAGATCCATCCTTTGTAAATCCATAAATATTGGATCTTTTGTGATCCTCATCATGGATAAACTAGCATGGTCTTGTCGACTTAATGCATCTGCCACCTTGTTTGGTTTCCCAGGGTGGTAATGGATTGAGCAGTCATAATCCTTAATCAGCTCCAACCATCTTCTTTGACGCATATTCAACTCCTTTTGTGTGAAAATATACTTTAAACTTTTATGATCAGTATAAATATCACACCTTTCACCATAAAGGTAATGCCTCCAAATCTTTAATGCAAAGATTACCGCAGCCAACTCCAAATCATGTGTTGGGTAATTTTGCTCATGGATTTTCAACTGTCGTGAGGCATAAGCTATCACCATATCATTTTGCATAAGAACACACCCCAATCCCTTCTTGGATGCATCACTGTAGATCACAAACCTTTCTCCACTACAAGGCAGTGTGAGCACAGGTGCACTGGATAACCTTCTTTTCAACTCCTTGAAATTCTCTTCACATTCCTCTGTCCAGACAAACATAACTCCCTTCCGAGTCAACTTGGTGATTGGATTAGATAATCGTGAAAAATCTTTTACAAAACGTCGATAATATCCAGCCAAACCAAGAAAACTTCGGATCTCAGTTACTGTTGTTGGTCTTGACCATCTTTCGATAACCTCTGTTTTTGCTGGATCCACATATATCCCCTCTTTTGAGATTATATGACCCAAAAATGCAACTTTTTGAAGCCAAAATTCACACTTGGTAAATTTGGCATAAAGCTTCTCCTTTCTCAGGGTCTTCAATATAATTCTCAAGTGATCTTCATGCTCTTCCTTTCTCTTTGAATAGACAAGAATATCGTCTATAAAGACTACCACAAATTGATCAAGATAGTCTCTAAAGACTCTATTCATTAGATCCATGAAGATAGCAGGGCATTAGTAAGACCAAATGGCATCACTATAAATTCGTAGTGTCCATACCTTGTACGGAAAGCCTTATTTGGTATATCCTCCCTTTTGACCCTTAATTGATGATACCCTGAACGAAGATCAATCTTGGAAAAGTATTGAGCTCCGCGTAGTTGGTCAAATAAGTCATCAATGCGTGGGAGAGGATATTTGTTCTTGATAGTGATCTTGTTAAGTTCTCGATAATCAATGCAAAGTCTCATTGATCCATCTTTCTTCTTAACAAATAGAACAGGTGCTCCCCAAGGTGACGCACTATGGCGTATGAATCCCTTATCAAGATTCTCTTGGAGTTTCTTCTTCAATTCATGCAACTCAATTGGGGCCATTCTATAAGGTGTCTTTGAAATAGGCAAAGCACCTGGTACGAGTTCTATTGAAAACTCAACTTCACGATTTGGTGGAAGACCCGGCAATTCCTCCGGAAAGACATCATCAAACTCCCGTACAATGGGCATATTCTTAATCGTGAGTTTCTCACCAACCATTTGAGATAAATAACCTTCATTTAGTGGAATCAATACCCATAAGATGGAAGAAATTTCCACTGGAAGGTTATGTTCATCCTTGCATTGATAGATGATCGTAGATTGATCTGGAATATGAAATGTGACTTCCCTTCTTTGGCAATCGATATGAGCTCCATGTAGAGAAAGCCAATCCATGCCAAGAATCACATCAAATTCCACTAAAGGAAGGATCACAAGATTTGCAGGAAGCACTTTCCCACAAACTTCGATCGGAGAAGAATTATAAACTTTTGATGCGATTGATGTGCCATTAGGTGTTGTCACAGCTAACTCAACATCTAATTGTTGAGGTAATACGGTGATACCCTTAGAAAAGTCTTCAGAAATAAAAGAGTGGGTGGATCCAGAATCAAATAAAACATTTGCTACTTTAGAGTGGATGGTAAGTGTACCTTTCACCACATCGTTATCGTACTCCACATCGCTGATAGAAATTGCATGTGACTTTCCTTTGTCTTTAGCCTTAAGATTTTGTTGACGTCGACCATCATCATCAACCCTTGGATTTGGGCATTGATTGGCATAATGCCCCATCTCCTTGCACTTGAAACATTGAAGTGTAGTAGGTTCATTCTGTGTATCCCTTCCTTTGTTTGCATCATTAGACATCTTCTTCCCATTATCACGGCATTCAAATGCCCGATGACCTTGTTTTCCACATTTAAAACATTTACTTGTCCCTTTAAGACAACTCCCTCCATGTTTCTTTCCACACTTTGAGCATAAGGAAAAGCTCATCTTCTTTTCCCTGTGCTCTTTAGATTTTTCTTTGAATTCCATCTTCCTCTTCTTATCAAACCCATGTGACTGATGGGTTACTCCAATCTCCATCTCGACTTTGAGAGCACATCGAACGATTTCCTCGTAGCTATTGAAGTCCCTTATGGCTAACGCCCTTCGAAGACTTGGTTTTAAGCCACTAAAGAATCGATTGATCTTACTCTCAGGTTGGATAATAATACCAGAAGCGTACCTTGCAAGTCTTGTAAAATTTGCTTCATAGGTACTAACAGATTCATCATCCCTTTGCTTCAGTTCAAGGAACTCTTTCTCCATCTTTGTTCGGAGAATACGAGGGAAGTACTTATTGAAAAATAAGTTCTTGAACTCGTCCCATTCCATAGACTCAATTTCATCCCTTTTCCTCGTATTCTTAACAAGATTCCACCATTGATCCGCATCTCCTTCCAAACGATACACTGCTAGGATGACTTTATCATGCTCAGAACATTGAAGAACTGAAAATATCTTTTCAGTAGTACTAATCCATTGTTCAGCAACTAATGGATCAGTAGACCCGCTGAAATAAGGTGGACGCTGCCTCATGAAGGATTCAACAGAATGTTGCTCCCTCCTTTGTTCGTTTGGAAATCCTGCATGATTCATAGCTTGAGAAAGTTGTGTGAGCATGGCTACAAGATTTTGCATTCCAGCTCCCATATCGTTTGGTTGCTCAGGGGGACAATCATTGCATTGCCCATCGCATTCCGCATTAACACGGTTCCTTCGGGTTCCAGCCATTGACTAAAACCAAGAATAATAGTGTGAGCAACACTAATTATAATAGGAAACCACATAATTCAAGAAGAAGAAAACAAATCATGCTTATGGTCTTATCCTAGGTTATTCATGGCCATTTCTATGATTGTGTTCTATGCTTAGACTTATCCTTAGGGTTCTTACTAAGGTTTTCACATCCTAGTTTCCAAAGGTTGACTATACCTTTCCTCTGATACCAACTATAACGACCCATACTTTACATACATTGTTAATACTTCGAAATTGAAGCACACTTATTACAACATATGACAAAACCACAAAGGACCGTATAGGTATAGTGTCTTTAGAAACTGGGAAACATAAACAACTGGTTCATAAATCTTCTACAGTGTCTCCCATTTATTTCATCATATCTAGGGTCCCTTTTAGCATATTCTACTTAATATCCATCTTCCTAACCTGGGGAAAAGAAAACATAAAAGGGTGAGCTCAAATGCTCAGCAAGGGCAAATAAAGGAAATAAAAATCATATCATATCTTTATGAAAATCAAAACCTGCAAAAGAGATCATAATATCTTAACATGGAATAAATCATAGAAGTGAAAATGAGATCCCCATAATCATAACATAAAACTTGAAACTTTGTGGCATGCACACATAATCATAGAAAATCATTTCTTGTTAGTCACGACTCATTGCCAAGACTATCTTAGTGGACAAAGTCCCTTTCTGAACCGAGTTCACTCCTCGTTTCAGTCCTGTATCACTGAACCGAAATAACCTTCCGTTCCAGCCATGTCTATCTCATGAGATATAAAATCATTACCCAATGCATTGGAGGGAGATATAGGTCCCACCCATCTTATAATGAATCCTTTCTTATGTGTGCCACATAATCATAAAACATACATCATCGCATAACACATGTAACAAAAATGGGATTCTTGAAACATCATGACATCATAAATCAATTCATATAAGATAAAGGAATTCATAAACATAATTCCATCACAACATAGTCAAATCAATGTAAAAATATGGATAGAAATAGAACCCTTTATTATCTTAGATGGAAAATAATTTTGATAAAACACTTGAATTGAATTCTTGAGGAAAATATCCTTTCTTCTTCAAAATCAATTTCTTTTCACAAAACATCATGAAATTTTAAAAGAAAGAGATTTTATTGAAAATAGTCATGAAATCTTTTAGAGGAAGCTTCATGAAAATAAGGCTTTATAAAACAGTAGAAATCCGTTCGTGCCATATAAGTTAAAAAAAACATTCTTCGTACTTTTGTCGGAAAAGTCAAAAAGTACCTCGTATGACAAAAGATTCCTTTCATAGATATTACTAAAAACTCACCGAAGGGTAAAAATGGATTTAAACAATTGTAGGTGGATGGAAATAATATTACATATTGATGAAACATGGATGTGGATGATAAAATACACCCCAGTAAATACTTATGAATAAACAATCTCGAATAAAAATGAGATTGTGATATTTCCCTTACCTTAGGTCCGATTTGCTTTGTTCGTGTCCGAAGCTCCTGTATAATGGTTTAAATAATGTTATTGACTTATTCCAGAATCATACATATTGATATGATATCATATATGGTCATATTATTAGCTTCTTGTTAGTAATATTTCATTGTTACTTGTTACTCGGGTCTTTATAACTTTTTGTTCTTATGCGTGTTTTGTTGAATAAATTCTTATTCTTATCTTTAGGTTATAGATAATTCATTTACAGAATGGTATTAGTGTATTATATACCATATTCATTCATTCAATTCATTTATATAATCATTATGAAATGAAGATCATGTAGAACGAGTCGCATCACATCGTGGAGATGGTATTCCGTACGTATGCACGAGTGATGATATCGTTCCTATGATCGTGGAATTGTATTGGAGTATATATATATATTATTTCAGTATCAATATTACTTAATAATAATCATATATAGTTACTCATTACACCATTATACCCATCCTTGTAAGGTG
This sequence comes from Viscum album, assembly GCA_963277665.1. Taxonomy (NCBI): domain Eukaryota; kingdom Viridiplantae; phylum Streptophyta; class Magnoliopsida; order Santalales; family Viscaceae; genus Viscum; species Viscum album. Next base: position 820,778,437 of record OY728126.1, read on the forward strand.
ATGGTGGAAAATAGATTACACCACGGCGTGGAGACGGTATTCCGTACGTACGCACGCGCGGTGATTTCATTTTTCCGTAGGATGGATAGAAGGTGAATTAGGGTTGTTTCATATTTATAATAACATATCAGTATGTAAGTAATACTGATGTTATTACTTTATCATGAAACAACTAAAGGAGAAGAAGTTGAAGAAGAAAGAAATTGAAAAGATTGGTAATGGATATTACCTCTTCTTTGGAACACCTCTTTGAATCCTCCACTAAGGGAACTATGATTGGTCTTTGAAGAAGACCAGGACCTCTAGGATTATTCTAGGGAAGTGGAGAGGAGAAAATGGCAGGGGTTGGCCGAGCTTGAGTGCTCAAATTGGTGTGAGGAGGAGGGGGAGGAGGTGCCCTTTTATAAGGGAGGAGAGGGGCACCTTAGGAATATCTCAAAATATTATTTTATATTAAAGTCAAAATCGGTTTATAATGGTTCCAAAGGGTCTTATTTCGAAGCTAAAGTCGGTATGGGTCTAAATCATATCAACCAATAGGATTTAGACAAGTTTAGGGTATTATTTTAACCTTATCAATTAGATTTAACTCTAAGTTAATTAATTTAACTTTTACCGTGTCTTTTTGTTTTCTTTCACTATATGGTTAATACACTTACTATAACATGCCAAACGAACCCCAAATTGTTTATTATTAATATATATATCCTTATCTAAGTCATTTGGACGAACCTTATATTTTTAGGAATAAAATAACAATTAATAATATAATATTTGGTTTAAAAACTATTTTGTGTCAATTTTGACACTATTTGATATATGATTTTTGTGAAAGTCATAACAGAATTATATGTTCGAAACAAGTTTATTAAATCAACATTAATATATCATAGTAACCTAGAAAATTAGTGGAATTCATAAAAAGTCTTAAATTACATTTATTTTGGTATTTATATTATCAATTTTGTCAATATTTCATTAATAAGATAATTACTTCATCATCTTTGTGTCATAAATAAATTAACTTATTTGATGTCTAAAAATTACAAATAAAATACCATCATGTATTAAATCTTTTTATCTTTCTAATGAATATTTACAATCGAATTTATCTTATGTATAACCCCATATTAAAAATGATTTACTTATTAAACTTTGATTTTAACTATTTTAACCCTTCTTTAAATAAATTAATAATAAATGTCCTAATCTAATCCAAGTGGGCCTAAATGGTCATATTTTATTCCTAAGTTTGTTTTTTGTCGAATTACACTTGTCCAATAGAATTAGGACATGTTTTAGGGTAATATTAATATCATATTTACCCTTAGTTACCCTATTTACTATTAACCGCGGTAAAAATCGTAAAAGGTTACTATTCACAAAAAAATTATTTTTATCTCATTGAACCACATTTTACTTACTGATATCAACCGTGTCTATCGGATTTTCGAAATTCCATTCACAGAAGCGGTAAAATTAAGTTTTATGCAAAATTCAGTTTTTAACCTACCACTTAGTGGTTTCACTATTCATCAAAAATTGAAAGTTTTCAGAAAAATACCAAAATTTCACCCTAGGCTAATTTCGATATTCTAAGTCCAAAAATGAAGTCCATTTTGAAAAATGAAATTTATAAAATTTCAAAAAGTGGTTATTACTATTCATAACGGCTAGTTTTGATAGCATATTGCTGTTTAGTGAAACTCGGTATTGCGTACGACGCAAGCTATCGAGGAAGGTCGTGATTGCGTGTAAAGCAAGCCAAGCAAGTGTTGTGTAGAAAAATATTCCTTTGATGGTTTATATAACATAAAAGTCTCGGGTGTTACATTGATGATCCTGGAGGATATGTTAGGTTAATTACATGATTTTTATAAACCATTATAAAGGATATGTAGAAAATATATTTTTTTGTTAATGAATAAAATACTTATTTTAAAGACATAAAATTATTCTAGAATTATAATATTATTAAAATAAAGACATTTCTCATAGAGGTTATCTTATTTTATAAAATATTAGGAAAATGGATAATTCATGTAATTATTGAGTGCAATGGACCAGGTTCTAAATACCCTCGGGTAAGAGAAATATTTGAAAACATAATGAGAATGATGAATCAACATTCTTGAGTTATGAGCAATAACTTGAATCAAGTCGATTGACCATATTATCCTTGAAGGGGAAAACGTACCATTGATTCTTCTTTATTTCAATGACCACATTATTTTAGTGGATCTACCAAACCATTGAATGATGGACAATGGATTAGATATGTTTAAAAGTTCATTTTTAATACACCATTTTCTAGAGAAAGATAATGTCACCCTATTTGTTTACCACTTAGAGGGAGAAGCTGATCATTAGTGGAAACTAGTTAAAAACACGAATCCAAGAAGATAGATTGAATGTATGGATTGAGAATATTTTAGGGGAACATTTTTTAAAAAATATTTCCCTGTTCGATGAAAACGTAAATGGATAAGGAATTAATATATCTCAAGAAAAAGGAAAATGAATCTATGGAATGCTATGAGACTAACTTCACAATAATTTCCCATTAAACCTCTTTCATTTTCATGTATCATAATGTGAGGTTGATAGATTCATTGGTAGAATAAGACCCCATCTATGGAGTAATATATCCAATCAAGACTATAATAGATTGAGGAGTTAGTGTGAATTTATAGGAAGATTGAGAGAGAGTTTGGAGATATGCAATGGCCCCATAAATTGAAGGAAAGGAACAGATCAATTGATCCATGCTTACTGAGTAACTTTGATCATAGAAGAGGAGGAAAGAATTTTCATCTTTCCACATGTAAAAAATGTGGTAAGAAGCATTCAATTAACTAATTTCTTATAATGAGTAAGTATTACAAGTGTATAAGAGATTGAAATATTGCTCGAAACTATTATATTGAGGTGTAGCCTCTAATTATCAAAATTATGAAGAAAGGGAATTTGGTGCAGGCCCCTCCCATTGTCTAATTCTTCAATTGTAGACATCATGGGAACTTTTACAACCACTGTCCATATATAATGTGAATGGAGGGGAATTAATATCAACCTTAGCATAGGCCAATGGAGCAAGGTCATGTATTTACTATCACAATGGCTGAAGTTAAATCTCCAAATGATGTTGTGGACGGTACTCTCATTGTTCACTAAAATCTAGAAAGTATATTTTTTTATTTGGTTTCAAATCATTATTTTATTTCCTCAAAGTTAACAAATAATATAGAATCAATCCCTAAAATTCTTGAATTATAGTTATCTATCAAGACTCTTGGAATGATTTTCCAAGAATAAACAGTTTATAGAAACTCTAATATAACCTTTGGAGAGCATAATATCCTCAAAAATATAGTAGTCATTCCCTTGATAGAATTTAACATTATACAAGGGATGGAATGGATCTAAATATATACTGCTAAGATCAACTATAGAAGAAAGAAAATATTAGTATTCTTGAATGGAAAACCTACAATTATCTTCATGGGAGGGATATCTTGACATGAGTTTTTACTAGAAGAACCTCCCTTAGACTTCTTTATGAAAATGATTGGTGAAGATTAATATGTAAATGAATGTATATGAATAGAAAATTTGCCCATCATTTAGGAATATATTGAAATATTTCTTGAGGAGTTACCTATGCCTCCCCCAAAAAGAGTGGTAGAGTTATCCATTGATCTCATTAATATTTACAAGTCAATTTCATAGACGTCACATATAATTGAAAATGTGGAGCTAGAGGAATTAAAGAAACAAATCCAAAATATTTTGGATCAAGGGTTTATCTGACCAAGTGTGTCCCCTTGGGGATAACCTATTCTCATTATGAGGAAGAATGATGGACCAATGTGGAAATTCATTGATTATAGAGAACTTAATGGGATCATAGTGACGAAAAAGTACCCTCTACCAAGAATTAATGATTTATTTGACCAGATTCATGGGGCTCAATTATTCTCTAAGATTGATCTTTGATCTGGTTATCATCAATTGAGAAAGAATAATGAAGATATTCCAAATAATAACTTTCAATTAAGATGTGGGTATTAAGAGTTTGTTGTTATTCCCATGGACTTGACTAATGAACCTATTATATTTATGGATTTTATGAATAGAGTCTTTAAATACATCCTTGATAACTTTTTGGTAGTTAAAATTGGATATATTCTAATATATTCCAAAATTCACCAGGAGCATGAGCATCATATAAGAGTTATATTTCAAACTCTGAGGAAGGATAGGCTATTTATAAAGATCAAAAAAATGTGAATTTTGATTACAATAAGTTTCTTTATTGGGGAACATTGTACTAATGAAGGAATATCAGTTTCCCTACCATGACAAAGGTTGTGGAGGAGTGGCCTCATCCTATAATAGTAACTGGGATTCATAGATTCCTTGGTTTGGTAGGATATTATAAGAGGTTTGTGAAAAATATTTCAGAATATTTTAATCCCCTAGCCAAGTTTACTCGAAAAGGGGAAATTTTCATCTCGATAAAAAAGTTTAAAGAAACATTCCAAGAGATAAAGAAGATATTGGTTGCTGCACTCATGTTAACACTACCCTCTATCAGAGAATGATTCATTATTTTCAGGTTTTCATCTATGAAAGGGATTGGGAGCATCCTCATGGAAAATGAAAAGGTGATTGTTTATGAATTTTGATAATTAAATACTCATGAGAAGAATAATCCTACGCAATATCTACATATAGTTATGGTCATTTTTCCTCTGAAGATATTGAGGCACTATCTTTATTGGGATAAATGTTATATATACACAAAATAGAAAAATATTGAAGTATATTTCCTAAAAATGGAATTGAAAATGAGACAGAGGAGATGGTTGGAACTTCCTAGAGACTATGATTATTCAATTCATCATCACCCTAAAAGAGAAAACAAATTTTCTGATGCATTAAGTAGAAAAGGACATGTTGTTCTGGAAATGATGAGGATTCAAGGAGATCCTTAAAAAAGACATAGTAAAACATGAAATTTTAATTATAGGGGAATGGAAATCATTAACCCTATCCCAAATGATTTCACAAACATCATTACTAGAGAAAATCAAGAAATATCAAAGATAATATTTTAGTTTCAGAAGAAGATAGAGGCTGTGAAGGATTACAAGTTTCTTGAGTTCAACATTCATTAAGAAGGTGTATTGAAATTTCAAATAAGGCTATGTGTTCCATCAGTTCTAGAAATAAAGAAGGAATTGATGGATGAAGCTCATATATATACACTATCTATAATCTTGGAAGAAATAGAAATTTCTAGTGAAATTCAGTATAATTATTGGTGGGATAACACGAAAAGGGAGATTTCATACTACACTACAAGGTGCCTGGTGTATCAACAAGTGAAGGAGGAGTGACAAATTTCTAAAGGGGTATTACAAACACTACTGATACCAACATAGATGTTGGAAAATATCACCATGTACATTGTCATAGGAACCCTGAAAATAACCTAAGGAAATAATGTGATATGGTTTATAATGGACCATCTCACCAAGACTACCCATTTAATCTATATTAAGGAATATTTTTCTTCTGACCAAATTTTGATGTTATATGTGTAGGAAATTGTAAGGCTTCATGGGGTACCACTCTCAATCATTTTAGATCATGTTCAAAGTTTCAAATCAAAATTATGGAAAGGTATTTAACATGATCTAAATACAAAATTGAATTTCAGTACAACTTATCACCCTCAAACTGATGCCCAATATAAAAAGACTATTCACACACTCGAGGGAATGGTGAGAACATGCTCAATGGAATTCAAATGTGGATGGGATACACATCTCCAATTAATTTAGTTCTTATAAAACAACAAATTCCATTTGAATATTCAAATTTTACCCTATAATATCTATATGGTAAGTGATCTAGAACACCAAAATGTTGGGTTGATGTTGGTGAGAGAAATATTCATGGTTCTGATATTGTGGAAGAGATAACAAAAAATGATCATGAAATCTAACAATACGTAAATGTTGTTCAGATTCAACAGAATAGCTATGCTAACAACCGTCGAAGGGACTTGGAGTTTGATATTGGTGGTAATGTATTCTTTTAAATTTCACCTTGGAAGATAGTCATGTGGTTTGGGAAGAAATGGAATCTTATACCCATGTACATTGGCCTCTATGAAATATATGATCACATTGGAGTATTGGACTATCAACTTTCACTTTATCCAAATATAGATAAAGATCATGATATATTCCACATATCTGTCTTGAGGAAGTACATACCAAACCCTTCACATATATAGATTCTTGAGGTGGTATAATTGGAACATGACCTCTCTTATGAGGAGTATCTATTGAAGATCTTGGACCATAGATATAAGGTTCTATGCAACAAGACTACCCATCTCATCAAAGTGTTGCGGAGTAACCATAAACATGAAGAATTGATGTGGGAACCATAGGGGAGAATAAGACAGAAGTACCCACACCTTTTATCAATTTTGGGAATGATTTGAAATTTCAGGGACAAAATTTATTAAGGGTATAGAACGTAATGACCCAAAGTTTTTGAATGATATTTTTTTCCTAAAAATTTATGTTATATTATTTTGTACTGAATAAAACTATATCTCTTTAAAAATTATGTGAGTATAAATTGAATTGTGTCTATGGGTTATCAACTATTATATAGTTTTTTTTCAATATTACCGTTGGATAAAATACTCTTAATAATAATATTAACATCATAATTAGGGAAGTAGAAATGAAAAAGGTTAATTAATGTAGAAATAGGAAATGATGGCCTCAACTGGAAGAGTCATGTCATATGAAGCCTATCTACAATAACTTAAGAGGTAGGTAGCGTGATTGGGATTCTCTCTTGACCAAGCCCATTATGATCTTCAATAAGTGAAGCTTAAACAAAATCTCCTTTGGGAGAAGTTCAAGTTAGTGGAAATTACCACTCAAGAAATGTTAGATGAGTCGCCCCATGAATCTATCAACATCATACACTGTACCCTTAGGTTGTATGCAGGTGTTATTAGGGGTTATATTTCAGTAAACCAATTTACTCAAAATTTTATTTTGTTTTATATGTAAAATTTTAATACTATAAATTCGCTTTTGAGAATAGTTTTTCCTAAAAATATAATGAATTTGTTAAATTGATTTTTTAAGACAAAATATTCCTTTTAAAAAAGATATAAATATTATAATAAACTAATTTACTATGAATAATTTTTATTTTCATGAAATAGTATGATTAAAATATTCTTATTTAAATAAAAATGATAATATTATTTTATTTTATTTCAAGTGCTAGAAATTTAACCATGTAGTTTTTATCTGCTGATATTTTTAATAAATATAGATTTTTATATTTAAAATCTAATATTATCATATTTAGATAATTATTATGATAAAATTAAAATCATTTTTTAAATCATAATATCTAAATTAGGTTAGAATTATTTTATGATAATTTTTTAAAATTATTTATTTTTTATGAATAGTAAAAATATAGTTTTTGTTTATTAGTATGTTTAATGACATCAAAATGATGTAATAATTAATATAAAATGATTGTAAACTCTAGTGGATTAAAATATCATAATAGGTTTCCAATGTTTCCAACACTATTGGAAAATACTATGGGTAATCCCATGGGTTTTCATTTACCACTGACTTTAGTTTCCAAAGAAATTAATAAACAAATACCCCTCTTTTTCTATAATTACCCACCTATTTCTCCATTTCATATCACTTAAAATTCATCCTCCGCAATTTTATGATAGTAATACCTCCCAAGGAGTCCTTTAAAGGTTTCCTAAATCCCCAAATTTCCCTATCCTCAAGTTTCAAGAGTCACTCTTCAATATAACAGAAATATCAACTTCTCTTTTCAATTCAAGTTCATTTTTTATTAGTATGTCTTTAAAATTTCCAAAATATGTTCTTCAATACATTTTAGTATTCCCCTTTACTGTATTAAGAGCATTTTATGAATTGGATACCCTTTAACCATTTATTTTTAATTTTTTCTAAAACCATATTTTATACCTATTATGCTATAGAATTTTCTTCTCAAAATTCCATTCTTTCCCTTAATAAATTCCCTTATTTCATTTTTTGAATACCCAAAAATATTTATTTAATAGGGGTTTTCAACAAAATTACAAGATTATATATTCTGGTATTACCATACATTAAACCTTTCTTCCTTTTTTGGGGGTTAATAATGACATAAAGATCTCTTCTTTTGAGAACTGTTTAAAAAAACACCATGATTTTTACATGAAACTCGTTTCATTGATTATCCACAGGTAATTTATGAAATGTTTTGTTATGATATATGTGGATAAAATTAATTAATAGATATTAATGGTTCTCCCAAATATATCTTAAATACATTGGGTAAAAAAAATTAATCCCTAGAGATGAAAAGTTTTATGATACCTTCGTGAATATCCTTAGTACTTTTTATGAAACCTTGGTGACAACCCATGGTGATATGTTTATGAAAGTCACATTTCAATGTTTTATCCAAATTTAAATTTTTTATTACCATTATTATTATTATCATATTCTCTTTTCTCATTCTTTTATGATATTTCTCAATTTCTTATTGATATTTCTCAAGATCACATGCAAATTAATTCCCCTTCCTTCCCTTATTGGGCCTTATTATCACCCTTTCCTTTGTTGTATCTCCTCAATTTATGATATAATGTAATTTTAATTTTTAGGAACCTATGATGATTCCTTTAAAGTGGATTACAATAACGTTTTATGTTTTCATATATTATATGCCTTATTTCCATTAAACTAAACATTAAAAGATCCTTTGTTTGTATAATGTAATGAAAATTTATGTAATAAAAAGGCAGGATTCCATATCATAGGATTGTCTCTTGACCCATATGACATGGGGTCCTCTTCAAATGGTAATTCATCTACCAATATTTTAAAGGATCTCCCATAACAAAAAAACACAGATCTATCTCTGATTTTTCGATCAGTCCATTGATCATTGTCTCAATGTTATTCGAAGGGTCTAATCCAGCTAAGTACCACCTGACAATATCAAATCATGACTGTAGGGTCCTACCAGTGAATAATGTGAATCAATTAAGTGTTTAAGGCACAATAATAAAAAATTATCAATCCTTTCTAAGAGTTATTTTCTAGGTATCAATAACAGGGATATTTGGGGTTCGAAAACCAAATATTAATCAATTTAATTTGTACTCAGGTGCATGAAAAGGCCACAATGGGTGAAGATCAAAGGAAGATATCAATATACTCAATCAATTTAATGATATATCTCAAAAACAAAAATTAATGATTCTTACATAGAGATTAGATCAATAATAAACTGTGTGTGAACAATATAAAATATTTTTAATATTTTTATAAATTTTATTTTGGGCACATCGGGCCTCTAAATCACATGTCGTCTTACTGACTAGATCTGGAAATATATATATAAATATTTCAAAGAATTAAAAGTAAAATACCATGTTGCTAAAATTTTAGATCCCCCTTTTATTATGTTTCCTTTCTCTAAGATTCTAGAAAGTGTATAATGATTCTTATGTAGGGATATTCTAATGGTAATAATAGTGTACTCAAAGAAAATATAATGTTATATTTTATATTTTCAATTTTAATCTGAAATTCATGTATATATAATTTTTCAGAAAACTATTAAACTATTTGGTCCTTTTTGATTTGGTTCCTTTTTTTAAATAATTATTCCTTATTCAAAAGACCAAAGCACTAAAATATAGAATGATAAAAAAAACATGATTAAAAAAAGTCTCAAAGAGGGAAATACATTTGAATCTTTTTCAAGTCATGGGAGGAGATCTTCTGGGAGGTCCTCTATAAATGTAATTTCAATGTTAACTTGATTATTGGAAAGACCATCTACCACCTCGTTTGCCTCACAATAATAATGGGTGATTATATGATAAGGTTTGTTAATTGTTGGAGGAAAACCATCCAACATGTTGTGATGAGCCACACCTGGTGAACCACCCTATGTCAAAGGGATTGTACAATAGTAGTGGATTCATTTTTGATCCATATTTTATTCCATCCTTTTTTATGATACCACTGACAGTAATGAAATTTTACATCTCTACTTCTAAAGAGGAGGAAAAGCCACATCTACCATAGCAGCATCCCATAATATGTCCTTTTATCTAGTGCCATGTAATAAAGTAACCATCTAATTGGGGCTACTAGATTTTTGGTCTTTACAAATTGAATGAAAAAACAAAATCTCTATAGTTTCAACATATTTATATAGGACGTAAGGACACTCCCTAATCCTTCATTGAATTTACTCGAACTTTTTGAGACATTTGAGTAATTTCACCCATGTACAAAAATATTAAAAATATTCATCCATAATTAATTTAAAAGATAAATTTATTCTAGATTATTCCCATATATTTCATCATATAACTCATTTAATAGTAAATTATTGTTTACATGGTAGATGGTTAAAATTTTATCAACTAGTGTTCTATTTTCTATATAAATCATCAAAAATAATTCATGCATACCAATGAAATATGATATCTACAAATCATGTCATATGATATAGAAAAGGTAGTGGTGATATGAGATCCTATATCATATACAATGATATACCATAAAATAATACTATATGCCTTAGGTAAGATAAATGTCATAAAATATGACTTCCATATATTTTATACTATAATATTTCCCAAAATTAATCAGATCTATATATATATATATTAGGAAATATCTCCATCAATATCTTACTTTTAGAGAAGCCAAAAAAAATCTGTATCATTTCACAAAATACTATATCATATATATTAATTTTTGATGTCATATCTAAAAACATTCTTTATATCTTCATAAAAACTTCTGAAAATACTCAACATCACCACCATGTACCATAAAATTTACATACATTGTAAATATACATCAAAAATTAATTTTGACTAAACTATAAAATACTTTTAGAGAATATATCTAGGTTTCATAAGGCCCAATCCCCATTTAATAAAACACAAATTTTATCCCCATGGACCTTTGTAGAATAAAAAAAATCGTGAGTTCCCAATGTCATAAATGTAAGGGAAGAGAAGCCTCTATAAAAACATTAATGCTACTCAACATACAAAGGGATTTTACATGATCTTTATTAAACACATAAATCACAATACATGTTTCCAACAGTTTTATCATATAAAATAGTATATTTAAAAATTATTCCTCTGTATAATACATCAAGGTGGTGGAAGTTACAGTACTTGAACTGCAAGTGGCAGTTGATAAACTAGTGACATGTATTGGGTACCTGGTGGCCCTAGACTAGGTTTGTGATTGGCCCTGGTCATTTTTAAGGGGATAATTGGAAATTTACCTTTAACCCCTTTATTTCCCTTTATATTTATCCTTCAATTCATATTATTTCATCCAATCAAGATCCTTATATGTATCCTCCATGGTTTATTTCTTCCCCTTTAGTTTTTATTAATGATTTAATGGTGACTTGAGAGTTGTTTCTATGAAAAATCAACGACAATCCTTCTAATCATGATTTTATATTTTTTGACTTCATTTATTTATTCTCAATACTTTATTTATTTATTTTTTTCATGATAACATTGAGATATTGTGAAATCCCTTACAATCAATTTTATTCTTCTTTATTTACCTAAACGAAGACTTAGTAGGTGTTTTTCCTTATATTCGTCACTATATTGATGGGAAGTAGATGGGGTGTAGTTTTTACATGTATTTTTAGGGTTTTAAATATGAAGTTAGAGAACTATTATATTGTTTTAATTTAATCCTTAGACCACTGTGCTGTTTGGTGTAATTTAGGTTCATTCAACTAGGTTTCCTTTGAGTTTTTATCTGATTTGATTTTAGTGTTCAAATTATTGAATTATTTTGGTAATTAAAATTGGTTTAATGATTTTTTTGTATAATTAAGTGATTATTATCATGGATGATTATAGTTGGTGTTAAAAAACCATTTAGTGGATTCTCAATCTATGTCTAAAACATATTTTCCACTTGTTTCCAAAATTATTAACAAATTACCAAAACATATTTATATAATAAGAAATGAATATATATTTTTTGATATTTTTATATAATTAATTAATTTTTTAGATGGTATTTGATTAAAATATATGTAACTGTTTTATTTTATATTAATTTGACATGAAACTTTACTTTCAATCCCTTTTTAAATTAAGCCTTTTATAAACCTTCTTACATTCAATTTAATATTTTTTTTAGTAAACCAATCTAATAATATATTATTTTTATTAGTAATATTTTATATACATTAATCCCTACATGTATTAGTTTTATTATGAATGTTTATTGAATATTGGTTGTCTTAATTAAATTTTTTAATGCTAGATTCTAAACATAGATACTTTTATAATTTCTATCATACATATTTTTTTCATTATTATTAAATATTTGATAACTTTAAAACATCTCATATTTCCTCTAGTTATTGATATTATTTTTTATCTTGTGTTCCTTTTTTCTAATTATGTATTTTCAATATATGTAAAGTTTCTACTAGTTAAAATCATTATATTTGAGACTATGTATGTTGTAACATTATATTTTATGCTTTTAACATATTTTACATGGGAGATCATTTGGTTCCATTATAACCTGAATGGGTAGTCAGTCAATAATTTATAATTAACCATTATTAAGGTATTACATGATTGGAGATATAACGTAAGGTTTATATTGGGTGGAAATGAATTATATAATATGAAAAAATATATTGTTTTTAAAAAATTATTTTTACCTAAATATAACAAATGGTTTAGAAATTCTAAATTATATCTTTTCCATAAAAATTAAAATTGGTTTTTGATTATAAAATAATTATGTCATCTGTAAATTGAATTCATTGAAGTTTTTGTTTTCTAAAACATGTCCATTACTTTATTTTAAAAAAACATAATGTAAACAATGTGATTTTATTAGATTGTATACGATTATTTAAATGTAAAACATTTCCTCTATAATGAACAATTTATATTAAAAAAATAGTTTCCAGAATTAAATTTTAAATTTAGATAAAAAATATGAAAAATAAAATTACATTTAATATTGATAATTTTTTTATACAAGATTTACTTACAACCTTATTAGGCTCCTCATTATAAATCCTTGATTTGTTAATAATAGATTTTTTTATGAATTTGTGTGAATTTGTATTAAAATGGATTAAGGTAAAAAGTATGTTATGAATTAGGATTCTTTTTAACATATGTTGTTATTTTTTTGGTGATTTCATATAATAGCCTCTCCATGATATAATTTGTTGGAATATCTTGACAAGATGTATATTTTACTAAAACCATGCAGAATGATTGATATCTTTGAAATGTTACCTAAGCATGGCTATCACTCTAATATTTTTACTATGTTTTTGTGTAGTATATCAAGCATTTTAACATATATAGTAATGTATTCCTAATAATGAATTCAACTTTAATATGAAAATAATGTAATTAAATTTCTATATTGGGCATGTTAATTGATATAAATAATCATATTGTGTGGTATCTATCATTGTTATAAATTTCTTATGTATGTATATTTCATGGGATGGGATGAGATTCCCTCACTCTATTATACACCTTTCCATTCCCACAGAAACTATTTTGAAGCTCTACTAACTTTTAATATATTTTCTCTGATTGGAATCATGGATTCTTAGGAAAAATCATCTTACATATCATGAAATACGCTTGATTCATTTTTCTATAAGTGTAGACACTCTGAATATAAGGTGTTAATTATTGTAGATAGTATGCCTCTATATTATTATATTTTTTAAATGATTATATGTTTTTTTTATTTTTTTATACAACTATTTTATTATATTTATATTAATTTGTAGTAATATTCATGAATTCATGTCTTTATTCATTTTTATATTGACGCATGTTAGAATTGACAAACTAATTATGTATATGAACACATCTTTCATGGACACTTGGATGGATAAAAAATGTAATTTACTACATTTCAGGTGTGTAAAGGCATGCAGTTATTCTTTTTGTATGATACTAGATAGTGGTAAGATCTTAAAGTTTTGTGTATTTAGTCTCCATGATGTATTTCAATATGAGGCCATGTTTGGCGAGCATAGTTTTGACACATTTCCTATTATATACTCTTACATATACATGGTTTTATATTATATGGATTGTTTGAGTAAGCTTGCTCAAGCTATACATTTCTAACTATATTCATATATAGGAGTCTTTGATCCCATTATATTACTATACTCTTTATATTGGGATGTTATATTTATTTGTCTTTGTATCAACCAAAATATGGATGAATCAAACCAACCTATTTATAGAATTATGATTTAATTATTTATTCCATTAAATTTGATAAATCATTCCCTAACAATAAATATATAATTATAGTGGTAGTCACATGCCTTTGGGGATAGGGAATTTCTCTTTGTGTAATGAAACATTGATTCCAGTACTGTTTAAGGTATCCATATCAGTCCAACTACATAGTGGTTTTAGAGATATATTCAGTCATTATGTTTTTTAATTTAAATATATATGGGATAGGGATATCAAGACATGATATGTAACCCACAAACCTGTCTGATCAATATATTTATATTGGAAAATCAAAGTACATTAGATTTATATATATAGTGAGTAAGAACCATAGGTTCTAGTGAGACCTTTTTTTTTCCTTGTGTGTGATGGGATGAAAATCAAGAGGGGTAAATATTTTCAATGATCAAAAATAATTATTTGTTTATTTATCAATTGGTTTAGTGGCACAATTGAACATAAAAATTTTATTATTTTCAAAACTCATATATGTGACATTCAATAATTAATTAAACAAAGAAAATTATAGTAAGATGTGTTTTCCTACATTATTTATTAGGGTATATTAAATAAGTTAAATTCTATCACATATATGTTCAGGATGATATTGATTATATATTCATTATTAGTGACATATTGTTAAAATCTGTGTATTATCTTTGACCTTGAGAATGTTATTTTCATTTATTTCTAGGTTTATTTTCTAATTATTATATTGATATCATTATTGATATAAGTTTATAATTATAAAATAAATTTTTCAATAAAGTATGATACACATTTTCTATTTATAAATATATTTTAGAAATTATTATAATTTCAATCTATAAGAATTTTATATATTTTTAACTTATCAAAATTTTATCAACGTTTTTTCCAAATTATAAATATGTTTTTATACATAATATCATTCTTAGTAATAAATTATTATATTTTTTAATCTAATTTTTTAAAATTGTACTATATCATTCCACACTGTCATTTAATGAAATACATGAAAATGAATTGGTTTTCATTTTGAAGAAAAAATATATACAATTGATTTTTTAAATTGATATTGAAATATTTTTTATAAAATTGGATGTTTTGTAAAGGCAAAATAGTGTGGAATTAAAAAAATTAATTCTTAATTAATTTTTTTGATAGATTGAATAAAGGAAAGAATTTCTCAATTTTAACCAATAAATGAAGTTTATTTTAGAAAAACTCATTGTTTTGAAAATATTTTATTTTTTTATTTTTAATTTTGAATTTAGTTTCAATAAAACTATATTTATATGATTGTAAAAATAAGAAATTGCAATTAAATTGAGTGGTAGGAATTATAGACCCTAGGTGACTTATATGGTGGAGAGTACTATAAGATAATAGGGAGTTTGGTGGCATGTATTTTGAGGATTTTCGCTGTCGTACAGTTTTTTATGTGGTATTAGGATCTTGAGGTGTTAATGGATTTTCATAGTTTTAGGAGTTACACATTGGATATGTGTTAATGATTTTAGGGTGAGTAATTGTATATTCATTGGGAATATTCTTTTGTAGTCGAAATAGATCTTAGGTGAAATTATAATTATGTAACATTGAAGGACATGTTTTTTTATGGTAATTATGTATACATAGTATAATGAATGAATTTGGATGCATATACTATCTATTAGTATAAATAATATATTTTGGAATCTTTTTGTGTTTAGTGAATTATAGTGAGATTAGGAATTGTGCATCTATATTTTTTTGGATACCTTGGGTTAGTCATTATAGATCTTAAGGTGGATTTATTCTAATGCGAGGCAATGGGTCTTTTAGAAAATGTATCTTTGAACTTCATTGGTATGATAAGTTGTATGGTGCAAGATTGTAATGACCTAGGTACTCAGAGACTAAATTTAAGTAAAAACATTTTTTTGTAGGATTTTAGGTTGATCAAAAACGTAGGTTTATTTTAAATGTTGGGTTTCTAGAAAATGCAACTTTTTCTATCAGGATTTGTTTTGTTTATTGAAGTTTAACAATGAAATTATAGTTTTTTTGGATATGATTTAAGGATTGGTATGTGATATGATATTTTAAATTAAGTTTGAGTGGGTGTAACAAGTTTTTCTAGAACTATAGGTGGCACTAGGTACCTTGGGGAACTATAACAAGGTTTTAGTGTGTTTGATAGAGGAGGGTCCACCCAGGGAGTGCCATAGGGTACCTAGTGACCAAATATCAGGTTACTAGTAGGCCCATGTCATGTTTTTTAAGGTTTTAATTTGGTTATTTTCCTTCTACCCATTTATTTCCCTTTGTATTTCTCCATTAAATTCATTTGGCTCTAGATATTAAATATCCCTCTACAGATCCCCCTTAGTCTTCTTATTACCCTCTATTTTTTCCTTAAGATTGAAGGGTGAATTAATGGTAGTATCCATGTAAAATCAAATCTATTCATTTTTCATACTCCTCTTCTATCTTTATTAATTTATTATTTTCAATTTCCCATAATTTTATTAGAGATTATGCTCAGTGATTTCATCAAGACATGGTGAAATCACCTCTAAGACTGGGGCATACTATTTTATTGTATCAAAGAAGACCTAGTAGGGTGTTTTATGTATGGTTTTTGTTTTTTTCTTGTAATTAGTTAGGTTTTGGTTGGTATATGTGTTTTTAGTGATTTCAAGATTATATTATAAGTTCATTAGAGTGTTTTGGATTTTCCTTCAGGCTATTATGTTCGTGTGGTTAATTTTGCAGTTGTTCAACATGGTTTTCCATAAGGTTTAGTCTATTTTTTTTATTTGATCAATTTATTTAGTGAGATAAATTGGTTTAATTTTGTATAGGTTCTTTTAGATATTATTTGGATTAGGAAAACTCTCCAATTATTAGGGTAGGGGGTGTCAACCCTTTGAGCGATTTCATTTGATATGCATGTAACATGCCTACCTCTTATATTCCAAATTTTTTATTATGTTCAAACACATTTTTTTGAAATTGAAAATAAATAATTTTCAATTATATTTTCATATAATTAGTTAAATATTTTAAAATTTATTTTTATATAGATCGATGTAATGGTCTTATTTTATAATTATTTCACGCAAAACCATATTTTCAATGCCTAGGTAAAGTTAGTCTTTAGTAAAACATTCTCTATTGAAGTCAATATTTTTTTCAATAAACCAAATTAAGAATATCATATATATTTTTGTAATGTTTTATCTACCCTTTTCCCTATATATATTAGATATATTATTAATGTTGATAAATTAATTTTAGTCATAATATAATTTGATGATTTTGAACAGTGAGATTTTCATGTTCTATAATATTTATCAACCATGTTACATTACCTTAGTACTAATGTTTCATGAATTTAAAAGATTCCATCTTTCCTTTAATCATTAGAATTATTTTTTTTGGAAAGTTCTCTTGTTTTCAATCATATTTCTATTCAATATATATAAATTTTCTTTTGAAAAAAATCTAATGAAGTGTGACTATGTTTGTTATAAAATTATCTTTTATACCTTTATTATGTTTTACTATGGATATAATTTCATTCCAAGGATTCATGAAGAGTTTATATGTAATGATACATAATTAAAATTAGTTGATATCTTGCATTAGTAGTGATATAAAATCATAGTTAGGGTGAGTGGAAAATTTTTCTTCAGTTCAAAAACATATACAATATCTTAAATTGGATTTTTTAAACCAAAAAAGGTTTAGAAACTCTAAATTTTTTCTTCTCCATAAAGTATTATGCTTTTATTGGTTTTAAAATAATTCTAAAGTGTATAATTTAAATAATTAAATATTTTTTGAAAACTTATTATTTGTTGTCCTTTAACAATTATAAAGAGTTTTTAAAGTAATCCAAGTGAATTTATTCTATTAATGAAAATGGTTTTTCTGTAAAACATTCCATTATAATAATCTATTTTCCTAAAATAAATATTTTATTCAATCCAGTTTAATATAAAATAAAGTATCTAAAAAATAATCGATACAATTCATGTATGTTTTTACACATGTTTTATGTAGTTCCTTGTTTGGATCCTCACCATTAATCCTTGAGGGTTTATTTATTTCTTGCTTAATAGTTTGTAAAAATTTCAACTAAATTATTTTAAGGAAATAATTATGAATGAAATATATTATTCTTGAAGAATTGCCTATTTTTTTGGTGTTGTAAAATAATTTTTATCTTTTGATATATTATGTTATAAAATCATGACTACTTGTAATTTTAACTGAAACCTTACAAAGTGATTGATATCTTTAAAATTCTATATGAGAATAGATACTATTATAATTTATTAAGTGTGTTTTTATATCAAACTTGTTTGTTAACATAGGTAGTGTAATTTCCTTGACCATTCTACCACTTCAGTATATTAATATATTTTTTAATATATTTCATTAGACTTGAAAATTAATAAACTTATCCATATTATATGGTTTCCAGTATTGTTATAAATTACAAAAGTGAGTACATTTCAAATGAAAATCATTAATTCCCCAAAAAATAATACTATTGTTTATAATCCCAAGATATGGGCCAGTAGTTCCCTAAATCTATGATGCAACTTCCTTTTCACATGTGTGGGGTCTTAGACCATAACTTTATTATTATATATTAATTGGTATGAGAATCATTAGTGTTAGAAAAATAATTTCTCAAATCTAGAGCACTTTGATCGAGGTAGGTTTATACTAGTATTGACCATCCTCATATAAGGGGTCTATTGTTATAGTTTTTATACCTCTATGTGATATTATTTGTTAAATTATGTCATGTTGTAGAGGCTTTTTTATAAAACATTTTTTGTGTAATTATATAGGGGAGTAGGCTTGTTCAAGAATGCCTCTATTTATTCAATATTGTTTTAAGGGATGTTGATGGTTCCCTACTGAGAAAATATGTTCTGACACATTTCATGGACACTGTGGCAGACATGAAGCTCCATTTAAAAAAAATCAATGTACAATTAGGTACATAAATATCCATTGAATATTTTACTTTAGATTAGAAATTTTGTAGGTTTTTTGTATTCGGTATCCATGAGAAATTAGAGTAGGAGGAAATATTTACTATCTATGTCTATACATCGACTATTATGTACAATTCTATCCAACTAGTTTTTTAACATATATATTATGTAAGTATTTTTTGGTATATTTATACATTACTAACTACATCTATATAAAGTTGTATTATTTCCTTATATATTAATTTATCCTTACTATAAGAATTTATTTTTATTTTTGTCTAAAACAATCAATATATGGATGAGTCATGACAACCATCTAGTAGAATTCGGCTTGACTTATTACTCCACAGAAGTAGGTAAATTGTTTTGTAACTATAAATTTAGAAATTCAGTGCTAGTTTTATTCCCTTAGTGATTAGAGAATGTTCATAGGATAGTATAACATTGATTTGAGTACTATTCAAGGTTTTTAAGTTAGATTCTATACAAAATACATAGTTTATGAAACTATATGTGGTATATTTTATAGGTCGTCCAAAATAAAACACCCATTTTTTTCTCATGAGTATATTTGGTATCCCAATATGAAATATTATTGGCTTTATAGTGACATTTCATCACAACCAATATTAATCCATGAAAAACATCAGTTCGAGATAATTCGAAATTATACTTTTAGAGGTAAATTATCATTTCACTTCAAATGTATGATACCAAAAATTGAATGAATTATAAATCAAATACTAAATTTTCATAACATGGTACTTTTTATCTATTATTGAGCTCTATAAAAAACATACTAGAAATATCTTACATAAGTGATTGTCTCATATCTCATTTAAAGGACTAGTATAATGTTTTATGTTTAAAATGTTTTAGTTTTTGAAAAAATAATTTCATATCAATGTAAATCCTATAAAAAATATATGTGACCATCTATAATGTACCATCTTAGATTCCCCTAAACCTATGTCCTAATTCGGTTCTCCACAAGACCCCAAGAGTGCCTCCTCATGCGCCAGATGCTACCAACTAGCAACATGGATCTAAGGTGGGACTATAAATAGATTATACCTCAATATTAAAGTGAAAAACATGAAGTAAATAACCAAATACCATACACATCAAAGAATGTGTAAAGTATAAATAAACTGAAAATAAGGATGTTTTACTAAAATGAAATACAATAAAGTCCCAAATAGTCATTCCATATATACTACATCGATCTCTAACTGGGCCAATCACATGTAAAAAAAATACATTAGTCTTTACTTTCAAACCCGAGCCATGTCACATACCTAGTCTCCAATTACATGTTGAGAAACTCTATCCTAATCATCATACTCTATATGAGAAACCCGATCAAATTAGAAATAATGTTCCATCACCCTCTACATCATGAATACATGATCAACATAAATGTGGACATGAGGTCTTCATGTACAATGTGGTGTATGTACAGGGGGTGAGAAATAAATCTCATATGGCCACCCTAAATTATGAACCAATAACCTACTTCCAAAAGATCATGAACATGATATATGATCATCCTAGTGAAAAAATAACAAGAAAAATAAAAACTAAACCACCATCGATCTTTGGTTCTGTGACCCCGATTGACCATACCAAATTTAGATAATTTCTAGGTGGATCTGAGCACATCCTAAAGATCATTCATCCCAAGTATCCAATAGGCTCTAATCAATGAAGGATCAACCAATCCTCTTGACCTAGGGACACTTTCTATGGTAGTCCTATCATCTAGGATCTTTATCTAAGGTATCCCTGATCATGTCCTCATGACTACATTCATTATCTCATTACTAGTTCTTAGACAAATATGTATCATAAATTCATACCATGTTAAAGTACGACCTATACCCAGTGTATTAGTCGGGCATCTAATCCATGCATCATAATAGTAGTTCATAAAGAAATAGTATAGAATATAAAATAAAAGTACCAAAAAATCAGTCTAGAATATGGAACAGTGGTTCATGGAGCATTAGTATGGTTTCCAAACCATGGATAGATAACATCAATCAATCATCCTATTTCACCTGGAATAAAATCATTTCCTAGAGTATCAATCTAGAACTTTAACCATAAAATATAATATTTGTGTTTAGTGCCTTGTTCTGACACCTAACACATATAGTATGCTATGCATGCCTAGAGTCTTATTCTTCCATCTCAATCACATATGTTTAATTTATTTTACAACATGTCACTATATGTTAGGAATTACATGTCCACTAATCTCATCCATATCATTGAAAATAACATTTCTGGAACCTCAGTCCAGCACCCAAAACATAAACAAACTATAGATACAAATATATAGCATCATGTATAACCCCTTTTAATCAAATTACACCCAGATGCATAAACCAACATTACGTAAAGGCATATCAATAGTTTTCCAAATGCCCATTCTATCATCACATCCCAACTACATTAACTCACACATTGTCATGGGACCCAAGGGAACACCTGTAAATACATGTACCCTCTCATTGTCGGTATATCAATTAGGCACCCACTTGGACCATTGGTTCAATACATAGATAGAGGAATCCCTCTTGGGATCATCAAACTGGTACTCTAGAAGAGGCATCCCTCCTAGTATCCTCTAGGTCAAAACATAAGCCAATATATCCCTCTCCAAATCCCAAATAATAACTAATCTCTTGAGAAAACGTCTATCTCTTGGCGTCCAAAAATAACACAACATAATCACTAGAATCTCACAGAATCATAAGACTCAAAGAAAAAAATCTCATAAGAATTCCAGCCTCAAGCCCAATTCATTTCGAAGTCACCCTAGGATGGAATTTACACCCAACTTATCCCCCACATCAAGTCACAAGTTAGTCCATCCAACATGAGAAAATCCCATTCTTACATCAGTAAAGGCCTTAATTGCAACCATATTTTGTCCTCTAATCATTATCATGAACCCTAATCTTGGTATAATCCCATGTATCACCATCATGAGATAGTTGTACTCACTTTTTTGGAGGAAAACATATCTTTCATAACTTACTCAACCTAAATCGCCTCTTAGATGTCCTCAAAATAACCCAAGGGATCTACCATCACATTCAGTTTGAAAAAAACTCAAAATGTACTCATCTTGGGTATCATTATAACTTCAGGTTGAAAATCATCCAAAACCATCAGAAGGGTGACAAAGGGGCTGTAAACAGCGTGTACACTAAGTGCACAGTATGTACTCCACAACCTTCTATCTTCCCATCTACTTCTATTTGATCTAACTCACATGGGGTCTGACCATGTATAACTACATGACCATGAAATACATGGGGTCTGGCCATTTATTACTACATGTCCATGTAAAACCTAGTTTTTGGTCATGTACTTCTACAGGTCCATGTCCCCCATATATGGGGTGTCTTCTCATGTACCCATCCATATGCCTATATCTCATTACATGTCATGTACTATAAGTATATGTTTTGTAGTTCCAAAACTCCATCTTATCAGCTATAAGACCACATGTCCATGTAATTACACATATCCATGTACTATTACATAATGTGTACTCCAAGTACACAGTGTGTACTTCCAAAAATCCTTCATCCGGAAATGGGAGAAACACATGTTCTGTGTTCATGAACTACACATTGTGTGATCGGGATTTCCGAAGAGAAAATACCCTGTTAACCCCATGATCTAATGTTTTTCTATATTAGATATGTATCTAACTCAATGGGGTAATTAGGTATAAAAAAGTTCTTTAAAAGAGGAAAACGACTTACCGATGGTGATTAAGGCATAAAACTCAAAATCAGTCTACCTTGGGGCATAAACGTCGATGTTACGGGAGGGAATATTCTCCCAAAAGTTGTTGCACCTCAATATGATATTGATCTCTACCATAAAATAATTATATAGAATCTCCTCACCCTTATACTCTTTTATTGACCATCATGTGAGGGAGTCACCCTCCCCTACCTCCTACCATGTGTGGGAACCGAAATTGGGGGGTCTTAATTAATTAATTAACCTTTTAATACTCATCCTAAGTCTTAGAAACCGAAGTAGGTTTATTTCTCACAAAGGAAAAATCCCCATTCCAAACTCAATTTCAAATCTCAATCAGCTTCTATATTAAAATCCTTTCATCACCCTAACCGTTATTAATAATTTAATATTAAATTAATTATATATTAAATATTCCACTGAAACGCAAACATCTCGAAATTCCCCCAAAATTTTATCTTTGGGTAAATGCCATATATAAATACCAAAAAAGCCATCATAAAAATCATATAAGATCATATTATAGGGTAAAATGGCCATTTTACCCCTTAAAAGCACCAAAAATAAAAAATTCATATTTTTGCTAAAATTTAGATTCTGGGGAAACACGGGTTTTACAATGTCCCCACCATAAAAATTAATATCCTCAAAAATAATTTTTTGTCTTAAAACCATGCATCCTAAAGATCCTTGCTCATAACTACATGATCAACTCATTGGGTTCTTCTTTAGGAGGATAATCAAGTTCATCTTCACAACTCCTAAATAAGGCTTAAAACCCAGCAAAGGCCTAACCACATCTTTCCACCTTTGAAAAAATAACAAGAAAATGCTTGACCACACTCTTCCATCTTGATACATCACAATTCCATCGAAAATTCATCATCATTTTCATGGTGATCCCCACCATATATCTCAACCTACAATGGTCAATTTTGATCCATGACACTTCTCATCATCATAGTCACATACTAAAACACATCCATAGTAGTCCACCGATTAGGTTGATGTGTTTCTAACTACCTCTTATAACCCAAAAAAATAATATTCACATCATGAAGACTAATATGATACTCACCACCCATACAGTACCCTTACTATCCCCTTATAACTGATCACCAAATCCACAACCCATGCTCCAATCACAATAAAACCATAGAACATGACAAGGCTATCTTTCTCTCACCATAGTAATGAAACAAAACATCAACTATCATCTGTTATAAATATCTAAAAAAGGGACCCACGGTATTTTATGACATTCGATCTATCAGGAGAACCTCACCAATAGATGGTTGATGGTTCTCTCTCATCGTACTACTTCCCATACATTTCTCCTTGATTGAATCCTCCTAGGAGGCCCATTACCAAAATAAAGTGAAATCTATATAGATTGGTGTATAGGTGATTCTCTCTTAATGCCCTTGGGATGATATTAAGATATTGGGAATGATCATCTCTATTATAGGAGTAAACAAATATATCATTGATGGATACCACCATAAAATCATCCATTCATGGATCATTACAGTTATATCCTAAGGGCCTTGGGTCACCATACCCACAAGCCTAACATCACAGCCACAATGATTCTTAGTGTACTCCTGGATACCTACCCAATTCAAGTCTCATAAGTGTATGCATCAGTACCACCCAATCCAAAATTCAAAGGATGCATCACATCAACAGTGCTCATGTGTCTAAGATCCCATTAATTCTTAACCATTACATTCTATTTTGTAAAGCAACCATAGAACATGTTCTGACTCCAGTGAGTTGCACCACATGAATAATCAGCTTGAAAGACCTAACCAAAACTCTCAAAAACCTTCGAATCTCCTGTCCCAGCTCATAACCTTTGGGAACAACCCACCTATAACACCATTTCATAGGCTAGGAACCTGAA
The DNA here is from genome assembly GCA_963277665.1 of Viscum album. Lineage (NCBI taxonomy): Eukaryota > Viridiplantae > Streptophyta > Magnoliopsida > Santalales > Viscaceae > Viscum > Viscum album. The sequence goes on from OY728126.1 coordinate 820,803,518, forward strand.
TGAACCTTCCCCTATTAAAACCAACCAAAATTCTGAATCCCTATCCCAAAATTGATCCATATCAAACAAAAGGTATCCAACATGCATAATCCACATACTAAGCTTTAACCATTATGAATCAATGTAAAAAGTCTACAAAAATTATATGTGTATCATGCACCAAAAAGAACACATAACTTAGTCGAAACATCACATTGGTCACCCTATAAATCAACAAGGTACGACCTCACTAAACTGGATTAACATCAGATAAGGTCACTAGATATCCCACCTAGCCCTATTGGTAAAGTCCTATGAAAAGTCACTATGTACAAAAACCTAGGTATAGGAAAATCCATAGAAGTCCATAAATCCTTGGCAGTCAAACACACTCCCATACCAACGACACACGACATCAACATGTCAAAAAACTATCTCTAGGATAACACATCATAAATACATCACATGTAAAACCAATATCCCATAATTAAGGAACCTATCCTCTCCAAGCATCGACACTTCAGAATGCTCTCTAGAGGCCCAAGACAAACAACTAATCCCAAAAAAACCACCAAAAGGGGGTCCAAAGGTCATATAATTACACCAAGATTGCACACTGGGTTCACTACAAGATTCATCATCATCAAGTGTCTCATAATAGATCCACATAACCTACTATCAAGAACTCACCCATATACACGCCTTCCATGCTATGTAGAATTTCATGAAGTACTTAAATGGGAAATTTCATAGTTTTTTTACACTTTTACCAACTAATCCATCGTTGTAAAAAAACCACACACTATAAGAACTATAAAAAGTGGGTATTATGTGGCTACCATGATGCTTGAGATTCCACTTTCTTCTATAGGAATATATTCAAAACCAAATAATAAGACTCTTACTAATGGGCCGGTAACTTTAAATCCCACATAAATCATCAATTAAAAATATCATGTGCATTTTCAAAGCTAAAAACCATATAAAATCATAACATAGATTAAAAAAACATCAATCCCATAACTTGTTAGCCTATAATTTCTATTGTAACAGGTTTTCATGATGCACCAACCGATAACCATCATGGGCTCAGATATATTTTTGTATCCCTATTCTATCAGAACCGAAATAAAAAAAATAGGAATGTAACAATTCGGATGCCACCCTGTAACATCTTGACCTAGATCCTACTAAACCATTTCCCCAATCCAGTTCACCAAAATACCTCATAAGAACCTCCTTATATGTTAGAGATTTCTGACCTACAGTGGGGGTCTATGGTGGAAATTTGATGAGACTATACCCCCATATAAGAGTGTTCAACTGGAAGTAAATAAAAAAACATCATAAATAGCACATTGAATATAAATAAAAAATATAATAATGTAATTATTCTATACTAAAAAGAAATACAATAAAGAATTAGACTATCGTGACATATACACAACATCAATTTCTGACTAGGAAAATTACATATACAAATTAAAGAACTAAAAAAATACATCAGGATCTACTACCAATCCCAAGCCATGTCACATAGTCGGTCATGATACCTTATCGAGAACCTCAATCTTGATAATCATAATCTACAGGATAAGCCCATTCAATCATGAAACCCCATGCCTTCACCATATCCATCATGATTTTGTGCTCAAGTTGAAAGTATATATATGGTATACACACACACTAAGTTGTACATACATTATATGAGAAATAAATCTCACTATAACACCTTCAATAGAAGTCCTATAAACCACTACCATAAATTCATACTCATTAATTATGCTCAGCCAAGTGAAAACATTAATGAAATAAATTCAAATAAAACTATCATTAATCCTTGGTTTCATGACCCTTGTCGACTACACCTTCTTTGGCCAATGTCGAGCTGTTTCTAATAGTGTCTTGAATACCATGAGTCTCATGTAACCTATGGGATCCAATAAAAGGTATCCCTAACTAATTATCTCAAACTAGGATCCCATTCTAGGAAAATCCAGTCATCTGGGATCGTAATCCAAGTTATCACGTATCATGTACTCACGATTCCATTTCTTATCTCATCCCATATACCAATACACATTTGTATTAGGTATTCATATCAAGTAAAATTACTAGAAAAAAATAGAGTTTAATTATTACATCTAACTAATGTATCATCATGATAGTGGTTGGAGCATTAGATTGGAATCTAAAACAATAGTGCATGGAGCATCATTCTAGTATCTACAAAAAGGGTGCCTAGAGATTCACTCTGGAATACAAACCATGGATGAAGAGAGTCAATTCTCCATCCCATATCACTTTTAATACCATCATTTTCTATATAATTATTCTGGAACATGAACCATAAAGTACACTATCCATGTTTTGAGACTCGGTATAACACCTAACCCATATAGTATACTACCCATGTCCAAATCTTAAGACTTGGAATCTCTATCACATATGTGTAATTCGATGTTCAAAACCTCATCATGTATATGGAATTCTATATCCTAAAATATAATTCATATAAAAGGAATAAATGTTCCTGGAACCTTAGTCCAACATGTAAACCATAAACGAACTATCAATATTGATACATAGCATCAATTCCAACCCCTTTCAACCATGGTATCCTTGTGAGAGAATATGCACATCAAGAGAATATATATGTAGGGATATATGAATTTCCATTCCTATTATTAAATATTATCCTAATAATATCAAACAAAGATTCATGTCTCAAAGGAACACCTGTAATAATTACTACCCAAATACATGCACCTAGTCAGGGTCGGTCCATCAATCGGGAACCCACTTATCCCTCTAGGTCAATACATAAATATTTTCATTGTTCCATGTATCCTTGAAATTAGAACTATATAAGAGGAATCCCTCCTGGGATCATCTATATTAGAACACAGGAAGACACTTGTCTATTCCAATCCTTGATAACAACCAAACTCTTGGGCCAACTCACCTCTCTTGGAGGCCACACATCCCATAACTTAGTCTTTAGAATCTCATAGCCTCACAGGACTCAAAGGAAGTAAACAATCAAAAGGAATATTGCCTCAAGCTCAAAAACATTCCTTGTCACCCTAGTTTGGATCGTACATAAAACTTATCCACCACCTTGAGTTACAACTCAGTCTTGAAAACTAGGTAAAATCACATTCTAACAAAAATCGAGTTATCTAGAACACCCATATTGTGTATTCAAATCATTCCCATGACCGTCTCTAAGGTCTCATCCCATGTATCACCCTTAAGAGAGATATGTTCTCACTTTCTAGAGGAAAAATCTCTTTTCATGAATTACTCTCCCCAAACCACGTTTTCGAAGTCCTCAAAACCCCCAAGGGCTCCACTATTCCATTCTACATGGAAAAATAACCAAATTGGGATCCTCTTGGGTCATATTTTTACTATATGGTAAAAAAATAACCCAAAACCCTCCAAAGGGTAATGAATGTGTAGTAAACATAGTGTACCCAGTGTACAATGTGTGAACCCTGAGTACACGAAGTGTATTCCAAGACCATTTGTCTTCGCATTTACTTCTACATGAACTAGATCACTTCGGTTCTGGCTATATACTACCACACATCCACAACATACACTGGGATTGTTCATGTACTAGTAAACATCCATGTCAAACTAAGGTTTTTTCCATTTACTTATCTATGTCCATGTTCCCCTTGAATGGGGTGTATTCCTATGTTCCAAGCCACATTCCATATTCCCACTATGCAACTTATACTCCAAGTACATGGTGTGTAGTCCCAAAACTCCTTCTTCTTAATTACACGGACACATGGACATGTACTATTACTCACTGTATAATCCATGTAAATGTAATGTACTTCCAAAAATATATCTTACCTAAATGGGATGAACACATGGAATTTGTTCCTAAACTACATGTCGTGTGATTGAGATTTCTGAAGGTGAAACCCCCTTGTGAACCTCCTAACCCCCCCCCCCATTTTTTATTGATGAGTCATAGATCAACCCCCATGAGTTCTTTTATAATAAAAAATGTATCTAAATCATGAAAACTACTTATATACGAGGATTATGGAAATTTAATCAAACCTAGCCTACCTCATGTTGTAAAAATTGAAGGTATGTTTCGAATCTCCTCCTAGAAGTTTTTACACCTCAATATGGTCTCTATATAAACCAGCAACAAAGTCCAATAGCATCCTATCCCCCTTTTCCTCTTGGTAAAATTATTTTGTGATGGAGTCTCCCTCCCCCTACTCCTACTATGCATGGGAATCCAAAATGGGGGGGGGGTCTTTTAATTAATTAATTAGCCTTTTAATACATGTCTTGAGTCCCAGAACCCAAAGACGGTTTATAACTTACATAGACAAAATCCCCCATTCCGGACTCAACTGTGGGGTCCGAATATCAATTTGATGCTATATTCAAAATATACCTCCTCCAGATACTGCCTAAAAAATTTAATATTTCATTAATTAACTATTAAATATTTTTCTAAAACGTGAATAGCTCTAAACTCCAACAAACTCTTTCCCTAGGGTGGACACCATAGTTCAATACCAAAAAAGATATCATAAAATAATTTTAAATGATATAATATGTAAAAATAACCATTTTATCTCTCATGAGAACCAAAAATAAAAAATTAAAATTTATTCTAAAATTCAAAATCTGGGGACGCACAAGTCATTACATCATCTTACAAAACCCTCCTAGTAAAATATTTAATGGGTAATATCTATAATCAAATATTTTTTAAATAATTGTTAGACCGGGAATCATATTCATAATGTGTAATTATAAAAACATGTTATTCAAACTCTTTTACATTAGGAAATAAAATTTTATAATGATAATAAAATTAGTTTTCTACTTATAAGTATTTCTATTATCAAAATCATCATCTTTAGAGCCTTTCAATAAATTTATTTTATTGATATTGGTTTTGGTAATTAATGTTAACTATTTAAATTATTTATTTAACAACACATTATAAAATATATTAGTGTATGAAGAGAAATTAATTTTGATTTTTATTGGTACATTACTCTATTTCTTTAACCTTTTAACCTTTCAATGTAGGAAAAATACTCCTACTACCCTCATAAAATTATATCCATTCGATGATATAAAGCTAATATTCACAAACTTAATTGTTTATATGAAATTAATCATATTTATATTATCTATAATATTTAAAAATTTAAATATTAACCACCATATCTCATATTTTAACAAGTATCTTGGATAAACTATTTATCTTAGAAAAAACAGTTTATCCTTATATCCTTTTTAAACCATGTGATATATTTTGATGAATCATACACCATGTGTATCAGAACATTATATCATTTTTTATAATAACACAATGTTAACAAACAAAATTCATTATCAAGTAAGTGAAATGAGATAAGAATACATATTCATTATTTAGATAAATTTGTGTTTGAAATATTTCTTTTCATTACAAATATTAATAATTGAAACATTTCTACTCTTGTATAATACAATTTACAAGATTTATCAACTCTTTAGTTAATTTAGGACTCTATATGTGTAAAAAATTAAATTATATATTTGGTATCATATACCCTTAAAAACTAAAGAATTTATTTCTATAAAATTAATACATCATGTGGAACTACATAGATTTCCCAAACCCATTATAGTATCATAATGTTCCATATTTGGAAAATATTTCCTCTCTTACTTGACACCTCCTTTAGGTTTTAATGATATAGGATCACCCAATAATATTTATTTAGATTAACATTTAACCATAATACACTGTGAATATAGTACAAAAACCTATACAAATCTTTCCCAACTAAGTTATCCTTAGAACTTTGAAGAAATTAAGTTAACTAGTTTTTTGGTCAATCACTATATGCAGACATTTCCAACAATTATTATAGAATGAATCAAACTGCCAAATCAATATTTAAAGTTAAACTCCAATTTCTCCATGTCATTAATATACCTAATAATATTGATTATATGAGTAGATATTAATGTTTCTTCGGTGGTATTATGATACATTAATTGGATCCTTCAATACTTCACATATGTATCTTGATCCAAATGTTGAAAATCTATAAAAATTGGTTACATATGGAGGGGTTTCTCTAACAAATATTATCTTCCCTCTTTTTTAGGAATTATTTTTAAAGGACACCCCAATATATTTTAAATTTAAATTATTAATATATTTGATATCACGTTGCATATTCAACATCGACTATAAACAAACCATGAAGTATTATTAAAATATTATTATATAAATGTAGTTGTATAACCTAGTTATTAGATTTATAAGGATGAATATACTAACCAAGTTATGAAATATCTGTAAAATTAATTTCCTTAATATAAATAATTAATTTAATAAAGAAATTTTACATTCATAAATTTTTTGTTACTTGGAAATGTTTAAGAATAAATTAATTTATTCCAAAAGAATACATTCTTCATAAAAATGGGTTTTTTCTATTTTATACGTGAATAATTAGAACTAATTTCTACCACTAATAGAAGTTTTATTTGAAAAAATTAATTTCATTTTTTAAATTTTTGTTCCAATATTAGATTGGGGTGAATTTTTGGGATTTTTCCAAAAAGGCTGATTTTTTATTGAATAGTGAAAAATAATGATTTTAAAAACACTATCACTCCTATGATTTAATCATTATATAATAAAAACATTAAATCAAATGAAATATTATTAATAAACAAAATTTAGGTTCAATAGTTAATATAACTAATTTTGTAATATTATTTTCAACTTATAATTCTCTCTTTGACATTTTGTAAATCTAAGTAATTCCTTTATTTTAATAAAAGAACTCATTTTGATCTATTTAATTAATTATGTATTTTCCTGAATATATTTTTATTTTTATTGGTTTAAATGTAAAATAAATGTCATTTTTTCAAACATAATTAAATTAATTCCATTTTAATCGATATTATACACTATTTTTGTATAAAAATATTTTCATACAAAAAAAGGCATTTGTCTAGAAATTATTTTTCATTGTGTTGTATGTTATAATTATAAAATTAATTTTTACCACCTTTATAAATATAAACTTATAAAATTTATTTGTTAGTTTTAATTATGAGGTCGAATTTTTTTAAATAGATTAATTTTATTTTGTTCCATCGTGAATAATAACACAGGTAAAAATTTATTACTATGGTAAAGGTTATAATGGGTAAAAGGGGGATTAAAATAAAAAGATAAGGGTTAAAAATTACTAAAATATATATAAATTATATTGGTTTCTCATATTAAAACCTTATTCATCTAATATTTTAAATTTTATTCCACTTGACTTGAGTAATACTTATAATATATAACAATATTTTATATATTTACCAAATTTAAACCCACCTAACATATTAAAGGGCACTCTCTATCCACTATTATTAACATACATTGAGACATGTATCTCAAAAAATAACTAAAAAAATACCTTCCTAGATTCCTTTCCTAAATCCTAGAGCTTATGTTCTTACCCTAAGATCATCCTATGAAGCCTTAAGAAGTAAACCAAAGGTGGTCTCTCAAAGAAGAGGTAATCGCCTTAACCAACACTTTATAAGTTTACATCATTTTATAAATCATTAAAAAAATTCCCATTCTACAATAATAAATTTGGTGTCATAAATATCTTAGAATTTTATTATGATTATAGAACAACCTTTATCCACCTTGCATTAATCAAATGGGAAATGAAACCATTACTCATGCATATGTGCAGACTACTTCCTCCATGTAGCAATATATTTTTTTATAAACACCTTTCATGGTGGATTATTATGATGGATAAAACATTTATATATGATATTTTTATACTTATATAATTATAATATATAATATACCATATTACTCTTCAATCCAATTAAAAATGAAAGTGTCGCACCTGTGTACATACGAACTATCTTGTCCATATTGTAATGGGGTTAATTTTCCATAAAATACTCTCTTCGATATATATAATGACATATTTAATGAATATATGTAACAATTATGACAAATATATGATCTTGGAATGAAAAAATATTATTTACTCTTCTTTTTTTTATTAGAAAATGAAAACAACACTCATGACTATATACGAACTACCATATCCATGAACATCTTATTTAATATTTCTATTTTAGTAATTCATGTATAGTTTTAAAAATAAATATGATGGATAAATATTATATGTATATCATGATTAAGATTCTAAAATCGATGAAACCATGACCATGATGTAATAACAAAGACTTCCAAACCCAAACTTACATGGAAAAAATTGTTAACACCTAGAATGATTATGTTAATCAAGAGTTATTAACTAATGGGTAATGAGATGTTGATAATTTTGAATATATTTCTTGTATGAATTAGTAACAATGATAAAATAATTATATAGGAGGATCAATCACACATGACTAAGAAGACACCCGAGGTAATGCATTTATATTACAATAAAATTTTTTCAGGATTGTTTCTGTTCATATTTTAAATGGAATAATTATATGAATCATATATCTTAAACCCCTTATATTTTATTCACCTCTAGATATGTTTGGTTTTTACATGTTGATTTTTCATTTTTTATCTGTTTTTTATATTTAATTAACAAGTAAGTTACTTTTAAGGCATACTAACCTTATCTCTTATTTTTTGTTAGGAATCTTTTAAACTATATCCATATACTTCATATTATTCAATTAATACTATTTTTAACCTATAATGATTATTGGAATTTATTTTCTTTTTTCCTTTATAATTATTAAAAAAATATTAATAATAAATCTCTTAATGATTTTTCAAAATGTGTATTTTTTACATTCCATATAAAAGGTTGAAAGGAATGTTTTTATGTATAAGACATGAATTCTTTTTTATACCTTAATAACTGTTATTATATATTTAAATTCCTCTACATTTTTTTATATTGTTTCAAATAATATATTTTTCCTATTATTATATGATTTTTTTATTTTTTTATTAAAATAAAAGACATTATTTTCTAAATTGTTGAGAAGAATTTTTAAAATATTTTATAAATTCATTTTTAAAACAATGTTATAAAATATTTAAGGAAATTTATTTTTAAAGTTTTTATTTTCTATTTTTCTCTCTAATTATAAAAATAATTTTCTTTATTTCGGACCAACATTTATAATGAATCTATGTTCATCTAATATCTTTTATTGATTTTTGGATTACACATTATTAATAGATTGTTCACTTTATTATGATCATATTCTATATCATTCTCTATTATTAATTTAAAATTATAATCATATTTTTTTGTATCATGGATATATTTATAATTTTATGTTTTCTTAACCATATATAATTTCTACATATTGTGTTAGTTGAATTATTTGTATTAATAAAGTTATTTGATTCATTAGGAACTTGTGATATTTCGTATTCTTGACTCAATATGGATAATTATTGATTGATAAGGAATATTGATTATGAACTGTATTGATCATTAGATATATAAGAAATTCATTATAAGTGAAACTGATGGGTTATTCCATGTTATACATAGTACCTCAATGCATCAAAATGTATCATGGGGAAAAATAGTTTCACATGGTGTATATGTCAATGATGTACACTTATGTCATAAGAGTTATGTATTTGGTGTTTACTTTCCCATTATTGAATGTATCTTCGCCAAGGCCTTGACTATAAGATTCATGATTTCTTGGATGATGCCATGAAATTATGATCATTAATTTATGAAATTATATATTTCCTTCATTTATAATTTGGTTATTATTTCCATGTGATTGTTCAGTTGATAATATCCATAGATTTATTCCACGATATAATTATTAATTGAATGGAATGTGTTTTGATTATACACCCTACCATATTGATAAATATTTATTTAGTCATAATATATTCTACTGAATGTAACACTTACTAATAATTTTAACTCAGCCGTTATTTTTTTCTCTCCCCAATATATAAAGAATGTATCTCTAAAAAAATCATATATTTAAGAAAGTTTTTCAGGATTTGTTTTTTATTTCTAATGTAATATAGAATTCATGTGTTTATCTATTTTTTAAAGACTAGTAATAAAATCAGACCATGGTGATGTGATTCCCAGTATATTTTACCAATTTAATAATTTTACATCACCTTTAAGTTAATAGATTTGGAATTTCCTCATTTGCTATTAGAGGAAGTTTAGTAGAAACCTTGGGTACTGGATTTTACAAGCACAATGTGTCGAGGTGGCGCATAGAGTATAGTATGGAATTAATATCCATGGTTATGTAGGGATTACCCTACAAATCAAGCCAATATATTAAGTGTTGGAGTAGAGTTGATCATGTAAATATTAGGGAAAATAACTCAGTTTGTGATTTATATCCTTTCCCGTATGGAGAAACAAAATATGAGGGAAGCTAGAGTAAGGACCTCATGATTATGCCTTACAAGATATCTCGATTTATGAATTACAATCTAAACCTAATTTAATTTAATAAAACATAAAATAAGATAAAAGGGTAATTTTATGTATTTTTAGGTGACAAAGGCCATGGAAGGAAAAATATTCAACATTTCACATGTCAAGAATATTGGAAGGGTCACATAATTATATACATAAATGTATTGGTATTTTGTTACAAGTTTGAAAAAAAATCCATCACACTCATGATTAATAATTAAATAAATAATATACTATGTTCTAGTGCTTTATCTTTAAGGTGATATGTCATTATTAAAATAAATTTTACAAGTATGAAGGATTACCCTCATAATTTTCTTATAGTATTTGTTAATTATATCTTGGATACTCTAAAAGTTATAAAGATAATTATAATCACTTAAGAATAGTTCTTGAAACTTTTAGTGGAAAAAGAGTTATATAATAAATTTAGTAAGTCTGAATATTGGTTTCAGGAAGTTTCTTTTATAGGAAATATTTTTTCCAAGTATGGAATATCTATTGATCTTTATAATAAAAAAACAAATCAATTAATATCCAACATGGATGACTGTAAAATTTAGGGATTTAAATTCAAGTTAATTATAGTTATTTTTGGATCATATATAATTATTATGTATTAATATTTATTGATGGTATTTTGTGATGAGAAACATCCATGGATTATTCTTATGATATTTAATGAAATTTAGTTGTATGTAATATTTCAAAAATGTGAACGGTATCGATCACCTTGAAAAGTGATTTTCCCTAGAAGGTGATCCTTTGGTTATGTATAATGCAATTTACTGTGGTTTTATATCATAGTAATCATGTTTGTTTGTGGAAAATATATTTCATAACATTTGATTATGGAATTTAAATATTTTATTTTTTGGCTTTATAAGTGATAAGGGTTGTTTAAGGATAATATATAAAATGAATTTGGAAGAATATGAGATCAGGTTATTCTAAATTGTATATTAATTCAATTAAAATTTAAAGAAACTTAGGGTTAAGTTGTTTTTTGAATTATTTAAGATGAGTATTTGGTGTTTTAGTTGATTTGTTGGTTATAATCATATTAATTCATTACTTGGAGTATTATTCATATTGATAATTTTCTTAATTTTTACTAAACATTTTGTTTTTAGACAGGTGAAATAATATTTCATCATTTCATTAATATTATAGTCAATTAAAGGTTTAATTTAGTATTCTACGCATGAATGATTCATCGTGATCTATAAAATACAACTCAAAGGATTAAATACAACATATATAATGTAAAGAAATCAAGTATAAAAATTTTATGACATTGTATATCTAAATGTTAATGGAATTTATCAAAATCGAGAAAACTAAAGATAAATATATTGTTGATTGGGGCAGAAGTAACACTGAACTACCAAGGAAAATTTTCATAAAATAATTTTAAATTTAGTGTCTTATAAAGGTACATTAATAATAATTTTATTATATTAATGTTCATCATAAAATCAATATATGATTTTATTACTATGTTATGATGTATTCAATTTTTAAAGGAAGAATTAATATTGAATGCACATAATCTATATAAGGATAGGATAATATAACACCCCAATATTTTTTATTCATATAAATTAATACTACACTTGATAGTGTGAAACATACACAACACTGAGCTTAAATGAAACATGATGTACTATTAAAAGATTACTATTGAAATGTGACCGTATAACCTATTAGTCAGATTAGTAGGAATGAATACACGTTAAAAATTATGAATTATGTTTAGACAGGATTTCTTTACAATAAATAACTAATCCAATAAATAAATATTAAATTCATTTTATTTTTGTTACTAGGTAATTTATAATCATAAAATCAAGTTATGTCATAAGAATGCATTCTTCAAAAAATGGGTTTAAGGTGTTTTATGTGTGAAAATATTGATTTAATTTATGAAATTATTAGAAATTAAAATTTAAAAAATGAACTTAAATTTTGAAAACATTATTTAAAACTTAAGTTAGGATTAAATTTTGGGTTTTCTATTGAAAGGTTGATTTATGGGTGAATAGTGACAAATATCTATTTTAAAAATTATATCACTTTTATGACCTTATTATAATATAATAATCTCTTTAATACTTATGAATCATTGTTACTATATCAAATTAATGTTTATAATGTAATATAATTTATTTAAAAATATTATTTTGAACTTATAAATCTATGTTTGAATTTTTTTTAATCTAAGTAATGTTTTTATTCTAATAAAAGAATCATTTTGTTCTATTTCTTTAATTATGTATTTTCATGGAAAAATTTAGTTTTTTATTGATTCTTATGTCACATAAATCTATATTAATCATACTTAAATTAATTAATTCTATTATAATTAGCAGTATACATGATTTAGGTAATTAATTTTATTTCTAAAGGAATTATTTAAGAAATTTTTTTTCATTATGTTACGTGTACAGATTTTCAAAGTAAAGTTTATCACCATTATAAAATAAATTTTAAAAAATGGATTTAATATTTTAAATGAGGAGTTAAAATATTTTAAATTGTGAAATTTCATTTCACTCCATAATAAATAGTAACCAAGGTTAAATTTTATTATTACTCTAAAGATTTAAATGAGTTAAATGGGGTTAAAAAATATAAGAGTTAAAAAGATATAAAAACTTATCTAAAATATATATTTTTTTATCATATATAGACTCTATCCCTCTGATATTATAAATTTTTACAATTTGGATCTAATTTAATTTAGTAATCATATAATATATAATAGTACTATTACCTCCGCCCATTTCAATGCAAGTGACACGATACCAAGTAGACCAATAAAAAATAGATTTAACTAAAAACCCTATAGACATATGAGATATAAGAAGATAAATAAATAGAAGAGTAAATAATATTTCATTTTAAAAAAAATAGAATCAGATATTTTAATAGTGATTGATGACATTTCAAGTAAACATTTGAACATATCAAATGAATGTACTTTGGTCTATTAAATTTATATTTTTACCTACTTTCGTAGATACTCTAATGTTGAACCATATTTGCTGAAATTTGTGTTTATTTCATCCAATGTATCATGAATTTTTTGATTAAAATATTCTACTAAAAACATTGTCAAATAATATGCTAAGTAACATGTCAATGAAATTTCACACACTAAAATGAGATAAACTTGTAAAAGTTGACCAATGTGAACTAAGTGAATTCTTCACCACCATGTTGATGTAAATTATAGATAGATTTGGATATTGAATTTTTGAATATGTTCCCATATTTTAATTTAAAATTAATATAGAACATATTAATACAATATAAATAATATAAAAGGTGACCAGTTTGAATTGTATGCATGAGTTAATTAATAAAGATAAAAAAATTCAGTTCATATCCATATAAATATTACATAATTTTGGGGAATATTAAATTTCCAAGAACTAAGATTCATAAAAAAATTATTTTGTATAAAATAATCAATTTTATTAATCACATAACAATAGACAACTGCATTTTAATTGTACAGAAGTGTGGAATATAATAATGCATTTTACATACTTTAAAATGAGAATAGGTTGAGTATATTCATTGTTTTATGCCGAAAAAGTAATAAATATCTAAAGGAAATAGTATCCTAAATCTAAAATATTATTTTATATAGATTTTAAAAATTCATTTAAATTAAATAAATTCAAGGTCCTCTAAGGAATTTATAGTGTCTATTATTACAATTTTAGATACATGAAATATACAATATTTCATATAAAAATTTTCTATTATATAGGTTTAATTAAAATTAATTGAAATTCATGCAAAAAAAATATATTTCATTAGTGTAAATGAATCCAAATTTTATTTTAGGGAAAATGAATCCCAGAAATTATAGAAATAGTTTTTAGGTGTTGATAGGGACACTACTGTTATTAAAATGAATACACATTAGAGTGTTTCACACTAACCTATATTTTAATTGAATATTTCATCTTCTAAATAGTATTATTTTCATGTTTTTGAGTTGAGAGGTGTTTGAAGGATACTGGAGAAAGATTGGAGCTTTTGGAACTGAGATATAAGTTTTTAGAGTGATAAAGATAAATGATTTCTAGAATAAATATTAAATAAAAAATTTAAAAGATTGAATTTATTATACATTACATATAAAATGGTTTTCTAGTTTGAGGGAAAATTTATTATAGGTAATAACATAGAGATATAAAATTATATTATGTTCATTATTTTTTGTCTTTGTTTTCTTCATGTTGTTATTTGAAGTCATGTGTTTTGGAATCTACAAAAAATTATTGAAAATGTGTTTGATCATGTCATTCAATACATAATGAAATTGGTGTGTCTAGAGAAGAATATCAAAATCAATAGAAAATTATAAAATCAAATGATATTAAAGGAATAAAAAATAGTATATTAATATATCATTTAATCTTGAGTATTTTCTTATCATATACCCCAAATGAATTTTTATTAAAAAAATATATGAAATAGCCATGATAACTATAGAACATTTGAAATTAAAATTTCTAGTCCCATAACTAATAAAATAAAAAATTATATCACAAAATTTTAACCTACTACCTCAAGAACACATATAAAATTATTCTATAAGCATTTCATAACATTCTATGGTAAAAAAATATTATCATAAAAAATTGTAAGTATCATAAAATTATATAAAAGAAAGAATTCAATTTTAAAATAACAATAAATAAAAAATATATATTAAATTAAAATAAAAAATATAAAACAAATAACTAAATTTTTATTTCTCCTTAGAATACTGGATTTGTTTTTGTAATGATAAACTGTAAACAAATAATATAATATAATCAAACAAGAAGAAAATCACCTCAATCACCTTGAATAACATTTAATAGCTGATTTTAATACCGTAATATGGGTTATAGATATCATATATTGATTTTATTTGGATTGAAACACTGATGGTGTTTTTCATTTGTATCTTGAAGGATTTTAAACTTGTAGATTTTTTTAGATAAATTAATTTGACTAGAATTGGAGTCTAAGAAACTTGAACTAAAATATCAAATGTGTGCTACTTGAAATTTATGACTTATAAAATAATTTCTTTAAGTATCCTACAAAATGTACCTAAATCTAGTTCTAAAATAATATTTTTTGAATCAAAATGAGAATAATGATATATTGAAATTGAGACATTTTATTTCTTTAAACATATTAAATCTACCTATAATTGTTTCCATTAATAGGAACTAAAGTTACATTATGACTTAAATAATTGGGTAACAAACATAAACATGTGTAAAATAACTGAGTTGAACAATATAAAAAATCCTATTTGAATTTTTACCTAAAATAGTGGTTTTGAAAAACTAAATTAATAATTAATATACTTCAAGTTGAATAACTAAAGACCTAGTTTTTAATAGAAATTGATGTTGAAAATCCCAAACTATAATTTCAATAACAAATGTAGAATGAGTGTTTAAAATTAATTTATTGGGAGATAATAAAAATGGTGAGTTTATTTGGGAATATATAATAGGATAATATAATGTAATTTAAAAATCAATGATTAAAATTTTAATTTAAACAAAAAGAAGGTGAAGCCAATGCCTCAACTCGTTGAATATAATAAGGCTAACCTTCCTATTATATTGTATGAAATATAAATTTCTCAATTTTTCCTATACCAATTTAGTGTGAGAATAATATTATTTTACTTGGATAAAATATATATTGATAGAACCTAGAAAAAATTAACAATGGTTTTATTTGATAAGTCTAATAATATAATTTTACATGTTTAAACATAAGTAAAAAATTCACTCCATCAGTGTGTCCTGCAACTAGAAAGAGACATAATTTTGAGTAACATAAATCATAAATCCCTTTATTAATGTTAATAGAATTAAATAATAAATACTGTATAAAATATAATAATGATTTATCTAAATACACCATCTATGTGTAATTTTTTTTTAATTTCACTATAAAACTAATAATTCATTCAAATATACTAGACAACAAGATGATTAAGCCCAAATAAATGGGTGTTTTATTTTTAGTAAATAAATAAGTGATTTTATATTCTCTAACCACTATAGGTGATGAAAAGATGTTAAATTTTTAATAGTTATCAATACATTTACAAAAATCAATAAAAAGATCATTGTTTTAGAAATTACATGGATGGTAATGTAATTTTTGAGTCAAATGAATTCTTTCAAACATTAACTTTTAAAATAAAAATTCACACTTTATAAGTTTTGATATTTATACTATTTTTATTTTCTAAGTTATAATGTTTTCTATAGAAAGGTGATATGTTTTACCAGTTGTACGAAACAAGTTCCATCGAATGGAAGTTTATCGATTTTATTTGACAAATGAGTAAATAGTACATTTGACATACTTGTACAAAGTACATCAGATAGACATATAAAAATTCCACTATATAGAAGGTTTTAAAAATCTATAATATGGAGTATAAAAATGTCCATTGGATATAATTCATCGTACGGATACCTACAAAGTCTATAGGATGAAATTTTATTAATCCTATCAGATGAAGACAAACAATGTTATTGGATGATGTTATATCATTTATACTAGATTTAATATTAAAATAATTTCAGTGGTGTTATATTTAAGAGAAATTAGAAAGAGTGATGTTGTGATGAATTCATATAGATAAGGATAATTTTTCTTAGGACAGTTCAAAAATCCATTGAAGTGTGGAATTCAACTATTGGGGGAATTCCTATAAAGAGGACCCCAACAATGAGGAAGAAAAATATTTATGACCTAATTATTTTCCAATGATTTTATTGAAAGTATTATTTCATAAAAAATGTGAATAAAATGGAATTATAATAATAAATAAGGAATGTATTTTTTTAAGGAATATAATCAACAAGATGTTATAGATTATGAAGAATATTTTCCTCTATAAGAAATACTCAAATATATCTACAAACTTATTCCCTTTGTATAATAAATAAAATTTTACTCAATGTCAGATGGATATGATGTGTTTTATCCGTAACGGTTTTGTGTAGAAGGAATTTTATATTGAATAACCACTTGGTATTCAAAATAAAAAATCCTTATAACATTTTTTTAAACATATATAGGCACTCTATGTACATAAACACACTCCAAGATCCTGGTAAGATAAACCTAACATATTTTAACTCCAAATAATTTTTTTTAAGGGATTAATTGATCCTACCATTTTTATTATTAATATTTTAATAGATACCATCTATTTTTAAAATTATTTCGATGAAATTATATTTGTTTCATCTCAAAAAAATATTTCTAATTCATTTAAAGATCTTATAAAATGTATGTTTTAAATGATTATTATAGGTGAAATTACTTTTTCCCTTAGTTTTAAAATTTATAAATAACCAATGAAATTTCTTTTCCCAAAAAAAGTATATAAGATAGTTACTTAAGAGGTTTGGTTATGATAATGATAAAAGTATAAGTACTAATATTAGAATCCCAAAAACATTAGATATAGATGAAACGATGAAACCAGTTGATCAGAAGTATTTTAGATTAATGATTTGAAGTTAACTATATCCTAATGGTAGTTGACAAAACAAAATGTTTTCTATATTCTTATGCGCATGAATTCATGAAAATCCAAAAGAATCTCATATTAAATATGAAAAATTAATTTTTCATTAACTTAAAAGAAATTAAAATCATGGATTACTTTTTTCTTTGGGAAATGATTTTGATTTAATTTTTTTTTCAAATGATGACTTTAGTGGATAAAAATTTTATATGAAATGTACATCAAGAACTTGTATTTTATTAGTAAAATATATAGTTTCATAGTCTTTTAAGAATAAAAATTCAATATAATTTTCCACTTCTAAAGATGAATATGTAGTAAATGAATGTGGTTGTACTCATGTGTTATTAATGAAACACACACTCAATGAATTTGGAATGAGTTTTTATAAAACTAATTTTTTTGTGACAAAAAAAGTTCCATTGTTTTGTCCAACAACCCATCACATCAATCATATGTAAATAAAATAGATATAAGACCCCATTTCCTTTAACATCACACACATAAAAAAGATATTATTTTATATAATATTAAAACACAAGAACAATATGCTTATTTTTTTAAAAAACCTATCAATTCTTAAAAAAATGGATATATTAAACAAAATCCTTATATGATCAACATAAAGTGGTAATTAATCTACTTCAATTTAACCTATCTATTTATTTTGAATAACTCCTTGAAAAAGGTGGAGAAAATTTTTCCTTATGTTTTCTTATTTTTTTGTTTTTAACATTTTTACAAAAATATTTGAACAACGATTTTTTAAGAAACATGTTAGTTTCATCAAAAGGATGTTCAACCAAATTTTTATCAGACCGACTATGTTCTACTAACATTTTCTTATGAGACTAGTAATATAAATTAATTACAAAAAAATCATAAGAATATATATTTACAATTTCCCTAATAGGTACACCTTCCCTTCTTTTTTTATAATGTCAGAGGATATTTTTATAGAAATTTTGCTACAAAAATACACGTTCAATTGAAATGATGTCTATTGTATAAAAATAAAAAAATTCTAACATTATAAAATTTAATCATTTAAAAATATATAACTTTAATGAACCTATTATATCATCATCTTATAATATAGAATCTCAATCATTAGATCTAATTGGAAGACCAGTTTCCACTCACTTTTCCTATAAATAGTAGATGAAGCTTGGTATTTTATCCTCTCCATCCAACACTGAAAACAAATCTCATATCTCTATTTTTCATTTATCCATTAATTTTTTCGGTTCATCTGTTTTCCCTAAAGATTCTATATTAAAAATTCAAGGAATCTACTGTGTATTTTTCTAATATAAAAGTTATTAAAGAAAGGTTAATAGAGGGAACATGATTTGAGGAGTATGATTATCTTTTAAAATATTCCATTATCTATTAAGGATAGGAATAATTCGTAGGTTTAATGATTATTTTGATCATCACTACCCAATGATCTTGGAGTTTAATAAAGAATATGGATTAAAGAACTTTTCTTTGAAACTATTAGGAAAATCTAATAGTTTCATGATTAATAAATTTGTTGAGCTGGTTGAATTTCCATTGGAAGGTGAAGATTCATTTGTTAAAGATAATATATAAGATAAATTTAATTCTTTTGAGAGATCCTACACTAATAAATCCTTGTTTTTATCAAGACAAAATATAAGGATGTTGTCTAATATTTCACAAGACACAAGAAATTTATCTCTATATATACAAAATTATTTTATTCCAGGGAAAGGTGACAAAGAAAACTTGATGGTTTGTGAAATATACTTTTATTTATTTATTATTAAATATGTAGAACTTCAATTTGATCATGTTTTGTGGAATTACATAGAATCCATTATGATAGGAACAATTAAGCTTGATTTACCATAGTAAAATAATTTTTTCAATAATGATTTAGCTATGTTTCTAGAAGATTAAAACATATGAAATAATTTCATTCCTATTATTGATAATGTTTAATAATTTGGTGATGAAACTATTTTTAATATGATTTTATTATAATTTCCTTTTAGGAAACATTTTATAGGTAAGTCATTAAAGTTTTCTTTCACTGAAGTAGTTGAGGTACTGAAGAAAATTTTTCTTAAGTAGTGGAAAATAGGTGAAACCTCTTGAAGGTATCTAATTTTTTCTAAAAAGAAAACTAAATCTATGTTTGATGAAACTTTTAGTGAGTTTATGAAGAATAAGAATGAGAAGAAGGGGGAAGATGAATACTTTAGATTATAAATTTTAGGAAAATATTACCTGAAAGAGAAAGTGTTTGATAATTTGAACGAGTAAGAGAGAAAGAAGATAAATAACACAAAATAGAAGAAGGTTAATGTTTATATACATTTACTAAGGTAAATTTAGATATATCATGAAGGAATTTAGAGGAATAATGAGAGAGTTTCTCTATGGGTTAATGGTGATAAATAGTTTCATGTTCCTTTATCTATTAATCTTTTATTTGTTAGTCCTCAATTCGTTTCCCAAATTGATGTTGAAGTCATTCCTATAAAGGTAAATCCTCTATCTGTTTCACTGGATAATTGAAATAAAGTTGTCGAAGGTGATCAATTTAGTGATCTGGTTTTTTATAAAGTATTTTTGAAAACCCAAATCATAATACACCATAATTAATGATTTATTATATAAAGGTACACCTAATACAATCCCATAATATTTCAAGGCTAGGTATCATTGTGAAATTTTTTATATAATGAAATAACATAAATCATGGGTAAAATAAAATTATTTACAAACATAAAAACATTCCCTTTTATTCCTCTATTCTTGTAACACTATATGGGATAACCTAGGGATTTATGTAAGAAAATGGTGAACTATAAAGCCTAATAAGGGAATAATAAAATAATAACATGATGATAGTAATACATGTTAGTAAAGAGGCGAACACAACTACAAAAAAGGGCTTTATCAGTGATCAAAATAGACTTTAAAGGCGCTACAAAAGTGATGTAAAGCTCAGCGCTGAAAAAGGGGGGTCTCCATTATCAATGCTAAAAAATCACTGATAAAGGGAGCCTTTATTAGCACTAAAATAGAACTAGTAAAGTGAGCCTTTATCAGCGTTAAAAACACGTTGATAATGGGAGTCTTTATCGGTGCTAAAAATGTGTTGATAAAGGGCTTCTTTTTCAGTACTAAAAAAGTGCTGATAAATGCACTGCCTGCTGTAACATAAAATTCTGCAGTAGCACACCCAAACAAGAACTGAAAAAAAATTAGTACATCAACAAGTATACCCATACTAAATTAACACATAATTTATAAGGTAATTACAACAATAATACATATAAAACAAGTATACCCATACACCATTAACACATAATTAATAAGTTAATTAAATAAATAAATAATTCAATTCAAAATTCAGGGGTTGGGGGACTTTTCAGGGGTTTGGGGTGGCTCTCCAAGGGGTAGGGGGTGTCCAGGGGGTGGGGGTGTCTAGGGGGATAGGGGTGTCCAGGGGGGATGTCCAAGGTGGTGGGGGGGGGGGGGGGATGTCCATGGTGGTGTCTAGGGGGGTGGTGGTGGTCTAGGAGGTTGGGGGGCTATCTAAGGGGGTGGGGTGGTTTCTAGGGGTGGGAGTGTTTGTCCATGGGGGTGGTGGTGTCTAGGGGTGGGGGTGTCCAGGTGGTGGGGTGGTGTCTCGGATGGGTGGGGGCGTCCAAGGGGTGGGGCCGTCTAGGGGATCCTAGGGTCTAGGGGGGTGGGGGATGGGTGTCTAGGGGGTTGGGGGGCTTTCCAGGGGTGGGGGTGTATAGGGGGTGGGGGTGTCCAGGGGGTTGGGGGAAGTGTCCATAGGTGGGTGGTGTCCATGGGGTGGGGTGGTCTAGGAGGTTGGGGGGGGGGGGGGGTTGTCCAAGGTGGGTGGAGGTGGTGTCCAAGGGGTTGGGGTGGCTGTTCATGTGGTGGGGGTGTCCAGGTGGTGGGGTGGTGTCTAGGAGGGGTGGGGTCGTCCAAGGGGTGGGGGTCGTCCAGGGGGTTGGGGGTGTCCAGGGGGTGGGGGGCTATCCAGGGGGGCTGTCCATGGGGGTTTCTAGGGGTGGGGTGGTGTCCAAGGGGTTGGGGGGATTTACAGGGGTGGGGGTGTCTAGGGGTGGGGGTTTCTAGGGGGTGGTGGTGTCCAGGGGGTGGGGTGATGTATAGGGGGTGGGGGTCAGCCCAGGGGGTTGGGGGGATATGCAAGGGGGGTGGGGTGGTGTCCAGGGGTGGGGTGGTTGTCCATGGGGGTGTGGGTGTCCAGGGGGTGTCGGGGTGTCCAGGTGGTGGGGTGGTGTCTAGGAGGGGTGGGGGCTGTTTAGGGGGTGGGGGTATATCCAGGGGTTGGGGGTGTACAGGGGGTGGGGGGCTGTCTAGGGTGGTGGGGGTTGTCTATGGGGGTGTCCAGGGGGTGGGGGTGTCCCGAAGGAGTGGGGTGGTGTCCAGGGGTGGGGGCCTTAATGGTTTTAATGGAATAAATTTCATGGATTTTAAGATCATTGGAATTTTTAAAATTGATTTGGAATATATTTTATTTCAATAGTATGTGTTTCTTTAGGAAAAAATAAATTCTTTTGGTGTGTATGGTAGGAAGGGGGATTTCCGTATGTCAGTTCTTGTTTTCACTTAAAATTTTGTCCCTTTTAAACAAAAGAGAGACATTTCAAGTGATATTAGCCACACCGTGCCTCGGATTGAGGCAGGTTTGACTTATACACGTCCCAAAAGACCTATGGATCATTATTATAAAGTATCAACACAATCCGAATGCGTTTGGTTGGTTTTCTGTAAGTCAGTTGTTGTTTTCACTTAAAATTATGTCCATTTTAAACAAAATAGAGACACTTTGAGTGATACCAGCCACACTGTGCTTCATATTGAGGTGTGGTTTCCTATTAAACATCACACATGACCCATTGATTGTTCTCATAATGTATCAACACAATCTGAATGTTTTTGGTCAGTTTTCCATATGTTTGTTGTTGTTTTCGCCTAAAATTCTGTCCATTTTAAACAAAAGAGAGATACTTTGAGTGATACTGGCCACAAAATGCCTCATATTGAGGAAAGGTTGACTTTTAAACATCCCAAATGACCCGTGGATCTTTTTTCTAAAGTATCAACACAATCCGAATGCGTTTGGTTGGTTTTCTGTACATCAGTTGTTGTTTTCACTTAAAATTATGTCCATTTTATACAAAAGAAAGACACTTTGAGTGATACCAGCCACACTATGCCTTGTATTGAGGTTTTTTTGACTCATAAACGTCACACATGACCCATGGATCATTATCCTAATGTATCAACACAATATGAATGTGTTTGGTCGGTTTTCCATATGTCAGTTGTTGTTTTCACGTAAAATTCTGTCCATTTTAAACAAAAGAGAGACACTTTGACTGATACCGACCACACTGTACCTCATATTGATATAGAGTTGACTCATTCACATAATATATGACTATTTTATCGTTATCCTAAAGTATCAACAATATATGAATGCTTTTGGTCAGCTTTTTGTATGTCATTTGTTGTTATCACTTAAAATTCTGTCCAGTTTAAACAGAAGAGAGACACTTTGAGTGATACAGGACACACTGTGCCTCAGATTGAAGCGGGGTTGATTCTTACAGGTCATAAACTTTCCATGTACCATTATTCTAAATTATTAATACAATTAAAATGTTTTTGGTCAGTTTTTTGTATGTCAGTTGTTGTTTTCACTTAAAATTATATCCATTTTAAACAAAAGAGAGACACTTTGAGTGATACCAACCACATCGTGCCTCATATTGAGGCAAGGTTGACTCTTACATGTCACAAATGACCCATGAATAGTTATACTAAAGTAACAACACAATATTAATGTGTTTGTTTAGTTTTCCATATGTTAGTTGTGGTTTTCACTTAAAATTTTGTCCATTTTAAACAAAAGAGATACACTTTAAGTGATACCGGCCACACTGTGCCTCTAATTAAGGCAAGGTTGACTCTTACATGTCAAAAATGACCCATGGATCATTCTCCTAAATTATAAACACCATCGGAATGCATTTTTTCAGTTTTCTGTATGTTAGTTGTTGTTTTCACTTAAAATTTTGTCCATTTTAAACAAAAGAGAGACACTTTGAGTGATATCGGCCACATCATGCCTCAAATTTAGTCAGGGTTGACTCATACATGTCACACATGACCCATGGATCTTTATACTAAATTATCATCACAATCATAATCTATTTGTTCAGTATTCTGTATGTTATTTGTTGTTTTCACTTATAATTTTCTCCATTTTAAACAAAAGAGATACACTTTGAGTGATATCCGGTCACGTTGTGCCTCATATTGAGGCTAGGTAGACTCTTACACATAAAAAAAGACCCATGGATAATTTTCCTAAACTATAAACACTATAAGAATGTGTTTGTTCAGTTTTCTGTACGTCATTTGTTGTTTTCACTTAACATTTTGTCAATTTTAAACAAAGGAGAGACAGTTTGAGTGATACCGGCCACACTGTGCCTCAGACTGAGGTGGGTTTGACTCATACACATCAAAAATGACCCAAAGATCTTTCTCCTAATGTATAAACACAATCCAAATTTGTTTGGTCAATTTTACGTATGCCAGTTGTTGTTTTCACTTAAAATTCGGTTAATTTTAAACAAAAGAGAGACCCATTGGGTGATACCGGTCACACCATGCCTTGGATTGAGGCAGGGTTGACTTTTCCACATCACACATGACCCATGGATCATTCTCCTAAAGTATCAACACAATACAAATGTGTTTTTCTATTTTCCATACGCCAGTTGTTGTTTTCACTTAAAATTCTGTCCGTCTTAAACAAAAGAGAGACACTTTGAGTGATACTGGACACACCATGTCTTGGATTGATGTGGGGCTGACTTTTAAACATCAAAAATGGCCAATGTAATGTTCTACTAATTTATCAACATAATCCGAATGCGTTTGTTCAGTTTTCCGTACATTATTTGTTGTTTTCACTTAAACTTTTGTCCATTTTAGACAAAAGAGAGACACTTTGATTGATACCAGCCACACCATGCCTTGAATTGAGGAAGGGTTGACTCATACACCTCACAAATGACCCATGGATATTTCTCATAATGTTTCAACACAATAAGAATGTTTTTGGTCAGATATGAATATATTTTGGAGATTTTACTATTTTTTCAAACACAAAGCCCAAAGAAAAGTGGTTCATCATTCTTGCATGTTGCTGGTGCATTTCATCTGTTAAAATGGAAAAATGACTCATTTGATAAAGGATTATTTATTTAATAACCATTAAAATTTTCCTATGAACATTTATATACAACAATGTTTCATCTTTTGATCTCCTTAACCCCTCTCAAAAATGGTTTCTGATTGTACACGTCCCCAAGTCAGATCTTTATGCTATTTGTGTACAATCTTCCATCAGGTTTGTGGCCCACTCTTTTATAAACAAATCTAAGTCATCTTGTCAATATGAGGATTCTCAATAGTCATAGTAGTACTCCAAAATATATAAATAAATAATTAAAAAATAATTTAAATGAAATAGTAGTTGTTTTTTAAAATACCTCTTTAGGGATGCTAGTTTGTTGATGGAAAATGGTCTCTCTCATAAATTTACAAACATAATAACCGCAATCATTATCATTTGTTTGTTTAGGGCACTATAAAAACTATTATCATTAGAATAATAAGTAACTTTTTTATATGTGTTTGTATGGTGAAATTTTATTATATATACCCTAATACCGGTCCAGACGTAGTATTTTCTCACCTCCTTATACTTAGCCCCTATCCTCATTCCTTATTTTAGAAGATATTGATACACCACCCTATCATAAGGGAATCCTTAGTAAAATATAATATAAATTATATAACTTGTTTTTTATATATAAAATTTATGATGTGGTGTCATACAAATTCTCAAACTCCAACATGTTTGGTCAGTTTGTTGGATATCCTTGCATTGAATTCGGAAAATAAATCTTTGTAGTATCCATGTTTACCACAATTAGTAGCCAATGTTGCCTAAAAACAGAAAAAGGAATAAGTAATAAAAGAATTAAAAATATAATTGATATGTTTTAATTGTATATTTTTACCCTTGCATGGTTGGTATTAGGAAGAATCTGTCATCCGTAATATTTATTTCAAATGTTTTCAGCAAGCCTTTCACTGTTTCATCCATTTTTTATGGCTCTAATTTCGTTAGTTGTATTGATGTGTTATGAGGACTAACGAGT
Organism: Viscum album; assembly: GCA_963277665.1. Taxonomy (NCBI): domain Eukaryota; kingdom Viridiplantae; phylum Streptophyta; class Magnoliopsida; order Santalales; family Viscaceae; genus Viscum; species Viscum album. The sequence continues at coordinate 820,829,812 of OY728126.1, forward strand.
CCAAATTTTGGCTCATGGAAAAATCCCTTCAACTATTTTTTATATATATGCCTACCAATAATATAAAATGCATTTAGTCATAATTATCACGTTATATCATCTTTTAAAAAATCAATTCATGAAAACATACCTCATATATAAATTTACAATTGTGATGCCCAACCAACCATATTCAAGGATCTCATTTACATTTTTAGAAACAAAGAAATATTGAATTTCCTCTTTGTATATATTATTTTAAAAAACAACTATATGACAGCTACCATTTTTTAGCTTCATACCCACATGAGTCATCAATGCTAGTAAATGTGGATAGAGAACAAGTGGTGTTATTGTGCTTTCAGAATCTCTTTACGGTCAGTTGGTCGATCCTTTAGATTCTTTTGAGCCCATGTTTCTTGTCACCCCCTTAAATTTCTCTATATATAATAACATTCATTAGTTTAGACCTTTTTTTATTAATTGTTAAAGGTTTATCTTGAAAAAAATGGAAATAAATACCTCTTTTTCCACATGTACTCTTATAAGTTGTGACGACCATGCAATGAATGTCCCAGCTACCTTTTCGACCGTATGAATATCATTTTACTCAATGGGAATAGGTAGATATACATTTGGCTCATGAGATACAATAATCATCACTTTCAGATGATCTTTTGGAAGTGGTCTATTATGCAGCTTGTCCTCTCGGATATTGAACATTGTAGCCCTCGCTACAAGGTGATAGGTGAGGGTTGACAGAAATAAATCATAGTCAATATAACCATTTAGAAGATCGATATATTAAAAGTATCAGTGTTTTTCTGATTCACATTTCATGGGAACAATTATTAAAATATTGATTACCACGTCTAAGATAGCTCTTTTAGGGGAATGTCTCACCTCAAAGCTAGTGGGAGTGGGGTGGGATCTTCATGCACTAGTTGTTCCTGAGTTGTGTCTTCTCCTTGATTACTACCCATAAAAGTCATTAGAAACTCTCCCTTCCATAGAAATTATTCTTCAATAGTTGTTAGTCTTTCACATATTCATTTAATTTCTTTATCTCTATTATCCGTTTGTTTTTTTCATCACAAAATATACTCAGGGTGTCGCCCTAAACCCCACACCACTGACACGACCATATTGTTCTGGCTGCTTCAATGCCATCAATAATAGGTCTGTATCCACTACAGAAGTTTCTGATTCCTATGACTGTTAGATATAGTAAAATAATTAGTTATTATTATGTAATAGAAATTTAAAACAAAACTTTTTATTGTGTAATTCTTACACATATTTCCCACACTTTTTGTGTGTTTTCATCTACAATCTTACCATCCTTATTCACACGTGCCTCCTTCCATAGAACATGAAGTGAGATAGAAGTTTCTTTATCTTTAGACCCATCAATCTACATATAAATATAGAAATATAATTATGATGTTGTTTCTTGGCAACTTATAATATAACTATAAATTTAAAATACGTACCATTTTCTTTTCTAGTGAAGTATACCCCATCCTTGCTTTACGATAGTGGTATGTTGGTTTTGATGCACGTTTTTTATTTTTAGTTCTAAGTTGTAATTTCATAAATGAAATATTGATAATCAAAGTGATGAATACATGTATCCTCAAACAACGTATTATCAGCCACAATGTACCTGAAACTTCTCATCCCCACGGTGGCCAATAAATGCACCCCATGCTTCTTGGGATATTAGGTGAGCGTAGACAAGGGGTGGGTGTGGGTTTATTTTACCTTTGGAATATTTCAGGTGACATTTTGTTAAAATAGGGTGAAAACCACAACAAATCCTTCCTTCAAGCCTTAGTACATAATTCTTGTGTGATTCATATACTATAAATGTACTCTGTAAGATATTGAGAAGAGTAGGACATTGTTTCATTATTTTATTTTCTAGTAAATTAAAGAAATAATATCATAATGTTAACATAATTTCTTCGCAGATCACAGCCTTCATCCAAGACACAACATGGTGCCATGAATCTATATCAATTGGCACGCATTTCCAAGTGACAATTCCAATGTAACTACTAAACATACACTTGTTGGGATTCACATTTTGGGCTCATGCATTCCATTCGACGTCAAATTTGATGCCTTTGTTTTTCACCTTAAGAACTTTGGATAACACCATCAAACTACAGCACACCTGTGTTTTCTAGGAAGTCGTTCCTTCATCCCCGACCATTTTATCAATATCAACATCATCTATATTTTCATCTAAAATGGTAGCAAAGGTATGTGCTGAAATTTTTTAGACCTCAACACTAGGAGCATCAACAGGTTTAGAAACTTGTTGTTTCTCTGCACTGTGAGCAGCAGCTGCAGCAGCAGCATCTTGAGAGACTTGTTGAGCCTCGAGGTTAGGAGAACCAGAACATGCAGAAGTCATTATCTACAAAAGTGGTTGAACAGTTAATTTAGATTACATAATTTTAGTAATGATAAGATAATAACATGATATAACAAGATGTATATTACAGACAAAATATAACCTATCTTTTGAACTCTCTTTCATTTTTTCAAAGGCTGAATGGATTTAACACCTCTATTGATTATCCAAATCCCTTCATTTTGGTCTCCTTTAACATACAAAATGTCATCTATATTTGACCGCTGAGAAATGATTGTGACATACCGTTGAAAGGATTGTCCTCAAATGAATTTTCCTCGGACCCTTCAATAGTGTTGGACAATAACAGAACAATCGACCACTTTCAGTTTGCAGGAACTAGAATATAAAATACTTGTTCTGCTTGTGATTCTATTATAAACTGTTCATATTTGTACCACTCTTTACTATAATCAACTTTTACAAATCTCAATTCATCTATTTTAACACCACTGTTGTTATCAACCCATTTCCATTGAAAAATCGGCAATTGGAATGTCGTATAATCCAACTCCCATATTTGTTTGATAATTCCAAAGTATAACATATTCACATAAATTGGATTTATGTCCTTACAACTAGAAACATGCATCGCTTCAGCCACAAGTGTAACTCCACTATTTTTCATGGTACTAAATTTATCATGTTCATCTGTATAGAATGTATAACCATTAATTACATAACCATTGTAAGATAATACATACAAACTTTGGAATTATATAAGTGATTTTTTCTCCTTGAAAAACAATATACGGTCGTTCAGGTAGGCATATATTCTTTCCGAAATCATACCCATCGAGCGTAGAATTCATTTAGCTTCATATCCCTGCTTGGAAGCTCATTATCTTCTAGGGTCAGGTCATTCATGAGAGAAATTAGTTCTGTAAAACTTACATCACTCCATCCATTTCCTACTTTCAATTTATACAACTTCAGTATAGCTGACAATGATGTATATTTAGTACAACCAGCATACAATGAAGTCTGTTCATAACTCTTTAACTTCTCAAACAATTTTGGGAAATCATAGAGTTCATCTTCAATTTTCCTTTTCATTTCTTTAATATGATATTCATCATCATTGACATCTGTAATCACATCCTTTACACAGTCTTCTTCATTATCCATATTTATAATCATTGATGATCCATAAAATGCAGTTTTATCGCCGCCAGTAGTTACATTCTCTTTTTCTCCATGTTTATTCCAACATTTATAACTCTGATCTATTCCGTGACATACCAAATGTTCTTACAACTCCTCTGGAGTAATTAGTCTATAAAAACAACAATGTAAACATGAACAAAGAATTTTAGAAGGATCATTTGCTCGATCCATTACAAACATGATGAACTCTTTCACTCCATTCTCATACTCTATCATCAAACGATTAGCATCCATCTAATATTTATTCATTTCCATCATATTTGAATATCAAATATTAGTTTTTATGATTCAAATACACAAAACAAGACTTAAAAATATAGTATAATAGAACCACTTTCTTATAAAAATATAGATTAATAGATCCTAACCATTTCCCATAAATATTTGGAAATCAACAGAACTAGGATAGACCCCCATCAAAATCAACACGCTTTCCATCCCCATTACCAATAGTTCTAGCACCCACCACCCTTCAATCAAAACATTAAACATCCTTTTAACCACCCCTAACATCCACCTCATTCATAATCAAATAATCACATTAAACAGCCCAAAACTACTGACCAATCTCAAATAAAATGAAAAAAAGGATACAATTTTTATAATAAAACTAATAAAGTATATACATTTCCAAACACAAAGGGGTTCATGGCGGAGACAAATAACCTAGGTTTATCCAAAATTACTATGGAATATCATAGGTTTTGTTATCCAAATTAACATAAGAAATAGAAAATTAAGGTTTTTGAACATAAATTATTTCATGAACATCTAAAGGATAAGAAATAACACTCCCTCACCTTCCCCAAAATCATATATAGAACAGCACTTGAAGCCTCTATGAGATCTTATTGCTTGGAACACACCCTTTTCATTTCACACTAGTTCACCAAAAACAATGATTTCTATGACACTGTCGCACATAAAAAGGGCCTAAAACACACAATTAGAAGGACCCCATCTACAACACCAATATAGTAACCACTTTAGGAGTCACTAACTTGCCCACATGTTTTTGGATTACCTCTCAAGAACACATCTTGATGGGGGAATTGTTCATCTTTCTTGAATGTCCAAATTCATACCAAACATCACTAACGTGGGGCTCTATCAATGTGTACCATTTACCTAGAAAATAATTGAAAAAATCAGGAAAAATAGTTTCTTGTACCTATTTCTAATAGTACTCCAGGAAAAGTAAAACAAACATAGATCATACCTCTAAACACTCATGGAGCCTCCTGGTAAAAAGACTCTAGTGACTACAAATATCCAAGATTCTAACCACTAACTTCCCAATATAGGATTGGTCTACTTAGGAATATTATTAGTAGAATCAAACCAATGTTCCATCCACCTCATACTGCTCCCCAATCTCCTCCATCACTTTAGTGCTATACAGACCTCCTTTCTCTCGTTCCTTCCTCTTCCTAGGCTATTCGGCGACTGACTCTCTGACAGTAGCATGAATGTTAAGAAAATGAAATGTGATATGTCTATGCCCATCACAATTATATTAAATTCCTAGTAGTAATGGGCTATCCTTGAGGTAACTATGAATGATAGTTCCTCCTGAGATGAGACTAGAATCACACACCTACTATGGGTGGGTGTTGCTAACCCTACATCCTAGAAGATCAAAACCTTAAATGATTATGATATGAAAAAAAACTATATGCATAATCATAGAACACTAATATAGCCATCCAAAGCTTAGTATTACATGTTTAATTCCCCCAAACCACTAGAGGTCAATCTATGAATTGAACAACATAAATTAATGGATTTAATAAAAAGAGTTGAAATGCAATCCAACCAAAAAATGGAGAATATTATATAACCTACATAAATGGATGGGACAGATGTTAATTCACCATTGGAATACACCTCAGTCTGTGTATCTTAAACTAATCTCTACCTTATCCTAGTCCACCAAGGACTCTGTGAAATTTTCCATCATCTGTATAAGACATGAAATGTATGGGAAGATCCCTTATAGAGATGGGTATTACAATACCCAATAGGACACCCCAAAAACACCATACATAAAGAATAGAGAGTATTCATGTCACTAAACACAGGTATTATAAAAAATATGTGAGACAAAATGATAACCAAGGATATCCCAAAAAACTCATAAAATACTCTGATTCAAAAAATGTCCCAACCACTTCTAGTTGTACTTCCACTCAGGGTTTCAAGGTAACACTCCTTCAAGAGGAAATACTACCGAAGCTATAATTCCAATGATGACACTCACCCTAGAGGTCACACTCATACGATCTAGCCAAGAAGAATCACAAAGGAAACTGAGAGTGTTCACTCGAGATATACAATCCATCAGATTAATACCCCATTAGAAATATCAGCCCGTGATATAAATATAGGGGTCAATGCCCACAAATTGATGGTGGGAGACTAGAGTTTACTACAATAATCCTCTATGATAGGGTATAAACAGTTGTGTAAGTGTTGGTCATGCCAATTCAACAAACCCAACATAGTGAAAACACATTGGAAATAAGGTTTTCTTTAGGCCTGTCGAAGGGATACAAGCTCCAGGTCACTAAGTGACCTGTGGTCCGTTGCACAGGATCATATTCTATACTAACCCCTATAAAAGTGAACTGATACCACTCACTATAGAATATGTATATTGAAAAATGAGAGGGTTCATCCAAGAAACACACTCCATCGGACTAATACACCATCTGAAAGATCAGATCTCTATACAATGAGAGGTGGTTAATTCCAAGGCTTTCTGGGGGACAATAGACCCTACTTGAAACATCCTCCAATATAGGGGATCAATTCCCATGTAAGTGTTGGTGATTAAAATTATACAAACCCAATATAGTGACAATATGAATTAAATGAGGATCGCTCTGAGTCCCTTGAATTGATACATGTTCCATGTCACATAGGGGTATGAGTTCCAATGAATGGGACCTAATTCCATAATAACCCTCATATAAGGGGACTAAGATGACTCAATAAAGAATAATGTAACTCATCAACACTTCCTTGATCATTAAGAAGATATAGAGGGGCCAACATCCTTGGACAAGGTCATGAAGCTGCATCAAGCTCTCATAGGAATGGACCAAGGGAACACAATCCACCAATACTAGTCCATGGAAGCTCAAAAATCTCACAAAAATACTAAAATAAAAGGAAATAGTGCTCAAAACTATCCTCAAAGGAGGACATGGTGTGTCCCTAGGGGTATATGGTGTGTCTAAAAAAGACTAGCACTGCCTTTGTCTCATTTTCACATGGAGTGATCTGTGATTCCAACTATGGAATGTGCAACGACCATTCACCAATTATTTATTGAATCATTGTACAAATGATAATTAAAATGATGAACACATGTAGATAATGGACTGAAATTACCAAAAATAAACCTAAAAGGAGAATTGGGAGACTTACCTAGAGTAGATCGCACCCACGATGAAAGAAAAGAAGAAGTGTCGAGCGGTCAGGGAGCCTTCTACGCTACGTCGGGAGGGGAAGGCACGACCGCCGGAGGGGGAGGCAGACGGGAGGAGCCACCAACCGTTGATAAATGGAGGACTAGGGTTAGTTAGGAGTAGGGTCCAGTGAGGAGGAGTAGAATTAAGGTTCATGGGGAGGAGGATCATCGGAAGGTGTGGCATCTAGCCTTTTTAATACATAACTTTTCATTACATTTTACATACAGAGGATCTTTAAAGTCTAGTGTCTTGGAAATATGGAACAAAAAAACTTGAATACAACATAAATAATTCTTCTAAAAAACTTTTAGGGCTTCATCATAGGTTCATCCTATGTACAACTACTGCATATCAAATCCTGGAGACAAACATCAAAGGAAAGGGTGAGCAGAAGGCCTAGTAAGGGTAAAAAGGGAATCAATGTACTTGTGATATCAAAAAGAACTTGGATACAACATAAATACATGAGCAATGGAAGTATAGGAATATCATAATGAAAAGAATTGAAACATAAATTGAATATGTGGCTACAACATTTCATTTAGACATTCATGAACATATCACCAAGGTCCATCCCCAAGGTGTCATCAAAATTACCAAGGTTATTCACCAAGGTATCGTGAAACTTTTCATCTCAAGAGATTAAATCTTTACCCAATGCATTGGAGCACTATCAGGGTGCACCATTAATATGTCTTTACTTTCTTTTGAGACACATAGATCATAGTAAAACATTTCATAAATAACCCATGGAGAATAAACTAAATGGGTTTCATTTCAAGATCATGACATTTTAAAAGTTCTTAAAAAAATAAGGTCATTAGGCCAATTATAACCCATAGAAAGGGAGTGAGGGTTATATGTATGTCAATTACAGAGTCAAATACATCATATTTATATAATTATGAACACACAAAGAAACGAAACAGGTCTGGGTATACACATAAATAAAACAAAAGAATTTATGGAGAGAAAGAGATAGAAATTTTGAGGTGAAATTTATGCAGCATAACAGCTATATAACATGGTTTTAGAAAACATTGAAAATAGATGGTACAAGAGTAACCCACTCATAAATAACTTATAATAAAATATAAATATAGAATAACATGGAGATGATAACATGTTATGAAAATTTTAATGACATTCCACATAAAAAGGAAACATGAAAGAAAAGAGAAGACATGATTCCTTTTACGAAAATTCGAGAGCCTAACAGCGTTACATAAATATTCAGAAAACAAATTGACGAGACCGAAAAGGGTATCTCAACAATTAGACATGAAATGGATAGTAATTAGAACATATAATTACATACCCTAAACAAAAATAAATGGAAACTAAAAGACACAACATAAAGGAATTCATGACACAAAAGAGGAGGGTGAAAGGATCCCTTGCCTTGAAGAGTAACTTTGAAAGCTTGAAGTTCGGGACCTTGGGAGGCTTGAGGGAACCTTTGGAGGACTCCTTGGGAGGTAAAGAGAACATAACTTTGTTGGGTAGGATTTTTAAATGAATTGAATAAGGGAAAGTCTTGGTATTTATAGGAGAAGTGAGGGGACAAAGCATTAATTGCCATGGAACACCTCATCGGTGGTATTTGAAAAACCATGGGCATGCCCATAATATTTTCTCATGGTATTGGTCACCTAGGAGACCTCATACCTTATCTTACTATTCATAAGTCAACCAAAATTATTTCATAATTATTACATCCTTAATGATGTCATTAAACACTCGAAACTCAAAAACTCTATTTTCACTATTCACCTAAAAATCAACTTTCTCATAAAAATCCCAAACTTTTGCCTTAACCAAATATCGATGCTCTGATTTCAAAAATGAACTCCATTTTATAAAAATAATTTCTTAAATAATTTTAATTTAATTTTTAAATAAAGACACTATTTACTAAAAATTCAACTGTTTCAGAAAAATCCAAAAACATCACCTTAACCAAATATTGATGCTCTGATTCCAAAAATGAACTCCATTTTATGAAAATAATTTTCTAAATATTTTTAATTTAATTTTTAAATAAAAAACAATATTCACCCGAAAAAATAATACTTAACCAATAATTTCTGAAACAGTTATTTACCTATTTTATTGAATCACATTACTTAATCAAGGTGCCTAAATTATATTAATACTTTTTTAAGTGAAGTTACATAATCCATTTGGTCACATTACTAATCATAAGCATAAAATCACTATTCATAATTTACTATTCACTAAAAATTAAGTTGATCTTATTAGACTATAAATTTCTTGCTGAACATAACTATAGAAGACCATTTTTTGAAAATCATTACACCTTATTAATTATTTAAGGTTTACATAAATATTTTTAAAATATAATTTTTCTAAAATTCATCAATATACATCTTATATTTATTTTAACATCTTAAAAAGAACACAAAATTCACCATCGGAAGAAATCACAATTTTATTTATCTCAAAAGATTACACCAAGGTAGTTACGATATCTTTACATAGCCCCTTATAACACCAGCATATGAGCTAAGAGTAAGGTGTGCTAGGGTGATATAAATCTTGGGGCGGCTCAGCCAACATTGCCCAAGTAGTGATTTCTATCAGCTTGAACTTATCGCAAAGGCGATTCTATTCCAGCTTCACATGATGAAGTTTGGCTTGGGTTTGGTCCAGAGCAAAGCCCAAAGGTGCTACCTCCTTCTCGAGTTTAGTTAGATGGGCTTCGATCGGCCCGAGACTACTGGATGGGGCCATCGAATCTTCTTTCTATATTAATTAATCAAGATCACCTGTATTTATAGACAATAATCGCAACATTTAGTTTCCAATGGACATATTGACTGATGGTCATATAACAATCGAAACCGAACAGTCTTATTTTAATTATACTCATTTTATTAAATGAAATAGTTTTGTGGAGTATAAAATAAAATAACACACAAAGTTATGAGACAAAATTTATTCAAAATTTCAGGCCATTACAATCTTCCAAACTTAAGAAATTGCATCTTTGAAATTTTAAAATTGGTATTGGAAATTTCATTGAAAGTCCCACATCATAAAAAGAGTCAGTAAAACTATTACTTTAAAAGAAATAAAGGTAAGTACAAAGGTCACCCGAGTTAACCCATACTAGGATTCCATATAGGAACACATGGATATGGAAGAGAAAACAAAGGGTCAAGTTCTTATGGAGAGTGATAGAAAACAATTATGGGAGAAAATTAACCACAGGAAGATCACAAACTTATGATTTGTTAAATGGTATTTGACAACCCGGTAGGAAACGAATACCAACAACGTTTTTTTTACGTTCCTTTTCATAATTTTGAGGAATTCATTTATTATATAAAATAAAAACATAAGGAAATATACTTATCTTCAAGTAGAGTTTCATCCTTTAATATGTTTCTAACAAGAGTAATCTTTTCTCCAAACAATGAGAATTCAAAAAGGCTTCGTCTCATCAAGAGCACAAAAATCATCTTCTAGAAAATCACATAATCCACCAAAGAATAACTATATTTTCCCTTGTCTTTAGTCATCAACTAAAACTAAAATGGTTAGTATGAGATCATATAATCCCCAAAAAGGATAATCCTCTATAAAAAGAAATATGACTATTAATCTCCAAAATTCAACAAAAGTACCCAAACTTCTAGAAAGACTATTCAATACCCAACCATCCTTAAAATTCTTCAGAATAAACCAAACTAATATTGGAACCCAAAACTCAGAAGGATTTAATCACATAGTCTTCCCCAATAAATCCTAACATTTATCTCTAAATAACATCAAATACTATTAAAGTCTCATACTAAAGTGTAATTAACCTATTCGCATATTCTCTATGCTAGGTTCGTCATTTTCCAGAAATAACCCAAATCACCATATGTCCACAATAAATAAATAAATTCTAAAAACAAATTTAACCATTCCTCCTCAATTTTAATCTTTTAGTATATTATTTCCCTTAGGAAAATAGTACTCCAAAAGAGAAAACATCATCCAAAATAAAATTTATCATTTAATCACCAAATCATTTTCCTATACAAATGATATTCATTTGATAAAACATAAGTTCCCAAAATCAACTTATCCTTGATCCATAAAAATAGTAGGTGCATTAGTCAGTCCGAAGGGCATAACAACAAACTCATAATGCCCATATCTTGATTAGAAGGCAGTTTTTGGAATATCATTATTCTTCACCCTTAATTGATGATAACCATAATGAAGATCAATCTTAAAGAAGAATTGAGTCCCACGAAGTTGGTCAAATAAGTCATAAATTTTTGGAAGAGGGTATTTTTTCTTCACGGTGATCCTATTTAGTTCTCTATAATCAATGCATAGATGCATCGATCCATCCTTCTTCTTCACAAAGAGAACCGGTGCTCCCCAAGGAGAGAAGCTTGGTCCGATAAACCCATTCTCCAAAAGATCTTGGAGTTGTTTCATTAATTCCTCTAGCGCCACATTTTCCATCCTATAGAGGGTATTTGGAATTGGATGAGATCTAGGTACAGTTTCAATGGAGAACTCTACCTCTCTTTCTAGGGGAGTTCTGGGTAACTCCTCAAGAAATATGTCAACGTATATCTTAGACGATGGGGACATTTTCAAAAAGAATAAATCCTTCTTGAGAAACTTATTTCATATATGAATCTTTTAACTAAAAATGATTTTATGTCTTAAAAATTCATGCTTAGACAATTACATTTTTCAATAATTCCTTCATAATGATTCCAAAAAAGATTGTGATTAACCAAACATATCCCCTAGGAGTTTCGTAACCAAGAGTACAGCAAGGCCCATTGTCGTGTACTAGTTCCCATTCGAGTCTAGCTCAAAGCGATGTTTTTGGGTTTTACCCCTATGTACATCTGTTCTAGAGCCACCTCTACCTACTCGTATCCAGACATGGATGTATTTTCTTGATAAACCACTTGCTCAATACACACCAAAATACCAGGAAGATTTTCTATATTTAAACTTTTCTATAGGGTTCTTCCTAAAGGTTTTATATCTTAATTTCCATAAATAACTAATCTATCCTTTGATACGAAATATGGAATCTAGACTTTTTAAAACATGACTTTTCATTACATTTTATATTTATAGGATCTTTAAAGTCTAGTGTGTTTGAAATTAGGAACAACAAAACTTGAATACAACATAAAGCATTCTTCTAAACCACTTGTAGGGATTCATCATAGGTTCATCCTACGTACAAATACTGCATCTCATATCCTAGAGACATAAATCAAAGGAATGGGTGAGCAGAAGACCCAGTAAGGGTAATCAAGGGAATCAATGTACTTGTGATATCAATAAGAACATGAATACAACATAAAGACATGAACAATTGAAGTATATGCATATCATAATGAAAAGAACTTGAATACAACATAAAGACATGAGCAATGGAAGTATAGGCATATCATAATGAAAATAACTTGAAACATAACTTGAATATGTGGATAAAACATTTCATTTAGACATTCATGAACATATCACCAAGGTCCATCCCAAAGGTGTCATAAAAATTACCATGGTTATTCACCAAGGTATCGTGAAACATGTCATCTCTAGAGATTAAATATTTACCCAATGCATTGCAGCACTATCATGGTTCAACCTTAATATGTCTTTACATTAATGTGATATAAATATATCATAATCAAAAATTTCATAAATAACCCATAGAGAATAAAAGAAATGGGTTTCATTTCAAGATCATGACGTTTTAAAAGTTCTTAAAAAAATAAGGTCATTATGCCAATTATAACCCATGGAAAGGGAGTGAGGGTTATATGTATGTCAATTAAAGAATCAAATACATCATATTTATATATTTATTAACACCAAAAGAAACTAAATAGTTCTGGGTATTCACTTAAATAAAAAAAGATAATTTCTGGAGAGAAAGAGATAGAAATTTTGAGGTGAAATTTCTGCAGCATAACGACAATATAATATGGTTTTAGAAAACATTGAAAAGAGAGGGTACAAGAGTAACCCAATCATAAATAACTTATAATAAAATATAAATATATAATAACATGAAGATAATAACATGGTATGGATATTTTAATGACATACCACAAGAAAATAAAACATGAAAGAAAAGAGGACACATGATTCCTTTTACGAAAATTCGACAGCCTAACGGCGTCACATAAAAATTTAGAAAACAAATTCACAAGAGAGGAAAGGGTATATCAACAATTATACATGAAATGGACAGTAATGGGAACATATAAGAACATACCCTCAAAAAAAATGAATGGAAACTAGAAGACACAACATAAAGGAAGTCATGACTTAAAAGAGGAGGGTGAAAAGATCCCTTGCCTTGAAGAATAACATTGAAAGCTTGAAGGTCGGGATGTTGGGAGGATTGATGGAATCTTGGGAGCACTCCTTGGGAGGTAAAGAGACCATAAAATCGTTGGTGATGATTTGGAAATGAAATTAATGAGAGAAAGGCTTGGTATTTATAGGAGAAGTGAGGGGATAAAGCATTAATTGCCAAGGAACACCTCATCGGTGGTATTGGAAAAACCATGGGCATGCCCATAATATTTTCCAATGGTATTAGCCACCTGGGACACCTAATACCTTATATTAATATTCATAAGTTGACCAGAATTATTTCATAATTATTACATCTTTAATGATGCCATTAAATACCTGAAACTCAAAAACTGTATTTTCACTATTCACTGAAAATTCAACTATCTCAGAAAAATCCAAAAATTTCACCTTAACCAAATATCGATGTTCTGATTTCAAAATTGAACTCTATTTTATGAAAATAATTTCCTAAATTTTTTTAATTTAATTTTTAAATAATAACATTGTTCACTAAAAATTTAATTGTTTTAGAAAAATCCCAAAAAATCACCTTAACCAAATATCGATGCTCTGATTTCAAAAGTGAACTCCATTTTATGAAAATAATTTTCTAAAAATTTTTAATTTAATTTTAAAATAAAAAACACTATTCGCCTGAAAAAACTAAAACTTAACCAATAATTTCTGAAATAGTTATTTACCTATTTTATTGAATCACATTACTTAATGAAGGTGTCTAAATTATATTAAAACTTTCTTAAATGAAGTTACTTAATCTATTTTGTCACAGTACTAATCATAAGCATAAAATCACTATTCATAATTTACTATTTACGAAAAATTAAGTTGATCTTATTAGACTCTAAATTTATTACTGAACATAACTGTAGAAGACCGTTTTTTTTAAAATCATTACACATTATTAATTATTTAAGGTTTACATAAATATTTTAAAAATATGATTTTTCTAAAATTCATCAATATACATCCTATATTTATTCAAACATCTGGAAAAAAACACAAACTTCACCATCGGAAGAAATTACAATTTAATTTATCTCAAAGGATTACACCAAGCCAGTTACAGTCTCGTTACATAGCCCCTTATAACACCAGCATATGACCTAAGAGAAAGGTGTGCTAAGGTGATAGAATCTTTGGGCGGCTCAGCCAACATTGCCAAAGTAGTGATTTCTATCAGCTTGAACTTATAACGAAGGTGATTCCGTTCCAGCTTCACATGATGAAGTTCAGATTGGATTTGGTCCAGAGCGAAGCCCAAAGGTGCTACCTCCTTCTTGAGTTCTGTTAGATGGGCTTCGATCAGCCCGATACTACTTGAGGGAGCCATCGAATCTTCTTTCTATATTAATTAATCAAGATCACTTGTATTTATAGACAATAATCGCCACATTTAGTTTCCAACGGTCATATTGACTAACGGTAATATAATAGTCAAAACCCAACAGTCTTATTTTAATTATACTCATTTTATTAAATGAAATTGTTTTATTGAGTATAAAATAAAATAACACACAATGTTAGGAAACAAAATTTATTCAAAATTTTGGGTCGTTACAGAAGGGGTTCGAGGGGAAGGATAAGGAGTAGGTCTAATGGTGGAGTAGGGATAGCGGTTGAGTAGGGATAGCAGTGGAGGTCCTACAAAGAGAAGATCGGGGGAGTTGTCCTAGGGGTACAAAATGTGAGAGATTGAGGGCGCGATAAATAGTGGATACTGCGCACCCAATTTTATAAAATGGGACTATGGTTTTATCAGCACTAGAAAAGTGCAGATAAAGGGACCCTTTATCAGCGCGAAAATTTTTGCACTGATAAAGGAATTATTTATGAGTGCTTTTGTAGCACTGATAAAGGAAATGTTTATCTGAGTTTTTAATTAGCATTAATAAATAATTACCTTTATTAGCGTGTTTTTTTAGTGATGATAAAAGGTGGCGCTTCCCTTGCCCGTTTTTGTAAAAGTGGGATCAAGGTGGCATAAAATGGTTCATAATCATAAAGAGGAATATTGATGAGTTATATCAGATAACAACATCAATCCAACATAGTAATGTAGAAACAACATAAAACATGACATCATAAACATAAGTCACAGATAAATGTTGAGATATCATAAACTGGTCTGATTAAGATAAAATCTAGTGTAAAATACATGGTATATCATGAGATAAAAACATTACTTAATGCATTAGAGTGCTATATAATTCTGGGCCCACCCATCACATTAATATTATGCATATGCATAAGTGTTCCACATAGATCATACTACATAAGGATGTATTTAAACAATTCTAATTCCATGATTTCGGAGTGTGGGTAAAATATATATAATTACTATATCAATTGAGGATAGGTACATCTAGGAGATTACCCTTGAATGGAAATGGGGATGGGTATTTACTACACAAATATTTGTCATGAAAAATCACAGGATAATTTCAGCAGTAGAATGGGGGTACATAGAGATTCATGGAAGGGTTTAATAAGAGTGAAATGGGTATGTCACCACTTGGAAATCATAAATTATAGTAAGTGGTAAGTGTAAAATCATCTTCCATTAAGAAAAATTGGAAATCAATAGGCATTATATAAATAAAGTTATTAAATAAAGTGGAGAAGGATGGGATCTCGTACCTTGATATGGTGCTTCTAAAAGCATTAAAAGAACTTATTAATAACTTGGGGGAACCTTGTGAGATATTTGGAGAGGTAAAGGTAGAGTAATATAGTGTTATAATGTTTTTAGAGAATATTAATGGGAGTTTGGGTGAGTTTTTATATATAGAGGTGTATTCATTATAAATTTCTAAACATTGGTTTTGGACTATATGTGATATAATATTAAAAATCACAAAAACAATCATGTGGTTTTTTTAAATGGTTTCTCCCAAAGATAAGTTGATTTCGATATTTTATATAGACTAGAACCTAATTAATTAAAATAGTACCATTAGTGGTGTGGAATACAGTCATATTTATAAAGAATTTTTTTTAATTTTAAAATAAAATATATTATTTGGAGGATTTATTATTTGTTTTTAAAATTAATAAAATAACATGAAAATACATTATTTTAAAGGGTAAATATAAATTTGGACTTCTATACTCTTTATAAGTTTTATTACATCACTTTTGGGTTTTTATGATGTCATAGTAAATATTGTATATTTATATCGTATTTACTTTTTTCCAAAAAAAATTATCTCTATTAGAAAATAATGAAAAATTCATAGTTTTCTAATCCCAACATTCTGATTTAAAAAATAATTTTTTTCTCAAAAATAATTCCCTAAATATGAAAATTTATACTTTTAAATAAAAAAACCCATTTATTTAAAAAATATTTGTTTTTATGATGATAACATTTTATAGACCTTATAAAACTCCATTTAACTTTTTAAAATTATTTTATCATTTCTATTTAAATTAATATTGTTTATAAAAAATATTTTATTAAAATGATATTTATTTAAAAAATTATTAAATTCATTAAAAATATTTTCTTGATAGAATCTATATATTTCTAAAAAATATAATTTGTGTTTCATCATTTAAAAATCTAATTTTTATCAAGCTTGTTATTTTAACATTTATAAAGTTATTGTTTAAAAAGATAAATATTGTCATTATTTAATTTAAAAAATATAAGAAATTCATACTATTTGGATCTCGATTCATAATCCCTCATTAAACAAATGTATCCCCAAGTGTAAGGTGGATGATAGTGACACTTTGTTAGGGTGGTTTGATGAACATAGTTTGGTTTATGATCTCAGTAAGATTGAATTTCTCCTAAAAATGATTTTCCTCATACTTTAGTTGTTGAATCTTGGATCGATATTGGATAAGGGAAAATCCCAACGATTCCACCTCCCTGAAAATCTTTTATAAATGGGATTTGTAGGGTATGATCTTATTGGTCGAGGTAATCAGACCTTCTATTTGTGTCATTTGGACATTATAATACACTTTATACTTCACTTCAAAGCTTCATTTTTTTATTTCACGAAAAAACCCATAACAACATTGGCAGCTCATAGAAAAAAGGTTTAAAGCGGTATAAAATAATGAAGACCAAGCTGGTCCCCCCTAATCAGGTTCACCAAATCTGGATTCATTTGAAGAGAACTGGAAAAACAAAAAAAAATGTTGTTACCTTGATCAACCACTTCCATGGATGCCAAATAATCTACTACTTTATTACCTCCATGCCATGTATGATTAAGCTGTATGTTGTTATTTTCGAGGTTGTCTCTAAATTTCCTAATAATATAAGTAATTGAAAATATAGGAAAAATATTACCATTCATCGAGTCCTATATGATCTTGGAGTCAGTTTCAATTTGACTAAGAGATAAATTCTATTGATCACACAACAATATACCCATATTCATAGCCTCAGCCTCTGCCTGGACAGAACTCCCCCTCCCATAAGATGCAGTAAACACAAGCAGAATGATTCCACTACCATCCTGTACAACACCACCACCTCTATTTATCCCCTCAATTCTTGGGCCATCGAAGTTAAATTTTAGGCCCATATTAAGAGGTAACCATTTCACCCAGTTCCCTCTTCTCTCATGACTTGAAGAAGATAATAAATAATCTTGTGACTGCATGTTCCTCAAGGAAGGAGTATCACTCGAAATTTTTGAGAACCAAACCTAGTCAATTAGAAGCAGTATTTTATTCAAGATAATAGACATATCTATGACATGTATACCCTCAAAACAATATTTGTTTCTTGCCTTCCAAATACACGAATACCCTACACTAAAAATCACAGCTCTGGCTTTCTTTTCTATAACTACACCATTCAAACCATGAAACCATTTATCCAGAAAATAATTTTCACTATAATAAGAGCCAAAGAAGTTTTTGAATACACTAAAATAATTCCAATAGCTATGTCCCATTCACTCTCAAAGAACAAATTATTAAATCTATCCTTTTCATTCTCACCACAATAATGAAATTTAGAAACAAGATAAATACCCCTTCTTTTCTCATTCTCATCTCTAGGAATAGTGTGATTTCTAATTCTCCATACAAGGAAATTGAATTTCATAGTGATACTACTACACCACACCATATTATTCCTGATATCATGATTCCCTTGGTAAATAAAAATCGTCCTAAGCTCTTTAGCAGAAAGCATGCCAGAATTAGAGGTAGTAATCACACACTTGTCAAGCTCTGGATTTAAAAAAATACTGTCAAATTTCTTTTTTTAATCTTAATCAAGAATAGTACTAATAAAATCAGGAAAACTACTGGCCTCCTTGAAATAAATCATGGGAACTGGATAGACTTGAAAACCAACAACTGAACCTATCCAATTATGATTCCAAAAATAAATATCACCCATGACTATAATCCATCATGAATTTTGATGAATTACAGGTATAATATTCCAAATTAAAGAATAGAAAGGCAAGAAATGTTTACTATCTTCCATAGGGTCTTCTCATTGTAATAACGTAATTTTTCCCCAAAGCGTGTGTCAAACTCCCACGCAAGTTTAGCATGCATACAATGCACTGTATCCCCTAGACTCATGACATTAATACCACCCTCATGAACCGACCTTACCAATATATCCAAGGAAGACAAATGACATTTCACCTCAAAATGAGAATCCCAGATAAAATAATCCAGGATTTTTTCAATAGATGCAATAACCCCCTTTGGCATAATGTTATCTGAAATCACATGTATCATAATTTCCATCAATACACTATTGATCAAAGTAATACTTCCACCAAAAAAAAAGAAAATGGTTTCTCATTTCCAATATACATCTCGTGATTCTGTTAACAATGCCATCAAAATATCTGATTCAGATACAAATATGGGATATAGGAGAACCAAGATGTTCGAAGGGGAAAGATAATTTCTGAATGTTCAGAAATTTATATACAGAAAAGACTTGCATATCACCACATTTGATTGAGCTATAAAAACTTCTCTTTTCCCTATTGATAACTTACCCACTCCAGAAATTGTATTCATCGAGAACTTTTACAAGACCACTAACCAATCTAACACTAGCATTGATAAAAAACCAATTATCATCTGCAAACATCAAGTGTAAAATAGAAGGATGATTCATTCTTCTTTGAGAAGGAATAATTTTAACCGCGGATAACTATTTATTAATAAGATGACTCACATCATCTTGTATGAGAATGAAACGGGTCGGAGATATAGGGTCCTCTTGTCTTAGACCATGAGTTTCCTTGAAAAAACCATGACTTTTACCCATTTATGAAACCATCATCTAGGAGGAGCTAAAACATATAAACATAATATCAGTATCCCAAGAAGAAAAGACCATACTATTAAACACCCTAATGATAAACCCCCATTAAATTCTGTTATAATATTTGTTCATATAATTTTTCAAATTCATATTTAACCCATGACATTTGAAGTTGATGTCACAAAACATCTCATGAGCCAAAGAAACATCTCCCTGGATAGAACGACCAATAACAAAATAGATTTTCTCCAATGAAATCCATTGAGAAACAAAAACTGACAGCTTAAAATTGACTATACTTGATAAGATTTTATAGGGAAAATTTTCACATACTCACCAGCCTATAATCACGAATTGATGATAGGTTTTTAACCTTGGGTAGACTTACCAAAGTAGTAGTACCGGCCACCCTTGGAATAAAACCACCTCAAAAAGAAGTCTTGAATGGAAAAAATAATATCATTTTTAACCACCTCCCAGGACCCCCTATAAAATGAACCTTGAAAACCATCAGGACCCGGAGTACTTTCCGAATTAAGTTTCAAAATAGCATCATTAATCTCCTTCTCATTAGGAATATCCTCTAACATGTAATTGTCTTGACTAGACATCTTATTCGGAATGTCCTCAAATAAATATTCATTCCCACTTGTTCAACCATTCACCATATTCATATTAGGGTCAGCAAAAAAAATTAAAGAAGGAAAAAAAGCTAAGGACCCAACCACATCCTTATCTCCTAAGAAAGAACCGATCATCATGAATAATATTCAGCTTAACTATCTTTCTCTTTTCTTTTATACACACATGGAAATAATCTATATTTTTATCTCCTTTACTAATCAATTTAACTCTTTCACTTTTATATTTAATACACTCCAATTTCCGAATAAGTTCTTCCATATCATTTTTCTTACCCTTAAGATCCTCATAGATCCTGACATCCAACCTAACTTCAAGGGTTCTTTCCATGTTTTCAACCTCTTATTTCAGATTCTCCAAGTCTTGATCAATATGAGGAAAATTTTTCCCCCAAGTGTGTACCATGTGCTTGAGACGTCTTCGTTTACTATGGATAGCTACCCAAGAATAACCTTCAACTATTTCCTCCCAGTATACTTTTACAATCTGGTGATAATCAAGAATATCATTCCAATGATCACATAATCAAAAATGATCTCTACCTACCTGTCTAAGAGATAATAAAACAAAAATAGGAGAGTGTTCTGATATCCCATGAACAAGATGATCCACTTTTTCATTAGAGAACCTAAAAATAGCATGAAAATTTGCAAGACACCGATCAAGATGGCTCCAATAATGAATACTTACCTTCCAATTATTGAACCACATGAAAAAATCACCAGAGTATCCCATATCAGTAAGATCCTTTCTATTAACTGAACAACCCTCATGCTAGCCACACGAGGAAATTCACACTACACCTTTTTCTCACTAGGCTCAATAATAACATTAAATTCTCCACAAAAAATCCACGGAAGATCCTCCAGATCAAAAATATTCAATATTTGACACAAATTATACCTCCTTTCAGCCTCACAACTACAATAAACAAAAGATATAAAAAGGAGATCTGCACCTATATTGATTTTCACCGTAATAAATTTATCACCAGCTTTATCTAATTCCATTGAAAAATATTTATTCCAGAAAACCCATATATGATGATTATTTGGGTATTCATGCAACCCTACTTGCATTCTTAGGTTATAAGAAAAGTCATTGATCCTACTCGGATTTTGCTTGTGCACCAGAATAGAAACAACACACACCTTATTCTTCTTAATTTACATGAATAAGAAATATATATTCACTTGTAAACCAATACCATGAGCATTACATATGGTAATTGGAATCACTGAAACAATTTAAGTCTATCTTGGTCTTAGGAATCTTGGTCGGACTAGAATGGAATTCTAGATACTTCTTAATATACTGAAGTTTTTCTCTATTACACACTCCAGTATCAGCAAAGAGAAAATTCTTGACAAGAGAAGCCAAAAAATAACAACCTCGACTTATATCCCTTCTCTCTTTATTTAGGACTTTATCAATTTCATTATTTTCAAAAACAACTTCCTTGCAGACTCCTGATCTTCCTTGCGAATGAGTAAAATAATGATGTGAATACCCATACCATCTCCCTTTAACTTTCAACGAAGGTTCTCTATGAATTATTCTGAAAACTCCTAGAGACTTATCGTCTTTACCCAAATCAACTAGAGAGGATAAGGGTTCAGATACTAGAAAAATACATTTCAAAGGTCCAGCTAGAGAAAATTATTTTTGACCGAACCCTTCCAAGACATTCTAAAGATAGGTGGATTCAAGAAACTATCAATTATCATCAGATAAATATAAAAATATAGTGATTACTGATTAGAAAATGAACAGTACTAATCATAGATAATATCTCATATTTTCTAGAATACTCATTAGATTCAATCATTGATATCAAATCAAAATTACTGTTAGTTGAATCAACATCAGACTATTTTACCAAATCATTGATAAGACCATCAGATATATCATTCTTACTAATGAGCACATCATCCAAAATTTCACCCCTTTTAATAGAATTTTTCAAACACATACCACCTTGAATATATTTCATGCGTATCTACACTGAATGACCTTGCAGACAGCAATGAGAAGAATACCTAGGCAAAATTTGGTCAAAGTGTCTTGATTCTAAGAAAGCGACCCCTTCACGTTCAGAGAGACCCTTTCTAGAATCGGAAATGAAAAATAAGGTTCAGAACAGATCTGCACATCTGAAACAGCTTCATACCACATGGAATTGTTGTCCAAACATAGAGATCCCCTAAGATAATCCCCAATACCTTTGAGAAAAATAAATGTTATGCAGGTGTAACGCCCTGACCCCAGTTACCTAGAGTTGGTGCATTATTGAGCAACATTGTCATGATCAAAAAAGATCAATTCTTGAAAGACCGATTAGTTCAGTAGCCTTGGAAACACTAGATACATTCATAATTCGTACATTCCATCTTAAAGTAAAACAAAACTACAACAGCATCTTGTCTTTATATCCCCTCATATTATCCCTACAGGTCATTCATAATATACTTCTTCACATCCTGGAAAAATTAAAACATTGGAAGGGGTGATCTTAGATGCTCAGTAAGGATAACAATATAGCAGAATATTTTATAAATAAATATAAACATTTAAGGCAACGTATAACTAAAACAAAAGCCTTTTAAATATGAACTTCAACATAATATGGAAAAAAGTAAAATGAGATAATGCCATTTACTTATTCACATGGATATTCTACTGGTCGAATAATCACATGCAATATCAATAACCACTTTCATAATGATGGAATGCATAATTCCAGACTATCAAAACCACGTAGCCAAGGCCTCGTGCCAAGACCAGAAATACGATTTTGTCAAGGCCTCGTGCCAAGACACTAGTTTGTCTCATGAGACCTACCAATGCATCGAGGAGCTATAGCGGGCTCCACCCGTCACTTATTAAGTCCAATGCATTCCTCATATGAACAGGTTTAAACATATCATAAACCATAACATAATCATATCACATAAAACATGCATAAAGGAAACATAATATTTCCACACTTAAATCACAAGATATCAATACAACACATTGATATAATGAAAACTTTATCAAAACCATTCTCAATACCAAAATAAAAGAAAAGTAAAACATGGTATTTATCTTTCTTTTTAAAAAAAGTTATGGCTTATAGAGGAAGCCGAAACTCAAATAATAGTCATGGGGGAAGAGAAGTCGTTGTTTCCGCATACGTAAGAAAAAACATTCCGTTTGTCTTTTAGTTAAAACACTTCGTATAAAAAGATTCCTTTTTAATAAAAGTAAAATTCAATGGGGTTTATACATCGTATAAATGAAAGTTTTGTATAAAACTAAATATTACTCAATGAAAGGAGATTGAGACGAAGTCCTTACAAAGATCATTTTTTAAATAAAATAGATCTATTATGTGTATTTACTATAAGTACACATAAATAAAGTAGAAATACAAGATAGGACATAATAATATCATGACATAATTTGAAAGTAGGAGATTAACCTAAAGAATGGAAATTGGGTTAAGAAATTCCCTTACCTCGTGTCCGACTTGACTCGATCTTTATTTAAACTCCTAAATAATAAACTAGAGTTAATTTATATTTTCTTAAGAACGTTTTTCATGTTCATTATTTCTTTTATATCACTTATTAACATGTTCTGAACATTATGTAATTATTTATGTTAATAATAGTTGTTTTTTCGATCTTTGGTACTTGAGTCAAAAATAAACCTCTTATAATTACAAGTTGTTCATGTGGTAAAATATACATTATATCCAGAATTATATTCATGTTGTAGATATCATATATATCATATATATCAAGTATATACATGCATTTATAACATTACATAACATTTATAGGTAAGAAATGAAATGCACCGTTCATGGAGACGGTAAGCCGTACGTACGCATGAATGCTACTTTCATTTCTATTTCGTATTTAATGGAATGAAATTATAATTATATAAACGTATATAATAATTCCAGTATAATATAATGTATAATACCATTTACTCTATCCTTTATACATCCCACATATGGCATTAACGATTCAAATCACTTTGAGGGGGCGGTAGTCCGCACTTCCTAAAATGAAATTATCGCATTTACCCATAATGGAAATCATAAAGGTATAACATAAATGAAAAATATAGAATCATAAGGAAAATAAAAACATAATATATATCATATATAAAAATAGTGTCATCATAATGGCCACCATGAGAGTTGTTAAAAGAAAATTGAACAATCATCGTTTCGTGAGTCAGTAATTCGCCACCCACAGAAATAGTATGTTCTTTAACCATTAGATGTAGGTGTGTGTAATTGTAGCTCGAATCCTTATTATAACAAAATCCTAGTATATTTAAGATACTGGTGTTGTTATAAAAAAAATTAATAAAAAGATTTTAGGGGTTGGAGAAGAAAAATAAAACAAAATAACATAAGAGAAGACATTACCTTAAAATCGGGTAACTCTTTTTTGATTTGATCCAAAGGCTTCCTTGGGAAGAATTCTGCCCAAAGTGAGGCTTATAAGAGTAATAGAGGAAAGTTGAGAGATTATTTAGGCAGAGTTTGGCCGAGCCAAAAGGCTTTCAAGGTGTGAGTAAGTTTGTAGTGGTGGGGGCCTTTTATAAGAGGAGAGGAGGGGCACTCTTGGAAACTCATGAAATGTTATATTATTTTGAGATTCTTTTCGGATTTCTAAGGTCCCACAATTATATTTATCGAAGATAAGGTGATAAGGGTTTGAAATATACTCATCCAATAGGTTTTTGACAAGTGTAAGTCTTAGAGTCTACATTATATTTTCATTTTATTTAAATCGTTAATTAATGAGGTAATCGATGCATCATCATGGTGTCATAAATAATTTAATTTATTTAATGTATAAAAATTATAAAAAAAAATATTATGATGTAGGAAATCGTTTTATCTTTCTAATTAATATTTATAGTCCAAAATATGACTTGTATAACCCCATTTAAATTTTTTTTAGTAAAACAACTCATGTTTGTGACATTTTTATTTTAACATTAAAAAAAAAGTTTTTAATGTCATTTTCCTACCAAAGTGGCTTCATGGGGTCCCCAAGTTGACCCATGGATTTTTTTGGTCGGCCATGACTCATCCAATAGGGTTAGGACAAGTTTAAAGGTATTTTCATAATTTTATAATATCATTTTTACCTTAAATTTCACTAATTACCTTTAATCGCGATTAATTAAACTTAAAAGTTACTATTCACCAAAAAATTATTTTAATCCCATTGAACCACATTTTACTTATTAATGAAAACTATGTATGTCCGATTTTTTAAAATCAAATCACAGAAGTGGTAATGTTTCATTTAAATGAAAAATCATTTTTTTAACTACCCCTTAGTGGTTTCACTATTCATCAAAAATTGAAGTTTTTCAGAACAATGCAAAAATTTCACCCTAAGCTATAATTGATATTCCGAATTTAAAAATGTTGTCTATTTTACAAAATTCCAAGAATATAAGTTGTGTTAATTATTTTTATAATTAATTCCCATTGTCACAACAAATAGTGTGTTTTTAAGAAACAATATATATCAAAATATTGACAATTGTTTATGTCCAATTTCAAAGTGAAATTAATTCTAATGACCACCATTGGATAAAATGGTAAAAATATATTCTAATTATAATTTAAAACCACTCAATAGTATAATTTATCACTATAAATTATTTTGATTAAAAAAGTTGTTTTATGTATTTTTCACTATTCATAAAAAATTGGAAGTTCTCAGAAAATTACAAAAAAACTCAACTTAGGATAATTTCGATATTACGAATACAAAAATGAAGTCCATTTTGAAATATAAAATTTCTATAATTTTAAAAAGTGGGTATTACTATTCATAACGGCTACTTTGATTAGTCGCGGTGTGTTAGAACTCGAACTTGTGTACAATGCAAGCTATTGCATTATTGAAAGAGAAACGTATCGTGAAAGCTTGGGGTGTTACATTCTCCCCTCCTTCAATAAATTGCATCCTCACAATTTGAAAATGTTCTTCGAAAATAAAATGTTGAAACTAGAAAATACTTTTGTGTAAAACCCACATCGGAAATATGGTTAATAAGAATATAACATTAAAAGAAAGAAAGAGAAGTACAAAGGCCACCCGAGATAGCCCATACTAGGATTCTTTGAAAATACGGATATGGAGGAGAAACAAACCATCAAGGTCTGATGGAGAGTTGTAGAAAACAGGATTAGGAGAAAGTTAACCACAAGAAAATCACAAACTTGTGATTGGTTAAACGGTCATTGAATCCCCAGTTGGAAAAGTTAACCAACAATGTTTTTGTTTTAAGTTACCTTTCATAAAGTTGGGGAATTTATTTAAGAGATTTACTAATAACGTAAGGAAATATAATTACTTGTCATGTAGACTTTCATTCTTTAATAAATTTTTACCACAAACCCATCTTTCACTCCAAATGGTAACAGAACTCAAAAATATTCTATTTATCCTAATTGTAGAAGGTTCCAAATATTACCACATACCATTTAGATTAGGAAACCTATTTTGTAATAACCAGGGACTTATTATAGGCTAGTGGTAGGTAATAATGGCCTGTCGCATGATGGTTGTGGGTTTGATTCCTGCAGCTTTGTCCGACGCGACGGGTTATCCCCCAACCTACAGGTTGTCCTTTTCCTAAAACTATAGTATTATAATATTCCAAAAATAATATTCAGAAATGTTTCAACCTTAAACAATACTATCCAAGGTTCAACTTAATCCATTCCAACATATATAGTTATCCAAAATACCTCTGTCCAGACTTTCTCTAAAAGGTCTCTAAATTCCAAAATCAATTGTAACATCAGATTCCCCAAACAAAGTAATGTTTCTCTTATTGTCACATACTAAAAATATGATTACCTTCATCATATCAAAACCTTAATGAAAAAAACAAGTACTGCAATACAATCCTTATATATATCACGTTATTCTTATAACCAGAATATAATCCTTCAGTCCAAAAACACCAATACATTAATTATTCCACTTCAACTATAGTAACAACATAATATTGTACTTTATCCCTTGGCCTTTTTGAAGTATGTTTCCCTGACGCTTAGGACATTCATTTGAATAATGCCCCATTTCCCTATAATTTTAGCATTCAACATTGATAGCCTCTTTCTTTCCCTTGCAATCACGAGCCTGGTGACCCTTTTTTCCACATTTATAACAAACTCACATTCATTTTAGGCAAGTACCAGGGTGATTCTTCCCACAATTATCGCATAATGGAAAATCCTTCTTTCCCTTTTTCACTTTAACTGTCTCTTGCTCCACCGTTCTCTTCTTCTCTTGCTTTACTTTATTGTCATAAGATTTAGAGAATTCCTTTTCTGTCTTGATATAACACAAGACTATATCTTCGTACGCTGAGAAAGATTGTGACACTAAAGCTTTATGGAGAAATGGTTTTAACCCATCAAAGAAATAATCAATCTTACTTCTTGGGTTACGTATATAATCTGCAACATGTATTTCTAACCTTGTAAAGTTGGCCTCATACTTTGCGACATTCTCATCCTCCTTCTACCTCAGACTCAGAAATTTCCTTTCCATATCTGCTCGATGGTCATGTGGAAAGTATTTTTCTAAGAAAATCTCTTCGAACTCTCTCCATTCCATACTTGATACTTATTCATCTTCCTTTGTGTTTTGAATCAGCGACCACCATTGATCAACATTTCCAGTGAGGTGGTAAACTGCCATGACAACCTTCTCCCTTTTGCTACTCCCCAAGGTGTGAAATATTTTCTCTAAGGAGTTTATCCATTGCTCAGTTACTAATGGATTTGTACCCCCCATTAAATGTTGGTGATTTTTTCCTCATGAAGTGGTCTAACATTGATCCTCCACGTTGCGGATCAGGTTGCTCCATACGATTAAGGTTATTATTCATAACCTGAGTGAGTTGTCCCAATATGGTAATAAGTTGATCAGCATCAGTTGTATCTCCATCTCCACAATAATTATCTTGAGCAAGAGGGAAATACCTATACGGAGTACGTTCATTTATACGGTTTCCATTCCTCCCACTAGGAGCCATTTCTAAACAATGGCGTAAACTATATTAGTTTATGAATAAAAATACATAATTCTATACTTGTAAAACACATAAATTGAACTATTTATGGATATAATCCATAATCATAAAAAGAAATGTTTTCTTTGAGAAAGTATATACTCATAAACCCTTCATAATGGTTTGTAATGAAAATGAGAATTATCCTAATCATATCCCCCGGGAATGTCGTAACGAAGAGTGCAGAAGGCTCGTTGTCGTGCAACAGTTCCCATTCGAGTCTAGCTCAAAGCAGTGTTTTCAGGTTTTACCCCTAGGTACATCTGTGCCAGAGCCGCCTCTACCTGCTCGTATCTAGACAGGGATGTACTGCTTGGAAAACTCAAAAAATCTCTATAATACCAAAATTCTAGGTATTTCTTCTATACTAATCTTCAAAGTCTATATTTGGGCTATGTATTCTAATCAGAGTTTATCTAAATCTAGCTTCCAAGGTTTGTACTAAACTACCTCTGATACCAACTATAACGCACCGACCCTAGTAACCCAGAGTCGGTGCATTATTGTGTAACATTGGCATGATCACAAAAGATCATGTCTCAAAAGACCGATTAGTTTAGTAGCCTTGGAAACACTAGATACATTCATAATTCGTACATTACATCATAAAGTAAAACAAAACTACAACAACATCTTGTCTTCATATCCCCTCATACTATCCCTGAAGGTCATTCATAATATATTTCTTCACATCCTGGAAAAATTAAAACATTGGAAGGGGTGAGCTCAGATGCTCAGTAAGGATAACAATATAGTAGAAGCTTTTATAAATAAACATAAACATTTAAGGCAATGTATAACTAAAACAAAAGCCTTTTAAACATGAACTTCAACATAATATGGAAAAGGTAAAATGAGATAATGCCATTTACCTATTCACATGGATATTCTACTGGTCGAATAATCACATGCAATATCAATAACCACTTTCATAATGATGGAATGCATAATGCCAGACTATCATAACCACGTAGCCAAGGCCTCGTTCCAAGACCACAAATAAAATTTTGTCAATGCCTCATGCCAAGACACTACTTTGTCTCATGAGACCTACCGATGCATCGAGGAGATATATCGGGCTACACCTATCACTTATTAAGTCCAATGTATTCCTCATATGAATAGGTTTAAACATATCATAAACCATAACATAATCATATCACATAAAACATGCATAAAGGAAACATAATATTTCCACACTTCAATCACAAGATATCAATACAACACATTGATATAATAGAAACTTCACCAAAACCATTCTCAATACCAAAATAAAAGAAAAGTAAAACATGGTATGTATTTTTATTTTTTAAAAAAAGTAATGGCTTGTGGAGGAAGCCGAAACTCAAATAATAGTCATGGCAGCGGAAAAGTCGTTGTCGCCGCATACGTAAGAAAAAACATTACGTTTTTCGTTTAGTAAAAAGTCTTCGTATAAAAATATTCCTTTTTAATAAAAGTAAAAGTCAATGGCGTTTATACACCTTATAAATGAAAGTTGTGTATAAAACCAAATATGCCTCAATGAAAGGAGATTGAGACGAAGTCCTTACAAAGATCATTTTTTAAATAAAATAGATCTATTATGTGTATTTACTATAAGTACACATAAAGAAAGTACAGATACAAGATAGGACATAATAATATCATGACATAATTTGAAAGTAGGAGATTAACCCAAAGAATGGAAATTGGGTTAAGAAATTCCCTTACCTCGTGTCCGACTTGACTCAATCTTTCTTTAACCTCATGAATAATAAACTAGAGTTAATTTATATTTTCTTAAGAAAGTTTTTGACGTTAATTATTTCTTTTATATCACTTATTACCATGTTGTGAACATTATGTAATTATTTATGTTAATAACGGTCGTTTTGTCGATCTTTGGTACTTGATTCAAAAATAAACTTCTTATAATTACAAGTTGTTCTTGTGGTAAAATATACATTATATACAGAATTATATTCATGATGTGGATATAATATATATCATATATATCAAGTATATACATTCATTTATAACATTACATAACATTTAGAGGTAAGAAATGAAATGCACTGTTCATGGAGACGGTAAGTCGTACATACGCAAGAACGATACTTTAATTTATATTTCGTATTTAATGGAATGAAATTATAATTATATAAAGGTATATTATAATTCCAGTATAATATAATGTATAATATCATTTAATCCATCCTTTATACATCCCACATATGTGATTAACGATTCAAATCACTTTGAGGGGGCGCTAGTCCGCACTTCCTAAAATGAAATTATCGTGTTTACCCATAATGGAAATCATAAAGGTATAACATAAATGAAAAATACAGAATAAAAAGAAAAAAAACATAGTATATATCATATATAAAAATATTTTCATCTTAATGGCCACCATGAGAGGTGTTAAAAGAAAATTTAACAATCATCATTTCGTGAGGCAGTAATTCGCCACCCATAGAAACAGTATGTTCTTAAACCATTAGATGTAGGTGTGTGTAAGTGTAGCTTGAATACTTCTTATAACAACATCCTAGTATATTGAGGATACTGGTGTTATTACAAAAGAAATTAATAAAAAGATTTTAGGGGTTTGATAAGCAAAGTAAAACAAAATAACATAAGAGAAGACATTACCGTAAAATCGGGTAACTCTTTTTTGATTTGAGCCAAAGGCTTCCTTGGGAAGAATTATGCTCAAACTGAGGCTTCTAGGAGTAAGAGGGGGAAGTTGAGAGAGTGTTTGTCAGAGTTTGGCTGATCCAAAAGTCTTTGATGGTGTGAGTAAAGTGGTAGTGGTGGGGGCCTTTTATAAGAGGAGAGGAGGGGCACTCTTGGAAACTCATGAAATATTATATTATTATGAGATGATTTTCGGATTTCTAAGGTCCCATAATTATATTTATCGAAGATAAGGTGATAAGGGTTTGAAATATACTCATACAATAGTTTTTTGAAAAGTTTACATCTTATATTATACATTATCTTTTCATTTTATTTAAATCGTTAATTAATGAGGTAATCACTGCATCATCATGGTGTCATAAATAATTTAATTTATTTAATGTCTAAAAATTATAAAAAAATTTATCATGATGTAGGAAATATTTTTATATTTCTAATTAATATTTATAGTCTAAAATATGACTTTTATAACCCCATTTAAAAATTTTTTTAGTAAAACTACTCATGTTTGTGACATTTTTATTTTAACATTAATAAAAAGTTTTTAATGTCATTTTCCAACCAAAGTGGCTCCATGGGGTCCCTAAGTTGACCCATGGATTTTCTTGGTCGTCCATGACTCATAAAATAGGGTTAGGACAAGTGTAATGGTATTTTCATATTTTTATAATATCATTTTTACCTTAAATTTCACTAATTACCTTCAATCGCGATTAATTAAACTTAAAAGTTACTATTCACCAAAAAATTATTTTAATCTCATTGAACAACATTTTACTTCATAATGAAAACTATTTATGTCAGATTTTTAAAAATCAAATCACAGAAGTGGTAATGTTTCATTTAAATGAAAAATCAATTTTTTAACTACCACTTAGTGGTTTCACTATTCATCAAAAATTGAAGTTTTTCAGAACAATGCCAAAATTTCACCCTAAGCTATAATTGATATTCTGAATTCAAAAATGATGTATATTTTAAAAAATTCCAAGCATATAAGTTGTATTAATTAATTTTATAATTAATTCCCACTTTCACAACAAATAGCGTGTTTTTAAGAAACGATATATATCAAAAGATTGACAATTGTTTATGTCCAATTTCAAAGTGAAATTAATTCTAATGACCACCATTGGATAAAATGGTAAAAATATATTCTAATTATACTTTAAAACCACAAAATATTATAATTTATCACTATAAATTATTTTGATTAAAAAATTTCTTTTATGTATTTTTCAATATTCATAAAAAAATTGGAAGTTCTCAGAAAATTACAAAAAAACTCAACTTAGGATAATTTTGATATTACGAATACAAAAATGAAGTCCATTTTGACATATAAAATTTCTATAATTTTAAAAAGTGGGTATTACTATTCATAACGGCAACTTTGATTAGTCGCAGTGTGTTATAACTCGAACTTGTGTACAATACAAGCTATTGCATTATTGAAAGAGAAGCGTATCGTGAAAGCTTGGGGTGATACACAGGGGTAATGGAAAACCTAGAAGGGAGATCCACACCACTGCATAAGGACATTCCTTCCCCTTATGAACATCAAGAGAACACTATGACAAATTTAACGTCAATCGTCCCATGTTATGATAAGAATTGTACCATGCGTTTAAAAAATCCCGTTCAGAAGAAAAAGATAGACAAAAAGAAGAACGATGTAGAGGCGAAACCTGGAGCAGAGCAGAGAGACCACAAGATTAAACAAACTTCTTGAAGATCAAAATCAGAAACTTTGCTGATCCAAAATGGGAAAAATGAGTAGATTTCATACAACCAACTGCCTCATCATAATCCCCTAATGGAAATTCCACTGATAAGTCAGATGCATCTCTACAAATTTTTGGATAAAAAGGTCGAACCTCCGAAAAATCTGACAAACCTGAACCCTGGGACGACCCACAAAGAACATATTTGAACTATTTTATGCCTATATTACCACATGACAGAGCCGATACCCGATGAGATCAAGTATTCACAACAGAAGCACCTTCAAAACCACCCCCAAATGTAAGATCAAGATGAAATTTTCCAGAATAACACGATGAAGGATCAAGATCTGACGGCAATGAAACCCCATTCAAAGGCCAATATTCTGGCACGTAGGGAGCGTTCTCTTGAGGCATATCTTTCTTTATATAATACACTTTATACATAATAATTTTTATAGTATCTATACTATAGAAGTATTATTAGCAGAAATGTTGCTTAATGGTATTTTATATCTAATAGTATATAAATTATAATGGACCAAAATAACCAAAGTAGTAAACTTTTTCTATAACATCATTACTTAGTAAAGCATTTATTCATTTAAATGGGGAAATTAATTTATAAATCTTTGGGTCATTGAGTTTTTTCCCTTTTTTGAAATTTCACCATTGGAATATCATTTCATACACTAAAACATATGATGGTCATTTTATTTCATTTCCTCTTCTAGTTCCCACATTTCTTCTTCAAACTTATGGTTCTACGACATCACTTTCACTAGGTGAGTTTTCTTATTTCATAGAAATTTGTCTCTATGGTCTATCATCTACACAGAATTATAAATATATGAATGATCATTCTCCAATGGTACCACCTCTATATTTGGTACATTTGAGGGGTATGGTATATACTTCCTCAATAAAGATACATGGAACACATCATGTAAATGAGATATGTTAGGTGGGGGTTCTAGTTATTAAGATGAAACTCTAAGACAATTAAGGATATCAAAGTGGTCGATGTATTTTGGACTAAGATTTTATTTTCTTTCTAAACCACATAACTTTTTTCTGTGGAAATATAGGAAGGAGAACTTTATATCTGACCTCAAACTCTTTATCATTTCAATAAATTTCTTCATATATTTTCTATTATATTTTTTTGGATATTGTATAATGTTGAATTGTTTGAACCTTCACTTTCATATATTGGACAAGATCTAATCCCATTATTTTCCACCCTCAAACTTCATCCCATTATGTCAGAGTTCGAAACTGCATCTCATAAAATATCATCATATAGTTCCATTTGAATTCTAGAAAGGAAATTGTCAATATATAGGAACTTCACTATAGTAAGAGGTTGGTACTCAAATAATTTTAAATCCATTTAACATGATCTAAACATATCATCTATATTTTTAATGGTTCTCTCGGACTAACCATCCATCTAAGGCTGATAAGTGTTACTAAAATTCAACTCTATATTTGATGCTTATGGAAGGCTACTTTAAAACCTTGAGGTAAACCTCATATATCAATAAAATACAATATAGATTAGAATTTTATACATCCTTACCACTTCTCTTATATATATCTTGATGAGTTGATCAAGAAATAAATATTCCTTGATAGAAGTGATATGCGCTGATTTTTTAAGCAAATCGACTACCATCAAGATGATTTTATTTCTATTAGATGTCCCAGGGAGTCATATGATGAAATCCATAGTTATTTTTTCCAATTTCCAAAATGGTATGGGTATTGGTTACATCATACCCTTAAACTTATTTTGTACATACATGAATTATTTATCGTACTAAAAACTAAGATATAAATTCTAAAATCTCCCTCTTCATGTTAACCCACTAGATTTTTTTCTTTATACCACTTAGATATTCCCAGATGAATAAATAAAGATGATATATTTTCATCATTTAGATGTTCCTACTTCATTTTTATTGTTGATGGGACACATATTTGGGTTCTAAAAATTAAAAATCCATATTTAGACAATTATAACACCGTAATATTCACAAAAAATTTCTATAGAACCTCATTAGCTTTTAGGGCATCCCTGATCTTCTTTGAAATGGATGATTGAGAATTTATTTGATCAAGGTAAGATGAATTTCATTTTACTATTCCCAAATAAAACCATTGTATGTCTAGTAAGATTATATCTCTTTAAATTCTTATAACACCCCAAGATTTCACAGTCCTTTATCTCTTCAAAGTAATTCAATAACTTGTGCTACACATAACACCGAGTTCGAGCGCACCACGACTTACCAAACTAACCGTTCAAAAAGTGGTTATGAATAGTATTAACTGAATTTTGAAATTTATATATTCCATATAATTATATAATCCATATTATGTGTTTCTTAGACATAATATAAGAACAAATTCAATTTTTTCAGAAAAAAGAAGTATTTTTTCAAAAAAAATACAATTTTACCGCCTTTTAATGGAGAACCCTTTTTAAAACCAATATTTGACACTTTTATATATTCAATATAATGAAATTAAATTCTTATTCAGAATTGGGACATAAAAATTTAATTTGGATAAATTTTTGGTACTTTTCTGATAACTTTCTTATTTTGATGAATAGTAAAAAATACTAAATTTTAATTGAAAACTACTTTTTTTAATAAAAAATAACTTATTGGGTTAAATTATGAATTTAAATGGTTTTTAAGTATAATTATATTATATTTTGTTCCTTTAATTCAATTTAGGTCATTATAAGTAATTTCACAGTTAAATTTGACATGAACACATGTCAATCTTTTGATAGTTTTTACTTTTTTAAAAACCCGCTTTTTGGTTTGGACAATGGGAATAAATTTTAAATTAATTAATGTAACTTCTAAGTTATGAATTTGTTAAAATAAAATTAATTTTTTAATTTGGAATATCAAAAATAGCTTAGGGTGAATTTTTGGTATTTTTCTTAAAACATTCAATTTTTGATTAATAGTGAAAAACATTGAGTTATTATTTAAAACCCACTTTTTATTTAAATAATTTTTTATTTTATTGAAATTTATTTTAAGTAAAAATAGATATATAATACCTATATAATTTCAATGTAATTCATTGGATTCATCTTTTAATAAAATTAGATATATAAAATTTTATTGAACTTTTTAACATCTTTAACCCACCCTCTAGGCACATTTGAAAATTTGAATAAAACGTAATTTTACCACTTATATGAATTGAAATTCAAAAATATAAGAGAAATTTTTAACATCAGTAAGTAAAATTTGGTTCAATAAAATGGAAATAATTTTGGTGAATAGTAACCTTTGACTTTTATTTACCACAGTTAAAAATAAATAGGGTAATTAAACGTCAAAATGATATTATAATTACACTAACACATGTCCTAATTCTATTGGATAAGTGAATTTCAACCAAAGACAACCTTATTAATGAAATATAATCTTTTTGGTTCACTTGGATTAGATTAGGACAATTATTATTATTTTATTTAAAAAAGAGTTAAAAGTGTTAAATTACAAGTTTAATAACTAAACCATTTTTAATATAAGGTTATACATTAGATAAATTATAATATAAATATTCATTATAAATATAAAAAAAATTCATACATAACGGTATTTTATTTATAATTTTTAGGAATTAAATAATTACATTTTTTATGACATAATGATGATGCAGTAATTACTTTATCAATGAAAGATTAAAATAATTGATATTATAAATATTAAAATAAATGTAAATTAAGACTTTTTAATCTATCCACTAGTTTTATAGGTTAATATTACATGTTATAGTTGATTAAATAATTTTTTTAAGTGATAGAGTTTTTATTACATTAATAAAAACAAAATACCAAATAGTTTGAAAATTGACATAAATGAGTTTTTAAAAACAAATACTATTTTATTAATAGATATAATATTTATAAAAATATACTGCTCAGCCAAAGGACTTATATATAGTTATATATATCAATAATGAAACACTTGGGGTTTGATTGTATTTTTATAGTAAATTTATTAAAAATTTATTATTATTATACAAGAGGACATGGTAAAAGTTAATCTATTTAACTAAGAGTTAAATCTAAAAGGTAGGGTTAATATGGTGACCTAAATTTTTCTAAGACCAATTGGTTGATATTATTTCGACCAATCTTCACCTTATCTTTGAAATAAATAAATTTGGATCCATCAAAAACTGAAAATTATTTTATGACAAAATAATATTTCAAACTTTTCCTTAAGTGACCCTCACCTCTCTTATAAACGGGTACTTCCCATTCTCTCAAAATCACACCTCCAAATCCATTTGGCTCAGACAATACCTACCCAAATCTCCCCCAAACTTCTCTCACTTAAACCTAGAGGCCTTCCCTTATGAATAAATCCAACCTAAGGATCCATTTTTTAAAATCAAAAGGAAACACCCAAAGAAGAGGTAATTATTTTATCACCTATTTCAAAGTACTTTTATTCTTCCACATTCTCTTTCATTTTTATTTCCATATCAAAATAATAAATCAATTACCTTATAAATAATGTTATCTTATTATAAATATTGTACAACCATACTCATTATTATATCCTTTCTATGAATGATAATGTCACCATGTGTGCGTAAGCACGACTTATCGTCTCCACGTCGTGGTGTAATTTGTTATTCAACACTATATTATTAGGATGGATATAATGATGAGTAATATGTATATAAATAATGAAAATAAAATAATAATTTCCCTGTACAATTAATATACCATCCAATCCTACACCTATTAAACATTAAGGAAATGATATCGTCACTCGTGTGTATATACATTTTACCGTCTCCACGACGCGATGAGATTCATTTCCACATTCACCATTCAACGATGATTATAAAAAGGAACATATTTAATAAGTATGTAATATATGAAATAATAATTCTACTATTAATATATATATATATATATATGTATTGTCATATATCTCATTCACTTATGTTTGTTCAATAAGATATGAAAACGGAAACGGTGTTTATGCGTATGTATACCCTACCGTCTCCATAAACCGTGATTCCATTTCACAAATATATCTATTATAAATATTTATATTCCGAATATATATGATATATAAATCATGTTTTATATTATGAAAGTTTGAAAATCATGATCTATGTGATATGATCAAGAATAACAAGTCAAAACATGTACGATAAAGAAAGCGATTATTACCCAAAATGTTGATTTAACATGAAAATAATTATTAAATGGGTAGTGTAAAGTAATAAATGAATCATTTATAATATAATAAATATGAATTTGGTTATATTATAATTAAATAACATGCTATGGTCATTATACAAAAGGTTAAATGTACCATTGACCAAAGGAAAGTGCAAGGTAAGGGTTAATTCCTCAATCTCATAATTATCCGTGATTGTTTAAGTGTAAGTATTTTCTAGGACATATTTATTATCCATGTCCATGTTTCAAAAAAGAAATTTCCAAACTATTATTTTAAGGTACTATTTAACAAAAACATCATTTTTAAATGTTTTAAATATTTATTCTGCTAAATCTTTCCCATTAATGTCCATGTTTTCAAACTGGTTTTAAGGATTTATTAATATGGACAAGATTGTTTTAAAATGTTAATTCCTCTCAAAAGTTTTAAAGTGGTATGAGACACTATGATTCAAAAATCACTTTTAAATGACTTTCTATATAAATGTGTGACATTTAAATGATTTCAAAAAAGGGATATTTCTCTCAAAAAAAAATATTGATCATTTTCAACTATGTCAGCATTTTTTACTGAATATTATTCTTTATTAATGTTTATTTCTTATAATAAAATATTCCATATTTTATCAAATGAGTTATGATATGTTAGACTATGGATGTTCTACTTTTATACCCTTCATGGTTTATAGTTGAAGTGTTGACATTTCGTATGCTAGTTTAAATACGAATGTTTATGTTATGTTTCAACATTTTCATATGAGGAATGCAGTGGACTTAGTAAGTGACGAGTGGGACCCTCTATAGCCCCTCGATGCATCACTAAGTCTCATGAGATAAACTAGTGTCTTGGTACAAGTACTTGACAAAAATTTTATTTTTATTATTGGCACGAGGCCTTGACTATGTGGTAATGATGTCTCGCGTTAGGCATTCCCTCATTATGAAATTAATTATTACATGAGATTATTAGAATAGTATAATATCCTTGTGGATTTCTATATGGTAATGTTTGATTTATTTTCTCCATATTATGTTCAAGCTTTTGTTTAAAAGTTTGGTGTTTTTATTACACATCTTTTCTTAAAAGTTTAAAGATTTCGCTAAATTATTTACCCTTACTAAGAATCTGATCTAACCCCTTTATGTTTTATTTTCCCAATATTCCAATAAGTGTATTATGTTTGATATGCAGGGTTAATCTAGAGGAACAATTTTGTTCTCAATAGATTATTTATGTTTTGTTTTATGTTTGAATGTGTACTGTAACG
The DNA here is from genome assembly GCA_963277665.1 of Viscum album. Lineage (NCBI taxonomy): Eukaryota > Viridiplantae > Streptophyta > Magnoliopsida > Santalales > Viscaceae > Viscum > Viscum album. Next base: position 820,869,175 of record OY728126.1, read on the forward strand.
TTCATGTATGTAATTTATTTTCCAAGATTACTAAACTGATCAATCCTTCAGGATTTGATTCTTTGTAATCAAGCCAATGCATTAAAATAATGCATCAGCTCCGAGCTTCTAGGTTCAGGATTTATAGTTGGTTTCAGAGGATGTTTAGTACAAACCTTGGAAACTAGATTTAGAAAAACTCTGATTAGAGAACATTACCCTAAGATTGACATTGAGGATTAATATAAAATAACTTCCTAGAATTTTTTTAATGTATATATTTTGTGTATTTTCCGAACAATTCATCCCTATATGGATACCAGTAGGTATAGGTGGCTCTAGAACAGATGTACCAAGGAGTAAAAACTCTGACAAGGAGTTTTGAGCTTGACCTAGGGTATCCTGGTATACAACAACAGACCTTGCTATACTCTTGGTTACAACACTTTTGGGGGATATGCTATGGATAATTCACATTTTCTTTACTAGAAATTATGAAGGATTTAGGAGTAAATACTTCCTCAAAAAAATTATGATTATATATTATATGAATAATCATTTCTATTTATGATAGGTATTTTAAAAGTTTGGAATTATTCATTGTGATTCAAAAACTAACCTAGTGTATGCCATTGTTTAGAAATGGTTCCCAGTAGCATGAATGAGAACTCCAGCAATATGTATTATCCAAAGAGTAAGAACGATCATATCTTACATAGTATTAAGCCAACATTTAGAAGGGAAATAGTCTTCCACATATTCTTATCATATTAAGAAATAATATAATGTGTTAATAAGATAAGTAAATAATTCTCTGATTCAAATGGAATTTAAGGGAAGAAAGAGAAGAAAAGGATGGTAGAGAGAATGATAGATAAATGGAAGAGGGGAAAGAAGTATTTTCCCATATGTGATAAATATGAAAGAATCACCTTGGTAAATTCTGGAAGAAAATGGGAGCTTTTTATAAGTGTAGAGAAAAAAGACACCAAGTATGTGATTTCAAGGGTAAGAAAAGGGTTTCAAATTTACAATACTTCATCTGCAAGGAGTTGGGACAATGCATGAATCAATGTCCAAATCATCATAGTATACCCCCCATGATGCTATTTGATAATAATCAAGTTATGATACTACCACAAATGAAGAGGAATTACTAGTGTTTTTTATATTGTTGTTAGAGAATTATTTCATTTGAGTGTTGTATCAATGATGTACTGGTTATATGAATTATGGAAATAAATAAGGATTGTATGGTAGTATTATTTCAATGAGTATTTGAGATTATATGGTTATAAGAAAAGAGACTCAATAGCAAGTTACTTTTTTTGGAAAATACATGGTTGAAGGAAAGATAAACCTTAATATTGTTCTAATACCGAGGTAGTGATTTTGGAATAAGATATGATTTATTTGGATAAATTATATTTGATATTATTGACTACTTTGAAACTAATTAATTGTTTGTTTATTCAATTATTGTTGGAATTTACAATATTTTTGGATATAAGGAATATATCCAGTAATCTATAAGGAATATGGAAGCATGAATGTAATCAATAAGGTTTTATGGTAACTTAGGGTGTTACCATGTTTTAAAAGAATACCTGATGAAGATATTCACATGTTATTACATGGAAAAAAATATCTTTATTGTGTTTACCTTCCTTATAAATTTTGGATTCTGAGTTTGGACATAATTATTTTGGATAAGTCTAAAGGTTGGAATGGATTATGTTTGACATTAGATACTATGGTTATGGTTAAATCATTTCTTAAGATTATTTTTGGATTGTTATAAGAAGGACAACCCAGAGGTCGGGTGACAACTCATTGTGTCCAGCAAGGCCACGAGACTTGAACCTGCAACCGAAAGGTGACAATGGTGCATCACCTACCACTAGACTATGTTATTTCCAGGTTTGTATAATGTAGTTTTTCTTAAATAGTATAACAAATTAATTATAAATTCCTTTTTTTGGAACCCTATACTATTAGGATAAATATAATATTTTTGAATTCTATTATCTTTTGGAGTGAAAGATGAGTTTGTGGTAGAATTAGTTAAAGGATGAAACCCTACATTAAAGTATATTTTTTCCCTCTTATTCTATGAATAAATTAATTCTATAACTTTAGTTAAGGAATCTTAAAACAAAAAATGTGTTATCCTAATACCTTATGTTTTGTTGAACCGATGAGATTTTAAATCATCATAGATTGATGGATTTGAGGCCCTCAATTTTACACTTGTTTTTGATTGATGACCTCAATCACTCCCTATAAATATTAATGTTTTCCCTTAAATTATGTGTCTCTAATATCTACCAATGTTCTCCTAATAGGGATCATAATTTGGTGGTGACTTTTTCATTTCCCTTTCCCTCTTATTAAGACAAACTTTTATTAACCCAATTTCTGATGTGGGTTTTCCAAAAAGGTATTTTCCTATTTTTAACCTTTTATTTTTGAAGAATAATATCAAATTGTGAGGACTAAATGTAATGAAGTAGGGGAGAATGTAACACCCCAGGATTTCATAGTATGACATATCTTCAAAGTAATTCAACAACTTATACTACACGCAACACCGAGTTCAAGCGCACCATGACTTAAAAAACTAGACATTCAAAAGGCGTTTATGAATAGTATTAACTAAATTTTCAATTTTATATAATCCATATAATTTTAGAATCCATATTCTATGTTTCTTATAAATAATATAAGAACAAATTCATTTTTTTCAGATAAAAGAAGTATTTTTCAAAAAATGCAATTTTATTACCTTTTAATAGAGAACCCTTTTTAAAACCAATACATGACACTTTTATATATTCAATTTGATGAAATGAAATTATTATTTATAATTGGGACAAAAAAATTTAGTTTGGATAAATTTTTGGTACTTATCTGATAACTTTCATATTTTGATGAATAGTAAATATACTAAATTTTAATTGAAAACTACTTTTTTTAATCGAAATAATTTACAGTTTTAAATTATGAATTTTAATGGTTTGGAAGTATAATTATATTATATTTTTCTCATTTAATAAAATGTAGGCCATTATAATTAATTTCACATTTAAATTTAACATAAACACATGTCAATCTTTTGATAGTTTTTACTTTTTTTTTAAATCCGCTTTTTGGTTTTGAAAACACGGATTAATTTTAAATTAATTATTGAAACTTATATGTTATGAATTTGGTAAAATAGAATTCATTTTTGAATTCATAATATAAAAATTAACTTAGGGTGAATTTTTTGTATTTTATGAAAACTTTCAATTTTTAATGAATTGTAAAAAACATTGTGTTATTATTTAAAACTGACATTCTATTTAAATAATTATTTATTTTATCTAAATTTATTATAATTAAAAATAGATATATAATACCTATATAATTTCAATTTAATCTATTGGATTCCTTTTATAATAAAATTAGATTTATAAAATTTTATTGAACATTTTAACGTCTTTTACCCACCTTCTAGCCACATTTGCAAATTTGCATAAAACATAATTTTAATGATTATGTGAATTAAATTTAAAAAATCTGAGAGAAATGGTTAAAATAATTAATTAAAATGTTCTTAAATGAGAAGAAAATAATTTTTGGTGAATAAAAACTTTTGACTTTTATTTACCACAGTTAAAAGTAAATAGGGTAATTAAAGGTCAAAATGATATTATAATTATCCTAACACATGTCCTAATTCTATTTGATAATTGTATTTCAACCAAAACCAACTTTAATAATAATATATGAACCTTTTAGTCCACTTGGATTAGATTAGTACATTTATTATTATTTTATTTAAAGAAGAGTTAAAAGTGTTAAATTCAATGTTTAATAACAAAACCATTTCTAATATAGGATTATATATAAGATAAATTCTACTATAAATATTAATTAAAAATATAAAAGTATTTCCTACATAATGGTATTTTATTTATAATTTTTAAATATGAAATAATTAAATTTATTTATGAAACAATGATGATGCAGTAATTACTTTATCAATGAAAGATTAAAATAATTGATATTATAAATATGAAAATTATATAAATTGAGTATTATGATGTAATCCAATAATTTTCTAGGATAATATGAAATTCATTGGTTGATTAAATAAATTTTTTTTGAAGTGATACAGTTTTTATGACTTTAAGAAAAACAAAATACCAAATAGTGTCAAAATTGACAAAAATGAGTTTTTAAAACAAATACTATATTATTAATTGAAATATTATTTCTAAAAATATAAGGTTTGGAGAAAGGACTTAGATAAGGTTATATATATCAATAATGAACCACTTGGAATTTTATTGTAATTTTTTAGTAAGTTCATTAACCATTTATTATAATAATACAAGATGACATGGTAAAAGTTAAACTATTTAACTAAGAGTTAAATCTAAAATATAGGCTTAATATGGTGACCTAATCCTGTATAAAACCTATTGGTTGAGATTATTTCAACCTATCCCCACATTAACATTGAAATAAATCAATTTGGATCCATTATAAACCAAAAAATATTTTATAATAAATTAATATTTTAAAATTTTTCTAAAGTGACCATCACCTCTCTTATAAAGGGTTACTTTCCATTCTCTTAAAATCACACATCCAAATCCATTTGTCTCGGAAAAAACCTGCACAAATATATTCTCAAATTCCCTCATATAATCCTATAGGTATTCCCTTGATTAGAAATCCAACCTAATGATCCCTTTTGTTCAAATCAAAAGAAACCACCCAAAGAAGAGGTAATTATTTTATCACCTATTTAAAAGTTCTTTCCTTCTTCCTCTTTATCTTTATTTGTTATTTTCATTCCAAAATAATAATTCCATTACCTTATACATACTGTGATGTTATTATATATATTATATGACCATACTCATTATTCTATCCTTCCTATGAATGATAGTGTTACCATGCGTGCGTATGTACGCCTTTCCGTCTCCACATCGTTTTGTAATTTTTTATTCAACACTATGTTATTAGGATGGATATAATGGTGAGTAATATGTATATAAATAAATAAAAAAAAATCTATGTAAAATTAATATACCATCCAATTCCACACCTTTTAATCATTAATAAAATGATATCATCACTCGTGTGTACGCACGACTTACCGTTTCCACGATGCGATGAGATTCATTTTCACGTTCACCATTCAACGATGATTATAAATATGTACATATTTAAAAATTATGTAATATATGAAATAATAATGCTACTATAAATATATATATATATATATATATACATATATCTCATTCACTTACTTCTGTTTAATACAATATGAAAACAGAAACAACGTTTATGCATACGTACAGCCCTCCGTCTCCATAAACGATGTTTACATTTCATACATATATCAGTTATAAATATTTATATTCTAAATATATATTATATATAAATCGTGTTTTATATTCTGGAAGTATGTAAATCATGATCTATGTGATATTATCAATAATAAAAAGTTAAAACACGTACGATAAAGAAAGCGATTATTACCGGAAATGTTAATTTAACATGGAAATCTTTATTAAATGGGGAGTATAAGGTTGTAAATGAATGATGTATAATATAATAAACATTAATATGGTTTTGTAATAATTTAATAATATTCTATGGTCATTATAAAAGAGTTTAAACTTACCCTTGACCAAAAAAAGTGCAAGATAAGGGTTAATTCCTCAATCTCATTATTATCCGAGATTGTTCATGTGTAAGTATTTTCTGGGACATATTTATTATCCATATAAATTTTTCATAAAGGACATTTCATAATGATTTTTTCAAGGTACTCTTAAACTAAAACATCATTTTAAGTGTTTTAAATATTTATTCTTCTAAATATTTCTCATCAATGTCCAAGTTTTCAAAATGGTTTTAAGGATTTATTTATATGTACAAGATTGTTTTAAAATGTTAATTAATTTCAAAAGTTTCAATGTTTTATGGGACAATTTCATTCAAAAATATCATTTAAACGACTTTATAAATTTTTTACTTTTAAATGATTTCACAAAAAGGGATGTTTCTCTCAAAAAAATTTACTGATCATTTTCAACTATGTCAACATTCTTTATTGGATATTATTATTGATTAAGGTTGATTTATTATAATAAAATCTTCCATATTTTATTGAATGAGTTATGATATGTTTAAATATGTATGTTGTATTTTTATACCATTAATTTTTTATGGTTGAAGTATTGAAATTTCATATGCAAGTTTTAATATGAATGTTTATGTTATGTTTCAACATTTTCAAATGAGGAATGCAGTGGACTTAGTAAGTGATAGGTGTGGCCCGCTATATCCCCTTGATGTATCAGTAGGTATCATGAGGTGAACTAGTGTATTGTAACAAGGCCTTGACAAAGAATTTATTTTTAGTCTTGGCACGAGGACTTGACTATGTGGTAATGATGTCTGGCGTTTGGTATTCCCTCGTTATGCAATTAATTATTAAATCTGATTATTCGACTAATAGAATACCCATGTGCATGTTTATATGGAAATTTTTTATTTAATTTCTCTATATTATGTTCATGTTTATGTTTAAAAGGCTTTTCTTTTTATTACACATCTTTCCTTAAAATTTTATAGCTTCCTCTAAATTATTTACCCTTACTGAGCATCTATGCTCACCCTTTTATTATGTTTTGTTTTCCCATGATTCCAAGAAGTGTATTATGTTTGATATGTTGGGTTAAGCTAGGGGAATAATGGAATTATCAATGGATTATTTATGTTGTGTTTTATGTTTGAATATGTAATTTAATGTTTCTTTATGTAATCTATTTTCCAAGACTACTAAACCGATCGGTCCTTCGGGACTTGATTCCTTGTAATAAGCCAATGTATTAAAATAATGCTCCAGCTCTAGGATTCTGGGGTTGGGGTGTTACAATTCTCATCATGGATAGTGTAGTGAGATCCTTTCTACTTAGAGCTGTTATCACTTTTTTTACCTTCCAAGGATGGTAATGCATAGAACAAATATATTCTTTAATCAACTTTAACCACATTTGTTGGTACAAATTGATCTCTTTTTATTTGAATATATACTTGAGGATTTTATGATCAATATATATGTCAAACTTCTCCTTATAGATATAATTTCACCAAATCATCAATGTGAATATCACTAAATCCAATTCTAAATCATTTGTTGGATAGTTCTTCACATGTATCTTTAATTAGTGGGATGCATATGCTATCACTTTATAATCATGTAATTGTAACTGACCCACTAAATTTTTTTGATTCATCCTTCTAGATCATAAATAATTCACTACTGGTGGGAAGTGTGATCACGTGTGCAATTATTAGCCAATTATTTAACTATTTAATGATTTTATCACATTCTTTATTCCAAAAAACCATTACCCCTTCGGAGTTAGCTTGGTTTATGGGATTGACAATCAAGAGAATTTTCTCAAAAATTGAAAATTATACACACCTATTCCAAGGAAACTACAAATTTCTATCTCAAATTTTGGTCTGGGTCAACCTTCAATAGTCTCTATTTTTAAATGATCCACATATATCCCCTTTTTGGGGATAAAATTCTCCTTTAGTGGTACATTATTGATACAAAACCTTTTTTTACTAAAACTCATACAAATATTTCTTTTAATAGGGTCTTCAGTACATTATTCAAATTATCCTCATGTTCCTCCTTTTTTATCATAGATAAGAATATCTTCTATAATAACTACCAAAAATCTATCAAGGTAATCCATAAAGACCCTATTTACTCATTCAATGAATATTTTTCTAGAATTAATGAGTTTAAATGGAATAATTATGAAATCATAGTTCCCATTCCTTATATGAAAAACATTATTAGGGATATCCTCCTCCTTCACCATTACATGATAATATACTGTCCAAATATCCACCTTGGAAAACTATTGGGTTGAAAATAGTTTATCAAAAAATTCATCAATCCATGAAAGTGGATATTTTTTATTTATTGTGATATTTTTTAACAAGTGATAATCAATACATAGGTGCATTGACCCATTTTTATTCTTAACAAAAAGGATCGGTGTATGCCACTGTGAATAAATTGGGTATATAAACCCTTTATATATATTATATTATAGTTTCTTAAATAGATATTGAAATTAAATAGTGACCATTATATTTGGAGTCTTGGATATTTCAAAATATTTATGAAAATTTTATATAGAGAACTCAACCTATCAACTAAGAGGAAGACCATGAAATTCTTTTAGAAACACATCCATGAATTCCCTTATACTGGGCATGTCATTAAAAATAATCTTTTCCTTAGTCTGAATCATTTGTTCTAGATACTCTTTCTTAAAAAACAAAATTATATCCATTCTTGAGATAATGATACCAAATGAGATTTATCCTCACCATTCCACTTGTATTGAATAATTGTGAGATTTTTTATATGAATAGTGATTTTCTATTCTCATGAATTTATGTCAGATCTAAACAATGAAACCTAATACATTCTTGGAACAGAATATAATTATATAAAATAGAGTATCAAATAGTTTTCTAGGAAATTAAGCCCCCATATTTTGATATGGGATGAGTTATATACTTGGTATGTAACAATCAACCCAATTTTTATCTTCACTGATAACTTAACATCCATGTTTTGAGGTTGTTTCTGAACTCTTATACCAAAAATTGATGATATGAAAGAATTTTTAGAACCAAAAACAAATAGTAAATTTTATATCCTTGAATGAATAACTATAAAAAGTGTCACCACTTCATTTTCAGCTTCCACCACAATAGTTTTTATAGAATAATCTCACCCTTTCTCTCTAAGCCTTAGGGATTATTGTCAATGGTTATCATTGAAAAACCCTGTCTTAGTGCATTTAGTTTTATAGTGTTTATATTCCTTATAATTGAAATAGTATAAAATAGCCTGAGGGTTGACTGGAATAATACTTTATTTAATCAACTTGGTGGGTTTCTATAATTGACACTCATTATCCTGGTTCCCTTCCTCCCTACACCTAAAGCATTTTCTAGTCCCCTTTATGTAATTTCGAGGATAATTATTCCCACACTTTGGACAAGTGTATTTTAGAATTTATTATCCCCTTAAGATATATATGTCACACTGAAAAAATTAAAATCCATCTTCTCCTTTATATATCCATACCCATGATACCCTTGAGATTCTCTAATCTCTATTTTGATTTTGATGTCACATTAGACAATTTCCTCAAAACCGTCAAAGTCTTGAATCACGAAATCTTTTCAATTACTCAGCTTTATCCCACCAAATAAGTGATCTAATTTACTTTTGGGAGAGGTTAAAAATGTAGAGGTGTATCCTTGAATACTTTTATTGTTTTCTATGTAAACCATTATGGATTCATCATCCTTTTTCTTGAGATTAAGGAAGTCTTTATCCACAGTCAATGTGTGTGAGAAAATATTTACTAACAAATATTTTTTGGAAATTTTTCTACTCCATCTATTTGATCTCCTACTTCGGATTCATATTTTTTAACAACACCCACCATTGATTAGCTTATCCTACCATATGATTAACAGACATCATGGCCATATATTTATTAGAGTATTGAAGTATGGAGAAAATCATTTCAATGAAGTTTATCCATTATTACACAATTAAGGGATAAAAATATCCACTAAAATTTAGAGGCCTTTATCACATAATGGTATCAATTGAAACTTTATCCTTATTAGGGGAATGTGGGTTTTCCCCATGATTCAAGTTTCTATTCTGATCATGATCCAATAGATAAATTACTTTCATGGTTTTCTCAAATCCTTCTCCAATTGGGATGGGTATTTCATTTTGTAACCATTATATTCCTCATCACAATGTTTGATGACTTAGTTACACTTATTACCATCCATTGATGACAAGTAAATTGAAGATTATGGTTGAAATTTTTTAAAAAATTAAACACATAAATGAGAAATATTGAACAATAAATGGATAACTCATAAATGAAATATATTCTTTAACCTATGAATTTATAGGTTTAAATCAAAATTATCCATTATCTATTTACTAATATAAAATACTATATGAATGTTTTTCCCTTTATAATTATTTGTAAGGATATTGTAAATTTAAAAAATCAAATCCTTGTGAGTGTCAAACCAGGTGTATAGAAAGTCCTCTTTATTGTGCACTAGGTGACAATGGAGTAAAATCCCAATGTGCCCTTTCCAATGTTATTACCCCAATGTATAACTATTCCAGAGCCAAATCCAGATGTAGTATCTATAAAATTATTTATTTTCATAGAAACCACTTACTCCATAACAATATTTGGGGACGTTTTCTTATGTTTTGTCAAATATATAAAGCATTAACTAGGGTTTAATAATACTAATCCCTAAAAATAACTTGACTTTCCTCTAATTCAGACTATGAAAACCCATTTCTTAATACACATTAATTCATAAATTATGACATAAAATTACACATTATTTAATCCTATAAGATCATGAGGAAAAGTGTCTTTTGAAAATTAGGTACATAGAATAATAAATTGAAACATGTAAAAAAAACATTAATTAAAAACTTCAAAACATTCCCTTTAATTACACAGGTCTTCTAATACTGTACAAGATAACCTTGGTATATACATAAGAAAGGGGTGAGATATAAATTTTAGTATGAGAATAATAAAACCATAACATGATGAGTGTCAAAAAAATTATTAAATAGGTATATTAGGGTGATATAAAAGGGGTGATAATTATAAATATGAACATTGAATCATCATATAGTATAATAACATCAAGAAACATTAGAATGTGGAAACAGCATAAAACATTACATCGTAAACATAATTCAAGGATAACAATTGAGACATAACAACATAGTGTCCTTAGGATAACCTCCCATAGACAACACATGGTATCTCATGAGATAAAAATATTACCCAGTGCATTAGAAGGCTATATAATTCTATGCCCACACATCATATTCATATCATGTACATGCATAAATGTGCCACATAGATCATACTATATAAGGATGTATTTCATCAATTTTAATCTCATTATTAAGGGGTTTAGGTTATATAAATTTAATTCCCCTAATAAATGAAGTATATTTGCATCTAGGTGAATACCCAAGAATGTAAATGAGTATGGGTATTCACTACACAATTGTTTGGCATAGAAGATCACAAAAAATATCCTCCTGTAAAACAAGGGTACAAAAAGAACCATGGAAGGGTTTAATGAGAGTTAAATGGGTATCTAACCACTTCTACATCATAATAATAGTAATTGTGATGTGTAAAAACATATCCCAATATGAAAAATTGGAAATAAAAAGGCATGATATAAAGAAGGTTCTTGAATAAAGGGGAGAGGGAGAGAATCTGTTACTTTGAGTGGGTGCTTCTAAAAGCTTGGGAGTGTCTTCCTAAGTGTTTGGGGGAAACTTGGGAGTGATTTAAAGAGGTAATGATAGATTAAATTAATGATCCAAGGTTATTTAGTAAATAGGATTGGTAGGTTGGGTGTGTTTTATTGGAAAATAAATGGTAATTATTTATAAATTTCTAAACATAAATTTGGGAATCTATACAATAAAATTAAAAAAAACTTTTAAATGGTTTATTCCCATTGTTTATACCAAATATGAGTGGATTTAAATAATTTATAAGTCCATTAACTTAACTACTAAAAATAATACCATTGGTGATGTGCAAGTGAGTCATGTTTATAAATAATTGATTTTAAAAGCATAAAATATAATATCGGTTTTGGGGGATTCATTAATGATTCATAAATTAAATTAAATAACTTAAAAACAAAAAATTTAAAAATGGAATTATAATTTCGGTAATTGGTACACTTTAATGTATTTATTAAATAACTTTTAGGCTCTTAAGATGTCATAATACGTACGGTATATTTAGATTGTTTTAAGTTTTTAACCCAAAAATCAATTTTTAAAAAAATTATGAAAAATTAACCACTGTTTAATCTCAAAGTCAATATTTCAAAAATAATCTTTATTTTATCAAAAATAAATAAATATATATATATAATTACACATTTAAATCCAAATCACCATTTATTGAAAAATATAGGCTTTTAAAATGATAACAGTTTCTAACCCTTTAAAAATTAAATTTCACATTATAAAATTATTTTATCATTTATATTTCAATAAATTTTATTTAATAAAAAAATTATTTAAAAAATTATTTAGAAAATTATTTAAAAAATTTTGGAATTCAAAAAAAGGAGTCTCTTGATTGAAACTATATATTTCCCAACAAAAAAATTTGTTTTTCATCATATAAAAAAATTATTTTTATCAAAATATTTATATAATCATTTACAACATAATAAATAAATAGATAAATATAATCATTATTCTATTAAAAAAATATACAAATTAATATTTTTAAGGTCTATAAGCATAACCCTTTATTACACCAGTTTATGACTTATTAGTTAGGTGCACAATGGTGAAACTATCATGGGGTGGTTTGATGAACATGATTTAGGTCATGATCTTGATAATGTTGAACTCCTACCTTAAACAGTTTCACTCATACTTTATTTGTTGAGTCTAGGCTTGGAAATGGTCAATGGAAAATCCTAGGTATTCTATATCTCTAAAAATCTCCAAAAAATGGGTTTCATAGGGTATGATCTTACTACTTTAGGCCATTGATCCTACCATCTATGTGAATGGGGAATTATCATAACCATTTATATATACTGATCATAACAATCATTATACAAAGGCTATATTATAAATGGTTTTGATTATTTATATACTATTAAATTTGATCATATATAACTTTTAACGATCTTAAATAACCAAAGTAGTGAATGTGTTTTGTATAACATCACCACTTAATAAGTAATATGTACATTTAAAAAATGAAAATTCATTGATAAAAAATTTTGTCATTATAGTAGCTATTTATAAATTTATTGAAAAATAAAAATATTTTACTAGAAATTATTTTCATCCCAAAAAACCATCTCAAATAACAGGGAAGAGAAATATTTTAAAAATGTATGAGGAGTTTGTTAAATATCTTAATATATATTAATATATTTAAGATTCTTCAGATCATATCTCATCAACATTAACCTCTCAGTTTAATGAAAAGGTATCTCTCAATGTATTAGAAGATGATTCTTTAGAAGATGAAAGGAAGGAATGTAAAACAAAATAATTAGAACATTCTTAGTCTAATTAAGAAGTGGATATTGTATAAATCTCTCAATAAAATTTTTAATATCATATATCTCCAAGTGTTAGAGTGTCTTTCCAACAAGAAGTATCTATAAATTCCACGAACTTCCTACCAAGAATAAAATCTCAATGGACTAGGATGAAAAAGAATTAAATAAATGAAGTAATTAAAAGGTTTGAGTGTATTATAGAAATATTTCTAGATATTTTATCTCATTATAAGTACATTTAGAGGAAAGTTTATATTATTAAAGGATTTAGTTCATTTAATAAACTCTTAGATACAATGATCTAAAATAATGTTTAACATAAATATATTATGGGGAAATATTTAGTATGATTTAGGAAGTTAAAAATAATCATCAAGTAGAGAAATAATACTTAATAGGGTATAATTTCTTTTTAGAACAATATTTAGTAATTAATATGGAAAAAACAAGTGTCAATGTATATAGACTATATCGTCAATGAAGGTAGACATTGTACAAAAGTTTTTAATGATCTCATGTCTCTTGATATGAAAAGAAACTCAGGTCTTCTCAAGAAAAGTGACATGAAAATTTTTCATGAATAAAGGGTGGAAAATATAGAGTCAAAAGTATATGATTTTTAGAAGATTAAATATGATCCAAGTAAAATGAAAGAAATTATCAATAATTTTTATAAGAAAGATTAGTTTTTCTTAAACTTATGGATTCATGTAATAGAACTAAAACATCACGAATGCATGTCACTAATATCATATTTTTATGGTTCTTATTGACTTTATATATTTTTTAATTATTTAATACTACTATAATATATATTTTTGAGTGAATATATTGTTTTACTCCTACTAATATTTCGAGATTGATTTTTGGATATTTTAAGGAACCTTTTCTACTTTGATATTTTTTTCCTTTTTCTAACTCTTTTCAAAAACTAAAAAGGTGGATTGAGTAAATATATAAAAATTTATATAAGGTGGAGTAATTCTTTAAAAGTTTTACTTTAAATTTCTCTACTTGTATGTATTATAATTTCCAAATAGGGGGATATTGTTAAGTCAAAATAATTTATTCTTACCTTACTTTTGAAAATCATAACCCACCCTTTAGATTTTTTAGTATTTCTAGTATCTTCTTTCCCAAGTTATTAATTTCTTTATAATATGTTTTATGTTTTACCATATGGATAAAAATGTTTTCAAACAGAAATTTATCCAGTATATGATATTCATGAGAACCAATTACATTGGACATACATATACAAAGTACATTGGGTTGATGTATACAAATTCCATCAGATAGAAAGATTATGAATTCCATCAGACAGAGTACTAAAAAATCCATCAAACAGACTCCATCAGTTAGAGACCTAAAAAGTCTACTAGTTGAATGTTTACTAAGCCTACCGAATGAAGATGAAAAATGATATTGGATAAAGTCTTATCATTTATACCATATTGAATATTCAAATAATTGTAATGGAATTATATCAATTACCATCCAATATAGTGATGTTGTTATGAACTCAATGATATAAAGAGAATTTTTTATGATGCAAATGATTCTAAGAAGTGATAAATCTAACCGTTGGGATAATTCCTATAAAGAGGACCACATCCTTGAGGGATAAAACGATTTATAACCTAATGATACAAAGTAATTTATTGAAATATTTTAATATCTTATTACTAAGTGTACTTAATTTTTAATCTTTATAATGTTTCAGTAAGTCATTATTTGTGAGGCTATATTTTTAAATTCCATAAGTTTTTTCATTTGTAAGTGTTGTTTATCAAATCTGGTGGATCGTGGTATATTAGATATAGAGAGACTAAAGATTATATGATTGGTTTGATTAAGGTTTCCTGGGGATAGGGATATTGGGATAATTTGATCGTTCAAATTAAGTATATCATGGGCTTGTAATATTGACCATATCATAGGTTAATTCAATGATACCTAAATTTGGGTTTATAAAATTCCTTATCACATGTGGTTGAAGTTATGAAATTTAATTGGAAATATTATAGATTTTTTATATATACTTTATAAAACATGTTATACATTTTTAACCATGTTTCTAAAAGTTTCATATATTTATGTTATGTAAATTTTAGAAATTTTATATTGTTTTGTATTAATTATTTTTTAATCTAATTATACAATATATTGGTATAATGGTTTTTGTGATAAAATTTATTAAAGGTGTTTGGAAAATTATAAGATCAAATTTTAAAAACTATAATTCACCCCCACTCTTATAGTACATTGAATACTCTTATAATCTCATAGTAATTAGTATATAGAATACATCATTAAAATATTTAATTAAAATTTAAAAATAATATAAATAAAATGAAAAGGTGTTCATACCAGTTTCTCAAATAGATATTAAATAACAATACCCTCAAATAATTTAGAAACTAAAATTGAAAATTGGGTGAATATTTTTTTAAAACCCCGTTATGAATTATAGTTAACCACATTCATCAAAATAATGTGGTAACTAGAATTATCATTATTTACAAATGTTCATATCACATACTATTGAATTTGAAAGAAAATTATGTAAATATTAATACAAGTAACCCTAAGTTAGATAAAATCTTATTTTTTTCAATGATCTTTACAACTACATATGTTAATACATAATTAAAATATGAAATGTTATACAATTCAAAAAAAATTAATTTAGATAAAAAAAATGTTGTTTTAAAATATAAACGGTGTGTAATGTAATTAGTACAGAGGAACATTCGATTAATGAGGGTAGTATTATTTAGTATGGTACTATATATTAAAGGATTTCATACAAAAATAATATAATAAACTAGTTATATATTAGAGTAATATAGGTAAAGTGTATTATTGGTTATAAAATAAATCATTGAGGACAAAAATTAGAATAAAACATATAAAATTCATTTCAAATATAAAAAAAAAATTGATTTAAGAAAACCTTTAACTATCAACTATCATAAAAAAATTCAAAAGTATCTTTTTATTTTATTACCATAGTAGTAAATTGGAGTTATATATTCAAAAATGGTTATTTTGTTAATAAAATGTAATAAACTATTTGAAATAGATGAACCTATAATTTGAGAATTACCTGTAGTCTGATAAGGGGTACAACACAATAATGATATTCAAAATTATTAAAATATAACATACTAGGGAAAAAGAAACCAATATATGTAATTGAATATAAATATCAAATCAAAATTCATAATTTTATTTATTTTTTTTGAAATAAAAGAGTGGAAGATGAGTTTGAATTTTGATATTGTTCTTTGCTAAAAGATATATATTTTCAGAGATGAATATGTTATATGAATGTACTAGGTATTCTATATTCATATAAATCATATGCAGTGTGCATATATAGAGCATTCCAAATATTCCAAACCTAAATATATAGTATGAATTTGGAATATGAATATAATGGTCTTCTAAAATGCAATATGAAATAGCAGTATAATGGAAGATGAAAGGATCCCGCCTACAGAAAACAAGATATTGTGTTATGATTTTTTTAGAATAAAGACCAAATTAGTATCAATGTATCATAGTATGTGTAGCGGGTATCCATGAAGAAGGAAATTATGAGAAGTGATAAAGATAAATCTTCTCGTTTTATTGAAAATTTCGATTATAGAAGAAATTATGTTTTCAGACTCAAGGTTCCTGTTTTATGGAAAATTAAATATAATTCCACTGATGACATAATAAAATCATTGATACTATGAATATAAAAAATTAGAGGTAAATACAATTTGGTTAGAAGAGATTTATGGGTTCCAATGTGTCTTGAAAGTGAAATTAGTGTAAGAATAAAGAATATATTTACCTTATAATGGATGGAATACATTAAGGAAGAAGGATTACTAAGAAAAGTGTGGAGATATTATGTATTCCAATCGATATTCATATAGAGGAGCTTCTGAAATTGGGGATAGATTAGAAAATGGGTATCCCGACTAGATGTTCATAACTATGGTACCGGTTCATGAGGATGGTTTCATAAAACTTATTATGGAGAGATTGATTGAATTTTAATGTGGTATGAAGCATAAAATTGAGAGGGAGAGAGGGAATGAATAGGTTTGATGGATTGGATGGTGTGTAATGACTTGAGAGTGTAAGATATGTAAGGTAATAAGGATATATAGGAATAGTTTATCCTTGGGGGCACATGAAAAAGTAAATTTAAAGTATATTTCACTTTATCTTGATAAATATTATATTAGTGATCCCGAATATATTTTACCCTAATCCAAAAATAGTGTAGGTTATCCAAAATTTACATTGTTAGTAAAAAATATCCATAAAATCAATCATAGAAAATATAATAGTGTATCAAGATGACTATACAACTAATAAAAAATATTATTTTTTATTTCATACTAGCTTTAATAATGAATTCCTTTTCAAAAAATTTACCCATAACCACAAAAATGCGTGTTCAATTGTTTGGATAAAATTCACTGGTTGTATAACACCATTTTATAGATAGAAATTAAAATATAAATAATATAAATAATCAAATAAATATAAAATTAATAGAATTGATATTATTTAATAGTATTATGGAAATAATAATCATAGAAATGTTATATGTTTTTATCTTCCATATCCATGTTCGCTAAATCCATTCTAATAGAGGCAAAAAGGAATGAACAAAATGATTGAATTAAATAAAGAAAAAATCATCAATATATTAATAACCTAGAAAAAAAATGAATAAAAAGATGATGATATTGATACCTATTTTTTTAATATAATAGTTTCTAAGAATCCCTCTTCCAGAGTGCCTTGGTCTCTAAGGATAACTAAAAATGATTTACAAGGTGGGATTGGGTAACAAACATGTAGAAGTGAGATGGTACAAAGATAATTTGTAAGGGGGTTAGGTAGAAGGATGAAAAGTCCCCCAATTATCCTACCCCTTTATATTACCAATTTTATACTAATTGGGACCCAAATATTGACTTACCTTGGAAATTCTCCAATACTAGTTGATTCGCCATAAAACATAGTAATTAAAAGAAGTCAGTCATAGCCTAGAGATTAATGATTATTTTAATGGAATTAAATATTAATGAACTAATGAAACTATATACCTATTAAATTCTAGGAGAAAAATTAACCACATAGAATATATCAAATAACATAAATAGATGTAAAACTTCGAAAAGGTAAAAAATATAAAATGAAGGAAAAGAAAAATAATTTAGAAAAATAAGATGGAGTCCATATAATCCCAAAATTTATACCTCAGGTACTTTTGGTAGAAAAAATACATTATAATGTAAAATAAATTAGAACCATAAAATTGGTATCAAATGCTTTATATGGTTAAATTTCTATTTACGTAGAATCAAAATTTTAGCATTTGAGAAAAACAGGTCTCCCTTCCCCTTTCACATTCTCCTTTCCAAGTTCATACCAAACTGGGTCTTAAAATTTTCTTAACTTGGTGATCCATCAATTCTTATTGATACCACTAAAAACAAAGTAACTAAAAGAATTAATTCAAAAGGTATAAATTAAATATTATTTAGGAGGCATTAAATATCAATGATCTTATGAAACAATATACCACTTGTGTATTTAAACCTCTATATGATCATATCAGAGTGAAAAATTCAAAATAAATTATCCTCTTGAAGGTTAAATGGAATAAATCCTACTAATTTATGATGAAATAAATTAAGGAACAAAATAAAACTTCTTCAATATTAATAAAATAATAAATTATAATAATAATAAAAATGTTTTAAGGTTGCGATAAGAATTAAATAGGGATTTTGGTTAAAAATAGATTCAATTATTGCTGAGTAGTTAGAACTGATAAACTCAATTAAAAAATTAAAGAGAAAAATTAAAGATATAACTATAATGTAGAAATAATTCCATATACAAAAACATTATAGGTAATCAAAATGGTGATGAGTATGATCTAATAATGATAGGAATAAAAATCCAACATGAAGAATATCATTTTTTACAAGTCGACGCCTTCTATTAATTAATTTGAATCAAACCATATTATAAGATTTCAAAAAAAAATTATCCCCTTTATTTTAGAGAACATATCAATTTCCATATTACTTAACCTTATTTTATATTATTCATGTTTAGGTATAAAAAACTCACCAAAAATTTTAGGATGAAAATAATGATTTTTCATTATTAATAAAAATCCATATATCATGTTTACAATCAAAACATGGTAATGGTGTGATAAGAATTAAATAAGGAATCATGTTAAGAAAAAAAAATTAATTTTTATGAGACCATATATCTAATAAACTTAACTTTTAAATTACTAGAAAAATGAATGATCTATATCTAAATTAGAAGAAATGTAATATAAAAAGCATCAAAAGTGATCATAATAGTGAAAAATACAATGTAATAATGATGGAAATAAATATTCAATTAGAATAAAATCATATTATATGTAAATAAATTTGAGACACTAACCATGGTGTATATATAATTGGACATATCATGAACTTATAAGACAAAATTATTCCTATACAAACCAAAATGCTCAATTTTTTATGATCAAATTTCTCAACCCCAATATCAATCGTTGTGAAGGGGATGTGAATAAACAAAAATAATGACTATGTAAAACCTCATTAAAAATCCATTTTTCTAGATATATAGGTAAAATATGGGAATGATATGTAACTATGTGGTTCTATAGAGGATGATAAATACAATTCCTTTGATGGAGATAGGGGAAAAATTAATACATAGATTACTTGATGGAGTCCGAACTCAAGAGAGATTATTTGGTGAGGCAAGGAGATAACGAATAAGGAATAGATCGAAGTGCAGAAATGAATTGATGGAAGTGAAAAATACGATGTGATGAAAATCTAAGTGGATGGTTAGGGGTTATGGTTGTAAGGGAACTGGTGGAGGAAGGGAGATGAGGTGATGAAAATCTCAAAATGGGGTCAAAGGTGGGAAGGTGGATATGAGGGGTATAATGTGGTAAAAAGGATGGGAATGATATAGAGGTGGGGAAAAAGGTCCATTTGAGGGGATTATGTAAGGATTTTTAGATGTGATGAGGGAATGGAGAGGAAATGAGAGTTAGGGGTAAAGGGATGGTGGAATTTTGGAGGAGGGTATCACAGGGAAGGAGTACTAGATTGTATATAAAGGAGGGGAATGATTTTTTTGAGTATATTAGGAGAGATATAAACTTAAAGGAATATATATCTAGAGGATAAACATATCCTTGGAGGAACTTCATATAGTATAGTTGATGGATTTGAAATATTTACAATATTTACATCCACCTCACTTATAAAAGGGTACCTCCTTTCTTATCTTAGTGAGAAACATTGAGCCACTTTTATTATAAAATCCCTACATAAATACATTATTATCTTCCTTTCAAATTTCCTAGATATTCTTTTAGTCCCATAATACTATCCTAATAAGTCATAGGTTGTAAGCCAAATGAGGTCCCTAAAATAAGAGATAATAATTTTAATTGACTATTTCTAAGTTTTTTTCATCTTATGCCTCCCTAAAATATATTGTATATATCCTAAAATAATTAATTTATTATAATAAATATACTAATATTTTGTTATACTTATTTAGAAACCATTATCCACCTCTATTTTATCAAATAGGAAATGAAATCATCGCTCATTCCTACATGCGGACTACCGCCTCCACGAAGTGATGTATTTTGTTTTTCATTACCACCATTCATCTATAGATATTATAATGGATATAATTTTTATGTATTATATTTATGAAATTATTATTCTTATATAATGATAATATATAATCTACCTTATCACTCTTCCACCAAATAGAAAATGAAAGTGTCACATGCGAGTACATATGGATAATCGTCTCCACATAGCAATGTGGTTCATTTTCTATCACCGCCTATCAAGGATAGATATAATGATAGATTTAATGAATATATATGATAATTGTGTTCTAAATAGGATTTTGTACTGATAAAATACTATTTACCCTTATTTTTTCGTTTCATTAGAAAACAAAAATAGCGTTCATGTGCACGTAAAGACATTTATCTCCATGAATAGTGTATTTTGTTTTTCTATTAGCACCTTTTATAGATTATTATAAAAATATATTTAATGAAAAAATATATATTTATATCATTATTAAAATTTTGAAAAGAATTAAACCATGGAAAAGGTATAATAATTGAGGCTACTAAACTACAAAATTCATAAAAATGATATAGTAAACACTTGGAATGGTGATGTTAATGAAGAATTATTAATTACCAGATGATGAGATGTTATAATTTAACCATATATGTTATTAAAAGTATTAATATAGTTCTATTAAGATTTATCATGAATTATAAAATCATTATGGAGGATCATAAATTATATACAACTAAGAAGAGACCAAAGGTATGGGATTTCTGTTATAATCTCATTTTAATTTAAGATTATTTAGGTTTAAATTTCCATTTGGAAAATTATACAATTATAATAACATTATCATTCTCTATTTTATTATTCTCTAGTAATTTTTATATTTTACATGTTTATTTTCCATTTCTTTTTTTGTTGGATCAATAATTAGTAATTATGTTACTTGTAAGGGATATAGACTTTATATCTTCTTTTCAGTTGGGAATATTTTTCCTTCAAATCAATGTTCTTCATATTGTTTTATGAATGTTATTATTAACAATAAAATTATTTTTAGAATAAATTTTCAAATTAATTTAACATTATTCAAAAATTTTTATTATGTTAACATGTAACATTATTTAAAATAGGTTACATTTTTCTTTCCTTACAAAAGTGTGAAAGAAATGTTTTTTAAATTATAAGATGTGAAAGGACATTATTACCTTAATGAATGATATTCTATATTAATATTTATATAAAATATTAAATTGTTATTAAAATAATATCATTTTTATATTATTATATTATTTTTATGTTTTTTTATTAAAATAAAATGGTATTTAGTTCTAAAAGGTTGAACAAAATTTTAGAAATAATTTATAACTTTGTTTTTACAAAAAAGATACAAAAGATTTAAGTAATTTTATTATTAATGTTTCTATTAAATGTTTCTCTATAATTCTTTGAAATACAAAAAATTCATTTTTAATGAATGTATGTTCTTCTAACAATCATTACTGGTTTATGTATTGTACCTTATTTTGAGATCATTCACTTTACTTATATCATGTTCTTTATCGTTATACATTATTATTAAGACATTATATAAATATTATTCTATATCTTTGATATATTTATAATTTCAATATTGTTTTAATTATACACTATTAGTACATATGGTTATATTACTAGGACTCTTATTAATAGTGTTATTTAAATCACTGGGTAAATACTGGTATCCTATATTATTGTTTCAATGCATATAACTATTAATTAATAAGAAATATTGATTATGAATTGTTTTTCTCATTTGATATATAGGGAATACATTGTATTTTTAGTTGATGGGTGGGGATAAGTTATATATGGCCCCTCAATGCATTCATATTTCTGATGAGAAAAAACCATTCGTCATGATATTTGGGTTGAGGTTGTATGACTATGTCATAATAGTTACGTAATTGGTATATAACTACCCATTGTTGAAGGTGTCTTGAACAAGGTATTGAATGTAAGATTCATGATGTATTGGTTGAGGCCTTAATGTTAATATCATGAATGTATGACATTATGAATTTCTTTTAATGAGAATTCTGTTATTATTATCCATAAATTTTTTTAATTGATATTTTTCATATATTTTTTTCATTCTCATGTTGTAGATTTAATGGAAGGTGTTTTTATTATTTACACTTCTATATTGATTATTACTTCTTTAATCACAATATATTCTTCTGAATGTAAGCATTACATTTCATATAAGCTCAACCAATATATTTTTCCTCCTCCCAAGAAATGAAGAAAAAATATTTGAATAAAATTTCAAGGATGCAAGAAAGTGTTTTCTGATATGTTTTAAATTTCCATTGTAAAATGGAAGTTGTGAATATATCTATTTTTTAAATATAGCTAATATTATTAATATTTGGTGACTTGTTTCCTCATATCTTTTAATAATATAATAATTATGCACTGTATTTGGGTTACTAGAGTCAAGGATTCATTTTAATTTTATGTACTAGTCTATGAAATTTCATCCATTAAAATTTTACTTCTCAAGGATTAAACTTAAAGAAATTTTAAATAATGATATAAGAGAAATTAATCAATAATAAAACCATTTATTAAATGATTATATTTTTTTATAATCAATAAATAAAGAAATTAATTAAGAATTATCCCCCTAAAATTTTATCCACTTTTAAATATACATCATATAAATTAGTCAGGCCAGATCTATCTGTATAATTTGATATACATTCCATGAATTAGTCATAAAATTGGCCATTTTTTCAACCATATCAAACATTTCTATTAAATAAATGAGTGGGTAACTCTTTATTCTAATATATCATATGTATTCAATAAATATTATTCCTTTGGTATTCTGTACCTTTGGGTTTTCTACCTAAGGGTATCATAATGCTCAATGTGGTATTTTTTTCCCTAACACATAGGATTACCTATTTAAACCATGAATTACACAAGATAATCCATGGGAAAACAGCATTAATGGGGTTCTCTAGACTCACACTCCAAAATATAGTGATGAAAATAAGTTATTGGCACATTATCTTTGATACCAAATGAGATTAACCAAGATAAATATTAATATATTTAATATAATTATCACAACTTTAAAACTCACATATCATAATATTCTCAAAATACTAAGAATCAAATGTTTATGTCTTTTGATATTAGTAGTATAAAATACTTATTTTTAAACACTTGTATGAATTTCTCTATAATTTCACCACCCTAGATGCCCTTAATCCCATATCATATTTTATAATCACTTACATAACCTAGGGGATAAAAAACATAAAAAATGATAAGATCAAATAATTGTTGGGGGAAAATATATAAATGAGTAATAAAGGGGTTAGATCATAATCATATATTAAAACATGAGCATGGGATACATTTATAATAAAAGGATCATAAAAAAATAATATTTCTCCCTAGGGAATGATATAAGGGTAAATAATATGAAATTTTTGAACTTAAATCCTAGAATATGAGGGCAAAAACATGACATAATTAACATGATTCATATAAACATTCATATAACGAAGGAATAACACAAAAACTTAAGAATATAAATCATTAAATATTAGATTAGGATTACTACATATTTTAGTTATTGGATCATGAATTACAACATGTTTCACATAGTTCACCAAACATAATAACTCACTTCCTATTGTGAGTTGAGCATCACAACTCATTTTTCATAGTTATCTCATGAGATATAAATATTTACCAAATGAATTAGAGGGTCATATAGGATCCACTAATCATATAATTACCATATATAACCATTATTTCTACATAAACACAATCAAACATCACATTATGGAAAACCCAAATAAATAAATTGGGTTTCATATCTCTTTTGAAATGGTATCTTAGAACATTACAACAAGAGTTACATAAATTTATACCAAAAATAAATCTCCTAGAATAAGTATTTCATTAGGTAATTTAGAGAATTATTCATGAAACATTACTCCATTAGAGATAGATATTTTGGAGATAAAGTGGAAAATGGAATAAAAATCATAAAAATATACTTCATAAAGAATTTTTAGCAATATCAAAAAATGATGAAGCTATATGTCACTTCCAAAAGTATCTTTTGAAAATATTTCTTCAAAAAAATCAAAACTTATTTGGGATTAAATCTAAATAATTCAGACCTAAAAATTCTTAAAGTTTATCCAGACGAAATTAGTAGTAGAATATAGAACATAGATCATCGATGGAAAAACCTTTCACAAATTACAATTCCTTCACTGAAACCCAAATCATAAAATTTATTATAAAATTTATTTGTAGAAATGGGTAAATAAAACATTTAAGGTCACAGGAATTAATATGTATTTTGTTTCAAGATAATAAGGTAACACATTTATATAATGAAATAATATATAATTCTAGAAAAATAGTCATTAAAGAGGACAAGAATTATTCTTTACAATGTTATACTTTTACGAGATAGATATTTATTGAGGAATTTTTTTTGAATAAAAATTTCATTTTATATATAGATAAATATAAATATCCATATAATAATATATTATGGTGGAATAAAATGAACATATAATAAATAATTTCAGGGGTACAGCTTATAATTGAATAAATTGAAGTTGAGTAAACAAAATACAGTTGCCATTATTCTCGACTTCCTTGAAATCATGGTACCCTCATGTAAACATAACTAATTGAATAAAATATTTTAGAGCCTTATTCATTTATATTACCATTTATAATCTTTAATTATAACATTTTATTATACATTTTTTAGTTAGTTGTTGTTTATTTTCAATATCAGATGGTAGTGATTTTCTTTATTTCACACACACTTTGTATGGTCAATGTTGACACCCATGGTTTGATAAAATGTAAATAATTCTTATATTATTTAAGGTCATTTAATGTATGTTCACTAAATATTTATAATGTTTTATTTTCATTTTAATATATTTTTATTTATGATCCATGAAGATTAAATCAGTGATTGGATTATTTTGTTAATTTTTTACGAACAATAGGTGGTATATTAAAATAATTTTTTAATATGAACATTACCCTTCCAAAATCACAATAATTACATAAATATAATTTTTATTAATTATATATAAATTATTTGAATCATCATTGTATGGTGGTGATTAAAAAAATTAAGTCTTTCATGGAGGTGGTAGTCCGCACATAGCATGACTGACGTTTTCATTTCCTATTGGATGGGAAGGAGTTAGGCATTGGTTGTTACACTAATATAATAATATTTCTAGAATAATAATAATACTAATTTCATTAAATTTTTATGGTTGTTATTTTTTTAGATTAATTTTGATGAAAATGATAGAGATAAAAAAGTTATGGAGTGGATAATACACACGTTGAGAGTTGGGATCTTCTCTTAGAAGATCATTCAGAAATAGTGGAATTGGGTAATTTTATGGTAACAAGGGTAAAAAATGTGGAATATGAATATATGGGAAGTAAAATAGGTAGGTTTTAAATGAAATTTATAAAGAATATAGTGTTTTGAAGTGGGTGTAAGTGTACTCATTTTATATGAGAAAAAGAGGGAAAAATCCTTGGAAACAAAAGTTATGTAAGGGGTAAAGATGGAATCACATGGATCTTATGTTATTTAGGTGTGTAATTTATAGTGAGACATGTGGGTATGATTTTACTGCCTAAAAATTCCATCTATATGGTTTTTGTGTCATGTAAACATAAAAAAAAGTTCTGCCACTTTAAGTTACCCATTTTTACCCTTACTAAAATATATTTATTATTACTATAATAATAATTATTTTACAAGAAAAATGTAATATAACCCCTATAACACCCCCTAATGCATTACTATTTATTTTATTTTTTATAAATTCAGTCTCTTTTATATCTTGTGATGCACACAGCACTAATTTTAAATGAAACACGGTCCTCTATTGAAATGTTATTTAAACATAACCATTATAAACTAGCTGTTAAGTTGAAGGATATGAATAGTACTAACTAAATTATGAAAAATATATATATTACACATGTTAATTGGTTATATAATTAATATAAATAAAAATATGAGATATTTTAGAGTAAAAAACAATGCTTTCTAAAAAAACTGTATTTTTTCAAAGAAAACGGTTTGCCGCATCTTGCACAATTGTAATAAAATTAATCATTAATAATTTTTGAAAATATATTTGATAAAATGAAAATAATTTTTTAAATCATTGTATAAAAATTATCTTAGGTTAATTTTTTGGGATTTTTATGGAAAGTTTTATTTTTTGATGAATAGTGAAAAATATTGATTTTTATTAAAAATGAACTTTTTGTTTAAGTTAATGAAAAAGTGAAATTATTTTTAAAATTGGTTTTCAAAGTTAAATTATCTAATTTTTTATAATAAATACAATTTAGGTCATTGGAGTTAATTTCTTATTAAATTTTGATATTAAAACCTTTTATACTAATGAGAATTTTCTATTTGTAACCCTACTTTTTCATCACAAATTTGGGTATAATTTTAAATTCGTTCTTGAAACATATATAAATTTGAATTTAGAAAAATTGATATCATATTTATAATCACCATAATATATATTTTCAAATAATTTCAACATAATTTTTTACCATTATGAATAGTAAAATCTGTACAAATTAATTACCATGGTTAAAGTAAAAATTGATTTACAATGGGTTAAACTAAAAAAGAAAAGGTTAAAATGGAATAAAAATAGTCCAAATCCAATTTCATGGGGATATTTAAACCATATAACCTATAATGGTTTATAATAACCCATTTGGAGGCTTATGGCATGATAAAAAAGTTGGTGCAATTGATTCTTTTCAAAACATTCATGTGTGTCCTCTCCCCCACTAATAAAACACCACCCCCACTCCTCCCGTATTCCAAAACCATTGTTTCCATAAAATAACTTCCCACATTGTAATTTCTTAACATAGGATGAACTTAACCTATTCCCCAATTCAGGGGGTCACATGGCCTCAAGCACGCCTCCCCTTATGCCAGAGGATTCTGAATAGTAGCAACAGTGTAATTGTGGTATGGTGGGGAGACTATACCCTATTATCAGAGTGAAACTATGTATATTACCATAAACATACAATAGTGTAATAATAAATTAATAGACATAATAAATAATGTATTATATGAAAAAATAAATGAGAAACTAAATAATAATCCAAATCAATTAGGTAGTGTCATAGACATGAATGCATGGCATGGTGATATAAAAAAGGGTGAAATGGGACATGCAGATATATACATGCTAGAAAAGAACATCAAAAAGAAAAAAAACATTACTCCACTATCATATTGAGTCCCTCTAAGTCCTCTACTCCTAATATCCAACTATAGGTAATGAATATCAATGACTCATAGTAGGGTGCTTGACCTTATCTGTACCTACCAAAAATTAATCTTCTTAGATACCAATGACAGCCTGAGTAGGGTTTTAGATAAAAATCTAATTAGGCCACCACCAATAGTTTTTATAAGTAATCCAACAAATTATCATAACTAAATAGCGTACAACAAATAATAATTAATTAACAAATCCAAATAAATAAATAACGGCCTACTTAGGTTCTTAAGGGGCACATGGTAGATCTACATTCTTTCACTCATGGATGGAATGAATATATGAAAAGTAACTATATATATAGTATAGTTATATATTTCATCCACCTATATGAACCAATTATGTGGGGATGTAAGTGTCTATATACCTTGAAAACTTGGTGTTGTATAGACAAGGGAATAAACCAGACTTGCATTACCAGTATTAATGAGCCAATAAGCTCAAGAAATAGGCTATATTCCTTGCATCTCATTATAAGTGTGATACTTCATGATCATCACTTGATATGGTGAGTGTGAAATCATGTCAACACTCATAACAAGGTACGTGGTGTATCACGCCCACCATCCAACTAGTGTCAATGGTGTATGACATCCTTCTCAACACCCTATTCAGGGAAATGTGATACCATCATGCTCAATAGATCCATGACCATTGTACTATATCCTATATCATGGTGTAATCATATTTAGAATATAAGACATGAGTCATCACCTCTCATGTATCTCAAAAAATCGATTTCAATTATAAACAGTCATTACGAATCATATTTTTTATTCAATAAGTTATGAATTAATGGGTGTGGCCTTTCCACCCTTTACAATCTTTCCATTTAAAACATTTAATTCATTTATGTAAGATAAAACCATAATTATTGGGCCATCCTATGTAATCAAATCCAATTAATTTACTAAATCATGTAAATCAATTAAACGATGCATGGAAATTCAATTCTTAAGGTTCAAGAGACATTTAGAAGGTTCCAATATTAATGGGGAAATTACCTTCATGTCCAATTCCCTTTATAATATAGGAAAAACACTTAGGAGGTTCTTGGGATCATTAAAAATTTATATAATATAAGTATAATCACTTTATAATCCAAGAAAAACACTCATTAGGTGATACGTTATTTAAATAAAAAACTAAAGACAGTAGTTTACAGTGGAAAACCCAACGGATGTCCACAAGTGAGGTCAACATCCTCTATGTTACTAAATAAGAATCAAAGGGAAATATCAAGGTTTAATGACCAAATTGTTATAAGGAACTCAATTATAAACAGATTCTTTGAAAGATCCATTTTGTGACACAACATCAAAGCTATGAGACATCAAAAATCATGGGGGAAATAATGAGACAACCTACCTAAGGGTAGCTGATAATTCTTTATCTGGTGGCACCCATAGATTTGAAGCAGGTTGGGAGAAATTGATGAAATGGTACAAAGACCTTTTCTTTGATACTAACTATAATGACCTAGTCTAGTGCAATATCTTCAATGTTTCCCATAAAGGACTTCCACTATTGTACCACTACTTGAAACCATTATTTATAACCTCCGGAAAATAAAACATAAGAAAAAAGGAGTGCTTAGATTCTCAGTAAGGCTAAACAGGGGAGGTATATAAGTATAAAAATGATAATAAGGGTATGATAACATGATCATAACATTATAATATCATACCCTACATATCAAATATCATAAACATGAATCACAGAATAAATATTGGTAGTTCATCATACATGAATCATAAAGGAATCAACAGAATAAGCCAAGAAAGAATGACATGGAATAATACATGAAATTTGTGACCGACACATAAACATGTAATATCAGTTCCTATAAGTCAAGTTTTATTGTAAAAACATAGTAGGTAACTTCACAGGGACTATAACTATTGGTTAGAACACACCACCATCCAGAGTCACAATCATTTCCTTGTATGGGATTGGGTTTCCCCATCTTACCATATGGGATCTGGTTTCCCCATCATCCATTGTGGATTAAACCCTTCAACTTGACATTCATAATTATATCATGAGACATAAATCCTCATCCAATTCATTGGAGGGAGATATAGGTCCCAACAGCTAGATAATAAAAACCATACATATGTGTGTAATAAGAACATAAATCATTTATCACATCTGAACCCATGGAATGAAATGGGTTTCATAAACATAATTCAATCATAACATAACCCAAGGAAAATAAATGGGTTTAATAAATTTCAATCCGTCATAAACATAAACTACATAGAGAAATAATAAGAAAATAATTGAATTATAACCCTAATAAAGAATCAGTAACATCAAATAATGTTATCATATATTGAATATAGTTTGGGAAAATCATTTTCAATAATTCTTACGGAAATAATCCTTTTCGATCTTAATTTTTATATATTCATAAAACATTTAGAAAATAATTTTCATTAAAAATAACATTAAAACTTATAAATAATCTTTGAAACCCATTTTAAATATCCTTGAAATCATTTCTCCTTCAAAATTTATGAAATATCATTTAAAACACATTTAAAACACTTTTGGAAAACATTGTTTTGAAGGAATATAAATTTCCGACTGAAGATAAAATGACATTACATGATATTTATAATATCATTAAATGAAATTGATTCATGAAACAACATGTCAAATGGATGTATACACACCTTGTCAATAAATAGGTGTATAACATAACGTGTGTCTCAAAGAAGGAAATTTGAGAAAAAATTACCTTACCGATTTGGTAACTTTTGAACTGTAACCCCAATGAGAGAGAGATCATTAAATGTGTATTTAAATACCCATAAATTTAAGGATAAGTAACATTTAATATATTATTGGTCACAATATATAACACGTATAAGAAAAAATTAGTGTATATCACATTTGACCTATAGAAATAAAAGTGAGACAAAAATCCATTGCCACTTGAGTCACTTTATAATCGTAAACCACGTAAAAGAATAACCTAAATTAAAGCTTGAAATATAATTAAATAAAGTAAATTAATGATAAGACATGTTGTAGGTCTGTATATATACCACACAAAATAAGTTAGTGGTGAATATGGTATGTATCTTATAGAAATAAAAAGTGAGATAAAATTCTATTAACTTATATCTTGACTCTCATCATACTCTTTCAAACCTCTTGTATAATAAATTATTTTTTATTATAAATCTATTAAAATCCCATATTCTTATATCAAATACCATATATTTTCTTATTATTAATATATATTTCCCATTTATTAACAATTCTATTTTAATTTTATGCTTTGGGTAATATCTACTTTGTTTTTCTCATGTGTTGTGACTTGTAATCCTTAGTCCTGTTATATTCATGATGATTTCATAATATCTATAATTATAAAAATTATAAAAATATTATATATATATATATACTATATATTTATTCATGGTTATCCATAAATTATAGTGATAAAAAATAAAATACGTCGTTCATGGAGATGGTAGGCAATACCTACGCATGAACATCATTTTCATTCACTTGTCATATTAATAGAAAGGAAATTATATGATAATTATAATTGAAGAATCATATTTAAGTTTTATGTAACATATATATTAATAAAATTAATCATTTTTACCATCCATGTGAAATATAAATGAATGATTAATCACATCGCAATTTGGAGATGGTACGCCATACGTACGCCCGAGCGACATTATCATTTCCCAAAAGATTATGTGTTAAAAAGCTATATATAATTTTATCATTATAGAAGTATAATAATATCATAATTATAATATATACAAATTAAACCCATCATTATTACCACTCATAAAATATGGTGAAGGAAAATAAATTTTATCGCTTCGTGGAGACAGTATGTCGTACGTGCTCACGGGTGATACTTTCACTTCATGTTTGATGGGTAAGGGGATGTATAATGATATTTTCATAATAATAATAAAATTTTATAATATTTAAGATTTTTAATTTATTATTTTATGACATATATCATATATTTTTATGAGGTATATAAGATTATAATAAAGAGAGTGATCAGTTTGATCGATTTCCACATCTTAGAAACGAATCTTTTTATTAACAGCTTAATACCTCTAAGGAGGGTGTTCTGCCTCCACTAAGACTTCTAGAATGTGGGAAGGGATTCTAGAAAGTTATTTTTCATATATTCTCCTAAAAAATATTTTTATGTGTGATGAATGGAGAATACTGGGTTCCCTTTTATATGAGATGGGAGGAGTACTCTTGGAATTATTCAAATCATTAAATTAATATAAATAAGTTTTATAATCAAAATAGATCCAAAATTATTAATTAAGAATATAGGATGATTTTTTGTTTAAATATTTTCATAAAATTAAATTTATATAAGTTTTGACAACTTTTTTAATCCTTATTTTTTAGTTTTAACCCTTATATAACTTTTTAAATTCTTACGGTGATATAATGTAATTCACACTTTGAGGGTTTATATATTTACTATAAAATGCCAAAATACCAATATATGAGTCATTGATAAAATTTTAATAATTTTCCAATAATTTTTCCAAAATTAATAATTTAATAAATTTTATATCATTTAATAAAATATTATTTATCTTAAAATATCAATAATGTTGATTTTGATGCTATTAATCACTTGACTTTTTAACAGTATCATAAAAACATGATATCTCTAATCCAACACTTTTAACTCATAAATAATGTGTCAAATTAATCCATAAAATTTTCTATGCCATTTTATAAATCTAATTATATTTATTTTAATATTTTTAATATCATTTATTTGATTCTTCCATTAATTAAGAAATTATTAGACCATTGTTGTGTCATGATATAAGGTAATTATTTTATCACTAAAAATTATAAATAAATTACCATGATGTATATAATAATTTTATATTTCCAAATAATTTTTATATTATAAAATATCAATTACATAACCATGTATTAAAAATATTTCAATTGTTAATAACAAAAGTATGACAAATTAACTTTTCTTTGAATATAGTATTTTAAATCTCATTATTTCATCCAAGTGGCATAAAAAGGATAACATTTCTATCCAAGTATCCTATTGGTTGAAAAAAACTCATAAAATTAAATTAGTACAAGTTTTAGGGTGATTTTATAGTCCTTATAATATTATTTTTACTCAAAATTACCTGATTTACCCTTAACCATGGTAATTAAAATATTACTAAATTTATTATTCATATTCCCAAAAATAAAATAATCTTTTTTAAATAATTTTTAACCAATTATTCAAAATATGGAATATAATTTTCAATATTAAAAATACAAAATGTTTAATGATTAATTTAAAATTAATCCCACTGATAGAACAAGAAAATGAGTTATTGAAGTGAGAACGTAAAAAATATTATAGTGGTTTTATATTCATATTCAATATAATATTGATTCTGATGACCTAAATTGGATTAACATGTAAAAATTTGATGTAATTATACTTTTAAAAAAATAAAATATAAAATTAAACTCTATATATGATTTTGATGAAAAAGATGTTTTCAATTAAAATTCATTATTTTTCATTATTCATCCAAACATAAAACTTATCAAAAAAATATTAACAAAAATAAATTTTTTTATACCAAATTAAAATTAGATGTTTATTTTTACACATAAAAATTCTAGAAGTGTCAAAAAAATATATTTAAAATGAGTTTTTTATTAAAATGTGTTAAAATTACACTTTTTAAAATATAGTGTTTTATGTGTAAAATGGGGTTTTTTCTTATCTTAGGCCTATAAAATCTATTGTATGAATATAAAATATAATTTATTGACTATATAGAATATACATTTCATTAGTATTATTCACCAATTGTAATTAATTTAATTTATTAAGACAAAATGGCTTTTGGGAGCATAAAAATAATATTTTTTCCTTTATAATCAATTGGAATATATTTTCACTTATAGTTAATTGGTAACCAATGAATTAATTTGATACACCTTGTATTTTCATAAGTTATTTAATAATATTAATAACTACTAATTTAATGGATAGGTTATATTTGTTTAAATGGCCTAAAGGCCTTTTTTTATTATTTTATTAAAGATAATCCCCCTTTTTAAGGGATAAAGGGGAACCCGTACATGACCCATAGGCCCAAAGCACAAGGCCTGAAATGACTTGCAATACATGACCTGAAGGCCCAAAGGCATACTGTGCCCAATAAATGACCTGTAGGCCCAACCCACAGGAACTACCCCTCCCCTAGCTTCTGCATCATTGATCACCTAGCTCCCCACCATGCATTACTGATCGGCTAGCACTGCCTCGTACAAAGATGTATGGTGCCTGGTCCCGATGGAATTTTCCATACCCACTCATTCTTCTAATCCGGTAGCTCTACTTCTGGTGACTACTCGTTTTGTTGCTCTGATCCTCCACTTATGGGGCCTAATCTGTGTGAACTGGGATATTCCATGGTCTTTATGGCCCGAAGACCCTGAGTCCCGAAGACCTTTGATGACCTGAAGGCCCAGGAGACCCGTAGGCCCAAACCGGTGGCCCAAATTCCCAAATCAATTGAATAGTTCCGGCTGATACAGTACTGCTACAGTTACCCAGAAATTCACCTCCACCCAGTTTTGAACTTGGCTCTCTTGGATGCCAAGCAGGATCCCTTACCACTCAGGTATAGACTCCTTGGCACTAGGTTATATCTTATTATATTAAATAATAATATTTTAATAATATATCATTGTTCAGTAAAAACTGGTATTTCCTATAAGGTAATCTATCATAAGAACATGGTGTTCTCTATGACATAGTCCAAGCATAGTGTTGTGTATACCAGAAACTAATCTAAGTGTTTCTTGTAGCACAATATTGACATGGTTTTGAGTATAATGCAAGCCAAAAATAGTATTTTTATTTAACAAATGCAGTATTTGGTATTGTATGAAATGAAAAATATTGAAAATATTAAATTAATTAGTGAAAATATTTCACAAAATCTCAGGGTTTTATATTATACCCCCCTTAAAATAAAATTCTCCCTTGAAATTAATCTGGGTTATCAAAGGTTTAATACTTGAAAGATTCTTTAATAGAAACCCACATCGTAAAAATGAATATAAAAACATCCTTTTAAAAAAGAAGTTTTAAAACATAACAGTTGCCAAAAGTAACTCATAACTATTTTTCCACATAGGATAACATAAGTGAAAATTGAAAACATGGACATATAAGATAAAACTAACTAGCAGGTTATGATGGAGAGTGATAGAGAGCATGATGATTAGATGGTTAATAACCAAAATATCGTGGGCCAAATTGGTCTAAAAAGGGTCATTGATATCATCATAAATGATGATAATAGGAAATAAATTTATTTAAAATTTCAATTGAGAATAAATTCTTACTTAGTTTCATATCATAAGTATAGTATCTCTCATTGGTTGTTCCTTGATCATTATTTTCATCATTTTTTAATCCAATAAATAAAGTTGAAATTGTAATACATGCATAACTAGTGGATTATAAGATCCACAATGAGATGATAAGACATTATTTATGTCTCTATTTATCATCATAATAAAATGGTTATCCCATGTTATCAAAAGTCATAAATCAAAACATTAATATCTAAAACTTCATCCCAGTTTCAACCAAAAAATCTATAAATGGTTACCCTTATGAACCTTTAAAAATATTAAAATCCAAAGCATCCCATAGAAGGTTACCAAATTTAGAAAATAAACTTGTCATTAATCCCCCAAAAAACATGATGTATCTCTTACTTATCACACACCATACATTTGAATACTATAATCATGTATTCTCTTAAAACATGGTAATAACCTAAATT
The DNA here is from genome assembly GCA_963277665.1 of Viscum album. NCBI lineage: Eukaryota > Viridiplantae > Streptophyta > Magnoliopsida > Santalales > Viscaceae > Viscum > Viscum album. The sequence continues at coordinate 820,905,307 of OY728126.1, forward strand.
ACTATAAAACCATGCTAAATATGCAAAAGCTTATTAATTCATTATATATTTTCTTTCATTATTCAAAATAAATTTAATTGGAAGATTGGGTTCATCTGTGATAGATAAAATATGTGATTGCATTATTCTATAATCCAAGTAGATAATCACATGAAATTTCACTAGTGGATGAACAATAAGGTTTTCATTATGATTATTCATTGAAAATCAGAGACGAAATTCCTAAAAATAGAGATGAGGATAAGTATTTACTAATTATCATGGTTCACTTAATCCATTATGAAAGCATAATATTTCCCTTTTTTCCTTTGTCCTTATAGGTTTTTCTGGCTTACCATTCACTTGAGTGCCTAGATTAGGTCACTTGATAGTGTAATTCACAAAAACCTTACAATTGAAACATTTAATTACAATAGGTGAACTCTTTAGAGGTTTATTTTTATTCCCATTACTTCTATAGTCAAAATATAAATGTCCTTCTTTCCCACATGTAAAAAATGTATCAGTCTACTTCAGAAAATTTATTCTATATTCCCTTCCACACATTGAGAATAAATTAAATCTATTATTATAATCTCCATTTTTTAGAGTTTTTATTGAATTTTATCCTTCTTTTATTATCATAACCATGAGATATATAGGAAAATTTAATCTCCCTTTTTGTAAAAAGAATACACGGAAAGTACTTACTAAAAAATAAGTTCTTGAACACTTTATAACCCACGGAGTCGATTTTATCTTATTACTTCATATTCTCTATAACGTTCCACCACTGATTGACTTCACCTTTCAAGTGATGAGTGCCCAAATTAAGTTTTTCAAGTTCTGAACTTTTGAGAATGAAAAAAAATAGTGGTATGGATCCATTTCTCAGTAACTATTAGATCATTCATTCCACTAAAAGAACATCGATGTTTCTTTAACAATGAATCAATAAAATGTTGTGCCCTCCTTTGGTCATTTGTAATATCACCATGATTCATGGTTTGAAAAGGTTGTGTGGTCATAACAATGAGGTTAGTCATTCCATATTCCATAAAATTATGTTTCTTAGGAGGTCCATCATTGCATTGTCCTTTTCATTCCTAATTAACACTATTCCTTTGGGTTCCTACCATTTAATAAATGAAAAGGAGTAATGTGATAATCACTGATCATGGTGGGAAAACCACATAATCTGGAGAAATTACATATAAAATTTCAATCTATAACATCATAGGTTTAATCCTAGACTATTTATGATCATTATGAAAACTCCAGGATTGTAACCTATACTTATACATATCCTTAAAGACATTCCTAGACATATCCTAAGAAATATATCTAGGGATATCACTAAATTTTTTCCATTATAGTTTCCAAATTTTAACAAAACCATTGATATAATACAAATAAGAATGACCCATGATTTTTAAATATGGTTATTACATCCTTTTTAGAGAAAATTTCATATATTATAGAAATGAATTCCGAAATATCATATAAGTATAGTGCCTTTGGAATATTGGAACAAAAACATCTATTCTAGGGGAATATATTTAATATTTTCTTCAATGATCTTCTAATTTATTACCACTACCTAAAACCTATTTTTATAACCTAGGGAAAGGAAAACATAAGAAAAAGGGTGAGATTATATGCTCAGTAAGTGTATAAAAGGAAGGTATATAAGCATAAACATGAGGATAATGGTATGATAACATGATCATAATACTATATGATCATAACATACATATAAAATATCATAAAAATGAATCAATGAATAAATATTTTCAATTCATAAGACATGAATCACAAGGGAATGAAGAGAATAAACCAAAAAATCATAACATGGAATGAGACATGAAATTTGTGGAAGACACATAAACATGTAATATAATTCACTATAACTCAAGACCCATTCCAAAAACATCAAAAGGAACCTCATGGTGACTAAACCTACTAGGAGATACAAACCATCATCCCTAGTCATAGTCCTTTCCTAGTAAGTGATCGAGTTTCCCCATCTTTCCATAGTGTATCATGTTTCCCCATCTTCTGTTGTGGATCAAGCCAGTCAACTTGACTTTCATAATTTTCTCCTGAGATATAAATATTAACCCAATTCACTGGAGGAAGATACATTTCCCACCCATCACAAAATAAAAACCATACATATGTGTTCCAAAATAATATAAATCATTCATCATATCTAAATACATGTAATTAAATGGGTTTCATAAACATCATTCAATTATAATATAACCCATGGAAAATAAATGGGATTCATAAATATCATTCCATCGTAAACATGAAATATTAATAGAATAAATAAAAATATAATAATTGAATCATAACCTCAATAAATTATAAGTAACATTAAATAATGTTATCATATTTATAAAATGGTTTTGAAATTTCATTTGCAATAATCCTTGAGAAAAATATCCTTTCCTCTTTGAAAATTTATTTTTAAATCATAAAACATTGAGAAAAGTTTTTTCATTGAATATAACTTTGAAAAATTATAAGTAATATTTGAAAACTATTTTAAACATCCTTTAAATCCCTTTTCCTTGAAAATTCATAAAATATAATTTAAAAAACATTTAAATCACTTTTAGAAAACACAATTTTAAAAGGACATGGATTTTTGATCAAAGAGAGAATATAATTACATGAAACTTATAATATCATGAAAAGAATGATATTCATGATACAACATGTCAAAGGGTGGTATATAAACATCATAAAATAATAGTTGAATAATATAATTTCTGTCTCAAAGAAGGTAATTTGAGATAAAATTATCTTATCGATTTAGTAACTTTTGAACTATAAACCCCATGAAAGTGAGATCATTAAATGGATATGTAAATACATGTAAATTTTAGGATAAGGATCCTAGAATACATTCATGGTTATTATATACAATATTTATAATAAAAAAGTAGTGTATAAGTCATGTGTCCCATAAAAATAAAAGTGAGAAAAAAATCCCTTACTACTTGAGAAACATTAGAATAATATACCCCATAAGATAATAACCTCAATTAAAGATTCAAATATCATTTAATAAAATAAAATATTTAAATAACATGTCATAGGTTATTATATACTCTGAAAAAAATAAGTGAGTTTTGAATATGGTATATATCTCACATAAATAAAACGTGGGATGAAATTTTGTTACCTAATATCATGAGTCTCTTTGTATTAATTCAGACCTCATGTATAATAAATATAATTTTTTTATAAATCTATTATACAACCATATTATTATATCTAGTACAATATATTATCTGATTAGGAATATATATTACATTTTTATTAACATTTCTATGTTAATTCTATGGGTTGGGTAAAAAAAATTTGGTTTTTGCATGTGATTTAAATTATTATATGTCGTCCTACTATATTAATGATGATTTAATCATATAAATATTGATAAAAATGATATAAATATCATATATATATATATAAACACAGTATATAATTATTCATCGTGATTAATAAAAGTTTGAGATAAAAAATCAAATACATGGTTCAAAGAGAAAAAAGATCGTACGTACGCATGAACGTTGTTTTCATTTTCTTGTCATATTAAAAGAAAGAAACCTATATGATTTTTTATAATTAAAGAATAATTTTAACATTATATATATCATATATAGTCAAAAAATTCATCCTTATTACCATCTATGTGAAATATAAATGAAAGATAAATCGCATCGCATCGTAGAGATGGTAAGTAATACGTACGCACGAGCGACGTTGTCATTTTCCAAAATATTAGACACTAAAAAGGTATAAATAATATTATCATTACAAGAATATAAATATCTCATAAATATAATATATAAACATTAAACCCATCATAATTCTTACTCATAAAATGTGGTTAAGAAAAATAAATTTTATCGCTATGTGGAGACGGTAAGTTGTACTTACTCACAAGCGAGATGTTCACTTCTTGTTCGATGAAAAAGTGGGATTATAATGGTATATTAATAATCATAATAAAATTTAATTATATTTAGTATTGTTAATTTATTATTTTATGATATATATTAAATATTTAGGGGAGATTAATAAGAGTATAAAAAAGACAGTGATCAGTTAGAGCGATTGCCTCTTCTTCGAGATGACTCCTTTGATTAACAACTTAAAACCTATAAGAAGGGTGTTATTCCCTCACTAAGGACTATATAATTTGGGGACAGACTCTAGGAATGGATTTGGTAATATATTTAAAGAGAAAAATAGGTTTTTAATTATAATTAAAGGATAATAATGGGTTCTATTTTATAGGAGAGGGGTGGGGCACTCTTGGAATTCTTAAACTTTTTAAATTAATATAAATTAATTTTGTAATCCAAATGGATAAAAACATATTAATTTTAAATATAGGATGATGTTGGGTATAAATACATTCATTAAATAAAATTTATATAAGTTTCTACTATTTTTTTAATCCTTATATTTTAGCTTTAACCCTTATTTAACCTTGTTAATTCTTTCCATGATATCTTGTAATTTACACATTGAGGGTTAATATATTTACAATAAAATGAAAAAAATGAGTAATTGATGAATTTTTTAAACTTATCCCAATCATTTGGACAAAATGCAGTTTTTATAAGTTTTTTATCATTTAATAAAATATTATTTATTTTGAAATATAAATAATGTCAATTTTGACACTATTCATAACTTAACTTTTTAAACATATCATAAAAACATGATATATTCTATAAAACTCTTTTAACTCATAAATAATATGTCAAAGTAATACAGATAATTATTGTATGACATTATATACATCCAATTATATTTATTTTAATATTTTTAAAGTCATTTATTAGATTATTCCATTAATTAAACAATTATTTTAGCATCAATTTGTAATCATTTAAGGTAATTATTATATCACTAAAAATTATAAGAAAATTAAAATAATGTAGATAATGATTTTATATTTCCAAATAATATTTATTATCTAACATGACACTTATATAACCCAATATTAAAAATATTTCAATTCTTAAAAACAAAAGTGTGAACATTTTGACTTTTCTTTGAATATAATGATATAAATGTCATAATATCATTAAAATGGCTTCCAAAAGTTATAATTTTGGACCAAGGATTATTTGGGTTGAGAAAAATACATTTAATTAAATTAAGGAAACTGTTAGTATAACTGTATAATCCTTATAATCTTATTTTTAACCATAATTACATGATTTATCCTTAATCGTGGTAATTAAAATATTTCTAAATTTACTCTTTATATGAACAAAAATAAAATAAACCTTTTTAAATAATTATTAACCACTTATTAAAAATATTAAATCGGTTTTTTAAAATAAAAATTACATAATTTAGATTATTTATTTTAAAATTATTCCCATTGATGGAACGAAAAAATAGATTATTATAGTGAAAACATAATTTTTTAATGTTTTTATATTCATATTCAATGTAAAATTGATTATAGTGATGTAAATTTTATTAAATAATAAATATTTGATCTAATTATATTTTAAAACCAATAAAATATATAATTAAACACTATAAATTATTTCGATGAAAAAGTTGTTTTCAATAAAAATTCAGTATTATTCACTATTCTTCAAAACATGAAACTTATCAGAAATATATCAAAAATTTAAACAAATTAAATATTTGATATCCTGATTTTAAAAATATTTTTTTTGTCATATGAAAATTCTATTAGTGTCAAAAAATATATTTAAAATGGGTGCTCCATTAAAAGGCGTTAAAATTGTCGTTTTGAAAAATATAGGGTTTTATGCCTAAAATTGGGTTTGTTCTTATATTATTCTTATAAAATATATTTCATGAATATAAAAAATATATTTTGTTGAAAATATAACATATATATTTAATTTATATCATTCTTTAATTATAACTAATTTAATTTTTTAAGAAAAAACCATGTTGCGAGAATAAAAATAAAATTATTTCCTTTAAAATCAATTGGTATATATTTTCATTTCTAATTAATTAGTAACCGATGAATTTATATTATAAACCTTATATTTTTATAATTTAGTTAATATTATTCATAACAATTAATTTTATAGCTATTTTATATCTTATTATATTAAAATAATATATCAATAATACACTATTGTTCAGTAAAACTTGTTACTTCGTGTAATGAAAGCTGTAAAAATAACTTGTTGTTGTGTGTAACGCAAGCCAAGAATTTCATGGCATATACCAAAATATAATCCTAATATTAAGTATAGTGAAATCTCAACTTGGTGTTTTTTATAAATAAAGATAAATATAGTGTTTTTATATAACAAAATATATATTCAGTATTGTGTGAAATGTAAAATATCAAAAAGATTAAATTAATTCAAAAAAATATTTCACAAAAACTCAGGGTGTTATAGGTAAGAGACATTTCCTTATTTTCCATTCATTGAAGAATATTTTATTTTTATGCACTTAATTTTTTTAAGTGGTGTATACACTTCCCTTTTAACATATAATATCATGAATTCTTCATACTTCATAGTATTTTATAATCAAATGTAATTATTTCATCCAATGTTTTTTTACATGGACATTAAAAAGTTATAAGGTATTTCCTCCTAATTTTTATTGTATTGAGAAATATTTGTTAATATGCACCTATTCCATTTTAAGTGGTGTATATACATCACTATTTTTGTTCTTAACATGAATAACTACTTATTCATGATTATGAATGATTGTTTTCAAGTCTATTTTTCAAGGTCACATAATTTAAAAGTTATAAGAAAGGTAAAAAATTTGTACAGTCTCATTTTCTTTTTTGATTTTTAACTCTTTATTATATCAATCAATTTATTTTGATCATTTTTCATTGTAAATTACATTTATATTAAATATAAATATTTCTTATATGATGAGTAGGATTAATACATAAACTGTATACCATTTTTATATATAGTGTTTACTTTCAAAGTTATGTGATTAACTGGGGAAACACTGATAAATACATATCATTTACTCAATATAGAAATTTGACGATAAGATATATTTAATCATGAATTAAATTGATTGTTAGATATATAATAAATGTTTTGGATATGTAGTTATAGGTGGGTCCTAGTTATAGATAGCCCATAAATACATGGACATGTCTTTTGAGATAAATCTATCAGAAAAATCAAATGGATTTTTACCTATAAATTTAAATTATCTAGTGAAATGTCTTGATAGTAGAGGTATCATGATTCATGATATCATAAAGTCTAATAATTAATAATTTCCTTTAATGATAATTCATTAATTATTATTATCCATGATATTTTTTAATTGATATTCTATTTAGATGCATTTCATTTTCATTTTATTGATTAAATGGTAAGGGTGTTTAGTTAGTTTCATTTACATATTTATTATTCCTTATTTCATGCATACGTTATTGATTAAATGGAATGAGTTTTCAGTTACATACCATTCTATATTGAGTATTCAAATTAATTCTTGATACATTTTTCTATACATAATCCTTACTGAGCATTTGATCTCACAAGTATTCTATTTCCTTTCCCCGAGTTAGGAAGATGAATCCTTTAAATGAATTTCAAGGATTTTTTTCATCTTCTTTCATTATATTTTACTTTATTTTTCTAATATAATATGTGTATCATGTATATATATGGTTATCAAAAAATAATAAACCAATTGGTCCTTTACAAATTAAATCTTTATATATATGATAATATAATGAAGTAGGAATTGGCTCTAGGTTACAAGAGTATACATCATTATAATTGGTATGAGATAAATTTTAGCAGAAACCTTGGGAACTAGATTAGGGAAGACATATATTTGGTAATATAACCCTATAATAGACATTGATTATAACTATTGAAGAATATATGAAAGTATTTGTGAGGACGAGATTATAAGGTATTTTTTGAAATACATCCCACTATGGATACTACAAGAGGTAATGGTTCTCTCATAGATTTAACTAGGGGTTATAACTTTAAAAAGGTGCATCAGGATTGACTCAAGCAATACCTAGTACAAAATAATGAGCCTTACTATGCACCTAGTTTAAAAATCATGGGGGATATTCTTATCATAACTCATATTTTATTTACAAACCATTATAAAGGATTTGAAAACAAATATATCCCTAAAGAAACCAAGTTTATGATTATTATATTAATAATGAATAAATTATTAATTTATGTTTTGCGTTACACCATATTTATAACTATACATTAGGAATTGAAATTAATAATTATATATGATAATACCATATATTCCATTATAAATGGAACCTTGAAGGAAAAAGGGTATCAATTCCCATGACTAATGTAGATATTTCCCGACCGAGCAAACCAATACAGCTGGTATTGGAATTAAGAAGATCATGGATATATATTATGGTAGATTAATTATGTTTTGAAAAGTAACATTTCTTATATGTATCAACCTATTCCATATAATCATTTTCTTATGTTCGATTTTTTAATGTGATAGGATCCCCCATCATTTTTTGGGACTAATAATTCAATGGTAGATTAGAAATGGATTAAGACTCTTGAGAAGATATTTATGGACTTAAGATATAATAAAAAGGAAAATGTTACACATGGAATGGAAAGCTTTTTAGAAGTAATTCATTGATAAATATTTCCCTCATGAGAAAAAAACCAAATTGATGAGAATGTTACTCAGCTTAAATGAAAAGGAAAAAAGAAAAAGTTTCTAAGTATGAGGCTACATTTAAAAATATATATAGGTATACTATGTATTACATAAACAATAAGAAGTACAAGACTAAAAATTTATTTAAATGGATTAATCCAAGTCTCTAAAGGGTACTGGTCTCTATAACTTTTTCATTATATGATGAAATAGTTTTCTGTGTCATAAAAATGTAGAAGTAATTATCAAGATCCTATATGTTCAAAGGATATAAATAAAATAAGATGTCGAATGAGCACTAATAAAAATGGAATGCTTCAAAGAAGAAGAAGGTAATGAATAAATTTCCATCGTGTGTGAACTATAGACAAAATCATCCTAAGAAATGTTTCAAGGTCTTGGGGTTCTATTATAAGTGATGGGATAATGGTCCGGAGGCTACAATATAAAATGTAACACCCCAGGATTTCAGAGTGTGTTATTTCTTAAAAATAATTCAATAACTTGCACTACACGCAACACCGAGTTCAATCACACCATTAAAAGAGGTCATGAATAGTATTAACTACATTTTGAACTTTATATAATCCTTATAATTTTAGAATCCCTATTATGAGTATCTTAGTCATATTGCAAGAACAGATTCATTTTCAGTATTTCACTTTTATCAACTTCTAATAGTGAAACCTTTTTAAATACAATATTTTAAACTTTTTGACTAAATGGGGACATCAAAAATTTAAAATGAAACATCCCAAGCTTCCACGGTACGCTTTCCTTTGAATAAAACAGTAGCGTGTGTTGTACGCAACTTCGAGTTTTAACACACACCACAACCAATCAAACTGGCCATTATGAATAGTAATACCTAAATTTTGAAATAATATATATTTTATATTTTGAAATGGACTTCATTTTTGGATTCAGAATATCGAATTTAGCCTAAGGTGAAATTTTGGTACTTTTCGGATAACTTTCATATTTTGATGAATAGTGAAAATTACTAAATTTTAATTAAAAACAACTTTTTTAATCAAAATAATTAATAGTGATAAATTATTAATTTGAGTGGTTTTAAAGTATATTTAGAATATATTTTTACCATTTAATATAATGTTGGTCATTGGACATAATTATACAATTAAACCGAACATAAACAAGTGTGAATCTTTTGATAGTTATTATCTCTTAAAAACACGCTTTTTGTTTTGACAGTGGGAATTAATTTTAAATTAATTTCTGCCACTTATGTGTTTTGAATTTAGGAAAATGGATTCCATATTTGGAATCAGGATGTTCAAATTGTGTAAATAGGTAACTTTTATTTTTACACATTTTGAATAATTACTGCGGTAAATATTTTATTTACAATGGTTAAAGGGTAAATCCGGTAAATAAGGGTTAAAAAATAATATTATAATAATAAAAAATTACCCTAAAACGTGTCCTAACCTTATTGGTGGACACATACCCGACCATGGGCATCCTTGGGTCAATTTTGGGACCCCTTGGAGCCACTTGTATGTGGTAGGGACACTTTATATTAATAAAGTTAAAATAAAAATAAAAATGGCATAAGCTTACATCTTTTAGAAGAACAATTTTTACATAGGGTTATACATGTTGGATTTTAGATTATAAATATTCATTAGAAAGATAAAAGGATTTCCTACATAATGATATTTTATTTATAATTTTTAGACATCAAATAATTTAAATTATTAATGACACAATAATGATGCAATGTTTACCTCATTAATAAATCATTTAAATATATAAGATTATAATGATTAAAATATTATCTAAAACCTGTCCAATTCTTATTGGTTGATGTTATTTAGAATATTAGTCATCTTATCTTCGACCTAAATGATTTTTGGACCATTATAAACCGAATATAATTATATTATAAAGTAATACTTTCACTCTTTCCTAAAGAGCCCCTCTTCTCCCTTATAAAAGGAGACCACTTCTACTCATTCCTCACACCTCTCAAGCCCCTTGGCTCGTCCAAACTTTGCCCAACTAAGCTCCCCACATCCCTATCCTCCTCCTTGAAGCTTCCCCTTAGGCAGAAATCATTTCAAGAAGTCCTTTGGTTCCAACCAAAGTGAGTTACCTAAATTAAAGGTAACGATTTCTCTTAAATTATTTTCATTTATTTTGCTTCTCCAACCCCAAAACTCTTTTTATTTCCCTTCTTTTGTAACAACACCAGTATCCTAAATATACTAGGATGTTGTTATAAGAAGTATTCAAACTACACATACACACAACTCCATCTAATGGATGATGAACATAATGTTTCTGTGGATGGCAAATTAACGCCTCACGAAACGATGATTGTTCAAATACATCTTACCGCCTCTCATGGTGGCCATTATGATGGAAATGTAATTAAATATGATATTGATGATATATATTTTATATATAATCTTCTTTAATTCCATTTTATTTCATTCCATTATTCGTTTCATGTTGTATATACATACGATAATTTCATTTGAGGAAGTGCGGACTACCGCCCCCTTAAAATGATATGACTCGTTCATACCACACATGGAACGTATAAAGGATGGTGTTAATGAACTTAAGTAACATGTATAAAATATTATATTATACTGGAATAGTAATATACCTATGTATCATTGGTATTCGATTCTTTTAAAATAAAAATTAAATGGAAGTAGCGTTCGTGCGTACGTACGGACTACCGTCTCCACGAACGCGATGAGATTCATTTTCCATCGTATCCATTAAAGTATAATTATCATTTGATGATTTAAAAATGATGTTTAAGGACTTGATACCATTCTGGATTTGAATAATATACAACTTATCCTTTACAAACATGGTTTATGTAACAAAACATATAAAAGAAAATGAGTAAGTTAACACCCGAAACGACGATAATTTTAAGATATTATTATCAAATCAATATTAAAAGATCATATATGATATCATATTAATGTATATGATTCTTGTATAATTTAATAACAATTATTTCACCATTATACAGGAGGTTAGCTTACCCCAACAAAGGAAAAGTACAAGGTAAGGGTTATTTCACAATCTCTTCATTATCCGAGGTTGTATTATACGTAATAATCTACTGGGATCTCTTTATCATCCACATCCATGTTTCTTCGAAATGTATTTCAAAACATTTTTACTATTTACAAGAATATGGGTTAAAGTCATTTATACCCTTGTTTGACTTTTTATAAGAGGTTTATAAAGGAATCTTTCCGTCGTTTTCAAAACAAGGTCCTTTTTAACCTTTTCGACAGAATTGAGGTAAGAATGTTTTTTTTACTTATACGGCGGGTGCGGTTATTTTCCGCCGTTATAAAATCGTCGAAGCTTTCCATACAAGCTTATAAGAATATTTTCAAAGAAAATGTTTTATTTTATATGGATCTTAAATGATTTCAAAATAAAAGGAGATACTTCTTTAAAAAGAATTTTGATTTCATCTATGTCAACATCCTTTGATGGATTTTAAGATTATTTGAAGTTGATTTATTATGATACAAAACTTCTATATTGTATTGAAGGTTTTGTGATATGTTTGACTGTGGATGTGCTATTTTTATACCAATCATAGTTTATGGTGAAATTATTGACATTTCGTATGCTAGTTTTAATACGAATGTTTATGTTATGTTTAAACCTTTTCATATGGGAATGCATTGGACTTAATAAGTGACGGGTGGAGCCCGCTATAGCTCCTCGATGCATCGGTAGGTCTCATGAGACAAACTAGTGTCTTGGCACAAGGCCTTGACAAAATCTTATTTGTAGTCTTGGCACGAGGCCTTGGCTATGTGGTTATGATAGTCTGGCATTATGCATTCCAACATTATGAAAGTGGTTATTGATATTGCATGTGATTATTCGATTAGTAGAATATCCATGTGAATAAGTAAATGGCATTATTTCATTTTACTTTTTCCATACTATGTTGAAGTTCAATTTTAAAAGGCTTTTGTTTTAGTAATTCATTGCCTTAAATGTTTATGATTATTTTGAATGTTCCGCTATATTGTTATCCTTACTGGGCATTTGAGCTCACCCCTTTTCTATGTTTTATTTTTCCCAGGTAGTGGAGAAGTAAATTATGAATGACTTGCAGGGATATTATGAGGGGTTAATAGTGTGGATATGAAGACTTTGTTGTTGTAGTAGTTTTTCACTTTGAAATGTAATGTAAAACTATATGATTATATCTAGTGTTTCCAAGGCTACTAAACCAATCGGTCTTTCGAGATTTGATCTTTCTTGTGATCATGCCAATGTTATGTAATAATGCACCGACTCTGGGTAACTGGGGTCGGGGCGTTACAGTTGGTATCAGAGGAAGTTTAGTATAAACCTTGGAATCTAGATTTAGATAAACTCTGATTAGAGTACGTAGACCTAAGATGAACTTTGAGGATTAGTATAGAAGAACTTCCTAGAATTTTGGTATTGTAGAGATTTTGTGAGTTTTCCGAGCAATACATCCCTGTCTGGATACGAGCAGGTAGAGGCGGCTCTGGCACAGATGTACCTAGGGGTAAATCCCGAAAACACCGCTTTGAGCTAGACTTGAACGGGAACTGGTGCACGACAACGGGCCTTGCTGCACTCTTGGTTACGACACTCCCGGGGGATATGCTTAGGATAATTCTCATTTTCTTTACAAACCATTGTGAAGGGTTTATGAGTATATACATCCTTAAATGAGACATTTTTATGATTATGGATTATATCCATAAATAGTTCAATTTATGTTAAGTGTTTTATAAGTATGGGATTATGTATTTTGACTCATAAACTAATCTAGTTTATGCCATTGTTTAGAAATGGCGCCCAGTAGAAGGAATGATAACTCCAGAAATGCACATGATTCAAAGAGAAGGAAGGATCATATCTCTCATGGTCTTAAGCTAGAATTTATAAGAGAAATAGTCTCCCATGTATTATCATCATATGAAGAAATAATATCATGTGTTGATAAGATAAGTAAAGAGTTTACTGAGTCCTATGGCTTTGAAGGGAAGCAAGAGAAGAAAAGGATGGAAGAGAGAAAGATGGATAAAGGGAAGAGGGAAAAGAAGAATTTTCCCATATGTGGTAACTGTGGAAAGAAACACCCTGGAACTTGCCTGAAAGGAATGGGAGTTTGTTATAAGTGTGGAGGAAAAGGGCACAAAGTACGTGACTGCAAGGGTAAGAAAATTGTTTCAAATGTACAATGCTTCATTTGCAAGGAGTTTGGACACTACGAGAACCTATGTCCCAGTCATCAGACTATGCCGCAAATGATGTTATTGGATAATAATCATGTTATGATACTACCACAGATGAAGAGGAATGATTAGAGTTCTTATGTTGATTATGTCAATTGAGTGTTGTATCAACAATGTACTTGTTACAATAATCATGGAGTATATAAGGATTGTACTGTAGTACTATTTCATTAAGGACTTGAGATTGTGTGGAACAAAGAAAAGTGACTCAATAGCAGGATAAATTTTTGGAAAATATATGGTTGAGAGAATGATAAATCATAATATAGTTCTGATACTGAGGTAGTGATTTTGGAATAATATGTGATTGTTTTGGATAGATTATATTGGATATTCTTGACTACCCTGGAACTGATTAATGATATTCCATCATTGTTGGGGTTTAAAACATTTTTGGATTAATGAAGTATATCCAGCATTTTATATGGAATAAGGGAGCATGAATGTAATCAATAAGGAATATGGTAATACATGATGAAGGTATTCATATGCTATTACGGGGTAAAAAGGATCTATATTATGTTTACCTTCCTTATAAATGTTGGACTGTGAGTTTGGATAGAAGTATTTTGGATAGTTCTAGTTTGGATTATTTTGGATTTCCATAAAAGGACAACCCGGAGGTCGGGCGGCAACCCGTCGCGTCCGGCAAGGCTGCGAGACTTGAACCCGCAACCGAATGGCGACAAGGGTGTATCACCTACCACTGGCCCAGGAGATGTCCTGGATTAAATAATGTAGTTTTTTTAAAAGATCTGGTAGAAGAATTATAAATTCGTTTATTTTGGAACCCTGTACAAATAGTATAAATATAATTTTTTTTACGAGTGAAAGATGAGTTTATGGTAGAAATTTATTAATGGATAAAACTCTAATTATAAAGTAAGTATATCTCCTTATGATCATAGCCAATCTCATAAATAAATTCCTCAATATTAAGAAAAGCAACTTAGAACAAAAATGTTTTCCTAGATGGTACCTTAAATCATCACTAATTTATGGCTTTGGGATTGTTGGCCTTTTCATAGCCATGTTCTCTACCACTCTCCATAAGATAATTGATGGTTAGATTTCTCTTCCATATCCATATTTTCCTACATGGAACCCTAGTATGTGTTATTTTCGGTAATCTTCATACTTTCCACTCTTTATTTTAAATAGAGGCCTCATTAATTCATTTTTCGATGTGGGATTTCAACTAAGATATTTTGAAATGTCAAAAATGTGTTGTCCCAATACCCTATATTTTGTTGAACCTATGGTACTTAAAATCATCATAGATTGATGAATTTAAGGACCTCAATTTTATACTTGTTTGTGATTGATGACCTCAATCACTACCTATAAATATTTACGTTTTTCCTCCAATTATATGTCTCTAATTTCCACCAATGTTCTCCTAATCGAGATCATAATTTGGTGGTGACCCTTTCATTTATCTTTTCCTCATATTAAGACTAAATTTTAGTAACCCAATTTCCGATGTGGGTTTTCCCACAAATATATTTTCTACTTTCAACCTTTTATTTTCTAAGAACAATTTCAAATTGCGAGGACGCAATTTATTGAAGGAGGGGAGAATGTAACACCCCAGGATTTCAGAGTGTGTTATTTCTTAAAAATAATTCAATAACTTTCACTACACGCAACACCGAGTTCAATCACACCATTAAAAGAGGTCATTAATAGTATTAACTACATTTTGAACTTTATATAATCCTTATAATTTTAGAATCCCTATTATGAGTATCTTAGTCATATTGCAAGAACAGATTCATTTTCAGTATTTCACTTTTATCAACTTCTAATAGTGAAACCTTTTTAAATACAATATTTTAAACATTTTGACTAAATGGGGACATCAAAAATTTAAAATGAAACATCCCAAGCTTCCACGGTACGCTTTCCTTTGAATAAAACAGTAGCGTGTGTTGTACGCAACTTCGAGTTTTAACACACACCACAACCAATCAAACTGGCCATTATGAATAGTAATACCTAAATTTTGAAATAATATATATTTTCTATTTTGAAATGGACTTCATTTTTGGATTCGGAATATCGAATTTAGCCTAAGGTGAAATTTTGGTACTTTTCGGATAACTTTCATATTTTGATGAATAGTGAAAATTACTAAATTTTAATTAAAAACAACTTTTTTAATCAAAATAATTAATAGTGATAAATTATTAATTTGAGTGGTTTTAAAGTATATTTAGAATATATTTTTACCATTTAATATAATGTTGGTCATTGGACATAATTATACAATTAAACCGAACATAAACAAGTGTGAATCTTTTGATAGTTATTATCTCTTAAAAACACGCTTTTTGTTTTGACAGCGGGAATTAATTTTAAATTAATTTCTGCCACTTATGTGTTTTGAATTTAGGAAAATGGATTCCATATTTGGAATCAGGATGTTCAAATTGTGTAAATAGGTAACTTTTATTTTTACACATTTTGAATAATTACTGCGGTAAATATTTTATTTACCATGGTTAAAGGGTAAATCCGGTAAATAAGGGTTAAAAAATAATATTATAATAATAAAAAATTACCCTAAAACGTGTCCTAACCTTATTGGTGGACACATACCCGACCATGGGCATCCTTGGGTAAATTTGGGGACCCCTTGGAGCCACTTGTATGTGGTAGGGACACTTTATATTAATAAAGTTAAAATAAAAATAAAAATTGCATAAGCTTACATCTTTTAGAAGAACAATGTTTACATAGGGTTATACATGTTGGATTTTCGATTATAAATATTCATTAGAAAGATAAAAATATTTCCTACACAATTATATTTTATTTATAATTTTTAGACATCAAATAATTTAAATTATTAATGACACAATAATGATGCAATGTTTACCTCATTAATAAATCATTTAAATAAATAAGATTATAATGATTAAAATATTATCTAAAACCTGTCCAATTCTTATTGGTTGATGTTATTTAGAATATTAGTCATCTTATATTCGACCGCAATGATTTTTGGACCATTATAAACCGAATATAATTATATTATAAAGTAATACTTTCACTCTTTCCTAAAGAGCCCCTCTTCTCCCTTATAAAAGGAGACCACTTCTACTCATTCCTCACACCTCTCAAGCCCCTTGGCTCGTCCAAACTCTGCCCAACTAAGCTCCCCACATCCCTCTCCTCATCCTTGAAGCTTCCCCTTAGGCAGAAATCATTTCAAGAAGTCCTTTGGTTCCAACCAAAGTGAGTTACCTAAATTAAAGGTAACGATTTCTCTTAAATTATTTTCATTTATTTTGCTTCTCCAACCCCAAAACTCTTTTTATTTCCCTTCTTTTGTAACAACACCAGTATCCTCAATATACTAGGATGTTGTTATAAGAAGTATTCAAACTACACATACACACAACTCCATCTAATGGATGATGAACATAATGTTTCTGTGGATGGAAAATTAGCGCCTCACGAAATGATGATTGTTCAAATACATCTTACCGCCTCTCATGGTGGCCATTATGATGGAACTGTAATTAAATATGATATTAATGATATATATTTTATATATAAGCTTCTGTAATTCCATTTTATTTCATACCATTATTCGTTTCATGTTGTATATACATACGATAATTTCATTTGAGGAAGTGCGGACTACCGCCCCCTTAAAATGATATGACTCGTTCATACCACACATGGAACGTATAAAGGATGGTGTTAATGAACTTAAGTAACATGTATAAAATATTATATTATACTGGAATAGTAATATACCTATGTATCATTGGTATTCTATTCTTTTAAAATAAAAAATAAATGGAAGTAGCGTTCGTGCGTACGTACGGACTACCGTCTCCACGAACGCGATGAGATTCATTTTCCATCGTATCCATTCAAGTATAATTATCATTTGATGATTTAAAAATGATGTTTAAGGACTTGATACCATTCTGGATTTGAATAATATACAACTTATCCTTTACAAACATGGTTTATGTAACAAAACATATAAAAGAAAATGAGTAAGTTAACACCCGAAACGACGATAATTTTAAGATATTATTATCAAATCAATATTAAAAGATCATATATGATATCATATTAATGTATATTATTCTTGTATAATTTAATAACAATTATTTCACCATTATACAGGAGGTTAACCTACCCCAAAAAAGGAAAAGTACAAGGTAAGGGTTATTTCACAATCTCTTCATTATCCGAGGTTGTATTATACGTAATAATCTACTGGGATCTCTTTATCATCCACATCCATGTTTCTTCGAAATATATTTCAAAACATTTTTACTATTTACAAGAATATGGGTTAAAGTCATTTATACCCTTGTTTGACTTTTTATAAGAGGTTTATAAAGGAATCTTTCTGTCGTTTTCAAAACAAGGTCCTTTTTAACCTTTTCGACAGAATTGAGGTAAGAATGTTTTTTTTACTTATACGGCGGGTGCGGTTATTTTCCGCCGTTATAAAATCGTCGAAGCTTCCCATACAATCTTATAAGAATATTTTCAAAGAAAATGTTTTATTTTATATGGATCTTAAATGATTTCAAAATAAAAGGAGATACTTCTTTAAAAAGAATTTTGATTTCATCTATGTCAACATCCTTTGATGGATTTTAAGATTATTTGAAGTTGATTTATTATGATACAAAACTTCTATATTGTATTGAAGGTTTTGTGATATGTTTGACTGTGGATGTGCTATTTTTATACCATTCATAGTTTATGGTGAAATTATTGACATTTCGTATGCTAGTTTTAATACGAATGTTTATGTTATGTTTAAACCTTTTCATATGGGAATGCATTGGACTTAATAAGTGACGGGTGGAGCCCGCTATAGCTCCTCGATGCATCGGTAGGTATCATGAGACAAACTAGTGTCTTGGCAAAAGGCCTTGACAAAATCTTATTTGTAGTCTTGGCACGAGGCCTTGGCTATGTGGTTATGATAGTCTGGCATTATGCATTCCAACATTATGAAAGTGGTTATTGATATTGCATGTGATTATTCGATTAGTAGAATATCCATGTGAATAAGTAAATGGCATTATTTAATTTTACTTTTTCCATACTATGTTGAAGTTCAATTTTAAAAGGCTTTTGTTTTAGTAATTCATTGCCTTAAATGTTTATGATTATTTTGAATGTTCCGCTATATTGTTATCCTTACTGGGCATTTGAGCTCACCCCTTTTCTATGTTTTATTTTTCCCAGGTAGTGGAGAAGTAAATTATGAATGACTTGCAGGGATATTATGAGGGGTTAATAGTGTGGATATGAAGACTTTGTTGTTGTAGTAGTTTTTCACTTTGAAATGTAATGTAAAACTATATGATTATATCTAGTGTTTCCAAGTCTACTAAACCAATCGGTATTTCGAGATTTGATCTTTCTTGTGATCATGCCAATGTTATGTAATAATGCACCGACTCTGGGTAACTGGGGTCGGGGCGTTACATAAAAAGAGAAGAAATAAAAGAATTATATTCAGTTGTTCAACTATAGGGAGATGTGGTACTATGAAAATGAATTCCACAATAATCAATAGAATCTACCACATAATAGGGTAAGAGGAGAAGTTCAATCATATATGATCACTATAGTTGATGTTTAAGTACCTCATGATGTGGTTGAAGGTACTTTAATTAGGGATTCAAATTTAACTAATTATTTCTTTGATTTTGTATCCTCATGCTCTTTTATATCTTATCATATTTCCATGAAAATTATATATTTCCCTATAACTTTAAGAAGCTATTTTTGTGTTAAAACTTTTATTATAAGTTGCACTACAACAAGTATGTGTGAGGACGTCCCCATTATGACACATAAATGTTCTTTATTTTATGACCTCATTATGATTCCTATGGTTGAATTTAATATAATCTTTTTTATAGACTAGATATCAAAATATGATCTAGAAATTTATTATAAGAAGAAGGAAGTTGTGATTCATGATGAATATATAGAATTATGTACCTTTTGAGTAAAAAATTCATCATTTAAGTATCTTTATATCTTCCACCAATAGCTCTAGTGAATTATATTATTAGGGAATAATAAAAAACAAAATCTATGATTGGAAAAGGTTACAATCAAACTGATAATTTACATATTATATAAGAATATATTGATGTATACATTGAGTAATTACCAATACATACAACAGAGTGTGAATTAGAGCTATCTATTAATTTAACAACTTATATAAAAAAATATCAAAGACTTCATATATAATTGGAACTTTTAAATTAGTGGATTTGACGAAACAAGTAGAGGACTTTTGTGAAAAAAGGGTTTATTATCCCTAGTTTTTTTCCATGGGGATCCCATTATCTATTAATTAAGAAGAAATATAGATCAATTATATCATTCATTAATTATTTGAAAATAAATTTCATTATTATAATGAATAAGTATCCTCTACATCATATTTATGACTTATTCTATCAACATCACAGATCATAATATTTGTCAAAGATTGACCTTTTTTATAGGTATTATCAATTGTGAGTAAAGAAGGAATACATTACAAAGAAAACATGATGAATGAGGTGTGTACATTACGATTTTACAGTAATCCCATTTAGTTTGATTATATAACACTCTATTTTGTGGATAAAATGAACAGAGTTTTCAAGGAACATCATGATTGTACCCATTGATGATATCTTGATGTATTCTAAAAGCTACAAGGACCATGAAAATAACTTGAAGGATATTCATGGGACTCTTAGAAGGAAATAATTTATAGGAAATTTAGTTATTTTGATTTATTCCTTCATGAAGTTTCTTTTATTGTCCATATTTTCTCCAATTATAGAATCTCATGTGATCATATAAAGACAAAGGTAAACTGATAATGGCCTAAAATGGAAAAAATGAGGTATGTGGTTTCATTGGTTTGGTAGGATACTATTTGAGATTCATTAATAATTTTACCCAATTGTATAACCTATTAATTGAGTTTACACATAAAGGGGTTAAGTTTATTTGGAAAAATGAATGTGAAGAATGTTTTTATGAATTGAATAGACGATTGGTCAATGCTCTAATTTTGACTCTACCATCTAGAAATAAATGTTTTGTGATCTATAGTGATGCCTAAGAGAATGGACATTTCTATGTCATAATGAAATTTTTTAAAGTTATTACATATTAATTAATTAAATTTATGAATTTTGAATAGAACTATATAACCCATGATCTTGATTTGGCAGTTTTAATCTATTCTTTTAAGATATTGAGGCCTTTTATTTATGGTTAAATATGTGAGATATAAGAAGATCATAAAATAATAAAATACATATTTTCATAGAAATAGATCAAAATGAGATAAATATGATATCTTGAGCTACCAAAATATTGTTATTTCTCAATACACTACCACCTAGGGAAAGAAAATAAGGTATAATACTCATTAAGAAATATCAAGGGGTTGTGACCCAAATGAGGGTTGAAAGGGATCCTATGTTAATAGTTATAGTAAATATGGATGTGGAAATTATTAATTTAGGGGAGACATTACTTCTTTTAAAATTTATTTTAATCCATGTTTTTTAAAAAATTTAAAAATCTCTCAATTTGATGATGAGAACATTCCGAAGAAAATTAAATTTTTGAATGATGGGAAATTATAAAAAACCTCTTGTAAATATGGTGTTCTAGAATTTGTAAAGTGATTATGTGTTTCAAATATACTAGGGAAAAAATGGAATTGTTATATGATTCTGATAGATCAAATTTATCTATACACTCTAGTATCACTGAGATGAATAGGGATTTGAGGGAACATTTTTTGTGAGAAAACGTGAAGCAGGAAATTATATACTATTTATTAAGATTCCTGGTTTCCAAATAGGTCAATAGTGAGAGATTATATCCTAGAAGAGTCATAAAACCTATTATTATTCCTATATGTAAATTAGATTACATTTCTATGGTCTTTGGTATAGTACTACCAATGAATCATATAAATAATGATATAATGTGATTTATTTTTGATCTCCTAACCAAGACTATACATTTCCTCATCAAAAGAGAAGATTTACCTATTTATCACCTCGAAAGACTATATATTCATGTAGTTGTAAAACTTCATGGGGAACCTATTTTGTCCATGTATGATCATGATACCCAGTATACATCAAAATTCTGGAAGATTATTTAAAAGGATCTTGATAGTATGATTCATTTGAGAAACGCCTAAGAACCTCATATTGATGGACAATTAGAAAGGACTATTAAAAAATTGGAATACATGTTGAGGTCATTATATCTTGACTTTCATGGTATATTGTATCTTTATTTACCTTTCGTATAGTTTTCTTATAACAATATTTTTCATTCATTTATTAAAATTTCATTGTATGAAGCATTATATGGAAAGAGATTTTGTATCCCAACTTGGTTAGATAAAGTTTGGGAAATGATACATGTTGGTTGAGAAATTTTTTAAGAGACAATAAAAAATTTAGAACATATTTAGGCTCATATTAAGGTATTAAAATTTAGGAAAATAGTTATGATGACAATTATAGGGAGGATTTGGTATTGAAGTGGGAGATCATGTTTTCTTGAAATTATCTTCATGGATGCATGTTATAAAGTTTGGTAAGAATGGAAATATGATAATTAGGTATATCATAACCAATTAAGTTATTGAAATAATTATTTTTTATCTTACAACTGAGAAATTCCACCATGTCTCTCAAAAATACATGAGGTGTTCCATATATCATTGTTAAGGAAGTACATAGTTGACCCAACACATCTTCTCACCGATGATGAAATATAATTGGAACATGATATATCTTATTGTGAATAAATCATACAAATTATTTATATAGAAGAGAAATTATTGTGTAATTTTATGACTCTTCGAGTAAAGGTACTTTGGAGAAATCACAAAATGGAAGAAGCAACATGGTAACCAGATGTTGTTATGAGGAAGAACTACCCACATCAATTTAAAATATAATATCCAAAAAATTTTGAGGATGAAATGTTTTTAGGAGGAAAGAGTATAATACCCCAATAATTAAAATTTTATTTCCTTTTAAATAAATTTAATTTCTTTGATATCTTGTGATGCATGGAACACCAGGTTTAAAGGAAACTCGATAATATATTCAAATAGTATTTAAACAAGACCATTAAAACCAAGATGTTAAGTTGTATGGTATGAATATGAATAACTAAATTATGAATAATTTATATTTTACACATGTTAATTGGTTATAAAATTATTTTTAAATAAAAATAAGAATCATTTGAAAATAAAAAAAAATGTTTTCTAGAAAACAGTATTTTTTCAAAAAAAACTGTTTCATCGCTTCATGCCCACTTATGATAAATTTAATTGTTGAAAAATTTATAGAATGTTTTTTCAGAAAATTAATTCATTTTTTCAATCATAGCATCAAAATTAAATTTGGGTGAATTTATGTAATATTTATGAAAAATTTCATTTTCCAATGAATAGAGAAAACCACTGGTTTTTATTCAAAACATCCTTTTAATTTAAATTATTTAAAAAGATAAATTATATGTTAAACAAATTTTAAAGTTAAATTAGCTAAATTATATTATAATAAATTAAATTTTATTCATTTTAATCAATTCCATATTGAATTTTGATATTAAAATCTTCTATACTTATGAGAATTGTCTCTTTGGAAACCTGCTTTTTCATCGCGTCTGTGAGTATAATTTTAAATTGGATTCTTACACTTCTATGAATTTAATTTGGAGAAATATATTCTATATTAAGAATCATTATAATTTATATTATATTATAATTTCAACTTAATTTTAGAACATTATGAATAGTAAAATCTGTAAAAAATAATTGTTGTTGTTAATGTAAAAACTGATCAATCAGGGGTTAAACTAACATGATAAGGGATAAAATGAACTAGAAACTTTTAAAAAACAAATTTTACTGGCATATATAGAAACTATAGCCTCTAATTTTCAATAATGGCCTGTTTTTTGGTCTTTTTAATTTATAAAATCATTGTTGTAATTGATTCTTTTCAAAAATTCTATGTAAGTCATCTCCCCCACATATAAAATGTCATCACCTATCCTCCACTATTCACTATTTTAATTCCATTTGAATTATAAAATACTTATCTAAATAACTTCATTACTCCCATAATACCATAATATAGACCTTTTTATCACAAATCTTTCCTATTAAGCATTTTGGTGAAAATCTAAAGAGATTGTTTGAAGAGGAGGTATTGTTCTTAAACAAACATTTTTATTTTATTTATTCTTCCACATAATAAAAATATTATTCAATAATGGTAGAATAATAACACCAGTATCTCAAAAATATAGATATTTCATTATTTTAATGTAATAAACTATATCCATTTCCACTTCCTTTAAATGGGAAACGAAATCATCGATCATGTGCACGACAGACTACAAACTCGTGAACCGAAGTAACACGTTATCCATCAAATCATCACAGGATTGGATACAATGATGAAATTAATATTTATATATAATATTAATTATATAATTATAATTTTTTAATTATTGTATCACATATTCCTTCTTACATTATATTCCATTTAAAATATTATATCGGTTCTTGTGTGTATGGCGAACTACCACATTATGAAGCGATGTGATTCTTTTTTCACTTATGCTTCACAAGGAACGTAATGAAGAAAAAATTAATGAATAAATGTGATATATTTGACATGATATAAATTATTTAAAGTTAATATATCATAATCTCTATTACCCTTTCAATCATTACGGGAATGATATCATCACTCATGCGTATATACGGCCTACTGTCTCCACAAAGCGATGCAACTCATTTTCCATGACCAAATTTAAATAATTGTTATAATAATGTATCTAATGAGTAAATATTATATTTTTAACATTATTATCATTCAAAATATGCTTAATTGTGTCTTATTTACAAGAATAAGTTCTTTATTGACAAAACATGCAAGATATCATAAGGGAATTAACACACAAAATAATAAAAATAGTGATTTATGAATAACTGAAGGGTTGTAAATTGTAATAATAGGATGATATATGAAATTATAAATATGATTATAGTTATTGTAGAAATTATTAACATTATTAAGACCATTATATAAGAGGTTAAATAACATTCAATTAAAGTAAAACGTGAGATAAGGGACTTAGTCTCAGTTTCCCTTCATTAGGGAATATTTTATTTTGCACCTAATTTTTATATATGGTGTAAATAATTCCATGTTTTACATGTAATTTAATTCATACATATTTTTTCAGTTTAATTTACATTAAATTTGAATTATTTCAACCAATGGTATTTTATTTGAATGTTTAGAAGTGGTAAGATATTTCATCTTAATTTACATTCCATGGACACAAATTTGTTAACATACACCTATTCACATTTATGTGGGGTATATACTAAAATTTTGATGTATTTATCATGAATATCATGTTAAACATGATTATTAGAGATATTATTCATGTGTATCATTAAATTAGTTACAATTTAAAACTTCCAAAAGAGTTAATTTACATTCCATTGACACAAATTTGTTAATATACACCTATTCACATTTATGTGGGGTATATACTAAAATTTTGATGTATTTATCATGAATATCATGTTAAACATGATTATTAGAGATATTATTCATGTGTATCATTAAATTAGTTACAATTTAAAACTTCCAAAAGAGTTAAAAATCATTATACAATCTCATTTTATTTTGTGATTGTTTACTTTCTCTTAAAACAATCAATATCTTATGATAATTTTTCATTGGGAATTACATTTATCTTAAATATCCATAAAAATTTGTTTTTTATATTATTATTTCCTAAATTGTATACCACTTTTACATATGATATTTACTTTTAAAGTAATTTGATTAACTAGGGAAATATTGTTAAATCTATATCCTTTACTAAATTTGGATATTTGATGAGAAGAAATATTGATTCATTAATTAAATAAATTATTAGATATATCAAGAATACATTAGACATATACTTATGTGTGGGGACTAGTTATAGATAGACCCTTGATGCATCGACAGGTCTCATTAGACAAATTAGTTGGCTAAATCAGATGAGTTTTTACTCATAGTTTAAAAATCTCTTGTAAAAGTTCTTCACAGTAGAGGTATCATGATGCATGATATAATGACATAAAATAATTAATAATTTCTTATATTTGGAATTCAGTTATTATTATTATACATTAAATTTTCACATTTATATTATCTATGGATGTATTTCATTCTTATATTTTTTATTCAATGGAATGGGTGTCCATTTAGTTTCTCTATCATACAGATTATTCCTTATTTCAAGCACGATTTATTTAGTAAATTGTAGGAATTTAATGCTATTCACCATTCCATTTTTAATATTATTATTTATTCAAAATATATTTTATGGTACTTATCCATTACTGAGCATTTGGGCTCACCCCAATTTTGTTTCCTTTCCCCAGTTTATGAAAATGAATCCTTTTATGAGTTTCAAGGATTCTAAGAATATTTTTTGTTATGTTTTACACTATTTTTTCAATGTAAAATGGGTATCATGTATATTTTTTTTTTAAAAACAACTAATTTGATCAGTCATTTGGTATTTGAGACATTGAATCTATGTCAATGTAATAAAGTAAGCATTATATTAGGGTAACTAGAGTCTTGTTTGTTACCACCCCTCTTCAAAAACATCAACACGATGATTATAAATTTCTAATCCATTTAATCTAATTCAATTTTTAAATATGATTAAATTTTATTTAAAATTAAAATAAAAGATATATAGAAATGACTATTCTTATTGAAAAAAGGCAATAAATATTAACCATTTTTATTATTATTTCCTATAAATTACCTATTAAATTAGTCATAATATATTATTCGTATAAAATATTAATTTTATTAAAATAATATTTTTATTTTTATTAATATAAAATTTATAGAACATAAAAAGGTAAATTGATTGCAAAATATAATTTTTAGCAAAAAATGATTTTATTATTTATTTCTCTAAATTAATTTAATAAAAATAAACTATATATTTTATTAAAAGTGGTAATATGAAATATATATATGTTATATAAATAATTTAACACATTTATTATTATATGTTTATATGATCCTAACATCTACTTACATAAACTCTCGAAATATATATATAAGACTTAAGGATAATATAAATAGTGGTGGTTATTTGGGTTGGTGCTTCAAGTGGAAGGGATCTCATAGTGATTTCCATGATCTTGAACTTCTCTCGAGAATGATTTAAATCAAGACTCAAATATTAGAGTTTTTCTTAGGGTTTTTCTAGGTATAACACAATAAAATTTACCACATTTATAGTCTTGTATAAATGAACTCTATAAGGAGGAATTCTACTACATGATTCCATTTATTCCACTTCATTTACTAATTTTATAATATGTTTACTTATACTTATACATATTTAAAAAATGGATATATTAAATGGTCATATTTTAATTATAGAATAGTTAATTTTAATTTAATTTTCTATGAAAAATAATCTATCATAACTTTAAATTATTATAATTTTAGGTTTGTCACATTTTACCCACCTTAAAGGAAAGTTTCCCTTCAAATTTCATTAATATAATGAAAATAAATTGAAGTATATGTGTATCCTTAAATATTAATGTTCTGATACATCTTTATCAAATTGAATGTGTGTAACACTCTGATATTATAGAAGAAGAATATTATATTAGATAACATATACGACATGCAACATTGAGGCCAAACTAACTATCATATACTATTTTAAATGTGACCTTTATAACCAAGCAATTAAATTTTTTAATATGAATAGTATAAATTATTTTTTGAAAATTGTGAATAAATAGTTTATATGAAACAAATATATTGGTAAATTAGGACTTAATTTTTAGTAATGTCTTTACATGCTTCAAAAATATATTTTTCGTCAAAAATATTTTCAGTTTTTTGATAGAAAATAATATAATTAATTTATAATAATTTTTTATTTTATTATAAAAATATATTTTTTTTAATATATTATTTAAAAAATAATGTAGGGGGAAATTTTTGTAATTTTCAAAAAAATGTGATTTTTCAATGAATAGTGAAAAATACCACTTTTTGAAAAAATGTCATTTATTTTCAATAAATGAAGTAATTTAAAAATACCATTATAATTTTAATTGTATTTAAAATTTAAATAATAATTATATAGTTATTTTAAATCTAATTAATTATATTTGAATCATTTATATATCATATTTTGGTTTATGTTTTTTTATGATTAAAACACATTTTTTCTTCAAATTGTTTTTAAGTGCATAATGTTTCTCCATTTCAATTAATTAAACTAAAAGGTATTGAGGAATGATTTGAACTAAATAGATTATATATATATATAAATTCTGATAACATTTATTACTATTCATAAGGAAAATGTTACATCATATTATACTTGAAAAATAAATTTTTGAAAACTGCATTTTTTCAACACATTTTTCGAGTTCATTTTTAAATTAAATTATGCCACTAATTTTAATTTAATTTATTAAAATGGATTCCATATTTTGAATCTTAATAATTTATATTAGTCAATATGGTAAATTATTTTTCTATATGAGTATTAAAAAGATTAAAAAATCACCACAATAAAAGGGTAAATCAGTTTAACCTAGGATAAAACTAAGTGATAAGGCCAACATTTTTTATATTTATGATTGTTGGATGAGTTTATTTTTACCCCTATAATATTAGTATCTATATTCAATTATTTATTAGACCCTTATCCATGAAAATAAAATATATAATAATTTAGGTAAAGAAAACCGTAAAATATTACTCTCTTCGAGTTAAATATTTATTATATTTTCACAAAGCGATAAAAATAAGTGGTGAATTAATTTTGAATATTATTTTAATTATAATAAAATATTTTTTTTATGTTAATTTATTTTTAATTTTTAGTAATTATATAGTTACATTAAACTCTTATACAACGTTGAAACATGGCTTGGGAAACCAGTAGAAAACTCAAGGTAATAATTTTAAAAACATTAGAAATAATGTATTTTGGATGGGTTCTAGTTCCAAAATAATTTTATAGTTAAAAATGATCTACTATTTTTTGTTAAATTTTTTATATTTTAAATTCATTATTATCTTCATGTATTGAAATTCATGTTAAATGAATTGTGTTAAAATTAAATTGATGATATTTTTTGTTAAATAATACTTTATTGAATTGTTTAAAAATACTAAAAAATAATGAAATAGAAAAATTAGGATGAAAATGGTCTAAAATTTTGTCCATTTCCCATTTAAGATCCAATTTTTATCTTATAAGTAAAATTATAACTCTTTCAATTAGAAACTTTTGTTACCACATTATAGGTTATAACGGGTTTATTGGGGGTTAAACCAAGTGATAAGTGTTAGTTTCCAAATAAAATATGTTTAAAATATTATTTTATGGATATATTTGAATCATATACTATCCATAATTCAAATACATGGAAATTGTAAAGTATTTTCATTGAATATTTTCATATTATAATTCAATACTTTGTAAAATTCCAAAAGTGACCCTCCTCTCACATATAAATGAGAACTACCTCTTCTCTCCCCTCCAAGCTCAAGAACCATTTCCTTCCAATACCTACCCAAATACATTATTTACATCCATCACCATGATCTAGAGTAAATTTTTGGATAAACCAATGATCCTATGAGGTATTTAGGTATAAACTTAAAGATGTTGTTCGACGAAGAGTTATTGTTCATAAATACGTGTTATTTTTTTACTTCTTATTCCACATACTTAAAATGTTATTAAAACATGATTATAAAATAATATTAATATCTTAAATAAACTGATATATTTTTATTTTAATGTGATACCCTATATACATCTACTCTTCCATTAAATGGGAAACTAAATGGTCATTCATGTGTAAAAAAGACTACCGCCTCATCAACAGATGTAATTTTTTTTCCATCACCATCACTCATGACTTGTTTTATTAATGGATTTAATATATATATATATATATATAATATTTAGTACATATTTATCATTCTTTGATGTTAATATATCATATAATTTCTTACCTTTCCATTCCTTAACTGATAATGTTGGTCATCCGTACGTATGGATTATAGCCTCCAGAAAGTAATGTGATTCATTTTTCATACCCACATATCATAAATTATATATATAAGTTTATTTTAAAAATTAATGAGATATTTTTTTATAATTATCATTATATAAAGTTAAAATAATACTTATGTTTTTTCTATCATGATCATTGAGAAATGGAAATGTTAGGCATGCAAAGGTACGGCTCACATCTCCATGATTTTAGTAAAGTTTATTTTTCATAAAAATATTCCATAATTTGTTTAAAATTTATGATTGAGGTATAAAAAATAAAATTATTTATTGATTATTATTTTGGATACTATGGATCAATGACCACTTTTACCATAGTCAAACTCCTGAAGTCATTTTGGTCATATGAAATGAATATCATCAAAACATCTAACATGAACTTAACTGATTAAGTAATTAAATATAAAAGGTTATTAAGTAAAATAAAAAGTAATAATAACAATTTATAATTTTATTAATAAATTAAATAATTTACATAAGTTTATTATTCAGGAATATAAAAAATATATGTGATGAGTCAGACCTGAGGTAAGAGATTCTATCTCAATTTCAGTTCATTGAAGCATATTTTAATGTTATGAAACCAATTTCACTATAGTGTATTTACTTTCCACTTAAATTTTATATCTTTAAACCATCAACGAACATGTTGTTTTAATTTTTAATTTTAACTAATTCATCCAACAGTATTTTAATTTAAATTTAAAATGTTGTAAGTTGTTTTATAACTCAATTTACATTCATTAGGTTATATTACTTCTTCATTATCATTGATATTATTAGATTTTTTATGAAATATATTTTGATTATATTATGTTTTATTTCCAAAAAAATTATGAAAATTTAAATTTCCAGCACATAATCAATTCGTTGAATAATTATCATTTCAATTGCATGATCTTTGTAAGAGATCTGGTCTCAATTTTCACTCTTTTGAGACATTTTTGGTACTATACACCAATTTATTTATATGAGGTGTATCAGAATCCCCTATGATATTTTAAATAATGATTATATTTATATTCATGTTATTTAATTTTTCTTTTGATGATATTTATTTAATGGGGTTATGATTCAAAATTTACTAAAGTGGTCAGGGTTTATTTCACAATCTTGTCATTGTTCAGGATTATTTATGACTAAGTTTTTGATGAAGGAAATACTTGATCTTTATAAAT
This sequence comes from Viscum album, assembly GCA_963277665.1. Classification (NCBI taxonomy): domain Eukaryota; kingdom Viridiplantae; phylum Streptophyta; class Magnoliopsida; order Santalales; family Viscaceae; genus Viscum; species Viscum album. The sequence continues at coordinate 820,936,661 of OY728126.1, forward strand.
TAATCAAAAAATATGTTATTATACTATGATTATTTAGGGAAAATATAAATTTTACTTTAATTTTTCTCTATTTATATTCTCATGAAACTAGAATAATGTTTTTAAGGAAAACCGATTTGTTTTTCTACTCGGTCAGGAATCTTTTTATTCTATATCCATATTTTACATAAAATGTTTTAAAGAATATTTTAAATATTTTATATTGATTTTTTGAGAAAATTTTTATACCCATGTTTAACATTTTAAAAATGTTTTAAATGTAATCATCTTATTGTTTTATAAATATGGTATTTATGGTCTATTTACCTAAAATTTGAATGGAATCATTTCTTCAATGCATTCCAAATAAAAAATGGTTACACCATCACGTCTAATAATTTATTTTAAGATCACATCATAAGTTTCCATGAATATTTTAAAAGAAAAATTTTCCCTAATATTCTGGAAATTTTTATTTTTTGAAAGTGAATTTTCCTTAAGAATGTATTAATGATATTTGTATTGTATTTCTATTAATCAAATAAAAACCCTTTATTTTTATTATGATCAATAGGGGATATGTTATAATGATACCATCTCTATTCATTATCTGCATGGTTTCTGATTAAGTTGATTGCAGACAATATTAACATTTAATATGTTTATATGGATTATATATTGATTTTTTTTTCAACCCACTCATATGATGAATAAATTAGACTTATTATGTGATTGTAAGGGACCTCCATAACCCCTCAATGCATCTGTTTGTATCATGAGACAAAATTGGTTGGTTATTTGGTCGAGACCTTACCTATTTCTGTAATATTTCCTCTCACAAGGTCCTGATTATTAGTTTATTATGTTATACATTATTATTATTGTAATATCCCATCCATCCTCATTATCTTGAGAAAAAGTAGTGGTGATACGAGCCTTAGGTGACATCCCCATGACACCAAAGGCTGGAAATAAATTCCAAGGGATTTAAATAACTTTGGGTGATGATTTTACCTTCAAATAAAACATTTATAAAAACATAAAAATAGACATAGAATATAATATCTGATACATAAATACGAATAAAATCAAAGGTATTCCCAATAGTAAACAACAATATCATAGTACCAATGGAAACAGAACACAAAAATATGAAAATACTAAGATACACCAAGAACCGAATAAAAAAATGACATAATCCAAAGAAAACCTTGAAAATTATCCAAGCTCCAACTCCTAACCTTTCCTTTGCCTACATCCTAATAGATGAAATCTGTAAATGCACCAAATTTCCTAAGAATAGGGTGATTATAAACTCAGTAGGATTTCTCCAATGACTTCCTAACTCACACCACTAGGAAAAAACCTATTATCAACATTTATATAAAATGGTTGAAAATAATTTTAAACAATTTATATCAAAACCATAAACAATATCAGAGAGAATGCAATTATTTAGTTATAAAACCATTTCATTTTATTTGGAATACTCATTCATGTGTCTCCACACATACACACACCCATGCATGTAAAGTGATAGTTCTATACCCATGAAAAATATCTCTTCCATCCACCAAGTCATCACTGGGTATCCAATCTCCTTATTCCCCAATGAAACATGCCATATATCCTTGGTCATGTCCTTCAACCCAATGGTACACACCCCTTACTTATGGTCATGTAAAAACCATGAACTCACACAAACCATGGATTCTATAACACATTTCATACTATTTTACATAAAAATAATTCTTTCCTAGAAACATTCCATCAAACCACTTGTGCACATAAAATAATTCCATGATTTTAAAAATAACATTTTAAAATTATTAAAAAATAGGTTTTTCCAAAAATCCATTCAGTTTTACAATTTCAAATTCAAAACTAAAATTGAATTTCAATTAGTAATCACATAATTTTTTCCTAAAAATTTCATAAAAAATATTTAATTAAAACTTTTCCTATAAGTTCTAAGTCACTTAGATATTAAATAGAATCCAACTACCTCTCAATGATTGGAGAAAATGATGAATGACACTAAAAAACTCATGGTACAGACTTGAATATTATTTTCATCAATAGATTCAATGAAATCTCATCAGTATTCCCACCAAAGAACATAGCTATATAAACAATGGAATATATATATGGTTTTGGGGAATAAAAAGTATATATTTAAGCAGAAAGGGGAAGAACTAGTACTTATATATGATTTTATATCTCCAACGTGATTTGATTTTCCAAAAAGTTACTTGAGGATCAAAGGGAAAGATCTGTCAAGCCTTGGGAGGGATAGAAATTTGAGATCTTTTGTAATTAGGGAACTAATGAGGTCTTTTGTCTTAATATAGAATAAAACCTCAATTTTCATTGTTTTAAGTGTATTTTACATTGTTATGCCACATGGTTTGGAAAAGCATGCACCAACCATGTGGAGATACTATCTCAAGGACACACCTCCCTCAATTGGATCGCTTGGTTAGTGAAATCATGCTCTAACCATGTCTTTCCCTATATTTCAAGTTGCACGGTTTCCCCTGGGAACATGCCTGATTTTTCTAAACCATGTGAATAATTAGTTACTCTAAAAACTTTTTTTATAGTTTCTTGGAGGTGGTTCATGGTTCCTACTAACTTTTCACAAATTATGAACCTCCATAAACACATATAAAACATGTATAAATCCCTAGAAAATACAAAAAATTAACAAAAAGTATTTTATAAGATAAAATTATATAAAAAGGTTCTTGTAATTGAAACTTGTGGGTGATACATTCTCCTTAACATTGGTTTTTCCATCCATGGAAAGTATAAAACCATATTTTTCCTAAAATATTTCAGGCTATTACTCAAACATTTACTTTTCGTACTTCAACATTTCATCCTAAATCTGGCTATATTCCCAAAAATCCCACACTAAACAGATGATTTTCCCATGCATGATATTTTATTTCCTATCCATAATTCATACTAGCACATGAACCAATATAGCATTCAATTAAACATCAATATGGTACCATTGAATCACATAGTCAACATTAGGTTGTTACTTCATCAATTAAGATACATAAAAAACATTATGCATGAAACTAAAAATTGGGGGTAGTGATAATCAATAAGCCATGTCACCCACATGCTAAAGTATCTCAAAATTGATAATTTACCAAGGAGAAAACATTCCTTAGTAAAATTATGTTGTCTAATCCGTGGAGATATTCTCAAGAAAACATGGTCACCCACCTCAAATAATAGTGGTGATTGAAAGAGATCCACATATGATTTATAATGACTTTGTTCCATCATGGTTCTCCTTCTGATCATCTAAATATTCTCTATTGTTTCTTTCACAAGGCTATGTTCGATATGTAGAGTCACACCAATTTATATCCAATAAATTGGAGAACAAAAAGGACTTCTATAAAATGCTCCTAAACTTATCCTCCAAAATTTATATCATTTTTTGGATTACCTATTCATTTAAGGATGATAAGTTTTAATCATGTTAAACTTTATTCCAAGGGATTGATATAAAGATTTCCCAAAATAAGATTTAAACCTAGGGTCTCAGTCGGATGCAAGTGACACAGGTATGTATTACAACTTTATAACTTCTTGCATGTAGAGTTTGGAAAAATATTCCACTCTATTTGATTCAAAAATAGGGATGGAGTGGGTTGAATTCATAAGTGGGTTCACAATCACCCATATGGAATCATGTTCTCTACCATTTTTGGTAGACCGGCCACAAAATCCATAGCTATTTTTTCTATTTACACATGGTAATTGGTAAACACTATAATATATTGGTTGGTCATTGATGATCTTACTTAACCAGTAGATAGGTAAGGAATCTCAAAACATACACTGCTACAACACTTTTTATAACGGTCCACCAAAATTTTTATTTCAATGATTTATACATTTTCTGAGTCCCTGGATGAAAAAAAATCTCAGATGGAGTTATACCCTAAGAAGTCATTCTTGATAATCAAATTTTCAACCTTTAATTCTCAAAACTATAACACTGAGTTCCCATCTTGCTTCCATCCCATAATGGTCTCACCACCATTGAGTTTTGACCTCATGGTAACACATTCAAGATAATATGTTTGGGTATTTCTATCCTTATCAATCAAATAAGAAATAAAAATAACTTTAAAAAAATAAAAAACATTATATTTTTACTCATAATCTAGATGCATATTGGGTATGACTGATATAGGATACCATTTATCTGAAACCACTTTAGCTAACTGTTCCTAGGAATTTCTATTAAAGGGATCTTTTATATGATTTCCTTTCCCTAGTGTATTCAAAAGGTAAAATTAAAAAAAAATATTACATCCATATTCTTTTCCTTAGATTCAATTTTATTAATAAGAAAGTGTGCTTCACTCCTTTATAATCTACATAAACCATAAAATTATCACAAAAAATATGGTGAAACTAAGTATTTTAAGTCATGAATTAAAACACCCAACTCTAAATAATGTGTTTTGGAGTTATTATCACACAATTGTAACTACCATGAACCATATGCAACAACATTATCTCTATAAATTAAAACACATCCCTACCAGGACCTCAAGGAATCATAATAGACTACATAGCACTATCCAGCCGCTAGAAAAAGGAGGATAGGTGCTGATGTAATTATAACATTAATTTCATGAAAGGGTTTATAGAATTCATTATTCTATAAGAATGTAACACATTTCTATATAAATACTATCATCTACCAAGACCCATCACAGTGGTTCCCATGCCATGACTCGCCAATCCTGCCACCAATAGGTTAGGGGAAAGTGACCAGCACCGAGTAAGAATATCACTAACATTGTCACGAACCCCTCCCCACAAGGTGTACCCCTCCTGGGCTGGAAATGTGAGAAGGGAGATAATGACCCATGAGTCCCGCCTCCAGTAGGCATTGAGTTGGCGACTAGCATCAAAGGTATAGAAAACCCATAGATTGGAGGCATTACCCTCTAAGAGAACACATGCGAAAGAGAGAGATAAGATAGACAACAACCAAATCCAATCCAGACTGAAATATAAAAGAAATCCCAAGTAAAAATATGTAATGTCATGCAAACTACTACAACTGAAAGGGGAAAAACTTCAAATACCCAAAATAAAGTAAAAATAGTAGTAACCACAATCCTGAATAGCTCTTACAAACCCAAGCTAGTAGAAAACAGCTCAATCTCCAACACTCTCCAAGGGACATAAAAAACAGTTTATATATACATTGGGTGAGTCTAATAATATACTCAGTAGGATCTTCCCTAAATCCTCTCATACAAAAGTAAAGAAAGCATGCTAAAGCATAGTGAACAACAAGTGAAACTAACTCGTCACATAAACAGGTTTACTAAGTTCCTAGCCTCACCATGGCTACTCTCATAAAGTAACGTATAAAAGAGTATATAATATAATAAAGAATATCAAGGGTACCTTGCTACTACTTCCCCACTTGTTTGCCACTTTTCCCCAACATCACACGTCTTAATCATCTCTCTCTAAAGAAAAGGCTTGCCTGTAGACACCTAGGTGAAGCACCAAAACATGCACCTCATACAGCCACACCACCACGTCTACACAAGAAAGTAACTAGGTAGTTTCTAGGATCCACAACAGCTTGTATAACATGTATCATACGTCAGGTATTATACCTCAAGCCATTACAACTCATACACCGAGTAAAGATCCTCAAGACATCACAACCTATACATGTTACACCTATAGTAGTTCATAGGATACCATATCTAGAATATATGTGTGTGAATAACCATAAGCCATTACAACCCTCTACACACATATATGGGGAAAAATAACCATTGTGTATACTCGCACAAGTAACTACCAAGAGAAGAGAGTGGGGCCAAAGGGGGTAGTTAGCCATCCATCCTCCCACTAGAATGTTGGAGAAAACACCACCCAGGGCTCGGAATCCCTGGGGTGTCAGTTGCCCTAACTGATAGGGTGGAGTAGCGTATAGAAACACAAAAAGTACAGAATATACTATATCTCAGAACCACACTATGGGCATAACCTAGTCTTAGACTCAACTATAGATAATGTCTCTTCAACTCCCGGCTGCCACTTCTAAGACTAGGTATCCTATAAGCACACAACCATTTAAAGAGCATTATTTCCTTACTTCATTCCCTTTTTATCTGCTCCACTTTATGTTAATTAATTCTTTAAACATTAATTAACCATTAACAATTCCACATTAAATTTCATTATAATCACACCCAAAGTCCATTGTCCCTTTAAAATTGTAACCTCAACATATTGTTCCAGCAAGCTCCAACCCCATGGGTTAACATCATTTATTCAATTATTTATTTACAGCATTACTTTCCAATTTTCCAAGTCATTATAGAAAAACATTCTATGATACTAAACACAAGGGGTCTCAACTTGGTGAGTAGATAACTACCCGTCGAGTCTTTTCCTCCTATATTAAGAGCATAGACCCATCCTCCTTTAAGAATCTAGACACAGAAAGCACGTGGCATACACCGCACGGCATCACCCATTTTCTGAAAAAGGGTAAGAAAGACAAGTTTCCTTGAGCAGTGGGGAATATAAAGTAGATAAACAAACAATAAGAATTAGTAAGAATCCAAACATTCACATCCAACACATTTCATCATCCATGGTATCCTCCCCGACACCCACATGCATAATCTGATGCATATTGCCACTCTAGGCATCAACTGTGGCCAAAACCAATAGTCTCCCATGCCCCCACATATCACAACAGCTATCCAGGCTCACATCACAACACATGCAGCAGGAAAAACAAACATCTTATCAATTGGGCTCTTGACCCTCAAACAAGAAAAAGGGTAACTCATAACCCTACAAGTATTATCTTTTATCAAAACAACCAGTTATTCAATCCATCTTGGATTAACCGATTTATTATTATTAGGTTCCAACTTTTGGAAACCTAAACAGTTAGCTATCAGAAATAATTAAACATGCTTATTGCACAAATTTTATTAACATAAAATTAAAACAACATCAATCATATTCATTCACATGACTCTTTATCTTTATCCAATAAATTATAAATTAATTATGGATTTACGTTCTTTACCAATTTCTATCAAGAACAAAAATCTAAACAAGCAAGCTTTGATATCACACTATCTAGAAAAACAAGAGGCAATATCATACGATCAGTATCAATTTATTTATCAGGTTTAAATATTTATTATTTCAATTTCATTGTGATCCAGTGGGATAAAACATGCTAACAATACAATTGCATGCAAAATAAGAGAGAAGAAACGAATCCCTTACCTCAAACAGTTCTTAATGTTCTTTATATGAGAACAATCCACACAACAGGTTACGATCTCCTCCCCAATGACAACTGTATCCACCCGAAGATGCATTGACACCACCACATAGGCCAACACCCAATAAAATCACATTATGAACATGGGGGTAAAATTCAATAAAAGGGGCAAGGAGAAATATGGATATGAACTGGAAATAATAAAGATAGATCATACCTTATATCGAAGACTGATCGATATTGCTTGGTTGCATCAATATAAAGCAGAAAAAAACCTAGGAGGAAAATTTTATTGCATAACTCATATGGGAAGGAATGGGATGTTCAAGCGTCTCACACCCGAGAATAAGAAGGAAGAACTACGGAGGAAGATATCTCGTCCCTTTAAAAGATTTAACGGAGCAGTGGTTTAAGATTCGCTGGGTTTTCCATTAAAAGTGGATTTCATTAAACCACACAGTTTGAACAAGTAAAAACATCCCGATCCTTAGGAAAAATTAATATAGGAGTTAAGGCCTTTTAATTGGCCTTAGAGTCCTTAAAACAAAGCTTTAAATGAATTTTTCATCAAAGGAAACATTAAAAGGGAGAAACTGTAGGAAGTTGGAAACACTGTTCATGAACTTGAAATTTGGCAAAGGAAAAACACCATTCATGAACCTCACTATTAGAACCTCACCCTTAGAACCTTACTATTCTAGAAACACTGTTCATGGACTCAAAATTTGGGAAAGAAAAAAGGTCACTGTTGGAACCTCACCATTCTGGAAACAGTGTTTATAAACCTCGCCATTAGAACCTCACCGTTCTGGAAACACTGTTCATGAACCTCACCATTAGAACCTCATCGTTGGAACCTCACTGTTCATGAACATAAGATTTGGAAAAGGAAGAAGGTCACCATTGGAACCTCTCCGTTCTAGAAACACTATTCAATAACTGAAAATTAGGCAAAGGAAAAAGGTCACTGTTGGAACCTCAGCATTCTGGTAACACTGTTCATGAACTCCAAATTTGGAAAAGGAAAAAGGTCCCTATTGGAACCTCACCATTCTGGAAACACTATTCATGAACTCAAAATATGGAAAAGGAAAGAGGTCACCGTTGGAAACTCACCGTTCTGGAAACACTTTTCATGAACTCAAAATTTGACAAAGGAAATAGGTCATCATTGGAACCTCACCGTTCTAAAAACAGTGTTCATGAACTCAAAATTTTCGCAAAGGAAAGAGGTCACCGTTGGAACCTCACTGTTTTGGAAACACTGTTCATGAACTCAAAATTTGGCAAAGGAAAGAGAAAACCATTGGAACCTCACCATTGCACTGTTCACATAAGGTTACCGATTTCACTGTTCATAGAAGGTCACCGATGACACTATTCACATATGGTCACCGATGTCACTGTTCACATAAGGTCACCGTTGCAATGTTCACATAAGGTTACTAATGACACTGTTCACAGAAGGTCACCAATGACACTGATCACATAAGGTCACCAATGTCACTGTTCGCATAAGGTCACCGTTGCACTGTTCACATAAGGTTACCGATGACACTGTTCACAGAAGGTCACTGATGACACTATTCACATAAGGCCACCGATGTCACTATTCATATAAGTTCACCATTGTACTATTTACATAAGGTTATTGATGACATTGTTCACATAAGGTCACCAATGACACTACTCATAAAAGGTTACCGATGCACTGTTCACAACGGTCTACTATTGGAACAGTTCAACAATGGAACTGTTCAAAGAAATGTAAATTTGGAAAAGTGTTGCAGATAAGACACCTTGACCTCCTGAAACACCTTATACATCTGATTTTCACAAAGGAACAAACCAGAGAGGTCAAGTCCATTACATGAGATACCTCTCAAAACATTCTCGTCCTCGAGAATTCAAAACCCACCTAAAGGGAAAAAGAAACGGGGTCCGAACAACTGCCCATCAAGATACCTCTCAGAAGAGAGAAAGCCACAAGTGGCAAGAAAATAAATCCATATTATAAACATGAAAGGTCTATAAAAAAGGATACATTGATAGATGAAAAGAGTTAAACATCAAATAACTCTGGGTACTTAGCAATTATATGTGCCTCACGTTCCCAAGTACTCTCCCCCATGCCACTATGTCGCCACATGCCACGAACCAAGGGGATAGAACGCCCGCACAAAACCTTCTCTTTGTGGTCTTAGATCTCTATAGGTCGCTTCTCAAAAGTCTCATCATCATTAAAATTGATCTCTCGCCAATCAATGATGTGAGAGTCATCATGAAGATAATGATGGAGTTGTGATACATGGAAAACATCATGTATCCGACTCATCTACAGGGGAAGTGCTACACTATACACCATAGTTCCAACATGGTCTAACACCTCGAAGGTCCAACAAACCAATGAGAAAGCTTACTCCAATGACCAAAACTTCATTACCCACGATGGGAAGTCGCTTTCATAAACATGTGATCCAAAACATCAAACTCTAAGGGTCTTCTCCTTTGACTGGTATATGATTTCTAATGATCTTGTGCTGTCTTTATCCTCTCATGAATCACCTGAACCATCTCTATCATATTCTACACTAGTTTCGGTCTGAGAATTTCTGACTCTCCGACCCCTATACAACACAACGTAGAACGGAAAGGTCATTAATAATAGGCTTTAAATGGAACCATACCGATGCTGGAGTGAAAACTATTATTGTAAGCAAATTATACCTAGGGTAAGTGCCTCATCCACGAACCTCCAAAATCCAGGACACAAGATCATAACATGTCTTCAAGAGTCTGGATGGTTCGCTCTATCTGACCATCCATTTGATGATGAAAAGTAGTTCTAAGGCATATCTGAGAACCAAAAGCATGATGGAGACCTCTCCACACCCTAGAGGTAAAATGAGGATCTCGATCAGAAATGACTATCCTTGGGACTCGATGAAGTCTCACCACATCCTACAAATACTTCCTCGACAAATCTTCTACGGATCTTGAATCCTTGATTGTTAGGAAGTGGGAATATTTTTTTAAATGATCCACTACCACAAAAATAGTATCATGTCCTCCCGGAGCTCAAGTTAAACTAGTAACAAATTCCATTTGATGTCCTCAAACTTCCACTAAGGAACATCTAACGGCTAGAGAATACCACCAGCAACATGGTGTTCGGCCATCACCTTCTGGCAGACCAAACATCGAGACACAAACTATGCAACTTCATGCTTCAGACAGGGCCACCAAAACTAGCTCCTCAAGGCTCGATACATCTTTTTCACTCCATGATGCACCGCTAAAGGAGAACTATGGAACTCTCTAAGAATAGTCTCGCGCATCGTCAAATGAACAAAAATACTTCCATGATACAACACTTGATGTTTTTCATCCTCACACCAACCATCAGGGGTCTCACCATAAACAACTCGGTCTCTCCAGACCCCCACCTCTAGATCCCCCAACTGGGACTCTTCCACCTTCTACACCAGAAATGACTGCACCGTCATCTGAAAAAGACAACCTCTACCCCCAACATCTCCCATATCAAGATATAATGCTGACAGTTCTTCCATTACTCTCAAGGAGTCACCAGATTCATGCATTACAGCACTACGTGACTTCTGACTCAGCTCATCAGCTACAAAATTCACCCTTTCAGGTGTATATAATATTTTGAAGTTGTATTACTATAAGAAATACATCCACTAACACTGTGATAAATTCATGTCACGTTGGTACAAAACATACCTCAGGCTCTTATGATCGGTGAAAACCACAAAGCGCTCACCAATGAGGTAATGTCTCTACAATTTTAGAGCAAACACTATAACTTCCAACTCAATATCGTGGGTGGCATAGTTACGTTCATGGGGACATAACTGCTGAGACTCATAATAAACAATTTATCTCTACTGCATCAGAACACAACCTAACCCCAGATGCAAAGCATCACAGAAAACATCAAACTGAACTCCCTCTACTGGAAGACAAAGAATTGGAGCCCTTACTAACTTCTCTTTTAGATACTCAAAAGCTGCTTGACACTGATCAGTCCATATGAACGCCAGATCCTTCTAGCTCAAAGTTGTAAGAGGAGTCACAACTCAAGAGAAATAAGCTACAAACCTCCTATAGTAGCCTGAGAGACCAAGGAAACTTAGCACCTTTGACATATTCTTGGGGGCTGCTCAAGAGACAACCGCTTCTATCTTCAATGGATCCATAGCTACTCCCTACTAGGAGACCACATTCCCCAAGAAACGGACATCTCGAGCCCAAAACTCACACTTTGACAACTTCTCAAATAGTTGATGTTGATGAAGAACTCCCAAAACAGCATGTAGATGCTCTGCATGCTCTTCTTCAGATGTGGAATACATAAGGATTTCATTGATGAAAACTACAATGAACATGTCCAAGAACACATAGAACACAGCGTTCATCAATCCCATGAACACAGTTGGAGCATTTTTCATGCCGAACAAAATTACAACAAACTCATAATGCCCTTGATGACAACGGAAATTAGTCTTCGGGATATCCTCATCCTTCACATGCATCTGATGATATTTTTACCACAAGTCGATCTTTGATAACCAAATTGCACCCTTTAGTTGATCGAATAAATCATCAATCCATGGAATAGGATAGTTATTATTTATTTTCACTTTGTTCAAGAGATGATAATCGACACACAACCACAAACTGCAGTAATCCTTCTTCATGAACAAAACGGGTGCACCCCACAGTGACAAATTTGGTCAAACAAAACTGCACTGTAACAAACCATCAAGTTGTATACATAGCTCTCGTAACTCAGAAGGGACCATCCTATAGGGAGACATAGAGATAGGAGATGCTCCTGGTTTTAACTCGATCTCCCATCATGTGGGTAATGCTGCAACTCCTTCTGGAATGACATCAGGGTACTCTTCTATGACTCTAGGAAATTCCAACTACAGAACCTCTAAAGAACTCAACATTATCTCATCCATCATGGATGATAAGGATGGAACATGCCTATGGCCCATCTGAGGGTCTCGCTCACCAAAAAACACCATTGTCTCTCCATCCGCAACGAAGAACACAACCTGCCTCCTGAAGAAATCCACAATATCTTGCACCGAATTCAAAAAAACCATGACAAGGATGACATCATATAATTTTATTCGTAAACATGGTAAATCTCCCCAAGAGAGGTGCTGCCCCAACACTAGCTCACAGTCTCTACATACTTCAAACAAATCAGCTCGACCTCCAACTGGCATAGTCAACACCAAGGGAAA